>CM055117.1:1044414372-1046814372 GCA_029206835.1 Rana muscosa
GGTAACTGGGCTGAATATGGGGGGGGGGTAACTGGGGGGTAAACTGGCTGTATATGGGGGGGAGGAACTGGCTGTATATGGGGGGGGAGGAACTGGCTGTATATGGGGGGGGGAGGAACTGGCTGTATATGGGGGGGGAGGAACTGGCTGTATATGGGGGGAGGAACTGGCTGTATATGGGGGGAGGAACTGGCTGTATATGGGGGACAAACTGGCTGAATTTGGGGGGAACTGGCTTGTATATAGGGGCACACTGGTTATATATATATATGGGGGCACACTGGCTGTATTTGGGGACAAACTGGCTGTATATGGAAACAAATTGGCTGCATTTGAGGGGGCAAACTGGTGGCGTTTGGGCACAGTGGCTGCGTTTAATGGGCACAGTGGCGGCAATTGTTTTTTTTTTTTTTTTCAGTTTGTTTGCGCCCCCCCAAAAATTTTGAGCACCAGCCGCCACTGGTGCTAACTTTACTGTTTTTGTAAAAAAAATGTTATTATTATTATTCATTGGAGTGTATTTTTTCACAAAAATTTGCATTTGAAAGACCGCAGGGCAAATGCAGTGTGACATAAAATATTGCAGCAATTGCCATTTTATTCCCTAGGGAATCTGCTAAAATATATATAACGTTTGGGGGTTCCAAGTAATTTTCTAGCAAAAAATACTGATTTTAACTTAAAGCGGAGTTCCACCCAAAATTGGAACTTTAGCTTAAACCACTCCTAGCCCCCTTAGGCACCTTTTCACACTGAGGCATATTTACTGCGTTTTTGCAGTAAAAATAGCGCTGTTAAAATGCCTGAAATAATCCTGCCCCAGCATTCTCAATGTGAAAGCCCTGAGGGCTCTCACATTGAGGCGTTGCGCTGGCTGTGCGCTGGAAAAAATCCTGCAAACAGCTTTTTTGGAGCATCTTTGGGGCGCATAAAATAGCGCTGTAAAAAGCGTTATCGCTAAAAATAGCAGTAAAAACGCATAGGCGTTAGCGATATTTTTAACGCTATCGAGGTAAAATCCCAACGCCTCAGTGTGAAAGGGGCCTTACATGCCACATTTGGCATGTCATTTTTTTGGGGGGGGGAGTGGGGGCTTCAGTAGGAGTGGGACTTCCTGTCCCACGTCCTCCTTCTGCCCAGGGACTGCTTAGGCGACTCGTCATATCGCCTAAGGCGACTCGTCATATCGCCTAAGGCGACCCCTCCCTGTAGGCGATCACCTGGGACATGTGACAGGTCCCAGGCGATCACCTGTCCACTCAGATTGCCCAGCGCCGCTCACGCATGCGCAGTGAGTGCCCGTCCGTGAAGCCGAAAGCTGTCACGGCTGGGTGCCCACAGTAGGAATGGAGGCGCCGGCGGAGAAGGGGGGAGAGGAGCGAAGCACCGTTCAGCTGCGACGCTGGACAGTGGAACAGGTGAGTGTCTGTTTGTTAAAAGCCAGCAGCTACACTTTTTGTAGCTATTGACTTTTAATAAACATAAAAAAAGTCTGGAACTCCCCTTTAACCACTTCCCGCCCGGTCAATAGGAGATTGATGTCCGGGAAGTGGTTCTGTTATCCTGACTGGGCGTCATATGACTGAATATTCACAATAGATGCCAATCAGTGCCTACAAATGGGCACTGACTGGCATAATTATGGACAAGAAAAAAAGTGATGCCCAGCAATGCCACCCATCAGTGTCACATATCAGTGCCCATCTGTGCCACCCATAAGTGCCCATCAGTGCCGCATATCAGTGACCATCATTAGTGCCACCTCATCGGTGCCCATCTGTGCCGCCTTATCAGTGCAGCCATATCAGTGCCCGTCATTGGAGAAGAAAATATAAAAATCGCAGAGGTGATCAAATACCACCAAAAGAAAGCTCTATTTGTGGGAACAAAATGATAAAAAAATTGTTTGGGTACAATGTAGCATGACCGCGCAATTGTCATTCAAATTGCGACAGCGCTGAAAATTGGCTTGGGCAGGAAGGTGCATAAGTGCCTGGTATTGAAGTGGTTAAAAAACAGGTGTCAGAAAAAGATTTGGACTTTAAGTGGTTAAACTTCCTGCATTTATACTAAGGCATGCACACTGAAGCTCATAAACTGCAGTTTATTGGAGTTTGGGCGTTTTTTTTAAAAGCCCATAAACTGCACTCTGTTAGCCTATGTGTCCATGCACACATGGACGTTTTTTAGCGTTAATGAGCAGTGGAGATTATGGGCTTTTTTCTGAACGCTCAAACGCAGCTCGCCAGCGTTTTTTTTTTATTTTTTTTAGCATTTTTTTTTTGATCCATTGAAAAAAAAAAAACGCTAACACTGAAAAACGCTAATAAATGCTATTCCAAAAAGCTAAAAAAACTTTGAAAGGCTCCCTGCAAAGCTACTGACATTTTTTTATAGCTTTTATTTAGCGTCCAGTGCTCATGGAGCCTAAGGCCCCATGCACACAGGGCGTTTTTGCAACTGCTGTTAGCAGCGTCAGACGTTTTTTTTTTTTTTTTTTTTTTTTTTTTTACAGCTGCAAAACACCCATCCATGTTGTTCTATTGTGTCATGCACACATAGAGCTTTTATGAGCTCCAAGTGGCATGGGCATTTTCCAGCTGCAAAAAAACCCAAGACCACCGCGTTCTGGAGCTCCAGGTTCGAGCTGCAAAAACGCCCAACGCTACAGTCCCTGACAAAAGTCTTGTCGCTTGTGTACAAATTGACCTGAAGTGCTGCTAAAATATATTTCTAATCAAGATTTTGTTACAAGAAATGGGTCATTTTAATCCCAAGAGCTTTTGTAATAATGTTTCAGTGCAAAACGAAACTGACAAAAAGTATTCTAATATTCACAGCTTGGTAAAGCCCATTGAGTACATTTTTGCCAAGACATAAGTGTTGTCGCCTTGTTATATGAGCTTCACCTGTGACTAATAATTGATCAATTAGGTCTCAGGTGTGTATAAAAAGAACACCAGTACACTAGAGTCCTTCTCAACTGCAACTAGACCTCTGCAAACATGCCTAAGATTCACCCGGAGACTAAAGTGTTGATTATCAAGAGGCTGAAGACCAGATCCACTGCTGATGTGGCAGACACCTTCAATGTGTCTCAGCGTCAAGTTCAGAGGATAAAAAAATGATTTGAAGAGACTGGAGACGTTTTGGACAAGGCCAGGTCAGGCCGACGCCGCAAGACAACTGCTGGAGAGGACCGTTTGTTGGCTCGAAAATCCAAGGCCAGCCCATTTTCCACTGCAGCAGAGCTCCACGAGACCTGGTCACCTGAAGTCCCTGTGTCAACCTGAACAGTTTGTCGGATTCTGTCTCGAAATGTCCTCCATGGTCGAATCAGTGCCCATAAGCCAGCACTAAACAAAAGACAATTGAAAAACCGTGTGGCATTTGCCAAGGGCCACAGCCTACTAAAAGGATGGACTGTGGAAAAGTGGCAGAAGGTGGATTTTTCAGATGAATCTTCTGTTGAATTACACCACAGTCGCCGCAAATATTGCAGGAGACCAACTGGAACCCGCATGGAGCCGAGATTTACCCAGAAAACAGTGAAGTTTGGTGGAGGCACAATCATGGTCTGGAGTTACATCCAGTATGGGGGTGTGCGAGGGATCTGCAGGGTGGAAGGCAACATCAATAGTCTAAAATACCAAGAAATCTTAGCTACCTCTTATATTCCCAACCATAAAAAAAGCCAAATTTTGCAGCAGGATGGTGCTCCATCGCATACTTCCATCTCCACATCAAAGTTCCTTAAGGCAAAGAAGATCAAGATGCTCCAGGATTGGCCAGCCCAGTCACCAGACATGAACATCATTGAGCATATGTGGTGTAGGATGAAAGATGAAGCATGGAAGACGAAACCAAAGATTATTGATGAACTCTGGGAGGCATGCAAGACTGTTTTCTTTGCTATTCCTGATGACTTCATCAATAAATTGTATGAATCCTTGCCAAACCGCATGGATGCTGTCCTTCAAGCTCATGGAAGTCATACAAGATAATAAATTTGGATCTCACAGCACCACTACTTAATTTGCTGACATATTTTTGGATTTTCAGTAAAGTTGTTCATGTTCTGTATAGGCGACAAAACTTTTGTCTTGCCAAAATTTGACCTGTCTGTCTTGATTAAATGATAAATCTTTTTTCAGTGAAACTAATTTATTTCAGTGCATTAAACATCATTTGGGAGGGCTTTAGCTTTTCATAGGAGCTATTTCTAACACCAATTGATTAATTAAAAGTCAGGTTAATAGCAGGAGTTTCTACAAAATAGAGAAGCGACAAGACTTTTGTCAGGGACTGTATATAACGCGCGTCGAACAGCGTCGAGCGTTTTTATTTATTCATATGTGATTGGTCACTTTATTGCCTGAAAAGCATGAAATACCTAAAAAAAAAAAATGTGATTGGTGACCGTAATCACATGTAAAACAGGAAATGTTAATAAATCATTGTTAATTTAACACGTTAAGTTTTTTTGGGTTAATGGTGCACTTCAGCAGTATGTTAGCACAGGGGTATCCTACACTTACCTCATCCTACGCAGAACAATCAGCAGAATTGCCTCATCGATTTTTTTTAAATCGCAGGATCCATTTTTTTCAAAACAATCTCCAAAATGCTCTCTCCTCAGTTTCTCCTCACAAAATGGCATAGTCATGTGAAAAGTTGTGTTTATTTAAAAAACCGCTGGTTAGCACTGACGCGCTAAAACGCGCTATGACGCCAATGCAAAACGCGGCTTGAGGCGCGTTTTTGAAGCCGCTTTTTCTTGGCGTCAAACAGCGTTGGAGCTCGTTTTTATGACGCCCTGTGTGCATGGGGCCTAAGAAGGAAGTTGGTTACAATGTTTCATGTTGTTAAAAAAAACATGGCAGATTGCCCGACTTTCTTTACACACACACACAGAAGTTTATCTCTTTGATCTAAACTTGGCAGACTGCCCGGACTATTTCTTTTGACAGCTGAGTGAGCAGATAAAGTCTCTCCACTTGTTATATGAAAGAATTGGCAAACTCTGTATTGGAGATCGTCAGGGGGGGTTCAATCGAGATCACGATTTTTTAACGATTAATTGTGCAGCTCTAGCACACAGATACACTGACAGATCTGCTGGAGACCAGCATGGCACCAACGATTTTCTGGTGCTATGCTTTATAGGCTCCACAAAAAAAAAAAAAAAAAATTTGTACAGTGCATCCAGAAAGTATTCACATAGCTTCACTTTTTCCACATTTTATGTCACAGCCTTATTCCAAAATGGATTAAATCAGGGCTTGACATATTTGCTTGGAATCTAGGAGCCAGCTAAAAAAGTTAGGAGCCAGGAACGCGCCCCCTCCTGCCGAGCTCGCGTGCAGAAGCGAACGCATACGTGAGTAGCGCCCGCATATGAAAGCGGTGTTCAAACCACACATGTGAGGTATCGCCACGATTGGTAGATCGAGAGCAATAATGCTAGCCCTATACCTCCTCTGTAACTCAAAACATGCAACCTGTAGAATTTTTTAAACGTTGCCTATGGAGATCTTAAAGGGTAAAAGTTTGTCGACATTCCACGAGCGGACGCAATTTTGAAGCGTGACATGTTGGGTATCAATTTACTCGGCGTAACATTATCTTTCACAATATAAAAAAAATTGGGCTAACTTTACTGTTGTCTTATTTTTTAATTAAAAAAAGTGTATTTTTTCCCAAAAAAGTGCGCTTGTAAGACCGCTGCGCAAATACGGTGTGACAGAAAGTATTGCAACGACCGCCATTTTATTCTCTAGGGTGTTAGAATAAAAATATATATAATGTTTGGGGGTTCTAAGTAAAGGGAAGGAGATGAGCAGGCAATGAAAACAGGCAAGGAAGCTCCATTAGAATTGCTGGTGTCTTGTTATACCAACGGCCACCACAAGAGGGCGCCAGATTCCAGAAGGAAGCATAGGACTGCAGAAGGCCGCAAAGCCGCGGCCTCAATTACCGGCCGGCGCGGCGCGACCTGATCGGGCGGGGGGTTTGCGCATGGAGACGGGGTACCCCAGCTGTGCTGCCCCATGTCGCTAATTCTAGTCGCAATTGCATCCTGGCGCCCGGGGTTTGTCGAGCCCTGGATTAAATTCATTATTTTCCTCACAATTCTACAAACAATACCCCATAATGACAATGTGAAAGAAGTTTGTTTTGAAATCTTTGCAAATGTATTAAAAATAAAAAAATTCCATGTACATAAGTATTCACAGCCTTTGCCATGACACTCAAAATTGAGCTCCGGTGCATTCTATTTCCACTGATCATCCTTAAGATCTTTCTACAGTTTGATTGGAGTCCACCTGTGGTAAATTCAGTTGATTGGACATGATGTGGAAAGGCACACAGCTGTCTATATAAGGTCCCACAGTAACAGTGCATGTCGGAGCACAAACCAAGGAGTCAAAAGAATTGTCTGTAGACCTCCGAGACAGAATTGTATTGAGGCACAGATCTGGGGAGGGGTACAGAAAAATGTCTGCAGCATTGAAGGTCCCAATGAGCACAGTGGTCTCCATCATCCGTAAATAGAAGTTTGGAATCACTAGGACTTTTCCTAGAGCAGGCCGCCCGGCCAAACAGCAATCGGGGGAGGAGGGCCTTAGTCAGGGAGGTGACCAAGAACCAACCTGATGGTCACTCTGACAGAGCTCCAGTGAACCTTCCAGAAGAACAACCATCTCTGCAGCACTCCACTAGAGGTCGAACCGATATTGGTTTTTCTCTGGCCGATGCCGATATTTAGAAATCAGGGCGGCTGGTGGCCTATATATGATGCCGATTTTTTTTTTTTTTTTGGCAGATGGCACTGGTTGGCACTGGCAGGTGGGACTGGTTCAACAAAAAATACTCCTGCGCTCCGATGTTTTACTGCATGCGGATGGTGTAGACCATTCCTTTGTAAAAGGCAAAACTTGCAGCCCTCCTCAGAACAATGGGTGTTCATAAAACTGCAAAAAAAAGGAAAGGAGGGCGCACTGACCTAGTGCATTACCAGGTAAAATGCTTCATTAAAAATATATAAAAACAACAATGGTCCTGATATCACGGACCGTCTAGGCTCTGAGGAAAGGGGTGCACCCCGGAAATGCGTCAGCCATCCAGCTAATTTGGGGTACCGTCCGACCCTCTGGTCATCCTATCCTGGTTGCAGTCGCTACGGGATTCAGTCAGATTACCAGAAAAGCCTATATGAAAGCTCTTTTTGTGAGTAGGACCATTGTTGTTTTTATATATTTTAATAAAGCATTTTATCTGGTAATGCACTGGCAGGTGGGACTGGTTGGCACTGGATGGCACTGGCAGGTTTCACACTGAGCCGATTTGTCAGTTTCACGTTACACTATATGTAACTGAATGCAGAGAGAATTCAGCGTGATGATGCCGGGTGGGCGGGGCCCTGCAGCTTTCAAACGCCAGCCAATGATTGGGCTGTTTGCCTATGTGGCCCCGCCCACTTTCTTAATCGGCCGAATTTGTACAAAAATCGGGCGATACCGATTTCTTAAAGGCCAACTATCGGCCGATATACAATAAAGAGTGACTGATAATCTTCCACCACCACCTGCCACACATCCTACTCACCAGATTTTCATGACACCCATTACAGGTAGTCATAAACGCTTATGGATAATGCAAATGGGGGATTCTCACGGCCACAGCACCGGTCTGGACGAATATCCAATCAGGATTCCATGACACCCATTTCAGGTGATCATAAACGCTTGTGGATAATACCAGTATGATATTTTTCACAACCACAGCACCAATCCGAACAGATGTCCAATAGTTGGTGGAAAAGAGCATACAAAAAGAGGGCTTCCATGGTGAAGTACCGTATTTTATCTGCATATAACACGCTCCTTCAATTTAATAGGGAAGTTTCAGGAAAAAAGGTTTTTGTTTTTTAAAATGAACCACTTTGAAGCAAAATAATGGTCAGTGTCCATCTGCAGCCTCAATGCAGCCCAATCTGTGCCCATCATCTCCTGTTCACTCGGCTCTCAGTCGCGTCGGCAGTCACATACACGGTCCGCCATCGGCATTGGACCAGCTCTTGTGATTGACAGAACACTGGTCATAATGCCGGTGGCGGAGAAACGGCGTTAACGCTCCGGCGTTTCCAACACATGGATGTCTACGCTGCAATGGAGACTTGTTTTTTAATTTTTTATTTTTTTTTATAAATCGTGATATACTTCACCATGGTGTGGAGAATCCTTCTCCCTTCTCCACACTGCAGAGCAGAGCAGCGCCGCAGTATGTGAAACTGTAAGGGAGAGAGAGAGAGAGAGGAGCTGTCAAAAATTAGGCTGAATGTCGGGGTGGGCGGGACCCAGCTATCCAACACCTGCTAATGAAATGGGATCTGGGCGGGCCGCTACGTTTATGTGGCCCCGCCCCTTTCTTAAACAGCCCAACCATTGGCTGGATAGCTGCTGGGTCCCGCCCATCCCGGGTCCCGCCCACCTCCGACATAACGCTGAATTCTTCAGCTCTTCTCTCTCTCTCTCTCTCTCTCCATAGTTTCACACACACGGCGCTGCAGAGAGCAGTTTCACAGTCACACTATCGGCTGTGAAACCTGCAAGTGCCATCTGCCAATGCCAACCAGTGCCTGCTAGTGCCATCTGCCAATGCCTGCCAGTGTCACCTGCCAATGCCAACCAGTGTCTGCTAGTGCCATCTGCCAGTGCCATCTTCCAATGCCAACCAGTGCAATCTGCCAGTGCCAACCAGTGTGTGCCAACCAGTGTGTGCCAACCAGTGCCTGCCAGTGCCACTTGCTAATGTCAACCAGTGCCAATTAGTGCCATCTGCCAGTCAGTGCCAGCTGCCAGTGCCACGTTCCAGTGCCACCTGCCCAAAAAAAAAAATCGGCCTAAAATATCGGCCATCGGCCACCCCGATTTCTAAATATCGGCATCGGCCAGAGAAAAACCCATATCGGTCGACAATGATGAGCCATCTATAGCTGATGCTGCAAAGTGTATAAATTCAGTATTGCATGGAAATGGGGTTTCAGAAACAGCTCAACTGTTTGCAGTCGTCACGGTTTGCTCCTTTTTAAAGCGGAGTTCCACCCAAAAGTGGAATGCACTTCTTACCCCCTACCCCCCCGATTTGCCACTTTTTTTGTGTGTGTGTGGGGGGGGGTGTACCTAGTTTTGACAGGTACCTGCTTCCGCTCAGGCCGCCTAGGCGACTCGAGCAGAAGTTCTCCTCTCCCCCTCCCTCCTTGCAATCTCCTGGGACTCGTCACAGGTCCCAAAAGTTTGCTCCGCCATTAAGAACGTGCAGCGCGACTCGCGCATGTGCGCACTCGGCTGTCACAGCCGGGTGCCCACACTTGTGATGCCAGCAGCAGAGAGAGAACCGAGGGTTCGGGCGGCCACATCGCTGGACCACGGAACAGGTGAGTGTGTGTTTATTAAATGTCAATAGCTACACTTTTCGTAGCTGCTGACTTTTAATAAACACAAAACCGAGTGGAACTCCGCTTTATAGCAGAGTTCCAGCCTGTATTATGGCGGCGATCTGCAATTTATTTATTTATTTTCTCGTGATTGCGGCAGACTTATCGGACACTTTTGACACTATTTTGGGACCAGTGTCATTTTATACAGCGATCAGTGCTATAAAAATGCACTGATTACTGTGTAAATGACTTAGGCAGAGAAGGGATCAAACGCTAGGGGGGGGGGGGGGGGGGGGCGGGCGATCAAGGGGGTTAAATGTGTTCCCTCACTGTGTTTTTAACTGTGGGGGGGATGGGCTCACTAGAACATGACAGATATCACTGCTCCCGATCACTGGGAGCAGTAGATCCCTGTCATGTTGCTAGGCAGAACAGGGAAATGCCTTGTTTACATAGACATCGCCCCGTTCTGCCTCTCCGTGTCATGATCGCGGGCCACCGGCCGACATCGAGTCCATGGGGCACAGTCACGCAGCGGGCGCGCCCACTAGCCCGCGATTTAAAGGGGACGTACAGGTATGCTCATTTGCGCAGCCGTGCCGTTGTGCCAACGTACGTCGCCGTGCGCTGGTCGGCAAACGGTTAATATAAGGACCTGTCCAGGGAGCCTGCAATATCCGAACCCGAAGCCGTCCCGTCCCTCATCTTTGGGTGCAAGCAGCGGCATCCTTACAAAGGGAAATAGGAAGCGAAGCCTTGGAGCTTCACAGCCTGTTTCCTTTTCCTACTGAGCATGTGCGAGTCGCGCTGCACTTTCTGAATGGTCTCGCTGTCTTCTGGGACCTGTGTGTGTCTCCCAGAAGGCAGCGGGAGGAGGGACTGTAAATTACCCTGTGGCGTTCTTACACGGAAGTGAGAGCGAGTACACCCCCCCCCCCCCCCCAGAAATTTGAATGTGGCTGCTGACGGGAACAAAAGCTATCCTTCTTTCTTTTTTTTTTTTTTTTTTTGCTTAAATGTTTCTGTAAAATAGCGGTTTTGGATATGTAGGTTTTTTGCATGTTTGTGTTGGGCTGTGATGCACCCAAGCAGCAGTCCGATACATTGAGTGACAGAATCTTGTTTTATTGGGGCAGCACCTCCATTTTTTCCTCTCTGCTCTGTGCTAATGACATGTCTTTATTGTTGTGTGTTGCAGACTCCTGTACATACCACCCCGGTGTGCCGGTGTTTCATGATGCTCTGAAGGTAGGTGTATTAGAACGTGTTCCATCCATAGTGTAGAATATGATGGCATGGGATTGTTGTGACTTGTTTCTGTCTTCCTGTACACAGGGCTGGTCATGTTGTAAGAGGAGAACAACAGATTTCTCAGATTTCCTCAGTATTGTGGTAAGTGCACGCTTTTTGCTGTCATTTGAAAATATACCACGTTTTCTTGTATGCACACATTTTACCCACTCATGTAGGATCTTTTATTGTAGCATTCATTCTTGGATATCTGTATTCTAGCCAGTGTTAAAAGAGAAGTATGTTTTTTTTTTATTGGCTGTGACGTCAGCGGAGAGCGGACTTCAGCTCTCCGCTGAAAACAGGTCACAGGAGTGCAAAACAAATTGCACTCCTGTGACCCAGAGGAGAAGCCCAGCCTAAAAAGCTCAGGCTGGACTTCTCCTTTTAATTTTGGCAGAAAATTTCGATTTAGTTTTAGTCCTTGTCTTAAGACTAAAATGGCATTTTAGTTTTAGTCCCATTTTAGTCTTCTGCAATTGTTTTAGTTGTATTTAGTCGACTAAATCTCCAGTACATTTTAGTCATCTAAAATCGAATAGGTGCAATTAAATTGTAATGCATTAGTTAACATTTCTCTACAATTTCCAAACTCATTATATACAGCTTGAGTGAAAAATCTAATATGTTATTATTCATGGTATTGAGGTATGAACATGCACTACAGACCAGTGTTAATTTTGAATTCAAATTTCAATTTAGTTTTAGTCTTAGTCTTTTGACTAAGATGGCATTTTAGTTTTAGTCGTATTTTAGTTGATTTAAAATAGTATTCATTTAGTCGACTAAAATTTTTTAGTCAACTAAATTAACACTGATTCTAACAAGTGGATATTTAATTCTATAGCTGCCAACCCCCCTCCCGAAAGTGAAAAAAAGTACATCGGTATGGAGCTCTGCCTGCAGAACAGTAATCTCTTTTATTGTCATATTTATTTTATTTCGGGTACTTGTATAGCGCCACAGCGCTTTACATATACAGTGTACATTCACATCAGTCCCTGCCCTCAAGGAGCTTACAATCTAAGGTTCCTAAGTCACGTTCATACATAGACATATTAGGGCCAGTTAAGACAGGAGCCAATTTAACCTAACAGCATGTCTTTGGAGTGTGGGAGAAAACCGAAGTACCCAGAGGAAACCCACGCAGGCACAGGGAGAACATGCAAACTCCAGGCAGATAATGTAGTGGTCAGGATTCGAACCAGCGACCCTTTTGCTGCTAGACGAAAGTGCTAACACTGTGCTGCCCTCATATGTGATGTAATTATTTCTAAAAAGTGGTGACATAGCCAGTGCCTTCCTGCTGCCCACTGGGAAGTTCATTCCAAGGTCCTTCGGTATTTGGGAATACAAGTTTCTTCAAACCCTAAAGAGTATATAGATTTAAATGTACTGCCCCTCTATATAAATAAGGGGAGGTTAAGAAGTGTTTTTCTCCCTCTACTAGCCTGAGCCCTGCTATACAGGGACTGCAAGAGGCTGATAACATTTTACAAACACCTAAATTAGACTTGCTATTTGATGTATTAGTCTACGTTTCCACTAGTGTGACTCCACAAAGTGCGACTTTGCTCTGACTTTACACTCTTTAAAACAGTCGCATCAAAGTAGTGTAGGCACCTTTTCAAAGTCGCTGCAACTTTAACCACTTCAGCCCCGGACCATTTTGGTGGTCAAAGACCAGGCCACTTTTTGCGATTCGGCACTGCGTTGCTTTAACTAACAATTGCGCGGTCATGCGACGTGGCTCCCAAACAAAATTTACGTACTTTTTTTTTTTTTCACACAAATAGAGCTTTCTTTTGGTGGTATTTGATCACCTCTGCGGTTTTTATTTTTTGCGGAAAAAAAAAAAAGGGGTGACAATTTGGAAAAAAATGCAATCGTTTTTACTTTTTGCTATAATAAATATCCCCAAAAAATCTATAAAAAAAACATTTTTGTTCCACAGTTTAGGCCGATACGTATTCTTCTACATATTTTTGGTAAAAAAAATTGCAATAAGCAATTGATTAGTTTGTGCAAAAGTTATAGCGTCTACAAAATAGGGGATAGTTTTGTGGCATTTTTTTTTTTTTTTTTTTTTACTAGTTATGGCGGCGATCAGCGATTTTTATCGTGACTGTGACATTATGGCGGACACATCGGACACTCTTGAAACCATTTCGGGACCATTCACATTTATACAGCGATCAGTGCTATTAAAAATGCACTTATTACTGTAAAAATGACACTGGCAGTGAAGGGGTTAACCACTAGGTGGCGCTGCAGGGGTTAAGTGTTTCCTAGGGAGTGATTACTACTGTGAGGGGGCGTGGCTACACGTGACACGTCACTAATGACCGTTCCCGATCCCGGGGAACGGTCATCACTGACGTGTCACTAGGCAGAATAGGGGAATGCCTTGTTTACAAAGACATTTCCCTGTTCTGCCCTTTCCGACCACAATCGCAGGCCTCCCGGGAACATCGAGTTCCCGGGACCCGCGGCCGCACTCGCGAGGCACGCGGCGGGAGCCCGCTGGGCGGCAGATTTAAAGGGACATACCTGTACGCCAATCTGCCTGCCCGTGCCATCTTGTCGGCGCATATCGTCGTGCGGCGGTCGGCAAGTGGTTAATCCGCATAGATTGGAACGAGTGCCATTGAAATAAATGGGCTGTGACTTGTCATGCGACTTTGTGTCCAAAGTCACATGACAAGTCACACTAGTGGAAACGGAGCCTTAATGATTACAGAAGTCCATTATTTTGTCTTTATATCTGCTTGGGCTTTATATTTAACCACTTCAGCGCCAGAAGATTTTACCCCCTTCATGACCAGACCATGTTTTCAGGTCTTCCATTATTTTGCACAGGTGATTTGATCAGTTTCACTGCCTTAATAATTACCACAGCTGTTTCATTTTGGGGGAAATCTTGAAAACATGACCTGCTGTGGCGCCTTGAGGACTGGAGTTGAGAAACACAGAGATCATTCCCTGTGTACAGAGCTCTGTGTTGAATGTCAACACAGCTTTGGGCTGTGATTGTACACAGCCGATCAGCAGGTCCTGGCTGTGAATCATTGGATGGGACATGCTGACAGGCTCCTGCGGTGTACAATCACAGCAGGAGCCAGGCTGGGTGTGCGCATGCGTGCTGCCTAAACCCAGTAGTAGGCAGCGATGTATGGATATGTTAGTTTGCCTACAGCGGCCGCTCTTCTGCAGTACATTGCAGGCGGGCAGTTGCTAAGTGATTAAGTTAAAGCAGAACTTTACTCTCTTAGCCCTGGTTCACACTGGTGTGTTTTGAAATGTCATTTGACATGTCAAATCGGCGGCAATGGCACCGTCCTAATCGGTGCAACGCTGCATCTGCGGCGCTGCACCGATTTCAAAAAGTAGTTTCTGTACTACTTTTTGTGATTTCGGCCCGCGATTTACATTGACATCTGTGCAGAAACTGCACAGATGTCTCTGTAATCGCGGCCAAAATCAGCTGAACTCGCACAACGTCATTCCCGCAGCCCAGTGTGAACCTGGGCTGACTCAACAATGGTTTTTAATCCCTTTGCTACTAGCTTTAGAAAATAGATAAAACTTTATATTCTATTTACTTTATTTACATTTCTTCGGTTGCTTTCTGGTTTCTGTCCTAGGCCAGGATGGTGTCCTATATCCCAGGAGTCTCTTGTATGCATTTTATATTCATCGGGATGAGGGGAGGAGGAGTTTTCTCAGATAAGCACACCCTCCTGTCTGCATGCCTGAGCTATGAGGGCAGATGGAATATAGGAAATCATTTCTAGCGCTATATAAATCCTGTATGATAATAAAAAAACGACATGAATCTTCTGCCCTTACTCAAGAGGGTCGCTACTTCAAATGCTAGGGGGATGTTTTTCGAAGTGTTTGCTCAACACAATAAAGCATTGATGGCTAGTTTGCTTTAAATATTTAAAATCAATTAAAGTGATTCTAAGGCCCCTTTCACACGTGTGCGACTCGTCCTGCGACTGGTGACTGCAAAGTCGCATGACATGTCGTACCCCATGATTTCCATTCCGTGAGTACCATTCACATCTGTGCAGCTTCAAAGTAGTCCCTGTACTACTTTGGTCTGACTTTGATGCGATTGAGGTCCATAGACCTCAAGTTTACACAGGCATTCCCTGCAATCACTGCAAAATTGCGCGACTCAAGTCGCGGCAGTGTAAAAGGGGCCTAAAGGTTATTTTTTGTGTGTTTTTATATAAAAAAATAAAATAAAAAAAAGTGATCCCCTTCTGGGGTGCCCCGGTGGCGCTCCTGGCTGCTCCTCTTCATCAGTTTGCCCCCCACAGAGAGACACTTTTCCTGGAGGCACACGAGCCTCGCTGCTGCATTCAGTGACACAGACAACAGGCATTGACCCCGCTTCTGCTCCCATGTTATTGGATTTGATTGACAGCAGTGGGAGCCAGTGGCTCCTGTTGCTATCAATCTATCCAAAGAGCACGGAGACCGCGTCTGGAGTCGCTGGGCTTGTGCACATCGCTGGAATGGATGGGCTCAGGTAAGAAGGTCTGGGGGCAGCTGCAGCACAGAAGGTTTTTCACCTGCATGCATTGTGAAAAAAACTTGACTTTACAACCACTTTAAATAGCGATTTTACTTTATGGATGCTCAGATACAGTTAAGTTCTGCCATGATCATTTTAAATTAAGCTTTTGTGGATAATTGCAGGGCTGTACTAAGGGGCTCCACAGTAATGAGAAACCCCCAGAACCTGTAAAACCAGAGGTGAAGACATCTGAGAAGAAAGACTTGACAGATCTGAAGCCAAAGTTTAATGAACACATCATACAAGCACCAAAGCCCATAGAATCCATTAAGAGGCCCAGGTAAGTGGAAATTTGGGGTACAAATTGAAGTGTATGTAGAGAATCTTGGATAGAGTAGGGAAGGGTTAAACAACTCTCTGGTTGTTTTTTTCTTTCGCTGCAGAGATTTCCCTTTTAAAACCTGTCCTGTAGATGCAATAGGAAATGAGGGGAAAGCTTCCTTGAGTGAGGGAAACTCCCATCTGGCAGTTCCACCAGAACACGTGTCCCCATTGGAAAGCTTGCACACCACCTTTTGGTCTTGTGACTACTTAAAGCAGAGCTCCACCCAAAAGGGTAAGCTCCGTTTGTCCGGAAATTGGGGGGGGGACCTGTTAAAACCAGGTATTCACTCCCCTCCGTAAAGTGGAAAATGTGGCAGTGGAGAGGGGAGGGTGCGAACAAGTGGTGCTTCCAGTTTTGGGTGGAGCTCCACTTTAACCACTTCAATACCGTGCATTTCACCCCAAACAACAATTTTTTTTTTCTCAGTTTAGGCCGATACGTATTCTTCTACATATTTTTGGTAAAAAAAATCGCAATAAGCGTATATTGATTGGTTTGCGCAAAAGTTATAGCGCCTACAAAATAGGGGATAGTTTTATGACTTTTTTTTTTTTTTTACTAGTAATGGCGGTTATCTGCAATTTTTGTAAGGACTGCGATATTGCGGCCGACAGATTGGACACTTTTGACACTATTTTGGGACCATTCACATTTATACAGCGAACAGTGCTATAAATATGCACTGATTACTGTATAAATGTGACTGGCAGGGAAGGGGTTAACACTAGTGGGCGATCAAGGGGTTAAATGTGTTCACTAGGGAGTGATTATAACTGTAGGGGACTGACTGGGGGAGGTGACCGATCGGTGTCCCTATGTACAAGGGACACACCATCGGTCTCCTCTCCTCTCCCCTCTCCTCACACAGAGATCCACGTCCCTGGCTTTGTGACGAGCAATCGCGGGTGCCCGGCGGACATCGTGACTGCCGGGCACGCGTATCGGGTCCCCTGTGATGCGGCGAGTGCGCATGCGCTCCACACTGCAGGAATCCCAGGACGTCATATGACGGCCGCCCGGAGGGACGAAGGGTTCCTGCGGCCGTCATTTGACAATACGCTGGGCGGGAAGTGGTTAAGGAAAACATTTTGACTAAACCCATTAATTTAATTTAAAGTGTTTGTAAGAGCCGGTTCACACACAGGCGGCACGACTTTGGGGGGGACTCGGCAAGGCGATCTGAAGACGACTTCAGAGGCGACTTGCAAAATGACTGTATGGAAGTCAATGCAAGTTGCCCCGAGTCGCCCCCAAAGTCGTACAAGAACCTATTTCTAAGTCGGAGCGACTTGCGTCGCTTCTATTCGAACGGTTCCATTGAAGAGAGCGGAGCGCGACTTGTCAGGCGGCTGAGTCGCCTGACGAGTCGCCTTTTTGTGAACCGGCTCTAAAGGTAAAAAAAAAACAAAAAAAAAAACAAACGTGTCATACTTGCCTGCTCTGTGCAATGGAATTGCACAGAGCGGCCGCGAACCTCCTCTTTTCGACACCCCCCCCCCGCCGGCGCTCCTGGCCCCTCCTCTCTGTCCAGTGCCACACGAGATGCTGCTTGAGGGGCCCCCCCCTGCTCCCACATCACAGGCTTTGATTGGCAGTACTAGAAGCCAATGGCTCCCGGTGTTCTGACAAGCTAGTTCCTCCTATCAATATGGTTCCCCCCCTTGACTGCGCAGGCGCAATCCGAGGCGACGGAAATCTGAGGTTTAACAGCTGTTTGGCAGCTGCAGACGCACTCGCTCCCATTGCTTAGTTACACACGCCGCTTTCTTCTTCATGCCGCTGTATACGGCAAGGGGCGGATAAGATGTGATAATATTGAGCAGTGCGATTTGTTTATACACGCCGCTCTATGCAGCAAGGGGTTGTATAGAGCGTTGTGTATAAACAAACAAATCGCACTGCTCAATATCACATCTGATCCGCCCCTTGCTGTATAGAGCGGCATGAAGAAGAAAGCGGCGTGTGTAATGAAGCATCGGGGGCAAGCGCGTCCACAGCTGCCGAGCCTATGGTTCCTCCTATCGATCTGGTTCCCTCTTGACTGCGCAGGCGCAAGTCGAGCCAACGGAAATCTCCAAGCTTTAACAGCTGTTGGGCAGCGCCTGCGCAGTCAAGGGTGGAACCATATCTATAGGGGAACTAGCTCGACAAGACACCAGTGCCCCAGCGGGACCCGAAAGTGAGGGAAGAGAAGAGCTGCAGACGTGCACCACGCTGGATCGAATGATGGCTCAAGTAAGTAAAAAGGGGGATGAAGGGGCATGCTGACACCTAAACATTTAGAAAATTTGAGTTTTGAGCATTTTGCAGATAAAGAAAAAGGCACCAATAATGGCACCCAAAACGCACGCGATTTTACTGTGCTTATGGTGTGTTTATTTCATTGGTCATGTGACTCACAAACTGCATCAAAAATGTAACACAGGTATGTTGTTGATCCGTTCTTGCTGCGTTTTCAATGTATTTCAATGGGAAGGTGTGTGTTTTTTTTGTGCGTTTTTTTTTTTTTTTTTTTTTTAACCAAAAATGCAGCAAGCCGGATTTTTAATGCCACAATGGAAGCGCAACAAACCAGTGTGAAGACATACATAGAATTTAAAGGGATGCATTTTTCTTGAGCTTTTCTTGAGCATTTTTCTTGAGCACTTAAGGTTCCGATAATGGCCGACAAATTCATATTCATTTAAATTCATGATATTAATTAAAAAGTCAAATATAATAAATACAATTCTGTATTTTATTTATAATATATTATTTCTAAACCTGAAAGGCAGTGTCATAAAGTGCTAGTGTACATCGCATACTAGCACATTATGTGAAACTTGCCTGAAAACGAAGCCTTCCAGTGGCGCACTGTCACCGCCGAAGGCGCTCCCAATCTTCACTCGGTCTTCCTTCCATATTCGCGGACTCCGGCTTTGTGAGTGGCCAAAGCCGTGATGACGTCACTCCCGCACATGGGCGCGGGAGCTGCCGTTTACCACACAGGACAGATGGCTGTTCCTTCAGAGCGCGTGCAATGGTGAAGTCACTGGCTGCATCTACAGTAAATCTCTCCTAAACGGTGTACGCTTAGGAGATATTTACAGTACCTCTAGGTAAGCCTTTATTATAGGCTTATCTATAGGTAAAATGTATGCATGGGAGTTTTAGTCCCACTTTAAAAACATCCTGCATTTTCATTTTCGGCACCAAAATTTCCATTCAGTGCACATCTAAAGATGTATAGAGTGTGTTGTGCTATGCACACTGTTGCATCTTTTCTAGAAGGTATATCTGCATATTGCTTTACGTTCATAGTAGGTAAGGCCAAATAAAGACAATAGTCCATCAATGTTCCTGGGAAATGTCTGACCGTCATAAGTTTACCTATCTATGGAGTACACAAGCCTGTACATAAACCTGTGTTGGTAAGTCGCTGACTGCTTCTGTCTAATGTTAAACATGGCAATCTGTTTTCTGTTTCTGGCTACCTTGGTACACTCCTCTTATGTGATGTCTTTACAGCCCAGACGAGCCTTTGACGAGGTTGGAGCTGAGGGTATCGGCGTCTTTGAAGCAAGCACTGGATAAACTGAAACTTTGCTCCAATGACAGTAATACCGAAGCAGGTATGAAGTTTCTAAAGACCACTGTACCTCGATAGTCTTAAAATGAAAATAGATTTTAAAGGAACTTTCTTTTTCGTACATCACGGGACACAGAGCGATTTAGTCATTACTAATGGGTTATATAGATTACCTTCAGGTGTTGGCACTGGCCAATTCCAAACCGGAAGTACCCTCCCCTATATAAGCCCCTCCCACCCGGGAGCACCTCAGTTTTTTGCCAGTGTCTAAGGTGTTGGCCAAAGAGTAACATGTGTTTTCACTGGGCTTGCGTACAGGTTCTTTTGGGCCTTAGTAAGCTGTTCCGGATCCCACCAAAAAAGCTTCATAGCTAAACGGTCGGTACCCGGGCCTTGCAGCAGAAGAGCAAGGTTTTGCCTGTAATGCTTCTCTTAGGAGGGCTGGACCCTGGGATCCAGAGCTCTGGTCATACCCACGACCAAGATGTTGTCTGTGCAGGGTGCTATACAGGTCCAGGGGAGTGGAATCCTTGGGAACCCGGTCCCTGAAGGTTTAATTACAATGCCTGCCGTGATAGGTGAAGTTTGGACTTCTGTGGACCAAACAGAGTCCTGCGGCGGGGATCAGGTAAGTGGGGGCCCCCAGGAACTTGGTTCTATTGGGGGACCCCCAAGCCTAATTTGTCTTTCTGTCTGTTACCTAACGGTATTCCCGCTAAATATCTGTGTTTGCCTGTAACTACTGAAAATGTAAAATTTTAATAGTAGTCAAGAAAAAAAAAAAAAAAAAAGGGACCGCGGTACCTGTGTTAAACCACTAGAGGCCGCTGTAGTCCATTTTTCTTGTCATGTGGATCTTTGGTTTTCTCAAGTCAAAAGATCCAGGCAGCTGGTAAGTTTCTCTGTGGGAATCCACTTCCTCTGCCCTGTTGCTGCGCTCATCCACCGCACAGGCCCTCCGGCAAAAAGGGCCCTGGCTCCTAGTCCCCTGTTTGATTTCGAAAAGGGCGCCAATGGCGCACGGGCGCGCGCGCGGGCGCGTGCACGCGCCTCCTATGAAAAAAAAGGGGCGGGGCGGGTGGATGACGCTCGATGCGCGCCGCGGCGCTTCTGCGCATGTGCGGGCGTCCCAGCATAGTTAAAAGACACAGTACAAGTGTCAGCTGGATGCAAACAGAGCTAGCAACAAACAGTGGCACACAGAGGCGGTTGATGCAGGCATCCCCATAGAAAGGCACTTTAGTGGACACCAGCTGGTATATAGCAGCACCTGTGTTAGATTATTACCAGCAAAATTGGTGTATGACGACGGGAATACCTCAGCTTTGTGCTTAAAGGATATGTCGTCCAGACGCTCCGGAAATAGATCTTCCAGGAAGCCAAAGGGGTCTCCATCGGGCTCTGAGGATATTGGGCATGCTTGTACTGCACCAATCTCCCCTGAGAATTCAGAGGTCAGTAGCCGTAGAAACCCCGCAGGAATGCCTGGTGCTGCGGCTGTCCCCAGTCCACCTGCTCCTGTATATATAACAGAGGAGGTTTTATCCTCAACTCTGGGAGGATTGGAAGAGAGATTAACAGCATTGATCGCTGCTTCCCTGTCTCAGGAAAAGCGCGTCCGATCTCCGTCTCCTCCTTCAGAGTGCCTGTTAGTGAAGGAACAGCCCCACACAGAGATCGACCTACCTGAAGGGGATCAGGATGAGGTTGATTCAGTTATGGAGGAATCAACAGTGGAAGAACCTTTCTCAGCATCTCAGGCTGAAAGATTATGGGTTCAGTCTCTGACTAATATGGTCCGATCAGCATTTAAAATGCCTCTGGCGGAACCACCATCCACTACGGTTTCCTCGCTGGGGTCGCTAAAAGCTCCCCAGGCTGTCTGTTCCTTCCCAATCCACCCTTTATTAGAAGGGCTTATTTACCAGGATTGGGAGCATCCTGATAAAATATTTGCTCCCCCCAAGAGATTTCCGGTGATCTATCCCATGGAGGATAAGTTCATAAAAAAAATGGAGGGTCCCTACAGTGGACGCAGCCATCTCTTCTGTTAACAAATCACTGACATGTCCAGTAGATAATGTTCCAATGTCAAAGACCCAATAGATAAAAAATTGGAGTCTTTACTAAAATCTGCTTTCTCTACAGCAAGCATGGTGACACAACCTGCGGTAGCAGCGATTGGAGTCTGCCAAGCAGTGAAAGATCAGTTGAAACAAGTCTTAAGGGACTTACCAGATCAGCAGGCTCTTGCCCTAGCTGACCTGCCTAGAGCCTTGTGTTTTGCGGTGGACGCCATAAAGGATACAATCCAACAGGCCTCCCGCTTTACGCTGTCTATAGTACATATGCGTAGGATTCTGTGGCTCAAAAACTGGTCTGCTGAAGCTCCCTGTAAAAAACTGCTGGTTAGCTTCCCATTTCATGGAGAACGCTTATTTGGAGAAGATCTGGACAAATATATCCAGAAAATTTCTGCCGGTAAAAGTTCACTCTTACCGGTTAAGAACAAGGGTAGGAGTCCTTCTTTTAAGAGGCCTACTTCTCCAGTCCCTGGCACATCGGCTGTGAAACAGTTCCGACGGCCTCCGCGGTCAAATCCAGGGGGCAGAAATCAGGGACAATCACAGGGTATCAAGAAACCCTGGGTCAAGAGAGGTACAAGACCTCCCCCTAAGTCATAAAGGGTTGCCCCCACTCAGTCGGGTGAGGGGAAGACTTCAGTTGTTCACAGAGACCTGGCGGGACACCATCAGAGATGGGTGATCCCCGCAGTAAGTCTGGGATACAGGCTGGAGTTAAAAGACATTCCTCCTGCCCATTTTATAAGGTCAAACGTGCCAAGCGATCCCCAGAAGAGTGGATCCCTCCTTCTGGCACTAGAGCAACTATTGCCCCAAGGGTAATCATGAAGGTTCCCTTGAAAGAAAACGGGTTCGGGTTTTACTCGAACCTTGTCACAGTCCCCAAACCAAATGGGGACATGAGGCCCATATTGAATATAAAAGGGCTAAACAAGTTCCTACATATCAGGACTTTTTTCGGATGGAGTCGATCCGATCGGTGGCCACCGCCCTACAAGGGCAGGAATGGTTAGCCTCGATCGACATAAGGGATGCTTATTTGCATATTCCCATCTGTCCGGCCCACCAGAAATTTCTACGCCTTGCAGTAGAAGGGCGCCATTTTCAGTTCAGAGCCTTACCTTTCGGTCTGGCCACGGCACCACGAGTGTTCACAAAAATTCTGGCCCTACGATTGGCCAAACTAGGGACACAAGGTGTAACGATAATGGCATATCTAGACGACTTGTTGCTGATAGACCACTCGGTGAAAAAAACTAGAAGTGGTCGTTCACAAGATAATCAAGTATCTGGAATCTCACGGTTGCATTATCAACCGAGACAAGTCAGCCCTAAAACCAGTCAAAAGCCTGGAATACTTGGGGGCTAAGACTGGATTCAAATCAGAGAAAGATTTTCTTACCTCCAGAGAAGGTGTCGTCTTTGAAAGATTTGACCCACTTAGTGGGTACAAAAAAGAAAAACCATCCATACGCCTGTGTATAAGGCTGCTGGGAAAAATGGTGGCTTCATTCGAAGCGGTACCCTACGGTCAATTCCATTCAAGGAACTTGCAGAGGGCCATACTGTCAGCCTGGAACAAAAAAGTTCAGGCTTTAGACTTACCAATGTCCCTGTCCCCTTCAGTCCGGTTTCTTGGAAGGTGGTCACTACAGTTGCCAGCCTCATAGGCTGGGGGGCAGTACTGGAGCAATGGTCTCTCCAGGGCAAGTGGTCAGAAGCAGAGAAGGCCCTGCCCACCAATCTCTTAGAGATACGAGCAGCCCGGTATTCCCTAGTAGCATGGACATCCAAACTCCAAGGGTCACCTGTCAGAATTCAATCAGACAATGCCACAGCAGTGGCATATATCAATCTCCAGGGTGGCACCAGGAGTCGTGCAGCCCAGAGGGAAGCGAAATGCATCCTGGAATGGGCAGAAAGGTTTGTCACAGCCATATCCGCGGTTTTCATCCCAGGAGTGGAAAATTGGAGAGCGGACTTTTTTAAGTCGCCAGCAATTATGCCCGGGGGAATGGTCTCTTCACCCCGAGGTTTTCCAGGCAATATGCCAGCGGTGGGGAACACCGGATGTAGATCTGCTAGCATCCAGATTCAACGCAAAGGTGGACAGATTTGTGTCTCGCACAAAGGATCCCCTAGCTTGCGGTTCGGATGCCCTAGTGTTCCCTTGGGATCAGTTCAAGCTGATATATGCATTCCCACCGCGATTAATCCGCAGAATCAGGGTAGAAAAGAAACCAGT
Organism: Rana muscosa; assembly: GCA_029206835.1. Taxonomy (NCBI): domain Eukaryota; kingdom Metazoa; phylum Chordata; class Amphibia; order Anura; family Ranidae; genus Rana; species Rana muscosa. Next base: position 1,044,437,915 of record CM055117.1, read on the forward strand.
GATTCTGGTGGCCCCGAAGGGCATGGTACGCGGAGTTTGTAAAAATGTCAGTGGGAAGTCCTTGGACCCTCCCACATCGTCCGGACCTGCTTTCGCAAGGACCGATATACTACCCTTCCTTACCAGCCCTAGGTTGACGGCCTGGCTATAGAAGCCCACATTCTAAAAAAGAGAGGGCTCTCTAATCCTGTGGTATCTACCATGATCAATGCCAGGAAGCCGGTATCCAGGCAGATCTATTATAGGATCTAGAAGGCGTACATCACGTGGGGTGAGGCCAGGAAATGGCATCCACGTAAGTACGTAATAGGTAGGATTCTGGACTTCCTACAGTGGGCTGTACATAGGAAGCTTGCCTTGAGTACTATCAAGGGTCAGACGGCCTTGTCAATATTTTTTTTTTCAAAGGCCCTTGGCTTTGCATTCATTAATCAAAGCTTTCATACAAGGAGTGATGCGTATTAGCCCTCCGGTTAGTATTCCCATATGTCCATGGGACTTAAACCTGGTTCTGTCGGTTCTACAGAAACAACCATTTGAACCATTGCGGCACATTTTCTTGGTTCTTTTCACCAGGAAATTGATTTTCTTTGTAGCCATTTGTTCGGCTAAAAGAGTATCGGAATTAGCCGCCTTGTCCTGTAAGGAGCCATATCTGGTTATCCATAAGGACAGAGTAGTATTACGTCCTCATCCAGCCTTCTTCCTAAGGTGGTATCGAGGTTCCATTTGAACCAAGATGTGGTTCTTCCTTCCTTTTTCCCCAAACCTAGTTCGGTAGAGGAAAAGTTATTGCATTCTTTGGATGTAGTAAGAGCAGTTAAAGCTTATCTTAAAGCCACTGCTCAGATTCGTAGAACGGATACTTTGTTTGTTCTGCCGGAAGGCCCCAGAAAGGGTCAGGCAGCATCAAAAATCTACTTTAGCCAAGTGGATTCGACAGGTCATAATACAAGCCTATGGCTTGAAAAGGGGACCGCCTCCGTTCAAAGTTAGGGCGCACTCCACAAGAGCAGTTGGAACTTCATGGGCAGTGCATCACCAAGCCTCCCTGGCTAAAGTACTGTAAGGCCACAACATGGTCCTTAGTACACACGTTTACTAGATTCTACCAGGTAGACGTCACAAGTCAGGAGGATGTCGCCTTTGGGCGCAGTGTGTTGCAGGCCGCAAAAGAGCCTCATGCCTGATGGCGCCCAGCTTATGTATCCCTCCCCTCATTTGGCATTGCTTTGGGACGTCCCATTAGTAATGACTAAATCGCTCTGTGTCCCGTGATGTACGAAAAAGAAAAAGGGATTTTTATAACAGCTTACCTGTAAAATCCTTTTCTTGGAGTACATCACGGGACACAGAGCTCCCACCCCTCTTTTTGGGACACTTATTGCTTGGCTACAAAACTGAGGTGCTCCCGGGTGGGAGGGGCTTATATAGGGGAGGGTACTTCCGGTTTGGAATTGGCCAGTGCCAACACCTGAAGGTAATCTATATAACCCATTAGTAATGACTAAATCGCTCTGTGTCCCGTGATGTACTCCAAGAAAAGGATTTTACAGGTAAGCTGTTATAAAAATCCCTTTTTTATCATCTGGATAATCTTTTTGTATTAAGGCTTAGATCAGATTCCCATCTAAATCAGCACCTTCAATTGTATTAGTATTGCTAGCTGCAATTCCTGATTACTATTATCAATTCCCCCTTCTGGTACAATCTGCTGGTTCAGTGCATGCATTTCAAAATGACGTATTGTTAAAAGGCTTTTCCATTGAAACGAAGGAGGAACCAGTTATATTTACAGCAGGAACTTTTGCTTTAAAGCAGAACTGTAACAACTGTAACAAACAGCTAGCAAGAGAAGTATGGTGTTTTTTTTAGACCAATGCTGCAACTGTCCACTGGTGTCCCTGCACTGAGAACTGAGCCACCGAACATCGCAGATGGTTCGGTTCTCTCTCCTCCCTGTCAGCAGCTCTCCTGCTCTGATCCTCCCACGCTCATTGGAGCGATGAGCTGTGGAGGGGCGGGGAGCAGCTCGCTGAGAGGCTGAAACTGGCATCAGTCAAGGCAGCTGGCGGTTCCAGACATTGACGAAGTCGGGATGACGCGGTGCCTGGGTAGTGACATCAGCGGAGAGCGGACTTCAGACAGCTCTCCGCTGAAAACAGGTTACAGAAGTGCAAAACAAATTGCTGTGACCCAGAGGAGAAGCCCAGCTTAAAAAGCTCAGGCTGGACTTCTCCTTTAATGCAGAAGAGACGTGCACGGTTTCTTCTGCAATAAAATGTCACTACCTGCCTGCTCACTGTCCTCTGGAGAAGCTGTGCAGCTCAGCTTACAGTGCCAGACAGGTCTCTGTACGGGATTGACTCCGTTTCCTGCCGCCAGTGAAGAGACCCAAAGACCACCACCCATAAGCGGATGCTGGCATGGGACTGTCCCTTTTTCAGTACCACTTTTATAGCAGACTTGCCATCAAAAAAGAAAACTTGCACGCTGTTAAAGTATTGGAGTACTCTGAGTTGGTCTGCTACAGAAACCTACTGAGCCATTGGAGAGGCAGGGTGGATGTAAAAAGAAAAAACCCATGCTTGAAAATTGAAGGTCTGCTGGTGCTCTATTTGGGGGTCAAGGTTCTCTAGATTAGAAGCGGCAATGCAGGTAAAGTCAGTTGGCAAAGTCTTCAGTGAAAATGTTGTGCAGATGTTGGCATCCACAGTGCAGAGCTGCTGGTGGGTCACAGGACTGCAGATATGTGGATTCGAACTGATTTTCTAATATGGAACTGCTTCCCCCACCTTTAGTGGGGAAAAAATTTATTTGATCCCCTGCAGATTTTGTACGTTTGTCCACTTATAAAGAAATGAAGGGCCAATCATTTTTATTATTGATGTATTTTAACCACCTCAATACTGGGCACTTTCTCTCACACTTTGAATCACAATTGCGCGGTCATGCTACACTGTACCCAAATTACACTTTTTCTCACAAATGGAGCTTTCTTTTAGTGGTATTTGCTCACCACACCACTGGGGTTTTTATTTTTTACGCTACAAATGAAAAAAGAATGAAGCAAAAAAAAAAACATTTTTTTTCTTAGTTTCTGTTATAACATTTTGCAAATAAGTAATTTCTCTTCATACATTTTGACCAAAATGTATGCTGTTACATTTCTTTAGTAAAAATAACCCAAATCAATGTATATTAATTGGTCTGTGTGACAGTCCACAAGCTATGGTAGCAATGACAGTTGTTGATCGGCCACCGACAGTGATGGGGGACCGACAGATGTTTTGTGCACTGTGACAGATATTTTATGAGGACACTGATGTGTATGGGAACAGGGGTGACATTGGTGCTTGGTGTACTGTTTGGGGGGGGGGGATCTCTGACCGCTCTCTGTATAAAATCATCCTTACTCAGTCAAGCACGGAGGTGGAAACATTATGCTTTGAAGCTGTTTCTTTGCTAAAAGTACAGGCCGACTTTGCCGCATTAAGGGGCCATGTATTGTAAAATCCTGGATGAAAACCTTCTTCCCACAGCCAGAACACTGAAGATGGGTCGTGGTTGGGTCTTCCAGCATGACAATGACCCAAAACATACCACCAAGGCAAGAAAGGAGTGAAAGAAGAAGCACATTGAGGTCATGGAGTGGCCTAGCCAGTCTCAACCTCAATCCTTATAGAAAATGTATGGAGGGAGCTGAAACTTCAAGTTGCCAAGTGGCATTCAAGAAACCTTAAGGATTTAGAGAAGATCTGTAAAGAAGAGTGGACCAAAATCCCTCCTGAGATGTGTGCAAACCTGGTAACCAACTACAAGAAACGTCTTTACCTCTGTGCTTGCCAACAAGAGTTTCTCCACCAAGTACTAAGTCGTATTTTGATTGGGGATCAAATAGTTATTTTACTCACTGAACTGAAACTCAATATATAACCTCTGTAGCATGTGTTTCTTTCTGGATTTGTGGTTGTTGTTCTGTCTCTATAATTTAAAATACACCCTATTATAAAAAATTATAAACCCTTCAAGTGGGCAAACTTACACAATCTGCAGGGGATCAAATATTTTCCCCACTGTATAACGGCAATGCTGTCTGTGGTGTGATTCATGAAGAGACATGCTGCGATAGGTGCTGTAGTATAGTTATGTCACTGTCAATGTACAATGTTTTTCTTAACAAAAGTGCAGTTACTCTTTAACCACTTCAATCCCGGACACTTTTACCCCCTTCTTGCCCAGGCCAATTTTCAGTGCTGTTGCATTTTGAATGACAATTGGGCTGTCATGCAACGCTTTACCCATTACATTTTTTTTATCTTACTTGGACAGAGCTTACTTTTGATGGTATTTAAAGTGGAGTTCCAGGCTATTTTTAGTTTATTAAAAGTCAGCAGCTACAAAAAGTGTAGCTGCTGACTTTTAATAAACAGACACTTACCTGTCCCACGGTCCAGCGATACGGAGGACCGCTCCTCTCCGCGCCATCATTAGAACTGTTGGCACCCGGCGGTGAAGCCGAAATCTGTCACGGCCGGGTGCCCACAGTTCTGCGCTCTCTGAGTGAACAGGCGATCTTCTGGGATCTGTCACGTGTCCCAGAAGATCGCCTAGAGGGAGAGGAAGAGTCGCCTAGGCGGCCCGTAGGCAGAAGGAGGAAGTGGGACAGGAAGTCGTCCCCCCCAAAAAAAAATGTATGTGGCATGTAAGGGGGCGAATAGTGCTTAAAGTGGAAGTTCCACTTTTGGGTGGAACTCCGCTTTAATCATCACTGGGTTTTTTATTTTTTGCTAAACAAATGAAAAAAGACTGACAATTTTGAGAAAACAAAAAACAACCTTTTTTCTTTCTGTTATAAAATTTTGAAATAAGTAATTTTTTTTCTTTACTGATGGAGTGGCGTTGATGGGCACTGATGAGCCTGCACTGATGATCAGTGCCATGGTTATCGGTGTAAGCCCTCAGTCACACCGATGAAGTAGCCTCTAATGTGTTTCTATAGCAGTGTCGTAATGGATACGATTTCAAGTAGTATGATTTGAGAAGTAGTTCATGTATTACTTTTTCAGGACTTCAGCACGATTTCACTGCCATAGACTATAATGTAAATCGTGCTGCAAATTGTACCTGTGTCTATATCGGCACTACTTGAGCCCTGAAATAAGTTAAATAACCATTTGCTAGTTAAACTTTTGCTCATAACATCACTGTTCCTCAACGTGACATGGACATCGTAGTGTTGAAGTCAGACTTTTTAATTGCAATTGTACCTGGTGTGACCACAGGCTAAACGTCCCCCGTCACAGTAAAGCCAGTTATTGTCTTTCCTTTCCTCAGACAGTGCTGAGGAGAGGAAATGCCGATAACTGGCAATTGTTTACATGTGATTGGACACAGCTGATCACATGGTAAAGCGCCAACATTATTGGCTCTTTTCTATGGCTGTGGAAATGTAACTATTAATTCCTCGATTAATCGATGAATTTTTTTTGATCGATCAAAATTTTTGGGATCGGTACTTGCCTCTCCGCCGGCTTCCGGGTCTTCAGGAAGTTCTGTCGGAGATTCGGTGACATCATGGACACCGGCGGGGCTTGCCGTGTCCATCTGAAGGGCTCCTTTGCTGTGCCTTCATATCTGCATGCCGGCGGGACCTTACTATCTGCCACATGCAAGGGCTGTTACACTTCCTTCTATCAACCTGGGATTCTACAGCCATCCACTGGGAGTTGTGATGGTTCCCTTCACGGGACATCTACATGCCGACGGACTGATGTTAACCCCTCCTCATCTGGATTCAGCAGTGGTATCGTTGTACACATTTTTATACCAGTATCATACTTGACTACATGTTTTTATGACTGCTTTTGCTACTGTTTAGTATTACTCGCACCATTTTTACAGTTTATGTAGCTACATCGATTTTATCTCCAGTGCAATATTTATTTTGTTACCTACTTGAAGACTATAAAAGTTTTAATGCTATTCCCATCGAGCGCTGCCTTTGTGTGTTTTTTGTATCCTGCTATACATTTTTACAGTGGTTGGTAGCTGCACTGGGAATCGGCCTGTAAGGAGATCAGCTAAAAGGAGTTGGATCTGTATGTGCGTTTATAATTAATCAAAATTAGTAGATTAATCGTTTTTAACAAAACGATTAATCAAACACAAAAATTTTTAATCAGTAACAGCCCTACTCTTTACCCTCATCAGCGATGCGCTCTGTGAAAGGGACACCGGTCGCCGTGCAGTGCGCCAAGAATGGGAGGACGTTCTCCCAGAACAAGAGCGGTCCTGCCCAGCCGTCATTCTACAATAGGCTGGTCGGGAAACGGTTAACAATATGGTGTGTGTTTGTTTTGGTTTTTTTCTTATTATCCTCATGTTAAAGCAGGAGTAAACCCATCAATGTAATAGTTTAAAAAAACTGTTACATTCCCGGAATGCCAACTGTCACATTGGTTGTGCTCTCAACCAAACTGTCAAACCATCCAATGGCTGGTGTCATAACTGATCACATGCGCAGCACCATGGCAGTTGAAGTTTAAACAGGCCAAGATGTCAGCTTCCTTAGCTGAAAACGATAGGAGGGTTTACTTCCACTTTAATGCACACAGAAGATTGGTGGTTTACTATTATGGTGGAAATACAGGGCCATGCATGATGGCTATTCATGTTTGAATTATTTGGGGGGGATACCTTAACAGCTTGGGTTATCGCTGGCTCACCAAAGCTGGAGCTTGCCATCTGAACGTATTTCTACAATGCTGTATTTTCTAGACAAGTGGGTTTTGGCCTCAAAAGTTCAGTTCATTCTCTCCACTATAGCCGACCTATTTCTGTGCCCGCCTCGCTGCTTGCCTAGCCCAGTAGGACAAGTTGTCCTTTGTTGCTGAGCACGGTGCTGTTACTTCGACCTTGCTGCTTATGTGCCTATAAAAAGCAACAGGATATGATTACTGATCTGAGAAAAGAGATGGGAAAAATACATTCTTTACTGACGCTCTTCAGCTTAATCTTTTGGTGTACTGGGCTGACAAGCCGAGCTGACAGACACCAACACGGAGGAATGGACTGTTTTTTTTATTCATTTAAATAAGGCTGAATGACACGGTCTGGGAAAGACCCAGCTTTTTATTTTCCATTACTGCTCCTGTGTGTTTGTGTTCTGAATGAACGGTTTTCTTCAGTAGAACTCCAGGTTCTAAAATTACTTAGTTGCATAAGCAGAGTTCATTATTTCTCCCTGTAAAAGAATAAAGTTCTTCCAGTTTTGCTGAATGCCAGCCACCTGTAGAGAAATCCTCCACTGAAGTGATTTAGTGGACGGTGTCAGTGTTTTTTGTTTTTTTAATTTTAGTTTTAACTTTAAATAATATTATTTTTTTAATTGTATTATTTTTGGAGGGGGGGGGGGGTGCTTTAAGACACGGAAAGGAACTCAGGACACAGATTCCCCAGTCCTTTTCTCTGTAGCCTCAGCTGCACCGAACATGAATGGAGAGGAGACAGAGGCTCCTCTCCATTCATAAACCTGAAGCATCGTAAACGCAGTTTGATGTTTCAGCTATGAATGGACAGAGTCAGTGATCAGATTCTATGCATTCGGAAAAGGAAGGAGCTGGTAAATGACAGATTTACTGGCTCCTTCCTCTGCTCTCCATCCTGAAAGATCCAGGACAGGGGGGGACCTGAGGAGGACACGGAGAGCCGGGGAGGATGCAGGGGGACTGGAGGAGGACATGGGAAGCAGAGGGGGGACTGCCGGGGGTGATTGGTGCGGCGGTGGGGGGGGGGGGAGTTACAAGCTCTCATCTCCCTGACCGCTGTGGGAGGGAGAGGAGGAGAAGCAGCTGTCAGAAAAAGCTATACAGGGAGATTGGTGCCTGTAAACACCCCCCACCGCCGCACCGATCAACTCTGAGGCTGCCCAGGTATCGGATTAGGCATCGGGGCCTTTGCATGAGTACAAGTACTCGTGCAAATGCTTGATATCGATGCAACCCTAATATGTATTATAACAAAGTATAAAAAAATATTTGTTTTTTTATTTTATTTTTTATTTTTGGTCTTTTTGTTTATAGCGCAAAACAAATAATGCAGCAGTGATCAAATACCACCAAAATATAGTTCTATTTGTGGGGAAAAAAAGGACATCAATTTTGTTTGGGTACAGCGACGCGTGACCGCACAGAATTGTCAGTTAAAGCAACGCAGTGCTGTATAGCAAAAAATGGCCTTGTCATTAAGGGGGTAAATCCTTCTGGGGCTGAAGTGGTTAATGGCCAGGACCTGCTGATCGGCTTAGAGAATCACAGCAGAGAGCCCTGTGTTTACTAATAACACAGGGCTCTGTATAGAGAGCAGCAATGTGGCTGTGTGTGTGTGTGTGTGTGTGTGTGTGTGTGTGTTTTTTTTTTTTTTTTTTTCTCTTCCGCCCTACAAAGCAAGGAAAAAAATCGGTCACATCTATTAAAAGCAGCACACATTGCACATTGTAAGGCACACGGTTAACCCTTTCATTGCCCCTAGATGTTAACCCCTTCCCAGCCAGTGTTATTAGTACAGTGACCGTGTCACAGTCCCACTAGAAGTCGCTGATTACCACTTTTAACTAGTGTAATAAATAATAAATAAAAAATCCAGTATATGCACCGTAGTTTTGTAGACGCTATAACTTTCGCACAAACCGAAGTGTTTGTTAACCTAAATAAAAAAAAAATGGATCCTGTTCCCTTTAAAGCATGAATAACAGCACAGTGCTTGTGCTGTGTAATTTGGCCCCCATATCGACTAAAAAACCTGGCTGATCCTGGCTGGCTATACCTATACTCTCCCCTCTGTAAACTGATCAGTTTATGTGCCTCTGTCATCCGCAGCTATCTGCAGCTTTCCTATGTCTCCCTCTGTCCAATTCCCCCCCCCCCCCCCCGCCTGTTGGCTCTCACTAACTCAGCTCTGCTCCTCTTGCCGCTGCTACAAACTACAAAACTCTGTAATCTTTATATCATCCCCTCTGTTAGATAAAAACCTGTATCCTAGTGTCTGTGCTTTTTATAAAAAAAATAAAAAGCGGATTTCTACTGTTTTAACAGCGCCTCCTGGCGCTCGTGTAACTCCCGGCTCTCTCTTCCTCTCCTCCCCAGCTGACATCAGTGGGAAAATCTCGGCCCGCCCGCTGGTGCTATCAGGTGGGTAGAGAAGAGAGGCGGGAGGCATTGTTATACCGGGTAGAAATCATCTGCTTTTTTTTTTTATTTTATTTTTTTATAAAGCACAGACACTAGGCTACAGGTTTTTATCTAACAGAGGGAATGATATGAAGATCACATAGTGGGTCCTGAGGAAAGGAGTTGAAAACTGCTCTAACAGGCCAGTTTTGCAAGATAACTGAAATGCATCACAGGTTATATAATTTTTCTGCTCAGTGATTGCAATATTCTAGTCTGCAACTCCCCAAGGTAATATTTAAAATCTGGCCTGTTAGTGGGTCCTGAGGACAGGAGTTGAGAACCACTGACATAGTGGCTTAGCAACCACTTAAACCTCCCTGGCGGTATTCCCGAGCTCGGCCCAGGGCTAAATTTCAGTACCGTTAGCGGTAACCCCGAGCCACACTCGGGATTGCATTGCAGAATCCTGGTACAGTGTACTTACCTTGTCCCCAGGATCCTGCGATGTCCCCCCGCTGTGTCCTCCACCGGATCCTCCGCCCGATGCTCTGAGTTCCGGGCTCCATTCTCTGTGAACGTCGCGACGCATGGGGCGGAGCCCGGCGGCAAATTCAAAAAGTACAAAATACATAACACGGTACACTGTAATCTGTAAGATTACAGTACTGTATCAAATAATTTCACCTCCCTTTTGTCCCTAATGCTTTTTCCAGTGCCTTGCATGCACTTTTATATTCTATATACTGTTCTTTCTGCCTGGAAACTTGAGATTGTCCATGGCATCCAAAAAGTGTCCCTTTACGTCAAAAGTGGTTTTAGACCAGCTAGAAAACGGCGATAATAAATTAGAACACTTGCAGAATTGAGCGATAGTGAATCTTGGGGAAATTCATATTATTATTATTATTATTAATAATAATATTACCGTATTTATCGGCGTATAACACGCACCGGCGTATAACACGCACCCCAAGTTTAGGAGGGAATTTTAGGGAAAAAAACTTTTAGGAGGGAAGTTTAAGGAAAAAAAAAACGTACATTTAAATGCAGCCTTACCAGTGTCCGTTGTAGCCTTGTCAGCAGTGTCCATTGCAGCCTTTGCCCAGTGTCCAGTGCAGCTTTGTCCAGTGCAGCCTTTGCCCAGTGTCCAGTGCAGCTTTGCCCAGTGTCCAGTGCAGCCTTTGCCCAGTGCAGCCTTTGCCCAGTGTCCAGTGCAGCCTTTGCCCAGTGTAGCTTTGCCCAGTGTCCAGTGCAGCCTTTGCTAAGTGCAGCCTTGCCCCAGTTTTCAAAATTGGCGCCGCCGAGATCGCCGCAGAGACTAGGCGGAGCGGGGCGAACGCCGCCGAGAACGCAGAGACGCAGGGACTGGGCGGAGCCGCCACCGAGATACACATAGCCGAGTGTACTCGGCTATACTCGGCTTTTCTCGGCTCCGCTCACAGTCACGCCGAGTCCCGCCCTATGATGGACATATCACAGGTCCAATGGCGGGACTGGGCGTGACTGTGAGCAGAGCCGAGAAAAGCCGAGTATAGCCGAGTACACTCGGCTATGTGTATCTCGGCGGCGATCGCTGCGCTCCGCTCAGTCAGCGGAGATCGCCGGGATCAGTGGGTATCGGCGTATAACACGCACCCACGATTTTCCCCTGATTTTAAGGGGAAAAAAGTGCGTGTTATACGCCGATAAATACGGTATATCTTTTTAATATAATTATAGTCATTCTATGTATGATTTCGTGTTTCAAACTTTATCATACCCGGGATGTCTACTAGACTCTTGTTTGGACAGATTTAAGTGAGTTATTCCTAAGAATTACAGGCCTACAATATAAAAAGCCAAATTTCTATGCAAAACAATGTACTGCTTTAAGATTCAAAAATCTGACATAATCATACCTCCGGGGAGGTTAAAGTGGATGTAAACCCACTCTCATCCTTTCTAAACTACTGCCATAGTGCTGATCTATAAGGATATAGATGCCTCCTGCATGTATCCTCATCTGTCCAATGTCTCCTCTCTGTCTGTTATAAGAACTGAAAAACTGCAGATTCTGTGGGTGGATCTGTTGTCTGGAGCTCGGTGGGTGGAGTTGTGATGTCAGTAGACTCCCCGCCCACCTCTACACTCCCCTTGTCGACCCCTGGTCGAAAGCCGCATTGGAATCACCACCCCCAAACTACTGTCTCTTCCAACAGAGGAGACAGGGTGTCCAGGATATGACGGAAAAACGTATCTGGTCCTGAATTGGGGGAATAGTGTGAGGAGGGAGGTATTTAAGCGCCATAGAGTGGTGGGCATCAGAGCTGGGTTAGTAGACAGAGTAATGGTTACTGGGGCATGGTCTGTTCATGTTGTAATGCCAATGTTGGCTGCAGAATTGGACTGTAAAATTGATTTGTATGCCAAGAACATATCAATCCTCGAATAGGACTTTTGTGCGTATTTGAAAAGAAGGTGTAGTCCTTTTGTTTTTGCCATGCAAGCACCGCCAAGGATCATATAGTTCTTCAGATTGAAGAATATTTTTTAACGATATAGCAGACCCCAAATTAGACTCCTCTAGCACAGGCAGATAACTAATTTGGGGTCTGCTATATCGTTAAAATCACCGCAGATAAGTATGCGGTCTTTGGGGAAGTTACGTAATTTCCCTAAGACGGATCCGTAGAACTGCTTTTAAAGGGTGTTGGGCACGTAATATATTCGCTTTTACTAGAGGGGTGTCATCAAAGGTTGCTGATGGAATGAGGTATCTACCGGCCGAATCGGCCTCAACCTGGTGGACTTGGAGAGCTACTAAATCTTTCACAGCTACTCCTTTTTGCCTTTTTGTTCAGCATTGGCAAAAAACTGGTGAGGAAGTCTCTTGTGATAACATGTAGACTTTTTCTGTTGTGTAAAAATGGGTCTCCTTTACACATAGGATGTCCGACTTCTGGAAAACCCCTTTTCTCTAGAGCTATGGGCCAGCAGTGTTCTGCTTTTCTGAGATACGCGGTGGCGGTTTAGGTCCAGTAGGGGCAGACGGAGGAGCTGCGATAAGTCCCCAATTGTGCAATCGCTTCATACCTTCCTTTGGGGAAGTAATGGGGACCAATTGATTTTGAAAGGTTACAAGTAACTTGGTCAGAAAACCCTAGGAGTATGAAATGTTGCGGTCTGTGAGAGCAGACGTGACCGGTGCAAACTCCTTGCGCCTCTAAGAGGTTGCTGCTGAGAAATCTTGGAATACTGAGATAGCAGCGTATGATGCCTGGAGTGCATCTCTAGCGGCTTTGAGGAGTCTATTCTTAATGTAGTAAGTGTATGCGTGTCAGAGACACGGAGACCGTGTCAGCCAGGTGCTTAGGCTACATGATCCTGTGTGCTCTGTCAATCAGGGTGGCTCAAGGAGTAAGCTCTGGGAGCAATGTGAGGAACAGTTGATGAAGATAGGATACCAGCTTTGTTTTTTACAGTTTCCGGAATTTAATGTTAATACGCTGAGAGCGGTCTAAGTCGGCGACTTTGAGTTGTAGCCTGCGGATCTCTTATGCATGGATGTCTTGGGCATCCAGCATTTCATCGTGGGCTTCGGCAACATCCCTCAGTTTTTCCTCTACATACTATGCATTCCTCTATGTAGTCTAGTAAAGCCTGATGGCAAGGTGAGATAGAGGAGCGTATTTCTCTTTGTAGCCCAAATTGTAGTGAAAGCAGCATGACTTTTAAGGTGGATTCAGAGGCAAGAGTGTCTGAGGCAGGGAAAGCAGCCAGTGTCTCATGGGTGTCAGTGTCTTTATCTGCCTGTGCTTCTAAGATGGCAGTTCCGTGTAACTTTTAAGCTGAGAGAGGCTTATTGGGAGACTGTATAGTGGACAGGGCAGCCCGCATACCTCTGTCAGCAGCCTGTCCTTGTGCAGCTGAGGATTCCTCCATATCTGAGAGCTTTCTGAGCCTCCACTGCCTGAGGCTCCAGCTGGTTGTGTGGGTGGCAGTCCTCCTCCCCCCGGCGCCATGCTGAGTCGCAGTGCTGGTCGGCAGCATGAAGAACTCTGTTAAGCGGCGCTGTACCTGTGACATCGGCTTTTCTGGGTCATCGCCTGTGGACTCCTGCAACTTTTCCCTCCTGTCAGGAGTTGCTGTCAGTGGGTGTAATCACTATTAGCCACAATAGTCACCCAGAGGAGTGAGAAGGAGAGGAGTCAAGCAGCCATCTCGCTCGGCGGCTCAGAAATGCCCTCTATTTAACTATTTTAAAGTAAACCTATCACAAACATGGGCAGTTCAAACTGACATGCTGAACCTACCAAACAGGTGAAAATGATCAGTAAATCCAGAGACACGGTGCATGCAGATCTCAAATGTTTCCTAGAGCCCTAACGTGTTTAGTGGAGCAGTGATTATTCTAATTGAAACCAGATGGTTTTCTTTCATAAAAAAAAAAAAATACATTTAAATTTTTTATTTTAATTTTTTAGATGAGGACACAGGAGAGATACAAATTGGAACTTCCTGTAAAAATGGTGGCTGCACAAAGGTACAAACAGACTTCTTAATTTTAGCTTAATTTATACTATGTTATATCCACATATGTCTGCCATCTCCCTCTTCCATCCAGTGATTTCAACTTCCCTTGTACATCTTCTATCCAGTCCTGTCCCTTTTTTTTTATGCTTCAGCCTGTCTGTTGGGAAAGCTGCACACAAGCACACCTTTTATTATTTCAAAGATTTCTCTACCAGCATTTTAATCTCATTTTCTCCCCACAGACGTTTATTGGACCACAGAGTAATGAAGAAGTATGTCAGTATCACGCTGGAGTGCCTATCTTCCATGAAGGGTATGTGTAATTGTTGTGTGTTTTATCATTATCATAATATTTATCAATTAAAGTGCAAGTTCACCTTTACAGAAAACATGTAAGGTGAACTAAAACTGGATTCTCCCCCCCCCCCCCCCCCCCCTATACAGGAGTCCCACGATCACCTGATGTGAGACATCGGGTCACTGATTTGCTGGTCTGGGATTTGAAGTCCCCACGGCTTAAAGAAGAAGTCCAGCCTGAGCTTGTTTGGCTGGGCTTCTCCTCTGGGTCACAGAGTGCAATTTCGTTTTGCACTCCTGTGATCCGTTTTCAGCAGAGAGCGGTCTGAAGTCCGCTCTCTGCTGACATCACACAGATCAGTCCAGGCATCGCATCATGCTGACTCTGGGAGTCTGGATCCGCCAGGTGCCTGGACTCATGGCCGTCTCAGCCTCTCAGCGAGCTGCTGAGACGGCCGCTCTTGCCCCCTCCACAGCTCAGCGCTCCAGTGAGCTGGAGGATAAGGATGAGCTCCGGTGTGTTCGCATAGTACACGTGCAGAGCCCGCCAGGAAGTCGGGACCACGCTGCGCTAATGACAGGCAGGGAGACATTTCCCGATGCTCGGCTGCAGAGCTCGGGAAATGTCTCCCTGGCTGCGATTAGCGCAGCGCGGTGCCGACTTCCTGGCGGGCTTTGCGCGTGTACTATGCGAACACGCCGGAGCTCATCCTTACTGGAGGAGCAGAGCTGCTGATTGGCAGCCAGCAGCTCTCTGCTCGGGGAGCCGAGAGAACCAAGCCATCGGCGATGTTCGATCACTTGGTTCTCAGTGCAAAGACGACGGGGAACAGATGCAGCATTGGACCGATGCTGCATCCACCTAGGTAAGTATGATGGGTGAAAAAAAAGGCAAACCCATACTTCTCTTTTAATCTTTTATCCGTACTTCTCAGCTTGTACGGAGAGGAGGCATTCTAATTGGTTGGTGCTGTCACATGGACGACGCTGACCAATCAGAACCCGCCTAGCCCAGCACTGGGGAAGAGGATCGAAAGCCAGGAGGATTTCAAATCACCAGACCGCTAAAGCAGCGTCCCAGTGTCTCACAGTGGGTGATCGCGGGACTCCTGTATACGGGGACGGAGTCCAGTGTAAGTTCACCTTACAGATTTTCTGTAGAGGTGAACTTGCCTTTTAAGCCTGTTTTAGCCAACCTGGGCCAAAACTAGTTCTAATTTTAACGTTTCCTCTGTGTGTGTGTGTGCTGTACTATAGTGTAGTAGTATTAGCTACATACAGTATACGGCACTGAGCTGGCCTGAAAAAAGAAAATTACCGCTCAGATATACCTGATTGATTTTTTCACTTCTATCCCAAGCCACGGGTGCAGGCAGTGCATATAATGATGCGAAAAATGGAAGGAAACTATTGGACAGCCGCACTCCAAAAACAGTTCCTTTATTGGAAAATCACAGAAATCCAAGCCACAGCAAAAAATAAGAGCAGACAAGCTGACGCGTTTCGCACTGTAGTTTCAGTGCTTACTCATAGCTAGTTTACATGACAAATGCACATCAAATTTATACTTTCAAACACATGATCATTAGAAAGTTAATTGGAAATAAGGTCAGTTAATTATCTAATTAGATGATTGGAGCAGCTAATAGGTGTTCCCTATGTGTGTGACTCCAACAAGACTGTGTTTGAGATAGACAATCTCATATTGAACACCTGTGTTATACATAAGTGATGGGTATGTGAAACATATGTGCTAGATAGAATAAGGAAACAGAAACCTTTTCTTCACAATAAACACCAATATATACCAAAAATCTCATATTAGAGTGCTTCGCTATTTGTTTTGCGAAAAGATGTGTGTGTGTGTGTGTGTGTGTGTGTGTGTGTGTATATATATATATATATATATATATATATATATATATATATTATACATATATTACTTGTGATACGTGAAAATATAATAGATGAACTAAAGCACAAAAATTATTGTATATAGTGAATATATGAAAAATCTTTATTATTTTCCGTTTTTTGTGTAGCACTGTGTATGAAATGACGGATAAAGGTGATGAGATGATGAAGTGTAAATTTATATAGTGAAAAAATAAATAAATAAAAATGTGAAAGAAATTTAGGAAAAAAGAATAAAGAATAAAAGAACAGTGAATAACAACATCATAAAAGTGAGAATAAATGTATAGAATATCAATCTAATTGGTGCAGAAACCATGGTGGGTATAGAAAATTCATATGCATTGTTTCTATATTTTTATTTATTTCTATGTTCCAATCACCATGTTTGTGTTCTCACCCATTAAATACATTCAAATATTTTTATCTAACTCAAATGTGTGTATTATTACATGTTTAAAGGTATTAAGCAGCTATTAAGTATCTAAGCATGGTTCATTATAACATGCATAAACAAGCTGATTGCCTGTGGTTATAAAGCTGTATTATATCCATTAGTCTCTTATTAGATATATACCTAAAAATGGCAGGACATATTAATTTTTGTTTATCTTAAAATGACAGCTAGACCAGCTAAAATGCTTGTTTCTAAAAAACACAGTGAGCCTATGTGAACAAAAGGCGAACTGTGTATATATGCGTGTGGGGATTTATAGATGCCAGTAGACAGTAAAAAGCATTATGCTCAGTGAAAAATGTTGGTGAAACAAATCACTCAGCCCATATATTATTTTTATGAAATGATGTATATGTTTACACCAGACCCCAAAACGCATATTGAACCCCAAAAAAAGGGGGAGAGAAACAAGAAAAGAAAAGCAAAAACACCATAATAAAAAATGTAATAAAATCATACTATTCATTTCCCCTGTTACTTTACACTACCTCTAAGATGTCTATGGGGGTGTGGGGGTGTGCAACTATTATATCATCAAATTCCTGTCGAGAATAGATTTGTAAAAGAACGATTTTTATAAAAAGATTTTCTATGTATATAATCGACTGAAAGGAATGGGGATATATAATGGCATGAACTATGTGGAACTCTTACTGCATATGAAGGAGATTATATTGCATGAAAAGCTGACCTGACTGCTTCTCCGTCATTTAGGAGAAGCCTTGTAAGTAGCATCAGTTCTATACAGTAAGCGGCACTGAGCTGGCCTGACTGCTTCTCCATCATTTAGGAGAAGCCTTGTAAGTAGCATCAGTTCTATACAGTAAGCGGCACTGAGCTGGCCTGACTGCTTCTCCACCATTCAAGAGAAGCTTTGTATTTTTATCAATGAATACAAGGCTTTTTCCGATTTGGCCAAGGTGGAGAGGTGAGTGGATGATGTCACAATTTCCACCTCCGCTAATTAAAGGAAGTCTTGTATTTATTTAAAAACAAGGCTATTCCTGGAAGGAGGAGAAATGTTTAGGTTTACTCGATTCAGTAGCAGTAGAAGTCATAAAGTCGCTCATGTGGCTGCTGGAACACAGTGCTGCTTTACTGTATGTAGCTGATGCTAAACAGCAGCTGCATCAAATAGTGCTGGAAATAATCAGTTGCTCCCCCTGTTAGATTGCAGCTGCATAATGCTGTAACAATGGAGGTGGGGGGTGCATGTTAGCGGTGGGTAGAGATTGCAGCACCAGTTCACTTTTTTTTTTTTTTTTTTGTACCATGTTATAATGAGCTGCTGTAACAAACGGTGCAGGTGAAAAAAAGGATCGTTTTAATTATTCCCAGATAAAAGTACTGAATCATTAGAATTACTGAAATGACATAATTTGGGATGTCATCAACCTTTTCTTATAGGTTTGTCATTTTATAGTAGCAGTGTGGTACTTAGACTTTTTTTTATGGTAAAGAGAGGCCCCACCACCATAGCCACTAGGCCCTTTCCTTGCCTTTTATGTCTTTGGGGTGCTATTCCTCCAATGGACACAATGGGGCCCTATTCTTTTAACTGACACCAAAAATTAGGCATAATTCCTTTCACTGACAACAGTGATGGGGTATTATTTCTCCTCCAAGTTTGTGTGGTGTCGTGTGTTGTTTTTTTTTTTTTTTGGACCCTTGTACAACAGAATACAAGCTAGTTTCTCCAAGGTTAGTGGACCAGAAGGCTTGCCCTCCCTTGATCCATGATGCCTTGTCTTGTATGCCCTTTAGTAACAAGTGGGTGCTTTTTAAGAAGGGACAGGAAGGAGCCTGGTCGTCTTTTGCCATCACGGTTTCTCTTAAAGGGTTTGTAAAGGTTTGTGTTTTTATTCACCTTAATGCATCCTATGCATTAAGGTGAAAAAACATCTGGCAATCGCCGGCCCCCCTCCCTGTTTTTACTTACCTGATCCCGTTCACCTCCTCAGCGCGTCCCCGCTGTCCTTCTCTCCATGGAGTCCCGGATTTGATTTGGCTAGATTGATCTCGCAGCGCAGCCATTGGCTCCCACTGCTGTCAATCAAATCCAATGACACAAGGGTGGGGCCGAGTCATACGCACGGCGTCTATGGACGCCGAGTGTATGACTCAGGAGCCCGTCGGCAAAGTAACCCCCTCGGGAGAGCTCTTCCCCAAGGGGGTTATCTAATGCGGGGAGGAGCCGCGAGTGCTGCCGAAGGACCCCAGAAGACAAGGATCAGGGCCACTCTGTAAAACGAACTGCACAGTGGAGGCAAGTATGACATGTTTGTTATTTAAAAAAAAAAGGAACCTTTAGTATCACTTTAAAGTGGTTGTAAACCCACTTATGCAACTTGCACCTACAGGTAAGCCTAGATTAAGGCTTACCTGTAGGTGCAAGAAATATCTCCTAAACCTACACGGTTTAGGACAGGGATATGCAATTAGCGGACCTCCAGCTGTTGCAAAACTACAAGTCCTATCATGCCTCTGCCTCTGGGAGTCATGCTTGTGGCTGTCAGAGTCTTGCATGTGCGCCGTAGACAATGGTGCATTCACAGGGTTAATCCCATTCACAAATCCGGCTTAACCGGATTTGACAGCTCCCGCGCGGAATCACGTCTTCGCTGCTCCGGCCAATCACAGCGATGCAGCGGCGCTGTGATTGGCTGGAGCGGCGATACCCGGAAGTAACCTTCCGGCTATCGCCGCAGCGATGGCTGGAGAGGGAGACGAGGACGGCTTCGGGGGACCCGATCTAAGGTAAGTGATGCATAATGAGCTAGTATGCTAGTCATACTAGCTCATTATGCCTTTGCCTTGCAGGTGGGTTTTAAACAAAAAATTTTTTCCCAGGGTTTACAACCACTTTAACTTGCTCCTCTTTACTGTGAGTTTGTAAATGGGTCATTTGGGCCCCTTTAAAAAATTGCGTTTGCATGCTCTCGATTAGAAAAAGGCATTCCCTCTTTCTCATGTGTTGGTAGATGCTAAAACTGGTAGTTAAACTACCAACAATTTTCTTATATCGCTTAGAACTTGATCGGTGAGACCTCTTTGCCAAGTTCCTCAGTCGTCACACCTGTTGTAGCTGTTATTGGCAGGTACTACCCTCACTAGTTGTTTTATATTTATCTCTCTTATTTTATGGCAGTTGTAACAGGGTTGATTTGCAGTTGATTTACGAGGTTCCACCTTTTAGCTTAAATATTTATTTTTTTAGTGCACGGACTGTTTATACATATAGTGCAATAAACAAATGGATATATGTAATCACAAACTAATAAAAAATCAATGTGCCAGTGATTCCTAAAAGAAACAAATAATGATATATAGTGTATCAAAGTCCAAAGAAATCCACAAAACGTCCCACAACGATAGTGAACAACGTATAGGTTTCTTGCATATATAATAAATCTTCAATCTTCAATAAACATGATATTTATAAATAGACTCTTGTGACTGTTCAAATCCACCTTCACCAAAAGCAGTGACACCCGATAGTGCTGAAGTAATGATGGCAGCTTACCCCAACAATATGACCCTTTTACCTAAAAAAGAGGTCAAGCAGGCTTTCTGCAAGTATCAACTTGCCAGATATCAAAGCTATGATGTCCACAAAGCAGGCAGCGATGGATGATGGGATAAGAACTCCGATATTATGCAAATTAGGAGAAGAGAAGCAAAAAATAGTGTAATACCATTTATTGCACAGAATAGTTTAAAAGCCAAAAACGCGCTTACTTTAAAAGTGCCCCGACCCGGCACTGAGGCTGTAAAAGCGTGGGTATACGAATGGCAGTCCCAGACCTGTGGATATTGGCGTGCGTTCCACCTCTTCGGAACGAACAGCCAGCGGGACCGGAAGTGACGTCAATTGCGTGACCTGTATTGCGCAATACAGGTCACGCAATTGACGTCACTTCCGGTCCCGCTGGCTGTTCGTTCCGAAGAGGTGGAACGCACGCCAATATCCACAGGTCTGGGACTGCCATTCGTATACCCACGCTTTTACAGCCTCAGTGCCGGGTCGGGGCACTTTTAAAGTAAGCGCGTTTTTGGCTTTTAAACTATTCTGTGCAATAAATGGTATTACACTATTTTTTGCTTCTCTTCTCCTAATTTGCATAATATCAGAGTTCTTATCCCATCATCCATCGCTGCCTGCTTTGTGGACATCATAGCTTTGATATCTGGCAAGTTGATACTTGCAGAAAGCCTGCTTGACCTCTTTTTTAGGTAAAAGGGTCATATTGTTGGGGTAAGCTGCCATCATTACTTCAGCACTATCGGGTGTCACTGCTTTTGGCGAAGGTGGATTTGAACAGTCACAAGAGTCTATTTATAAATATCATGTTTATTGAAGATTGAAGATTTATTATATATGCAAGAAACCTATACGTTGTTCACTATCGTTGTGGGACGTTTTGTGGATTTCTTTGGACTTTGATACACTATATATCATTATTTGTTTCTTTTAGGAATCACTGGCACATTGATTTTTTATTAGTTTGTGATTACATATATCCATTTGTTTATTGCACTATATATTTTAGGGAGGTGTAAGTATATCAATTTAATTATTGATTAATATTAGGTTATTATCACTGAGCGCCCTTATCTCTCACTATTCACATTGTTTTCAGCCATCACTGAAATTTTAGGTGCAGCCTTTTTTCATATATACACTAGGTGGCGCAAGTTTTTTCTTTTTCATGTTTATACATATCATCTAGGTTCTGTGAGCGAAAGCAAGAAGGAAAATTATTTTTTTGCTGATTTAGTTACATTTTTTTCTTTCTTCTTGAAATTTGTTAGGATGAAATATTGGACCTGCTGTAAGAGGAAAACGTCAGATTTTAATACCTTTTTATCGCTGGAAGGGTGTTCGAGGGGCTCACATTTGTGGATTAAAAAGAATGATGTAAGTTTAAAGGTTGCAGAAAATCTGTTCCAGTGTTTCTCTGTTTAAAACGGAGTTCCACCCAAAAATGGAACTTCCGCTTTTTCGGAATCCTACCCCCTCCGGTGTCACATTTGGCACCTTTGGGGGGGGGGCAGATACCTGTGTAATACACGGTGACCTACGCCATGTCTGGCGCCTACAACACCACCACCCCCCCCATTCCCCCGCTGTCTTCTGGGAGACACACAGGTCCCAGAAGACAGCAGGGACCAATAGAATCGCGCAAGTGCGACTTGCGCATGCGCAGTAGGGAACCAGGAAGTGAAGCGGCAAGGCTTCACTTCCTGATTCCCTTGCCGAAGCTGGCGGCGACATTACCCGAGAGCCGAGGGACAAATCGGCTTCGGGACCCGACATCGCAGGTGCCCAGGACAGGTAAGTGTCCATTTATTAAAAGTCAGCAGCTGCAGTATTTGTAGCTGCTGACTTTTAATATTTATTTTTTTTCGGCGGAACTCCGCTTTAAAGTGATTGTAAAGTCTATCTATTTATTTATGTGTATGTGTATATATATATATATATAATATATATAATATATACTAAGAACAGATGTGAAAATTTTTATAATTTAAAAAATATACACACACACACACACACACACAATTTCTTTTTATACTTACTACTTACCTGCTCTGTGTGGTGGTTTTGCACAAAGAGCCTGGATTCTCCTCTTCTTGGGTCCCTCTTCTGTGCTTCTGGCCCCTCCCTCCTGTTGAGTGCCCCCACAGCAAGCAGCTTGCTGTGGGGGCACCCGAGCCAAGTCACACCTCCCTGTGTCCATTCAGACATGGAACCATGACTTTGCCCCACCCCCTTTCTCTCGTGATTGTCTGATTCTGATTGATAGCAGTGGGAGCCAATTGTGCCTCGCTGCTGTCTCAGCCCATGAGGAGAGTCCCGGGCAGCTGAGACACTCCTGCAACATTGCATAAATAAAGATAAAGATGCGCTCAGGTAAGTATTGAGGGGGGCTGCTGCACACAAGTTTAAGGGACCATTCCCTTTTTAAATTGTATTCCTATATTTCTTGCAAAATCATAAGTTGTATACAACAATCTTTGTCTGCATGCCTGAGACTGGATGGCTTAATTGCCAGCACCCAAAAAAGCATACCTAAATCCCAAATGTAATTTAACATATATTACAGTTTACAAGTCTTTAGATGTGGTGGCTGTATTTGTTTTTGCTTTATTTTCTAGGCATTGTTTCCTTTATCTTCAGATAGTGATGCTGCAAATCACACACTTTTTGTCCCTTTGGGGTCTATTTACTAAAACTGGAGAGTGCAAAATCGGGTGCAGCTCTGCATAGAAACCAATCAGCTTCCAGATTTTAGCCCTCGTTCACACTGAACGTGACTTTGAAATCGTGCAGCTTTATGTGAAATCGCACAATTTCAAAGCCACGACTCGAAGGACATCTGTGCATGAAGTCGCACCCGAAATTGGCAAAAGTAGTGCAGGAACTTCTTTTGCAAATCTGTGTGGCGTAGCACTGATTGGAACTGTGCCATTGCCGGCAATAGGCTGTGATTTGACCTGTCAAATCGCTTTAGTGTGATTGAGGGCCAATTGTCAAAGCTTAATCGAACAAGCTGAAGTTAGAAGCTGATGGGCTACCATGACCAGCTGCACCAGATTTTGCACTCTGTTTTTAGTAAATCAACCCTTTAATGTCTACACACACTTTTTCATGATCTCTATGGAGGGAGCTATAGTTGGAACACAGCTTGGACATGGACAAACATGTCTGCCTTTTTTCAACTCCTGCTTTCATTTCAGCTCACAAGAAGTGACAAGGGTCTTCCATTTGTGGCAAGATCAACAGGTATTTTCTGTACTTGCTAAAAATGTTAGCCTGACTGAGAACTCATGCAACCATTACATCTATGGACTGGTAATCTGCAATGTATTGCTTTTTTGTTTTGGGGTTTAGATGCACTTTAACCCTTTTACCATCATACAGTACATCGTGGCAGTGGGGGGGGGGGGGGGTTATACACACCTTATGGCAACTGCAGCCCCTGGGACTGTGTAAATCTGACAAGCTGACTGTCCAATAGGAGCGAAGCACGCAGCTGTGCATCCGTTGTTTCACTTCCACACCCATTTGTAAGTGTCAGTCCCCCCTGACCTTCCCCAGGTGAGATATCAGAGATGAGGTGGATCTTTAAGACCTCTGATGTCTCATTAAAGAAAACCTGTCACCAAATCGACTTTTTGTCCCTTACAGGATTAAAAAATAGTTTAGTGAAAAACATATTTCTCTTATCGCCCATGGACTGACACAGCTGGATACTGTAAACGTGTGGGTATATGTCCCTGCTCGCAGGAGAAGATCTAGGCCTCCTGCGAGCAGGGACATATACCCACACGTTTACAGTATCCAGCTGTGTCAGTCCATGGACGTCAGAGAAATGGATTTTACGGTGAGTACAAAAATCCTATTTTTTTTAAACCAGGACATTCATTGTTCTGGGTGGACGTCATATGACACAGCTGATGACAGGTCACTGTATCGGACCGCTGCCCGGTACCTTGTGATCGCTGTGACAAATCGCAGAAGATCGCATGACAAAAAAATTACAACTTAAAAACCATGCCTCTTACTAAATACCCTGGACTGTCTACTTTCCAAAAAGGGGTAATTTGAGGGAATTTTTGAACTGTCCTGCTGTTTTCGAGCCTCAAGAATTCAGGATTGATCGATTTTTTTTTTTTTTTTTTTTTATTATTATTATTTTTTTCTTATATATATATATATATATATATATATATCATAGTTTGTGGACTCTCACTTTCCTACAGGCTAAATATTATATACTGATTTTGGGTTATTTTCACCAAAGAAATGTAGCAGAATACATTTTGACCTAAATTTATGAACAAATATTCTTTGCAAAATTTTATAACCGAAACATTCACGTTTTATTTCCAACAAAAAAAACATTAGTAATTAAATGTCACTAAAAGAAAACTCTATTTGTGTGTGTGTGTGAAAAAAATTATAAAAATTTAATTTGGGTACCGTGTTGCGTGACTGCGCAATTGTCATTCAAAGTGTGACGGTGCTGAAAATTGGCCTGGGCCGAAGGGGGTGAAAGTGCCCCGTATTGAAGTGGTTAAAGTGTAAAAAAAATTAAGGAATTTTGAGTTTCCTAAACCATTACACTAATATTGTGTAACACAAAAAATTGGAACCACCACTATTTTATCGTCCAGGATATCTGCTTTCAGAAAATATTTAGATAGTCTTCAGAGCTAAAATGATTTTTAAATGCAAAAACCATTCTAGCAGTGACTAATATGTGAAGTGAAAAAAGTGTAACGTGTTCAATATTTTTTTTACAGGGTACAAAGGTTGTTCCATGTCGGCACGACTGGCATCAGACAGGTGGAGGTGTCACCATCTCAATCTATGCAAAGAATTCTGTTCCTGAGCTCAGCTACGTAGAAGCCAATAGCACTGTGGTAAGAGTTTCAGTAACGTAAGTTTCAGTAACGGTGATCTCGCTGTGGTTAGTTGTAAACCCTCAGTAGCTATGTTAAAGAGGAGTTCGCCGAAGCGCGCTGCGCTTTCTGAATGGCCCCGGAGCAGGGGAAGGAGGGGACTGCAGCGAGATCTCTCGGAGGTGCGGACAGGTACCTGTCAAATACGGGTAACCCCCCCCCCCCCCCCAAAAGATGCCAAATGTGGCACGGGGGGGGAGGGGGGGTCCGATAGGCAGAGTTTCCACTTTTGGGTGGGTGGAACTCCGCAGCCCAGATGTGTTTTCAGCTTGTCAACTGATGCAGTATACTTAAAGCGGAGTTCCACTCAAAAGTGGAACTTCCACTTATTTGTCTTCCTTCCTGAATTGGCATCTGGTGCTCCTGCACCCGCTGTCAGTAGACGCTATGTCGGCATCCTGAAGGCTTTTTTTGCCTAGGTGGAAGCGGCGCGTGGGAACACGGGGGGTGAAAAGCGCCCCCTCCCCCCGCCATCATCTGGGAACAACTCTGATGCGGAGCCGGGCACAGCTACGGCTCATGGCCCTGGTTCTGACGTGTCAGAGGATGCGGACCGTAGCCGGTCGGACAGTGAGGATGACTCCGGGTCAGCACGCGATAAGGCTCTGGTAGGTGACCTTCTCACCGCAGTGCGGGATACTCTAAAGATAGATGAGCCTGTGGAAACGCCAGAGGCGTTGGTCCCTTTCGGGTTCTGTAAAGCTGACCCGCATTGCTAAGGTGTTTCCTTGTGCGTCTTATCTAGACAAGCTTTTATACAAGGAGTGGGACAAATCACAGAAGGTTTTTTTGGTCCCTAAAAAGTTTGACGGTGCGTTACCGTTTTGAGGAGAGTTTCCTGAAGAAATGGACCTCTCCTCCGATAGTGGACCCTCCGGTGTCCAGATTAAACAAAATAACCAAAATTCCAGGGGAAGGGGCTCCTGCTTTCAAGGACCCTGCGGACGGGAAGACTGAAGCGGTCACCCGCTACCTATACATGGTGGTGGGCTCGGCTGTGCGCCCAATGGTGGTTGGGGCCCCGGTGTCTCAGACGCTCACTGAATGGGCAAAGATGCTGCTCCATGGGTTTAAAGCACATGAGGCTCCCTCGGACGAGGTGTCTATGGCCGACCAGTTGATACAGGGCCTTAAAATGGTCTGTGAATCAGCCTTGGACACTATTCCTCTGCTGTCCAGAGCCTCAAGCTATGCAGTGGTGTTATGCCGTCTGCTCTGGATAAAGTGTTGGTCTGCGGACCAATCTTCCAAGAAGGCCCTGATGGATTGCCCTTTAAGGGCGACAGACTTTTTGAAGCATCCCTGGATGACATCATTAAAGATGCCACAGGAGGTAAGAGCACGCTGCTCCCACAATTCAAAAAGGGGGTAAGAAGCCACGCCGTAGGCAAGGGCCCTCCTTCACTGTGTACAAGCGTTTTCTTTATTGTACATCACGGGACACAGAGCGGCATAGTAATTACTATGTGGGTTATAGAGCTTACCTTCAGGTGATGTACACTGGCACACCCAAGACAGGAAGTCCCCTCCCTATATAACCCCTCCCATATCTGGAGTACCTCAGTTTTTTTTCCAGTGTCTAAAGGTGTTGGTCACGGTAAGCATGTATTCAAGTTAGCTCTGCGTATGGTCTTTGAGGCCTAAAGGCGAGCTATTCCGGATCCGTCCAAAGTGCTTCAATGCCAAAATGGACGGTACCCGGGCCTCGGGGAAGAAGATGTGGACCATCTACGAGGTTTGGCCTGTAATGCCTCTCTTAGGAGGGCTGGACCCTGGGATCCAGTACTCTGGTCAGACCCAATACCAAGAGGTTTTCTGGCAGGGTGCTGTACAGGTCCAGGGGAGTGGTGTTCCTTTCAGTAGGACCCCGGTCCCTGAAGGTCAAATGATGTTGCCCGCCAAAGGGGCGAAGTTTGGGCTGTCTGTTCCGAACAGGGTCCTGCGGCGGGGACAGGTAAGTGAGGGTCCCTGATAAGGACCCTTCAAAACTAATGTATTTGCCTGTAATTTACCTAGATGGTATATTTCCCACTGTACCTGATGTCTAAAATATCTTTGATAAACCTGAAATGTATTTTCTTATGGTTCTATTGGACATTATGTAGTACCCCTGTTTGGCCACAGGAGGGAGATACTTGAGAATGTCTATATAGCTGGGCATACCTTCTATAAGTGTAATGCCTAGACAGATGGAGGAGCATTCTTCTATGTACAAGCTCTGCAGTACCCATCTGTAAAAATGTTACCATACCTGCTAGGGGGATCTGGAAACAGCGTTCTTAGACATGGCGCTGTGGTCTCCATCTATAGTGTCAGCTAGGCTCCAATGTAAAACTGCAGCTCCCTCCTGCTCTTCTCCCCATTCCTTCCAGGGAGCGTTTCTGGCGCGTGCGCATTCTGTGCATGTGCGGGTGTCCTCTGCTTTAAAAAGACAGCCTCTGCGAGACCTGCTGTAAGAGGACGGACACATCAGCAGAGCTCCTTGGTGACATTTATATTTGATATTATATTGGGCACACTACAGGTGGTGATACAGGCATCCCCAAGGCACATTAGTTTAGTCACCTGACTAGCTCTGATAGCAAGCTTGTACGCTAGACTATAGCTAGTAGTGGGTGCATTTTTGGCTGTAAGTCCTTAGCTTGAGCTAGGACTATGCCTTCCAAGGGCTCTGGGAGTAAAAATCCTAAGAGGCTAACGGGTTCGCCATCGGGCTCTGAGGATCTGGGGCTTGCTCCTACTAATATATCCTCCCCTGATAAATCAGAGGTAGTTACCCGAGGGGAGGCATTAGGAATGCTAGGTGCTGCGGCTGCCCTCAGTTCACCTGCTCCGGTGTATGTGACAGAGGAGGCTTTTACCTCTGCTCTGGGAGGATTAGAACAAGGATTGGCGGCATTAATCGCTTCCTCCCTGCCGGGAAAAAAGAGCGCCAGATCTCCATCTCCACCGTTAGAGTATCTAACAGCAGAGCAATTGTCTCAGGATGAAATTGATTTTCCTGCAGGGGATCAGGAGGATGATGCAGCCTCTGAGGAATCTACTTTGGAGGAACCGTTTTCAGCCTCTCAGGCTGAAAAATTGTTAGTTCAGTCTTTAACAGACATGGTTCGGTCAGCTTTCAAGCTGCCCCTTTCAGAACCAGCAACTACATTGGTTTCTTCATTGGGCTCTTTGAAAGCCCCGCAGGCTAATAGTTCCTTTCCAATGCATCCATTGCTAGAAAATCTCATCTATAAGGATTGGGAACATCCTGATAAACTGTTCCTTCCTCCCAAAAAGTTTTCTGTGGTATATCCTATGGAGGAAAAGTTCCCCAAAAAATGGAGCCTTCCTACTGTGGACGCTGCCATCTCCTCTATGAACAAATTCCGGACATGTCCAGTGGACGATGTACAGATGTTTAAAGATCCAACAGATAAAAAGTTGGAAACCCTATTAAAGATTGCTTTTTCTACAGCTGGTACTGTAACTCAGCCTGCAGTGGCAGCCATTGGCATCTGTCAGGCCTTGAAAGACCAGATGAAGCTGGCTTTAAAAGACATGCCAGTTCAGCAGGCGCAGGATTTAGCAGATCTACCTAGGGTTTTATGTTTTGCGGTTGACGCCATTAAAGATTCAATTCATCAGGCCTCCCGCCTTACGCTGGTGTTGGTACACATGCGTAGACTCCTATGGCTGAAAAACTGGTCAGCCGAGACGCCCTGTAAAAAGCTCCTGGCTGGATTTCCATTCCATGGGGAGCGGTTATTTGGCGAGGACTTGGATAAATACATCCAGAAAATCTCAAGTGGGAAGAGTACCCTTTTACCTGTTAAAAGGAAATTCAGGGGTCCTGCCTTCAAGCGGCCCACCTCGCCAGTCCCAGGAACTTCAGCCTCTAAGCAGTTCCGACAGCCTCCCCGATCCAATCCTGGAGGGGAGAGTTCAGGGACAGCCACAGGATAATAAAAAGTCCTGGAACCGAAGGAATACTAAACCAGCCCCCAAGTCGGCCTTATGAAGGGTCGCCCCCACTCAGACGAGTGGGGGGAAGACTTCTGTTCTTTTCAGGGGCTTGGCGAGAGACGATCCGGGACAGATGGGCTCTCTCCACGGTATCCCTGGGATACAAGTTGGAGTTACAGGGATTTCCTCCTCCTCGGTTTATAACATCAAACGTCTCAAAAGATCCAATAAGGAGAAGATCTCTCTTTTCAGCGTTAGACCCACTATTATCCCAAGGGGTAATTGTGGAGGTTCCGGTAAAGGAACAGAGGTTGGGATTTTACTCAAACCTCTTTACCGTTCCAAAGCCCAACGGAGATGTAAGACCCATACTAGATCTCAAAGGTCTAAACAAATTCCTAATCGTCAAATCGTTCCGTATGGAATCAATTCGGTCAATAGCCGCCTCCCTACAAGGGGGAGAATGGTTGGCGTCCATCGATATCAGGGACGCTTATTTACATGTTCCTATATTCCCCAGTCATCAAAAGCTTCTACGCTTTGCGGTGGAACAGCGCCATTATCAGTTTGTGGCACTACCCTTCGGGTTGGCCACGGCTCCGCGATTGTTCACAAAGATCTTGGCCCCTCTGTTGGCCGACTTAAGAACTCAGGGAATATCTATAAGGGCCTACCTGGAAGATCTATTGATAATAGATCAGTCGGCTTCCAACCTAAGGGTTGCCGTACACAACACGATACAATACCTGGAATCCCGGGGCTGGGTCCTAAATCTGGACAAGTCGGCCTTGCAGCCAGCAAGAAGACTCGAATATTTAGGCTTACTCATAGACACAGACCAAAGAGAGGTTTTTCTGCCTCAGGCAAAAATCTCTTCCTTAAGAGAACTAATTCAAGCGATCTGTGCAAAGAGACAGCCATCCATTCGTCTTTGCATGCGGTTGCTGGGAAAGATGGTGGCCTCATTCGAAGCAGTTTCGTATGCTCAATTCCATTCAAGGAAATTGCAGAACGCCATCCTATCCGCCTGGAACAAAAAGGTTCAAGCCCTAGACTTCCCAACATCCCTTGCGTCGTCAGTACGCAGGAGTCTATGTTGGGGGTTGGTACCCCAAAATTTACAAAAGGGAAAGTCGTTCATTCCAATCTCTTGGAGGGTAGTAACTACGGATGCCAGCCTTCTAGGCTGGGGGGCAGTACTGGAGCAATGTTCACTCCAGGGAAAGTGGTCGAATATCGAGAAGACCTTGCCCATCAACCTGCTGGAAATTTGGGTGGCACAGTTGGCCCTGGAAGCATGGACTTCCAAGCTACATGGGTCTCCTGTCAGGATCCAATCAGACAATGTCTCAGCTGTGGCATACATCAATCACCAAGGGGGCACCAAGAGCGGTGCGGCCCAGAAGGAGGTGAATCATATCCTGATATGGGCAGAAAAACATATCCCATGTATATCCGCTATCTTTATTCCAGGAATAGAGAATTGAAAAGCAGACTTCCTGAGTCGGCAGCAGTTATCCCCAGGGGAATGGTCTCTTCACCCCGACATCTTTCAGACAATATGTCAGAGATGGGGGACACCAGATGTAGATCTATTCGCATCAAGGTTCAACAAGAAATTGAACAGCTTTGTGTCCAGGACGAGAGACCCGCTTGCTTGTGGATCGGATGCGCTGGTGTTCCCGTGGGATCAGTTCGCACTAATATATGCGTTCCCTCCGCTGCAGCTACTACCTCGACTCCTCCGCAGAGTCAGGATGGAAAGGAGGCCAGTGATTCTGAAAGCCCCAGCATGGCCTCGGAGATCCTGGTACGCGAAAATTGTAAGATTGTCTGTAGGCAAGCCTTGGACCCTTCCGCTTCGGCCAGACCTGCTCACGCAAGGTCCGATATACCACCCTTCTTTACAAACTCTCTAAATTTAACGGTCTGGCTATTGAATCCCACATTCTAAGAGAGAGAGGTCTCTCTAACACTGTGGTGTCTATGATAAACAATGCTAGAAAGCCAGTATCTAGATATAGATATATATATATATATATATATATATATTTTATAGAGTTTGGAAGGCATATGTGGCATGGTGTGAAGGCAAGAAATGGCATCCTCGGAAGTACGTCATAGGCAGAATACTTGACTTCCTACAGTGGGCTGTTGTCAAAAACCTAGCCTTAAGTACTATTAAGGGACAGGTTTCGGCCGTATCGATATTTTTCCAAAGGCCACTAGCTACACATTCGCTAGTAAAGACCTTCTTGCAGGGTGTGACTCATATCAACCCACCAGTGAGGTCTCCCATATGTCCATGGGACTTAAACTTGGTTCTATCAGTTCTTCAAAGACAACCTTTTGAACCATTACTCCACATTCCTTTAGTGCTCCTCACCAGGAAATCAGTGTTCTTGGTAGCTATATCCTCAGCCAGGAGGGTATCGGAATTAGCAGCTTTATTTTCCAAGGAGCCATATTTGATTATCCATAAGGATAGATTGGTTTTACGTACACATCCAGCCTTTCTTCCGAAGGTCGTGTCAAGTTTTCTTTTGAACCAAGATATGGTTCTTCCTTCCTTTTTTCCCAAACCTAGTTCGGTGGAAGAGAAATTATTACATTCTTTGGATGTAGTAAGAGCAGTTAAAGCCTATCTTGAAGCTACTGCTATGATTCGGAAAACTGATGTTTTATTTATTCTGCCAGAAGGCCCCAGAAGGGGCCAGGCAGCGTCGAAATCTACTATTTCTAAGTGGATTCGGCAGGTGGTTATTCACGCCTATGGTCTGAGAAAGAAGGTGCCTCCATTTAAAATTACAGCACACTCTACTAGAGCGGTTGGTGCTTCTTGGGCAGTGCATCACCAGGCCTCCTTGGCTCAAATCTGTAAGGCCGCAACTTGGTCTTCAGTCCACACATTCACAAAATTTTATAAGGTGGATATAAGAGGTCATGAGGATATCGCCTTTGGGCGTAGTGTGCTGCAGGCTGCAGTATAGATCCTCATGCCTGATGGCGCCCAGCTTGTTATGGTGTCTCCCTCCCCTCATTTTGGCATTGCTTTGGGACATCCCACATAGTAATTACTATGCCGCTCTGTGTCCCGTGATGTACGATAAAGAAAATAGGATTTTTATAACAGCTTACCTGTAAAATCCTTTTCTTGGAGTACATCACGGGACACAGAGCTCCCACCCCTCTTTTGGGGACACTTATTGCTTTGCTACAAAACTGAGGTACTCCCGATATGGGAGGGGTTATATAGGGAGGGGACTTCCTGTCTTGGGTGTGCCAGTGTCCATTACCTGAAGGTAAACTCTATAACCCACATAGTAATTACTATGCCGCTCTGTGTCCCGTGATGTACTCCAAGAAAAGGATTTTACAGGTAAGCTGTTATAAAAATCCTATTTTTCGTCCGCCTAGTGCGGCAAGTAAACGATCCCAGGCCGATAAAGCGCCTGCTGAGGGACAGAAGTGTCCCTGGTTTAACAAGCCCAACAAGCCTGCGAACAAATCTATGTCCGCATGAAGGTCTGCCCACCACCCATCTCTCGGGTGGGGGACGTCTTTGCGAATTCGCGACCCGGTGGACATCTCAGATCTCCGACCGGTGGGTTTGTGAAGTAGTTTCCTCAGGGTACAAGATAGAGTTTCTCTTGCCGGCCGAGCAGATTTTTCTCCTCCAGCTTCAGCCGACACGTCGGGAAGCCCTATATGGGGCGGTTCAAGACCTGCGAATACGTGGGGTGTGTTGCGGAGCTCCAAAGTCCACTGGGAAATCCTTGAAGCTGAGGAAGTATGGACTTATCCAAGGCAACCTGTTACCCCCCCCCCCCAGTAACTGGACGACGCACAGTTCTGGGAGTAAATCAACGCTTTATTTTGCCCAGGCTGGCTTTTTATATCATTTCCCATGCAAGGGTTTTCTTAACTCATTTTACAGGGGCATTCCCTTCAACAATTAACAGATGACAGTGATTTAATTACCTGGGACTATTTCTAACCACCTGGGATGTGTGAGACGTTGGTCTCTGCCAGACACATTACTAGGAGTGTAATTACATCCCGTAGCAGATAATAGATGGTCATTTAACATACTGACAATAGATGAATGGAACGCTACCTCAGACCCCCAATAAACCCAATTTACTTATTCAGACATCAGTAGACATTCTGTCTCTACATTTCCTGGAATGAATCTTTGCTGTCACCTCTGAAGTGATCCAAACCATATTCTCAGTTTCAGTATTTTGCAACAGGGTGATCATTCCTGTCCCAGTACAGGAACGGTTTCAGGGGTTTTACTCAAATCTGTTCGTAGTACCAAAGAAGGAGGGCGTTCGTCCAATCCTGTATCTCAGGGCCCTCAATTGCTTTGTGAATGTACAAAGATTCCGGATGGAGTTGGTTCGCTCTGTTGTCGCTGCCCTCCATCCAGGGGATTTTCTGGCATCCTTGGACATCAAGGACGCATACTTGCATGTCCCTATATGCACCAGGCATCAGAGATGTCTGCGCTTTATGGTCGAGGAAGACCACTACCAAGTTGTGGCTCTCCCCTTTGGCCTGGCATTGGCACCGAGGGATTCTGGCCCTACTAAGACAGCGTGGCTTCGCTATCGTGG
The DNA here is from genome assembly GCA_029206835.1 of Rana muscosa. Taxonomy (NCBI): domain Eukaryota; kingdom Metazoa; phylum Chordata; class Amphibia; order Anura; family Ranidae; genus Rana; species Rana muscosa. Next base: position 1,044,471,304 of record CM055117.1, read on the forward strand.
GCTACTTGGACGATATTCTTCTGAGGGCCACTTCAAGCTCAGAATCAGAGATGAGCATGTCAGACCCTCCGAGACTTTGGGTTGGGTGCTGAATACTCAGAAGTTAGTATTGGTGCGACTCAATGCCTAGTATATCTGGGGTTTATTCTGGAATCCTCAGAGGCGAAAGTTTTTCTCCCTGTGGTAAGGTTGCAGACCCTTCGGGCTGCGGTGCAGCAGTTGACATCCCAAAGATGGTCGTCACTCCGCTTTTTGCATGCGAGTCTTGGGCCTCATGGGGGCCTTCTTCGAGGCAGTACCATATGCTCAATGCCACACTCGAGTTTTGCAGAAGGAAATTCTATCCAGATGGGACAAGTGCCCATCATCCCTGGATTGTCAAATCCGGGTGAGCCACCTAGTCATGTCCTCCCTAGTTTGGTGGCTGACATCACCGGCACTTCTGTCCGGGAAGACGTTCCTTCCTTTTCACTGGATGGTGGTCACGACGGACGCCAGCCTTACCGGTTGGGGGGGAAGTCTGAGGGGTTCAGTCGACCCAGTGTCGCTGGACTCCGGAGGAATCCTACTTGCCAATCAATGTCCTGGAACACCGGGCGATCAGGCTGTGCCTCTCCACATGGTCTCAGAGGCTACAAGGGCGTCCAGTCAGGAGCCAGTCGGATAACGCCACGGCGGTGGCATATGTCAACCATCAAGAAGGAACAAGAAGCTCAGCTGCAGCATCAGTGGTCGCTCACATCCTAAGGTGGGCAAAAAGGAGCGTACTGGCCCTTTCGGCCGTATACATTCCGGGCGTGGAAGACTGGCAGGCGGACTACCTGAGTCACCAGATGCTGGACCAAGGAGAATGGTCTCTGCACCCGGATGTGTTTCAGCTCCTTTGCCAAAGATGGGGCACGCTAGACATAGATCTCCTGGCTTCTCGACTCAATCGGAAGGTATTGAGGTTTGTGGCAAGGTCAAGAGACCCATGAGCAGATGCGTTAGTGGCATCGTGGAGTCAGTACTGGCTAATCTATGCCTTCCCTCCTCTGAAGCTCCTTCCTCATCTGCTTCGCAGAGTGGAGGCAGAGGGGATTCCAATGATCCTTTTTGCTCCGGATTGGCTTTGGCGTCCTTGGAACGCCGACCTAGTGCGTCTAGTAGCAGACGCCCCTCTGCGTCTACCGCTGAGAGAGGACCTGCTGCCGCAAGGTCCCATACTTCATCCTGCTTTACAGTCACTGGCCTAAACGGCATGGCTATTGAAACCAGGTGCTAAGAGACCGGGGCCTGTCGGATTCAGTGATTTCTATCCTCTAGGAAAATTTTACCATCACACCTGGAAGGCCTACATATCCATTGTGAGGAAATGAGGTGGAATTCGCGTACTTGTTTGGTTTCCGGAGTCCTGCTGTTCTTACAGAGTGGGGCGGACCAAAAGCTTGCTTTAAGTACGATTTAAGGGGCAGATATCTGCCCTGGCTGTCCTTGTTCAACGACCTCTGACGGCTCACTCTCTAGTGAGAACGTTTGTATAGGGGGTTCGGCATGTGGCCCCTTCGGTCTGTCCTCCACTACCTCCGTGGGATTTGAATAGCAGACGTCCCTTGGCGTCTACCGCTACGAGAGGACCTGCTGTCGCAAGGTCCCATACGCCATCCTGCTTTACAGTCAATGGCTTTAAGGGCATGGCCTTTAAGTGCCTCAGACACCACCGTTTGAGAACATTAGGGAAATTCCCTTGTTGACACTTTCTCAGAAAGGGTCTTTTTGGTGGCCGTTACGTCAGTTAGACAGGTCTCTGAGCTGGCAGCCTTGTCATGCAAGGCTCCCTATCTGATCTTCCACAAGGAAAAGGTGGTGCTGCATCCGCAGCCTTCTTTTCTGCCTAAAGGTAGTTTCGGCCTTCCATCCCAATGAGGACATTGTACTTCCATCCTTGTGTCCTCGTCCGTCGCATCCTAAAGAGGCAGCGTTGCATTCCTTGGACGTTGTCTGACCCCTGAGAGTATACTTGTCTGTTACTGCTCCGTTCCGGAGTTCAGACTCAGTTTGTTTCGGTGGCTGGCCCTAAGAAGGTCCAGGCGGTCTTGTCGGCCACCATATCTAGGTGGATCCGTGATTCAGGCTTACGCCATAAAGGGTCGGGCTCCCCCCTTTCCTGTCACGGCGCATTCGACCAGGTCAATAGGTGCCTGTTGGGCTTCCGACATCAAGCGTCTGTTTCCCAGTTGTGTAAAGCGGCGACCTGGTCGTCCGTTCACACGTTCACTAAATCTTACAAGGTTGATTGCATCTTTGAATGCTTCTTTCAGCCGCAAGGTTTTGCAGGCGGCTGTTTAGAGTTGCAACTCCTCCGTTGAGGAGCTCTGTTTTGTTTTGGGGTGAAGTTGTTTTAATGCTGTTCCCACCCCTCGTTTTTTGACACTGCTTTGGGACGTCCCACTTTGTCAACATTTAAGGCTGTGTCCGTCCATGGACGAAAGAGAAAATAGGATTTTTTACTCACCGTAAAATCCTTGTCTCTGAGTTCATGGACAGACACAGCACCCACCCCTCCTTTTTAATTAAGTTTGTACTGCTTTTGACGAACTGAGCTGCTGAGTGCAGGTTGAGGTGATATAGCCAGTAGGACCGCCCCCTGGGCGGGGCTGTTTAGCTTTGATGTTAACACATTCTGCCTAGTCACTCCTGAATGAAGGCTAATACCCACTTTGTCAAGATTAAGGCTGTGTTCGTCCATGAACTCAGAGAAAAGGATTTTACAGTGAGTAAAAATCCTATTTTTAGGGTGTACACCACCCGACACAATGAGCAATTTCTACCTCTTTTATAAGTTCCAACAGACATCATTGATCTGTTTAGCTATCTGCAAGGGTGGGGGGGATTCTTCTCAATGACCATCACACTAATGTATCATGAGTTGTAGATCTAGTCAATTTTAGGAGGGGATCGCTGAGGCCATCAGTAAGTAACATGTTATTGGTTTCACCCTGTATATGGGTGTAACGTGTTAGGAAAGGTGAACTTCTCCTTTAATTCAAGGGTTCTTCTTTTTTTTAAAAGGTTGAGAGGCTGTTCTAGAGGGTTCATACAGGTATGACATATACATAGTTGTATTGGACCAGGCTGGACAGATGTAACTATATAACCGTATCGAATGACGGCTACAGCGCAGACCTGAATTCTCCGGGACGCCGTCAATAGACGTCCTCCCCTTTTTCTCGCTCCCCGCGCGCCCCCTACAGTGCACGCGCTGTGATCACCGATCCCGGCCCCTTACCACGTGATCAGCTGTCAGCTGTCAGCCAATGACAGCTGATCACGTGATGTAAACAAAAGCTTGGTAATCCTTTTTTTTTTTTTTTTCTCCTCACGCTGACAGCGTGAGAGAAAAAAAAGCCGATCACCGGCTTATGTGCAAGGGACATCGGTCCCCAAGAGGAAGGAGGCACATCTTCCTCATCTGTGCCCACAATTACCACCTATCAATGCCCACCAGTGGTGCCAATCAGTGCCTCATCAGTGCCATCTAGCAGTGCTACCTATGAGTGTAACCTACCAGTGCTGATCAGTGCCCATTAGTGCCACCTATCAATGCCCTTCAGTGTCACCTCTCAGTGCCCACCAGTGCCGCCTTATCGGTGCCCATCAATGCAGTCAATCAGTGCAGCCTATCGATGCCCATCAGTGCAGCCTCATCAGCATACATCAGTGAAGGAGAAAAATTACCTGTTTGCAAAATTTTATAACAAAATATATATATATATATATATATATATATATATATATATATATATATATATATATATATTTTTTTTAAATCCGCATTTCTTTTTTTTTTTTAAACAAAAAATAAAAACCGCAAAGGTGATCAAATACCACCAAAAGAAAGCTCTATGGGAAAAAAATTATAACATTTTTATTTGGGTACAGTTTTGTATGACAGCGCAATTGTCATTCAAAGTGCATCAGCGCTGAAAATTGGTCTGGGCAGGAGGGGGGTTTAAGTGCCCAGTAAGCAAGTGGTTAAATCTATTAAAAATTTGCAATGTTGTTGTCAAGTTAACAGACTCGTGCTGGCACTACTAAATTGGCCTGGTCATCAAGGCGATAATGAACCCTTGTTTTGATTGGTCTGTTCTCTCGCCTCGTGTTGTAAAACCAAAGAACATCTCGCTACGTTTGATCAGGTCACATCAAAATTAGTTTAGAAAAACTATTGTTTGTGCTAGAAGAAAAAAATGACACCTTGAGGAAAAGATTGTAGCCTTGTAAGCAGTTTGGGTCAGCATGTAAACCGTAACTGTGCAACTTTGTTTACAGTATGTGCCTTTATTGTCTTCCAGGTCAAAATTCACATAGTGTTTGATGGTGAGAAAGAATTCCAGCAGCATCTACAGTTATGGGGGGTAAGTACTGTTCTTTTAGCTTTGTTAGTTTTTGTTGTGTTTTTTTTTTTTGGGGGGTGTAGCTTTTTCTAGCCGATGTAGCATAACGCTGTTGTATAGTTGCACGTTCCATGGTATAAGTGAATGAATAACTTGTATAGCGCTGCAAATGCGAACTAAATCGCCTCAAGGCGCTTTGCATCCAGTGTCGTTGAGATCCTTCAGAAGAGGTGGGTCTTTAGTTTTTTTCCTGAAAGCCAGACTATTTTTTTCATGCGGATGTTCGTGGGAAGTGCATTCTATAGCCTCGATCCTTGGACAGCAAACCTTCGTTCTCCCTTAGCTTTGTAGCGAGTCTTGGGGATGTGGAGTAGGTTTTGGTTAGTTGATCGGAGGTCGCGAGTAGTGGTGTAGTGTTTTATTTTCTCGCATAAGTATTGAGGTGCGGTTCCTGCGCATTTGTGAGTGAGGCAGAGACGGTCTTGAATGTGACCCAATCCTTTATGGCTAGCCAATGGAGGCTTCTCAGGGACGGTGCGATTGATTCCCAGGGTCTTTTTCCCGTTACCAGTCTGGCCGCTGTGTTTTGGATGACTTGTAGACGTGCAATCTGGTATTTAGGTATTCCTAGGTAAAGGAGGTTAGCGTAGTCCAGCCGGGAATTGATGATGGTTCCGACTACTACTGCTCTGTCTTTTTCCGGGATGAAGGGGATAAGTCTTCGTAGCAGGCGGAGAAGGTGGTGAGATCCGATGACTACTGATCCTATTTGTGCGTCCAATATTCATGTCTGAGTCAAAGATGACTCCAAGGATTTTAACTTTGGTGCTTGCGGTAATGTTTTGTCCAAGGATGGTGGGTGGTGTCCATGTGGTCCTAGAGTTTTTCTTTTGGTTAGCGTGGAAAATGAGCAGTTCTGTTTTGGATCCATTAAGCTTGAGGGAGCTCTCTGTCATCCAATTGTCGATCAATGTAAGGCATTTTTCCAGTCTGTAATATTGATCTTTTTTTGTTGTTGATGCAAAGATAAAGTTGCGTGTCATCTGCATAGGAGTGATAGCGTAGGTCCTGTTCGCTGATGATTTTGACAGGGTTCGCACGGTCATTAAATTCCTGGAAAAGTCATAGGATTTTGACATGGCACTTTCCAGGCCTGGGAAAGTTTTGGAAGATGACTGAACCCCACTAAGCTTTGGAAAAGTCATGGAATTTTGTGTAGTGGTGCCAACGGATCGTAAGCGATCCGTGACCCGAACGATCCGCGGATCGCTCCGGAGCCTCGGCCATTAGGAAAGGCCGCGGCTTCAGCCTAGCTCCGGAGCCGTGGCCATCTTGGTACACCCGGCGGCGGCCTATTGGCGGCAGCCTATTGGCGGCTTAGCGACACACTGACGTCAGCAGGAACAATAAGCAGCATACGGAACGAAGCCGCCTCCCCCTCCTCTCTGTTTACATCCACAGAGGAGGAGGAGGAGCCCACGCTTGAGGGACACACACGCACCATGTATTGCAGTGTCTGTACTGGGGGGTGTCTGTACGGGGGGTGTCTGTTCTGGGAGGTCTGCACTGGGGGTGTTTGTACTACTGGGGGTGTCTGTACTGTACTTGCGTCAGTGCTACAGTTTGAATTTATTTGTGTGAACTGTGAAGTTAAGTCATGGATTGTGGAAACTAACTAGTGTCGGGTGATTTGTATATAGTGTATACCACATTTACCACTGACTAATGCAGAGTTGCAATGCAAGGAGATCAGCTAAAAGTAGTTGGATCTGTAAGTGCGTTTTAAAATTAATCAAAATTAGTCGATTTTAATCGATTTAAAAAAAAAAGCGATGAATCAAACACAAAATTTTTAATCAGTAACAGCCCTAATTTATATTAGTAAAAATATGCTGGGTGTGACATGGATTTTCTTCTTATTTAACATGTATACATAGACATTTCATGTCGTGAATATTTACGTAAGTGATGGAATTTTATTGGTAAAAATGTGTATGAACCCTGTTTTGAGGAGTGGCCGGAGGTAGATGTTGAAGAGTACCGTTGACAGTTATTAATTTTGGATAGCGCAATGGAGGGTTATAACCCCTGTAAGGTTTATTTTCTGTGTTCCGTTGCGGAGATTTCACTTCCTGTCCCATAGCCAAACAGGATGTGAGAGAAGAAATTAGGGGAATCTCTTGGGGACCCCAGGTTACCAGAATTAGTGTCCCTATTGGAAGATTTCCCCTCCTTTTTTTTTTTTTTTTTTCTGGGAACAACCCAAAATTTGGGATTTTCTTTTACTTTTCACTTTCAATGATAAATGGTAGAGAGGGTGAATCTTCACAACAGGGGTACAGACAGCAATAAATACTGACAGGTGTTCTAATCTCTCTCCACTCTATCCAAAAAGAAAAAAAGTTTGCCTTTAGTTATACTAAAGCTGAACTCCAGACCTATATTTTATCTATACATTTAAGTGACACAGCGAGGTCTCCTCTCCACCACCAGCATCTGATTTGAATAGTAAACAATCAGCAGCCAATGATAAGATCATCTCATTAAAGTTGAACTTTAAAGTGATTGCAAAGTCTTTTTTTTTTTTTGGGTAAAAAAATAGCAAACCTGTTCTACTTACCTGTTCTGTACAGTTGGTTATGCACAGAGTGGCCCCAATCCTCCTCGGGTCCCTATTCGGCTCCCCTGGCCCCTCCCTCCTTTTGGGTGCTCCCACAGCAAACAGCTTGCTATGTGGGCAGCCGAGCCATAGCACCTGTGTCCATTCAGATATGGAGCTGCAGCCTGACCCGTCCCCCTTTCTCTCCTCATTGGCTGACTGACTTTGAAAGCAGCTGGAGCCAATGGCGTCACGCTGCTGTCTCAGCCAATGAGTAGGGGAGTCCCAGGCAGCCGAGACACTGCTGCAACATCGCTGGATCTAGATGGGGCTCAGGTAAGTATTAGGGGGGTTGCTGTATACAGAAGCTTGTTCATCTTAAGGCATAGAATGCATTAAGATTTAAAAAAAAAACGGAGTTTACAACTCCTTTTAAGTTAAAAAAAAGGGGGGGGGGACAAGCAGGGTTTTTTTTAACACAGAAGAGACATACTGTTCGTCACTATACACTAAGCTGCGCATGCACAGCTCGGTGCACAATGCTGAGATGACAGTACTACTGTGCATGCATGGCAGTGATGTCCCCTCAGCCCGGCCAATTAAAATGGATGGAGATCGGTACCTGCGAGCCGCCTGGCCAAAGATTTCAGGGGAAGCTCCTGCACACCACAGCACTGGAGTAAATGTAAGTATAGTTCCACGTTAAGGCAACAGAGGGGATGATGGAGAATGTACTAAAAAATGCAGGAAACGTGCATATGTCTCAATGTATTACCTCCCATGGAATTTCCGTAGTTATGGAGACTTCATATTGGTCGTGGCAGTACGTATTACAGTAGCCAATGCTGGCTGTGGCAAAAGATAAGTATATAGATGTGTTTTGAGTTGTCAGGACTTTTAAAGTATAAAGCTTCGTACACACGATTGAATTTCCATCGGACAAATCCGTGGATTTTTGTCCGAAGGGCGTTGGCCGTGAACTTCTTCTGCATACAGACGGCAGAACTTTTTCAGCCATCATTTACAAAACTATGTGGTTTTTATGCTCTTTAGCGCCACACTTTGGGCAACTTCTGCTAATGTTGTGCTATGGTTAGCATTGGTTCGGAGCATGTGTGTGTTTGTACTTTGGATTTTAGTCCGACGGACTTGTGTACACACGATCGGATAATCCGACGGAACACATTTGTTGTCGGACAATTTGAGAGCATGCACAGCCAATATGTTGTCGGAAATTCCGACAACAATTGTCCGATGGAGCATATAGACGGTCAGATTATCTGACCAAAACTCTTCCATCACACAATTGTTGCCGGAATATCCGATCGTGTGTACGGCCCTAAGTTCACCTTTGGGAACATGTTGCATGTTCCACCTGTTTTTAGGGTGGAACATGTAATATGTTCCTAATGCTGCAGCCACCGCCTGGTTACCAAACCCCCCCCCCTCCTTGTGACAGCAGTACGGGGAGAAGTTTCCTATACTAGCTGTCAGTTTTTCAAATCAGCGCGGCCGTGCAGGGCTCCGTGATGTATGGGCACACAGATACACTGATGGGTCTGCAGGAGACCTGCATGGCACCAACAATCTGCTAATCGCTGGTGCAATGCTTTACAGGCTCAAAAAAAAATAATTGCACTTTTTTTTTTTTACTTGCAAAAAAAGTGCATTTATTTTATTTTTTTTAAAAGTGAAGTTCTCCTTTAACTCTAATTTATGATAGGATGAGTAAGAGTTAGATTTCTATCAGCTTACAGTAGGTGCCGCCGATATTGTGTCAATATCGCCGCTTCTAGCGGCGATATTGACACCCTATGAGCTCCGTCGCGAGAGACAGCGCCGAGCTGTCTCGTCATCGGGAAAGGAAAAAATGTTCCTTTCACGATGAGCGACATGCATTGCCGATAGGCGGGGATCCGACGCGGATTCCCGCCAATACCAGGCACTGCGTTTGGTATGAATCCTGAGCGGGAACTCCACGCCAATTTTTAAAGAAAAAAACGGCGTGGGTTCCCCCTCCAGGAGCATACCAGGCCCTTTGGTCTGGTCTGGATTTGAAGGGGAACCCTACGCCGAAAAAAACGGCGTGGGGGTTCCCCCTCAAGATCCAAACCAGACCCTTATCCGAGCACGCAACCTGGCAGGCCGCAGGGGAAGAGGGGGGGGACGATAGCGGCCCCCCCTCCCTCCTGAACCGTACCAGGCCACATGCCCTCAACATGGGGGTTTGGTGCTCTGGGGCAGGGGGGCGACCTGCGGCCACCCCCACCCCAGAGCACCCTGCCCCCATGTTGATGAGGACAGGGCCTCTTCCCGACAACCCTGGCCGTTGGTTGTCGGGGTCTGCGGGCGGGGGGCTTATCGGAATCCGGGAGCCCCCTTTAATAAGGGGGCCCCCAGATACCGGCCCCCCCCACCCTATGTGAATGAGTATGGGGTACATCGTACCCCTACCTATTCACCTGGTGGAAAATAAATGGAAATAAGAGAGATTAGTATAGGCTTCACATGACGTCACAGTCACATGCTCCGGGGCACATGTGCACATGACGTCACAGTCACATGCTCCAGAGCACATGTGCACATGACGTCACAGTCACATGCTCCGGGGCACATGTGCCCCGGAGCATGTGACTGTGACGTCATGTGAAGCCTATATTAATCTCTGCGGACCGAAGATTTACCATTACTGCGAGAGGAAGCGACGAGTCAACATCGAGGAGGAGAAGAGGGAAGAAGACGCCAACGGCGACGACTGAGAAGACCGGGCCTCTGTTAGCAAAAGAGCTAAAAAGAAGTTAGCGGAGGCCCGGCGGAAGAAAGAACCTGGAGAACGCGGCGACGGCGACACCGGAGAGCGGGAGAAGAACCGGAGAGCGGGAGAAGAAGAAGACGGAGAAGACCGGGCCTCCGTTAGCAAAAGAGCTAAAAAGAAGTTAGCGGAGGCCCGGCAGAAGAAAGAACCGGAGAACGCTGGCGACGACACCGGAGACCCCCGGAGTCGGAAGAAGACCTCCGGAGCGGTGCAATAAAATACTTTTAAAAACGGTGTTGTGTTTTTATTTCCATTTATTTTCCACCAGGTGAATGGGTAGGGGTACGATGTACCCCCATACTCATTCACATAGGGTGGGGGGACCGGTATCTGGGGGCCCCCTTATTAAAGGGGGCTCCCGGATTCCGATAAGCCCCCCGCCCGCGGACCCCGACAACAAACGGCCAGGGTTGTCGGGAAGAGGTCCTGTCCTCATCAACATGGGGGCAGGGTGCTCTGGGGTGGGGGTGGCCGCAGGTCGCCCCAGAGCACCAAACCCCCCATGTTGAGGGCATGTGGCCTGGTATGGTTCAGGAGGGAGGGGGGGCCGCTATCGTCCCCCCCTCTTCCCCTGCGGCCTGCCAGGTTGCGTGCTCGGATAAGGGTCTGGTTTGGATCTTGAGGGGGACCCCCACGCCGTTTTTTCGGCGTAGGGTTCCCCTTCAAATCCAGACCAGACCCAAGGGCCTGGTATGCTCCTGGAGGGGGAACCCATGCCGGTTTTTTCTTTAAAAATTGGCGTGGAGTTCCCGCTCAGGATTCATACCAAACGCAGTGCCTGGTATTGGCGGGAATCCGCGTCGGATTCGTCTCCTCGCCATTGCAGCGAGCGAGACACGTGTCGCCACCCTGCTGCCGACATCTCGGCACTCCTGTCGCCGAGAATCTCGGCGATGGGAGCGCGATAGAAACACAATATCGGCGGCACCTACTGTACTTCCTGCTCTGTGACACCTGTACAAGGAACTGGATCTCAGAGAGTTATAAAAGCATTGTCCGTAGTTCTAACCCATGACTGACGCAGGATGTCCTTTCTCAAAATCCTTCATCAGAGACCAAATAAAAATGTTTTGCCTGAAGTTGACCAATAAAATTTACAACCATCTGGTGGCATTCAGCTGTCATTTTCACCTTTTATGGATTGTGTTTTTTTTTTTTTGTTGAACCCCTTTTTTTTTTTCTCTAATTGTAATCTTTATTTTTTCAGGTCATTGATGTCCAAAAAAGTTATGTGAATTTAACAGCGACAAAGGTGGAAGTTTTCATGAAAAAGGCAGAGCCAATGATGTGGGCCCGACTAGAGATACCCAGAAAGTTGCCCCTCCGCCCAAATGCAAGGACTCTGGAGATGCCCATGACCCATGATCTGGGACCAGGATTGAATGCTGGCTAGTAGTAGGGATCCAAGGGTGTTTTTGTTTTTTTATGTGTCCCCCCCCCCGAATGTTTCACTGACTGAGAATTTGTGATAAAAAATGAGGCTTTGTTATTATCATTACTCAGTGCACGTCTAGTTACATTTAGTCTGTATCCGTTTTGAGGGCAATACAAAAGCATTCCGTTCATCTGTGATCTTCAGCAATGCAGGTGTCCTCTTTGGGCCCCTACTCCCAGATAGGGCTTTGGTTGGAAAGGGCCTTGGTGGGTTTTCTGCCTGGGACTCGAAAGAGGAATCCTCCCCTCACCTCCAGAACAGCTTTGATAAGCATTTTAAAACCCAAGTTCATCCTCCAAAAAATCCACATACCTGGTTGTAAATGCTCTCTGTGCATTCCATCCCTGTCTTCGCTCTGTGAGCTTCAGAACTTGACTTGAAGTCTGTGCTGGGCCCAGTAGTTATTGGCGAAATGACTCCCTTGCATCACCCGTTCATTCCCTCCTTAGCCTGACTGTCATGGACACCCCCCACCCCCCCCCCAATGGGTGAATTAATAATTGCAGAATCCTACATTTCACAACCGGCTCTCTGCAAACACCAGCCTTTGCCCACCCCCACCAGCTAGCAATGTGCATTGCCTCATGGGACATGTAGTTCAAGAAAGGAAGCACATTTCTAGCTTTATTGCATATGTACAATGCTGGTCTCCTATGGAGCTTTAACAGTCATGTGACTGCAAATTAAAGTGGTTGTAATCGCAGAAGATTTTTTATCCTAATGCATTCTATGCATTAAGATAAATCGCCTTCTGTGTGCAGCAGCCTCTTTCAGCCGCTCTAATACTTACCTGAGCCCCATCTAGATCCAGCTATGTTACGGGAGTGTCTCGGCTGCATGGGACTCCCCTTCTCATTGGCTCAGACAGCAGAGCGTCGCCATTGGCTCCCGCTGTTGTCAATTAATGTCGGTCAGCCGATGAGGAGAGAAAGGGGGTGGGGCTGGGCCCCAGTTCCATGTCTGAATGGGACACAGGGAGCTGCTGCTTGGCTCGGGTGTCCCCATAGCAAGCTGCTTGCTTTGGGGGCACTTAGCAGGAGGGAGGGGCCAGGAGCACTGAAGAGGGATCTGGGCTGCTCTATCCAAAACCACTGCACAGAGGAGGCAAGTATAACCTGTTTGTTAGACTTTACAATCACTTTAAGGTATGTGAAATTTTGTTTTAAAAAAAAAAAAAAAAAAAAAACACTTGCAGAGTAAACAGGGACAGTAAAAAAATATATTGATATCCTGGAAATTAGCTGAATTTACCGTATATTCTGATAGAGACTCTATTAGTAAAGAAAGAAATGTGGTCTCTCTCTAGTGGATCATCCATATGCAGAGCTGTGGCTAATGATATATGTAGTGTGCCTGAAAAGCCAAGTTCAGTCTGTCACTGTTTGCATTGCATCATATAACCAAACAAATACCGAGAGCTAGACTGAACCCGTCCTTATCCATCCAAAATCAAAAATGGGCTAGGTTTAATTTTTCATTTTATAAAATATTGCATAATTTATTGGTTGCCCTTTACTTCCCTTCTTTAAAGGGACTTCTACGTTTAAAAAGTTGGAATTCCATCATCTGTTGCTTACCTCCATTTAGTAGCAAGAAGCTCACTTTCCCCAGTTTTGGGGGGGTCTTATCAGATTCAAAAGCTGCAATGCTACTTTTCCATGCAGCGCCACTTGTTGGTGAAATCTTGTAATGCAGCGCCTACCAGTCCAGTATAACAGCATTCTATAATACAATAGTTGAGAACTAACTTTAAAGTGTTTGTAAAGGATTTTTTCTTTTAACATAACAAACATGTTATACTTGTGTGCTCTGTGCAGTGGTTTTATACTCCTACTTCTGGGATGCCCTGCTGGCACTCCTGGCTCCTCCTCCTTTTACCCCCCTCCCCCCAATAGCTGCTTGCTATGAGGGCACTTGTGCAGGCTCATTCCTGAGATGGCTGTTTAACACAGAGCTCGGCTCCCCTCTTCACTTAACAGAGTCAATGAAGAGGATGAAGAGGAAGGGAGACCAGAAAGCTTTTGCTCTCGTGCACAAGGCTTATTTGAGATCGGACTCGGGTATGTATAAGAACGGACTGCTGCATGCAGACATGTTTTTTTACCTTTTTTAAGTAGTTGTAAACCCCATTCATGAAATCTGACCTATGCACATATTTTTGTAGTTTTTACTTATCTCTCTTCAAAGCTCTGAGTCCTGTGTCTTTATGCTGCTCCGTTCCTGTGTTAGCATAATAACTTCTGACAAGTTCTCAGACACAGGAGATGAGGGCAGCTGGAAATTTGTGTCGGGGAAGGAACGTAGAGATGGATATGCAGAGCCTGTCTATTGACGGCGCAGCTCTGCAAGTTCCTTCCTTCCTCTGCCTATGTGGAGAGGGGGTGTGCCTTTCCTCCAATCGGCTCTCGCACAGTGTATGCCAAGACTTCGCTCCCAGTGCTGAATGAGGAAACAAGATTTGTAACACAATCTGCACTTTCTAAAGAATGTAGAAAGCTGAAGACATCAGATATACGTGTAAAACTTATGTAGGAAGATTTGTTTAATCTCTGTGTATCATCTGAGGCCAATCACCTCACTGGGGTAGAGGAGAGGGTTTACATCCACTTTAATGCATAGAATGCTTTAAGGTAAAAAAAAAAAACTTTCTGCCATTAGAACCACTTTAAACTAAAAGCATAGGGAGAAAGAGCAGAAAGCGATAAAGGCTTTCCATTGAAATCATGCCTTGAAATATTGGCCCCCATCCAGGACCGGTGCACTAATGTTAACTGTCTCAATGCAATATTTAAACAAACTGTTAAACAATGTTGTAAATCTGTTATTCAAAGCCTTAGAGGATGCGTTAAATTTATATTTTCACATTGTTGTCACATTCTATATTGTATATTTAAATCTTTTGTAAATATCCTTTTGTTTGCCATGTCTGTCAAGCCGGTATGATGTTTTTGATGGTTGCCTGCTTACTAACCAAGTATGTTTTAAAGGTATAATGGAATAAATTAAGTAACTCTACAGTTCTCATTGTAGAAAACAGAAGTGGATCTGAGGTCTGTCCCCGACCAATCAGTGCTACCTCCTGGATTTCTTGTGAGAATTATGAAATTTAATGTGTAACTTGATTTGTTGCCGTGGGCAGAGCTGCAATATACCTCATTCTTCAAGGGTCACTGTACCTCTTAAGCCTCATTCACACGATCGGATTTTCTGCGGACAAAGCATAGGACTTTTGTCCGAAGGGCGTTGGCCAGGAACTTGTCTTGCATACAAACGGTAAAGAATTATCAGCCAACAAACCCGAAACGACAAGGTTTTTCAGCTCTTTCGCGCCATCCTTTGGGCAACTTCTGCTAATGTGTTATGGTTAGCATTGCTTCTAAGCATGCATGTTTGTACTTTGGTGTTTTGTCCAACGGACTTATGTGTACACACAATCTGATAATCCGACAAAACACATTTGTTGGGGGACAATTTTAAAGCATGCTAGCCCACATTTGTTGGCGGAAAATCCGACAATTGTCTGAGGGAGCGTACAAACGGTCGGATTTTCCGACAACAGCCTTTCATCACACAATTCCCGTCGGATAATCCGATCGTGTGTATGAAGCTTTAGGCCTCTTTCACACTGACAGACTGATTGGGTCCGCCTGTCAGTTTTTCAGGAGGATCCAATCGGACCCTTCATAGCTCTGTATGGAGCAGCTGATGACAGCAGACATAAAACCGCTGACAACCAATCTGCTAAAAATGGTCGTATGGGGATTCGTTCCCCATCCGTCTGGCGGATTGGCTGACAGTGGGATGGAAACAGACAGGCAGTCTGTCTCCATCTGACCGCCCTGTAGAGTAGTGGTTCTCAACCCTGTCCTCAAGTACCCCCAACAGGCAGTGTTTTGGGAATTTCTCTTAGATAAAATAGCTGTCCAAAACACCAAGCCATTGACTCTGATTTAAAGCATCTGTGCAAGATAAAGGAAAACCTGCAAACATGGCCTGTTGGGGGGTACTTGAGGACAGGGTTGAGAACCACTGCTGTAGAGAACAGCGGGCTGTGTCTGTCTGCTCTGCATAGCAAAGCAGACACGGACCTGTCATCTGCCTGCTCAGCAGGGAATCAACGTAGAGATTCCACGCTGAGCAGGTGGAGCCACTTGACAGTCTGTTCTGTCTGAAAGGGGTCTTAAAGTTAAATTGTTATAAAATGTTCCTGTGCTTGTACAGAAGTTGAGATATTTGACATCTTGTGAAACTTTGCTGACTAGCTGCTACTTCTATGTGAGCTGCTACGTTAGACAACACATTGACAGTTGGTGGTTTTCTACCTTTGAATTACTGGACTGGAAAAGTCATGTGTGCTGGAAAACAATGTTTTAGACTATATTGTCTGTACTGTGCAGGAAAATATTAGTCAGAGGCTATCACCATTTTTATCTAATAGCGGATATCTATGTGATGTTTGCATATGAGATATACAGGTGTTTATCTGTTAAGTCTAATCCTCCAGAACTTGTTGTTAGGAGATGTTACATATTGATTTTTGGTGTGTCAGCTTGGCCTTATTTCAGATGTGTATGATTGCTATGTATGCTATATGGCTAAAAGTATTGGCTAAAAGGCTACCTGGTCATCACACCTATGTGAGTTTGTTGATTATTCCATTCCTAAGCCACGCATCGGCATTAACCGGTTCCCGACCGGCTCGCGTCTATATACTGCGGCAGAATGGCACCACTGGTCGAAACCCCGTATGGGTACGTCGTACCCTTTAGGAGCCGCTAGGGGGCGTGTGCGCGGCGGGGGTTCTGATGCACGTGGCCGCCGGGCGCAATCGCCGCCAGCTACCCGCGATCGCGTGCACGAGCACCTGTTTTGTCAGGGGAGAGGAGACATATCGTTTGTTCCTACTAAGTAGGAACGATATGTCTCCTCCCCCAGTCAGTCCCACCCCCCCACAGTTAGAAACACTAACGAGGGAACACGTTTAACGCCGTCATCGCCGCCTAGTATTAACCCCTTCCCTGCCGGTGTCATTTATACAGTAATCAGTGCATTTTTATAGCTCTGATCGCTGTATAAATGTCAATGATCCCAAAAATTTGTCAAAAGTGTCCGATTTGTCCGCCGCAATGTCATAGTCCCAATAAAAATCGCAGATCGCCGCCATTGCTAGTAAAAAATAATAATAATAAAAACGCCATAAATCTATCCCCTATTTTGTAGAAGCTATAACTTTTGTGCAAACCAATCAATATACGCTTATTGCATTTTTTTTTTTATTTTTTTTTTAACAAAAATATGTATTCGAATATAAATTGGACTAAACTGATGAATACGCTTTTAATTTATTTTTTTAAATGGCGGATATTTATTATAGCAAAAAGTCGAATTTTTTTTTTTTTTTTCAAAATTGTCGCCCTTTTTATGTTTATAGTGCAAAAAATAAAAAAAACACAGATGTGATCAAATACCACCAAAAGAAAGCTCTAATTGTGGGGGGGAAAAAGCACGCAAATTTCTTGGGTAAAGTATCGCACGACCGTGCAATTGTCAGTTAAAGCGACACAGTGCCAAATTGTAAAAAGTGCTCTGGTCAGGAAGGGGGTAAAATCTTCCGGGGCTGAAGTGGTTAAGGTGGACTTGCCTTTTCTTTTGTGACTGGAGCAGCCTTCACTCATATGTAAAGTCACTTCAAAAGCTTTTGAATTAAGTCTGTGATGAATTTGTGCCTTTTCTGCCAAAAAGAGCATTTGCTGGGTCAGCTACTGGATTTTGGACCAAGAAGGCCTGGCTGACAGTTGGCATGTCTAATAGTTTGTACGCCCAACATTTCATATTCCTGATATGTGCCTGCTATACCATGTACTTGTATGAAAAAGGATTCCTGTTCTCTTTGTATTGCTTCCTTTGTGTGAAATCCCTGGTGTTCCTGCCAGTCCCTCTGATTTCCTTCAAAACTGACCACACTAAGCAGGTCCTGCGTGCATAGCCTTTCACTAGAAAGATCAGTGTACTGCTGTTTCTCCTCCTCCGGTTCTTGTGTAGCTGAGAACAGATGGAATGTGATCACTTTCCCAAAAAGGCAAAAAAGCATTTATATTGTTTTTATGCCTATACACAAATGTAGGGTTGCGCCGATACTAAGCATTTGCACGAGTATTGGTATTTGTGCAAATGCTCTGATACCTGAAACCTATACTTTCAGGCTCGGTTCTTTCAGCTGTCAGCAGGAATCCACCACTTGCAGCTGAAATGTTAAAAAAAATATGTAGTCAATTATTGGTTGTTAAGGAGTGGGGCTGTCGTGTCCTTAACAACCGATGACTCATTCAGCTGTCAGTGGGGTTCTGTTGACAGCTGAGGTGTAAACTGAAGTCCTGCAGTTGGAGCTGTCAAGAAAAAAAAAAACAGCCTGGCAATGTTTATCAACATCATTTCTCAGCCCAAAGATAAAAAGAAACATTATTTCTTTTGTGTTCTACTCTTTTTCATGATCTACAGCTCAAAGGGATGAACTTCATCTGCCGATCAAGTCAGTAACTCCTTATTAGCCCTCAATTTACTCTAATCACCCTTAATTAACTCTTTATTTTCCTGCTGACATTTTTTTTTGTTGACTTCTTCTATTTTTATAAACTATCAATAATTAAAATTGAAAAAAGCGTACAATTTAAAAAAAAAAATTCATTTGTAAATAACTTTTCAATGCTTTGTGCCATTGCTGACAGCTGAAGTGTGAACAAAACCGTTGCGGTAGATATCGGTAATTGGTATTGGCAAGTACTTAAAAAAAAAAAAAAAGGATCGTGCACCCCTACACAAATGTTTTGCCTTTCATTTCTATTTTAAACTGAATGTGTGTTTTTTTTCAAGGTGATGGTTTACATACGCTTTAACCCCAAAGGTGTTCTATCGGATTGAGGTCAGGGCTCTGTGTAGGCCACTCAAGTTACTTCACCCCAAACTCCTAAAACCCATGTCTTTTTATGGAGCTGTCTCTTGTGTACAGGGATACAGTCATGCTGGAACAGGAGAGGGCCTTCACCAAACTGTTACCACAAGGTTAGAAATGCACAATTGCCTTTGTACCCGTCACCGGAAACACCTGAACGTCCTCAATTGGTGAGGAGTCCATATAATAACCTGTGATGGTCAGGTGTCCACACTTTTGGCAATATTGTCTATGTTGAGGGCAACACTAGCAGCGGGCTGTCCTTGTTCTGTTCAAACTCTAAAATGCCCTCATCACAGGTGGGCAATATCTACGTCGGATCTTTAGCTTTTCTGTCGCTATGTCTAAAAACCAAACTCTGACCTGATGAGCAGCTATATTGATGATGGTGTTGCAGAATTGTGTTTGTTTTTATTTTGAGGGGTGACATTTTTTGAGAATCTAAACTTTTACACATTGTCCAGGACTGTTATTAAAACTTCTTTTATATGAACCATGTAACCAGGGCCGGCCCTACCATGGGACCCGATGGGACCATGGTCCCAGGCGGCACTTTAAGAGGGGCGGCAACAGGGGCGCACTGCCTGAGGACCTGGGTTTCCCTCCATCTAGTGTGCAGTGTCATACTGTACTGCATCGCCGGCGCCGCTGTCACTGGCCGCAGTGGCAAGACGCACTTCAAGGGTCTCACCAGCGGCCCCTGCTTCACTGCCCAAACTGGTTGCTAGCCGCGGACCGCTTTGTGTCTAGCAACCAGTGACGTAAGGAGAGAGAGGCCCATCATTCATTGCAGAGAGTATTTCACTTCCTCCTCCTCCGCTAGCTCCACCCACCTCCTCCCTGTATGTAACAGCATGAGATCGGAGCTCTGTGTGTGTGGAGAGAGAGCAGCTGCGGGCTCTTCTCCCCCCTCCTTCTCCTCCTCAGGCTGCTGTTCCTAGGACAGCCACCGCTATGTTTCTTCCCCCTTTTTCTCCCATTGGCCAGGGAAAAAAACTAAAAGGAGAAAAGAGGATTATGGGATGTGTAGTGCAAATGGCTGGCCCATTGCAATTCTAGGGGGGAAACTGCAGCCCCCCAGCATGCCCATCTGAAGGGGAGGGAGAGAGCCAGGCTGAGTGACAGGCTGCATCTGGTGACAGGCATCAGTGGCAAGTGACAGGCTGCATCTGGTGACAGGCATCGGTGACAAGTGACAGGCTGCATCTGGTGACAGCCATCAGTGGCAAGTGACAGGCTGCATCTGGTGACAGGCATCGGTGACAAGTGACAGGCTGCATCTGGTGACAGGCATCGGTGACAAGTGACAGGCTGCATCTGGTGACAGGCATCGGTGACAAGTGACAGGCTGCATCTGGTGACAGGCATCGGTGACAAGTGACAGGCTGCATCTGGTGACAGGCAATGGTGACAAGTGACAGGCTGCATCTGGTGACAGGCAATGGTGACAAGTGACAGGCTGCATCTGTTGACAGGCATCAGTGACAAGTGACAGGCTGCATCTGGTGACAGGCAATGGTGACAAGTGACAGGCTGCATCTGGTGACAGGCATCGGTGACAAGTGACAGGCTGCATCTGTTGACAGGCATCAGTGACAAGTGACAGGCTGCATCTGGTGACAGGCATCGGTGACAAGTGACAGGCTGCATCTGGTGACAGGCATTGGTGACAAGTGACAGGCTGCATCTGGTGACAGGCATTGGTGACAAGTGACAGGCTGCATCTGGTGACAGGCATCTGGTGACAAGTGACAGGCTGCATCTGGTGACAAGTGACAGGCTGCATCTGGTGACAGGCATTGGTGACAAGTGACAGGCTGCATCTGGTGACAGGCATTGGTGACAAGTGACAGGCTGCATCTGGTGACAGGCATCGGTGACAAGTGACAGGCTGCATCTGGTGACAGGCATCGGTGACAAGTGACAGGCTGCATCTGGTGACAGGCATTGGTGACAAGTGACAGGCTGCATCTGGTGACAGGCATTGGTGACAAGTGACAGGCTGCATTTGGTGACAGGCATTGGTGACAAGTGACACGCTGCATGTTGTGGCAGGCTATGGGTGGCAAGTGGCACAGCTGCATCTGGTGGCAGGCAACGGTGGCAAGCAATAAGCTACATCTGGTGGCAAGCAATGGTGGCAAATGACAAACTCAGGGTTCCCACTGATTCTGCATTATGGTGAGTTAAACTATTTCATTATATATTACAATGTAGTAATAGAAATAATGTGATTTGATCATCCTGACACCATATCAATCATAATGTTAGGATGATTTAAGTGCTAACACCAGCCATTCGCCGACAAATCACCCGCTGCCAAATTCCCTGTCAGCGAGACTACACCCGCCCCCCCCCCCTCATCTTTTTTTGGGAAGGAAGGGCGGTATCCCTGAATGGCAGTTTGTAAATGTGGTCAATGCAGCGCTGTTGTTGCAGCATGTTGCATTACTGAGCTGGGATCAGAGCGTAGCTGGTCGGTGGCAGTGGAGAGAAAGGGGGGAGCTTTCGTGGTGCTACACAATACTCTTTGCAGGAAGGAGCTAGAGTGACCACATTTTTAAACTACTATTCACGGACACCCCCCCCCCCCCCTTCCCAAACATCAGCTTGTTCTGTAACGAATCACAGCACAGTGATTGGACACAAGAGGTGGGATTTATGATTTCTCCAATCACATGCAGGGGGCGGGGATTGTGGTCCTCCAGGCATTCCCGGCCAGGACAAGTACTGTCAGTGAGTAAAGAGGTGATGTGGCGGCCTTTTTTGGGGGCATCAGATTGGTACGGGGGGTGGCTGTGTCAGTTTCATTCCGGGACACTGTATTGTCCTGGAATGAATGTGCCCGGGACAGACCTGCAAAATGCGTGGTCAACCTAGAAGGGGCATGTCTCTTTGCTGAATATATGGGATGTCTCTTGCTGAATATATTGGGCTGTCTCTTTGCTTTATGGAAACGTCTCTTTGCTGGATGGGCATAGGATTTTTTTTGGGGGGGGGGGCAGCATTTCATTCTTGGGCCCAGGCAGCACAATGTCTTGGGCCAGCCCTGCATGTAACCAATCTGTGTAGTTTATTGCTTATTTTAATTTCTGTCCAGTAAATCAGTTGGCAAATGCTACAGTTAAGCTGGCTAATTCCTTGATGGAAAACCATAATGTTTTCTGGTCTAATTTTAAAGCGGAGGTCCACCCCAAAAAAAAAAATATTAAAAGCCAGCAGCTACAAATACTGCAGCTGCTGACTTTTTTAATAAATGGACACTTACCTGTCCAGGGTGCCCGCGATGTCGGTAGCCGAAGCCAAGCAATCGCTCATCTCTCGGCTGCCCCCGCTGCCATCCTCGGTGAGGGAATCAGGAAGTGAAGCGTTGCGGCTTCACTGCCCGGTTCCCTACTGCGCATGCGCGAGTAGCGCGGAGCGTTCTCAGTGGTCCCAGTTGTCTTCTGGGACCAGTGTGTTTCCCAGAAGACAGCGGGGGGGGACGGGAAGTGGCGTGACTCCCGTGGGAGTCTATTCCCGGAAGTGGGTGGAAATGCCTGTATTATACAGGTATCTGCACCCCCCCTCCCCCCTGAAAGGTGCCAAATGTGACACCGAAGGGGGGGGAGGGTTCCGAAAAGCGGAGGTTCACTTTTTGTTTGGACCTCCGCTTTAAGATGTTTGTGTATAAACTTATTTCTCTTTTCGTCCATGGACGGACACAGCTCCTTAAATCTTGTCATGTGGGTTATGTTCCTGTTCATAGGAGAGGACAAGGCAGAACATGTTAGTTATCTTAAAACATGTAACTTTAACAGACTTGAACAGCCCCGTCCAGGGGGTGGTCCCTTCGTACATAACCCTCCACCCTGCAGTCAGCAGCCTCAGTTCGTAGAAAAGCAGTACAAACTAAAAAAGGAGGGGTGGGTGCTGTGTCCGTCCATGGACGACAGAGAAAAGGATTTTACGGTGAGTACAAAAAATCCTATTTTCTCTTTTTTTCCATGGGGTGGGAACAGCAATCAAAGGAGGACTTAACTTCACCCCAAACGAACAGAGCTCCTCAACGGAGGAGTTGCAACCTCAAACAGCCGCCTGCAAAACCTTGCGGCCAAAGGAAGCATCCGAAGATGCACTCACATCAACCTTGTAAAACTTTGAGAAAGTGTGAATAGACGACCAGTTCGCCGTCTTACACACCTGTGAGACAGATGCTAGATGTTGGAAAGCCCAGGAGGACCAATTGCCCTGGTTGAATGCGCCGTGACAGGAAAAGGAGGCGCCCGCCCCTTAAGGGCATAGGCCTGGATGACGGTCTGTCCGATTCACCTAGAAAGGTGGCCGACGAGACCACCAGGCCCTTCTGTGGACCAGACACCGTCACGAACAGTGAGTCAGAACTCCGGAACGGAGCAGTAGCCGGCAGGTACCACCCATAGGGCACGTCCAAGGTATGTAGCGCAGCCACCTTGGGATGTGACGGCCGAGGACACAAGGATGGAAGTACGAAGTCCTTGTTTAGGTGAAAAGCTGAAACTACCTTAGGAAGGAATGAAGGCTGCGGGTGTAGTACCGCTTTATCTTTATGGAGGACCAAGTAAGGTGAATGGCAAGACAAGGCCGCCAATTCAGAAACCCTCCTGAGCGATGTAATGGCAACTTTCTGAGAAAGCGTCAAGAGAGGAATCTCCCTGAGGTTCTCAAAGGGAGGTTCCTGAAGTACAGAGAGCGCCAGATTCAAGTCCCACGGAGGAAGCGGTGGTCTAATCTGGGGAACCACGTGTCGGTCCCCCTGTACAAACGTACTTGCCAGTGAGTGAGCTGCCAGGGATCGTTGGAAGAAGACAGCCAAGGCTGAAATCTGCCCCTTAATAGTGCTTAAGGCAAGTTTCAGATCCACTCTGCGCTGTAAGAACAGCAGAATCTGAGAAACCGAATATGCCCATAGGCGCCAAGCCGCCATCTCACACATAGAGATGTAGGCCTTCCAATTGCGATGGTAGATCGTCCTGGAAGAAGATTTCCGAGCCCTCAACATGGTGGAGATTACCGAATCTGACAGACCACGGTCCGTTAGTACCTGTCTTTCAATAGCCATGCCGTTAAAGCCAGCGACTGTAAAGCAGGATGAAGTATGGGACCTTGAGACAAAAGGTCCTCCCGCATTGGTAGCCACCAGGGAGTGTCTGCTACCAGTCTCACAAGGTCGGCGTACCAAGGACGCCGGGGCCAGTCTGGGGCGATCAGAATCCCCTCGGCCTCCACTCTGCCGATTACTGACCCCATGGAGCCACCAACGCGTCTGACCAGGGATCCCTGGACCTGGCCACAAACCTCGACACCTTGTGATTGAGTCGAGAGGCCAGAAGATCCACAACTGGTGTGCCCCATTTCAGACAAAGGAGTTGAAACACCTCCGGGTGTAACGACCATTCCCCTTGGTCCAGCATCGGGCGACTCAGATAGTCCGCCTGCCAGTTTTCTACACCTGGATTTAAACAGCCGATAGAGCCAGCACGCTCCTTTTGGCCCATCTTAGAATGTGAGCGACTTCTGACGCTGCGGCCGAGCTCCTTGTTCCTCCCTGATGGTTGACAGAAGCCACCGCCGTGGCGTCGTCCGACTGGATCCTGCCCGGATGCCCTTGAAGTCTCTGCGACCACTTGGAGCACCACAGTCTGATCGCTCGACGTTCGAGGACATTGATCGGCAGGCGAGATTTTTCGACCGGAGTCCAGCAACCCGGGGCCGACTCGACCCCCCCCCCCCACTCTCCCCCCCCCCCCAACCTGTGAGGCTGGTGTCCGTCGTGATCACAGTCCAATGGAAAGGAAGTAACGACCTCCCGGACTGAAGAGTCAGGGATCTCAGCCACCCTCTCAGGGAAGCCTTGACCAGGTGACTTACCTGAATCCAGAGACAATGGAGATCTGTTCCATTTTGACAGGATCTCCTTTTGCAATACTCGAGTGTGGAATTGGGCATACGGTACTGCCTCGAAGGAGGACACCATGAGGCCCAGAACTCGCATGCAAAAACGGAGAGACGATCATTTGCGGGATGCTAACAATTTCACCGCCGACTGGAGCGTCTGCAACTGCTCCAAAGGAAGGAAGACCTTCGCCTCCGAGGAGTCCAGGATCAAGCCTAGGTACTCCAAACGCTGAGTCGGTACCAACACCGACTTCTGTATGTTCAGTACCCAACCAATTTCCCGGAGAGTCTGACTGGCTATAGACATGTCCTCTAATTCTGAGCCAGAAGCAGCTCTCAGAAGAAGATCATCCAAGTAGCCCACGCTAGCCATGCCTCGCTGTCTCAGCAAAGCCAGATCGGGGCGAAAACCTTGTTAAAAACTCTTGGTGCTGACGCTATGCCAAATCGCAAAGCACAGAAACCTCTGATGGCTGTTGCAGATGGGGACATGCAAGTATGCATCTATTATGTCCAGGGACGCCAGAAAATCCCCCGGATGGAGCGCAGCAACCTCCGAACGAATGGATTCCATCCTGAACATTCGCACCCTCACAAAGGTATTGAGGGCCCTGAGGTCCAAGATTGGACGAACAACGTCCTTCTTTGGGACTACCAACAGATTCGAATAGAATCCCTGAAACCTTTCCTCCAGGGGTACAGGTAAAATTACTCTGCACCTGAGCAAATCTTGTACTGCTCCCATTAAAGCAGACCGACGAGTCGGAGAGGAAGATTTGAGAGAAAGATCTGTTTGGTGGACAAAGAAATTATCTTGTACACCGAAGACCCACTGGTCAGAGAGCAGGGAGGTCCACTAAGCTGCAGACTCGCTAAGCCGCCCCCCCACCCTTGAGTCGGGCGGGGCAAAATTTCATGCGGTAGCAGGCTTGTTAGCCGGCTTGTTCGGCTTACGCACCCAGGGATGCTTTTGTCCCCCAGCTGGAGCCTTGTCAGTCTGGGAGGATCTGCTGGTTGACAATGACTGACGAAAATACCGCTTCTGCGCGGAATATGAGGGTCCCGGCCAACGGCTCGGCTCCTTCCCCTTAGAGGACTGCGGGAGAAGTGTGCTCTTACCCCCATGACATCCTTAATAATGTCGTCCAGCGAGGTCCAAAAAACCTCTGAAAGGCAATCTGCCAGAGCTCTCTTGGATGCTTGGTCAGCGGACCAGCATTTCAGCCAAATCAGGCGGCGCAGTACCACCGCAGATACAGAGGCTCTTGAAATCAAAGGGGCCGCATCCAGAGTGGCATCACAGGCATACACAAGGCCATGTACCATTTGTTCAGCCAGCCTTACGCACTCTGGAGGAAGCTGATGCTCCTCTACTGTCCGTTGCAAAATCCTTGCCCATTCAGTGGATGTCTGGGACACCAAAGTCGCAGCCAATATAGGTCGCAACGCTGACCCCAGCATGGTGAACCTGGAGCGGGTCACTGCTTCGGAACTCCTATCAGTAGGGTCCTTAAAGGCAGGGGTTCCCTCCTGAAGGAAGAGTGGTTACCTTATGTAGCCGAGAGATCGGGGTGTCCCGACCGGAGGAGAGGCCCATTTTTTTAAATTTTGTTTTTAAAAAAGGCTCTCCCCAAAAGGATAACGGACCGACATGCGCTGAAGGACCACAAAGGACCTCTGCGGCCGTTCCCATTCCTTATCTATGCACTTATCAAAGAAAGTAACATAAGGAAAAAACTTTCACAAAGCAGTTAGATTTGTGTGACCCAAAGGAGACAGACTCCTCTGCGGAAGTCCCAGCTGAATCTACCAGCTTGAGTGTCCCTCACAGCATCAAGAAGTGCACTCACAAGTGCCCTGACTAACAGTCCCCAGAAGATGACGGGGGGGGGAGGGGACGCTTTTTACCCCCCTTGCGTCCGCACGCTGTTTCTACCCTGGTAACAAATGATTCCAGGACTGTCGACAGCATATCCATGGAAACCGCAGGTGTAGGGGCACCGTTAGGCACATAACCCACATGTCAAGTTTTAAGGAGCTGTGTCCGTCCATGGACGACAGAAGGATTTTACGGTGAGTACAAAAAATCCTATTTTTTTTTTTTTTTTATTATTATTATTTATATATAACTTTCATGTTTAAAAATCTTTTTTTGACACATTTAATGTAGGTTGCTTTTGTAACATTGTTCAGACAGAGCTTTCAGGGGTTTGCAATAAGAACCTAGTAGTAGTAGTAGTAGTAGCTGCTTGCTTATGGAGTCATGGTACTGCATGGTTAGGCTATTGGAATGAACAGAACTGACCAAACGGGTAAGTCTGCCAAAACAAATATTTCAGCTGGGGCGGGTGCTTGTGGTTCTACAGGCCACAGCCATTATGATGGTGTCTCACTCTTTCCTCTGCATATACAGTATAGTATGTGTTTATATGTTTGCAGAATCCATCAGAAAATGCACACTCCCACCTAGGGTTGCCACCTGTCCAGGATTCACCCGGACAGTCCAGGTTTTGAATCATGTGCCTAGGTTTCAGTCAGCCTGAAACCCGGACACATTATTCAGACCGGGCTGTGGCTTCCCAAGTAACCAAGATAGTAGTACAAAAATCTGTTGCCATGTGGGAGCTGCGGTTTGGCGTCACTAAATGGTGGGGAGATGTCAGCAAGAGCAGTTTGGCCACACCCACTTTTTGCCGCAGCGGTTCTCTGCACTCCACATTACTACTCTCCTTGGGGAACCCAAAAGTGTCCCAGGTCTTTTAGAATCCTATAGTGTTTACTGCAAAAAAAAACTAAATTGCCCTGTGCCGCAAAATGTTTGTGTTTGGCATGAAGAAAAGGTGGCAACCCTTCTCCCGCCCCCCACCTCCTAGGCTGGCTGCACAATACTTGTGGTAGAGCTGCAATTGATGACTTGAGAACACTTGTGTTCCTCCAGAACTCAAATATCATTTTTTTAAATTTATTTTTTGGATGGAATTCTCAGGGGAGTGGGTGGCATTGGCACCCGTTGTTTTTATAGTTCACAACGGTCTTTTTTTTTTTCTGAATATATGAATGCTATTTATATATTTTAAAAAACAAAAACCTTCTAGGTCTATTATAGGTTATTTGCGAAAGGACAAAAACAATATATCCAAAATGACAAGACTGTTGCCTTTACCTCATTAATAGAACGCTGTCACTACACCAACGCGCATTTTATGCTTTTTTGTTTGTTTGTTTTTGAATTGTAATTACTTTTATTCCCGAATTCTTGCACGTGTAGTAGGATAGAAGCCTGCGAGGAAGTTGTTTAATCTTTTTTGCAAATTGTTGGTTTCTCCGTTCCTAGAACTTGCACTCTGTCAATTATCTATGAAATGTATTGTTCTTTTCAGAATGTCTTGGCTCAAGTTTAAATAAAAAATATGGTTATATTTTCTTTTACCCGTGTTGATTTATTTAAATGGTTTTCATTATCTTGACATAGCAGCATGCAACCTAAATATTCTTTCTAATGAATACACTGATCAACCATAACTTTATGATCTCCCACCTATTATTGAGTAGTCCGCATTTTTCCACCGAAACAGCTCTGACCCATTGCAGCATGGCTGGCACTAGATCTCTGAAGGTACGCTGTGGTATCCATCACCAAGTCATCAGTAGCAGATCCTTTAAGTCCTGGAAGTTGTAAGGTGGGGCCTCCATGGATTGAACTTGTTATTTTTTTCCAGCACATCACACAGATGCTCTATGGGTTGAGATCTGGAGGATTTGGAGGCCAAATCAAAACTTTGAACTCGTTGTGTTACTCATACCATTCTTGAACCTTTTTTGCGTGTTGCAGAGGCCATTCTTCTGCTGATAGAGGCCACTGTCTTCAGATAATACCGTTTCCATGAAGGGGTGTACTTGGTCAGCAACAATGTTTAGTTAGGGGGCACCTAACAAAAGTAACATTCACATGAATGCCAGGACCCAAGGTTTCCCCATGCAGAACATTACCCAAAACACTACCTCCCATGGATTTCTTCCCATAAACTGCATCCGGGTGCCAGCTCTTCCCCAGGTAAGAAACACATGCACATATGGCCATCCATATGTGGCTCATCAGACCAGGCCACCTTCTTCCATTGCTCTGTTGTCCAGTTCTGATGCTTATGTGCCCACTTTTGGCTGTGGACACGGGTCACCATGGGCACCCTGACCGGTCGGTGGCTACGCAACCCCATACATAAACTCTGACCATTTTTTTCTGCTTTCAACACACCTGTTTCAGGGATGATATGTTTACTTGCTGCCTAATATATCCCACCAATTTTCAGATGCCATTGTAACAAAGTAATGTTATTCACTTAACCTGTCAGTGAACTAGGGATCGACCGATATCGTTTTTTTGGTGCCGATACTGATATTTCTGCCACTAGCCAATATTTTAAAATGTAAAGGTGTTTTTGTTTTTTCACTGTCATTTTTAGGTTTTTAATCACTGTTCTTGCTGTCACAAGGAATGTAAACATCCCTTGTGACAGTAATAGGCATTGCCAGGTACTCTTTATGGAGAGATTGGGGGTCTATAAGACCCCAAACCCCTCCTTTGCACATCAAAGTATTCAAAACTTCAAGATTGGCAATTTTGAATACTTTATTTTTTAAAACTGGCGCCTTTTAAGATGCCAGTAATCCGGGAAGTGATGTCATGACATCGCTTCCGGATTACTAGATCCGAGACCCGAACAAAGCATCGGCTTTGTTCGGGTCTTCGGCCAGCCGGCGGACGCGCCGGCTGGTTACTCGGGCCTCCTGGTGGGATGGGAAAGCCCAGGCGAGTGGCGGGAGGGGGGACGTCCCCTCCCGTTGCTTGTAATAACAGCTGAGCGGCTGCTGAGCCGCATCAGTTGTTATTACAATTAAGCCGACCGTCCTCGCTAAACAACGGTACCAGTGTGATGCCTGCAGCTGCAAGTATCACCTCGGTAAAACCCCTTGAAGCAATATTGGTAATATCGGACTAGTTTGAGACCGATACTGATTTTTCAGAAAATGCTGATATCAGCCGCCGATATTGGAGCTTCCCGATAATCGGTCGATCCCTACAGTGGACAGAACATTATGGTTGATTGGTGTATATACAGTGTGTTTTTCTCAAAGGGTTGGGTGTCCACATTGATAAATCGATCACGGTTGCAATGCCTTGCAGACTCAAATGCAAAAAATGAATGCACACTTTTTTTTTTTTTTATATTCCAATATGGATGCAATTATTCATTTTAAGGTGGCATAAGACTTTAATTTATCACCTCCACCAGTGCACATGACAGTAAACACTTGCCAACCAAAGACCAGAATATCTAACGATATGCAGGTCATAATAACTGTACATTCATTCTTCTCTCCACCCGATTCAGCAATACACTATACGGCTAAAAGTTGCTGTCCATGGACCATTGCAACTATATGAGCTTGTTGAAAATCGAATTTAAAATCCATGGTCTTTCACGTGGCTGGGTAGCTGCGGCCAGCACACACAATAGTAGTAGATATAAATACTTTGACTTAGAGGAAAAACTGTAACACTCTTAAATCAGGGCTGGACAGGATTGCTTTGAATCAAGGAGCCAGCTAAAAAAAGTTAGGAGTACGATGGCATAGGTAGTGTAGGTTGTCAGCGCCTGGGGGCAAGGCAAGTAATTTGTGCACCCTAACTTACAGCAAAGTGCTGAGCCAATAACCCCCGACTACGTCAGGGTTTTAGGCTGGCCAAAAAGAATGACCATAAAAACCTGTTATTGGGGGATACTTCACATTATGCCTTCCTAACTGCTGTGCACTTATCTGTCTTGTGTAACGTTATCCGTCGCCAATGTGCATCTCGTGACTTACACTTGAAACCTCTGTACCCAGCTCTGGAAGCTGAGTAGAAGCATATTCTTTGCAAGGGTTCATGGCCATTGGTTTGCATGGTCATGTGACAGTGCTGACCAATGAGAGAGTCTATTCTGTCTCGAAAGAAAAAAAACATACTCTCAGTGCTGTCATATAAGCATCCTAACCAATGGCCAGGAACCCTTATAAAGATTATGTTTCTATTCCATTTCCAGGGCTGTGTACGGATGTTTCAAGTGTACAGAGATGCACACCGGGGGGTGGCTTGGCAGCAGATGTTACACAAGACAGATAATTGCGCACGGGATGGCCGAAGTAGGGAGGCCGAGTCTTAATGGTGCCTGGTGCCAACAGTGAATGAGCTGACAAAAGCCCAGGCACCAGGACGCAATTTCTAGTTGCCATGGCGACCTGGTCCTTGGATTTGTGGAGCCCTGTCTTAAATGAACCCAGTATGAATTTTAGGTTGTTGGGTAAGCTTTCAGTCCATTTCTAATTGCATCTTAGTATTACTTCATTGTAGTTAAAAAAAAAATATATATATATTTGTGTTGGGTGGAGGGATGTTTGTTGGGAACTGCATTAGTGTTGAGGGTTAATTTGATACATTAGGTTAGAGATAAGATCGACTTTTAGGGGTTCAATCTAAACTCCAGGCCAATTACTTAATACATAGCTATAACTAAATGTGATCTCTTACCTGTGAAAATATTGTATTCTGTACAGCCATTCGTGATCTAAATATCTCCATCATAGGTCCCAGGCTTATATTGTAGAGTAAGGGTGTTTTGAACGTGGAAGCACTCTATGAGCACTTCTGGGTTCAGAGCTGTGAAACCATATTGGCTCTGCTTGGAAAATAGCAAATTGTTCAAAGTGTAAGAGTGACCGTGATCCATGATGGAGCTCCACCCAAGAGGGGAAATTCCGCTCTAAGACATCCCCCCCCCCTCCGCCTTACTTGGCGTATAATTTTGGTGGGGGGGGAGTGAGGGTACCTGCTTCCACTTTCGCTCAGATCGCCTAGGTGATGAAAGTGGAAGTCCCCCCCCCCCCCCTCCTCTCTTTGCAGTTTTATGGGACATGTCACAGGTCCCAGAAGACTGTGGGGACCATTCACAAAAGCGCAGTGGGCACAACTCGCTGGATCTTTAAAAGTAAACAAGTGTAGGATTTGTACAGACAAACTCCTCTTTAAAATAGACCTGTCAACTGCACTATTATCACACAGAGGACTGTCCAGTCCCCTTATGATAGCAATACAAAAAAAAAAAAAGTGTAAAAAGTTCAATATATAAAAAAACATTTTTTTTTTTAAAGCCTGACATGCACCCGCTATGGATGATCCTCTCGGTATGTCACAACCCACCCTGGAATCTTGGCTCATGATATCCATCCCATGAGGTTATTGGGGATAAGGTGCAGCCAGACTCCCATCTTGGAGTCATAATAGCTGGTAAGTGGCTTGTGAGGGGCGTGTACAGAATTTTTTCTCTCACGTTGGAGCGTAGGATTTGTTAAACCTGTATCAATGAACTTTCTGCACAAGAGCACTTTTCTACCTTTGATGGACTTTATTGGATCCTATATGAACTTTTTCTTAAAGCGGAGGTCCACACAAAAAGTGAACCTCCGCTTTTTGAAACCCCCCCCCCCCCCCTCCGGTGTCACATTTGGCACCTTTCAGGGGGGAGGGGGTGCAGATACCCGTATAATACAGGTATTTGCACCCACTTCCGGGCATAGACTCCCGCGGGAGTCACACCCCCCCTTCCCGTCCCCGCTGTGTTTTGGGAAACACACAGGTCCCAGAACACAGTGGGGACCAGTGAGGATGTGCCGCGCAACTCGCGCATGTGCAGTAGGAAACCAGGCAGTGAAGCTGCAACACTTAAATTCCTGATTTCCTCACCGAGGATGCCGACGGGAGCAGCCGAGAGACGAGCGATTGCTCGGCTTCGGCTGCCGGCATCGCGGGCGCGCTGGACAGGTAAGTGTCCATTTATTAAAAGTCAGCAGCTGCAGTATTTGTAGCTGCTGGCTTTTTAATATATTTTTTTTTAGGTGGACCTCCGTTTTTAATTTATTAACATTTGTGTTTTTATTGATTCTTTACTTGACTGGATGTTTTGTTATGACTTTATGCACTTCTTATAGCGCAACACTTTTAGATTGAATAGTTTAAGCATAAGTTATACAGTGCCTTGAAAAAGTATTCGTACCCCTTGAAATGTTCCACATTTTGTCATGTTACAACCAAAAACGTAAATGTATTTTATTGGGATTTTATGTGATAGACCAACACAAAGTGGCACATAATTGTGAAGTGGAAGGAAAATGATAA
Organism: Rana muscosa; assembly: GCA_029206835.1. NCBI lineage: Eukaryota > Metazoa > Chordata > Amphibia > Anura > Ranidae > Rana > Rana muscosa. The sequence continues at coordinate 1,044,503,609 of CM055117.1, forward strand.
ATGGTTTTCAATTTCTTTTACAAATAAATATGTGAAGTTTGCATTTGTATTCAGCCCCCCGGAGTCAATACTTTGTAGAACCACCTTTCACTGCAATTACAGCTGCAAGTCTTTTTGGGGATGTCTCTACCAGCTTTGCACATCTAGAGAGTGACATTTTTGCCCATTCTTCTTTGCAAAATAGCTCAAGCTCTGTCAGATTGGATGGAGAGCTTCTGTGAACAGCAATTTTTAAGTCTTGCCACAGATTCTCAATTGGATTAAGGTCTGGACTTTGGGCCAATCTTAACACATGAATATGCTTTGATCTAAACCATTCCATTGTAGCTCTGGCTGTATGTTTAGGGTCCTTGTCCTGACCTCTAACAGGTTTTCTTCTAAGATTGCCCTGTATTTGGCTCCATCCATATTCCCATCAACTCTGACCAGCTTTCCCTGTCCCTGCTGAAGAAAAGCATCCCCACAACATGATGCTGCCACCACCATGTTTCACGGTGGGGATGGTGTGTTCAGGGTGATGTGCAGTGTTAGTTTTCCGCCACACATAGCGTTTTGCTTTTAGGCCAAAAAGTTCAATTTTGGTCTCATCTGACCAGAGCACCTTCTTCCACATGTTTGCTGCGTCCCCCACATGGCTTCTCACAAACTGCAAACGGGACTTCTTATGACTTTGCTTTCTTCTTGCCACTCTTCCATAAAGGGCAGATTTGTGGAGTGCACGACTAATAGTTGTCCTGAGGACAGATTCTCCCACCTGAGCTGTGGATCTCTGCAGCTCCTCCAGAGTTACAATGGGCCTCTTGGCTGCTTCTCTGATTAATGCCCTCCTTGCCCGGCCTGTCAGTTTAGGTGGACAGCCATGTCTTGGTAGGTTTGCAGTTGTGCAATACTCCTTTCCATTTTTGGATGATGGATTGAACAGTGCTCTGTGAGATGTTCAAAGCTTGGGATATTTTTTTTTATAACTTAAAGGGGTTGTAAAGGTTCGTTTTTCTATTTTCTAAATAGGTTCCTTTAACCACTTAACGACCGCTCACTGTATATATACGTCGGCAGAATGGCACCGACAGGCACAATCACGTAGAGTGTACGTGATCGCCTTTGTACAGTTGGGGGGTCCGATCGGACCCCCCTTCTATACAGTGAGCGGCCGTTTATCGTTGGGGAGCGTTCAGAGATGAGGGGGTGACCATTCGATTTCGGCCACCCCCTCGCAATCGCTCCCGGCCAATGAAAATGCTTCCTCTGCCATGTGATGTAAACACAGGCAGTAGGAAGTGATGTCATCTCCCTCGCGGCGGTCTTTTCGATTCCGGCGCCGAGGAGAGAGGAAGCAGGTTAGTGCACCAACAGTCCACTGACACGTAGGTACACATAGGCACACATTTCACCCCCCTGGTCACCCCCCAGCCCCCAATCACAGTGTCACTGATTGCAGTGATCATTTATTTTACTGATCACTGCTTTTAGTGTCATCTGTGATAGTAAAAAGTTGCAGGGCAGTTAGGATTAGGCCCCTTTAGGTCCAGGGTAGCCCCCTAACCCCCCCTAATAAAGGTTTAACCCCTTGATTGCCCCCCAGGTAACCCTTTCACCCCCTAACGCCAGCGTCACTAAGCGATCGTATTTTCGATCACTGTATTTAGTGCCGGTGGTGCCCTAGATAGCCAGTTATTTATTTTTAGTTTCACCGCAGGTTTTTAGAGCGTCAGGTAACCCCATATATTATTTTAACCCCCTGATTGCCCCTAGAGTTAACCCTTTCACCAGTGATCACCGTATAAGCGTCACTGGTGACACTGGTTACCCAGTTAATTATTTAGTTATCTAGGTAACCCGTCAGGTTTTTATATAGCGTCGGGTACCCCCATATTTAACCTAATAAAGGTTTTAACCCCCTGATTGCCCCTAGTTAACCCTTTCACCAGTGATCACCATATAAAGGTTACGGGTGACACTGGTTGGTTAGTTTGCTTTTTATAGCATCAGGGCACCCGCCATATATCACCCAATAAAGGTTTAACCCCCTGATCGCCCGGCGGGTGAGATCAATTAGGTTTTAGCGCCAGAGAGGGTCTGCGTCGCCCCAGGCAGCGTTAGGTTAGTGCCAGTAACGCTAACACCCACGCGCAAAGCATACACCTCCCTTAGTGGTATAGTATCTGATCAGATCTATACTAGCGTCCCCAGCGGTTTAGGGTTCCCAAAAACGCAGTGTTAGCGGGATCAGCCCAGATACCTGCTAGCACCTGCGTTTAGCCCCTCCGCCCAGCCCAGCCCACCCAAGTGCAGTATCGATTGATCACTGTCACTTACCAAACACAACACACATAACTGCAGCGTTCGCAGAGACAGTCCTGATCCCTGCGACCGCTAACAGTTTTTTTTGTAGCGTTTGATATATTTGCTGACGACAGTCGGGTGCTTTTTTTCCTGTGAATTTTACTAGTGTACCCCTAAATTTAGAGCCCAAAATGGCAAGACGAAGGTACACTAGTAAAGAGGCCTACGAGATTCTGAGCATGACAGATAGTGAAGAGGAGGTCACGTATCTGTCAGATTCAGGCTCAGAATATCTTCCCGTAGAAGACAGTGACGTCAGCGGCCCCACGTCAGATAGCTCTGACGACGAAGTTGAGGTCCCTGCTAAGGTCAGGCGTACCCGATCCCGATCTTCTGAGGTTGTTGAGGAGCAAGAACCGCAGGGCTCTCGTATCATGGAGCAGAGGAGTACTAGCGCCGCTATTCCTTCTGGTGAATTGGCAAGCACCAGCGGCCTAGTACAGCCTGGGCGTACATCCAGCACTGCAGTATCACGTGGTGACGTGGCGAGTCCCATAAGTGCAGTTCAAGCTGGCGAGGTGGCAAGCACAAGTAGTGTCCCGCTGCCACCAAGAAGACAAAGGCAGGCCCGTCGTACCCATAGTGCTCTTCCTGCAGAATTCGCCTATCCTGATTGGGTCCCCACCACTTCTGCAGAACCTGTACTTCCCCCATTCACTGCCCAACCCGGTATTCAGGTGGAAACAGCTGATTTTATGCCAATCGATTATTATTCGCTGTTTTTCACGGAAGATCTCTATAGATCTATTGTGGACCAGAGTAATTTATATGCTGGTCAATTCATCGCCGCTAATCCCCAGTTGCCTTCCATTGCCAAAGATTGGAAACCAATTACGGTTTCCGAATTTAAGACCTTTCTGGGCCTTTCCCTCAACATGGGCACACATAAATTCCCGTCATTGCGTGCTTATTGGTCCACGCACCCAATTGACCACATGCCCGTGTTCTCTGCCTCCATGCCCAGGAAACGATACGAGCAGATTTTGCGGTTCATGCACTTCAACGACAATGAACTTTGTCGTCCATGTGGGGACCCTGAATACGACCGGCTCTATAAAATTCGGCCCCTCATAAACCACTTCAACGAACGTTTTGCAGCCTTGTTTATTCCCGATCAAGCTGTCTGCGTTGATGAGTCCCTGATTAAATTTTCTGGCCGCTTGGCTTTCAAGCAGTACCTTCCCAGCAAGCGTGCCAGATACGGGGTCAAGCTCTATAAGTGCTGTGACAGGGCAACAGGCTATGTATGGAGCTTTATGGTTTATGAGGGAAAAGATAGTCAGGTTGAGCCGGTCAACTGCCCGGATTACATAGGGAGCGCTGGCAAGATAGTGTGGAACTTGGTGTCACCCTTATTCGGAAAGGGGTACCACTTGTATGTGGACAATTATTACACGAGCGTGCCACTGTTTAGTCAGATTGGAGCATGTGGCACCGTGCGACCTAATCGCCGGGGCTTTCCCCAGCGGCTTGTAGATGCCCGTCTTAGGCTGGGGGAGAGAGCCTGCGTAAAGTGTAATAACTTGCTCGCTATGAAGTGGAGGGACAATAAGAATGTTTTCCTTCTTACCTCCCTTCATGCAGACACGACAGTCCAAATTCCTACGGCGACTGGTGTTGTGGAGAGACCCCTCTGTGTCCACGAATATAACAAAAATATGGGAGGGGTGGACCTCAACGACCAGTTGATGGCGCCGTATCTAATTGACCGTAAGGCGAGACGCTGGTACAAAAAAGTGTCTCTATCCTTATTCCAATTGGCTTTGCTGAACGCTCATGTGCTATACAGAGCTTCAGGCGGGACGTTATCTCTTCTAAAATTCCAGAATGAGATTGTATCCAGGCGGTTCTGCACCTCACCATCCCCTACCAAATGCAGTAAGCCGGCTGCATGAGAGGCATTATACGCGTCTCCTCCCGAGTACCCCTACCCAACGAGCCCCCCAAAAAAGATGTCGTGTCTGTAGCAAGCGCGGATTTAGGCGTGACACCCGTTATTATTGTCCACTCTGTCCTGACAAACCTGGTCTTTGCCTTGGTGAATGTTTTGAACGCTACCACTCAAAAGTGAAGTTTTAGCGTAGGGTACAGCATTTCACAGACTAGGACACACTTACACAGGGTCTCCCAAGATGCCATTACATTTTGAGAGACCCGAACCATTACAGTTGTTAAAGTTTAAAAAAAAAGTGTAAAAAAGAAAAAAAAAAACGTAAAAAACAAAAAAAATATAAAAGAAAAAAACCAAAAATAGTTGTCGTTTTATTGTTCTCTCTCTCTCTCTCTCTCTCTCTCTCTCTCTCTCTTTTCTCTCTATTGTTCTGCTCTTTTTTACTGTATTCTATTCTGCAATGTTTTATCATGCTTGCTTTTCAGGTATGTAATTTTTTGTTTTCAGGTGCGCCATTCAACTGCAGCGCGGAATTATTTATCTTGACAGCAACAGCGTTTGCTCCCACGATACATAAAGCCGTGACTCCAGTGCTGTAGGAGGTGATTTCACCACCACAGTTAAAAAAAAAAGAGCATATATGCCGAAGCATGGGGGCAGCAGGGGCGGAGGAGCGATTTTGCTCCTAATGCCGCGTATATACGGTCGAAATTCCGACGGAGGCTTGCCCGTGGAAAAGTCCGACCGTGTGTACGCGGCATAACTTTTTTGCGGGAGGATGCCCCCATGCTTCGGCATATATATATTTTAGGCACAGGTTGCATTAAAAAAATGTTCTATTTTTTACTAGGTTTTGTTTTGGTATTTGCTTTGCAGGTATGGTATGGTAAGGTCTTACTGTTGTACTGTAATGTTACTTTGTTTTAATGTTAACCATCATTTGCTTAGCAGGTACGCCATTCAGTTGCATCGTGGATTTATTTATCTTGACAGCAACAGCGTTTGCTCCCACGATACATAAAGCCGTGACTCCAACGTTGTAGGAGGTGATTTCACCACCACAGTTAAAAAAAGAGCATATATGCCGAAGCATGGGGGCAGCAGGGGCGGAGGAGCGATTTTGCTCCTAATGCCACGTATATACGGTCGAAATTCCGACGGAGGCTTGCCCGTGGAAAAGTTCGACCGTGTGTACGCGGCATAACCTTTTATGCCGCGTACATACGGTCGAAATTCCGACGGAGGCTTGCCCGTGGAAAAGTCCGACCGTGTGTACGCAGCATAACTTTTTTGCGGGAGGATGCCCCCATGCTTCGGCATATATGCCCATCATTGGAAGTGGGTGGATGAAGGGAGGTATTCTAATGGTGGGCATACCCACCGATCAATCTCTTTTTTTCGTTCAGCCAACAGGCTGCATGAAAAAAAAGATTACAATACATGTCCAACAAGGACCAGCAACGTACTGGTATGTTGCTGGACTTTGAATGTTTATACCAGAATGATGCCTCCAGGTTTAGGTATCATCTTGGTATCATTCTTTTCAGCCAGTGGCCGGCTTTCATGTAAAAGCAATTCTAGCAGATAATTAGCCTCTAGACTGCTTTTACAAGCAGTGGGAGGGAATGCCCCCCCCCCCCGGATATAAACAGCGCCATTGGGAAAGCATTTTATCACACCGATCTTGGTGTGGTCAGATGCTTTGAGGGCAGAGGAAAGATCTAGGGTCTAACCCCCATTTTTTTTTTAAAAAAAGAGTACCTGTCACTACTTATTGCTATCATAGGGGATATTTACATTCCCTGAGATAAAAATGATAAAAAAAAAAAATATGGAAGGAACAGTTTAAAAATACAATAAAAAAGCAAAATAAATAATAAAAAAAAAAAGCACCGCTGTCCCCCCTGCTCTTGCGCAAAGGCGAACGCAAGCGTCGGTCTAGCGTCATATGTAAACAGCAATTGCATCATGCATGTGAGGTATCACCGTGAAGGTCAGATCGAGGGCAGTAATTTTAGCAGTAGACCTCCTCTGTAAATCTAACATGGTAACCTGTTAAGGCTTTTAAATGCTTTTAAAAATGAATGTAGTTTCTCGCCGCTGCGCGTTTGTGTGCAATTTTAAAGCATGTCGTGTTTGGTATCCATGTACTCGGCCTAAGATCATCTTTTTTATTTCATCAAACATTTGGGCAATATAGTGTTTTTTAGTGCATTAAAAATAAAAAAAGTGTGTTTTTCCCCCAAAAAATGCGTTTGAAAAATCGCTGCGCAAATACTGTGTGGAAAAAAAAAATGCAACACCCACTATTTTAATCTGTAGGGCCTTTGCTTTAAAAAAATATATAATGTTTGGGGGTTCAACATAATTTTCTTGCAAAAAAAAAATGTTTTCATGTAAACAAAAAGTGTCAGAAAGGGCTTTGTCTTCAAGTGGTTAGAAGAGTGGATGATGTGTGACATAAGCTTCCTAATGTTGTGCATAAAATGCCAGGACAGTTCAAAACCCCCCCCCAAATGACCCCATTTTGGAAAGTAGACACCTCAAGCTATTTGCTGAGAGGCATGTTGAGCCCATTGAATATTTTTTTTTTTTTTGTCCCAAGTGATTGAATAATGACAAAAAGAAAAAAAAAAAAATGTACAAAAAGTTGTCACTAAATTATATATTGCTCAAACATGCCATGGTTATATGTGGAATTGCACCCCAAAATACATTTTGCTGCTTCTCCTGAGTACGGGGATACCACATGTGTGAGACATTTTGGGAGCCTAGCCGCGTACAGGACCCCGAAAACCAAGCACCGCCTTCAGGATTTCTATGGGTTTAAATTTTTGATTTCACTCCTCACTGCCTATCACAGTTTCGGAGGCCATGGAATGCCCAGATGGCACAAAACCCCCCCACATGACCCCATTTTGGAAAGTAGACACCCCAAGCTATTTGCTGAGAGGTATGTTGAGTATTTTGCAGATCTCGCTTTTTGTCACAATGTTTTAAAAATTGAAAAAAGAAAAAAAAAAAACATGTCTTTCTTCATTTTCAAAAACAAATGAGAGCTGTAAAATACTCACCATGCCTCTCGGCAAATAGCTTGGGGTGTCTACTTTCCAAAATGGGGTCATTTGTGGGGGTTTTGGGCTATCTTGGCATTTTATGGCCTTCGAAACTGTGATAGGTAGTGAGGAGTGAAATCAAAAATTTACACCCTTAGAAATCCTGAAGGCGGGTGATTGGTTTTCGGGGTCCCGTACGCGGCTAGGCTCTCAAAAAGTCCCACACATGTGGTATCCCTGTACTCAGGAGAAGCAGCCAAATGTATTTTGGGGTGCAACTCCGCATATAACCATGGCATGTGTGAGCAATATATCATTTAGTGACAACTTTTTTTACATTTTTTTATTTTTTTTTTCTTGTCATTATTCAATCACTTGGGACAAAAAAAAAATATTCAATGGGCTCAACATGCCTCTCAGCAATTTCCTTGGGGTGTCTACTTTCCAAAATGGGGTCATTTTGGGGGGTTTTGTGCTATCTTGGCATTTTATGGCCTTCAAAACTGTGATAGGTAGTGAGGAGTGAAATCAAAAATGTATGCCCTTAGAAACCTTGAAGGCGGTGCTTGAGTTTTGGGGTCCTGTATGCGACTAGGCTCCCAAAAAGTCCCACACATGTGGTATCCCCGTACTCAGGAGAAGCAGCAGAATGTATTTTGGGGTGTAATTTCACATATGCCCATGGCATGTGTGAGCAATATATCATTTAGTGACAACTTTGTGCAAAAAAAACAAAGTTTGTCATATTCCCGCAACTTGTGGCAAAATATAAAATATTCCATGGACTAATAATGCCTCTCAGTAAATAGCTTGGGGTGTCTACTTTCCAAAATGGGGTCATTTGGGGGGGTTTTGTGCTATTTTGGCATTTTATGGCCTTCGAAACTGTGATAGGTAGTGAGGAGTGAAATCCAAAATTTGCGCCCTTAGAAATCCTGAAGGCGGTGCTTGGTTTCCGGGGTCCCGTACGCGGCTAGGCTCCTAAAAAGTCCCACACATGTGGTATCCCCGTACTCAGGAGAAGCAGCAGAATGTATTTTGGGGTGCAATTCCACATATAACCATGGCATGTGTGAGCAATATATCATTTAGTGACAACTTTTTGTAATTTTTTTTTTTTTTTTTGTCATTATTCAATCACTTGGGACAAAAAATAAAAATATTCAATGGGCTCAACATGCCTCTCAGCAATTTCCTTGGGGTGTCTACTTTCCAAAATGGGGTCATTTTGGGGGGTTTTGTACTGCCCTGCCATTTTAGCACCTCAAGAAATGAGATAGGCAGTCATAAATTAAAAGCTGTGTAAATTCCAGAAAATGTACCCTAGTTTGTAAACGCTATAACTTTTGCGCAAACCAATAAATATACGCTTATTGTCATTTTTTTTACTAAAGACATGTGGCTGAATACATTTTGGCCTAAATGTATGACTACAATTGAGTTTATTCGATTTTTCTTATAACAAAAAGTAGAAAATATCATTTTTTTTCAAAATTTTCGGTCTATTTCCGTTTATATCGCAAAAAATAAAAATCGCAGAGGCAATCAAATACCATTAAAAGAAAGCTCTATTTGTGGGAAGAAAAGGACGCAAATTTCGTTTGGGTACAACATTGCATGTCCGCACAATTTACAGTTAAAGCAGCGCAGTGCAAAATTCTGAATTCACCTCTGGTCCTCTAGCTACCAAATGGTCCGGGGCTTAAGTGGTTAAGCTAGTGCATTGTTGGTTCACTTACCTTTTCCTTCTAAATGTTTTTTTTTCTTTGTCTGAATTTCTCACTTCCTGTTTCTCCTCACTAAACTTCACACCATCATTCGAGCCGTGGTTAGTCAGCCAGAACAGCTTACTGAACAGTAGGTAAAGAAGGGGAAAAGGAAAGCACTCACATTGCCACATCCGTAATAGCGTAAGGAGACCAAATATTTTTTTTTTTTTTTACTCAGAAGGAGCAAAACAAGGTCAGACTTTACAGGCAACATAGAAATGGAAATGAAAAAATGCTTTAATATCAAGAATTAAAAACCATACAATGTATAAGACAATATGATGAGTGTCCCTTGAACGTCAACCATTCAAGGGACTGAGGAGGAACAGGAAGTGAGAAATTCAGACAAATAAAAAAAACATTTAGAAGGGAAATCGAAGGAAAAGGTAAGTGAACCAACAGTGCACTAGCTTAAAGGAACCCATTTAGAACCCCTTTAACCCTGCTTTGAACTTTACCACAGCTTTATCCCTGACCTGTCTGGTGAGTTCTTTGGCCTTCATGATGCTGTTTGTTCACTAAGGTTCACTAACAGGCCTCTGAGGACTTCCCAGAACAGTTGTATTTATATTAAGATTAAATTACACACAGGCAGACACTAATTAGGTGACTTCTGAAGGCAATTGATTCCACTAGATTTTAGTCAGGGTTATCAGAGTAAAGGGGGCTGAATACAAATGCACGCCACACTTTCAGATATTTAAGTTGAAAAAAAATTGAAAACCATTTTCTTTCCACTCCACAATTATGTGTCACTTTGTGTTTGGTCTACACATAAAATCCCAATAATATACATTTAAATTGTTTGTTGTATTTCAAGGGGTATGAATACTTTTTCAAGGCACTGTAGGCTGGGATAATGGCGGCATGCAAAATCGCATTGGCACTGAAATCCAATAAACCACCTAGATGTCTGAAGTTATTTTCCCTCAGTTTATAACCCATTTATAAGGAGTACACTTTAAATACAGTTAACGCACATAAAAAACAACTTTTATATACCTTCTGCGTCATGAATATTTTATATTCCTCTCCTCACTTTACCTAAAATACAATTTCCGTTTCAATAGTTCCCAAGCAGTTCCATTTCTTCCCACCGAAAAGCTTTATTCAGAGCCTTAGATGCAATGAATAGATGTTTTCCCACTGTTTAAATAGATTATGGTCTCCAGGGTCGGGATTATAAATCTGCATAAAACCCATAACCATACAAAGCATGTTCCTCTCACATCTGTGTTTATGCAATGGCAATGATTTATTTTATTACAATCCGCTCCTCGCTTATTTATATGTATATTTGCTTTACACCAAGTCCTGGCTTACTAGATCTTATGAAAAACAGAACGTTTTGCACTTGTCCATTTTTATATTGCATGTTCATTATGGTTTTTAGAAGCCAGGATATTTTACAGACCTTTATATTTTTTAACAGGGTGACTGGAAATAGACCAAGCGCCACTGGTTTGACGTCAGTTGTTATATTGTTGCACTGGAAAAGTTATTATAACGGAACTCCATACAAAACTATAGTGGGGAAGAGATAGAACCTCTATTGAGGAATAGGGTGATAACCACCGACTCAGGGAGAGCAAGTTTGTTTAGGTGTCTTCCTCAAAGACGGACAACTTAAGGCTGGGTTTATACCGCAGCATTGGAGTGGTTTACCGCAGGGGTCCGGTGCGTCCCTGTTCACCGTTTCAGGTCCAATTTCAGCCTGAAGTGTTGGCTGAATTCGGACCTGAAATGGACCAATAGATGCACAGGACTCATGTGCAAATCGCTCCTGGGATGTGTGAACCGGCTCCATAGAAAGCTGGTCACAATCTCCTGACATGGAAACCCGCATCCAATTTGCAATAGTGTGAACCCAGCCTAAAAGGCATTAAAGTGGAGTTCCACCCAAAAATGGAACTTCCGCTTTTCGGAATCCTCCCCCCTAGGGTGACCACGTGTCCCGGATTGCCTGGGACAGTCCCGCATTTTGCAGGTCTGTCCCGGGCACCTTCATTCCAGGACAATACAGTGTCCCAGAATGAAACTGATACAGCCACCCCCCCCCCCCCCCCCAATCTGATGCCCCCAAAAAAGGCCGCCACATCAACGCTTTATTCACTTACAGTACTTGCCCTGGCCGGGAATGCCTGGAGGAGCACAATCCCCGCCCCCTGCTTGTGATTGGAGAAATCATAAATCCCGCCTCTTGTGTCCAATCACTGTGCTGTGATTCGTTACAGCACAAGCTGATTTTTGGGAAGGGGGGGTGTCCCTGAATGGTAGTTTGGAAATGTGGTCACCCTACTCCCCCCCCCCCTCCGGCGTCACATTTGGCACCTTTCAGGGGGGAGGGGGGGGGAGCAGATACCTGTCTAATACAGGTATTTTGCTCCCACTTCCGGGCATAGATACCTGAGCCACCCACGGGTATCTACGCCACTTCCGGCGCCTTCTCTGTCCCCCCGCTGTCTTCTGGGAGGCACACAGGTCCCAGAAGACAGCAGGGACCAGTGGGATCGCGCAGCACGAGTCGCTCATGCCCAGTAGGGAACCAGGAAGTGAAGCCGCAAGGCTTTACTTCCTGATTCCCTTACCGAAAATAGCGGCGCCTAGACATGTGCACAACATAAAAATCTGTTTAGTTTGGTTTCGTTTATGCGTTTCCGTTGATTCGTAACGATTCGTAGCTTCGTAAGACGTGGGTTATCGTATTCGGACTGCTGTCTTGGGCTTGCCTTCTGGTAAGCGGACAACCTATTACAGTGGTGGGCACCCTCAGTTTTTTGTGAATCACTGGGTGATGTGCATTGAATTGTCTCCATATTAGGATCACATTATCTGCATATCCATCATCCTACACTACCTATCTGGATAGGATCGTCTGAGTTTGTGCAACATCACTTCAGACTTTTGGGGTTTGGTTTGCCAACTGTCCTTGGTTTGGCATGCTAACCTCTGAATGTTAATGCACATATTTGGACTCTGTTTTTCATTTAATGTGGACATTATTGTGAACCCAGGCCACTTTTTTGCAATATGATCTTTTGGTTTGGTTGACAATTGTGTACCGTTTTTTCATACCAGCCTCTGAATGTCAATCCTTTAATGTGAATTGTCTTATTGGCGCAGTTCTCCATTTTTTTAGATCCTTGTGTTTTTTCCTGTTTACTGTAAAAGGTCACTGGCAGGGAAGGGATTTAACACTAGGGGGCGATCTAGGGATTAATTGTGTTCCCAACTGTAGGGGGATGGAACGGACTATAGGAAATGACAGATCGCGGTTCCTAGCTATTAGGAACTCACGATCTGTCTTTCCTCACAGAACAGGGATGTGTGTGTTTACACATACAAATACACACACACACACACACACACACACACGCATCCCTGTTCTGCCTCTCGTGCCCATGATCGCTCGCAGCCGGCAGTCACGAGCATCGGCACCCCCGCGACGGTTCGTGCCGACCTGCCACCATTTGTGTCCCATTGCAGAGATTTCCCTTCAGTTCCTGTCCCAAAGCCCAACTGGAAGCAAAAAGGAAATCCCTGCAAATTAAGGAAATTCCTTGGGAACCCCCAGTTCATCAGTACTAGTGTCCCCATTGGAAGATCTTCTCTTTATTACATTTCTGGGGACAACCCAAAATTTGTGATTTTCTTTACTTTCAATGATAATGGTAAATATGACAAATATAAAGGGTAAATTTCCCTAATGGGGGCACAGACACCAAAAAAACTGGCAAACGTTCTAATCCCTCTCCACTCTATCCAAAACGAAAAAAAAAAAAAGTTTTGCCTTTAGTTATACTTTAAAGCTGCCCATGTATGTGGCGATTTGTTAACAAAAACAAAATTTCACTTTTTGCCAAAATTTAGAAGCAGTCGAAGGTATAAAATGGTGCTTTTTCTGATTGAGCCTGGCAGAAAATTCTGGTTGCCATTTTGTTTTTTGCTCCATTTTAGACTTGATCTTTCAATAAAAGGCCCCTTTCACATGAGTCAGATCAGTTTCTCAGCAGGGGATCCAACCGCCGATCCCCTGGTGAGCCGAGTGACATCTCCATGTCACAGCCCACTCTGCTCTATGGGCAGCCAGATGGTAAACGCACAGGCTGTCCATTTACAACCAACTGCCCTCTGATCCAATCCGGCCAGGCAGAGGGGAACGGATCCTCTTCCCTTTGTTTTTGCTGGATCAGATTGGAGGTAGCTGGGTGTAAAATAGACCATTTATAGCCAACTTCTCATAGAGGAGAATGTTACTCTGTCTACCTGTATGGGAGGTACGAGCAAACAGTTATACTAGCAGTAAGAATCAATGAACCACGATCGCGCTCACCAGCAGGGTGGGATGATGGTGCTTGTAGTTCATTTATTCACAGAACTTTGTGAATGAATGATACGGGTGTGTGCCGCCTGTTTTCAAATTGTGCTGGTGGGTGCGGGGAGAGGATCCCCCCCACCTGTATTCACAATGGGGGGTCAGGGTGCAGGGCTGCTGCTTTAGTAACACCCTGAATACAGATGTAACATGTTTCTAAAGGTGAACATATCCTTTAAAGTAAATTAGGTTTATACAGTGGATAAAACAAGTCTACACGCCCCCGTTAAAATGTCAGGTTTCTGTGATATAAAAAAATGAGACAAAGATCAATCATTTCAGAACTTTTTTCACCTTCAATGTGACCAATAAACTGGACAACTCAGTTAAAAAGCAAACTAAAAACTTTTAAGAGAGTAAAAATAAAATTATGTGATTGAGTAAGTGTGCACACCCTATATATAACTGGCCCACATTAAGCTTAGAAACATTTGCTGGCTATTAACATTAGAGGGCTGGTAGGCTGTCGAGATCTGTTCTTCACTAGAGAAAAAAAAACAAGATTTCAACAACTGTATGGTAACCCTGGATGATACCTAAACAAAAAGGTAACCCGGCTTGGGACGCATTCTTATGTATTAGTGAGCCAGAGCAGCCCAATCTTTCTCAGGTCCCCCGCTGGCACTCCTGGCTCCTCCCCCCTGCTAAGTGCACCCAGAGCAAGCAGCCATTGTGCATGCTCACTCCTGAGCCCGTCGGCTTGGCCCCGCATCCCTCCTCACTGGCTGTGATTGACAGCAGGAGCCAATGGCTCCCACTGCTATGTCTCAGCCAATGAGGAGGGGGAGAGCCGAGGCTCCCATGCACAGTGCTGGATTGAGATAGGCCTCAGCTAAGTATTGGGGGGGGGGCTGAGGGGGAAGCTGCACACTGAAAAATGCATGAAGGTAAAAAACCTTATGTCTTTGGAATCACTTCAATTCTTCATCGGCATTGTAGTGCACTGCACACTGTAGATGTGTGCTGGAGTAAAATAAAGATTAAATGGCAATTTTATTGAAGCGAGTGATTCACGCTTACCATTAACACTCCCTACCTAAAAGCTGGTGTTTAGATCAAACAAAATGTAACCAATCAATAAATAAAATAAAGTGCTCTACACTTACAAATGCCTATAAAAATCCTGTGATACATACAAATTATAAAACAGTAAAAACCAACAGGTTTGTGCAAACATTCCAAATTGCATCAATTGTTCAAAGATATCAGTACATCATCAGGAATAGAATACCATAGAATAGAAAATACCACATTATGACCACTGGTCATGGTCATGGATGAGCGAGTTTGGGGTGGAGGAACTTGACTGGCCTGCATGAGAGTCCTGACCTCAGCCCTATAGAACATCTTTGGGATGAATTAGAGCGGAGACTACGAGCCAGGCCTTCTTGTCCAACATCAGTGACCATTCTTCCAGAAGCGCATTTGAGGTCAGGCAAACATTCCCATAGACACACTCCTGGGGCTGTTTCAGGCGCTTTAGTGCTGGAAATGGCCTCTGCTAAGTGCCTGAAAACCGCCTCCCATTCATTCAAGTGTGACTTTTCACACTCTGGCGTGTGCGCTTGCGGGACCTTCCAAAAAGTCTTGCAATCAGCATCTTTGGGGCGGGTTGGGAGCTCCAAAAACACCCTGCCCATTGGAATGCTTTGGAAGCGCCGCAACATGGGAGTTTTTAACCCCTTATTTGGAGGTTTTCCTACTTACAAAGCATGTAGAGGTCTGTAATTTGTATCATAGGTACTCTTCAACTGTGAGAGACGGAATCTTTTTTTTTTTCACAAAATAAGAGACTGAATCCAAAATCCAGAAAATCACATCGTATGAATTTTAAATAATTAAATTGCATTTTATTGCATGGCATAAGTATTTGATCACCTACCAACCAGTAAGAATTCTGTCTCTCACAGACCTGTTATTTTTTTTTTTTAAGATGCCCTCCTGTTCTCCACTCATTACCTGTATTACTGCACCTGTTTGAACTCCTTACCTGTATAAAAGACACCTGTTCACCAGTGATGTAAGTAACTGAGTTAGAATAAACAGAGTTACTTAACGCAGTTACTTTAGAGGGTAACGAGTAATCAAACTGATTACTCTTCCCCTCATGGTAACGCAGTTACCATTACTTGGGCGGCGTTACCCCAATTACATCTACCGCCACTAGATGGCAGTAGTGTAATTCCTCCTCTCCTCTATGACCGGGTCTCTCTCATGTCACGGCACTGACGGCAGTCACGCTGCTCCCCGCGGCCCATCCTCTCTTCTCGTCTATCCCCATTTGCTTGTGACATCATCTGGAATGGACGAGAAGAGAGGAGGGGCTGCCGGGAAGTAGCGTGACTACCGTCAGTGCCGTGACATGAGAGAGAACTTATTACACACGCTTCCTGCGCTACTCTGCATGGCTGGTAAACAATGTGCTATGTTCCCCGCCCTGACGTGCTATGTGCCCCATGTCCTGATGTGCTATGTGCCCCATGTCCTGATGTGCCCTGATGTGCTATGTGCCCCATGTCCTGATGTGCCCTCATGTGCCTCATGCTCTGATGTGCTATGTGCCCTGATGTGCTATGTGCCCTCAAAAAAAAAAGTCAGTTACTTTGATGAGTAACTAAATTACTTTTTCAATGTAGTAACTGAGTTACTAACGCAATTACTTTTTGGGAGAAGTAATTTGTAACTGTAACTAATTACCTTTTTAAAGTAAGATGACCAACACTGCTGTCCACACACTCAAACAGACTCCAACCTCTCCACAATGGCCATTAGGGATGAGCTCCGGCGTGTTCGCATTGAACACGTGCAGAGCCCGCCAGGAAGTCGGCACCGCGCTGCGCTAATCACAGCCAGGGAGACATTTCCCGATCTCTGCAGCCGAGCATCAGGAAATGTCTTCCCGCCTGTCATTAGCGCAGCGCGGGGCCGACTTCCTGGCGGGCTCTGCACGTGTTCAATGCGAACACATCGGAGCTCATCCCTAATGGCCAAGACCAGAAAGCTGTGTAAGGACATCAGGGATAAAATTGTAGACCTACACAAGGCTGGGATGGGCTACAGGACAATAGGCAAGCAGCTTGGTGAGAAGGCAACTGTGTGTGTATGTATATATATATATATACACACACACACGCGCGCATGCGCACACACACACACACAACATAGTGTATAATATATCTGTTGTGCCTCTATTGGATATTTTCCCTGTTCTGCACACATTCGGAGGTAGAAGAAAGCAAGAGCTCCACACCATTAGTTTTAGGTCAAAAAGTTATTTATTTCATAATAAATCCAGTAACAAACCAATGCAATTTGAGGGCCAAGCTGCTCTACCTTCATTAGGGGTTCAGCAGCGTTCTTTTCTGACATAAGCGAGCATATTTACTTTTGCGTGTACTTCACCATACAAACTACGTTTGCAAGCATTTGCGGGATGCCCCTCTTCAGTAGAATTTATTTCACAATGCAGTACCAAGGATTTACATATACATATTACATTTTATTTAACTAGATTAAATATATTTAAACCTGAACCCTGGGCAGGTATTAAAAAACAAAAACAAAAAAAAAAAAAACAGTTTAAAAGACACAGACCAGTGTATAGTAGGAAAACTTTCAATAGAAAGATTGTGCTCTTAAGGGCCCAGTCACACTTTTGGAGCTGCGGTAACAGGCATGTTACTTGTGTTGGTGCAAATGTGTCTCACGGGTGCACTAATGCACTGCCATGATGTAAATGGGCCCCCAAGTGTCTAGAGCGGCCCCTCAACTCCCGACAGTCAGATGAATGAGATTACTGCACTGCCAAAGACCAATGCATGTAAATGTTGGACTGTATACCTTTGGATCTGCTGTGACTGTACGGCACGCTTATTTGGCCTTTTCTGATAGACACCCAAAAGTAACAAGAAGCTGACACTTTATTAAACGTCTTTTAAGGTTTCTCCAGCAGCTTGCACGGTAAACGTGGCAACGGCAATCTGTCTTTTCACTTCCTCCCAAGCCTTCTGCTGGTCCGCATTATTCTCAATGTCAAACAGAGCGTCGTAAATCCCGGGAAATGATTCTCCCGCATATTTATTGTGGCTGCTGGGTGCAAAGATGACATGTCTGCAAAAGAAGAGAATATTTGAAGGAGAAGATTTGATATGTTTTGTGATGAGCTTTAAAGCAATAACTACAACTCGCTATAAACAATTTGTTTTCTAACGGGCGGGATGTAAGATAACAGGAATGGTTGTTTTTGCTGGGAAATATGTAAAGATCGCAAGAGGAGAAGAAATATCACAGTAGATAATAAAGATTAACTCTTAACAAGATGACAACTTCTGTGAGGAGTCAAGTGGTTCTGCTAGTATAACCAAACAATTGAGCTTAAAGTGATACTAAAGCTTCAATTTTTTTTTGTTTTAAATAACAAACATGTTATACTTACCTCCACTGTGCAGCTCGTTTTGCACAGAGTGGCCCCGATCCTCGTCTTTTGGGGTCCCTAGGCGGCTGTCTCGGCTCCTCCCAGCTTCTGATAACCCCCTTCTGGGAAGCGCTCTCCCAAGGGGGTTACCTTGCGGGCGCACTCCTGAGTCCTGTATTCTGCGTCCATAGCCGCCGACTACAGGACTCGACCCTCGCGTCATTGGAGTTGATTGACAGCAGAGCGAGCCAATGGCTGCGCTGCTATCAATCTATCCAATGAAGAGCCGAGAAGACCAAGCAAAGGAAGAGCGCGTTCGCGATGCAGGACTTTCCAGGGCTCAGGTAAGTAAAAGGGGGGGGGCGGGGGGCCAGTGATCGTAAGATGTTTTTTCACCTTAATGCATAGGATGCATTAAGGTGAAAAAACACGAACCTTTACAACCCCTTTAAGTCAAGGATGGAGAAAAAAAAAAAAAAGTTACCATTGAACTGTTATCTACAGTTACCTACATACAGTAAAACCTTGGTTTGAGAGCGTTTTATAAGACAAGCAAAATTTTTAAATATATTTTGACTTGATATACAAGTACCGCCATGTCACAACTGAGTATAAACGAGAAGAGGGGCGCCTCTAAGTGTAGCAATATGGTTACATTTAATGAAGGTACAACATTTAGCAACTCACATGGTTGATGATTAAAACAGGCACATCTAAGTATGCAGGCATCGGGGGTAAAGCTGTCCACATAGACCGTCCTTCTTACCGCCATCCCTTTCACGCTGAGCTCCACAAGTGCTTCAAGCCTCGCTTTCAAGTCACTCTACTGCAGGGTAGTCTTCCCGGTCACGATTGCAGACTGATAGCGGTAAGAGCCGGCGGTGTGGAGGACGGTCTATGTGGACAGCTTTACCCCGGATGCCTGTATACTTAGATGTGCCTCTTTTAATCATCAACCGTGTGAGTTGCTAAATGTTGTACCTTCATTAAATGTAACCATATTGCTACATTAATGCCGCATACACACGACCGTTTTTCATGACGTTAAAAATTGCATTTTTTAAATTGGGCGTTAAAAACGATCGTGTGTAGGCTTGAGAGCATTTTTAACGTGTATGCTTTTACGAGGGGAAAAAAAACCGCGCATGCTCAGAATTAAGTATGAGACGGGAGCGCTCGTTCTGGTAAAACTAGCGTTCATAATGGCGATAGCACATTCATCACGCTGTAACGGACTGAAGAGCACGAGGCTGAGAAGCGCAAATCGTCTCTCACCAAACTTTACTAACACGAGGATCAGCAAAAGCAGCCCAAAGGGTGGCGCCATCCGAATGGAACTTCCCCTTTATAGTGCCGTCGTACATTTCGTACGTCACCGCGCTTTGCTCGAGCATTTTTTTGCACGATAGTGTGTAGGCAAGGCAGGCTTGAGAGGAAACAAGAAAAATCACGTCGAGAAAAACGTTGTTTTTTTCAATGACATTAAAAACGGCCGTGTGTACACGGCATTAGAGACGCCTCTCTTCTCTTTTATACTCAGTAGCCCCTGATGGATTTTGCTTCTAATCTCCATGTGGAGGTTTCCATTTGTGGATGGACATTTTATGGTTACACAACCTATCACATTGCTATCTTTTTATATGGACTATAAACTGAAGAACTTATGAATAAATGGTTGTGGAACGAATCATTTGAGTTTCCATTATTTCTTATTTGCTTTGATATACAAGTGCTTTGGATTACAAGCATGTTTCTGGAACTAATTATGCTCACAATCCAAGGTTTCACTGTACTTGCCTAGGTGGATGCAGCATCAGTCCCCTGCCACCCCTAAAGTGGGGTACAGACTATGCAAAAAAAATAAAAAAAATCGGAAGAAAAATTCCATACAAGGCACGATTGTTCGATTTTCATATAGTGTGTACACAACTTTCGACATCTGGTTCAGACATTTTTCTCGTACACGAACAGAACTAACAATTTTCGTTTAATTTGTACCACATGATCGGAAACAACAAAACGAGAAAAAAAAGTCTGTCGTACGAGATTTTTCATACATTTCCATCCTCGGTTTTGACTGGCTGTGAAAAGAGGATCGTCCGTCCGATTTTCTTATGTGTACTGGGCTTATGACGACAACTGAGAAATCAAAGACCGCTGATCGCTCAGTTTTTGGTCCTCAGTGAGCACAGAGCCTGTGACTATGACCGTCAAGTACCAATTGTAAATGCATCAAAAAGAATGAACAGGTGCAGCTTGGTGGTTATATGAAACCAAGATAATGGAAGAATAACCTGAAGATAATGGAAAACATGGCAGACACACTCTTTCATTTATCTTCTCTGGTACCTGTAAAACGGTCGTCCTGGTAGGCCAAGGGGATCCGTGAAAGCTCTCTCTGCAAACATCAACTGGTCATTCAGTATACGAAGAGCAAGGGGACTGCAAATGAAAAACTGATTAGTAATGTTCACGCCAACCCTGTGCATTGGATTAGATTTAAAGTACAACTAAAGGCTCCTGTACGAAAGTCCATACAAGTACAAAACCTAGTTACTATGTGATGCACAAGTCCCAAAGTAAACAAAAAGCTATCCTTTAATTTCCCTAACCAATCCAAACCCTTTCGGTCACACACGCTTCCCCTCCTAGACACTGCAGCTCACAGTGAGAAGGGATCAGCAGCTTAGACAGTGTTTTCAGTCCAGAAAGCAGTGGGCAGGACTGGGTGTGGCCAGATGCTGATTGACAACCTACAGGCTTGTGATTCAGCAGTGACAGTGTTGATGGGCACACCCCTGCTGATCATCCCGCTGTCGTGCAATCAGGCACAGCCTACATGATCGTGATGACTCTTTCAGGAGCAGTGCAGCATAGTTGCTACCCCATCACAGGAAGCTACATTAAATAGACTACACTGGTAGGATCAACAGTTATTTGTGGGATTTTGCAAGGGATGGGGGGGATAAGACAACTCCCAAGTGCAGATGCACTACTTATAGATAAGTTCTGCAGCACATATTTTTTTAATGGGAGACCATAGTTCTACGTAAAGCTAATCTCCAGATGGATACAAAGGTGGACAGCACATTGGCCTAGCGATTAGCACTCCTGCATTGCAGCATTGGGGTCAAATCCAAATAAGGACCCTGCCTGAATAGCGTTTAGATGTTCTTTCTGTGCTTATGTGGGCTCTCTCCCGGTACTCCAGGCTCTTCCCACATTCCAAAGACAAGTTGGTTGGGTAACTGGCTCCTGTCTAAATTGGCCCTAGTATGTGTGCATGTGAATGTGAGGTAGGAACCTTAGATTGTAAGCTCCTAGAGGGCAGGGACTAATGTGAATGTATAGTTTGTAAAGTGCATCACGTGCCTGATGGTCCCAAAAGGTTGTAAATTACTGCGGTGATGTGATCACCTGAATAAACGTTTGGACATTATTTCAAAGTTCCGTGGTGTGCTGGCGATATATACTTTGCCTGTGAAATAGGAACCTTCGACCCCCCTGCTGGTTTAAGTCATAATGTACTAGTATGCACTGCATACTAGTACATTATGACAGACTTGCCCACAAACGGAACCCTCCAGCGTGGTGCCGTCATGGCTCGCCCTGGTCCTCAGCGCTTCCATCTTTGCTCAGTCTTCTTTCCGGGTTTCGCATTATTGGCCGCTTGAATGGGCAGGCTTATAACGTCAACTGAAAAATCAAAGACCACTGATCGCTCAGTTTTCAGTCTTCAGTAAGCAGAGAGCCGGTGACTGTCACCGGCAAGTACTAATTGTAAATTACTCAAAAAGAATGAACAGGTGGAGTTGTTGGATACATGAAATCAAGATAATGGAAGAAGAACCTGAAGATAATGGAAAACATGGCAAGTAATGGGAGGCCATAGTTCTACTTAAAGCTAATCTCTAGATATATACAAAGGTGGGCAGGACAGTGGCCTAGTGATTATCACTCCTGCCTTGCAGCACTGGGGTCAAATCAAACCAGGACCCTACTTGCATAGTGTTTACATGTTCTCCCTGTGCTTGTGTGGGTTCTTTCCAGGTACTTCAGGCTCTTCCCACATTCCAAAGACAAGTTGGTTCGGTAACTGGATCCTGTTTAAATTGGCCCTAGTATGTGTGCGTGTGAATGTGAGGCTCTCCCTGGTCCTCAGCACTTCCATCTTCGCTCGGTCTTCCTTCCAGGTTTCGTATCATTGGCCGCTTAAATGGGCAGGCTATGGTGACATCACAGGGGACTTGCATCGCCGCAGCACACAGAGTGAGTCATGAATATGGTCTGAGCTGTGCATGTGCGGCTTAGATCACATTACCTGCTGACAGGCAGGACATCCATTTGTGACAGAAGAGAAATCTCTAGGGTAGTGATGGCAAACCTTGGCACCCCAGATGTTTTGGAACTACATTTCCCATGATGCTCAACAACACTGCAAAGTGCATGAGCATTGTGGAAAATATAGTTCCAAAACATCTGGGGTGCCAAGGTTTGCCATCACTGCTCTAGGGTCTCTTTGGTGTTTTTTGTAATTCAGTTTACTACCACTTTAAGTGTACCATGACTGCACAAAATTCATTTTCAGCGAAACACTTTTATTTGACTTTGTATGCCTGACAAATATTTTGGGAAGAACCCAAAACCTACCAAAAAATATATTGGATTACAATTACATCGATGGCTAGGTCTGTATTTACTGATATACAAACAGGATCAACATAAAAAAAAGAAGTTATAAAGAGACAGACTGCACTGTATATGTCACATTTTTTATAAAGCATCACTTGTAGAAATAAATTAAAAGTATAATAATGTCAAACTTACTTATGCAGATCAATGTTTTTAATGCGATGGTGTAGGCCAGCCCCGTAATCTGTAAAATTAATAATAGCAGAAAACAAAGGTTCTAAAACAAAAAAAAAAAAAAGGTAAATTATTAGAGCAGTAGAAGACTCAAAATACATGTTTCTAAGCAGACAGGAACTTTATGAAATATAATGTAGGACATGGTCATATCCGCTCACAAATCCAGACTATGTTTCCCACGTTACATGCAGCACAGAGGAGGTTATAGGTTTTTGGTTCAGCAGAAAGATAGGTGGGTGTCTGGAATGGGAGAAGGCTAAAGTTGCCCATAGACACTGGAAGGGGGCTGGAAATGCAGATACAATCTGACCGTCCTCTCCTGTCCCAGCAGCCCCACACCTACTAAGGTGCCCATAGAGTCCTTAGATGTCTAAACCATCGTCTAGAGAAGATACTTTTGCTGTATACTTTTGACCCCGATAAAGGGGAACCATTTAAACTCCTGAAAAAGGAGTTAGCCAACTAAATGCGACTTAAAAAAAAACCGGTTTCTGAACTAGACGGCAAACCAGGCCGTCCAAGGTACACGCTGACACACCAGTGGGACTCTGAGATAAGATCTGGTCAGTTTACTACCCTGGAAAATTGAATATATTGTTCAATATTGTGACAAACCCAACCAGGACAAGGACTTTTGGAGGGGACTAGGGGCTAGCCCTTTACTCACTGATTATGATGGCCCATGGAGGAGACCGAGGATTTTGTCTGCTTCTCCTGGTCAGAGCATGGAAAAAGAGCTCAGTTCAGCCTCTGAACTCATGGGCCTTAATCAGTGGGTAGAAGGCTAGCCCCTACTCCCATTCAAAAGCCTCTGTCCCGGTTGGGTTTGTCACAAATATATACTGTATACTTAAAGCAGTTGTAAACCTCAGACATTAAATATGAGCAAAGCATATCCCTCTATAGTGTGTACCAGAGCACTAAATGTAATTTCCGTCTGCTGCCTCGTTCATCCCGCTATCTACATGAGTAACTTCTGACAAGTTTTTTGGACACCAAGAGGTAAAAAGGTGACAGGGAGAGAGTTCCAGTACACAGCCTGTAATTAACAGCCTCAGCTCTGTTCCTATGTGCAGTGTGAAGGGGATGTGTCCCTTCCCTCCAATCAGCTCTCTCTGAGCTCTGCAGAGAGTAACTTTAGTATCTCACCCCCTGCTTTCTGAAAGCTTAGACAAGCTGTATATATTCTGCATTTTGAATAGATGTAGAGTAGAGAAGAGAAGACTGCAGATAAACAGGTATGGCTTATAAATGGACGCAGAGAAGAAAATACTGCAGATAAACAGGTATAACTTATGTAGGAGG
Source organism: Rana muscosa (assembly GCA_029206835.1). Taxonomy (NCBI): domain Eukaryota; kingdom Metazoa; phylum Chordata; class Amphibia; order Anura; family Ranidae; genus Rana; species Rana muscosa. Next base: position 1,044,527,631 of record CM055117.1, read on the forward strand.
CTTTGTTTCATCTGTGTATCACCTGAGGCCAGTCACTTTACTGGCTATATGTAAGCGTTTACAACCACTTTAAAGATGACTGCCAAGCTATCAGGCAGAAAGGTAGGGATCACCAGAGTCTGTGGAAGTAGCTACCTAAAAGGTCCCTATAGTACCAGCTGGGGTCGGCTTTGCATTACACCTGCACTGGGGATCCTTTCCCTTTCTGTCGCAGGACTTGCCCGCCCCCCCCCCCCCCCCCCCCACACACACACACACACACACCATTGGCCTGACTGAAACCACCAACTGCTTTACCAGAGTATTAGAATAAGTCTGCATAGAACCATTTTTCCAGTACTAGGACATGACTTGTTTGTACAGATCGGTAGTCTTAAAGTGAGTCCAGCATGCCCAATAAAATTCTTCCATTTCTTGTGATCCATTTACTCTGAGATACCATTCCCACAAGCGCGGGGGTTGCGTGTTTAACCAGACAATGTAGACACTTCTTGGCAGCATTGATCAAATGGGCTGCTAAGGACTTCTTGTAGGTACAAAGTGGATGATCATTCCCATGCAAGAGATACTGGAGTGGGGTGAAGTCCAGTGACTCTCCCGTCACCTAGAGGACAGTCTCATGCACCTTTTGCCAGTAGTCAGATGGACAGGGGCAGGTCCACCTGTATATCTGATCCTCGTTTCCAGGCCTCATCTTCTAGTATACAATCCAAGTCCAATTTCAATGCTCGGCAAGCCGAGCCTTCAGACGGACAGGTCTTTTATGGGCTCGTCTGGAGCAGATAGCCTCAAACGGCAGTAATACCGCGTACACACGATAATTTTTCCCGTCGAGAAAAATTAAATGTTTTCCTTTGGACGACAAAAACGATCGTGTGTGGGCTTTTTGTCGTTTTTCTCGATGGGAAAAACTGCATAAATCACGACGAGAAAAATTAGAACATGCTCTAATTTTTCTCGTCGTGATTCCCGTCGTTTTTTTCCGCGGCAGTTTTCCCATAGGGAAACACTGCCGGGGAGCCCACACACGGTCGTTTTTTTCGACCAAAAAAAAAATGTCATTTAAAAACGGCCGTGTGTGGGGGGAACAATTTTCTCGACAGTGTTTTTTTTACCGTCGAAAAAATCGATCGTGTGTACGCGGCATAAGGGTCTGCTATATGCTTGTTTCAGGGATAAAGACAAGAAAATGTCTTACCCGTAAACACGACCAAAACAGGATAGGTGCCTCTTCGAACAGAGTCAATAAAACTGACTTGTCCACAAAGGCACCTGTATGAAAAAAGTGGTGGGCCAGCAGAGAAGTAGTAGGGCATTGGGGTAAGGAACTTGTCATACCCGAGATAAAAAAACAGGGGGTTCCATCACATTGGTGTTAAGGGTCCCAGGACTGAAAAGATCACACACATTTTAACAGCGGATTGGAAACTTCAAAGGGTCACCGCTAACAGCGAATGTGCACGGATCTAAGGCCGCGTACACGCGACCGTTTTTAATGACGAGAAAAATGCAATTTTTTAAAATGGTCATTTAAAATGATCGTGTGTGGGCTTCAGAGCATTTTTCACGCCGTGAAAAATGGCCATGAAAAAATTGGAACATGCTCTAATTTTTCTCATCGTTTTTCACATCGTCGTTTTTCTCGTAGTGAAAAACGGCCGTGTGTGGGCTTTAACGACGTGAAAAAAAATGCGCATTCTCAGAATCAAGTATGAGACGGGAGCGCTCGTTCTGGTAAAACTAGCGTTTGTAATGGAGATAGCACATTCGTCACGCTGTAACGGGCTGAAAAGCGCGAATCGTCTCTCAACAAACTTTACTAACATGAAGGGTGGCGCCATCCGAATGGAACTTCCCCTTTATAGTGCCGTCGTACGTGTTGTACGTCACTGCGCTTTACTCAAGCATTTTTTTCCACGATAGTGTGTAGGCAAGGCAGGCTTGAGAAGAATCACGTCGAGAAAAACGCAGTTTTTTTCAATGACATTAAAAACGGACATTAGTCTTCCAATGACATGAATATATCCATGCCAAATTCAGTAAGGGCATGTTCATGAAAGCCGGCTCCAATCTGACCCAGTCTTTGCAGGCCACATGTACTGACTAGTGTTGGGCGAGCTGTTCGGACCGATCATAAGTTCAGCCCGAACATGATCATCAGCCGTTCGGCAAACGCCTGAATTTGCGTAGCGCTCGGTGCGATGTTCGCATGCCAAGCCCCCTACAATGCACTGAGCGCTGCACAGTGCATTCTAAGCTTTGCCCATTCAGGGCATAGTGAATAGTTGGTTAAGGAGCAGGCCGGGAAGCTGGCCGCTGCATCCTTAACGGATAAGTCATCAGCTGTCAACAGGCTTCCCCGCTGAATAAAAAAATAAATAAAACACACACACACCAGCCAATAGAAAAATGTTAAAACAATTGCCTGAGGCCTCCCAATCCATACCAGGCCCAAAATTAGGAGAAAAAAAAAATGGCGTGGGGTCATTTTTTACATACCTTAGCCATACCTCCCAACAGGCACGGATTCTGCGGGTTTTTCCCGCACAGCACCCTCCTTCCCGCATTCCCGCGAGACTTGATTAATTCCCGCACAGTAGGAAGTGGAGGAACAATGATCGAAGCAGCGGTGGAAGCAGGTAAGCCCAACCCCCTCCGTGATCGGCGAAAAATGCGACACCCCCCCCCCCCCCCCCCGCTCAACAACTTAACTTTCGTTGGCAGGGAAGAGGGGAGATCTGACTGTCCCGCGCTGGGACTTTTAAAAGTTGGGAGGTATGCCTTAGCTGCCAGTCAAAACCCTGTTAACAGCTGCTGGATGTCCCTATACGCACTGTTGCAGTTGCAAAGCTACGCTTTGTAGCAAAAAAAATAAAATATTTTTTTTTTATAAAAAAACAAAAAAAAAGTAGGGCATGTGGCATCTGGCAGGTGATACTGCCTGCCAACACACCCCATAGAAGTGAATTGGGCCATACCACAACCAAGTCTAATGGGCCCAGTTTCACGGTGACCAGTAACTTCAGTTTAAAGTCCATCTTCAAAGAGGCATGCGGGCAACGCTGTATCCTGGCCTAGGCTAACAAGGCCCAGGCCTAGGGCAGCACTTTGCAGGGGGGCAGCACGGAAAGAGTTCCCGCCGGCTTGCGCTACACTGTTAGTGTAGCGCCAGTCTTATGGGGCGGACTAGGCTGAGAGGCAAAATTAGTCTAGCGGTCCTATAAAGCAGCCGCACTGCTTCCGGTATGCGGGCGGCCGGCATTCTGAAAATGTGGGGGGGGGGGGGGGCAGCTTCTAATTTTTACTGTCCTATCATCCTGGACCACAAACCTTCCTCACTGTGCTATATGTTTTCTGCTGCACCATTGGCATGGTTATATCTTCTTGGTACTCTCCAAAAAATTACAACACTTATTTTTTCTATTTTGGATAGCGTATGGGAGGGTTAAAGCCCCTGTCAGATAATTTCTTTCCATCCCTGTCCCATTGCAGAGATTTCCCTTTATTTCCTGCCCCATAGCCAAACAGGAAGTGGAGAGGAAATCTATGCAAATTAAGGGGATTCATTGAACCCCCCCCCCCCCCCCAGGCCCTCCTCACTCGAAAATTTCAGGAATGTGGCCTTGACAGAAAGGGGTGGGTCATATCTAAATTAGGGGGTGCACGAGTTTAGTCAGGCCTAGGGCAGCACAAAACCTAAATACACTACGTGCGGGAAGTGGCATATTGTGTGATTGGCTGCTAACCACAGGCCAGCTGCTGCTGACATCGCAATCCACATTGGATTGTGAGTCAGAAGCATTGCCCGTGTGAAAGGGACTTTAAGACTGGGCTCACACTGGTACGACAAACGCTCTGACATTGGGAGCTCATGTCGAATGACGTGTATAAATCAATGGTTCCCTATGAGAGCCGTCTTAACTGGTCCGACTTTGAAAAAGGTTCCTGCACTACTGGTCCGACTTTGGTCCTACTTCAGCCCATCAATGGATCCATTCTAATCAGAGCGACTCAAGTTGCTCCGACTTAGACAAAGGTTCCTGTACTACTTGGAGCGTGACTTCGGAGCGGCTTGCATTGACTTCTATTACAGAAGTCGTTTGCAAGTCGCGCTATACGGGGCGACTTTGAGGCCACCCCAGTGTGAACCGGCACTGAATGTTATCGAAGTTGGATCATCGTCTTAACTGATCAGACTTTGGCATGCGACTTGTGCTCTGAATATCTTGAAAGGGAACCCCACGCCAAATAAAAAAATAAAAAAAAAGGAGGGCATAGAGTCCCCCCTCCAAGACCAAATCCATACCAGACCCGTATCCGAGCACGTGGCTTGGCAGGTCAGGAAAGGGGGTAGGGACAAGCGAGCGCCCCCCTCCTGGCCATATCATACCAGGCCACATGCCCTTAACATGGGGGGGTGGGTGCTTTGGGGCAGGGGGGCCCTGCCCCCCCCACCCCAAAGCACCTTGTCCCCATGTTGAAGAGACTTTCAGTATGTTGTAACTTCTTTTGCTATAATATTATCTTGCCACAATGTTGTCCCTTTACATTTGTTTTAAGACAAGTGAAATTCCCTCAAAATGGCAAGTTACCTTCATTCTTTTTTGAATGAATGAATGAATGACTTGTATAGCGCTACAAATGCGAACTGAATCGCTTCAAGGCGCTTTTTGCAGCCAGTGTCTGTCTGGCTGATGCGGTCATTTACCCCATAGGATCTTGACGCACTTGGGACACACAGTCGTACACACATATATACATATATACTGGGCCAATATGGACAGATCCAATTAACCTACCAGCATGTCTTTGGAGTGTGGGAGGAAACCGGAGTAACCGGAGGAAACCCACGCAGACACAGGGAGAACATGCAAACTCCAGGCAGATGGTGTCGTGGTCGGGATTTGAACCAGCTGACCCTTTTTGCTGCTAGGTGAAAGTGCTAACCACTACACCACTGTGCTGCCATCCTTCATTCTTTTTTGGGGAGCACAAATGTAGCATCCATCTACTAGATTATTTTTACTCACCAAAAGACACACCATAGGTCTCCAATTTCTCTTGGTGTTGCTTAGCCAAGTTAGAGATGCTGTCAGCATAATTCTTCAGCTCCTTGCCATAATCCAGGACATTAAACGGTAGAATGGCGGAGTCAGCGAGCTTGTACACCAGGCTTCCCCTCATCTGGGCTACTGCAAGTTGTTTCTTGAACGTTGGATCATAAAACTGATTCACCAGCTCAAATGTCTCATATACTGTGTGGTAGACCGGATAATTGCTGTACTTGTCCGTTTTCTGTAACAGTAAAACAAATAATCAATGATGGGTTTCTATACACTGCTCATTAGTTTAACTGGTTGTAAACCCTTCCATATACCCTGTGAAGTAAGTGGCATCAGGTGATACACAGATTAAACAAATCCTCCTACATAAGTTGTACCTGTTTATCTGCAGCCCTTTCTTCTCTACAGCTGTTTAAAGTGCACCGTTTATACTGCATTTCTCAACTATAGAAGGCAGGGGGCAGAGATCTGATGTCATACACTGCACAGCAGGGAGATAAGTGTAATCTGAGACCTGAATAGAGGGAACAGACACCGCTCTACACAGTTTCGTAGGGAAACATGCAAATCTGAGCCTTTCAAACACCTGCTGTGTAGTGCTGTGGGAGGGGGGGGGGGATTGTAAGGCTGGCAGCGTGTCACATTGCAGTACTCCAGTACAGGGCCCCAGACATGATCCAGGGCCCCTAAAGTATATGTAGAACCAACGTTTCAAATTCCTGATATGTGCCTGCTGTACCATGATCCCGTATGAAACAGTATCATATTCTTTGTATTGCTTACTTTTCGTGAAATCCCTGGTGTTCCTGCCAATCCCTCTGCTTTTCTATTAGAAACTGACCACACTAGGCATGAGAACACAGCATGGTCAGCCCTCCTCCCCCACCCAAATTCTCCCTGCACAGCCTTTCACTGGGACATTCTGTGTGCTGCAGTTTCTCCTCCCCTAGCTCCCTGAACTTATGCAGCTGAGCACAGAGGGCATGTGATCACTTAAGGTCTATTTAATATCAATACACAAAGGTTTTGCCTTTCATTTCTATTTAAATCTGATTGGGTTGTTTTACAAGGTGAAGGTTTACATATATATTTAAAAGTTCTGAAAGCTCAGCAATAGTTGCACCTACTGTGGTTGTCGGCACCATAAAACAGGTTTCCTACAAACGCATGCGTCTCACAGCCAGCTCACCCTATTTTTTGTGTAGCGTGCTCTTGCAGATGCAATTCCTAAACGCTGGAAATATGCCTCAAAGTCACTGCCGGAGCCAAGCTTGTTTATCCTGCACAGAAAGAAACAAAAAATAAGAGCGTAATATTAATGGAAAGAAGCAGAATGTGGCAGCTAGTACACCGCAGCTCATAATATGCACTGCTTACAGAACATTCTGTACAAGTTTACTCTACTGAGCTACAGCAGCAATTTAAAAGTCTGTCTGGGCAAACAAAAAACACACATATGCAGTCTTAGTGCTGGGACAAGATCATCCTGTGCCCAGGGCAAAGTTGCTAAATTGTCCCACCCCCTGTATTATGTGCAAGCCTTGGAGGAGTGGGAGAGAGAACACAGCCCACACCTCTGCCCAGCTCTCTCACGCTTCCAGTGCAGGACTGACAGAAGTAGTGATGCCTCTGTCACTACTCCTGTCAGTCTTATAGAAGAAGGAACTTGCAGTGCCCCCAAGGCAGCTATCCCTTCTGCCCACCCCTTGTCTCGGCCCTGTATATAGTACATCTCTGCACATTTTCCGTTGTTTTTATTTTAGAAATTCTGCAAATACAGTATCTGCGAATCTGCCAAAAATACAGCTCCTAATTTCCTGTAATGAGCTGACAACACAGGCCCTCTGCCATCTGTGTTCTACCCTGCTGGTCCCCTACAGAACTCCATCTATCCCCAACCATACTTTATATGGCTTTTATTCCAACCAAAACAATAATGCTGCCACCTTTATTCCCAGAGGTCTGTTGCTACACTGAGTAGTGAAAGGTCTTTTTGTTGATGTAGTGATGGGGATGTGCCTAGGGAAATGGGCACTGACATAGGGCTCCCTGTTGATCCCCCTTCCCCCTAGCAATTTCCCGTGCAATAATTCTACAACCCAGGTGATGACTTCACAGGTAGTAAAGCAATGTCCTGCGTTATAAACACAGTAAAGCCTCGTACACACGACCGAGAATCTCGTCAGGAAAAAACCCGTTGTTTTTCCCGACGAGATTCTTGACAAGAATCTTGTCCCGGCCGAGTGTACACACGTACGATTCATAAGAACCACCATTCTTTTGAATGGCACAAACGCGGTGATGTCATCGACTACGACGAGCGTGCGCTCGTCACATTCAATGCCGTCGCCGCCATCCTGCTACACCCTACCTATGCCTAGGAAGCTACCGCGCATGCGTCAAAGTCATTTCGAGCATGTGCGGGTTTCCACGGCGACAGGTAAGCGTACACACTCTCGGGTTTCTCGTCGGGAAACAGGCCGACGAGAATCCCGACGAGAAAATAGAGAGTAGGTTCTCTATTTTTCTCGTCGAGATTCTGGCCAGTTTTCTTGACGAGAAACCTCAAAGCCGCGTACACACGAGCGGTTTACTCGGCAAGAAAGCTCTGCCAGCAATTTTCTTGCTGGTTCTTGCCGAGAAAACCAGTCATGTGTACGAGGCTTAAGGCATCATGACTGGAGACAGAGCCTTCGGGATATTATGTCAGCTTCAAATAGGGTTAATGAATGGCAAACAGGGTGGGGTGGTGAGGTGGTATTTTTGGTGGCAGGTTATTGGCAGGAAATTAGAAAGGAGGGGACTTGTGTCACATCAAGTCCCATGACTTAGTGTCGGTTCACACTGGTGCGATGCGAGAACCCTGTGAATCCACTGCGGGGTCCCGCATCGCACCCGACACGCACGGCAGTTCACACTGCCATATGCAAACTGATGGGGAGTGTCATTTATTGTTAACGACACCCCCATTTCAGCTCGCGTATCGCACTGCGAACTGACAGTTCGGACATGAATCAGATCGTATATGTGTGAACACACATGCGATCCGATTCTGGTCCGAACAGAAAAAAGGGTCCTGTGCGTGTTTGGACCGAATGCAATGCGATATCAGCCATACTATCTGTATGGCTGATATCGCACCGCACAGACATCGCATGTAATGTGAACAGCAGTGCGCTACGAATTACATGCGATGTCTGGGCATCGCACAAGTGTGAACCGGCACTTACTGGTCACCAGGGATGAGCCGAACACCCCCCTGTTCGGTTTGCACCAGAACCTGCGAACAGACAAAATGTTCGTGTAAACTTTAGAACCCTATTAAATACAATGGACTCGAACGTTCGAAATCTAAAGTGTTAATTATAAAGGCTAATATGCAATTTATTGTCCTAAAAAGTGTTTGGGGACCCGGGTCCTGCCCCAGGGGACATGTATCAATGCAAAAAGAAGTTTTAAAAACGGCCGTTTTTTCGGGAGCAGTGATTTTAATAATGCTTAAAATGAAAAAATAAAAGTGAAATATTCCTTTAAATTTCGTACCTGGGGGGTGTGTATGATATGCATGTAAAGTGGCGCATGTTTCCCGTGCTTAGAACTGTCCCTGCAAAAAATGTCATTTTTGAAAGAAAAAAAGTCATTTAAAACTGACTCGCGGCTATTAATGAATTGTCGGCTCCCGGCAATACATTCAAAAGTCATTGATAAAAAAAAAAAAAAAAAAAAAAGCGTGGGGGTTCCCCAGAATTCAATTACCAGGCCCTTCAGGTCTGGAATGGATATTAAGGGGAACCCCGCCGCAAATTAAAAAAAAATTGACGTGGGGTTCCCCCACATATCCATTCCAGGCCCTTCAGATCTGGCATGGATTTTAAGGGGAACTCCACCCCAAATTTAAAAAAAAAATGGCGTGGAGTCCCCCTAAAAATCCATACCAGACCCCTTATCCGAGCACGCAACCTGGCCGGCCGCAGGGGAAAAGGGGGGGACGAGAGAGCGGCCCCCCTCCCTCCTGAACCGTACCAAGCCACATGCCCTCAACATGGGGAGGATGTCCCCATGTTGATGGGGACAAGGGCCTCATCCCCACAACCCTTGCCCGGTGGTTGTGGGGGTCTGCGGGCGGGGGGCTTATCGGAATCTGGAAGACCCCTTTAACAAAGGGGACCCCCAGATCCCGCCCCCCCTATGTGAATTGGTAAGGGGTACATTGTACCCCTACCATTTCACGAAGAAAGCGTAAAAAAATGTTTAAAAAAACACACAAACACCTTGAAAAAGTCCTTTATTTAAAAAAAAAACAAAAAAACATTCCAGCGGTGAAATCCAGTGTCCCGCGGCGATCCCGATGTCCAGCGCTGTCCTTCATTGGTTGTGCCTGAGCGGACCTGATGGGGAACTCCCTCTCAGTATTTTAAATGTATAGACCCGCCCCTTCTAAAGTTCCCCATCAGGTACGCTCAGCGGACCAGATGCGGAACATGAGAAGGGGCGGGTCTATACATGTATTACCAAAGTGAGAGCAGTTCCCCATCAGGTCCGCCCCCTCGGTATGTCGGACCCGCCTACGTCATTGGCTTGAGCGGGGAACTTCCTTCACTATGTAAATTTAAATTACACAGTGAAGGAAGTTCCCCGCTCAAGCCAATGACGTAGGCGGGTCCGACATACCGAGGGGGCGGACCTGATGGGGAACTGCTCTCACTTTGGTAATACATGTATAGACCCGCCCCTTCTCATGTTTCGCATCTGGTCCGCTGAGCGGACCTGATGGGGAACTTTAGAAGGGGCGGGTCTATACATTTAAAATACTGAGAGGGAGTTCCCCATCAGGTCCGCTCAGGCACAACCAATGAAGGACAGCGCTGGACATCGGGATCGCCGCGGGACACTGGATTTCACCGCTGGAATGTTTTTTTTTTTTTTTTTTTTAAATAAAGGACTTTTTCAAGGTGTTTGTGTGTTTTTTTAAACTTTTTTTACGCTTTCTTCATGAAATGGTAGGGGTACAATGTACCCCTTACCAATTCACATAGGGGGGGCCGGGATCTGGGGGTCCCCTTTGTTAAAGGGGTCTTCCAGATTCCCATAAGCCCCCCGCCCGCAGACCCCCACAACCACCGGGCAAGGGTTGTGGGGATGAGGCCCTTGTCCCCATCAACATGGGGACATCCTCCCCATGTTGAGGGCATGTGGCTTGGTACGGTTCAGGAGGGAGGGGGGGCCGCTCTCTCGTCCCCCCCCTTTTCCCCTGCGGCCGGCCAGGTTGCGTGCTCGGATAAGGGGTCTGGTATGGATTTTTAGGGGGACTCTACGCCATTTTTTTTTAAATTTGCGGCGGGGTTCCCCTTAATATCCATTCCAGACCTGAAGGGCCTGGTAATTGAATTCTGGGGAACCCCCACGCTTTTTTTTTTTTTTTTATCAATGACTTTTGTATGTATTGCCGGGAGCCGACAATTCATTAATAGCAGCGAGTCAGTTTTAAATGCATTTTTTTCTTTCAAAAATGACATTTTTTGCAGGGACAGTTCTAAGCACGGGAAACATGCGCCACTTCACATGCATATCATACACACCCCCCAGGTACGAAATTTAAAGGAATATTTCACTTTTATTTTTTCATTTTAAGCATTATTAAAATCACTGCTCCCGAAAAAACGGCCGTTTTTAAAACTTATTTTTGCATTGATACATGTCCCCTGGGGCAGGACCCCGGTCCCCAAACACTTTTTAGGACAATAACTTGCATATTAGCCTTTATAATTAACACTTTAGATTTCTCCCATAGATTTTTCGAATTTGCCGCGAACACCCCAATTTGTTCGCTGTTGGGCGAACAGGCAATGTTCGAGTCGAACATGAGTTCGACTCGAACTCGAAGCTTATCCCTACTGGTCACTCAGTCTGTACATTTCTCGTGCTGGAACAAGATCATAACAAAGTCCAGCAACAGACGATATATCAAATACAAAATGGAAAGAGTATGGCACAACTGCAAACCTACCAAGACTTGGCCGTCCACCTAAACGGACAGGCCGGGTAAGGAGAGCATTAATCAGAGAAGCAGCCAAGAGGCCCAAGGTAACTCTGGAGGAGCTGCAGAGATCCACAGCTCAGATGGGAGAATCTGTCCACAGGACAACTATTAGTCGTGCACTCCACAAATCTGCCCTTTATGGAAGAGTGGCAAGAAAAAAGTAATTGTTAAAAGAAAACCATAAGAAGTCCCGTTTGCAGATTGCAAGAAGCCATGTGGGGGACACAGCAAACATGTGGAAGAAGGTGCTCTACTCAGATGAGACCAAAATTAAACTTTTTGGCCTAAAAGCAAAACGCTATGTGTGGTCGAAAACTAACACTGCACATCACCCTGAATACACCATCCCCACCGTGAAACATGGTGGTGGCAGCATCATGTTGTAGGGATGCTTTTCTTCAGCAGGGACAGGGAAGCTGCCAAATACAGGGCAATCTTAGATGAAAACCTGTTAGAGTCTGCAAAAGACTTGAGATTGCGGTGGAGGTTCACCTTCCAGCAGGACAACGACCCTAAACATACAGTCAGAGCTACAATGGAATGGTTTAGATCAAAGCATATTCATGTATTAGAATGGCCCAGTCAAAGTCCAGACCTAAATCCAATTGAGAATCTGTGACAAGACCTGAAAATTGCTGTTCACAGACGCTCTCCATCCAATCTGACAGAGGTTAAGCTATTTTGCAGAGAAGAATGGGCAAAAATCTCACCCTAGATGTGCAGAGCTGGTAGAGACATCCCCAAAATGATTAGCAGCTGTAATTGTAGAGAAAGGTGGATCTACAAAGTATTGACTCATGGAGGCTGAATACAAATGCAGGCCACACTTTTCAGATACCGGTATTTGTAAAAATAAAATAAAAATTGGAAACCATTTATCATTTTCCTTCCACTTCACAATTATGTGCCACTTTGTGTTGGTCTATCACATAAAATCCCAATAAAATACATTTATATTTTTGGTTGCAACATGACAAAATGTGGAAAAGTTCAAGGTGTATGAATACCTTTTCACGCCACTGTATTATGCTAGTGACCATGACACTTTACCTTGGCAACTCTGCATTCTGTATGGAAGGATCTTTTTCGAGCCAGCTTTCATACAAAGATTTGCCCTCAAAACCTTCATCTGGACTGGATAGCTGGAAAAGACAATGTACAATGAAGACAACATTTACGTGGAACTCCAGCAAAGGCATTTTTCTTTTGGATGTAATGAGCAAGGGTTAGGACTTGTGTTGCTTTAATTATTATTAGTATTTTCTACCCACCATGGCCAAGTCCAGCCAATGAATGGTCCAACCAAAACAAATTATCTCTCTCAATGCATGTACAAGGTTTAAAGGGTAACTAAACCCAATAACAAAAATGTAATACATTGCAGCTTACAGTTCCATAATGTGGTGGCTGTGTGGTTTTTTTTCCAAGCCAAGAACATTTTCAGCAAATACAGAAAACACCTGTTGATCCTGCCAGACATGTGGTGTTCTTGTTAGTTCCTGTGAGCTGCAGAATATCTACCTCCCTAGACATCTTCTGTAAACTATTAATTGCATGCCCCCCCCTCCATTGCAATGGAGATGCGGATCAGTCCATATCACTTTACCAATGGCTCCCTCAATAAACACAGTGGGGTGCGATGTACTCATTCCGTGGGGAAGTATTATTTGCAGATTACCGGGTAAAAAGAAAAGCTTCCTGACGACGTCAAACGACGAAACGTACGTCGAGGCTAGATCCCGTCACGTGTTACATTCCGGCCATTTCTGGTATCTAGGCAGTGGAACGCACACCATACAGCGTGAGCGACGGCTGTTTTACAACCTCCTGGCTTGTTATATGTGGTTTTCCTCCAGTGCAGAGGCAAGGCACCATCCAGAGTAAGGGGCCATTTGGCGTGTTTGTTTTTAACTAACTGACTCAATATGAGGCGGAGTGTCCCCCAGGCATAAAATATTGATTTACCCAGTGGAGAGTCTCCTTGTCCATCTGACTCGTCTGGTACTAACCAACCAAGCTTTATCTGACCTGCCTTTTTAGTTAAATGGGTCACGGTCAGTTGGTAAGTAGGCTACTTACCTTACCCACCAGGTGTGTGTCCCTACAAGATCGTTTTTTCCCATGGTGACGGGCTAAAGTTTTTAACCACCTATAACCCCCTAAGGACTTTCATTGTGCTTTACTCATCCATATTGTTGTTCTTAATTGCACTTTATTTATAGAATATTAATGCACTTATACTATTGCTGATCTAAATCAATAAGCACGTTGTTCACTGATTGTATATGCTATTTAATTTATAGCCTGTAACATTTATATCAGCGCCTTCTTATTATTTTTTATGCAACCCACATGTCACAAAGTCAATTTATTGCACTTTGAGGGGAGCAGCTTTTAATTTATTCATTAGTATTATTATAATTTGTACACCATAGTGCGGAGTTCATTTTTTCAAAAATAAAAGAAAAGCCGCCTGAAAAAAATAAAAAATAAAAAATGAATGTAGTCGAATCTAAGGACCAGTAAGCTCCAATATATTACATCTTTGGTTTTGGGTTTAGATAAATTGAATCTACTATTAGGTTGCTTAGGGCATCTGCAAGTTCATGGATTAAAGCCCTCTCCATCCCCAGCTGTGACAAACTGCTCCAACTTATGCCAAATACCAGTGTCACTTGATTATTCATGAGCATTTTCATCATTTTGCAATGGGCAAACTTTTGGGACTGCAGGGGCTCTTTATAAAACCTTGCCTTGATAAATTGGTTCTGTGAGGTTCCAAAAATTGGCAATTGTTCGGCGAGGACAATGCCGTTTTAGTAGATTGATTCTGCATTTAAAAAGGGTGAAACTAAAGATGAAAATCGTGTTGCACGTTGGATGGTGCCATTTCATTACCTACATATAATTTATATCAGTGGTCTTCAAACTGTGGCCAATGTGCCAGATGATCTTTTGGGGCACCGTTCCTCCGACTGATTTAGGGCACTTTCTCACACTGACAAATGACGAGACACCATTCCTCCCACCGACACCAATGATGGGGCACCATTCCTTCCAATGACACCAACGCTGGGGCACCAGTCCGTCCGACACCAATGATTGGGCACTATTCCTTCCACTGACAATAGGGCACTATTCCTCCTACTGACCACATGCATAATCTTTTTTTACACCAACCGGACACCAAGTCTAAAGACCCATACACACGATCAGACTTTGACAACAAATGTCTGACGGACCTGTTTTAGCGGACAATCCGACCGTGTGTACGCTCCATCGGACAAACTTTTTCGCTTTTTCATCGGACAAATGTTCGCTGTGCAAACAGACAAACTTTCCGGGAACAAATGTCTGATGGAGCAAAATCCGATCGTGTGTACACAAGTCCATCGGACTAAAGTCCAAATTCCAAACACGCAGGCTCAGAACCAATGCTAAAGATCAGACAACAATAGCAGAAGTTGCCCAAAGGGTGGCGGTAAAAAAGCAGAAAAAACACATGATTTGGTGAATGTTGTGTAGCGGCCTCACCCCGTCCTCTCTCTTGTCTAGGGGTATTTCATACAACAGGGTGAGATGCGCTACGGCCCATGTCCTCCCCATAGCTGTGGTTGAGGTGAAGGCCAGTATCAGTATTTTCCTCGGGCCTGTGTGCATCAGTTATGAATCCAGTCCTTCTGTGCTGTCACCTCCCTTCGCTCCCATTAACCAGAGTCCCACACACCGATCACAGTCCAACTCTTGTTATATTGCAGCTCCACAATAAACAGTGCTTCAGTAGCCAACTGGTTGAAATTCTATAACAGTTTGATACGGTGGGATGAGCAGGTCGAGGCACTATCCTGATTGTAATCTAAACCACCGTGAACTCACCAGCGGTTATCATAGCCTTGATTTAGAAAGAACTTAGAACTTGTGAGTCTCTACCAGCAACTCAAGAGAACGTAGATAGGAGTACCTTCGCTGCGTTGTGGCCCCTATCAGGGGAAGATGTCCCTCCAAGGGAGTTACCGGAGGCCCATCCGTCACCGGGTTGAGGCTGCTCCGGACTCTCCGGACGGGTGACCTCTCCGGCCTCCTCACCTCAGACATAGGCCCCCTCCACCTCAAGGGCAGACTCCATCCACCTCAGGGACCCTCGGACTCCTTCGCCCTTGCGGGACCCAGTCGAAGTCACTGGGCCCCAGGCCTCCCATTCAGTACCTCACCCCAGGCTGAAGGTGCCTGGGATGGACTCCAACTCCGTTCCGGTCAGGCCTAGGGCGCCTGGGCCGGAACTCCGAACCGCCCGCACCCAGGCCTAAGGTGCCTGGGTTGCGTGAAGAGAAATCCTGAAGACCTTGTGGTTAGGGCGTCTCCCCCTTTTATCCTCTCCCTTCGACACCACGGCAGGTTCCCCGCCCTCGCCGTACCATCTCCGGAAAGGGACAAAAAGGGTAGCACTGCGGCGGTGATTCTACCTTGAGCCTGCGGGTACCCCGCCACCCACAGGCCAAGGAGAATAATACACCACCTAGTCCTCCACGAATACAATTGGTCCAAACTCTCATAATTTACACACCTGGGTCATATTACCACCCAGGTGTATCCCAACTAAATTTTAAAGACCCCGCTACAGTTGGCTAAAAGATTCCTGCCGTGTGTATGAAGAACAAGTTCAGGGCCAAAATCTACGGAAAAGTCAGATGAAGGTCTGATCGTGTGTACGAGGCTTAATACATTGTTCACTCCTACTCACGTTTGGGTATTTTCTACCTACTGGTCACAGCCCAGACCCCCTAAAGTCTGAAGGACAGTAAATTGGCTGTAATCACTTTGTATGTTAAAGAGTATTAAAGGCAAGAATATAGAAGGCAAAAGGTTATGGTAAACCAAAAGGAACTAAAATGATCAATACTAAAGCACCCATCAATGGGAATCTTTGATCCTGCGGAGTGGAATGAGGTAGATACCTACAGATATTGCAGGATAAGAAAGCATTGTTTGTACAAACACAGCCCCAAGCCCTAATATGACTGGTGTCGGTGAGTGGACCTGGGGTTACACCTGCACCCGCACACAACTGTCAAATTCCAGCCTGCGACTGTTTGTATAGCGGCTCTGTCCCCATAGTGTAGCCATACATCCCAACTTTTTGAGATGGGAATGAGGGACACCTATCAGAAAAAGTATGCAGGCATTAGACACACCCTTTTCCACGCCCCCTTAAAAGGAGAATTGTACAAAAAAAACAAAACAAGATTGGTTAAACCCACAAATGCTTTTTTTAGCACTACTATTTCTTTATATTGGCTTTTGGAATTTACAATGCAGAAATTTAGAAATGAGATGAAAAGTTTAGCACTGGGACATACTTTTTGATAGATAAAAAGTGCATTTTATATACAACTATATAGATCAGCCCAAAATTAGGGACAAATGAGGAGGAATGAGGGATAGAGGGACATTGCTCCAAATCAGGGACAGTCCCTCGAAATCAGGGACAGTTGGGAGCTATGGTGTAGCATAGGCTGACTGCACACTGCTTCAGGTGTCTTCAGCCCCAAATACAAACCTTGACACAAATTCACGCACAGAGCTTTATTTATTAACCAATACAGTTTTAGCTTTTAGATTTACCATGAATTGTGTTTTTGTGTCCACCAATAATGATTTTAGTGTATTTTTAGCAAAGATCAGGATCATACTACTCTGGTGTGCTAGCAAGGAGTGCACAAACCATTTTATAAACGCATGTACAGCATTTTTAGAAGGCAGATGTTTTGCGCGTGGGAAATGCGCTGTGTTCATATGTGAGAATAAGAAGCAATACACAGAAGCACCGGCATTCCGGTCAGTTACTTCTATGGCTGGCTGTATGCAGCACCTGTGGAATCTTGGACATAAGAAAACACCTGGAATTTTACACTAGGGATTTTTTTCAGGTGTGATAAAATAGCTTTTTTTTGGGGGGGGGGGGGGGTGGGGTTGGGATATTTAACCACTTAACGACCGCCCACTGTATAAATACGTCGGCAGAATGGCACCGACAGGCACAATCACGTACCTGTACGTGCCTGCCTTCGTATAGTTGGGGGGTCCCATCGGACCCCCCTTCTATACAGTGAGCGGTGGTTATTTGTTCGGGAGTGATCCGTGATGAGGGGACGGCCGTTCGATTTCGGCCGCCCCCTCGCGATCGCTCCCGGCGAATGAAAAGCTTCCTCTGCCTGTGTAATGTTTACACAGGCAGGAGGAAGTGATGTCATCTCTCATGCGGCGCTCACATATACCGAGCGTCGTATGAGAGAAGATGTCAGGTTAGTGCACTAACACTACACAGACACCAGGACACATAGGCACACGATCGCCCCCCCAGATCACCCCCCAGATCAACCCCCAGCCCCCAGTCACAGTGTCACTGATTGCAGTGACCATTTATTTACCGATCACTGCAATCAGTGACATTTGTGACTGTAAAAGTGTCAGGGCAGAGTGTTTTAGGTCCAGTGTAGCCCCCTAACCCCCCCTAATAAAGGTTTAACCCCTTGATCGCCCCCCAGGTAACCCTTTCACCCCCTAGCACCGCTGTCACTAAGCGATCGTTTTTCTGATCGCTGTATTAGTTATGCTGGTGCCGATAGGTAGCCAGTTATTTTTTTTAGGTTCACCGCAGGTTTTTATAGCGTCAAGTACCCCCATATATTACCTAATAAAGGTTTAACCCCTTGATCGCCCCCCCAGGTAACCCTTTCACCCTCTATCACCAGTGTCACTAAGCGATCGTTTTTCTGAACGCTGTCTTAGTGTCGGTGATGCCGATAGGTAGCCATTTCTTTTTTATAGGTTCGCCGCAGTTTTTTTTAGCATCAGGTACCCCCATATATTATCCAATAAAGGTTTTAACCCCCTAATTGCCCCTAGTTAACCCTTTCACCAGTGATCACCGTATAAGTGTTACTGGTGACACTGGTTAGCCAGTTAGTTATTTTGTTATTTAGGTTCCCCGTCAGATTTTTATATAGCGTCAGGTACCCCCATATATTACCTAATAAAGGTTTAACCCCCTGATTGCCCATAGTTAACCCTTTCACCAGTGATCACCATATAAGTGTTACGGGTGACGCTGGTTAGTTAGTTTGCTTTTTATAGTGTCAGGGCACCCGCCGTATATACCCCAATAAAGGTTTAACCCCCTGATCACCCAGCGGGTGATATCAATTAGGTTTTAGTGTCAGAGAGGGTCTGCGTCGCCCCAGGCAGCGTCAGGTTAGTGCCAGTAACGCTAACACCCACGCGTGAAGCATACACCTCCCTTAGTGGTATAGTATCTGAACAGATCAATATCTGATCAGATCTATACTAGCGTCCCCAGCAGTTTAGGGTTCCCAAAAACGCAGTGTTAGCGGGATCAGCCCAGATACCTGCTAGCACCTGCGTTTTGCCCCTCCGTCCAGCCCAGGCCACCCAAGTGCAGTATCGATCGATCACTGTCACTTACAAAACACAACACACATAACTGCAGCGTTCGCAGAGACATGCCTGATCCCTGCGACTCCAGTGCTGTAGGAGGTGATTTCACCACCACAGTTAAAAAAAAAAGCATATATGCCGAAGCATTGGGGCAGCAGGGGCGGAGGAGCGATTTTGCTCCTAATGCCGCGTACATACGGTCAAAATTCAGACGGAGGCTTGCCCGTGGAAAAGTCCGACCATGTGTGTGCGGCATAACTTTTGCGGGAGGATGCCCCCATGCTTCGGCATATATAAATGGTGCATGTATTCCCATCATTAGAAGTGGGTGGATGAAGGGAGGTATTCTAATGGTGGGCATACCCACCGATCAATCTCTTTTTTTCGTTCAGCCAACAGGCTGCATGAAAAAAAAGATCAAAATACATGTCCAACAAGGACCAGCAACGTACTGGTATGTTGCTGGACTTTGAATGTTTATACCAGAATGATGCCTGTGGGTTTAGGTATTATCTTGGTATCATTCTTTTCAGCCAGCGGCCGGCTTTCATGTAAAAGCAATCCTAGTGGCTAATTAGCCTCTGGACTGCTTTTACAAGCAGTGGGATGGAATGCCCCCCCCCGGATATAAAAAGCGCCATTGGGAAATTGGGAAAGCATTTTATCACACCGATCTTGGTGTGGTCAGATGCTTTGAGGAAAGATCTAGGGTCCAATAGACCCAAGTTTTTTTTTAAAAAAAGGAGTACCTGTCACTACCTATTGCTATCATAGGGGATATTTACATTCCCTGAGATTACAATAAAAATTATAAAAAAAAAAAAAGCAAAATTAATAATAATAAAAAAAAAACACCCCTGTCCCGCCCTGCTCTTGCGCAATGGCGAACGCAAGCGTCGGTCTGGTGTCATATGTAAACAGCAATTGCATCATGCATGTGATGTATCACCGCGAAGGTCAGATCGAGGGCAGTAATTTTAGCAGTAGACCTCCTCTGTAAATCTAACGTGGTACCCTGTAAAGGCTTTTAAAGGCTTTTAAAAATGTATGTAGTTTGTCGCCAATGCGCGTTTGTGCGAAATTTTAAAGCATGTCGTGTTTGGTATCTATGTACTCGGCCTAAGATCATCTTTTTTATTTTATCAAACATTTGGGCAATATAGTGTGTTTTAGTGCATTAAAATTAAAAAATGTATTTTTTCCCCAAAAAAATGCGCTTGAAAAATCGCTGCGCAAATACTGTGTAGAAAAAAAAATGCAACACCCACCATTTTAATCTGTAGGGCCTTTGCTTTAAAAATATATATAATGTTTGGGGGTTCAACATAATTTTTTTGCAAAAAAAAAAAAATGTTTTCATGTAAACAAAAAGTGTCAAAAAGGGCTTTGTCTTCAAGTGGTTAGAAGAGTGGATGTAAGCTTCCTAATGTTATGTATAAAATGCCAGAACAGTTCAAAACCCCCCCAAATGACCCCATTTTGGAAATAGACACCCCAAGCTATATACTGAGAGGCATGTCGAGTCCATGGAATATTTTATATGTTGACACATGTTGCGGAAAAAAAAGACAATTTTATTTCTTTTTTTTGCACAAAGTTGTCACTAAATGATATATTGCTCAAACATGCCATGGGCATATGTGGAATTACACCCCAAAATACATTCTGTTGCTTCTCCTGAGTACGGGGATACCACATGTGTGAGACTTTTTGGGAGCCTAGCCGCATACAGGACCCCAAAACCAAGCACCGCCTTCAGGCTTTCTAAGGGTGTAAATTTTTGATTTCACTTCTCACTGCCTATCACAGTTTCGGAGGCCATGGAATGCCCAGATGGCACAAACCCCCCCAAATGACCCCATTTTGGAAAGTAGACACCCCAAGCTATTTGCTGAGAGGTATGGTGAGTATTTTTCAGATCTCGCTTTTTGTCACAAAGTTTTGAAAATTGAAAAAAAATATATATATATATTCTTTCTTCATTTTCAAAAACAAATGAGAGCTGTAAAATACTCACCATGCCTCTCAGCAATTTCCTTGGGGTGTCTACTTTCTAAAATGGGGTCATTTGGGGGGGGGGGGGTTGTGCTATTTTGGCATTTTATGGCCTTCGAAACTGTGATAGGTAGTGAGGAGTGAAATCAAAAATTTGCGCCCTTAGAAATCCTGAAGGCGGTGCTTGGTTTTCGGGGGCCCGTACGCAGATAGGCTCCTAAAAAGTCCCACACATGTGGTATCTCCGTACTCAGGAGAAGCAGCAAAATGTATTTTGGGGTGCAATTCCAGATATAACCATGGCATGTGTGAGCAATATATCATTTAGTGACAACTTTTTGTAATTTTTTCTTTTTTTTTGTCATTATTCAATCACTTGAGACAAAAAAAAAAATATTCAATGGGCTCAACATGCCTCTCAACCTTGGGTTGTCTTCTTTCCAAAATGGGGTCATTTGGGGGGGGGGGGGGTTTGTACTGCCCTGCCATTTTAGCACCTCAAGAAATGAGATAGGCAGTCATAAATTAAAAGCTGTGTAAATTCCAGAAAATGTACCCTAGATTGTAGACCCTATAACTTTTGCGCAAACCAATAAATATACACTTATTGACATTTTTTTTACTAAAGACATGTGGCTGAATACATTTTGGCCTAAATGTATGACTAAAATTGAGTTTATTCGATTTTTCTTATAACAAAAAGTAGAAAATATCATTTTTTTTCAACATTTTCAGTCTTTTTCCGTTTATTTTGCAAAAAAAAAATCACAGAGACAATCAAATACCATTAAAAGAAAGTTCTATTTGTAGGAAGAAAAGGACGCAAATTTCTTTGGGTACAACATTGCATGTCCGCACAACTTCCAGTTAAAGCAGCACAGTGCCAAATTCTGAAAACACCTCTGGTCCTTTAGCTACAAAATGGTCCGGGGCTTAAGTGGTTAATGATTAACCACTTGACCTCCAGAAGATTGATCCCCCTTCACAACCTACACGGCACTGCGTTACTTTGACAATTACACGGTCATGAAATGATGTACCACCCAAAAAAAAGTATATCATTTTTATTACATTATATATATATATATATATATATATATATATATATATATATATATACACACACACACGCAACTCACCGCATGGCGAGGCTCCTCCCATTTTCCTGCAATGTTCGCGGGCTTTTACTTTCCTTGACACGCCCACGAACTACGCAGCTTGGGCTCTCCTCGTGGTGCAGCCATAATTCTTCCAAAGATGGCCGACCTCCACGGAGCCTCACAAGGGGAATAAAGTCCAACTTTTGGGGTTTTCCGACCACAGAAATCCCGGACGAGCCCCCACGTGTAGCACTCACCACCCCTTCTCCCTTTGGCTCACTCGTGGGAGAAAGGGCACACCTATGCCACATGCCCATACCCTCCTGTTTGAAGAGGTTGAGCGGTGTAATGTACCTGGGTCTCCATGATCAGGTTCCCCCATAGAATGGCTCCCGTCTTCACTGTGATAAAGACAAGTCTCTATTCCCCAATAACTTCAAGCTCCACACCAATTGCAACTCCAACGTAGAGTTTATTTCTCTCTTATGCATTGAACAGGAAAGGTTGGAGGAAGATCAGGACAGCAAGAGGTGTTGGAATAGGTCCAGGCACAAACGAATACTTATTCACTACCCATATCTTCAGGTACAGTAGTCTCAGCTCATCATATATATATATATATATATATATATATATATATATATATATGTAGCGGCCTCACCCCATCTCCTTTTGCTAGGGGTATGTCACATGACAGGGTGAGATGCACTACGGCCCATGTCCTCCCCATAGCTGTGGGTGAGGTGAAGGCCAGTATCAGTACATTCCTCGGGCCAATGTGTGTTAGTTATGAAGCTCAGTCCTGCTATGCTGAAACCTCCCTTGCTCCCATTACCCAGAGTCCATACACCGATGCAGGGTCCAACACTTGTTTATTATATTTCCACAACAAACAGTCCTTTCACAGCCGACTGGTTGTGACCCATAACATAACGCAAACGGTGGGATGAGCAGGTCGAGGCACTATCCTGATTTCAATCTAAACCCCTGTGGTTTCACCAGGGGTTATAGCAACTTTGCTTAGCACAGAACATGGAACTTGTGAGTCTCTACCAGCAACTCCATAGAACATAGATGGGAGTACCTTCGCTGCGTTGCGGCCCCTATCAGGAGAAGATGTCCCTCTAAGAGAGTTACCGAAGGCCCATCCGTCACCGGGTTGATGCTGCTCCGGAATCTCCGGACGGGTGACCTCCCCGGCCTCCTCACCTCAGATGCGGGTCCCCTCGCAAGGCGGCACCCTCGGATCACTTCGCCCTCGCGGGACCCAGTCGAAGTTACTGGGCCCCAGGCCTACGATATAGTACCTCACCCCAGGCTGAAGGTGCCTGGGATGGACCCCAACTTCATTCCGGTCAGGCCTAGGACGCCTGGGCCGGAACCTTGAACCGCCCGCACCCAGGCCTAAGGTGCCTGGGTGCGTGAAGAGAAAATCCTCGAAGACCTCGTGGCGAGGGCGTCTCCCCCTTTTATCTCCTCCCATCAACACCACGGCGGGTTCCCCGCCCCAGCCGTACCATCTCCGGAAAGGGACAATAAGGGTAGCACTGCGGCAGTGATTCTACCTTGAGCCTGTAGGTACCCCACCACCCACAGGCCAAGGAGAATAATACACCACCCAATCCTCCACGAATTACAAAAGGGGTCCAGAACCTTTCACAATTACACACCTGGGTCACACTACCCCCAGGTGTACCCCAACTAAATTTAAAGACCCCGCTACATATATATAAAACGTTTTTCACTTTCAGCTATAAAACATAGCCAATAAAAAAAAACTCAAATTTCTTCATCAATTGTGAATATGCATTCTGCTACATATTTTTGGTAAAAAATATCCCAATAAGCCTACTGTATATTGATGGGTTTTCATAGTCTACAAATTATGGAATATATACTGAAATTTTTATTAAATATATATTTTTTAGTCTAGTAATGGCGGCGATCAGCTACGGGACTGCGATATTGCAGCAGTCGGAAACTCACACTTTACGGGAACCAGTGACACTGTCACTGTACTAATGGCACTGGCTGGGAAGGGGTTAAACATCTAGGGCAATCAAAGGGTTATTTGTGTGCCTAGCCAGTGTTTTACTGTACTAGGTATGCTGCTTTTACTCAGGGAAGCGATGGATTTTTATTCCCCCCTCTGGCAGAATGGAGATCTGCCTTGTTAACATAGGCAGAGCTCCGTTCTGTGTTTCTGCCTGACAATCGGCAGATGCCGGCGGACATCTAGTGCCCGACACTCGCTGATCAGCTCCTGTTGTGAGTAATCACAGCACAGGCGGCCCACGCGCTCCCTAGGCGGAAGTGCAGGATAACATATATAAAACACGTGATTCTGCACAAGAGGGTTGCCCTGTAACAGTAAATCTGCTCTAGGGCAGTCCTTAACGTAGAACTATAGGTGCAACTTTTTTTTATTTTGGGTAGATCAAGGGAGGGTTATAACCTCTCATTTTTCTATTTTGCCATCTGTTTCCATTGTAGAGATTTCCCTTCACTTCCTGTCCCATAGCCAAACAGGAAGTGAAATCCCTGCAAATCAAGGGAAATCATTGGGGACCCCTAGGTCACCAGAACTAGTGTCCCCATTGGACGATTTCCCCTCTATTACTTTTCTGGGGACAACTCAAAATCTGGGTTTCTTTTACTTTCACTTCCAATGATAATGGTAAACAGGACAAATGGGGAGGGGGGGGGTTCCTCAACGGGGGCACAGACCTCAATAAAAAATTACAGGTAATCTAATCCCGCTTAACTATCCAAAACAAAAAACAAAAAAGTTTTGCCTTTAGTTGTTCTTTTACTGGTTAATTTCCATTTTAACAAATACTAACTCACCATGCTTAGGTGTAGGAAAGGACCAAGCCCAGAGAACCCAAAATTTCAGAATTGATTCACTTTGGGAGAGATTTACAAAAATTGGTGCACACAGAATCTGGTGAAGCTGTGCACAGTAAACAATCAGCTTCCAACTTGTTCAGTTAGGCTCTGGCAAAAAAATAGGATTTTTATAACAGCTTACCTGTAAAATCCTTTTCTTGGAGTACATCACGGGACACAGAGCGACATAGTCATTACTAATGGGTTATATAGATACCGTCAGGGGCTGGCACTGGCAACTTCCAAAACCGGAAGTACCCTCCCCTATATAAGCCCCTCCCATCCGGGAGCACCTCAGTTTTGTAGCAAAGCAATAAGTGTCCCCAAAGAGGGGCGGGAGCTCTGTGTCCCGTGATGTACTCCAAGAAAAGGATTTTACAGGTAAGCTGTTATAAAAATCCTATTTTCTTTCTCGTACATCACGGGACACAGAGCGACATAGTCATTACTAATGGGATGTCCTAAAGCAATGCCCAATGAGGGGGGGGATACACCATATATAAGCTGAGCGCTATCAGACATGAGGATCTTTTGCGGCCTGCAACACACTGCGCCCAAAGGCGACATCCTCCTGACTTCTAACGTCCACCTGGTAGAACCTAGTAAACGTGTGTACTGAAGACCATGTTGCGGCCTTACAGATTTGAGCCAGGGAGGCCTTCCAGAAAACCTCGGGGTGAAGGGACCCTTCCTCTGGGCCTAATTGCTGGCGACTTAGAAAGTCCGCCTTCCAATTCTCCACTCCTGGAATGAATACCGCAGATATGGCTGGGACATATTTTTCTGCCCATTTCAGGATGTAATTTACTTCCCTCTGGGCTGCACGACTCCTGGTGCCCCCCTGATGATTGATATATGCCACTGCTGTGGCATTGTCTGATTGAATTCTGACAGGGGACCCTTGGAGTTTGGATGTCCATGCTACTAGGGCATACCGGGCTGCTCGTATCTCTAAGAGATTGATGGGCAGGGCCTTTTCTGCATCCGACCATCTGCCCTGGAGAGACCATTGCTCCAGTACTGCTCCCCAGCCTATAAGGCTGGCATCTGTAGTGACCACCTTCCAAGAAATCGGACTGAAGGATTTCCCTTTTTCCAGATTCTGGGGAACCAACCACCAACGGAGGCTCTTGCGAACGGAAGGGGACAAGGACATTGTAAGTCTAGGGCCTGAACTTTTTTGTTCCAGGCTGACAGTATGGCCCCTTGCAAATTCCTTGAATGGAATTGACCGTAGGGTACTGCTTCGAATGATGCCACCATTTTTCCCAGCAGCCTCATGCACAGGCGTATGGACGGCTGTCTTTTTTGTACTCACTAAGTGGATCAAATCTTTCAAAGACAACACCTTTCCTCGAGGCAAGAATATTTTTCTCTGGCCTGAATCCAACCTTAGCCCCAAGTATTCCAGACTTTTGACTGGTTTTTAGGGCTGACTTTTCTCGGTTGATAATCCAACCGTGAGATTCCAGATACTTGATTGTCTTGTGAACGACCACGTCTAGTTTTTTCACTGAGTGGTCTATCAGCAACAAGTCATCTAGATATGCCATTATCATTACACCTTGTGTTCTTAGATTGGCCAATAAAGGGCCAGAATTTTTGTAAACACTCGTGGTGCTGTGGCCAAACCGAAGGGTAAGGCTCTGAACTGAAAATGGCGCCCTTCTACTGCAAAGCGTAGAAACTTTTGGTAGGTTGGAAAGATGGGAATGTGCAAATAAGCATCTTTGATGTCGATCGCGGCTAACCAATCCTCCCCTTGTAGGGCAGTGGCCACCGATCGGATCGACTTCATCGGAAAGTCCTGATATACAGGAATTTGTATAGCCCTTTTAGAATTAATATGGGCCTCCCGTCCGCGTTTGCTTCGGGACTGTAGAGAGGTTTGAGTAAAACCCGAACCCTCATTCTTCCAGGGGAACCTCCATAATTACTCCTTGGAGCAATAGTTGTTCTAGTGCCAACAGGAGGGACTCTCTCTTCCGGGAATCCCTTGGCACGTTTTGACCTCAAAAATGGGAAGGAGGAGAGTCTCTTAACTCCAATCTGTATCCCAAACATACTGCTTGATCGCGTCCCGCCAGGTCTCTTGTGAACAACTGGAGTCCTCCCCCCACCCGACTGAGTGGGGGCAACCCTTCAATGAATTTAACTTTGGGGGAGGTTTTGTACCTCCCCTGACCCAGGGTTTCTCATTACCCTGCTATTGTCCCTGTTTTTTACCCCCGGGATTTGACCGAGGAGGCCGTCGGAACTGTTACACAGCCGATGCCCCAGGGACTGGAGAAGCAGGCCTCTTAAAGAGGGACCTCTAACTCTGTTTTTAACCGGCAAGAGCGTATTTTTACCGCTGGAAATTTTCTGGATATATTTGTCCAGGTTTTCCCTGAATAAGCGTTCACCATGAAATGGGACGCTAACCAGCCATTCCTTACAGGGAGCTTCAGCAGACCAGTTTTTGAGCCATAGAAGCCTACGCATATGTACTCTAGACAGCGTAAGGCGGGAGGCCTGATGGACTGAATCCTTTATAGCGTCAACCGCAAAGCCTAAGGCTCTAGGTAGATCAGCTAGGGCAAGGCCTGCTGATCTGTCAAGTCCCTCAAGACCTGTTTTAACTGATCCTTCACTGCTTAGCAGACCCCAATAGCTGCTACTGCTGGTTGTGTCACCAAGCTTGCTGTAGAAAGAAGCAGACTTTCATAAGGACTCCAATCTTTTATCTATTGGGTTCTTGAACCTTTGGACATTATCCACTGGACATGTCAGTGATTTATACATACAAGAGATGGCTGCGTCCACTGTAGGGACCTTCCATTTTTTTTTTTTTTTGATGAACTTATCCTCCATGGGATAGACCACCGGAAATCTCTTGGGGGAATAAATATTTTCTCAGGACGTTCCCAATCCTGGTAAATAAGCCCTTTCAGAAAAGGGTGAAGTGGAAAAGAACAGACAGTCTGGGGGCTTCTAGCGACCCCAACGAGGATACAGTAGTGGTTGATGGTTCCGCAAGGTGCATTTTTAAATGCCGATCGGACCATGTTAGTCAGAGACTGACCCCATAATCTTTCAGCTTGAGCTGCTGAGAAAGGTTCCTCCACTGTTGATTCCTCTATAACAGAATCAACCTCATCCTGATCCCCTTCAGGCAGGTCGATCCCTGTATGGGACTGTTGCTCTGCTAACAGGCACTCTGAAGGAGGAGACGGAGATCGGCGTGCTTTCCCTGACAGGGAGGCAGCGATCAATGTTGACAATCTCTCTCTAATCCTCCCAGAGCTGAGGAAAAAACCTCCTCTTGTTACATACACAGGAGCAGGTGACTGAGGACAGCCACAGTACCAAGTACCCCTGCGGGGTCTCTATGGTCACTTACCTCTGAACTTCAGGGGAGACTGGTGCAGCAGAAGTATGCCCAAGATCCTCAGAGCCCGATGAGACCCCCTTCGCTTCCTGGAAGATTCAGTTCCGGAGCTTCTGGACGGCATATTCCTAAGCCTAAAGCTGAGGTATTCCAGCCGTAATACACCACTTTTACTGAGAATAGTCTAGCACAATTGCTGCTATATCACAGTTGGTGTCTACTAAAGTGCCTTTCTAGGGGATGCCTGCATCAACCGCCTCTGTGTGCCTTTATCTGTTGCTAGCTCTGTCTGTGCATTCAATAGCCAGCTATAATGTGCTTTAAAACACGCTGGACGCCCGCACATGCGCAGTAGCGCCG
Source organism: Rana muscosa (assembly GCA_029206835.1). Classification (NCBI taxonomy): domain Eukaryota; kingdom Metazoa; phylum Chordata; class Amphibia; order Anura; family Ranidae; genus Rana; species Rana muscosa. The sequence continues at coordinate 1,044,555,903 of CM055117.1, forward strand.
CGGCGCACACCTGAGCGTCATCCACCCGCTCCGCCCCTTTTTTCAGATCGCCTCTATGAATAGAGGCGCGTGCACGCGCGCGGGCACGTGCGCCTTCGGCGCCCTTTTTAAAAAACAATAAGGAGCTAGATGGGAGCCAGGGCCCCCTTTGCCGCAGGGCCCGGGGATGGATGAGCGCAGCAACAGGGCAGAGGAGACAGCTTCCCAGCAGAGAACATACCAACTGCCTGGATTTGATTCTGGAAGAAAAAAATCCACATTACAAGAAAAAGAACCATAGCGGCCTCTAGTGTCTAACACAGGTACCGCGGTCTTACATTTTATTTTTATTTTTTCTTGCCTACTATTAAAATTTTTACATTTTCTCAGTAGTAACAGGCATACACAGAATATTAGCGGGAGTACCTTAGGTAACAGGCAGAAAGACAAAATAGGCTTGGGGGTCCCTCAATAGAACCAAGTTCCTGAGGGCCCCCACTTACCTTTTCCTCGCCGCAGGACTTTGTTTGGTCCACAGAAGCCCAAACTTCACCTATCACGGCAGGCATTGTAATCAAACCTTCAGGGACCGGGTTCCCAAGGATTCCACTCCCCTGGACCTGTATAGCACCCTGCACAGAAAACATCTTGGTCGTGGGTATGACCAGAGCTCTGGATCCCAGGGTCCAGCTCTCCTAAGAGAAGCATTACAGGCAAAACCTTGCTCTTCTCTGCAAGGCCCGGGTACCAACCGTTTAGCTATGAAGCTTTTTTGGTCGGATCCGGAATAGCTTACTGAGGCCCAAAAGAACCTGTACGCAAGCTCAGTGAAAAACACATGTTTCTTCTTGGCCAACACCTTAGACACTGGCAAAAAACTGAGGTGCTCCCGGATGGGAGGGGCTTATATAGGGGAAGGTACTTCCGGTTTTGGAAGTTGCCAGTGCCAGCACCTGAAGGTATCTATATAACCCATTAGTAATGACTATGTCGCTCTGTGTCCCGTGATGTACGAGAAAGAAAACCTGGAAGCTGAATGGTTAGAGTGACATATGAGGTTCGTTTTGGTCTGAATTGAAATTCGGACACATTTTTTTTTTTATTATTTGGAAATTCGGATGTAAATTCCAATTTACAAATTTAAACAAATCCGAAATAACAGATCAAAAATTGCAGACGACATTTGAATAGTTTTCGTTTCAAATTCTAATTTCCGAAGAGAATAAAAAAGATTAGAAAATAAGAGTATATATTAGAAGAGAATATAATAGATTAAAACAGTACAGAATACAAAATAAAAAATAAAATAGAATAGGGAAAAAAAAAAAAAAAGACAGAACACCAATTGGTTGGACTTGATGGACTTTTTCAACCTCACCTACTATGTAACTATGTAACATAAAAGAATAGAGTAGAACAGAAAAAAATATAGAATAGAAAATAAAAGAAGATAATAGAGAATAAAGGAATAAAAAAATAGAATAGAATAAAATAGAAGGAATATAACCATCTTCTGAAATTCTAATTTCGAAGAGAATAAACTTAAATAGAATAGAAGAATTTAATATAACCATTTTCCAAAATTCGAACTTAAGCCTCGTACACACACGATTATCTGACGGGAATTGTGTGATGACAGGCTGTTTTCGGGAAAAACAGACAATTGTTGTTGGATTTTCTGCGGACAAATTTGGGATAGCATGCTTTAAAATGGTCCGCCAACAAATGTGTATTGTCGGATTATCGGATTATCCGATCGTGTGTACACAAGTCCGTCGGCCAAATCTCCAAAGTACAAACACGCATGCTCAGAAGCAATGCTAACCATAACACAACATTCGCAGAAGTTGCCCAAAGGGTGTCGCTAAAGAGCTGAAAAAACACGTACTTTCGTGTTTGTTGGCTGACAACGCTTTGCCGTTTGTATGCAAGACAAATTCACGGCCAACGCCCTTCGGACAAAAGTCCTACGCTTTGTCCGCAGAAAATCAGATCGTGTGTATGAGGCTTTAGAATAGAATACATTAGAATTTCTAAAAGAATAAAACATAATAAAAAAGAAAACAGAATAGAACATAATGTAGCGGGGCCTCACTCTCCCTCTCGGGTTTTCTCGTTTGAATGGCTTGTGTCTAGGGGTACCTGGGAGAGGAGAGTGCAGGAACACTACGCCAAGCTCTTCCCTCGTATGTGTATGAGGGTTGAGCAGAGTTACTTGAATTACCTCCGGGTCTGTTCACTGCATACAAAGCCTCCAGCTGTCCCGTAGAGATGTGTCTGCCAATAATAGAGCCCCACACCAATCGAAAGTCCAACACTCCTTTATTTCTCAGCTTTCAGGGTGAACACAATCAGTTGAACCTTCAGTAACAGGAAAGATATCCCTCCGGGCGGTCTCCAGAGGTTCACCCGGCACTGGCAATTTGCTGCACCAGGTCTTCGGATGAGTCCCTCCTCCAGTCCCTTACGCCTCTGGATTCGGGTGCCCCACTCCCGGGGCCCCCTAGGACAATCCCTCCCTTGCGGGACCCAGCGGAAGGTACTGGGCCCCAGGCCTCCAACCGAGCACCTCACCCCAGACTGAAGGTCTCTGGGATGGAACACGAACTCCAGGTGTCCAGGCCTAGGCTGCCTGGACACCGACCGCGAACAGCAACCCTCAGGCTGAAGGTGCCTGGGACTCGAACCTCGTGGTCAAGATGTCGGCCCCCTTTATACCCTCTCCCAGCAAGCACGGCGGGTTTCCCGCCCCACCGTACAACCGCTGCGAGAGGTCACAAAGGGTACGGCCCTGCAGCGATGGTTCAACCCCGACCCAAAGTGACAGCGCCACCTGCTGGGCCGCAGGGAACTAGACATCACTGGTGTCTTCACCAGTTTTAAAAGTATATACCCGCTACAATAATAAAAAGAAAAATAGAATAGAATGAATTTAACCATCTTCCAAAAGTCGAATAGAATAAATTTGATTTCAAATGGAATTCGATTTGAATAAAGGAAATTTAATTCCGAACAAGAATTTACTAAACAAATTCATGTAAAAAACGAATCAAAACCAATTTTTTCGTTCTGCACAGGTCTAGATTGTTACTTTGCACGGCTGCATGGTTTTCTTCAATGTGGGCATTAAAACCAAGTGTGTGACAGCGAAGAATTTTTCTCATTAAAATAATTGATTTAAAAAAGGAGTCTTTTGCCATCTTGCATGCTCTCGTACACTGAATACATCTGAATGGGCACCCATCCTCTTCCTGCCATTTCTTCCACCAAATCTGATCTGTGTGACTGACCATGACGGGTCGGGAGTGTGGCTGGGAAGATAAAAGGAAGAGCTTTGACTATACGGCACAATGGACAAGGCTTCTCCGCTCATCGGATGATAGGACTGGCGTGCTCTGTGCTCTGTGATTCTTCCTTCCATAAGAAAATGAATTGGAAGATAAATGACCACGGTTCTTATTTTCTCGCCTGGTTCTGAAACCTGAAGCCCTTCACAGGTGAACACGTCTCAGAATGCTGGTCATACACCACTACATTTTAGAGCAAAAACTCCTACGAACATTCTCTGTATATTCAATGGCTTGACGGTGGTCGTTCGAAAGTCCTTCAAAATTTCCTACGTTTAACATTTGATTACGGAACAAAACGGACTTTACCGAATGAAAAGCAACATTCGCTGTTAGAAGTTTGTTTGAGAAACATTTTCCATCTTGCTCCTTTAAAATGTTCTCATCACTGTGGTTGGAAAAAAAATGTTGATCTGAAAATGTTCTTAAGCCCCCGTTCACGCCGGTGCGATTTGTTATGTTGCACCCCATTGTCGGCAATGGAACCCTTTAAAATTGCCACGACTCATGTCGCAGCGACTGAAAAAGGTTTCTGCACTACCTTTTGCTGATTTCATTGCGACTTGCATAGACTTCTGTTAACCACTTGCCTATTGGGCACTTTTACCCCCAACCTGCCCAGGCCAATTTTCCGCTTTCAGCACTGACACACTTTGAATGACAATTGCGCGGTCATGCAACACTGTACTCATATGACATTTTTAGCATTTTCACACAAATACAACTTTTTGGTGGTATTTAATCACCACTGGAGTTTTTAGTTTTTGCTAAATAAAACAAATAAAGACTGAAAGCTTTGAAAAAAACAAACAAAACAAAACTTTTATAGTTGTTAGAACATTTTTCAAACCGGTAATTTTTCTACTTCACTGATGTGTATTGATAGGCTACAAGGATGGGCGACACTGGTAATCAGTGTGTAGCACACAGGCCCCCTTTTACCTGCCTTGTTCTTCGGCTCTTCGCAGGAAGAAGGGGCACACCATGCCACAAGCCCGTACCCTTCTGAACTAAGAGGTTGAGCGGTGTTGTTGGTGGGTCATTTCACAGTTGAGCCAGAAAATGTTTTCTCACCTCTGTGCATAGGCGTGCGCGCAGGGTGTGCCAGGTGTGCCTGGGCACACCCTAATCACTCTGTGCTGCACAGATTCCCCCTGCTGCTTGGCTGTAGAGAAAGCGACTGGGGAATCTCTGTCGTTAGACTCTTTCTCTGTCTCAAAAGTGAGACATCAGGGGTCTGCTTAGACACCTGATATTTCACCAAAGCCCCCAGTGGGGCTCCTAAAAAATAATGAATTATTGTAAAAAATACAATTGTAAACAAGTAATAAAAATAAACGACTGACATTGTCTGCCGCTCTACTGACACTATCCATTGCTATATATATATATATATATATATATATATATATATATATATATACACACACACACACATACACCCACATGTGTGTGTTTGAGCTTTGGAGTGCACACTCTAATGCAATAGGCTGTGCACACCTATGCCTCTGTGGATAACAGATTTGAGTACTTGTTTCCCCCAGTGAATAGAATGTACACACTTGCTGTAACCATACCTCCCAACTTTGTAAAGTCCCTTCGCGGGACATTCTGAAATTTTTAAGCGGGGGGGGGGGGGGGGGGTTGGGGCGCGGCGGGGGGCCGCCGATCGGGGGGGCATACTAGTGCGCCGATCGCGGGGGGGGGGGGGGGCTCTTACCTGCTGCTGCTGCTCCTCTTCTTCTCTTCATGTTTCCTGCTGTGCGGGAAACATGATAGTCTCGCGGGAGTGCGGGAAGGAGGAGCCTCTGCGGGTAAAACCCGCACAATCCGTGCCAGTTGGGAGGTATGCTGTAACTCCAACAGAGAGTTTATTTCTTCTCTTAGCAAATAACAGTCTCTTGATAGGAACAAAGGTTGGAGCAAGAAAAAGGACAGTACAAGATGTGGGGAGAGGTCCAGGCACAATCTAAGTCACTTCACTGTTCAGCTTCTCGAACAGACTCAGCCTCAAATGTATAGTCTATTTAGGACAAGACTAGGAGCCAAATGACACTCACGCTTTACTCAAGGCTTCTATCACAGACCTGGTGAACTTAGCCTTGGCCTAGGGAGAAGACATCCCTCCGGAGAGTTACCGGGACCCTTTCAGTCCTTCGGAATGGTTCCTCCCCCGGCCTCCTCTACTCAGATACGGGTCCCCTTGCAAGGCGGCACCCTGAGATTCCTCGATCCCCGATGGGCTCCAGCCAAAGATGCTGGGCCCAGGCCTTTGCTGCAATTCCCAAGTCCACGCACCCAGGACGGACAGGAACAGCAGAGTAGTACCTCATCCTGGGACTAAAGGTGCCCAGGATGGAACAGAGAACACCCGCCCCTAGGCCTAGGGTGCCCAGGGTGGACTGGAACAAGAACCTGGGGTAGGACCCCACTGACTAACCACAACAACCCCGAACAGGCAGCGTCTGCCCCTTTTATATCCTCTCCCAGCATGCACGGCAGGTTAACCCCGTCCTACCGTACGTTTGCCGAGAGGGCACACAAAAAGCACAGCCCTGTATTAGTGATTCAACCCTAGCCTATGGCAGGGCCACCTGTAGGCCACAGGGAACTGTACACCAATACTCTCCCTGCGGATAAAAATGGTTGCAAAACCCTGACAAATTAGGGTGTTTGGGCATAACTACCACCCAAACACTTCCCCTAAATTTAGCACCCCGCTACAAGTGTACATGTCACTTTTGAAGACACCAGTTATTAGCTGTCTTCTCCTCTCTTCATGCTGACAGCGTGAGAAAAGGAGTGCCGATAACTGGCTTCTGTTTATATCCATGATCAGCTGTGATTGGACACAACTGATCATGTGGTAAAGAGCCGCTGATTGGCTCTTTACCCCAATTTGTGATTAGCAGGGTCCTCCACTGGGGAGACTTCTCTCCACTTCCTGTCCCATAGCCACAACAGGAAGGGAGAGGAAATCCCTTCAACGTTCGAAAATTCCTGGTTGCCACCGTATAGACAGAAAAAGTGATACTACTTCAAGTGGTTGCAAACCCTGAACCCCCCCCCCCCCCAAAAAAAAAAATGCAAGACAAAGGCATAATGAGCCAGTAAGCATAGCATACTAGCTCATTATGAATTACTTTCCTTAGTTTGAAGCCCCCGCAGCAGTCCTCGTACCCCGCTTCGGCCGGCGACATCACTCCGGAGTTACTTCCGGGTATCGCGGGCTCCGGCACTGTGATTGGCCAGAGCCGCGATGACGCCACTCCCGCACATGCGCACGGGAGCCGTCGGTAAGGGCACACTCACTGAAGCAATGGCACGTACGTCCCTTTGCTTCAGTGCACATGTGCCGACGTCATTGGCACATGCAGATAAAGGGGGATATCTCCTAAACCGTGCAGGTTTAGGAGATATCCAGTGTAGCCACAGGTAAGCCTTATTATAGGATTACCTGCAGCAAAAAGTGGTTGTAAAGGGTTTACAACCACTTAAAATCTTAGCAAATACAGATAGAGTTCCAGATGGACCAAAATTACATGTAGTACTTTGTCTCATGTTTTCTAGATGCCCCATAATGCTAGTTGCAATGACACAAAAAAAAAACGGAAGAAAAAAACGCATGACCATTAAATCCCATGGAACTCTTCACACTGATCAGTTGCGTGTCCATTCTGTTTTGCAAAGTCCTGCTTGCAGCATTTTTGGTGCGATAAAAAAAAAAAAATGCACCAAAAAAAACACCCTCCATTGAAATGAATAAAAAAAAGGCATCACATTTTTTTGGGTGCGTCACATGTCTTTTTATCACAGGTGCAGAATTGCACTGGAAACACAGTAAAAATGTGACAAAAACGCATATGGGTTTTTAAGCACGTTTTTGCAATGGAGTAGTAGCCTTAAATCGGTTAAATACATTCCAGGTGTATCAAATCAAAAAGTTGGCAAAGTCTTTCAGTTTGTTTCATTAAGCCCACGTTCACATTGGGCCGGTTTGGCATGCCAAATCGGCGGCTATTGCCGGCATTGGTACCGTCATTCCCAAAAGTAGTTCCTGTTCTACTTTTGGCGACTTTGGAGGCGATTTGAATAGACATCTGTGCATGAACCCGCACAGCTGTCTGTCAAATTGCACTCGAAGTCGGACTACATTGCTGGTTTGTAATCGTTGAGTTTTCATTCTACTCTGACTGTCCTATGAGGCAGCAGGACCCCTGACCCTCTGTCTGGACAGTGGCGATCGGCCCTATGCTGATCACATGCACTCTCCCAAGAAAAAAAAAAAAAAACTCTCTAGCAGTACTACACACCAAACTGAGCATGTGCAGCCCGTCCCCTGGCTCTGTAAATATCAGGTTATTTTTTGGGGACAGCAGAAGAAGAGAAGGATCAGAGAGACAGGCTAAAACAGCCTTTATACACAATGCATAGGATTAACCCCTTAGGTTCCACAGTGAGTATAACAAACATGTTTTACTGCATATACAGACTGATTTTACTGTTGTGGGTTTAGGAACACTTTAATGTCTACACCTGTCCTCTTTGAGCCAAGACTAATGCATTAACAACACAAAAAAGTTTTGCTAAAAGTATTGGGTGAAATCAATTTTTTCCCATGCTCCCTCTATTTCTCTGATAACAGCCATAAAACCAACAGCCATAAAACCGAAGCTGTTGCACTCAGAAATAATTCAGTTCTTGAGAGCAGACACAATGTTTTTATAACATAAACTAACTGTAACGCTCTCTCTGCAGGGAAACCCTCATAAAAGTCTGTTATTACTACAAAACTGGAGCAATAATGCCACCTGGTGGATAGATCAGATATTACACGTCCATCAGTATCAAACAAGACCTCTATTTTGATTATTACAGGTACTTCTATAGTGTCGTTATTTTATGCAGCACTTTACATATACATTGTACATTGTACATTCACATCAGTCTCTGCCCTCAAGGAGCTTACAATCTAAGGTCCCCAACTCACATTCATGCATACACAGACCAGTTTAGACAGGAGACAAATATTCACAAGCATTTCTTTGGAGTGTAGGAGGAAACCGTTGTACCCGGAGGAAAATCACGCAGGCACAGGGAGGACATGCAAACTCTGTGCAGGTGGTGCCATGGTTGGGATTCAGACACTACTCTACTGCTGCTAGGAAGAAGTGCTAACCACTTAGCGACTGTGCTGCCAAATTAGCTATAAATAGATCTTCATGTAGCGGCCTCACTCTCTCTCTCTCTAGCTTTATCAGTTATACGGCTGTTGTCTAGGGGTACCTGGGAGAGGAGAGTGCAGGAACACTACGCCAAGCTCTCACCTCGTATGTGTATGAGGGTTGAGCAAAGTCACTTAAATTACCTTCGGGTCTGTTCTCTGCATACGGAGCCTCTGCTTCTTCCGTGGAAATGTGTCTGCCAGTAGTAGAGCCCCACACCATTAAAAGTCCAACACTCTTTTATTTCACCATTTGCCAGGATGAACATGGGTGTGGATGCGAGTAGGCCCAGGCACAAATGAACTCTCCTATTCCTTTTGCATGCGAATAGGCTTGGCGCACGGTCTCTGCCACCGACCGTGAAGTTGGTAGCTGCCACCTACCGAGGGAACTGTTGCAGCCCCTGCCACAGGCCTGAATGTAACGGTCTCTGCCACCGACCTTAAAACATGGACCACCTTCCGTGTGAATATGGCCCCTGTTTGGAAAGGACATCCATCCCGACGGTCTCCGGAGGCCCTGTCCCGGCACTGGCAATATGCTGCACCAGATCTACGGGAAGGTCACCTGCACGGTCCGTTACGCCTGGATACAGGTACCCGATACTGTGGGCACCTTAGGACGATTCCTCCCGGGCGGGACCCAGTGGAAGAAGCTGGGCCCCAGGCCTGAATGATGTACCTCACCCCAGACTGAGGGTGTCTGGGGTGACTCCCGAACTCCACGTGTCCAGGCCTAGGCCGCCTGGACACCGACCACGGACAGCAGACCTCAGGCTGAAGGTGCCTGGGGCTCGGACCCCGTGGCGAAGATGTCCGCCCCCTTTATACCCTCTCCCAGCAAGCACGGCGGGTTCCCCGCCCCGCCGTACAACCGCTGCGAGAGGTCACAAAGGGTACGGAACTGCAGTGATGGTTCAACCCCGGCCCAAAGTGACAGCGCCACCTGCTGGGTCGCAGGGAACTAGACATCACTGATGTCTTCACCCGAATTAACCATTCTGAAAAGTACCTACCCGCTACACTCATTTGGTTAATAAAGTGACAGTAACAATATCCTTATTCTCCAAAACAACCTATACACATCCACCATTTAATGGACCTGTAATCTAGTTTTCATAAAATCTTTTCTATGTTTTTCTGCCTCCTTGTAATGTCCACCTCGGAGTTCCAGAGGAACAAAAAGTGACAGCTCTGAGTCTTGCTGGGACGGCCATCACATCTAAAATGGCAGCAGCCTCAGGAACATGGGCGTAGCATAAGGGGTTGCAGGGGTCACAATCGCAACCCCTCCCCTAGCTCCAGGGGGCCCCTGTAGCCTCCCTGTCATATTAATCTATGCTCCACAAAGTCCAGATCCGATCTGCCCATGGGCCCCACAGCCATGCTCCAGTATTGGGCTTCCACTTTGCCTTCCACGGTCCACACCCCTCTGTTCTCATTGGCTGGGGACAAGCTGTGAGCCATTTCCTGAATGGAGAGGAGAACAGGGTGAGAACAGCCCAGAGGGCATCAGGGCCCACAAGCTTCAAGCTACGCCTCTGGTCAGGCATACCTCCCAATTTTTTGAGCTGGGAACGAGGAACACCTATTAGCAAAAGTATGTGGCCATAGGACACACCCCTGGCCACACCCCTTAAAAGGAGAATTATACAAAAAAATAATTAGTTAAAACTACAAGTGCTTTTTTTACCACTGCTATTCCTTATACTGGCTTTTGAAATTTACCAATGCAGCAATTTAGGTTTTGCACTGGAAAACACTTTTTGAAAGATAAATAATACATTTTATATACATCTATATAGATCAGACCAAAATGAGGGACAAATGAGGAGGAAAGAGGGACAGAGGGACTTTGTTCCAAATCAGGGACAGTTGGGAGGTATGGCCTCAGGAGTTTAGTAGGTTCACACAGATAAACAACATGTATAAAATACATTATAACCTCTGGGAAGATTTTTTGTTGAAATTAAACGAGAGCCATTTGCAAAACTTGGATTTTTGGAAAATTTGGGATAGAGTTAGGGAGGGTTATAACCCGTCAGATTGTTTTTCACCATCTGTGTCCCATTGGGGAGATTTCCCTTCACTTCCTGTCCCAAAGCCAAACAGGAAGTGAGAAGGGATCCTTGCAAATTAAGGGAAATCCTTGGGGACCACCAGGTCTTCAGAACTAGTGTCCCCATTGGAAGATTTCCCCTCTATTACTTTTCTGGGGACAACCCAAATTTGGGGATTTCTTTTACTTTCAATGATAATGGTAAACAGGACAGATAGAGAGGGTGAATGTCCTTAACAGGGGACACCGACAGCAATAAAAAAACCTGACAAGCGATCTAATCCCTCTTTACTCAATCCAAAACTTAAAAAAAGAAGAAGTTTTGCCTTAATTATACTTTACTGGTCTGGCGACAGGACTTTTTGGTGTTTTTTTTTTTTAAACTGAGCCTTGCTTGTTGAAACTGGAGATCTCTCTTCGGGAGGTCCCTCAGTAAATACATGGAGGACCAGATTTGGCAGGTCCCCAGGGAGCAGTGTTCTCCTGGCTTTGGCCTACGTAGACCGAGATTATCTTGCCCCTTGCATCCTAAGAGGTTCAGGGATTGAGGCCCTCTTTGGAGGTCAGATCAATACTGTACCCTCGTGCACTTTTTTTGCCCACAGTACACAAAGCCAGGTAGACCCCGCTCTTTGGGGAACAAGGCCCACAAGGCTGAAACGCGTTCACGTTTGCTGTCTGATACTGTGTCTTTTATGGAGAACCAATAAAATCTGAACATTTTAAGAGCCGAAGCTGGTCCTCCATGTACTTGGTGAGGGTTCTCAAGAAGAGAAGCCCCAGTGGAGGACAATAAATAGACCCGAGGGTCCCAGATCCTCTCCCCAATGTCAGGCAGGCCTGAAAAACTCTCAGAGTAAAAAAAAAAAAGAAATAAAAAAAAGGGGAGGGCACACGTGCATGGTAAGTGCCATTGATAAATAATAAAGTGCCATGTGCAATACACGAGGCGGCCTTTCCAGCTGGTATAAAAATTGCTCTGAGCTAGTCAGAAGGCCTACCTAAGAAGCGTGCGCAAAGCAGCATGGTGATGTGACCTAGTGCCAGTGAGACTCAGTGAGGTCTCAAACTCTGTTTTTCCTGGTAATCCTGGGACGCCACATAACCCCGGAGCGCCTTGTGCCTCCCAGTCCCTGCCAGACAAAAGATGCAGTTCCATCTCTACCAAGAGAGGAATTAGTGCTTAGGGAGAGACTGCCTACAAGCAGGGGGACAAGCCTAGAGAACCAGACCATAATAAACCTAGAATGAAAAAGGATCCCCACCCACCAAACCTACAGTACCTTATTACATTGGGAATAACTAACCAGCACCCCCTGCTGGGCAGAAGCGCACCAGCATTCTGTTCCCAAAAACTGATAAAGAACAGAAACTACACTTGATCTTAGCCAAAAAGCTGAGAATCAATAGCAGGGCCTCTAACTTCGGTACAGGTACCTCTGAAGCTCGTAGTTAAAAAAAATAAAAATAAAAAAAATAAATAAATGCATATACATTTTCAATAGCTAAATTTTGACCTATGTGGAGTTTTTGTATATCACCGTTTGCATCCAGGCTGAAAGCTCTTGAGAGGGAGAGGAGTACAAAGGCAGAATACGGTGAGGTTTTAGAAACCTTCAAATACATCAAGGGGGTGAATAGGGATCAAGAGGGAAGTTTTTCTCAAAATGAAACAAAAATCAAGAACACGAGGACATGACCTCAAACTAACTGGACAGAAGTTCAAAACTAATCTTAAAAAGTTTTATTTTACTGAAAGGGTTGTTAATAGGAATAAACTTCCAACAAAGGTAGTGAGACAGTCAACAGTAAATGGCTTCAAACATGCTTGGGTCAAACTATAGTCAGACAACAAAGTTAACAAAAAAAAACAACCAAAACAAAAAGCAAAAATAAATAAATGGGCAGACTCGATGCTACTCTGCCGGCACTTTTTTGTTTTTTATGAAGCCATGTACAACACCCTAACCCCAGCAGTGATTGAAGAAGCACAGAGACCCAGTGATGACGACGCTGGGTCTAAAATAAGTTATGTAATAAAATCAGATTTCCCCCCCCCCCCCCCCATTTCGTTAGCTAGTTGATGAGAAAAAAAAACAAAACAATGAAGTTAAAATATAAGCAGAATAAAGCGGTGTTCTAGCCGTAAACCTTTTTTTTTTTAAAAGTCAGCAGCTACAAACACTGTAGCTGCCAACTTTTAATAAGGACACTTACCTGTCCAGGGCGCCCGCGATATCGGTCCCCCGAGGCCGATCCGTCCATCGTATCGTGTGTTGGCGCCGCCATCCTCACTAAGGGAAACAGGCAGTGGAGCCTTGCGGCTTCACTGCCCGTTTCCTACTGCGCATGCGCGAGTCGCGCGGCGCTTTGTGAATGGCCGGCGTCTTGTGGGACACGCACAGAGGTCCCAGAAGACAGCGTTCCCAAATTTCCAAGAAGACAACGCGAGGAGGACAAGAATGAAGACTACCGCGGAATAGGAAGTGGCAGATTAGGACGATCTGCCGAGCAACAGCCAATTCTGGTAAGTAAAATATTTTTTTTTTTAAATGTTTTTTAATGTATTTTAAGGAGCGTGTCTATGTATTTTTTTTTTTTTTAGGGTGGACCTCTGCTTTAAACTTCAGCTCTAAATGAGCCTGTATATGTGGTTATACTGCAATCTCCCAATGAGGATTTCCACTCGTGTGACCGAGGACAAGCCATGTAATATCTGTATCTTGGCGTTCTGGTAACAGCTGTGTAGATGTAATTACAGTGCAGGGAAGAGAATGAAGCTGTCAAGTCTGGAGACAGAGGGTGACCGGCTCCCCAAACTCATTACACCAGGAGCCGCTCTCAGAGATACAAGGGCAAATATTTCCCGTCTCCAAGACCGGATCTTAAGGGTTTCCTTGGTTTGCTCTTATTGCATTGTCACCTACAATTCTCTGCACAGAGACGGCTACATCATCCACACAGCTAGGAAATGATAGGGGGGGGCGGCGAGTTCTATGATAGCAAGCTTCAGAAATAATATGTACTAAAGGGGTCCACACACAATCAGATTATCATCTGTCATCATAAAATAATAGAGATGCACGGATACCATTTTGTTTTGTTTTTTACAAACCAATCATGATACGTTTTTCTTTATCGTACACCACGGGACACAGAGCTAGTCATTACATAATGGGTTAAGGGTCACCAGCGGTGATTGGACACTGGCACAACCAATGGAAGACAGTTCCCCTCCATATAACCCCTCCCATCAGGGAAGTACCTCAGTTTTTTTCGCCAGTGTCGAAAGGTGTTGGACGCGTTAGGAGGTGCTAAAGGAAAGCTCTACCAAAGAGACCCTCTGGGGGTAAAAGAGCTATGCTTTCGGATCCATCCAAGACGCCTACAAATGAGCTGAATCTGGATGGGATCCGGGCCTCATCCATGAGGCGTCGCCTGTAATGTCTCTCTTCGGAGGACTGGGCTCTAAGATCCAGCACTTTCGCTATTTCGCTATAAAGTCCTGGTAAGAGTCTTGTACAAGGCCCAGGGGAGAGGTATCCTTTAAATAGGAACCCATATCCCTGAAGGTTGGCACACATAGCCCACCGTGAAGGGTGAAGTTTGGTATCTGTCTGAAAACTTTCAGCAGAAAAACCTGCGGCGTGGATAAGGTGAGATTAGAAGGTCCATAACTAGGTTGGGACCTTTTTCAAAAAGTGGATGTCTTCTTTTTTTCCACCACTGGGGGGAGTAAAGAGCTGAATATACTCACCTCACTCTGTTCAGTGTCGGCTTCGGCGAAGTACACTGCTCGTCACCTCCGCTGCTGAGCTTGCTTGAGCACCCCGCTCCTCCTTCCGGTGGCCGATACAGACACCTGCAGATGCAGGTAAGTGGGGACAGGGGCTGATGAGAGTCCTCTCTCACTATGGCCACCACCATAGCGCTAAAGGCCGCGCGCGCGCGGGAGCGCGCTTTATCGGAGGGGGGGGGGCCGAGGCGTGCGCGGGCACGTGGCGCGCGCAGGCACAGAAACGGCGCCAAATTTAAAAGACTGTCAGTGTAAAAAGCACTGCAGCAGCAAGCAAGCTCGTTAGTTCTCTTGTTCCTGGCAGAGAAACACAGCAGCTATACAGGGACGTAAGACTCCATGTGGTTGGATTGGGTACTTCCTAGAAGACATCCATGTTATGCATAGTTATGTGTTAAAAGTTGCATACTTAATGTATTTGCTAAACTGAACACGGTAGTATATGCATTTAGGTACCTTGTATTTTGTCTAAACAGTAAGTCTTCCAGGGGAAGTAATGCGGACAAAAAGAGATAAAAGAGCACCGCCGCCTGAGACAGGGGGCTCTAGCTGTGCTGACTCGGTACCTTCCTCTCCTGTGTTGCCAAAAGCACCTGTACAGGATGAGCCATTACCTCTGTCAGGTATGGCGGCTTCCCCAGTGAAGCCTGGGCCTGCATATGTCACTGAGGACACTTTATCAGCTGCCCTAAATAATCTGGAGGAGAAAATTGCTACTTTAATCGCTAAATCCTCTAAAAAGGACAATAAGCGAAGCAGATCTCCTCCAGTATTGGACCTCCCTTCAGAAGTACCTGAGGAGGAGGAGGATGAGGAGGAGGCTACATCAGCAGAGGATGAGGAGTCAGACGGATCAGGGATATCGGATGAGCCTTTTTCGGTATCCCAGATTTTAAAGTCACAGGTGCAATGCTATGCAGGAGCCGTGCGAGCTGCATTTAGGTTACCCTCTTTGGAGGTAACAGAATCACCTGTCTCCTCCCTAGGATCATTAAGATCCCTGCAAGGTGCATGCTCCTTCCCGGTTCATCCGTTACTAGAGGATCTATTGTACGCAGACTGGCAACATCCAGATAAGCGTTTTTCACCTCCAAAAAAGTTTAACATTCTTTATCCTATGGAGGAAAATTTTTTAAAGAAATGGAGCCTGCCTACGGTAGATGCGGCTATTTCTTGTGTAAATAAAAACCTGACATGTCCAGTGGATAATGTACAAGTGTTTAAAGATCCTTCTGAGAAGAAGTTGGAATCCTTACTGAAATCCTCCTTCCTTTTGGCCGGCTCAATTACCCAACCTGCAGTAGCAGAAGTCGGTATGTGTCAGGTCGTCAGCCAACAGGTAAAGCAGGGGCTGAAGGAGCTGCCTTCAGAGCAGGCTAAAAATTGGGAGAATTTGCCTAAAGCCTTATGCTTCACAGTGGATGCCATGAGAGATTCTATCATACAGGCATCACGCCTTACACTCCAGCTGGTACAGATGCGCAGAGTACTTTGGCTTAAGCATTGGTCAGCGGAAGCCCCATGCAAAAAGTTGTTGGCAAGTTTCCCGTTCCATGGCGAACGCCTTTTTGGGGAAGATTTAGAAAGATATATCCAAAAGATATCAAGTGGTAAAACGACACTTTTACCTGAGAGAAAGAAAAACAAGAGACCTTGTTTTAAACACACTCTCTCCCCAGCTCCCGGGAAATCTGACTCCAGCCAGTGGCGACGGCCTTTTCAGCCGCCCAAAAAAGCCAAAGAACAGGCTCAGAAGAACAAGAAGCCGTGGGGTTCAAGAGCTAATAAGCAAGCCCCCAAAACCTCTCATTGAAGGGGCGCCCCCGCTCGGCCGAGTGGGGGGAAGGCTTCGTCAGTTCTCAGCGACTTGGCGGACAGAAACCCAGGACAAATGGGTGGTATCCACAATATCCTCAGGGTACAGACTGGAATTTCGAGAGATCCCATCTTCTCAATTCCGAAGTTCAAGACTCTCCAAGGATCCACAAAAAAGAGGATCCTTCTTCAAAGGTTTGAATCACTTAATAGCTCAAGGTGTGGTTACAGAGGTACCCCAAAAGGAGCAAGGTTCAGGTTTTTACTCAAACCTCTTTGTGATTCCAAAACCGAACGGAGAAGTCAGACCCATCCTGGATCTAAAAAATCTAAACCAGTTTCTGAACGTTCGCCATTTTCGAATGGAAACGATTCGATCCGTGGTCGCTACTTTAAAAGGCGGAGAATTCATTGCGTCCATAGATATCAAAGACGCATATCTACACATACCAATCCTCCCCGCTCACCAAAGATTCCTAAGGTTTGCGGTAGAAGATCGCCACTTTCAATTTGTGGCCCTGCCATTTGGTGTAGCCACCGCGCCCAGAGTATTCACAAAGGTGCTAGCTCCTCTGTTAGCAAACCTAAGAACACGGGGCATTGCGGTAACAGCCTATCTAGACGATCTACTATTAATAGATCAGTCAAAGGAGGGATTGGATCATGCTGTAGACACTACAGTAGGATACCTGGAGCATTTAGGATGGATTATAAACTTACAAAAATCCTCTCTCCAGGCCCAAAGAAGGATAGTGTACCTGGGCATGATCATAGATACAGCCCAAAACAGGGTATACCTGCCAGAGCCAAAGATACAGTCTCTGAAAGACCTGATCCACAAGGTCAAAGCAAACAAGAGGCCGTCTATTCGCCTTTGCATGAGACTATTGGGAAAGATGGTAGCCTCCTTCGAGGCGGTTCCTTACGCCCAGTTTCATTCGAGACTACTTCAAGGCAATATTTTAGCCTCCTGGAACAGGAAGAGCCAAGCTCTGGATATACCCATGCGCCTGTCCTCACAAGTATGCCACAGCTTCAATTGGTGGCTAGAAGCCAGGAATTTACGGAAGGGAAAGTCCTTCCTCCCAGTGGCCTGGAAGGTGGTATCTACGGATGCCAGCCTATCGGGCTGGGGTGCAGTATTCGAGGAGGCTTCTACCCAGGGAACCTGGGCCAAGACTCAGGGGATCCTGCCCATCAATGTGCTAGAGATCCGGGCGGTATATCTAGCCCTCAAAACCTGGACATACAGGTTACAGGGCTACCCAGTTCGGGTTCAATCCGACAATGCTACGGCAGTAGCTTACATCAATCACCAAGGAGGCACCCACAGTCGGGCAGCCCAAAGAGAGGTGAACCGGAGCTTGGCATGGGCAGAAGAGCATGTACCTTGCATCTCTGCAATCTTCATTCCAGGGATAGAAAACTGGCAAGCAGACTACCTGAGTCGTCAGCAGCTGCTACCAGGAGAGTGGTCTCTTCACCCAGAGATCTTTCAGGCCATATGTCTGAGATGGGGAAACCCAGATGTAGACCTGCTAGCTTCCAGGTTCAACAAGAAATTGGACAACTTTGTGTCCAGAACGAGAGATCCTCTAGCCTACGGGACAGACACTCTAATAACTCCATGGAATCAGTTCTCACTGATCTATGCATTCCCTCCGATCCCTCTTCTACAAAGACTGCTTCGCAGGATCAAGGAGGAGGGAATACCAGTAATCCTAGTGGCCCCAAACTGGCCCAGGAGGCCTTGGTATGCCGAGATCGTAAAAATGGCGATAGGAAGGCCCTGGAAGCTTCCACTTCGACACGACCTGTTGTCACAGGGTCCAGTATTCCACCCTTCCTTACAAAGGCTAAATTTGACGGCCTGGCTGCTGAGACCCACATTTTGAAAAAGAGAGGGGTCTCTGGCCTGGTTCTTTCTACGCTCATTAATGCTAGAAAGCCAGCCTCCAGACTCATCTATCATAGAGTCTGGAAAGCATACGTTTCCTGGTGTGAATCCAGAAGTTGGAATCCTCTGAAATATGAAATAAGTAGGATTCTTGCTTTTTGCCAGTTAGGAGTGGATATGAAATTAGCCCTTAGCACCATCAAAGGGCAAATATCGGCTCTATCAGTCTTCTTTCAGAGACCATTGGCATCTCACTCCCTAGTTCGGACATTCATTCAGGGGGTACTGAGGATAAATCCTCCAGTCAGGTCTCCCTTGTGTCCATGGGATTTGAATTTGGTATTGTCAGTGTTGCAAAAGCAACCTTTTGAACCTATTCGCCATATTCCTTTAATTATATTAAGTAGGAAATTGGCCTTTCTGATTGCTATAGCTTCTGCTAGGAGAGTATCAGAGCTAGCAGCTCTTTCTTGTAAAGAGCCTTATCTAATTTGTCACAAGGACAAGATCGTACTACGACCCCATCCGGCTTTTCTGCCTAAGGTGGTGTCGGCTTTTCACTTGAATCAAGACATTGTTCTGCCTTCCTTTTTTCCAAACCCGCGGACGGCGGGGGAAAAATTATTACACTCTCTAGATCTAGTAAGAGCGGTAAGGGTGTATCTGCAAGCAACCGCTCAGATACGTAAAACAGATGTTTTGTTTATTTTACCAGATGGTCCCAAGAAGGGCCAAGCGGTATCAAAATCCACCATTTCCAGGTGGATTAGACAAGTAATTGTTCAAGCTTATGGTTTAAAGAACAGGACTCCTCCTTTTCCTGTTAAGGCGCACTCTACCAGGGCGATAAGTGCTTCATGGGCAGTGCACCACCAGGCTTCGATGGCTCAGATCTGTAAGGCTGCAACTTGGTCCTCAGTCCATACATTTTCCAAATTCTATCAAATAGATGTGAAAGGACATGAAGATTCCGCCTTCGGGCGAAGTGTGCTGCAGGCAGCAGTATAGGGCTTCTGGTCCGCAAGCGGTCGGTTTGATCTGTGTCTCCCCCCCTTCATATGAGCATTGCTCTGGGACGTCCCATTATGTAATGACTAGCTCTGTGTCCCGTGGTGTACGATAAAGAAAATAGGATTTTTATAACAGCTTACCTGTAAAATCCTTTTCTTGGAGTACACCACGGGACACAGAGGTCCCACCCTTCTTATGGGAACCTTACTGCTTTGCTACAAAACTGAGGTACTTCCCTGATGGGAGGGGTTATATGGAGGGGAACTGTCTTCCATTGGTTGTGCCAGTGTCCAATCACCGCTGGTGACCCTTAACCCATTATGTAATGACTAGCTCTGTGTCCCGTGGTGTACTCCAAGAAAAGGATTTTACAGGTAAGCTGTTATAAAAATCCTATTTTTTTTTTGTTTTGTTTTTTTAGCACTTGTTAATACCAATTACTGATACCTACCGCAACGGTTTTGTTTAGACTTCAGCTGTCAGCAATGGTACAAAGCATTGAAAAGTGATTTACAAAATTAAAATACATTTTATTTTGCGCTTTTTTCAATGTGAAACATGTAAAATATATATGTTATAGGTGCAAAAATAATAAACAAACAAAGAAAAAAAAGGTTAAATTAATAGTTTCTAAAATAAAAAATCAGCAGGAGAATAAGGAGTTAAAGGGTTAATAAGGTGGTTACAACAGAGGAACATAAAAAATAAAATAAAAAAATTGTTCCTCTGTTGTAACCCCTTACGCTAATCAGCCTTATTTAACTCTTTATTCTCCAGCTGATTTTTTATTTTTATTTTAGAAACTATTAATTTAAACGTATATATACTCGAGTATAAGCCAACCCGAGTATAAGCCGAGGACCTAATTTTACCACAAAAAACTGGGAAATCGTATTGACTCGAGTATAAGCCTAGGGTGAGAATGCAGCAGCTACTTTAAGCGGAAAAGAGGGTCAACAGTGCCCATTTGCACGCCTCACTGTGCCAATTGCAGTCTCACTGTGCCATACCTCACTGTGCCCATTGCAGTCACTCTGTGCCATACCTCACTGTGCCAATTGCAGTCACTCTGTGCCATACCTCACTCTGTGCCATACCCCACTCTGTGCCCATTGCAACCTCGCTGTGCCATACCTCACTCTGTGCCCATTGCAACCTCACTGTGCCATACCTCACTGTACCCATTGCAACCTCACTGTGCCATACCTCACTGTACCCATTGCAGTCTCACTGTGCCCATTGCAACCTCACTGTGCCATACCTCACTCTGTGCCATACCTCACTGTGCCCATTGCAGTCTCACTGTGCCATACCTCATTCTGTGCCCATTGCAACCTCACTGTGCCATACCTCACTGTGCCCATTGCAGTCTCACTGTGCCATACCTTACTGTGCCCATTGTAACCTCACTGTACCATACCTCACTGTGCCCATTGCAACCTCACTGTGCCATACCTCACTCTGTGCCCATTGCAACCTCACTGTGCCATACCTCACTGTGCCCATTGCAACCTCACTGTACCATACCTCACTCTGTGCCATACCTCACTGTGCCCATTGCAACCTCACTGTGCCATACCTCACTGTGTTTATTGCAACCTCACTGTGCCATACCTCACTGTGTCATACCTCACTGTGCCCATTGCAGTCTCACTGTGCCATACCTCACTGTGCCCATTGCAGTCTCACTGTGCCCATTGCAACCTCACTGTGCCATACCTCACTCTGTGCCATACCTCACTGTGCCCATTGCAACCTCACTGTGTCATACCTCACTCTGTGCCCATTGCAACCTCACTGTGCCATGCCTCACTGTGCCCATTGAAGTCTCACTGTGCCATACCTCACTGTGCTCATTGCAGTCTCACTGTGCCCATTGCAACCTCACTGTGCCATTCCGCGCTCTGTGCCCATTGCAGTCTCACTGTGCAATACCTCACTGTGCCCATTGCAACCTCACTGTGCCATACCTCACTCCGCCATACCTCACCGTGCCCACTGCAGTCTCACTGTGCCTGAGTACCTGAATTCTTGACAGGCGTCCATTTTTTTAAAAGTCGCGGCTTCCTCCTGGCGTTCCGTTCCCTAATAGGCATTTGACACTGTGTTCCGACTATCACGGAGGTCCTCTCATCCTTGGACTCAGTTTCCCAGCAGACACTGTGTTCAGTGTTCCGCCAATCACGGACATTCTTTCATCCTCGGACAAGAGGACGTCCGTGATTGGCGGAACACTGAACACAGTGTCTGCTGGGAAACTGTCCGAGGATGAGAGGACCTCCGTGATAGGCAGAACACAGTGTCAAATGCCTATCAGGGAACGGAACGCCAGGAGGAAACCGCGACTTTAAAAAAAATGGACGCCTGTCAAGAATTCAGGTACAAAAAAACACTGACTCGAGTATAAGCCGAGGGGGGTATTTTCAGCCCTAAAAAAAGGGCTGAAAAACTCAGCTTATACTCGAGTATATATACGGTACATACACTCGACAGGTTGCTTTAACCACTTAAAGGACTGCCCCACGTACATATACTGTGGCAGGGCAGCCCTTAAGCGCAAAATCACGTACCTGTATGCGATTTCTTCCATTGGCTCCGGGGCGCGCGCGTGCCGCCGGAGCCTTGCTTTCACACGGATTGGACACAGCGGGAGTCAATCAGCGGGTCTGGCGGACGTGATAGCAGCAGGCCACCTGCGATTGTTCGCTGGAGAGACAGAACGGCGGTCTGCCTATGTAAACCAGGCAGACTGTCGTTCTGTCAGGGAGAGATAGATCAGTGATTCCTGCTAATCAGGAACACCGATGTCTCTCTTCCTCGAGTAGACATGGGCGCCGTCAAAAAATTTTTGTTTAGTTTCGTTCCGTTCCATTTCGCATTAAAAAAAATTGTATTTCGTAATTCGTGTACGAAATTTAATTCAGATTCGTACGAAATACGAATTTCGTACGAATCGTAAACTTTAAATGTCGCGCATGTTTCCCGTGCACAAAATGTAATTTTTGACGGAAAAAAAGTCATTTAAAACTCACTCACGGCTATTAATGAATTGTCGGCTTTTATCAATACATAGAAAAGTAATTGATAGAAAAAAAAAAAAGCGTGGGGGTTCCCCCAAATTCAATTACCAGGCCCTTCAGGTCTGGAATAGATATTAAGGGGAACCCCGCCGCAAAAAAAAAAAAAAATAATGGCGTGCGGTTCCCCCTAAATATCCATACCAGGCCCTTCAGATCTGGCATGGATTTTAAGGGGAACTCCACCCCAAATTTTTTAAAAAATGGCGTGAAGTCCCCCCAAAAATCCATACCAGATCCTTATCCGAGCACGCAACCTGGCCGGCCGCAGGAAAAGAGGGGGGACGAGAGAGCGCCCCCCCCTCCTGAACCGTACCAGGCCACATGCCCTCAACATGGGGAGGATGTCCCCATGTTGATGGGGACAAGGGCCTCATCCCCACAACCCTTGCCCGGTGGTTGTGGGGGTCTGCGGGCAGGGGGCTTATCGGAATCTGGAAGACCCCTTTAACAAAGGGGACCCCCAGATCCCGCCCCCCCCTATGTGAATTGGTAAGGGGTACATTGTACCCCTACCATTTCACCAAGAAAGTGTAAAAAAATGTAAATAAAAACACACAAACACCTTGGAAAAGTCCTTTATTAAAAAAAAAAAAAAAAAAAAAAACATTCCAGCGATGAAATCCAGTGTCCCGCGGCGATCCCGATGTCCAGCGCTGTCCGTCATTGGTTGAGCCTGAGCGGACCTGATGGGGAACTTCCTCTGCAGTGTTTTAAATGTATAAACCCGCCCCTTCTAAAGTTCCCCATCAGGTCCGCTAAGCGGACCAGATGCGGAACGTGAGAAGGGGCGGGTCTATTCATGTATTACACAGTAAAGGAAGTTCCCCATCAGGTCCGCTCTACGAGGGGGCGGACCTGATGGTAACTTCCTTCACTGTGTAATACATGAATAGACCCACCCATGAATAGACCCACCCCTTCTCACGTTCCGCTCAGGCTCAACCAATGACGGATAGCGCTGAACATCGGGATCGCCGCGGGACACTGGATTTCATCGCTGGAATGGTTTTTTTTTTTTTTTAATAAAGGACTTTTCCAAGGTGTCTGTGTGTTTTTATTTACATTTTTTTACACTTTCTTTGTGAAATGGTAGGGGTACAATGTACCCCTTACCAATTCACATGGGGGGGGCGGGATCTGGGGGTCCCCTTTGTTAAAGGGGTCTTCCAGATTCCGATAAGCCCCCTGCCCGCAGACCCCCACAACCACCGGGCAAGGGTTGTGGGGATGAGGCCCTTGTCCCCATAAACATGGGGACATCCTCCCCATGTTGAGGGCATGTGGCCTGGTACGGTTCAGGAGGGGGGTGGGGCACTCTCTCGCCCCCCCCTCTTTTCCTGCGGCCGGCCAGGTTGCGTGCTCGGATAAGGGTCTGGTATAGATTTTTGGGGGACTCCATGCCATTTTTCTTAAAATTTGGGGCGGGGTTCCCCTTAATATCCATTCCAGACCTGAAGGGCCTGGTAATTGAATTTGGGGGAACCCCCACGCTTTTTTTTTATTTTTATCAATGACTTTTGTATGTATTGCCGGGAGCCGACAATTCATTAATAGCCGCGAGTGAGTTTTAAATGACTTTTTTTCCGTCAAAAATGACATTTTGTGCAGGGACAGTTCTAAGCACGGGAAACATGCGCGACTTTACATGCATATCATACACACACCCTAGGTACGAAATTTAAAGTAATTTTTCACTTTTGGATCCGAAATTCGTAAACGAAATTTCGTATTTCGTACAGAATTTGTATGCATAAAAATTTGTATTTCGGATTCGTACGAATGTACGAATGTACGAATTTCCGGAAATTCGTAAGAAACTAATCGCACATGTCTATCCTCGAGTCACTTCATCTCACACACAGTAAGGCTAGATTCACACCTAATAGATTTTTTGTGCTTTTTGCAGCTTTGCACTACAGAATGTGTTCCATAGGAAACCATGTTAAATGGACTGTAGTGCACATCTGCAGTCCTTTGATTGCCCCTGATGTTAACCCCTTCCCTGCCAGTGTCATTTATACAGAGACAGTGCAATTTTTGTTAGCACTGATCACTATATTGGTGTTACTGGCCCCCAAAAAGTGTCACTTAAGCCCCATACACACTATCAGTTTTCTTGCAGGTTTTTCTCTTCAGGTTTACCAAAACCATGTAGTGCAAGGGCCTGCCTGATTGCATACGAATTGAAACTCTTAAGGTTTGACCTCATATTAGATGGTTTTGGTAAACCTGAAGAGAAAAACCTGCAAGAAAACTGATAGTGTGTATGGGGCTTGAGTGTCAGATTTGTCCGTCACAATGTCACAATCCTGCTAATAAATCGCTGATCACCACCATTACTAGTAAAAACTATTTTAAAAAAGTCCATAAATGTATCCCATAGTTTGTAGACGCTATAAAACTTTTGCACAAACCAATCAATATACGCTTATTGGTATTTTTTTTACCAAAAATATGTAGCAGAATACAAATTGGTCTAAACTGATGAATTCGATTTTTTACATTTTTTATTGGACGTGTTTTATAGCAGAAAGTAAAACGTTTTTGTTTTTTTTTCAAAATTGTCAGCCTTTTTTTGTTTATGTAGCGGGGTGCTAAATTTAGGGGAAGTGTTTGGGTGGTAGTTATGCCCAAACACCCTAATTGTTAGAGTTCTGGCAACCATTTTTGTCCACAGGTAGAGTATTGGTGTACAGTTCCCTGTGGCCTGCAGGTGGCGCTTCCATGGTGGGTCAGGGTTGAACCGCTGATACAGTGCTCTGCCTTGTGTGTCCCCTCTCGGCAACCATACAGTGGGTGTGGTCTACCTGCTGTGCATGCTGGGAGAGGATATAAAAAGGGGCAGACGCTGCCTGTTCGGGGTTCTGTCGTGGTTGGGGGTCCTACCCCAGGGAGTGTGTTCCTGTCCGCCCTGGGCACCTTTGGCCCAGGGGCGGAGGTCGGTGGATCAGTCCCAGGCACCTTTAGTCCTGGGGCTGCAGCAAAGGCCTGGGCCCAGCACCTTCGGCTGAAGCCTGCCGGGGGTCGAGGGGACCCGTATCCTAGATGAGGAGGCCGGGGGAGGAACCGTTCCAAAGGACTGGTGCAGAAGTCACAGTGAAGGAAGGGTCCCGGTAACTCTCTGGAGGGATGTCTTCTCCTTAATAGAGGCCAAGTTCACCAGGTCTGTGGCAGAGACCAAGTTCACCAGGTCTGTGGCAGAGACCAAGCTCACCAGGTCTGTGGCAGAGACCAAGTTCATCAGGTCTGTGGCAGAGACCAAGTTCATCAGGTCTGTGGCAGAGACCAAGTTCATCAGGTCTGTGGCAGAGACTTTGCGTAAAGTTCGAGTACCATTTCGGCTGCTAGTGCTAGTTAGGGAGACTGTCCGAATGGGCTGAGTCTGCTTGAGAATCGGAGTAGTGAATTGTTCCGTTTGTGCCTGGACCTCTTCCACACCTTAAGCTGTCCTGTTCTCCCTCCAACCTTTTCTGTCAGAGACTGTGTTTTACAAGAAATAAACCTCTACGTTGGAGTACAGCTGGTGTGGACATTCAAGTTACTGTGGGTATACAAGGACTTGTCTTTATTCAATATAGAGGTGAGAAACATTCTCCGGCTGTCTGACTGTGGAAGACCCATCAACAACACCGCTCAACCTCTTCACACAGGAGGGTACGGGCTTGTGGTGCGGTGTGCCTCTCTCTTCCTGCGAGGACTCAAAGTTAATGCAGGTAAAGAAAGGGGTCTGTGCGCTACATTTATAGTGCAAAAAAAATTAACCACAGAGGTGATCAAATACCACCAAAATAAATCTTTATTTGTGGAAAAAAAAAAGGACATACATTTTATTTGGGTACAGCGTCGCAGGACTGCGCCATTGTCTGTTTAAGTAATGCAGTGCCGTATCGCAAAAAATGGCCTGGTCAGGAAGGGGGTAAAACCTTCCGGGGCTGAAGTGGTTAAACAGACTTCATCTACAGATCAAATGAATGAACTTCCCTCTGCAGATAGACAGAAAGATACAAAAAGAAACAAGGTTTCTGTTTATCTTAGTTTCAGTGGCTGAGCAATGTTGTTGATAAACATTGCCGGGCTGCTTTTTTTTTTTTTTTTGACAGCTCCAATTGCCAGGACTTTGTTTACACTTCAGCTGTAAACAGGGGAACCCCACAGACAGCTGAATGAGTCAGTCATTGGTTGTTAAAGGCGCGGCAGCCCGCTCCTTAAAGTGATTGTAAGGCTTTGTTTGTTTTTTTTCTTAAATAACAAACATGTCGTACTTACCGCCACTGTGCAGTTTGTTTTGCACAGAGTGGCCCCGAACACCAACTTCTGGGGTCCCCCGGTGGTGCTGTTAGCTCCTACCCACATCGTATAACCCCCTAGGAGAAGTGTTCTCCCAGGGGGATGCGTTAAGGTGAATAAACATGAGAGTTTACAACCCCTTTAACCGTTAATTGGCTTTCTTTTTTTTTTACACATTTCAGCCGTCAGTGGGGGACTCTCCATTAGTGGTGGAGAGCTTTTGCCATAATCTGCACAGCATACCTAAAATATAACCATCTCCTTCTGTGCTGTACAACAGAGATGACAGGTCCAGGCACCTTTCACAACTGCGACCCCCATCTCTGCTGCTTGCAGCCATTGGGTGGCCGCAGATGTCCTGTGCACGTGCACAGGAGTTACATTACCTCTAGTACCCGGCCCATACTTGGGCTGAGAGTGATTCAGGAGTGCACACAAAAAAAAAAAAAAAAGGGGGGGGGGAGGGGGAAAGAGGAAGAAATGTTTGGCAAATAAGACTTTTTCCTTCTCTTCTGCCAAAAATCCCAACTTCTCAGCAATTTTATAGTTGGATCTGTCTTTAATGGGAGTCCGTAGCTCTGCTTCAGTGGTCTTCAAAATGTTCTAAACAAAAGGTTTTAGTTTACTGTCCTTCAGACTTTAGAGAGGACCGGACTGTGACCAAAGGGAGTAGACAGTGCCTCTGGTTTGGTGATCAAGCAAAGTGCTGCATCCGGCCTGCAAACCGCAGTTTGGAGACCACTGATCTTCTTTAATCTTAGATATCCTGATTCTTGCACAAGCCTTGTTGGAATGGCCCTTGTTTTACCTAGTGTGATATCCGGAGTCCTGCATATTTCCCATAGAAATCCAATCCCTGTGAAAACAGCTTTTCAGCCATAATCCTTGGATAAACATTGGCTAAACCAGTGTCGGGTCACTGGGCAGACTAGGTCTGCTCACTGCAGTGTATTGGAGGATTTCGGCTGTATAGCTTGGACATTAATACCTTTAATGTTCTATAGGAAAGTCGCCACATTTATATTGTTGACTTTGCAAAATCCTAGTTCAGTGTTTTTCAAAATGTTTTCAGTCAAGGCACCCTTTAGAACTCAGCTATGATTAAACACTAGGAATAGTGTGAAACGCGTCAGCTGTCCGGTCTGCTGTGATTTGTTTTGAGTGCAGCTGTCCAGAAAGACACTTTCTTTTATTGCCTTGCTTGATGCATCGCCTGCACCTGGGGTTTCTGTCAGGAGGATCATTACGAGGACATACCTCACCTGGAGCGGCTACTTTCTCTTACCCTTTAGAACTGTGCACAATCCTGGGCCACACCACTCTGAGGGCTCGTTCACACCAGGAGGTGGGTTTAAGCACACACTTTTTTGCTTGTTCGCACATTTTACATGTATTTAAATTGTTGTTCCATTGCACTGTGACCCTACCTCACACTGACTAGGTTCGTCTGCCCGCAGCGGGTTTACCCTGGTGGCCACGTGTACCCCATGCTAGGTGGCGCTTCTTGACCTGTCTCTGGATAGTCATGTGCATGCGAACACAACTGGCCCATGCTGCCGTTGAGATATCAGACCATTCACTAAACTTAACTACTTTGAGTTTATAAAATGAACCTGGTCACCAAGTGACCCAGCAAGAACATACAACACACTTTTCTTCCAGGGGACTTACCTCCTTAGTCAGCTCGTAGACCAGCTGGTACAGCAGGGGGGTGCAATCCACTCTTAAGGTGTAGTTTCCTAAAAAAAAAAATGAAAAAGAAAAAACTCCTCTATAGGGAATCAAAGAGAAACTTCAAATGATAGCCACCATTCCGACGCTTCGACTAGATGGATAAAAAGGGTGGTTATAGAAGGTCAACATTGGCAGGTAAGAATATATACTTAAACATAAGCATTTTCACAGATCACACTACATGTATAGGGCACTTGTCAACATTTCATCACTATCTCTTTCACACCATGAACAAAAAACTACTCCCGTGTGACCAAAATCTAGGCAGCCCGGATCACATGACTCCCAACTGTAGACTTGGATGAAAAGGAAGTCCAGAGAAATTGACTTCCAAAATCTGGTTCATGGATCTTTATTAAAAATTAGCAACATGTACATCAAGCCAGAGTGTTTTGGGGGAACAGACTCTTCAGGGCTGTTGCAGTGTTCTATTTGGTGGGAACAATTCCCATGAGTGGTTCCTGAATGGCAGGATGCCGGCTTTTGTTGTATAGGCAGCAACACAACTGCCTTACTGCATAAACATCATTGCGACCAATAAAACAAGAAGCCAGCATCCTGCCATTCAGGAACCACTCATGGGAATTGTTCCCACCAAATAGAACACTGCAACAGCCCTGAAGAAGGGGGAGTCTGTTCTCCCAAAACGCGTTGGCTTGATGTACATGTTGCTATTTTTAATAAAGATCCATGAACCAGATTTTAGAAGTCGCATTTGGGCGCGCCTTCCTTTTTATCCAAGTCTACATGCTGAAAGCACCTTAAGGTTGCACAGAAAAGGCAGCAGCCCAATCTCGAGAGGGGCCATCGCCACCATCTATTACTGGGCACTATCCACTGGAAGGCATTTCTTCCTTTTTTGCCCACACGTATACCCACTCAGGACTAGTGACCAATCCAGTCAGTCCAGTGCAGTCTCCAACACAACTAGGTACAACTGTGGGCATTTCACATCATTAGTGACTGTCACTGCACTGTATGCAGACTTGCAGCAAGATAGAAAGACCAGCCAGGCACAGCCTGCACATCTAATGAGGAAATATAACTACCCCTATGCAAGGAGAATTACAGAGACGATATCTTTAAATTATTAAGACCCCATGTGCGTGCAGAGTTTAGCTCTGGTGCATGGTGCTCTGCAGTTTAGATATGGTCAGAGGGCACTAAGAGGCTGACAACTGCTGTGGCTGGATGGGGCGCCTAGTGATACTTACATTTTGGGCAGTATGTACCCAGGGAGGAATGATCAGAACACAGACTTCCAGTCATTCGTCCTGGATACATACCACTCTAAACGTTCGTAACACTCGGGTGCCTCGGCAGGCTGCCAACAGTAGGGCAGGATGGTGCGCCTGTGCCCTTAGCCTGCACCTAAACTTGAACCTCATGCATAAAGGATAGACAGCCAGTGTGCATGGGGGCAATACTCACACCATTAAGATCCCATTAAAGTGACCCTGTTAGTACAGTCACCTGTATAGAATTGCATATCTGATAAATAAGAGTAACTAAACTTATATAACAGTAGATGTTGAAATACCAGCTCTTTGCTGCTCACACCGGCAAAAAGCAAAGTGATGGTATTTCAACAAATAGGCTTGTATGCAACTCTTATACAAAATGATTCTGCACCGATAGTGTTTTTTTTTATTATTATAAAAAAAGAAGTGAAAAAAAAAAAAAAAAACAGTACATCTACTAACATCTGGTAAGTGGACCTTCAGAACACACACAAGTAGAGGTCTTTTTAGTCAAAGTGCATGTTTGAATTACATTTTTTAATAAAATGGTGAGACAATAACTGGTTTGTTGTCCACATGTGAAGTAACAAACACTCATGTGGTTTGGGAGTCTAAGTTGGAGGTTATAAAAAGGAGAAGCCAGAAATACAAGTAAAACCTTGGATTGCAAGCATAATTCGTTCCGGAAACATGCTTGTAAACCAAAGCACTATATATATCAGAGCGAATTTTCCCATAAGAAATAATGGAAACTCAAATGATTCGTTCCACAACCACTTATTCATAAGTCCTTTAGTCTATAGTCCATATAAAAAGATTATAGCAATGCGATAGGTTGTGTAACCATAACATGTCCATCCACAAATGGAAGCCTCCACAAGGGGATTAGAAGCAAAATCCAGCAGGAGCTACAGAGTATAAAAGAGAAGAGAGGCGCCTCTAAGTGTAGCAATATGGTAAATTTAATGAAGGTACAACATTTAGCAACTCACATGGTTGCTGATTAAAAGAGGCACATCTAAGTATGCAGGCATCCGGGGTAAAACTATCCACATAGACCGTCCTCCTCACCGCCTGGCTCTCACCGCTATCAGTCTGCAATCGTGACCGGGAAGACTACGCTGCAGTAGAGCGATCTGAAAGCTAGGCTTGAACCGCTCGTGAAAGGGATGACATCAATGGCGGTGTGGAGGTCAGTCTATGTGGACAGCTTTACCCCGGATGCCTGCATACTTAAATGTGCATGTTTAAATCATCAACCATGTGAGTTTCTAAATGTTGTAACTTCATTAAATGTAACCATATTGCTACACTTAGAGGCGCCTCTCTTCTATTTTATACTCAGTTGTGACATGACTCTACTCTTATATCAAGACATCGCTTGTATATCAAAGTCAAAATTTATTAAAAAATGTTGCTGGTCTTGCAAAACGCTCTCAAACCAAGTTACTCTCAAACCAAGGTTTTACTGTATACAAATTAAAGTGAATGCTGCATTTTAATGTTTACTGAGCTTTGACTATCCTGGGCCCACATTGACAAAGATCCAAATGCTACTCATTCCATGTTCCTCCCCTAGAATTCTCAAAGCCTTAGTTGGTTGGAGGTTAGTAAATGCTTCATCACAATATAAAGATACCTGGGCAAATATAAAAAAAAACGGGTATACATTCTACAACTTAATAGAGCATACTAAAAAAGGACATACAAATCTCACCTTCTATGGAAGAGTCTGAATTTATGTAGGCCACTCCTCTCTCCTGGAGAATTTTAGCATTTTCCTAAAGAAATATTTAAAAGAGAAGATAAAGTAAAAATGTTTTATTAAACACCAGGAACTGGAAATCTATACAATTTAATGTTTTCATTAAAAAAAAAAAAATGAATTTCCAAAGTCAACATATTTGTGTAGTTTTGAACAGTGTAGAAATTTGTTAAAACCCCATTGTGGATTTTGTGTCTCCAAATGGGAAGATCTCCCATCACTATGTGTCTTGCAGACACAAATATAAAATAATCAACACAAGCCATATACCAGGGCACTAAACCTTGCACAAGGGGGCGGGAGCAGATAATTATCTCACTGCACACTACGTCCGCCATGTTACTGAAGTCCAAAGTCCAGTAACATGGTGGACGTAAGGTGCAGGGAGACAATTATGCTGCTCCCACCAGTTTGTGCAATCTATATTGCTTATTGGCACTATGGACTCCGATAATATGGCCGCCCGAGGACTTTCTGTTAGCAGTGATGCACTTTCAGTCCAACAGAGCAACTCTAGCGTCCCTGTTGGCTTGAATGAAGCAGCTTCCTCCACTCTTACCTTCCAGGGAGCACAGATCTTGCCACATTATACCCGCAGGTCGGGTAGTTTTACTGCGCCTCAGACAAGAGACCCACTGTGGTTTAGATATGCTTTTCATCTACTCTTTACTCAGAGGTCCTAATCTCATGCCTGCCAAAAGTTGGGAAACCTACATTGGGAACACCCAAGATAAAGTTCAGCATGGGTGCATGCATCATCTAGAGTAAACTTGCATTTTCAGCGTGTTTGTATTAAAATTTAGCTCTGCTTTAAGGCAACCCAGGGTACAGCGATAAGGAGATGGTAGTAGAAATCCATAGTAATCAATTGAATTTAATTGTAATAAGAATTCTGAGTGTTTGCTATGAGACAAAACACTTTTCTACAATGAACACCACTTGATCTCACCTCTGCCCACTCTGTTGATCCCAGAAGTCCAAACTCTTCCGCATCCCAGCTTGCAAAAATAATTGTTCTTCTGGGTCTCCAACCTGAAATAAAATGTTCTTTAGCTGTGGACAAGACTGCATTTTTCACTGCTCAGACATGCTGGTATGTTAATTGGCTTAGGTCTAAAATCAGGCCTAGTACGTGTGTGGGCCTAAAAATCCCAACTGCATCCTCCCAAGTAAAGCCTGGCGATACTTAAGTCACCAATGCAGCCCTGGTACTCATTTCAAGCATGAAGCCACAGTAAAAAGCGAGGTTGCAGGTTCTGAAGTAGATGGGTGAGATGGAATAATAAAACAAATGCAAGACGACCCTATCTTTCTGGCTTGCAGATGGAACAGGGCAGAGCAGGGCTGTATACATTCTATTAACATTTGAGTGTCAGTACCAAGCCTCAAAATGTAGAACTTGTGATAACTTATTCCCCCCCCCCCTCTTTGTCTGGTCACCTCTGATTATTTGTTCAGTAAGAGAAGTATAGAGGAATTGGCCTACAGGAGTTGGTGAGAAGATTCAGAGTTAGTATGGTCCGAGAAACATGAAACCCATCTTTCCTTACTCTCGTTGATTGATTTTTACATTTAAAAATAATAACTCTGCAAATAAAAGTAGACTCCATGCTACCAGCAGCAGTGCATTCTTGCAATGGTCTTCAATTAAAAAATAATAATGATCACAATGCAAGGAGAGTCATGATTCATGTGTACCATAAGGTCGCGAAAGGGCTTACGAAAATTGAACAAGCAAGAATTAAAACCAAAATTTTTAAAAAATTGATTATTGGGCATGAAAATAGGCAATCAATAGTAGGGTAAGAAAATGGAGATTCTAAAGTCCTTGTTATGACCAGAAATGCGCTTCTGGGGGCCCCAAGGACTCCTGTGACACTCTCTTCCCCCAGCCTATCCCTCCTATGTTGTGATGGGGCAGGCTGGGGCTTAGGCAAAGTGGTATGTTTCTCATGCTTCAAGGTGTCCTGCTCTCCTTATAGCATAAGGAGAGGGTTGGGACTTTATGTGAAGCATGCTACCGAATTGGCGACAAACAAGGAGTGTTTGGCGAGTGTATAGTAAAAAGGTATCTTATACACATTATATCATAGCATACACATAATATAAACAGACAAAGTACATATATTTACATATATATGTATCACATAATATAATAGCATAATGGCATATTGATACATTATATTAACAAATCTAAAAACACCAGACTCTAGGATCACACAATGTATAACAAAACCATCCTTAATTTGGTAAAGGCCAGTAAAACAACCAATATGGTTTCTCCAGCCCTCAGCGCCTTTCACCCAGACTCATTTTTATAGACACAGATTTTGCATCTGCTTTTGAAGAGTGGAAATTATCCATGAAACCCGTCGAGCTATATAGATGCTATCATTATGACTATACATCTCAAGAGTGTCATCAACATTTTCATCGATTATGTTTTACTGGCCTTTACCAAATTAAGTATGGTTTTGTTATATATTGTGTGAACAAGGATCCTAGAGTCTGGTGTTTTTATAATGGTAATATCATGTATCAATATGCCATTATATTATTATGTGGAGTTGAGTTGAGTTGCATCTTGATATAGCACAGTCATTTACCCCATAGGATCTCGACGCGCTTGTCGACCAGTTTTTAGACAGAAGCATGTCTTTGGAGTGTGGGAGGAAACCGGAGTACCCGGAGGAAACCCACAGGGAGAACATGCAAACTCCAGGCAGGTAGTGTCGTGGTTGGGATTCGAACCAGTGACCCTTTTTACTGCTACGCGAAAGTGCTACCCACTACACCACTGTGCTGCTCATATGTGTGACACATATATGAAATAAATTATACTTATGTGTACTTTGCCTATGTTATGATAATACGTGTACGCCAAGATACGTGTATAAAAAGATACCTTTTACTATACACGTGCCAGACACTCCTTGTTCATATCGCCAATTCTGTTGCATGCTTCACATAAAGTCCCAACCCTCTCCTTATGCTATTAGCAAATAGGGATGGAGGCACTTGACTTTCGATGTCCTGAGCCTCATACAATGTCCTAAACCCTTTCTCTCTTAATAAACTGCTCTCCTTATTAGTATTAAAGTAGTGAGCGCAAGCTTTGAGTGCACCTCCATTTTAAATTGTCTGGAAAGGAGTTAAAAACAAAACAAAAAACAAAAAGAACACACCACTACCTTGAAAAAAAACTGCTACAATTATGTGTGACCTTCAATCTACAGTAAGCAGCCTAGATCTCATGGTCTTGGGTTACCTAATCATTAACGTCAGTAGAGGGTCTATTTTTCATCAGACAGAGGCCGTCTGGTAGATTTGAAGTGAGCTTTGCGGCTCAGCAAAGACAGACATTGCAGCAGTACTTGCGTCGTACAGCCTGCATATAAAATGAGCAAATAGAATAGCTACGGTAGCACCCTGCTCCTATTGGGTAGGTGCTAGTGTAAATTTGGTTGCCTGAGTTATGGTTCGACTCAGAATAATTGTACCAAGTTATGGGTCTCTGTTTCAGTTTGGCCGAGTTGTAGGAATTCCACCTGACTGTAGGTGTCGTTGTCGCCACAGATCAGGGTTGGAATTGCAGCTAGTTGGATGTATTGGGTACCTCTTGCCCAGAGGCAGCTCAGTGGGATTGGTCACCAGTGTGGAATCTGTTGTCCTCTGGATTGAAGAAAGTATTAGTGATCTGCAAAAGTAGAGGTACCTGAATCTCCCCCAACCCTCCATCCCTCTGTCTGAAGTTTTCTTTAATAAAACTCCTTGAGAAAAAGAGACTACT
Source organism: Rana muscosa (assembly GCA_029206835.1). Lineage (NCBI taxonomy): Eukaryota > Metazoa > Chordata > Amphibia > Anura > Ranidae > Rana > Rana muscosa. The sequence continues at coordinate 1,044,590,928 of CM055117.1, forward strand.
GTATTTATCGGCGTATAACACACACCCCAAGTTTAGGAGGGAATTTTAAGGAAAAAAACTTTTAGGAGGGAAGTTTAAGGGAAAAAAATCTTACATTTGAATGCCCATCAATGCAGCCTTATCAGTGTCATTTGCAGCCTTGTCAGTGCAGCCTTGCCCCCAGTGTCCATTGCAGCCTTGTCAGTGCAGCCTTGCCCCAGTGTCCATTGCAGCCTTGTCAGTGCAGCCTTGCCCCAGTGTCCATTGCAGCCTTGTCAGTGCAGCCTTGCCCCAGTGTCCATTGCAGCCTTGTCAGTGCAGCCTCGCCCCAGTGTCCATTGCAGCCTTGTCAGTGCAGCCTCGCCCTAGTGTCCATTGCAGCCTTGCCAGTGCAGCCTTGCCCCAGTGTCCATTGCAGCCTCATCAGTGCAGCCTTGCCCCAGTGTCCATTGCAGCCTATCCCAGTGCAGCCTTGCCCCCAGTGTCCATTGAAGCCTTTCCCCACAGTGCAGCCTTGCCCCCAGTGTCCATTGCAGCCTTGCCCCAGTGCAGCCTTGCCCACAGTGTCCATTGCAGCCTTGGATGAATTTAAAATTGGCGCTGCCGAGATCGCCGCCTAGACTGGGCGGAGCGAACGCCGCCGAGATCGCAGGGACTGGGCGGAGCCGAGATACACATAGCCGAGTGTACTCTGCTCTTCTCGCCTCCGCTCACAGTCACGCCCTATGATGAACATAACACAGGTCCAATGGCAGGACTGGGCGTGACTGTGAGCGGAGCCAAGAAGAGCCGATTACACTCGGCTATGTGTATCTCGGCGGCGACCGCTACGCTCACAATCAGCGCAGATCGGCGTATAACACGCACCCACGATTTTCCCCTGATTTTAAGGGGAAAAAAGTGCATGTTATACACCGATAAATGCGGTAAGTGTTTGGTGCAGACATTTGTGAACATCTCTTCAAGGAGGACCCCTAGGACGAACGTGGTGAACAGTAAGGTAACGGCAGGCCCAAAATCTTAACCAGCATCTCCTACAGAGGTAGTGCTACACTACCTTACACAAATATTAGTACAAATTATACAAAGAAACAGTGTTTCAATACTGTGAGGGGGTTAGCTCGGCAGCGGGTGTGTGTGACCCCTGGGATGGGCTCCCCACACAAAAACAGGCCCAGCAAACAGAGGTTGTGGTTTTCAAAATCAAAAAGGTGCGGTTTATTTTCTATTTACAGTGGCAAAACACAGCAAAGCAAAAGAAACATAAACAAAATAAATCCTGGTCAACTTGACCTCTGACTAAACATACAGGTTTCCTAACTAACAACTGGGATCAGCCTAGTGCTGTCCTAGTCCCCAAGTCCCTGGTTTTAAATGTCCAAGCAAATAGCCACACAGGCTTTGTCTCACCGCACAAGGGTTCACTCTCTCCAGGAAGTCCACACAGGTCTGCTTCCAGGCATGAGCTAACATCTAATGAAGCTGGGAGTTCTTATAGAGGCCTAAATGAGCTGACAAGCTTCAGCTGGTCTCATCAACTCCCTGTCTGCACGACGCCCCACACTCTCCCTAGAGGTATGAGTCATCCATGAGCCCACTATCCTCAGCTGGGCTTATACAACTCTCCACCTAGTTGTATAAGTCGGCGTAAAGCCTGAATCTGGGCGAAATATATCTACCCCCCTGGATGCAACCAGGTGACTTTACCTTCCTGCTGTCACATACCCCCCCCTCTTGTTTTAACCTCGGGGTTGGAACACCAGCAATCAGGCATTCATGTACTCGAGACAAAGCATCCACATTCCCCATTTGAACGCCAGGGCAATGCTTTACTGTGAAGTTGAATTCCTGGAGGGCCAGGAACCACCTATTCACTCTTCTATTTGTTTCCTTGTTTTGAGCCATCCACTTTAACGGAGCGTGATCCGTAACCATGTCAAAGTGCCTACCTAGCAGGTAGTACCGAAGGGAAACTAGAGCCCACTTCACCGCTAAACACTCCTTTTCAACGGTGGCGTAATTTACCTCATGGGACTTCAACTTCCTGCTGAGGTAAATGACTGGGTGCTCTTCCCCGTTCCAGACCTGGGACAATACTGCTCCTAACCCCACATCTGACGCATCACTTTGTACGACAAAGTCTTTAGAGAAGTCGGGTGAGTACAACACTGGCTGGCTACATAAGGCTTGTTTCAAGAATTGGAATGCTGCCTCAGCCTCGGGGGTCCATTTAATCATGACCGACCCTTTCCCCTTCGTCAGGTTGGTTAGGGGCACAGCCTTAGAAGCAAAGTGGGGAATGAATCGCCGATAATACCCAGCGATTCCCAGAAAGGCTCGTACCTGCTTCTTGCTGTTGGGACGTGGCCAACTCTGGATGGCCTCGACTTTGTTGAGTTGGGGTTTTATTACTCCCCTCCCAATGGTGTACCCAAGATATTTGGCCTCCTCCTGCCCAATGGTACACTTCTTGGGGTTAGCCGTAAACCCCGCTTCCCGAACAGAGTCCAGGACTGCTTGCACTTTTGGCAGATGTGAGGCCCAATCTGTGCTATGGACAATTACGTCATCCAGGTAAGCCGCAGCATACTTCCGATGGGGCCTCAGCATCTGGTCCATTTTCCGCTGGAATGTGGCCGGCGCATTCTGTAACCCGAACGGCATTCTTTTATATTGGAACGCCCCGTCTGGGGTTACAAATGCGGTTTTCTCTTTGGCCGACTTGGCCAGGGGGATTTGCCAATACCCTTTTGTGAGGTCAAGAGTCGTCATGTATCGGGCTGTTCCCAGCCGGTCGATCAACTCATCTATACGTGGCATGGGGTAGGTGTCAAATTTTGTAACTTTGTTCAACTGACGAAAATCGTTACAAAATCGCCAGCTCCCATCCGGTTTAGGCACCAACACAATGGGACTAGACCAATCACTTTGGGACTCCTCTATCACCCCTAAGTTCAGCATTTTCTGTACTTCCTCCCGTATTGCCTCCCGTCGGGCCTCTGGGATCCGATAGGGTTTTAACTTCACCCTTTCACCGGGCGGGGTAATGATGTCATGCTCTACCCCAGATGTTTGTCCCGGCAGCTCAGAGAATACCTCCTTGTTGCGAAGCACAAACTCCTTAACCTCCTGTTGTTGGGGTTGTGACAAGGTGGCTGCTATTCCAACCTCAGGAATCACGCAACCAGTTTGAGCTGGTGACCAAGTGTCTGCGACTAGGGACTCTCTATCCCTCCAGGCTTTCAACAGATTAACGTGATAGATCTGTTCGGGCTTTCGCCTTCCTGGTTGTCTGACCTTGTAATTCACTTCGCTCACTTTTTCCATTATCTCGTAGGGGCCTTGCCATTTGGCAAGGAATTTACTTTAAACCGTAGGGACAAGTACCAGTATCCTATCCCCCGGGGAAAAGGTACGGGTCTTGGCTCCACGGTTGTACACTCTCTGCTGTGCTAACTGCGCTTGGGCCAAATGTTCCTTCACGATGGGCATTACCTGTGCAATTCGGTCTTGCATCAGGGCGACATGCTCAATCACACTCCTGTGGGGAGAACTCTCACTTTCCCAAGTTTCCTTGGCAATATCCAACAGCCCTCTTGGGTGTCTCCCATATAGTAACTCAAAGGGGGAGAATCCCGTAGAGGATTGGGGCACCTCCCTAATAGCAAACATCAGATAAGGAAGTAGACAGTCCCAATCCTTTCCATCTCTATCCACCACTTTCTTCAACATTTGTTTTAGGGTTTTGTTGAATCTTTCAACCAGCCCATCGGTTTGGGGGTGATACACAGATGTACGTAATTGCGTCACTTTGAACAATTTACACAGCTCCTTCATAACCCGGGACATAAAGGGTGTACCTTGGTCCGTAAGCAGTTCTTTACAAATACCCACCCGGCTAAACACAAGAGATAGCTCTTTGGCTATGGTTTTGGCCGAGGTATTTCGGAGAGGGATCGCTCCTGGATAACGGGTGGCATAGTCCATTATAACTAATATGTACTGGTGCCCCCTAGCGGACTTGATTATAGGACCTACCAAATCCATGGCGATCCTCTCAAACGGGACCTCAATGATGGGTAGAGGGACCAGCGGGCTACGGAAATGTGGCATCGGGGCCGACCTCTGACACACAGGGCAGGAGGAACAATAATTTTCTATGTCCTTCATCACCCCCGGCCAATAGAATCTCTGTAATACCCTCTCTCGGGTTTTCTCTGTCCCCAGATGACCTCCAAGAATGTGCCCATGGGCCAACTCCAACACCAACTTCCTGTAAGGTTTGGGCACCACAAGCTGCTCAACGGTTTCTTCTGCCCTTTTTGCCACCCGATACAGTAGGTCCTTCTCTACGCTGAAGTATGGGTAAGTGCAGGTATTATCTGGGTTCACTAACTCGCCATCTATTTTCACTACGTTTTCCCGTGCCTTTATTAGGGCGGGGTCTTTCAACTGTTCTGTGGCAAAGTTTTCCCTGTGAACCTCAAGATCAGAAAACTCCACAGACGGTAGGTTTTCGTCTGAGGAGGTGGGCTCCTCTCCAGTTTCTTGAGTCTCCCCTGCCAATACTGATAAGGGAAATTCCGGAGAGTCCTCACCACTCTCAGGGGAGTTCTGGCTATCACATTCCTGGTACATAGGGGCACCAGTGGGGGGCTCAGGATCATCCCACAGTTCCCAGAACTTTGGAAAATCCCTTCCCACAATGGCGTCATGCGGTAACTGAGATACTAAGCCCACTGGATGAGAGAGGGTACCTTTGGGGGTCTCGAAACACACTGTAGTCACTGGATACTCTCGGGTGTCCCCATGCACACAAATAACAGCTACCTTGCTATTCCCAGAGACCTCTGTTTTAACTAACTCAGCCTTTATCAGGGTCACAAGGCTACCTGAATCCAGCAATACCACAACATTTCTACCATTAACACACATTTTGCATAAATGTTTCTCAGTTCCTCGAATGGCAGTGCATGCGACTGTCGCACACAGCGACTGACGTCTGCCCGTCAGAAAGTCACACTGCATGGGTTCCTCCACAACCGGGCAATTGGCTGCAATATGTCCCGCTTGCCGGCAGCGGTAGCAAACGATCCTTCTTGCCGCCTCTTGAGCCGCTGATTTCCCAGGCTGTTCTCGCCAAACTTGGGGTAGAGCTCCCACCCTCTCACTCTCTCCACCCTCACCCCTTGGAATCCTCTTATCCGCCCCTGGGGATGGTCTGGTCTTAGGGTGGAAAGTCCGAGTGTCTCTGGAAGAGGCCGTCAGGTTCTCTGTAGCCAAGTATTTCTCCACACAATCCACAAGACCATCGGCCGTCTCTGGGTCTCCATGGCTCACCCACTTTTGGATGGCAGTAGGAAGAGCTCTCAAAAACCGATCCATTACAACACGCTCCACAATCTTTGGTGCGGACAAAGTCTCTGGCTGTAGCCACTTTCTGCTCAGGTGAATGAGATCATACATTTGAGACCTGGGGGGTTTTCCAAGCTGGAAAGTCCAGTTATGCACACGCTGAGCCCGGACAGCCTGGGTGACACCCAGCCTTGCCAATATTTCAGCTTTTAGCATCACATAGTCTTTTGCTTGGTTAGGCTCTAGGTCATAGTAAGCTTTCTGCGATTCACCAGTTAACAGAGGAGCCACCAGTCCAGCCCACTGCTCCTCAGGCCACTTTTCTCTTTCAGCGGTCCTTTCAAATGTGGTCAAAAATACCTCTGGATCATCCTCTCCAGTCATTTTTGTCAATAAACGACTCACCCCAAAGGACGCGGTATTAGTGGGACGGCTTTCCTCACTGGTCTGCGGACGTTGCTGCATTACTGCTTCCATCTGTTGTTGTAGTCTCTGCTCTTGCTTCTGCAACAGGTCTATGAAGCGGGCCTCAGATTGCTGCTGGGCTTGTTGCTGAGCCTCCAGACTCTGTTGCAAAGTTGCGTTTGTCTGCTGCTGGGCTGCAAGGCTCTGTTGATGAGCTTGCTGCTGGGCTGCGAAGTTCTTTTGCAAACCTGCATTTGTCTGCTGTTGATTGGCATTTGCTAGAGCCAGCTGCTTCAGTATCTCCTCCATGCTGGCTTAAAAAAAAAAACTGCCACTGGTTCTCCACCAACTGTGAGGGGGTTAGCTCGGCAGCGGGTGTGTGTGACCCCCGGGATGGGCTCCCCACACAAAAACAGGCCCAGCAAACGGAGGTTGTGGTTTTCAAAATCAAAAAGGTGCGGTTTATTTTCTATTTACAGTGGCAAAACACAGCAAAGCAAAAGAAACATAAACAAAATAAATCCTGGTCAACTTGACCTCTGACTAAACATACAGGTTTCCTAACTAACAACTGGGATCAGCCTAGTGCTGTCCTAGTCCCTAAGTCCCTGGTTTTAAATGTCCAAGCAAATAGCCACACAGGCTTTGTCTCACCGCACAAGGGTTCACTCTCTCCAGGAAGTCCACACAGGTCTGCTTCCAGGCATGAGCTAACATCTAATGAAGCTGGGAGTTCTTATAGAGGCCTAAATGAGCTGACAAGCTTCAGCTGGTCTCATCAACTCCCTGTCTGCACGACGCCCCACACTCTCCCTAGAGGTATGAGTCATCCATGAGCCCACTATCCTCAGCTGGGCTTATACAACTCTCCACCTAGTTGTATAAGTCGGCGTAAAGCCTGAATCTGGGCGAAATATATCTACCCCCCTGGATGCAACCAGGTGACTTTACCTTCCTGCTGTCACAATACATTACCACAATACAAGTGAAACTCGAAAAATTAGACGTTTGTGCAAAAGTTCATTTATTTCACTAATGCAACTTAAAAGGTGAAACTAATATACGAGATAGACTCAGTCATTACATTCAAAGCAAGATAGTTCAAGCCGTGATTTGTCATAATTGTGATGATTATGGCTTACAGCTCATGAAAACCCCAAATCCACAATCTCAGAAAATTTTAATATTTTGAAAAGGGGCAATATTCTAGGCTCAAAGTGTCCCACTCTAATCAGCTAATTAAGCCATAACACCTGCAAAGGGTTCCTGAGCCTTTAAATGGTCTCTCATTCTGGTTCAGTAGGAATCACAATCATGGGAAAGACTGCTGACCTGACAGTTGTGCAGAAAACCATCATTGACACCCTCCATAAGGAGGGAAAGTCTCAAAAGGTAATTGCAAAAGAAGTTGGATGTTCCCAAAGTGCTGTATCAAAGTACATTAATAGAAAGTTATGTGGAAGGGAAAAGTGTGGAAGAAAAAGGTGCACAAGCAGCAGGGATGACCGCAGCCTGGAGAGGATTGTCAGGAAAAGGCCATTCAAAAGTGTTGGGGACTTTCACAAGGAGTGGACTGAGGCTGGAGTCAGTGCATCAAGAGCCACCACACACAAGCGGATCCTGGACATGGGCTTCAAATGTCGTATTCCTCTTGTCAAGCCACTCCTGAACAACAACCAACGTCAGAAGCGTCTTACCTGGGCTAAAGAAAAACAGACTTGGTCTGGTGCTCAGTGGTCCAAAGTCCTCTTTTCTGATGAGAGCAAATTTTGTATCTCATTTGGAAACCAAGGACCCAGAGTATAGAGGAAGAATGGAGAGGCACACACTGCAAGATGCTTTAAGTCCAGTGTGAAGTTTCCACAGTCTGTGTTGATTTGGGGAGCCATGTCATCTGCTGGTTTTGGTCCACTGTGCTTCATTAAGTCCAGGGTCACCGCAGCCGTCTACCAGGAGATTTTGGAGCACTTCATGCTTCCTTCCGCAGACGAGCTCTATGGGGATGCTGACTTAATTTTCCAGCAGGACTTGGCAACTGCCCACACTGCCAAAAGCACCAAAACCCGGTTCAATGAAAGTGGGATTACTGTTCTTGGATGGCCAGTAAACTCGCCTGACCTGAAACCCATAGAGAATCTATGGGGCATTGCCAAGAGAAAGATGAGAGACATGAGACCGAACAATGCAGAAGAGCTGAAGGCCGCTATTGAGGAATTGTGGTCTTCCATAACACCTCAGCAGTGCCACAGGCTGATAGCTTTCATGCCACACCACATTGAGGCAGTAATTGCTGCAAAAGGGGCCCAAACCAAGTACTGAGTACATGTGCATGCTTATACTTTTCAGAGGTCCGATATTGTTCTATGTACAATCCTTGTTTTATTGATTGCATGTAATATTCAAATTTTCTGAGATTGTGGATTTGGGATTTTCATGAGCTGTAAGCTATAATAATCACAATTATGACAAATCACGGCTTGAACTATCTTGCTTAGCATGCAATGAGTCTATCTCATATTAGTTTCACCTATTAAGTTGCATTAGTGAAATAAATGAACTTTTGCACGATATTCAATTTTTTTCAAAAATTTCACCTGTATGTGCATAAATTTGCATATGCAGTAACCAAAAAACATTCTGGGTTTATAACTTTGATGTATAAAGATAAAAAATTATCTTCCACACACAAACTGCCCAAAGCCAAGAAAGTAGAATGGATGAATGTCAACACTAGGGATGAGCCGAACACCTCCCGGTTTGGTTCGCACCAGAACATGCGAACAGGCAAAACATTAGTTTGAACACGCGAACACCGTTAAAGTCTATGGGACACGAACATGAAAAATCAAAAGTGCTAATTTTAAAGGTTAATATGCAAGTTATTGTCATAAAAAGTGTTTGGGGACCCGGGTCCTGCCCCAGGGGACATGTATCAATGCAAAAAAAGTTTGAAAAACGGCTGTTTTTTCGGGAGCAGTGATATTAATATGCTTAAAGTGAAACAATAAAAGTGAAATATTCCTTTAAATTTCGTACCTGGGGGGTGTCTATAGTATGCCTGTAAAGTAGCGCATGTGTCCCGTGCTTAGAACTGTCCCTGCACAAAATGTAATTTCTAAAAGGAAAAAAAGTCATTTAAAACTACACGCAGCTATTCATGAATTGTCGGGTCGAGGCAATACAGATCAAAGTCAGTGAAAAAAACGGCAGGCCCCCCCCCCCCCCAAGTCCATTACCAGGCCCTTTGGGTCTGGTATGCATATTAATGGAAACCCCCAAAAAAAGTGTGGGGTCCCCCCCAAAGTACTATATCAGGCCCTTCAGGCCTGGTATGCATATTAAGGGAAACCCTGCATCAAAATAAAATAAAAAAATGGTGTGGGCCCCCCCCCAAAAATCCATACCAGAGACTTATCCGAGCACGCAACCTGGCAGGCCGCAGGAAAAGAGGGGGGATGAGAGACCCCCCCCTCCTGCACCGTACCAGGCTACATGCCCTCAACATGGGGAGATGTCCCCATGTTGATGGGGACAAGGGCCTCATCCTCACAACCCTTGCCCGGTGGTTGTGGGGGTCTGCGGGCGAGGGGCTTATCGGAATCTGGAAGCCCCCTTTAGCAAAGGGGACCCCCAGATTCCACCCCCCCATGTGAATTGGTAACGGGGTACATTGTACCCCTACCATTTCACAAACGAAAGTGTCAAAAATGTTAAAAACCACACAGACACAGTTGGGATAAGTCCTTTATTAAAAATGAAAATATAAAAAAAAATTCCAGTGATGTAATCCAGTCTGTCCAGCGTTGTAATCCATTCTCGATGTCCCGTGGTGATCCATTCTCCAGCGATGCTCCAGTCTCCACTCCACACAAAACCAGTGGCGGTGCGTCCATAGAGGGCGCCGGAGCGCCGCCCCCTCTCGCTCCCACACCGCCACTGAAAGACAATACACAGATTCATGCATTGCATGAATCTATGTATTGTCACCGCTGCCGCGCTGCCCACTATACATATGGCCGGCCTCCTGGTGAGCGGCGGCCGGCGGTGGGTGGAACTTGGAAGTGCCTATCAGAGCCAGCGGCTCTGATAGGCTTTCCGAATACAGCTTGTAGCAAAATACTGAAACTGAGAAATGGTTTTGATCACTTCCAAGGTGACAGCAAAAATTCATTCCAGGAAATGTAGAGACAGAATGTCTACTGATGTCTGAATAAGTAAATTGGGTTAATTGGGGGTCTGAGGTAGCGTTCTATTCATCTATTGTCAGTGTGTTAATGACCACCTATTATCTGTTACTTGTTGAAGGGAATGCCCCTGGAAAATGAGTTAAGAAACCCCTTGCATGGAGAATGATATAAAAAAGCCAGCTGAGGCAAAAATAAAGTGTTGATTTACTCCCAGAACTGTGTGTCGTCCAGTTACTGGGGGGGTAACAGGTTGCCTTGGATAAGTCAGTACTTCCTCAGCTTCAAGGATTTCCTAGCGGACGTTGGAGTTCCGCAACACTGGTGGCAGCGGTGGGATTAAAGCCTTGCAGCAAGAGGAAGCAGCATTCATGCAAATTCGGCTACACGAATGGAAGTGTGAATGGAGACAAACTATGCTAGATTAAAACAAGCAACGTTAAAGGATTTGCTGGAAGCAAGAGGGAAGAACGCCAGCAATAAAACCAAAGCCGAGCTGATTGCAGAACTGACCGAGGGAGATCGGGCACACAGTATGGCTACAGAAGCCATGGAGACCGAGTTTGACCAAGAAGTGAAACGCAGGCTAGCGTTTTATGGAGAAAACCCCTCCACCGAGCTGGTACAGGCAACGTTAGCCCAAGTGGATGCCTTTATCACGGCGAGAGAAGAACGGGAGACCCAACTCCGGCTGGCGGAACAGCGTGCCTCTGAGAGACTGCTAACGACTACACCGGCACCAGAGACAAAACTAAAAGTACCCCATGATGCCTTTAAAAAGTTTGTGGAAGCAGAGGAAGAGATTGATAGCTTCCTGCAGGATTTTGAACGGCAATGCAAGCTGTACCAAGTATCCCAGACAGACTGGGTACGGATCTTAGCTGGTAAGCTGTCAGGCCGTGCAGCAGAAGCCTACAGAGCCGTGCCAGAGGAGGAAATTGCAAGTTATAGCCGGGTAAAGGAAGTTATTTTGGCAAGGTATGCCATCACCCCAGAAGCATACAGGAGACGCTTCCGGGACACAAAGAAACAGGAGAAGGACTCCCACACCGAATGGGCTTGCCGAATGCAGAGGGCAGCCCTAGCTTGGCTGCAAGCCAGTCAGGCAACCACAGCAGACGCGATCACCCAGCTGATTTTACTGGAGCAATTCTTTAATGGACTAAACCCAGAGGTACAGGAGTGGGTAAGGGATCGCAAACCTACCACTCTCTCGGAAGCGGCCAGGCAAGCTGACGAATATCAAGATGCCCGCCGGCCATCACAGACTAGCTTCCGAACAAGCACCAGACCACTGAACCATAACCCAGGGCCCCCAGCTACACAACGACCCGGGCTAATCCCTAACCCCCCTGCAAATCGATACCTCGGCCGCAAGGGAGTGCAGTGCCATTCATGCAAGCAATTTGGGCACTATCAGAGAGACTGCACTCAGAACCAGGACCAAGCGGCATGGATCCGACCAGGGCCACCCCCTCCAGCACGGGCTGCCGCTCATTGCTATCACACGGAAGTGGCCCCAGTCAACCGCAGAGCGGAAGAATTGGAGGAACACTGGAGTATCCTACATGAGGCTGACCCAGTACAGGCAGCTACCGACAACAGGCAACACCATCGCCAGTCAGTACAGCTGAACGGGAAGACTGCTCAAGGTCTACGAGATTCCGGCGCCACCCTCACACTGGTCAAACGACACCTGGTTCCAGAGGCCGACCACACTGGGAGTTCCGTAGCCGTGCGGGTTGCAGGGGGAGCAGTACACAGGCTACCCACGGCAAGAGTACACCTAAACTGGGGTGCCGGCTCCGGATTAATTAAGGTGGGGTTGATCCAGGAGCTTCCCGCTGATGTCCTGCTGGGGAACGATCTCGGCCAGTTGACTTCTGCTTTTGCATCAGCCCCGGTTACCAACGAGATCTACCCCATTACCACCCGGTCCCAGGCCCACACCACGGAAAACAGCGCACCCTCTGAGGCTCTGGTAAGAACACTTCCCCCAACTGTTAAACCCCTTCCCTGGGATACCCCCGAAGCATTTGGGCAGGAAACCCGTAGCGACCCCACGTTACAGATCTATAGGGACAAAGTAACCCAGTCGCAAGCTGGATTAGAGGGAGAGAAATATTCCTGGCACCGGGGGCTATTGTACCGCGACTCCGAGAGAGTCGCAGCCGGATCCTTACCGGTCCAAACCCGACAATTAGTGGTCCCTCAGAAATACAGGAGAGAATTATTGCAGATAGCTCACGATATTCCCCTGTCCGGACACTTAGGGGTCAGCCGCACAAGATACCGGCTTACCCACACCTTCTTTTGGCCTGGCATCTCCAAAGATGTGAGACAGTATTGTCAAACGTGTGACACCTGTCAACGGGTAGGGAAACGGGGGGATCGCCACAAGGCCAAATTACAACCCCTACCCATTATAGAGGAGCCGTTCGGACGGGTAGCCGTAGATATTGTAGGACCCCTCGCCAAACCCAGCCCCTCCGGCAAAAAGTACATTCTGACAATAGTGGACTATGCAACACGGTATCCCGAGGCGGTAGCTCTGACCAATATACACGCGGAGAACGTGGCTGAGGCGCTGATGCGGGTCTTCTCTCGGATGGGCTTTCCCAGAGAGATAGTCTCGGACCAGGGCACTCAGTTCACTGCGGAAGTCACCCAGCAGCTGTGGAGACTGTGTGGCATCAAGTCAATTATGAGTTCCCCCTATCACCCCCAGACAAATGGCCTATGTGAAAGGTTCAATGGCACGTTAAAACAAATGCTCCGGACTTTCACTGACACGAGTCGGGACTGGGAAAGATTCCTGCCCCACCTTCTGTTTGCTTACAGGGAGGTGCCACAGGAATCTACAGGATTCTCCCCCTTTGAACTACTTTTCGGACGAAAAGTACGGGGACCCCTAGATTTAATCCGGGAACACTGGGAAGGAGCAGAAGGGGAGGATGGTACCCCTGTTATACCCTATGTGTTGGAGTTCCGTGACCGCTTGGAGGAACTGACTCAGAAGGTGCGTACTAACCTCCAGGCGTCGCAGACTCGCCAGCGCCAATGGTATGACAGGGGCGCCAGAGGACGTAGCTTTCAGATTGGCCAAAAGGTTTTGATTTTAAAACCTGTTCGCCACGACAGGCTACAGGCCGCCTGGCAGGGCCCATACCAAGTGGTGGAGAAGAGATGCGATACCACTTACGTGATAGGTCCTTGCTCTGGAAATGGGGGTGGACGCATGCTACATGTGAACATGCTCAAACCGTACTATGAGAGAATAGAGGAGGTGGCTGCCATATGCGCGCCTGCCTTCGACGAGTTCGAAAGTCTTCCTTTACCAGACCTTCTGGGGGAGGATGAGACGTTGGGCACTTTAGATGAGGTTCAGCTGGGGGAACGGTTAAGCCCCCAAGAGCGCATCCAGGCACGGCAATTGCTAGTCACGAAGGGAGCAACTGTCTCAAACATCCCTGGATGCACTTGGCTGGCAATGCACCGAGTAGACACCTCGGAACAACCACCCCTCAGACAGACGCCCTATAGAATACCTGAGGCGGTCAGGGAGCACATGAGACAGGAGATACAAGAGATGCTCCGTCTCGGGGTCATAGAGCCGTCGGATAGTCCTTGGGCTTCTCCGGTGGTCTTGGTACCAAAGCGGGATGGAACTACCCGCTTCTGTGTAGACTACCGGCGACTCAATGACAAAACAGTATCACACGCGTACCCAATGCCCAGGATAGATGAGCTCTTAGATCGAATGGCCAGAGGGCAATACCTCACGACCATCGACCTATGTAAGGGCTATTGGCAAATTCCCCTTGCCCCAGATGCCATTCTCAATTCGGCCTTTGTCACCCCATTTGGCCTGTACCAGTTTAAGGTCATGCCATTTGGGATGAAAAACGCCCCAGCCACGTTCCAACGGATGGTAGACCGGCTGCTTGATGGCTTCCAGGATTATGCATACTTGGATGACATCGCGATTTTTAGTGAGACCTGGGAGGAGCATCTGGGCCATGTAGGAGCGGTGCTAGACCGAATCAAAGAGGCCGGTCTAACCCTCAAACCGAGTAAATGTCATATTGGGATGGCGGAAGTACAGTACTTGGGACACCGGGTTGGGTGTGGGAAACAAAAGCCCGAACCCGCCAAAGTCGAGGCAGTGGCCCAGTGGCCAACCCCCCGTACCAAAACACAGGTTTTAGCATTCCTCGGAACGGCTGGCTACTACCGAAAATTTGTCCCGAACTACAGCACCCTGGCCAAACCCCTCACTGACCTTACAAAAAAAAAACCTACCCCGCCAAGTAGAATGGACCCCAGAGTGTGAACAGGAATTTCAACAGCTCAAACAGGCCCTGGTTAACAGTCCGGTACTAGCTGCTCCCAATCCATCTAAACGATTTCTTGTTCACACAGATGCTTCAATGTTTGGATTGGGCGCGGTATTGAGCCAGGTTGGAGCAGATGGCCGAGAACACCCCGTAGTTTACTTGAGCAGGAAGCTTCTCCCCAGGGAAGTGAGCTACGCCGCCATAGAAAAAGAATGCCTGGCTGTGGTGTGGGCCCTAAAGAAGCTTCAGCCCTACTTGTACGGACAACAGTTCACCCTACTCACAGGCCACAACCCGTTGGTATGGCTAAATCGAGTGGCAGGGGACAATGCCCGGTTGTTGCGCTGGAGTCTGGCGTTACAACCGTATGACTTTACTATCCACTACCGCCCCGGGAAACAGAACGGCAATGCTGACGGATTATCGCGGCAAACTGAACTGGAAAAGTGATCCGTGATGGTCTCCGGACATCCCCAAGCCGATCCATTAAGGATCAGACTGTGTATGCCGGCTTGTGGGTAAGGGGGAGCAGTGTAGCAAAATACTGAAACTGAGAAATGGTTTTGATCACTTCCAAGGTGACAGCAAAAATTCATTCCAGGAAATGTAGAGACAGAATGTCTACTGATGTCTGAATAAGTAAATTGGGTTAATTGGGGGTCTGAGGTAGCGTTCTATTCATCTATTGTCAGTGTGTTAATGACCACCTATTATCTGTTACTTGTTGAAGGGAATGCCCCTGGAAAATGAGTTAAGAAACCCCTTGCATGGAGAATGATATAAAAAAGCCAGCTGAGGCAAAAATAAAGTGTTGATTTACTCCCAGAACTGTGTGTCGTCCAGTTACTGGGGGGGGGGTAACAGGTTGCCTTGGATAAGTCAATACTTCCTCAGCTTCAAGGATTTCCCAGCGGACGTTGGAGTTCCGCAACACAGCTCTCAGGCTGTATTCGGCTTCCAAAAACTCCTCCCAGGTACGCACGGGGGTGCGTTCCTGGAAGAAGACTGTGTGGAGGTTTCAGCCAATCAGGTTCACCGGATCTGGTTACCGGTAACCTGATTGGCTGAAGCGACATCGAGGGCGGGAGAACACATCGAGGACGGCGCGGACCGAGGAAGGTAAGTGCAGGGCTGGGGGGGGGACAGGCTGCATTTGGGGGACAAACTGGCTGAATATGGGGCACAAACTGGCTGAATATGGGGCACAAACTGGCTGAATATGGGGCACAAACTGGCTGAATATGGGGCACAAACTGGCTGAATATGGGGGACAAACTGGCTGAATATGGGGGACAAACTGGCTGAATATGGGGGACAAACTGGCTGAATATGGGGGACAAACTGGCTGTATATGGGGGACAAACTGGCTGAATTTGGGGGACAAACTGGCTGCATTTGGGGGACAAACTGGCTGCATTTGGGGGACAAACTGGCTGCATTTGGGGGACAAACTGGCTGCATTTGGGGGAACTGGCTGCATTTGGGTGGAACTGGCTGTATATGGGGGACACGCTGGCTGCATTTGGGGGGAACTGGCTGTATATGGGGGACAAACTGGCTGCATTTGGGGGGAACTGGTTGTATATGGGGGACAAACTGGCTGAATATGGCGGGAACTGGCTGTATATGGGGGACACGCTGGCTGCATTTGGGGGGAACTGGCTGTATATGGGGGACAAACTGGCTGAATATGGGGGGAACTGGCTGTATATGGGGGACACGCTGGCTGCATTTGGGGGGAACTGGCTGTATATGGGGGACAAACTGGCTGCATTTGGGGGAACTGGCTGTATATTGGGGACAAACTGGCTGCATTTGGGGGAACTGGCTGTATATGGGGGACAAACTGGCTGCATTTGGGGGGAACTGGCTGTATATGGGGACAAACTGGCTGTATATGGGGGCACACTGGCTATATATATGGGGGCACACTGGCTATATATATGGGGGCACACTGGCTATATATATGGGGGCACACTGGCTATATATATGTATGGGGGCACACTGGCTGTATATGGGGGCACACTGGCTGTATATATATATGGGGGCACACTGGCTGTATATGGAAACAAACTGGCTGTATTTGAGGGGGCAAACTGGTGGCGTTTGGGCACAGTGGCTGCGTTTAATGGGCACAGTGGCGGCAATTGATTTTTCACCGGATCTGGTTACCGGTAACCTGATTGGCTGAAGCGACATCGAGGGCGGGAGAACACATCGAGGACGGCGCGGACCGAGGAAGGTAAGTGCAGGGCTGGGGGGGGGGGGACAGGCTGCATTTGGGGGACAAACTGGCTGAATATGGGGCACAAACTGGCTGAATATGGGGCACAAACTGGCTGAATATGGGGGACAAACTGGCTGAATATGGGGGACAAACTGGCTGAATATGGGGGACAAACTGGCTGAATATGGGGGACAAACTGGCTGAATATGGGGGACAAACTGGCTGTATATGGGGGGAACTGGCTGTATATGGGGGGAACTGGCTGTATATGGGGGGAACTGGCTGTATATGGGGGACAAACTGGCTGCATTTGGGGGAACTGGCTGTATATGGGGGACAAACTGGCTGCATTTGGGTGGAACTGGCTGTATATGGGGGACACGCTGGCTGCATTTGGGGGGAACTGGCTGTATATGGGGGACAAACTGGCTGCATTTGGGGGGAACTGGTTGTATATGGGGGACAAACTGGCTGAATATGGGGGGAACTGGCTGTATATGGGGGACACACTGGCTGCATTTGGGGGGAACTGGCTGTATATGGGGGACAAACTGGCTGAATATGGGGGGAACTGGCTGTATATGGGGGACACGCTGGCTGCATTTGGGGGGAACTGGCTGTATATGGGGGACAAACTGGCTGCATTTGGGGGGAACTGGCTGTATATGGGGGACAAACTGGCTGCATTTGGGGGAACTGGCTGTATATGGGGGACAAACTGGCTGCATTTGGGGGGAACTGGCTGTATATGGGGACAAACTGGCTGTATATGGGGGCACACTGGCTATATATATGGGGGCACACTGGCTGTATATGGGGGCACACTGGCTATATATATGGGGACAAACTGGCTGTATATGGGGGCACACTGGCTATATATATATATGGGGGCACACTGGCTGTATATGGGGGCACACTGGCTGTATATATATATATATGGGGGCACACTGGCTGTATATGGAAACAAACTGGCTGTATTTGAGGGGGCAATCTGGTGGCGTTTGGGCACAGTGGCTGCGTTTAATGGGCACAGTGGCGGCAATTGATTATTATTTTTTTTCAGTTTGTTTGCGCCCCCCCAAAAATTTTGAGCACCAGCCGCCACTGCACAAAACCCTTATGACGCGTAAGAGGGGACGGGGTCACCTATCCCGTCATTGGGTGGCCTCCGTGATGTCACGGGGTGGGTCACCCGTCCACTACAAGAGAAAGCCGGGGGTTACTGAATGATGTGGATGGGTGACCCCGCTCGTGACGTCACGGAGCAGGGTCACCCGTCCACTACAGGAGAAAGCCAGGGGTTACCGAATGAAGTGGATGGGTGACCCCGCCCCATGACATCACGGGGCGGGGTCACCTGTCCCCGTCATTGGGCAAGCCGGGGGTTACCCAATGACGGGGACGGGTGACCCCACCCCCTCTTACGCATCATGGGGGTTTTGTGTGGAGTGGAGACTGGAGCATCGCTGGAGAATGGATCACCGCGGGACATCAAGAATGGATTACAAATCTGGACAGAGTTGATTACATCGCTGGAAGTTTTTTTTTTTTTTTTTTAATAAAGGACTTCTCCCAACTGTATCTGTGTGGTTTTTAACATTTTTGACACTTTCTTTTGTGAAATAGTAGGGGTACAATGTACCCAGTTACCAATTGACATGGGGGGGGGGCGGAATCTGGGGGTCCCCTTTGTTAAAGGGGGCTTCCAGATTCCGATAAGCCCCTCGCCCGCAGACCCCCACAACCACCGGGCAAGGGTTGTGGGGATGAGGCCCTTGTCCCCATCAACATGGGGACATCCTCCCCATGTTGAGGGCATGTGGCCTGGTACGGTTCAGGAGGGGGGGCGCTCTCTCGTCTCCCCCCTCTTTTCCTGTGGCCTGCCAGGTTGCGTGCTCGGATAAGGGTCTGGTATGGATTTTTGGGGGCACCCCATGCCATTTTTTTTTTATTTTGGTGCAGGGTTCCCCTTAAAATCCATACCAGACTTTTTTTTTGGTCCAGTTTTGTTCTGCATTGCCGGGACCGACAATTCATTAATAGCCGCGAGTAGTTTTAAATGACTTTTTTTCCTTTAGAAATTACATTTTGTGCAGGGACTTTTCTAAACACAGGAAACATGCGCTACTTTACAGGCATTCTATACACACACTCCAGGTACAAAATTTAAAGGAATATTTCGCTTTTATCGCTTCACTTTAGGCATTATTATAATCACTGCTCCTGAAAAAACGTCCGTTTTTTTTGCATTGATACATGTCCCCTGGGGCAGGACCCAGGTCCCCAAACACTTTTTATGACAATAACTTGCATATTAACCTTTAAAATTAACACTTTTGATTTCTCCCATAGACTTTTAAAGGGTGTTCCGCGGCTTTTCGAATTTGCCGCGAACACCCCAAATTGTTTGCTGTTCGCCGAACGGGCGAACAGCCAATGTTCGAGTCGAACTCGTGTTCGACTCGAACATAAAGCTCATCCCTAGTCAACACTGTTGACAAGATCTGCACTGGCCTTCATCCTCATTGCAGAATAGATAAAATGTTTTTAAACAAATCTAAAATATGTAATTTTTTGGTTAATATAAAATGAAAATTAAAGTCAAATAAACAATGTTATGGAGACTCTTACCTTCTTTTACTTTTTTTCCAAAGCTTCTCGCAACTTCCTGCAGTACAGCTGCTCCGGTAGTTGGATCTATTCCACCAAACACCCAGGAATCTCGATGGCCTCCCAAAATTATGTAACGATCTACAGAAACGGGAAAGGACAAAAATTTTAAAAAGCATTGAGCGGTGTCTGGTGAAGTCCAGTTTACAAGAAATACCATTTCTTGGATGGATTTAAGTGTAGTCATGTACAATCTAACCATGTTTACGTAATATTGTTCACCATACAAAAATAGTTGTCAGTATGACTAGTCCAATGGTAGTCAACTTACTTGATATAAGCTTCAGGTGCAGCCCCTGATATGACCAAAGGGCTGCATATAATATTCAGTTAACTTAAGGCTACAGAAAGCTGCCAAAGACTGTGCACATGTAATGGGCATTGTTGGAAAAAAGGAGACACTCCCTGAATCAGGAAAATGTTGCATTGTAAACACTAAAACGCAATCTGATGATTATTGGAAATCATATTGGACAAAATTTGTTATGGCCAGGCAATTGCTTGTGACATGCAACATATTCTTTAAATAATGAGCCCTCTAAGCAGTGACGTCACTAGGGGGTGGGCTACTGGGGCTATAGCCCTGAATCTGGGGCCCATAGTCCAGAGTCTCTTACCTAGGGTTGGCTCTGGGCTCCATCTGCTCAGCTGGTGGCCGGGGGAGGAACATAACTAGTTAATGTTATAAGGCACACGTTCCTATCTATATTCAGCAGTTTCGACAATTTAATCATTGTCCTGACGTCCACTTCTATACCAATCTGCCGGGCAATGTAATTGTCGGGAACTGCAGCACAAGGATTACTTCGCCTGAGACCGAAAATCAAATAGTCCCAGGGGAATTTGGTATATAAGTGGATGTCAGGACAATGATTAAATTAGCGAAACTGCTGAATATAGATATAAGCTTGTGCCTGATAACATTAACAGTCCTGTTGCTTCCCCTGGCCCCCAGCTTTTATAATTGCTGCAGACAAGGAAGGGCACTTTGGAGACCCTGATGTAAGGGGGGTCCGTACACATGTAACAATATGAGAGAGGAAATTTTATATTTATATATACGACTTTCTTTACTTCACTGCTATGGGCTCTGGCCCCAGATCTTTTGTAGACCTAGCAACGCCCCTGCCTCCAAGTAACAAATGACCTCATGAAGCCAATGGGTCACAAGTCGGACACCAAGGGACTAGACTATAAAACATTATGTTTTAAGAAGTTATTAGAATCCTTAGGATTGGAATAGACAAATCTCCCAAGAAATGACAAAAGGACTGGAAAATCTCCTTGTGTGATGAGAATTTTTGACCACCAGAAATGTTTGTTGTTAAATCTTGGTAGGTCAGAAAGGTCTCAAAAGGTCTCTCTAGGACAGCAAGTGATACTCAAAGCCAAGAGATCACATGCAATTACCATGCTGATAATGGGCTTCCTTATCAACTGCTCACATCAACTTTCAGTCTCACGTCAGACCTGAATATGAAGGTGCTCATAGACACATCAGGATGGTTGGCCAATGCAGTTCCAATCTGACCACCCTGCATCAACCAATGGTGGAGCATTGCCTAAACATAGTGGTTAAACCGATTCTCAGATTGGGGGAACACACTTTCATGTTCATGTATTATGAATTCAAAAAAAGAATTCAATGAATCTTTCTGAAAAATGCTCTTCCCAAAACACATAATCCATTCAAATTAAAACGTTTTCTAAAAGTCATGGGTTGTCATGATGTCTAAAGTAGGGGTAGACAACCTTGGAACAAGGTTGCCCCTTGTCCACCTCTATTTTTAACCTCATGATTGAGCCACTAGCCGAGACTATATGCTCAAATACCTCCATTGCAGGCTTCCACCTCAATCACGCTCATGTCATCAACCTCTTTGCAGATGATGTGATCCTCCTCCTTACTTGTCCCAAAGAATCTCTCCCAAATGTTATCTCGGTTTAGCTCTGTATCTTATTATAAAGTGAATTACACAAAATCTCTTATTTTAGATTTAGGCGTCTCTAAATCCACTAGAGCCCATTTAACTGCACATCTACCCTATACATGGGAGGATTAAAGTATACTCTATTTAAGTATACAACCTACATCCTCTCCCTCCCAGCTGGCGGCAGCTAACTACAAGCCATTCATAACAAAATTGACCAAAGAACTCCACCAATACTCCTGTTGTGAGCTCACGTGGATGGGTAAGCTCCACCAATACTCCCTTTGTGAGCTCACGTGGATGTGCAAGCTTTAAGATGGTCTTGCCCCAAATTTTATATATCTTTAGGACCCTTCCCATTGCTATAAAAAACTAGTACCTACGCTCTCTTGCTTCCCTCCTTCAAACATTTGTGTGACAAAACAAAAACGCAAGATGCTCCTATGAACATCTTATCAAACACAAAAAGGTTGGTGGAGTGGGCTTTGTGGACCTTGCTGACTGTTAATATGCAGCTCTACTTACCCAGTTATTCCCAGTTTCACCCTTCTCCAGATTCTCTGTGGGTAGATATGGAATCAACCCTGTCCGGTACCACAGTCCTCAGAGCACTCCTTCTAGTGGACCTTTGGTCCCCCCTAAATCTGGCTAGTCTACCCCCCACAGTTCAAGCATCCCTTAAAGCCTGGAGTGTACCAGCTCATAGCTCTGTGTATTCCAAGCCAAACACTGATGTCCTAACCCCACTATCAGCTCTAGACATTCTCATTCCACACCTACAATCTAAAGCCTTGTACACACGATCAGACTTCCATCAGACAAATCCATGGAATTTTGTCCGTAGGGCGTTGTCGGTGAAGTTGTTCTGCATACAGACGGCAGAACATTTTCAGCCAACATACACCAAACTACGTGGTTTTTCAGCTCTTTACTGCCACCCTTTGGGCAACTTCTGCTATTGTTGTCTGACATTTAGCATTGGTTCGGAGCATGCGTGTTTGTACTTTGGATTTTAGTCCGACAGATTTGTGTACACACGATCGGATAATCCGACGGAACACATTTGTTGTCGGACAATTTGAGAGCATGCACAGCCAACATTTGTTGTCGGAAATTCGAAATCCGACAAAACACGTCCATCGGACAATTGTTGTCGGAATATCCGATCGTGTGTACGGGCCTTTAGACATGGAGCAAACTAGGAATCTGTTGGGCAGAAGACCTTCTCCATAATAATGTACCCAAACCCTTTTTGGAACTAATGTCCACATTTAATATCCCATCTAAAGACTTCTTCCTTTTCACACGTATCTCACATTTTTTTTTGAACACTACTCCCAAACCTATAATTCACATACACCCCCAGGCCTGGCAATTTTATGTAAACCCTGGCCCTCACTCCAAGAATATCTTACTTTATTTCCTCCTACAACACAAAGATACTTTCTCCAAAACCCCTCCAATGGTGCAATGGGAAAAAGACCTACAATCCTCCTCAGAAAACCAATGGCCGAAAGCCTCTCGTTATGCATACACGATAACACACTGCTTCAACCACTGGGAACTCACCCAAAAAATCATGACTAAGTGGCACTTTACCCCATTCCGGTTAGCCAAGTTCTTTCCAACCTACTCCCCCCTGTGCTGGAGAGGATGTGGACAAGTGGGTACTATATTCCACATACTATGGTCATGCAAGAACTTGTCCAGTTTTTGGCAACAGACATGTCAACTCATTTCTAAGCTCACTGGAATATTAACACACCCTGATCCGGCCCTAGCGATACTAAACTTGGGTATTGAAAAATAGGATTTTTATAACAGCTTACCTGTAAAATCCTTTTCTTGGAGTACATCACGGGACACAGAGCGACATAGTCATTACTAATGGGTTATATAGTTACCGTCAGGTGCTGGCACTGGCAACTTCCAAAACCGGAAGTACCCTCCCCTATATAAGCCCCTCCCATCCGGGAGCACCTCAGTTTTGTAGCAAAGCAATAAGTGTCCCCAAAGAGGGGCGGGAGCTCTGTGTCCCGTGATGTACTCCAAGAAAAGGATTTTACAGGTAAGCTGTTATAAAAATCCTATTTTCTTTCTCGTACATCACGGGACACAGAGCGACATAGTCATTACTAATGGGATGTCCTAAAGCAATGCCAAATGAGGGGGGGGATACACCATATATAAGCTGAGCGCTATCAGACATGAGGATCTTTTGCGGCCTGCAACACACTGCGCCCAAAGGCGACATCCTCCTGACTTCTAACGTCCACCTGGTAGAACCTAGTAAACGTGTGTACGGAAGACCATGTTGCGGCCTTACAGACTTGAGCCAGGGAGGCCTGGTGATGCACTGCCCATGAAGTTCCAACTGCTCTCGTGGAGTGCGCCCTAACTTTGAACGGAGGCGGTCTACTTCTCAAGCTATAGGCTTGTATTATGACCTGTCGAATCCACTTGGCTAAAGTAGATTTTGACGCTGCCTGACCCTTTCTGGGGCCTTCCGGCAGAATAAACAAAGTATCCGTTCTGCGAATCTGAGCAGTGGCTTTTAGATAAGCTTTAACTGCTCTTACTACATCCAAAGAATGCAATAACTTTTCCTCTACCGAAGTAGGCTTGGGGAAAAAAGAAGGAAGAACCACATCTTGGTTCAAATGAAAACTCGATACCACCTTAGGAAGAAAGGCTGGATGAGGACGTAACACTACTCT
This sequence comes from Rana muscosa, assembly GCA_029206835.1. Classification (NCBI taxonomy): domain Eukaryota; kingdom Metazoa; phylum Chordata; class Amphibia; order Anura; family Ranidae; genus Rana; species Rana muscosa. Next base: position 1,044,614,733 of record CM055117.1, read on the forward strand.
GTCCTTATGGATAACCAGATATGGCTCCTTACAGGACATAGCTGCTAATTCCGATACTCTTTTAGCCGAACAAATGGCTACTAGAAAAATCAATTTCCTGGTGAGAAGCACTAAGGAAATATGCTGTAATGGTTCAAATGGTTGTTTCTGTAGAACCGACAGAACCAAGTTTAGATCCCATGGACATATGGGAATATTAACCGGAGGACTAATACGCATCACTCCTTGTATAAAGGCTTTGACTAGTGAATGCGAAGCCAAGGGCCTTTGAAAAAATATTGACAAGGCCGAAATCTGACCTTTGATAGTACTCAAGGCAAGCTTCCTATCTACAGCCCATTGTAGGAAGTCCAGAATTCTACCTATTACGTATTTACGTGGATGCCATTTCCTGGCCTCACACCAGGCGATGTACGCCTTCCAGATTCTATAGTAGATCTGCCTGGATACCGGTTTCCTGGCATTGATCATGGTAGACACCACAGCATTAGAGAGCCCTCTCCTTTTTAGAATGTGGGCTTCAATAGCCAGGCCGTCAAACCTAGGGCTGGTAAGGAAGGGTGGTATATCGGTCCCTGCGAAAGCAGGTCCGGACGATGTGGGAGGGTCCAAGGACTCCCCACAGACATTTTTACAATCTCCGCGTACCATGCTCTTCGGGGCCACGCTGGAGCCACCAGAATCACTGGTTTCTTTTCTACCCTGATTCTGCGGAGTAATCGAGGTAACAATTGTGGCGGTGGGAATGCATATATCAGCTTGAACTGATCCCAAGGGAACACTAGGGCATCCGAGCCGCACGCTAGGGGATCCCTTGTCCAAGAGACAAACCTGTCCACTTTCGTGTTGAACCTGGATGCTAGCAGATCTACATCCGGTGTTCCCCACCGCTGACATATTGTCCGGAAAACCTCGGGATGAAGGGACCATTCCCCTGGGCATAATTGTTGGCGACTTAGAAAGTCCGCCTTCCAATTCTCCACCCCTGGAATGAATACCGCAGATATGGCTGGGACATATCTTTCTGCCCATCTCAGGATGTAATTTACTTCCCTTTGGGCTGCACGACTCCTGGTGCCCCCCTGACGATTGATATATGCCACTGCTGTGGCATTGTCTGACTGAACTCTGACAGGGGACCCTTGGAGTTTGGATGTCCATGCTACTAGGGCATACCGGGCTGCTCGTATCTCTAAGAGATTGATGGGCAGGGCCTTTTCCGCATCCGACCATCTGCCCTGGAGAGACCATTGCTCCAGTACTGCTCCCCAGCCTAAAAGGCTGGCATCTGTAGTGACCACCTTCCAAGAAATCGGACTGAAGGATTTCCCTTTTTCCAGATTCCGGGGAACCAACCACCAACGGAGGCTTCTGCGAACGGAAGGGGACAAGGACATTGGTACGTCCAGAGCCTGAACTTTTTTGTTCCAGGCTGACAGTATGGCCCTTTGCAACTTCCTTGAATGGAATTGACCGTAGGGTACTGCTTCGAATGATGCCACCATTTTTCCCAGCAGCCTCATGCACAGGCGTATGGATGGCTGTCTTTTTGAACCCACTAAGTGGATCAAATCTCTCAAAGACGACCCCTTTTCTCGAGGCAAGAAAATTTTTCTCTGGTCTGAATCCAGCCTTAGCCCCAAGTATTCCAGACTTTTGACTGGTTTTAGGGCTGACTTGTCTCGGTTGATAATCCAACCGTGATATTCCAGATACTTGATTGTCTCGTGAACAACCACTTCTAGTTTTTCCACTGAGTGGTCTATCAGCAACAAGTCGTCTAGATATGCCATTATCGTTACACCTCGTGTTCTTAGATTGGCCAATAATGGGGCCAGAATTTTTGTGAACACTCTTGGTGCTGTGGCCAGACCGAAGGGTAAGGCTCTGAACTGAAAATGGCGCCCTTCTATCGCAAAGCGTAGAAATTTTTGGTGGGCTGGAAAGATGGGGATGTGCAAATACGCATCTTTGATGTCGATCGAGGCTAACCATTCCTCCCCTTGTAGGGCAGTGGCTACCGATCGGATCGACTCCATCCGGAAAGTCCTGATATGTAGGAATTTGTTTAGCCCTTTTAGATTTAATATGGGCCTCACGTCCCCGTTTGGCTTCGGAACTGTAAAGAGGTTTGAGTAAAACCCGAACCCCCATTCTTCCAGGGGGACCTCTATAATTACTGCTTGAAGCAATAATTGTTCCAGTGCCAACAGGAGGGATCCTCTCTTCTGGGGATCCCTTGGCACGTTCGACCTTATAAAGCGGGAAGGAGGGGAGTTTTTTAACTCCAATTTGTATCCCAGATTTACTGCGGAGAGCACCCATCTGTCTCGGATCGTGTCCCGCCAGGTTTCTGTGAACAACTGAAGTCTTCCCCCCACCCGATTGGGTGGGGGCAACCCTTCATGCATTTGACTTTGGGGGAGGTTTTGTACCTCTCCTGCTCCAGGGCTTCTTGTTACCCTGCAACTGTCCCTGATTTTTACCTCCGGGATTTGACCGGGGAGGCCGTCGGAACTGTTTCACAGCCGATGTCCTAGGGACTGGAGAAGCCGGCCTCTTAAAAGAGGGACCTCTAACTCTATTTTTGACCGGCAAGAGTGTACTTTTACCGCTGGAAATTCTCTGGATATACTTGTCCAGGTCTTCCCCGAATAAGCGCTCCCCATGAAATGGGAAGCTGACCAGCAATTTTTTACAGGGAGCTTCAGCAGACCAGTTTTTGAGCCATAGAAGCCTGCGCATATGTACTACAGACAGCGTAAGGCGGGAGGCCTGATGGATTGAATCCTTTATAGCGTCCACCGCAAAGCATAAGGCTCTAGGTAGATCAGCTAGAGCAAGAGCCTGCTGATCTGGCACGTCCCTTAAGACCTGTTTCAACTGATCCTTCACTGCTTGGCAAACCCCTATAGCTGCCACTGCTGGTTGTGTCACCAATCCTGCTGTAGAAAAAGCAGATTTCAATAAGGACTCCAATTTTTTATCTATTGGGTCCTTGAACATTTGGACATTTTCCACCGGACATGTCAGTGATTTATTCACACAAGAGATGGCTGCGTCCACTGTAGGGACCTTCCATTTTCTGACGAACTTATCCTCCATAGGATAGACCACCGGAAATCTCTTGGGGGGAGTAAATATTTTGTCAGGATGCTCCCAATCCTGGTAAATGAGCCCCTCCAGTAAAGGATGGATCGGAAAAGAACAAACAGTCTGGGGAGCTTTTAGCGACCCCAACGAGGAGACAGAAGAGGAGGATGGCTCCGCAAGTGGCATTTTAAATGCTGATCGGACCATATTAGTCAGGGACTGCACCCATAACCTCTCAGCATGTGATGCTGAGAACGGCTCCTCCACTGTTGATTCCTCTACAACTGAATCAACCTCATCCTGATCCCCCTCAGGTAGGTCGTTCTCTGTATGGGACTGTTGCTCTGTTAACAGGCACTCTGAGGGAGGAGACGGAGATCGAGCGCTTTTCTCCTGTGACAGGGAAGCAGCAATTAGTGCTGACAATCTCTCTTCCAGCCCTCCCAGAGCTGAGGAAAAAACCTCCTCTGTTACATACACAGGAGCAGGTGAACTGGGGACAGCCACAGTACCAGGTACTCCTGGGGGTGCCCTACGGTCACTAACCTCTGATTCTTCAGGGGAGACTGGTGCAGCCAAAGCATGCCCAAGATCCTCAGAGCCCGATGGAGACCCCCTATCCCTCCTGGAATTTCTAGTCCCGGAGTTTTTAGACGGCATATTCCTAAGCCACAACGCTGAGGTATTCCAGCCGAAAATACACCAGTTACTGATAATAGTCTAGCATAAATGCTGCTATAATAAACAGTTGGTGTCTACTAATGTGCCTTTCTAGGGGATGCCTGTATCAACCGCTTGCTGTATGCCTTTAAATGTTGCCAGCTCTGTCTCTGTACTTCATAGCCAGCTTACTGCAATAATGTGGCTTTTTAAAAACCTGCTGGGACGCCCGCACATGCGCAGAAGCGCTGCGGCGCGCACAGAGCGTCATCCCCCAGGCCCCGCCCCTTTTTCCGGCCACCTCTATATATAGAGGCGCGTGCACGCGCACGCGCGCGGCCACGTGCGCCTCGGCGCTAATTTTCAAACATGGAAACCAGGGACAGGAGCCAGGGCCCCCTTTGCCGCAGGCCGGGGGATAGACGAACACTGCAACATGGCAGAGGAAACAGTTTCCTGTAGGAGAACTCACCAGCTGCCTGGACTTTGCTCTCTGAGAAGAAACTAGTCCATATGACAAGAAAAACATTCCACAGCGGCCTCTAGTGGACAAACACAGGTACCGCAGTTTAATATACTAAACGTATATAAAAAAAACATTATTTTTTTTTTTTCTTGACCACCATTAAAAATTATTACATTTTTTTAGTAGTTACAGGCATGCACAGATATTAGCGGGAATACCGTTAGGTAACAGACAGAAAGACAAATTAGGCTTGGGGGTCCCCCAATAGAACCAAGTTCCTGGGGGCCCCCACTTACCTGTTCCCCGCCGCAGGACTTTGTTTGGTCCACAAAAGCCCAAACTTCACCTATCACGGCAGGCATTGTAATCAAACCTTCAGGGACCGGGTTCCCAAGGATTCCACTCCCCTGGACCTGTATAGCACCCTGCACAGAAAACATCTTGGTCGTGGGTATGACCAGAGCTCTGGATCCCAGGGTCCAGCTCTCCTAAGAGAAGCATTACAGGCAGAACCTTGCTCTTCTCTGCAAGGCCCGGGTACCGACCGTTTAGCTATGAAGCTTTTTTGGTCGGATCCGGAATAGCTTACTGAGGCCCAAAAGAACCTGTACGCAAGCTCAGTGAAAAACACATGTTTCTTCTTGGCCAACACCTTAGACACTGGCAAAAAACTGAGGTGCTCCCGGATGGGAGGGGCTTATATAGGGGAGGGTACTTCCGGTTTTGGAAGTTGCCAGTGCCAGCACCTGACGGTAACTATATAACCCATTAGTAATGACTATGTCGCTCTGTGTCCCGTGATGTACGAGAAAGAAAACTCCCCACTCAATACCATAATGCTATATTCAAATGTAATCTTGCGAGCAACTAAAATTTACAGAAAGCAGGCAGCAAGGAACACACGCCCAATAAAATTAAATCAAAATAATTGCTGCGCTAATATTATAAATGATAATAGCGCAGCAATTCTTTTTAGAACCATAATGCTGTACTTTAGGTATAATTGGTGGCCAAGTCTTTCATTACCAAAATGTGGCGTAAGAATTTAGCACCTAATGTGTCAGAACTTAAGGCTCTAGTTAATCTTCATCACACATGTAGCGGGGTATTGCTTTAAGGCCTCAGAGACTACCCAGAATGCCACGAGACACCCAAGGTGCATTGCCCCGCGCAAAGACTGCTGGGGTGGGCTATTTAACTGGGGGGCGGGACTGAGTGCGGCCTCTTTGGACACCGCCCGCCCAGCAAGTGGAACTCTTGTTCGAGTCTGCTGTGTTACCAGGCCTGAAGCCGGGGTTTTTCTCCAAAGAGCCTTCCGTTCCACCGAGGAGCTTGCGGGACGTCATCCGACTGCTGCTGTACTGTTGCCAGGAGGACCAAAGACCCGGGTGTCATGGAATCTGTGTGCCGAGACACAGCAACGGAAGATACGGACACGGACTGGTCCGATTGGGTGAGAGAGCACCTGCTCAGAGACAAACACAGGATCTCCTAAGCCAGATAACTGTTGTTCAGAACTAACTTTAGTGCTTGTAGTCGCACACCGGAGGGACAGTGCTTTGAGTATCTAGGAGTCTCTAAGACTTATCCTGTGTTCACCAAGTTCAAGACCCTTTTCCTCTTTGTGGATTATAACTTGTTTTCTTCAAAAAGCACCACCATTTGCTAGCGAAGATTTTCCTCTGCAGAACTTCTACATAGTACAGTCAGGCCTGACTCAGTAGCGTAGACATTTCTGGGCGCCATTTTCACCCACGAGGTAGAATAGCTGCAGCGGGGACCGTTAATTTCTTTTGTTATATCTGTCTGTTTGCAAAAGTACCCCTTTTCATTGCAGGGCTCTGCATGTGTTCATGTATACTTTGTTCTATGCTTAACCAATATTCTCAGTAAAAGTGCCAGGGTTAAGTGCACCTGTGTTTGAGTCATTTACTGTGCAGAAGAGACAGTTATTGATAGCTATACCATATTGCTGTGTTTATTGCAGGATTGTGTCTCCGAGAGTTACAGGTTACACAACCCTGCCATCCCCTACTGACTGTGCCAGGAGAGGTTAGAGCCAATTGCTGGGGGTTGACAGCAGTGCATTACAGGGCCCAAACAAATCATTTCAGCGGCTCTCTTAGCTGGGGGTATCGCTACACACATATGAAAGAACACTTGCTGTTAGGGCTAATGCTTTAACAAAGTTTGACGAGGCATGGCAATACTGGGACCATGTCCCTACCACTAGACCAGTGATGGCGAACCTTAGCACTCCAGATGTTTTGGAACTACATTTCCCATGATGCTCAACTACACTGCAGAGTGCATGAGCATCATGGGAAATGTAGTTCCAAAACATCTGGGGTGCCAAGGTTCGCCATCACTGCACTAGACCATAATTGATGTATACCATTGGCTGTTGACTGGTTATCTATTTTGTTTTATTTACAACCCAGTGTTAGTTATTAACCTCCTTGATACTCTCCTCGTTGCCTTTTCTCTTTGTATAGGATAATCTGGTGTTTATATCCTGATGAAACCAAGCTGTACCTCTTACAGTTTTTGTAGTCTATTAACCAAATCTTCATAAGAGCTTACCCTTTGTCCTCTCTTACGTACTGCTTGTATACGATTGTCCTTTTAAAATGTAATAAGTTTATTCCATTATGCATAATGCAATGAAATACACCAATCAGGAAAATACCGCATTATGACCACTAGATGGAGCAGACAGCCATAGGAAATAAGCCTTCCCCAGCTGTCACGAATAATCCCTATAGGTTGTCCAATTTGTCCAACATGTTTAAGACATTTGCACAGCAAATTTTTATTCTAAACAGACCCCTTTAAGTTTACCTTAAGGTCTCATACATCCCTTCCCACAATTCATTTACGCATATCAGACACCAAGAAAATGTCATGCACCATAACTTCAGTCAAGCTCATACCTGGTTCCAAAGCCCCTCGGATGGTACCGATGACATCATAAATCCTTGTGACTTGATTGTTGGTGTAAATGTGCATTCTCACCTGCCTGCGACATTTAAAGTGAAGTCTTTTAGGAAACATTTGTTAATTTGATCAACTGATTATTATTTCTATATAGTCAACATTTAAAAAAAACTATTTTGACAGGATCATTAGACAATCAACATAAACTGTACTTGCTCACATGAGATGTGCAATTCCAGAAAACAATGATGCAAATTTAGTATAAAATTAGATTTATAGGTAAAACCAATGTCAGGCTTGCAGCATTGAACCTATACGCACAGACACATCGGCACAGGAAGATTTTGTCAATAGGAGTCAAATGTAACCACATCTCAAAAGGCCACCATTTTAAAGGGCCATAGTAATGATATAACATCAGATGACACAGGAATAAGAAATATATAATTTATATAATATTTTCTCCCTGGAGACTCAAATCACTAATGTTAGGGAAGTTCTTCTTACAGTCAGTGTCAGTGCTCAGACCATACGCCGCACGCTGCATCAAATTGGTCTGCATGGTTGTCATCCCAGAAGGAAGCCTCTTCTAAAGATGATGCACAAGAAAGCCTGCAAACAGTTTGCTGAAGACAAGCAGACTAAGGACATGGATTACTTAACCATGTCCTGTGGTCTGATGAGGCCAAGATAAACGTATTTGGTTCAGATGGTGTCAAGCGTGTGTGGCGGCAACCAGGTGAGGAGTACAATGACAAGTGTGTCTCGCCTACAGTCAAGCATGGTGGTGGGAGTGTCATGGTCTGGGGCTGCATGAGTGCTGCCAGCACTGGGGAGCTACAGTTCATTGAGGGAACCATGTATGCCAACATGTACTGTGACATACTGAAGCAGAGCATGATCCCCTCCCTTCAGAGACTGGGCCGCAGGGCAGTATTCCAACAGGATAGCGACCCCAAACACACCTCCAAGACTACCACTGCCTTGCTAAAGAAGCTGAGGGTAAAGGTGATGGACTGGCCAAGCATGTCTCCAGACCTAAACCCTATTGAGCATCTGTGGGGCCTCCTCAAACAGAAGGTGGAGGAGTGCAAGGTCTCTAACATCCACCAGCTCCGTGATGTCATCATAGAGGAGTGGAAGAGGACTCCAGTGGCAACCTGTGAAGCTCTGGTGAACTCCATGCCCAAGAGGGTTAAGGCAGTGCTGGAAAATAATGGTGGCCACACAAAATATTGACACTTTGGGTCCAATTTGGACTTTCACTTAGGGGTGTACTAATTTTTGTTGCCAGCGGTTTAGACATTAATGGCTGTGTGTTGAGTTATTTGGAGGGGACAGCAAATTTACACTGTTATACAAGCTGTACACTTACTACTTTACATCGTAGCAAAGTGTAATTTCTTCAGTGCCGTCACATGAAAAGATATACGGTAATAAAATATTTACAAAAATGTGAGGGGTGTACTTACTTCTGAGAGATACTGTGTGTGTGTGTAAATTATGTGACCTCTCGCAGCAGTTGTACGGCGGGGCGGGGAACCCGCCGTGCTTGCTGGGAGAGGGTATAAAGGGGGCGGACATCTTTGCCATGGGGTGGGAGTCCCAGGCACCTTCAGCCTGAGGGCTGCGGTTCGCGGTCGGTGTCCAGGCGGCCTAGGCCTGGACACCTGGAGTTCGTGTTCCATCCCAGACACCTTCAGTCTGGGGTGAGGTACTCGGTTGGAGGCCTGGGGCCCAGTACCTTCCGCTGGGTCCCGCGAGGGAGGGATTGTCCTAGGGGGCCCCCGGGAGTGGGGCAACTGAATCCAGAGGCGTAAGGGACCAGAGGAGGGATTCATCCGAAGACCTGGTGCAGCATATTGCCAGTGCTGGGTGAACCTCTGCAGACCGCCCGGCGGGATATCTTTCCCGAACAGGGGCCAAGTTCAAAGAGGAAGGTGGTTCATGTTCAATGACTGGTGGCAGCGGTCCAACTATTCAACTCAGGTCAGTGGCAGAGACCTGCTATTAGGCCTGTGGCAGGGGCCTCAACGGTTCATCCGGTTGGTGGCAGCGACCAAAACTCACGGTCGGTGGCAGAGACCGTGCGCCAGGCCTATTCGCTAGCAAAGGAATAGGAGAGCTCAGTTGTGCCTGGGCCTACTCGTATCCACACCCCTGTCTGTCTGTAACTGAAAGTTCAACTGATTGTGTTCACCCTGAAAGTAGAGAAATAAAGGAGTGTTGGACTTTCGATTGGTGTGGGGCTCCATGTTATTGGCAGACACATCTCCACGGGACAGCTGGAGGCTTCGTATGCAGTGGACAGACCCGGAGGTAATTCAAGTAACTCTGCTCAACCCTCATACACATACGAGGGGAGAGCTTGGCGTAGTGTTCCTGCACTCTCCTCTCCCAGGTACCCCTAGACACAAGCCAAACAAACGAGAGAGTGCGAGAGGGAGAGTATATACACATATATACACACACACACACACATATATACATAAACACACACACACACACACACACACACACCTAGCTTTGAAAGGTTCGCTTGGATCGCCTAGATGCTTGGACTGAAATTTGGAATCCACCCCCCTCCCCCCTCTTTCCAGCAACCTCCTGGCACATGTTACAGGTCCCAGGAGGCTACAGGACGATTTGCACGTGCACAGTGGGAGGCTGGTTCTGAAGCCACAGGAAGTCACAGCCAGCCTGGGTGAAGAGAGCGCTGGATCCCTGGGAAAGTTAGTATTTATTTTTATTAAGTGAGCAGATACAATCCTCAGGGGCTGCCCTATGTATGACATACAGAATCGGGCGAAGACCACGCACACAAAAAACATTGATTATTGATGGATGATGAAGTGGGAACGCTAGTTCCCGCTACGCAATATATGAATGGGTCTAAAGGTAATGTATACCAGTTTTGCACGTGTAGTGGGTACTCCAAATTTAGGGGGAAGGGGACCCGAGCATTAGTATGGTTCGGGCCTTCTAATTGTTCTGGACTCTGCTTTATTGCTGTGTGCCTATGTAGAGTTCCTTGTGGCCTGGGGGTGGCGCTGTCATGTTGGGTCAGGGTTGAACCATAGGTTACATTGGCGCTATTGGATGTCCTCTCTCGGCTACAGTGCGGTGGGCGGGTTTTGTCTGCTGTGCATGCTGGGAGAGGAAAGAGGCAGACGCCATTTTATGAGAGGAGAGACCCGGGGACCAGTACCCGGAGGAGTGTGCCCCCTAAGGAGGGGGTGCGTACCCCGATTGAGGAGTCTCGGGCACCTTCAGCCCGAGACTGCAACGTTCCGGGTAGGCCCAGTACCTTCAACTGGGTCTACAGGCAGAATTTTGGAGTCCTGGGTGAGGGTATCCGCTCCGACCAAGAGGAAGCCAGGGGAGGATCGGTCCCATAACAGGAGACGAGTGATAGTTAGATTGCTGTCTCGGGAAAGGCCTGGTGACTTGTCGAAGGGAAGGATCCTATTCTCCGCAGAACTGACCCTGCGGAGTGCTGCTGCTCTTTGAGGACGTACTGAACTTGTCCTTGGAGGATTAAATTGCTTGTTCGAGTTCCACACTGGCTGCTAAGACCATAGAGGGACTATCCGGGTGAGCTGTACCCACTCGGGACCGAGTGGTGATAAATCTGGGAGTTCTGTGCCTGAATCTGTTCTTAGTTCAACTATCATCTCTGATCTACTCTCTCTAACTATCTAGCAAAGACATCAAATAAACTCAGCGTTGGAGTTTAAGTGGTTTGGACATTGACTTTATTGGAGAGGGAAAAGTACAGACTCGTCTCTACATTCTGGAGATGGGAACCAGTGGAAGGAGGTAACTCGCTGCGGGACCCAGGTACATATACACCGCCTGACCTCTAAACAAGAGGACACGGGCTTGTGGCATAGGTGCCTCTCCTTTGCACTAGGAGAGGGTGGTGCTGCACACATATATGTAGAATATTTTTTTCCTGTAAGATGGGGTAAATAGAAAAAAAAACAGGATTACATATTATGCAGCCTTCTACAACCAGCAGGTAGCCTTCTAGTTTCCATTTCATAGTACTAGTATGATTGTCAGATGTGCTGAAAGAAGCCTGCTCTTTACAGAGCTAGAATGAGGAACAAAGCAGTGACTTCTTTACCAGATGCCTAAATCAGACTTTTCAATGAGACAAAGAAAGCTGCAAAGCAAGCGGCTCTTCTGTGTTGTCGGTTTAGCTATACAGTTGTGCTCTGGAAACCCTTTGTTGTGTATTAAATGTGTGTGTTGTAAAACAAAGATTGTACATTAGATCATCAAAAAAAAAAAATGAAATTAAAGTGTTCCAAAATCATCACAGTTTCTTTTAAAATCTGGGCTGTAAGGCCCCTTTCAGACATGCGGATCCTGTTCCTTAAACATCGGCTGGCTCAGCGGGGATCAGGGCGGATGACAGGGCGGTCCCTTCACACTGTGCAGGGACCGCCCTGTCATATCTCCGCTCTCCTCTATGAGGGGGATCGGATGAACACGGACCGTCTGTCCGTGTTCATCCGATCCCCTCTGCAAACGGATGGAAAAATAGGATTTTCCTCCGTCTTCAGAATCGGACCATAGCGGGGACGGATGACAGCTATCCCATAAGGATACATGTATGTCCGTATTTCATCCGAAAATGGATGGATGAAATACGGACATACGGTCCGCACGTGGGAAAGGGGCCTTAGGTTTTTTAGTTCTAGGACACACACTTTGGATCACATCATCATCTATTTACATTATCTGTTTTATCTGTTTTAAAAAGGGCAGTCTTATTTGCCTTGTTAAAGGTGGTCATAGATGGATCAAAATTTGGCAGGTTCAGCAGGCAGGGGCTGAATTTCGATCGCTGTGTGGCCATCCCTATTGTCAAATGGACAAGTTGGAAAACCTTTGGTCAATCAGCGGCTGCAGCCACTGATCAGTGTATTCTCATCGCTCCAAGTACAGCTGTACAAATACAAATTGGCCTGCCCCGGAGATGCCTTCGTCTTCATTTGTGTGGATGGCGAAAAAGAAAATTATCATCTATGGCTGGTTTTAATTGTGCATCCAAAGTAGGAATTACTTTTAGCCAATCAAATTTCATTTTTTTTTTTAACAATGCATTCAAATTAACCACTAAAGGGCTTCTAGGAAAATAAAACTTGGAACGAAGAAGGGTCTGGGCCTCTTCTCCTTCCAAATACTTTTGACCTGGAAATAAAGTAATCCTTCTGGCTACGCAGTGTGGCAGAGGTGTGTAAATCTTTAGCCTAGCTGCACAGAATTTAAAATCCTTTGGCAGATAAAACCTTATAGTTACCTAAACTATACCTGGAGTTATGTTATAGGTCTATTCAACCCTTTTATATGCACTGGCTGCTACAGCCGCTTGATCACTTCCACGGACCCCCCGGTTATGCAGTGGTTTTAAACTAATCTTCAAGACTAATGATTTTTTGTTTTTTAACCATATGTGTAAAAGACAAACCACTCTGGCAGTAAAAGGGTAACAATTTTAGATACAAAAAGCACTCTCCCCCAGTAGGACACTGCTAAGGACTTTTAATGAGCTACCTGTTCGAAAAGTTGCTCACAAATCCAGGTCCGATATTATAGGAGACATTGAGATTTCCTTTCCATGCCTTTGGTGGAGCTGGTCCTCCCATTAGCCTGTGTAGAAACAAAGAAAAAATAATGAGCATTAGTTGGTGTCATAGGATAGTTGTGACTGCTGTGTGAATTCAATGTAGAGAAGAAGAAGAAGAGGCAGCTGTACAATGACGGACCATTATATTACAGTCAAGGTTCATAGGACTTGTATAGCTGACCACATTTAAACCACTTTCTGGGGAAGGAATCAGGGGAGGTCTACCTTTATAAAAGAAGGTATGAGCCGCTGACAGAAGAGGAAAGGACACTCAATAACCTGTCAGGGCTGGGCTCAGCCCTTCCTTCTCTGAACTGGCCGCTCAGTTGTCGGCTAATTGCCAGCTCCTATCTCTCCACAGTGACTCACCTGTTGATGATCCTGCTCGTCAGTCCTGCCTACTTAAGCCTTCCAGCTCATTTGCTCTCTGCCTTTGCCTTGGTCAACATCAGAGACTTTTTCCTGCGTTCCTGTTGAAGACTTGCTTGGCTGACATCCCTTCTGGCTCCTGATCCTGCTTGCTGTTCTACTACGTTCTTCTCTGGCTCTCTGACATTTGGCTTGGCTGACTATCCGATCTGGTTCCTGAACTCAGGCTATGTTTTGACTACGCTTACTCTGTTTATCGTTTTATTATTATTATTATTAAACAAGTGTGATTTAACTGTACTTCTGTCTCGGTCTGATTCATGGTTTCTGACATAACCTCACTCTTGCAAAATGCATGAAGAATACAGTAAACTCAACCAACACGCTTAGAAAATGTCAATTGATAATGTATACACATGTAGCAATGTGGACTACAATTGCAAAGTACAGTGATCCTCCGGTATTTCTATGCCCCTCTAGTGCCCAGTGTTACTGACATCATATTTGTGAGCCAAACTAAAAGGATTGTGGGGTTAGTAGTTTCTCAGAATGGCAATTACTCTGCATGACTATACACCTGGACTACATATCCCAGGGATCTTTGCTACCATCAGGGAGATTGCTGGGAGGAGCTATAAAAGAAGCCAGAGACCCGCCCAGGGTCTCTTCCTCCTGGGTCGGATGCGTGACGGACCTCTCTGTGCATGGAGGGTGAGGTTGCGGCCTACCACGCGAGGTACAAGATTCCAACTCGGATGAGAAGGGCCTAACACTGCTTGCTGTTCGTCAGATATCCATCCAGCACCACCTCGGTCATCCGACCACCTGTGCTTCAAGCTTTTCATCTGGAGATCGTCACAGCGGATCCGCTGCAAGAGCGTCACTCCGGGAGCTGCTGGCCAGAAGGCATTAAATTGGCCTGGTCGTTGGTGAGAGGGCAATTGCCCACCTTTGCAAACCTTTCCTTATTACTTCACTGGGACACTGTACAGGCAGCTTTACCTTGGGAATACTTTACTGCACCTATCTTTGAACACTGTACATAGACATCTTAAGCTTCATCTATTTCAAGAAATCCCACTGCTTGCTACTGCACCTTATTGGATATAGTTAAAGCGCTCCAACTGCTGGCGAAGACCATCAGGCCTGCAATGGGGACATTGTTGTCATTACTGCTTAAAGGGCCCTCATACCATTTCTATTAAGCTTGATCTCTCATTAGGATTTAAGGTTAAATAGGCCGGCCTGGTTCCCCCTTTAGAAGTTTTGCCCGTATAAATACCTAACTCTTGCTTATCCTTTCAGGTCCGGTTCAAGTAGTATTCTATTGTACATATGTGTATACAATATACTGTCATCTCCAAATTAGCTTGATGCGTTTTATTAGAGGAATTCCTCTGCTGAGTTAGTACTGTTACCCAAATGCTCAGTAGATCTATTTCCTCCTCCTGTAGCAATATTATTTGAATTATTCCAGTAAACGTTGATAGAATACAAAAGCACTGAGTTGTTTGATTTATTACTTTAAGGTGGTGCAAAGATGTCTGAACCCAAAGTGTCAGGTGGGTTGGAATGTTCACAAGGTCATGGCGGTACAGATGAGCAGGTAAATCAAAGCAGTCCCCAAGGGGGTCGTGCTACACACACTATTACCAAAGATTTTGGGACACCTGCCTTTACACACACAAAGAACTTTAATGCCATCGCAGTCTTAGTCAGTAGGGTTCAATATTGAGTTTGCCATTGACCATTCTTCCAAAAGCGCATTTGTGAGGTCAGGCACTGATGTTGGATGAGAAGGCCTGGCTTGCAGTCTCCGCTCGAATGCCTCCCAAAGGTGTTCTGTCGGGTTGAGGTCAGTACTCTGTGCAGGCCAGTCAAGTTCCTCCATCCCACACTCGCTCATCCATGTCTTTATGGCCCTTGCTTTGTGCACGGTCCAAATCATTTTGTGGAGGGGGGATTATGGCGTGGGGCTGTTTTTCAGGGGTTGGGCTTGGCCCCTTATTTCCAGTGAAGGTAAGACATTTTGGACAATTTCATGATCCCATGTGGGAACAGTTTAAGGATAAACTGTGTCTCTCCCTCCAGCAGCTGAAAGCCGGTTTCTCCCGCTCTCCAGCTGCCGGAGGGAGAGACAGACATTATTCTGTAATGGTCCTCTCATCCCGCCGCACTGATCCACCCCCCCCTGGGATGCCCACATTTGAGTCCCCCTGCAGCGCTGCCAGCTCCCCCCTCCCACTGGCTGCTGTGGGTGCACAGGTGAATGGAGAGTGGGTGAAGGGGCCAGTAAATATATAATTTACCATCCTCTTCCTTTTCTGAATTGGACACAGTGAGCGATCCTCTGTCTGTTTATGCATCTTTAGGGCACTTTCACACTGGGGCGGGGGGGGGGGGGGGGCCTGAGGGTAAAGTGCCACTATTTTTAGCGGCGCTTTACCGTCGTTTTAGCTGCACTTTTCGGCCGCTAGCAGGGAGCTTTTAACCCCTGCTAGCGGCCGATGAAGGGGTTAATAGCGCCCACAAAAGCACTTTGGCGGCGCTGCTCATTGATTTCAATGGGCAGGGGCGCTTTAGGAGCTCTCTGTCTCAAAGGTGAGATGTCAGATATTTCATCTAACCCCCCCCCCCTCTCTAACAGCCTGTCAGGTAGGGTGTACGGGGCCCCATGATTTCGAACATCAGCCCTGCCAGATAGCAACAAGAACTTTACAGTTCTAATTCTTCCCTACTTTGTCCAAAACATAAAAAGTTCTGGCTATATGCATGTGTCTTACTTTTGTTAAAGCAGAACTCGAGAAAAAAAAAAAACACACACACATCACACTCCCTCCACTATAAAAATGAATAGCCTATTAAAAATAAAATAGGAAGACAAGCTTTTGCTGCAATATTTACCTTCAATCTATAGATTATTCTTTGCACTAGATCACAAGATGATTTTATTGTCGCTAGAGGTACTCAGTCTGATGTCCTGCATCATTTATTCCCTTTCCTCTGAGCACAGGCTGTCCTGGACCCACCCCAGCCTATGACTGGACAATGAAAAGAGAAGCAGTACAGTGATAAGCTCGCCTACCACCCTGTTCTCTCCTCCCATCAGCATGCTTCTTGTCAGTACATTAATTGGCTCATTGTACTGCTTCTTCCTCTCAGACTCCAGCCCTGCTGTACAGGAACTAAAAGAGGCTGACCCAGTTCAAATTTAAGTACTTACACTGCTTGTATGTAAAAAGACATTGTGACAAACCCAACCAGGACAGGGGCTTTTGGAGGGGACAGACTATTGGCCCTGGCTTTTAAAGGAACACTACTCTTTGGGAGGTGTGTGCCTGGGGGACCCTTGATGTGGTCTTGCTTCGGATTTGGGTTCATGTCTCCCTGAAAACACACAGATTTAGGTAATTTGTGTCCAAACAAGCAATGACTGCTTTAGACGGAAATTCAGAGTAGATGTTAGTATGGTCAGCTCAAAGCAACCTGATACTGGGGTCTCCTGCTATAGTCTGTTTATTAAGATGTTATGTGTTTATTGTTAAATATGTCTCTCCTAGGTGTGAAATCCCATTATTAATTGAGTCACCTATTGTTTGTCTGTCTGATCATCTCTTGGAGATGCATGTGATTAATATTGTGACCACTTTATCTGGATATCGAACCATTGTAGGAGGTTTATGCTTATGATAATGTGTAATGTACTTTGTATCCAAGGTTGCGGGCTTGGTGCCACACGGTCTGGGTGGGAACGGAGTCACCTAGGTGGCTAGTTGTTTAATTTGTTTAATGTTTACATTTGTGGTTCCTTAGCTATGTTAATTATATTCATGTTTACAGATCGCATTGTTAGGGCAATGTGATCAGGTTCTAACTGATCTTCTGTGCTATATATTCTGTGTGAGTTCCAGTTTGCATCTAAGCTAGTGTCGTCTAGTATCTTGGGTGAAATATTCAGCTATAATACCTGGTTCCAGACTGGAGGAAGCTATGTATATCTTGACAAAGGCACCCAAGCTGGGTGCTTGACGGTTTTGTCATACATTTAATAATGTATTATAGATTACAAAACTGTCTTTAGGTGTGTCTTTTATATCTGCCTAGAGTACAGCTTAAAGGGTAGTCTGCTGCGTTCTGTTATAACATGGTCCAGTCTCTGGTAACCTGTGCCTCTTCGCAAAGAGGTTACATGGTATATTTAGACACTGAGGATTGCTTTGATTAATCTACAGTAACATTACTGGGTTAGATACCTTGTATAAAAGAGATTGCTTTCATCAAAAAACGACTTACTTGAGGATCTTTTCTGCATCATGGTAACCTATAGGATGGACAGGAATGCTGGGCAGTCCTACTCCTTCATCTGCACTGTATCTGTACATAAACTCTGCCCGGCAGAAAACAAATACAACATTTTGGTTATGAAAAATGTAATATTTTTTGTACCCAATGACA
Source organism: Rana muscosa (assembly GCA_029206835.1). NCBI lineage: Eukaryota > Metazoa > Chordata > Amphibia > Anura > Ranidae > Rana > Rana muscosa. The sequence continues at coordinate 1,044,632,351 of CM055117.1, forward strand.
CTTAACGTAACGCACACAACATAACACAGAAGAGTGTGGGCCTATGTATATGTCATATTGGGAGCATGAGAAGTCAGTGAAAGAGCACTCAGAGCCGACACTGGGAAGTGGAGGAAGGAGTCTAATGCCATGTACACACGATCGATTTTCTCGACGGTGAAAACACCGCCGAGAAATTCGACATGAAAAACGAGGACCGGCTTGGTCCCCTACACACAGCCGGTTTTCATAACATTTTTTCTCTTGGTCAAGAAAACCGACCATGTGTAGGCTCCCTGGCAGTGTTTCCCTATGGGAAAACTGCCACGGAAAAAAATGCTGTGAATCACGGCATGTTCTAATTTTTCTCGTCTGGAAAAATGCTGGAAAGCCCACACACGGGCGTTTTCTCGTCAAAGAGAAAAAATGAAATTTTTCCCGACGAGAAAAATGGTCGTGTGTACGCGGCATGAGTCGTTCTGTGATACTGCACTGTTCTTTTGAACTCTGATGGAATGACACTGCATTTGAAGTGCCCAAGGCAGCACATACCAGGCCCAGGGTCCCCTGCTGACCCAATGGGTACCACCTGTACCCCTCTGTTGGCAGCCCTGATCACCATAATTGGTTGTAACGATTATCACATGATCAGAAACCATGCTGCTTGTTCTCTGATCGCTGTTGGAAGACCCAAAGCTGTCAGACTGTGGGGTCAAAAATCTAGAACACGCACAGTTGCCCATCCTTCGTTGTTAGATTTAATGTTTTTATATATTTAGCTTACATGACAGGGGTCACAAAGCAGATTTTACCTCTTTCATTCAGTGTCTGCTTTAAATGCATATATGTCATATTACTAATTCTGTAACTTTTCCATATTCTTTGTTTTACCAACCTTTAGCGGGATAACCTGGAGTTAGAGGGTCTCCAGCTCCATTGAGATTCAGAACATTTCCTCTCTGGGCTGCGCCACCAGGTAAGTTCCAGCCATCTGGATAGGGCTTAACGCCAGGGGCACAGTAATCAGCCGGATCAGAAAACAAGATGATTCCTTTGGCGCCAGCTAATATAGCATTTTTTACCTGCAAGAAGGAATATACTACTGGGTCAATCTGCAATATAAAAAAGGTGGAAGTTCACCCCAGAATTACTCTATAAACATTAAACAGCCATATAACATGTACCATCCTATATGCTTAGCACCACTGTGTACTTTGGTTTCGGCTGTCCCACCATTTAGCTGTTGAAAAACTGCTGGCCTTTTATGAGAGACACCAAGCAACTCAATGTGTTGCCAAGTCACCCCTTGTGTTATCCAAGTCTTTGACAGCATCAGGGAGCAAAGTAGGAGGAAACTTCTTCCCAGTCGGTCCTTTCAATCACAAGGTGTACTATATATAAAACATGGTGGCGCTGAGCGACACCATGAGTTGCATGGTGTCGCTCAGGAAAGGCTGACTGTTTCCAGTGTGGATTGCTGGCCAACCTCAAGAATAAAAAATAAAAAAAATATGATGTTTGAAATCTTTCTATCAAGGCACTATACAGTGCCTTGCAAAAGTATTCACCCCCCTTGGCTTTTTACCCATTTTTTTACATTACTGCCCTTAGTTCAAGGTTTTTTTTTTAATCTGAATTATATGTGATGGATCAGAAAACAATAGTCTAAGTTGGTGAAGTAAAATTAGAAAAATATATACATAAAACTATTTTTCAGAAATAAAAAACTGATAATTGGCATGTGCGTATGTATTCACCCACTTTGTTAGGAAGTCCATAAAAAGCTCTGGTGCAACCAATTACCTTCAGAAGTCACATAATTAGTGAAATGATGTCCACCTGTGTGCAATCTAAGTGTCGCATGATCTGTCATTACATATACATACCTTTTTGAAAGGCCCCAGAGGCTGCAACACCTAAGCAAGAGGCACCACTAACCAAACACTGCCATGAAGACCAAGGAACTCTCCAAACAAGTAAGGGACAATGTTGTTGAGAAGAACAAGTCAGGGTTAGGTTATAAAAAAATATCCAAATCTTTGATGATCCCTAGGAGCACCATCAAATCTATCATAATCAAATGGAAAGAACATGGCACAACAGAAAACCTGCCAAGAGATGGCCGCACACCAAAACTCATGGACCGGGCAAGAAGGGCATTAATCAGAGAGGCAGCACAGAGACCTAAGGTAACCCTGGAGGAGCTGCAGAGTTCCACAGCAGAGACTGAAGTATCTGTACATAGGATGACAATAAGCCGTACGCTCCATAGAGTTGGGCTTTATGGCAGAGTGGCCAGAAGAAAGCCATTACTTTCAGCAAAAAAACTAAATGGTACATCTTGAGTTTGGGAAAAGGCATATGGGAGACTCCCAAAATGTATGGAGGAAGGTGCTCTGGTCTAATGGGAGACTAAAATTGAACTTTTTGTCCCTCAAAGAAAATGCTATGTCTGGCGCAAATCCAACACATCACATCACCCAAAGAACACCATCCCCACAGTGAAACATGGTGGTGGCAGCATCGTGCTGTGAGGATGTTTTTTAGCAGTCGGGACTGGGAAACTGGTCAGAGTTGAGGGAAAGCTGGATAGTGCTAAATACAGGGATATTCTTGAGCAAAACCTGTACCACTTTGTGTGTGATTTGAGGTTAGGATGGAGGTTCACCTTCCAGCAGGACAATGACCCCAAACACACTGCTAAAGCAACACTTGAGTGGTTTAAGGGAATACATGTAAATGTGTTGGAATGGCCTAGTCAAAGCCCAGACCTCAATCCAATAGAAAATCTGTGGTCAGACTTAAAGACTGCTGTTCACAAGGGCAAACCATCCAACTTGAAGGAGCTGGAGCAGTTTTGCAAGAAGCAATGGGCAACAATCCCAGTGGTAAGATGTGGCAAGCTCATACTTATCCAAAGCGACTTGGAGCTGTGATAGCCGCGAAAGGTGGCTCTACAAAGTATTGACTTTAGGGGGGTGAATAGTTATGCACATTGACTTTTTCTGATATTTAGTCCTATTTGTTGTTTGCTTCACAATAAAAAAAATCTTCAAAGTTGTGGGCATGTTCTGTAAATTAAATGATGCAAATCCTTGTTAATTCCAGGTCGTGAGGCAACAAAACACGAAAAATGCCAAGGGGAGTGAATACTTTTGCAAGGCACTTTATATGTATTACATAGCGGATTAAGATATTTTAAGACGAAAAAAAAAGGAATACTAGATGGGATTTAAGGCACATAAATGTAACCAAAATGTATAAAATGTGTATTTGTATTACAAACTTAGTATAGAAAAAAAAAAAGTATACAATAAAAAATAAAAAAAAAACATGGCTGACATGATTTACATAATATAATGCTCTTCTATGCATAAATATAACCTATCCACTCCACATTCCCACATGGGATCCATTCATTTCAATACTGCCATCATAAAAAGATGGTTCCATGTGAGATGACCAAATGAGTCAGGGAATGGACTAGCTATACACATTAAGAATGTTGAACACATAAGTCGGCCCAAACCTAAAAACGCTCCAATTTCCAAATTGAGCTCAAACTTGCCATTGTCAAGGGGCAGGAGAGCACACACAGTCCATAAATGGAAACCTCACAAGGTTAGCGCCCATGATCAAAAATAACCGCCCACTGTTGTAACAGCTGCCCAAAGGTAAACTTGCACTTTAAAGTGGTTGTAAACCCTTCCGGGGAAGTTACACCTACAGGTAAGCCTAGATTAAGGCTTACCTGTAGGTGTTTGCAATATCTCCTAAACTTACACGGTTTAGGAGATATTTGCCAAACTGAATACACCGTTGTCTATGGCGCATGCGCGCCGTAGACAACGGCGCAGGCGCACTGAGAATCCCATTCATAAAACCGGCAGAGCCGGCTTTTATGGCTCCCGCGCGGAGTGACGTTTTCGCCGCTGCGGCCAATCACAGCGCCGGAGCGGCGATACCCGGAAGTAATCTTCCGGAGCGATGTCTGCGGCCGGAGGGGGAGACGAGGATGGCTTTGGTGGCTTTGATCTAAGGTAAGTAATGCATAATGAGCTAGTATGTTAGTCATACTAGCTCACTATGGCTTTGTCTTGCAGTTTTTTTGTTTTTTTTTAATCGGGGTTTAAAACCACTTTAAAGGCAATGCAAAGAGAAGTGATGATGTGCAAAGAGCACCCACTGCATTCAATCTGAAATCATATTGCCGCAACTCTACAAAGCTAAAAAGCTCTGTGGGTTAATACTATCTCTGATTCTACCAAAACAGAGGGGAAAACATACTAAAGTAATATTACATGATGCACAAAGCCATGTGACACAGCATAGAGGCGTCACAGCTAGAAACTTTGATCTGTCCTACCTTTTGAAGGGGAACTTTGCATTGTTAAGTCAATTTAGTGTAGCGGGGTATTCCCCTTTAATCCCTCAGAGACTACGTTACCCAGTAGACAATGGGACACCCAGGGTGCTTTGCTCCGCACAGAGACTCCTGGGGTGGGGTTTATAAGGGAGAGGCGGAGCCCACTCTTTCTCTTTGGAACACCGCCCTGCTTGCAATAGGATCCCTGTGTGAACCTGCTGCTGGTGCAAGGCCTGAAGCCTGGGCCTTGCACATCTCCAAAGAGCCCTCCGCCAGCCTAGCGGAACCTGAGGGACATCTTTTCATCCTTGCTGTGCCGTACCAGGAGGACCGAAGACCCATATGTCGATGGATCCATGTGCCTAGACGCATCGGCGGAGGAGACGGACTTGGACTGGTCCAGTTGGTGAGAGAGCACTTGCTCACAGACAAAATACTGTATCTCTACTACCCTGCTGGATTACAAAGTTTTGTTCATCAAGTGCACCACCGAGTTTTGCTAGCGAAGATTCCTTTGCAGAACTTCCTTTTAGTTCAGTCAGGCCTGCCTGCATAGGTACTGTAGACATTGCTGGGTGCCAGTCTGTCCATGAGGGGAAGTAGCTGAAAAAGGGCATCGTTAGAGTTGCATAGCAATACATGTCTATTCTGCTTGTTTGAATACTGTTTATTGCAGGGAGCTGCAAATATATATATATATATATATATATATAGCGCCCTCCTCACTCCCCTCTTTCTCTTCAGCTCGCCTGTCTCTTGTCTAGGGGTACCTTTCAGAGGGGAAGGGAGCGGGGACACCACGCCTAGCCTTCACCACAGGTGTCAGTGTGATGCAAGCAAAGTTCTTTTACCTTCGGGTCAGTGCTGTGCACCTGGAGCCTCCACCGAGAGTTACCTTGAACAATGTCTGTCAGGAAATGAGCCCCACACCATTAAAGTCCAACACTCCTTTATTCTTCTCGAATGAACACAATCAGTTGAACTCCCTTGGTAGAAACAGAACAGAAAAGGAGGTGTGGATGCGAGTAGGCCCAGACACAATGTGTTCTCCACTTTCCTTCCTGAAAGTGGGTTGTGGTCTCCGAGCGAGGGAGGATTTCCTTCCAGGCGGTCTCCGATGAGAGACTCACCCGTCACTGGCAATATGCTGCACCAGGTCTTCGAGTGAGGAGCTCCCCCCGGTCCATTACGCCTTCCGGATTCGGGTACCCACTCCCGGGGTTCCCTAGGATCTCCTTCCCTCGCAGAACTCAGTGTTGGGCACTGAGCTCCGGACCTCCATCTGAGTAGCTCACCCCAGGCTAAAGGTGCCTGGAATGGAACACGACCTCCGGCTGTCCTCTAGGCCTAGACCACCCAGAGGACCGACACGAACCACCGTCCACAGGCTGAAGGTGCCCGGGACTCGACCCCGTGACAAAGATGGCCGGCCCCTTTATACCCTCTCCCAGCAAGCACGGCGGGTTCCCCGCCCCAGCATACCGCTGCCGAGGGAGGACAAAAAGGAGGCGCGACACACAGCAATGATTCAACCCCAGCCCAGAGCGACAGCGCCACCTGCTGGGCTGCAGGGAATTACACATCACTAATGTCTCTGCCAAGTTCAAATTTACACCCGGGAAAGTACATACCCGCTACATATATATATATATTCTTGTTTAACAGTCTTGAACACCTTACAGTATCGCTAAGTGTTACATCATTGCAGGGCTCTGCATGTGTCATTGTATGCTGTGCCTTTATCATACCTTTATTTACAGTAAAAGCCTTATAGTTAAGTATATTGGTTCTCTGTGTCAAATACTGTGCTGCTTTATCACTGTGTGCCTTATTGTGGTAGTGTGTCATAGAGAATTACAGAGGGACTGTGATTTCATCATCCCCTAGACTAACTGTGCCACGAGAGGCTAGAGTAGATTGCCGGGGGTTGACAGCGGTGCACTACAGGGCCCAAGAAATCAATACCAGCAGCCCTCTTAACTGGGGGTACCGCTATATTAGCCTAGCAGTGCTGTGAAATCAAGTTGGGTGGAATTGATTGCTCGTCCCTAATGTACATTAAAGCAGAACTGTAGCCACGTGTGGTCCTTGCAGCTCTTGCCATTAATTGCAACTAAGCACAGCATTATGGGAGACTTACATTTTAGTGATCTTGATACGACATTATTCTCAGGGTATGAAAAGTGTGGAACACAAGTAAAATCAAGGGGGAGCCTTTATAGTAGATTAGTGTTTTTAGATTGTAAATACAGGAAAGGTCAGGTGAACAACAAATCAAAAACTGGCTTTAGCTACTTGCATTGGTGGGATTGTTCTGGAGAAAGTGGTACGATGCAACCTTTGTTCAGTGCTTGTAAAGAATATCTCCACACAGAATCCATGTTTTTAATGCTCCCAGATGCCCAATCTTAGGTTCACTTGGGAGACATTCGGATAGTTGATATGATAAAGTGGATTGTTGTAGTAGCACGGCACGTCAGCAGCACTATTCGATCCAGTTTAAAAAATAAATAAAAAAAATGTCAAACTACATTTTAGTGTGCCCGCCTACAGCAATACCAGGTCCCCACTCCACCTTGTCAGTCTTGTCAGTCTTGTCCCAGTCTTCTTACAGGTCCAAAGTCTTCAGCCATGGGGTGGCCACTGATGACACAACCCCCAGACATGTGCACCAGAGTTGCAGTGTCCCAGGAGGACCCTTATCAGCATCCATCAGAAGCAATTCAATGGATAAAAAACAAAACAAAAACCACATTGATAGCAGGAAAAAGGAAAGAGGTTTTATGGCAAAAGAACGTAGTCTCTTCTTCCATAAAAACCTTACCTGGTATCAATTTCCCATTAAAAACTTTAGTTCTGCTTTAAACCAGGGGGTCTCCAAACTGTGGCCTGCCGAAAGATTCTATCCAGCCCGTTCAGTTCAGTGGCATCTCACATAGGTCTACAGGTCAGCCCAAGTTCTCAATTTCTTTCCAACATTCAAAACCTCCCCCGGGTCTCCAGCCCTGGCTGAGATGTCATTGTACCGTAGTTGGTTGCTAGAAGCACTGGCATCCTAGGCGCCAACCCCGTGCTTGTGCTCTCCATATCATTCACAGGAGGGCGCCACTTCTGATGGGGACTCTATTTTAAATTTCTTTGCTTTGTTTTACTGAAGTTCCTCTGCTCTAAAGCATGTCATGCTAATTACAAAAAAGCTCCAAGTATAAATAAAACAACTGTTCATTTTCTTTATTCATAAAACAAATCAGCAAACGGGAAAAAAATCAGTTTCCCCTTTGTCCTGGTGACCAATCGCCTCTGGTACAGATCGTAAAAACGAATTCTACAGGTTATGGAAGAGGCAAGGAGAAATCGTACAAATGGGGACACCTATACCAGTGACCAAAAGCCCTTTCATTTTGGAAAGATTTACTGTTGTGTCTCCAGGACAGAAAGTAAAGGGACACCACATTTCAATGGGCCACTAATCTTTTAGGAGGATTTTAGTGCCAGAGCATCTATTTGTTGGACGGTGCTTGGTCTTTCTAATCATGTGATCACCCTGATTGGCCATCACTAGATAATGTAAACTGGGAGCCTGTCCTTATAGACTCCTGATTGTTGCTAGGTGACCGTAAGCTGCTGGTGACAGTGTAGTCACTGTGCTAAGGGCAAACAATTGTGCTTGTTTCCAGTTCAAAAGAGGTAGGCATATTTACTGTTAGAATTTCATTAAGGCACATACAATATATGCGTACAGCCAATAGAAAGGGGTTATTCTATCACAAAGTATAAAAAGTTTGACTTTCACCAATCTTATTTCAGTAAATGGAAATAGGTTGGTTTTCTGCACTTGAACCACTGTCAATGCCCTTTTCTTAGCATACATGTAAAAGCTTTGAAGTATAGCCAGGCCCCTATTTAGGCAATGTGGCCCATGTCACAACTGAATGATGATGCCCTTTTGTGCAAGCCCCGGGCGCCATGTGATTTTTTTTTTTATTACAAATGTTAGAATGCACTTCTGGAGGCAGCACAGGGTCTGTTTTTATATGAAAGTACATTTTAAATGTACTGACTATCAAACAAACAGAAAAAAAAAAAAAGAAGGAGGAGAAGGAAGGGGAAAAATAAATGCCTTCAGGTTCCCTAAATTCTAAAGAGCCTTCAACTCCCCTATAACATTACCTACGCCCCTTTCCTCATATATTTTGCTCTCTCACTTCAGCCATACATTTCTAGTATTGGTCAACAAAGGAGATCAATACAAGGAAAAGTTCTCCAGTTTGTCACTTCTGAGACTGGATGCTGCCCCCTCTAACCATGCTGCCCCAATTACTAGTTCATACCTAGTAATAACGTAATGACCTAGGGCCTGGTGCCATTGTGATAATACAGCCCGGAGTACAGACCTCAAATCACAGGAGCAGCTGAGATACAATGAACAATGTGCTGAGTGGTCTTGTCCACCGACCTAGAATAGTTGAATGAGATGTTACAGTTGGTAGACTTCAGCAGATCATTAACAGAAGATCTCCCCAGTAATTAGTGTGGAAGTATTAAATACATCATGACAGACGCAAGTTCAAGTTGTCAGTTTGCGAGATTGTTCACCTGTTGGCAGCAGGAAAATACATTTACTAAGTAAACCACAATCCACTGGGGGATGTAACTAAATAAATCAACCTCTGGTCTTCCATACATTCCAGAAATAACAACCTTGGTTGTTGAAGTGGGAGTTACCGCACATTAAGCAGAGGACACTATAGGAAAATGCATATCGTTTTAAGGCTGAGCCATCATTTAATCAGGACACCAGTTGTATTTTGCTGAAAGAGTACCAGTATTCTGGAGTCCAGAAGACCCACTAGACCCGATTTCCATTGTTCTGAGGCCCAAAGGACCAGTGTCCCATGGTCCAGGGGGTTCAGAGGACTACTGTACTATTGTTCTGAGGCCCTGTAGACCAGGGTACCATTGCTCTGCGGTACATATTACCAATGTGCAATGTATAATGGACCCAAAGGACCAGGTTGCCATTTTACTGGGTCCTTGTAGGCAGTTCCATTGTTCTGCGATGGGACCTGGTAGCAGAACAATGACCAAATGATCATTGTTCAGGAACTTTGACTACAGGAGCAATGCTGCTATTTTTTTCTGGTTTTTGAAATGCCCGCAATCTTGAACATGAAAGTTGTCTGGCTGTTATGTTGCCCTATAGTCTTCCACACATGTCAGAGATTAGTTCCTGAAAAAGGATGGGGTGTCGCCGCACAGAGGAAATCAAATAATACACAGTAGGCAGAACTGCTGCCTCTACCTAATTGCTGCCTCCTAGATAGGTGGAGCAAGAAATATGAAAAAGGTATGAGGGTGTAGATGTGGCGCTGTTCTGGTGTGTAAGCCAAAAATTGGTTGATAAATCAACCTGATATATAATGATAAATTGCAAGGACAAGGAAAAATAAAAATAGGGTTGACTCTGCCAGGTGTTAGCTTCGGTGATGGTGATAAAAATGTTTGTTTAAAGCGTGTTAATACTCTAAAATAAAAGTTAAAAATTGTTTGTTAGGAATTTTTAATTATGTCTCGGCCGGGTGTTTGTTAAAACTTAGTGATGAATTACTATGGTAAGGATTAGATAATCTGTCTGTGCCTTTAAAAAAAGAAAGATCCAAATAGGGTAAACAAAAATAGGTGAGAGGTGTAGATGAAAAACTATTTTGAGAAAGGCTCGGTCGGGTGTTTACTAATGGTAAAAATTACTAGAAGTGTTTAAGGACCCACTTAAGTGATATTTACAGTGGATGTAGTGCCTTGTGATGTTGAAGGGGTTTGGTGTGAGTAAAACCAATGGTGCCTCAGCCGGGTGTTTGCTGCACCTTGCTAAGGTCGGTATAATGTACTTCATTATAAATTATCAGACAATCTGTGATAAACTTGTACTTGGAAAATACACATAAAAATAAAAATAAATACAAAGAAAAAACGAAATCAAGTAATTGCAATAAGTCCATAAGTTAGCGACCGTGAAATTTGGTGACTTTTTTGCTTGTTCTAGCCGATTTTCTTGTGAATGTGGTAATCCGTGAACGTTAAAATATTGCACTCACCAGATCCTTCATACCCTCTGGGGGTATGATGCAGTCACAGTATGTGCCACTGTGTAGCAGTCTCGGGAGAGGGGGAATGGCTCCAAATGTTCCTTGCGGTCCTCCGAGTTGGTGAGAGTTTATAAAAGGAAAGAAAGGATGCCCATAGCGTGAACCCATTTAAAATTGATTTATTTAAAAAGATGGGGGAAAAGGGGTACTCACGTTGAGACAAACAAGTATAAGCATATAGGTTAAAAATGGCACTCGGCCAGTACGGTGTGATCCAAAGTGTCGGAAGTGATGAACTAACGTGACTCCACCCTACATGTTTTGTCAGTCTGACGTCATCGGGACGTCATCGCTCCCGATGACGTCAGACTGACAAAACATGTAGGGCGGAGTCACGTTAGTTCATCACTTCCGACACTTTGGATCACACCGTACTGGCCGAGTGCCATTTTTAACCTATATGCTTATACTTGTTTGTCTCAACGTGAGTACCCCTTTTCCCCCATCTTTTTAAATAAATCTATTTTAAACGGGTTCACGCTATGGGCATCCTTTCTTTCCTTTTATAAACTCTTACCAACTCTGAGGACCGCAAGGAACATTTGGAGCCATTCCCCCTCTCCCGAGACTGCTACACAGTGGCACATACTGTGACTGCATCATACCCCCAGAGGGTATGAAGGATCTGGTGAGTGCAATATTTTAACGTTCACGGATTACCACATTCACAAGAAAATCAGCTAGAACAAGCAAAAAAGTCACCAAATTTCACGGTCACTAACTTATGGACTTATTGCAATTACTTGATTTCGTTTTTTCTTTGTATTTATTTTTATTTTTATGTGTATTTGCCAAGTACAAGTTTATCACAGATTGTCTGATAATTTATAATTAAGTACATTATACCGACCTTAGCAAGGTGCAGCAAACACCCGGCCGAGGCACCATTGGTTTTACTCACACCAAACCCCTTCAACATCACAAGGCACTACATCCACTGTAAATATCACTTAAGTGGGTCCTTAAACACTTGGTCATTTTTACCATTAGTAAACACCCGGCCGAGCCTTTCTCAAAATAGTTTTTCATCTACACCTCTCACCTATTTTTGTTTACCCTATTTGGATCTTTCCTTTTTGAAAGGCACAGACAGATTATCTAATCCTTACCATAGTAATTCATCACTAAGTTTTAACAAACACCCGGCCGAGACATAATTAAAAATTCCTAACAAACAATTTTTAACTTTTATTTTGGAGTATTAACATGCTTTAAACAAACATTTTTATCACCATCTCCGAAGCTAACACCTGGCAGAGTCAAACCTATTTTTATTTTTCCTTGTCCTTGCAATTTATCATCATATATCAGGTTGATTTATCAACCAATTTTTGGCTCACACACCAGAACAGCGCCACATCTACACCCCCATACCTTTTTCAGAGATTAGTTCCTAATCAAATTATTGGCTGTAATCTACAGATCTGGTCATAGTCTATAACCATTTATAAATCCTAGTCTATACCTATGAATGTACTTGTAGTGCCCTCCTCTACATAGGCAGTTAGGTAAATTTAGCTCTTGGCCTCACTGTAGTGAGTGGAGCTGTGATTTATTAGTTTGTCCTGTTCAGGGAGCTGAGAATTTGTCCCCCCCCCCCCCACCTGCCACTAAAAAGTTTCCAGTGTATAGGACAGGGAGACTCAAATGATCAGTGTGAATATTTATCATGCCCCAGCCAATCCCTGGAAGGAGACGCCCAGAAGGTGGCTGGGGATGTGATAAATGTTTAGGAAGCCTTGCCAGAGTGTTCTTTTACCTTCAAGGGAGGGTTCTAGCTCTCTTGAGTAGGGATGAGCTCGGTGTTCGAGTCGAACATACGTTCGACTCGAACATCGGCTGTTCGATCGTTCGACGAAGATCGAACGATTTGGGCCGTTCGCGCCTAATTCGAGTGACGCGAACGGCCCACAATGCACTACGCCATCGCAGTGTCATCCAGGCGCTGTGATTGGCCAAGCATGCACTGTGACCCCGCATGCTTGGCCAATCACAGCGCCGGCAGCGAGGAGAGCAATGATTGGCCACAGGCAGGATGCCTGTGGCCAATTATTGCTGAGGGTGTTTAGTACACGCCCCACACTATAAAAGGCCGCCAGCACGGCGGCCTAGTGTAGTGTGTTCCGGAGCAGGGAAAGAGAAGCATAGGCAGGGACAGTGACATTTTTTTTTCTTGCTTAACCTGGATTCCTTTAGTTTAGGGAAAGAGAAGGATAGGTAGGGAGAGTGTCAGTGTGTTTTACTGTGCTAATCCTTGTTTGTAGGGACAGGGAAGGACAGTGAGGGAAATTCTCCTTGTGCTATACTGTGCTAAAGCATTGATCATCAACCATCTTTAAAAAAAAAAAAATTATAGGGACAGAAAACTATAGGTAGGGAGAGTGTCAGTGTGTTTTACTGTGCTAATCCTTGTTTGTAGGGACAGGGAAGGACAGTGAGGGAAATTCTCCTTGTGCTATACTGTGCTAAAGCATTGATCATCAACCATCTTTAAAAAAACATTTTTTATAGGGACAGAAAACTATAGGTAGGGAGAGTGTCAGTGTGTTTTACTGTGCTAATCCTTGTTTGTAGGGACAGGGAAGGACAGTGAGGGAAATTCTCCTTGTGCTATAGTGTGCTAAAGCATTGATCATCAACCATCTTTAAAAAAACATTTTTTATAGGGACAGAAAACTATAGGTAGGGAGAGTGTCAGGTTGTTTTACTGTGCTAATCCTTGTTTGTAGGGACAGGGAAGGACAGTGAGGGAAATTCTCCTTGTGCTATACTGTGCTAAAGCATTGATCATCAACCATCTTTTAAAAAAATGTTTTTATAGGGACAGAAAACTATAGGTAGGGAGAGTGTCAGTGTGTTTTACTGTGCTAATCCTTGTTTGTAGGGACAGGGAAGGACAGTGAGGGAAATTCTCCTTGTGCTATAGTGTGCTAAAGCATTGATCATCAACCATCTTTAAAAAAACATTTTTTATAGGGACAGAAAACTATAGGTAGGGAGAGTGTCAGTGTGTTTTACTGTGCTAATCCTTGTTTGTAGGGACAGGGAAGGACAGTGAGGGAAATTCTCCTTGTGCTATAGTGTGCTAAAGCATTGATCATCAACCATCTTTAAAAAAACATTTTTTATAGGGACAGAAAACTATAGGTAGGGAGAGTGTCAGTGTGTTTTACTGTGCTAATCCTTGTTTGTAGGGACAGGGAAGGACAGTGAGGGAAATTCTCCTTGTGCTATACTGTGCTAAAGCATTGATCATCAACCATCTTTAAAAAAACATTTTTTATAGGGACAGAAAACTATAGGTAGGGAGAGTGTCAGTGTGTTTTACTGTGCTAATCCTTGTTTGTAGGGACAGGGAAGGACAGTGAGGGAAATTCTCCTTGTGCTATACTGTGCTAAAGCATTGATCATCAACCATCTTTAAAAAAAAAATTTTTATAGGGACAGAAAACTATAGGTAGGGAGAGTGTCAGTGTGTTTTACTGTGCTAATCCTTGTTTGTAGGGACAGGGAAGGACAGTGAGGGAAATTCTCCTTGTGCTATACTGTGCTAAAGCATTGATCATCAACCATCTTTAAAAAAACATTTTTTATAGGGACAGAAAACTATAGGTAGGGAGAGTGTCAGTGTGTTTTACTGTGCTAATCCTTGTTTGTAGGGACAGGGAAGGACAGTGAGGGAAATTCTCCTTGTGCTATACTGTGCTAAAGCATTGATCATCAACCATCTTTAAAAAAACATTTTTTATAGGGACAGAAAACTATAGGTAGGGAGAGTGTCAGTGTGTTTTACTGTGCTAATCCTTGTTTGTAGGGACAGGGAAGGACAGTGAGGGAAATTCTCCTTGTGCTATAGTGTGCTAAAGCATTGATCATCAACCATCTTTAAAAAAAAAATTTTATAGGGACAGAAAACTATAGGTAGGGAGAGTGTCAGTGTGTTTTACTGTGCTAATCCTTGTTTGTAGGGACAGGGAAGGACAGTGAGGGAAATTCTCCTTGTGCTATAGTGTGCTAAAGCATTGATCATCAACCATCTTTAAAAAAACATTTTTTATAGGGACAGAAAACTATAGGTAGGGAGAGTGTCAGTGTGTTTTACTGTGCTAATCCTTGTTTGTAGGGACAGGGAAGGACAGTGAGGGAAATTCTCCTTGTGCTATAGTGTGCTAAAGCATTGATCATCAACCATCTTTAAAAAAACATTTTTTATAGGGACAGAAAACTATAGGTAGGGAGAGTGTCATTGTGTTTTACTGTGCTAATCCTTGTTTGTAGGGACAGGGAAGGACAGTGAGGGAAATTCTCCTTGTGCTATAGTGTGCTAAAGCATTGATCATCAACCATCTTTAAAAAAACATTTTTTATAGGGACAGAAAACTATAGGTAGGGAGAGTGTCAGTGTGTTTTACTGTGCTAATCCTTGTTTGTAGGGACAGGGAAGGACAGTGAGGGAAATTCTCCTTGTGCTATACTGTGCTAAAGCATTGATCATCAACCATCTTTAAAAAAACATTTTTTATAGGGACAGAAAACTATAGGTAGGGAGAGTGTCAGTGTGTTTTACTGTGCTAATCCTTGTTTGTAGGGACAGGGAAGGACAGTGAGGGAAATTCTCCTTGTGCTATAGTGTGCTAAAGCATTGATCATCAACCATCTTTAAAAAAAAAAATTTATAGGGACAGAAAACTATAGGTAGGGAGAGTGTCAGTGTGTTTTACTGTGCTAATCCTTGTTTGTAGGGACAGGGAAGGACAGTGAGGGAAATTCTCCTTGTGCTATAGTGTGCTAAAGCATTGATCATCAACCATCTTTAAAAAAACATTTTTTATAGGGACAGAAAACTATAGGTAGGGAGAGTGTCAGTGTGTTTTACTGTGCTAATCCTTGTTTGTAGGGACAGGGAGAGACAGTGAGGGAAATTCTCCTTGTGCTATAGTGTGCTAAAGCATTGATCATCAACCATCTTTAAAAAAACATTTTTTATAGGGACAGAAAACTATAGATAGGGAGAGTGTCAGTGTGTTTTACTGTGCTAATCCTTGTTTGTAGGGACAGGGAAGGACAGTGAGGGAAATTCTCCTTGTGCTATACTGTGCTAAAGCATTGATCATCAACCATCTTTAAAAAAACATTTTTTATAGGGACAGAAAACTATAGGTAGGGAGAGTGTCAGTGTGTTTTACTGTGCTAATCCTTGTTTGTAGGGACAGGGAAGGACAGTGAGGGAAATTCTCCTTGTGCTATAGTGTGCTAAAGCATTGATCATCAACCATCTTTAAAAAAACATTTTTTATAGGGACAGAAAACTATAGGTAGGGAGAGTGTCAGTGTGTTTTACTGTGCTAATCCTTGTTTGTAGGGACAGGGAAGGACAGTGAGGGAAATTCTCCTTGTGCTATAGTGTGCTAAAGCATTGATCATCAACCATCTTTAAAAAAACATTTTTTATAGGGACAGAAAACTATAGGTAGGGAGAGTGTCAGTGTGGTTTACTGTGCTAATCCTTGTTTGTAGGGACAGGGAAGGACAGTGAGGGAAATTCTCCTTGTGCTATACTGTGCTAAAGCATTCCTCATCAACCATCTTTGAAATCCTTGTTTTTTGGACAGTCAGGGAAATTGTTGTTGTGCTATTCTGTGCGAAAGCAATCATCCTCAACCATATTTAGAAATCCTTAAGTAAAGGGACAGAGAAGGACACCTGAAGGTAGCCATTATTGCTTTTTTCCCATCTCCCTGCAGGCCATCCATTAGAATGTCTGGAAGGCAAACAAGGAGAGGCAGACAGTCAGGAGGCAATAAAAGAGGGCAAGCAGGCTCTGTGTCTGGGGGCAACAGTGCTGGTCGTGGACGCGGTGCATTGTTATCAGCACATGGCCATGGGACACGCTTGTGCTTCTTTTCGGCAGCTGGACATGTTGAGCCACATCATGCCGAAGACTTGGTAGAGTGGATGACCAAGCCCTCCTCCTCCTCCTCATCCTCTCTCACCCAGGCTCAGGGTACTGGCAAAGCAGCTGCCAAAGCGTCCTCTTCCCTGGTATCAATGTCAGACTCATCATCAGTCACTCCTTCCCTAGACCCACCATGTCCTCCTCCTGAGGAGTCCCCCGAACTGTTTGAGCACAGTGTTGGGTACATGCTCCAGGAGGATGCCCAGCGTTTCGAAGGGTCTGATGATGAAACCCAGCTACAGGAAGGCAGTAGCGTGAGAGCAGACAGAGGGGATGCTCAAGAAGGACACCAATCTGGCAGTCATGTTCCAGCAGCTGCAGCATACTGCCAGATTGGCTCCAGTGATGAGGAGGGAGGGGATGATGAGGTCACTGACTCCACGTGGGTGCCTAATAGGAGAGAGGAGGAGGAGGAGGATGAGGAGGAGGCACATCTCCAACGAGGCAGGATGCCCTTTGGTGGCCAGCGTAAGGGCAGTACACCGACGGAATCACACCGCAGAGCTCCGCCTGTGCAGGGCGCTGCCTCTGCCCGTCATTCAAAAAGTTCTTTGGTGTGGGCCTTTTTTGAGGCTAGTGCATCAGATCGCACAGCTGCTGTTTGCAACATATGTCTCAAGCGTATATCGCGTGGCCAAAACATCAGCCGCTTGGGTACCACATGCCTGACCAGACATATGTTGACCTGCCATGCAGCTCGTTGGCAAGCCTACCTCAAAGACCCACACCAAAGAACAAAGCGGACCTCTCCTTGCACCGCATCAGCTGGGATCTCCAACCCCACTATAACTTCAGTCCTCTCTGAAACATGCACTGAGAGGAATGAAGGTGTAGAATTAGGTGTGTCACAGCCAAGTACTTGCGGCCACTCTGCTAGCAGTACACCGACGTCCGATTCTAGCAGGCAAATTTCCCTGCCCCAGCTGCTGGACCGTCAAAAGAAGTTCACTCCCAGCCATCCACATGCCCAGCGGTTGAATGCTAGCTTGGCTAAATTGCTAGCGCTTCAACTGCTGCCTTTTCAGTTGGTAGACTCGGCCCCCTTCCGTGAGTTTGTGCAATGTGCGGTTCCTCAGTGGCAGGTTCCCAAACGCCACTTTTTCTCACGGAAGGCTATTCCGGCTCTCTACCGGCATGTGGAAGGCAATGTCTTGAACTCGCTGGACAGGGCGGTCAGCGGTAAGGTGCATATTACCGCTGACTCATGGTCCAGCAGGCATGGACAGGGACGTTACCTTTCTTTCACGGCCCATTGGGTCACTCTTTTGGCAGCTGGGAAGGATGCAGGACAAGGTGCAGTAGTGTTGGAGGTTGTTCCACCGCCACGCCTCCAAAATGCTACTACTGGTTGTGACACACCTCTCTCCTCCACCCCCTCCTCTTCTTCTTCCTCCATGGCCTCTTCCTGTGCTTTGTCCTCTGAACCAGCGGTGCTCTGTAGCTGTTCAAGGGGCTACGCAAGTACGCAGGCAAAAAGATGCCATGCCGTGCTTGCGCTGGTGTGTTTGGGGGACAGAAGCCACACTGGGGCAGAGGTCCTGTCTGCTCTGCAGGGCCAGGCCGAGAGGTGGTTGACGCCACGCCAGCTTAAGCCAGGAATGGTGGTTTGCGACAATGGCACCAACCTCCTCTCCGCCCTCCGACAGGGACAACTGACCCATGTGCCCTGTGTGGCTCACGTCCTTAACCTGGTGGTGCAGCGGTTCTTGGGCAGGTACCCGGGCTTACAGGATGTCCTGAGGCAGGCCAGGAAAGTCTGTGTGCATTTCCGCAGATCTTATAATGCCAGTGCTCGCCTGGCTGAGCTGCAAAAGGAGTTGAACCTGCCCAAGAACCGCCTTATATGTGACATGCCCACCAGGTGGAACTCAACGTTGGCCATGCTGCAGCGGCTGCACACGCAGCAGAGGGCCATCAATGAGTACCTGTGCGACTACGGCACCAGGACAGGGTCAGGGGAGCTTGGTTTTTTTTCTCCACGCCAGTGGGGCATGATCAGGGATGCATGCACTGTCCTGGCACCATTTGAGGAGGCCACGAGGATGGTGAGCAGTGACAGTGCATGCATCAGTGACACTGTACCTCTTGTCCACCTGTTGGAGCACACGCTGCGTGGAATAATGGACAGGGCACTTGAGGCAGAACAGAGGCAGGAAGAGGAGGACTTCCTTGCCTCTCAAGGCCCCCTTTACCCAGACAGTGTTCCTTCTGTCCCACCCATCGCACAGGAAGAGGAGGAGGAGGAGGAGGAGGAGGAGGATTGTGTCAGCATGGAGGTGGAGGCTGGCACTCAGCATCATCAGCAGCAGTCTTTTAGGGATGATTTACAGTCCCAAGAAACCAGTGGACTTGTACGTGGCTGGGAGGAGGTGGCTGCGGATCATGTCGTCCTTAGTGACCCAGAGGACTCCGGACCGAATGCCTCAGCTAACCTACGCTGCATGGCCTCCCTGATCCTGCAAAGTCTGCGGAAGGATCCTCGTATTCTTCGGATCAAGGAGAGGGACCATTACTGGCTGGCCACTCTCCTTGATCCACGGTACAAGGGTAAGGTTGCGGACCTTATGTTACCGTCGCAGAGGGAGCAGAGGATGAGACAACTCCGGGAGGCCTTGCAGAAAGGCCTGTGCAACGCGTTCCCAGAGACTGGGAGGTTACAAACTCCTGGTCCTGGACAACGAGTTGCTGAGGCTTCGGCCAGTCAAAGAAGGAGCGGTGGGGAAGGTGGCCGTCTGACCGATGCGTTCAGACAATTCTTTAGTCCGCAGCCCCAAAGTATGATCGGTTCCAGCAACCATCGCCAGCGTCTGATAAACATGGTGCAGGAATATCTAGGGGCAAGGTCAGACTTGGACACCTTCCCCACCGAAAATCCTCTGGCTTACTGGGTCTTGAGGATGGATCACTGGCCAGAGCTTGCACAGTATGCAATTGAGCTACTGGCCTGTCCTGCATCCAGCGTTCTTTCGGAACGCACATTCAGTGCTGCTGGAGGATTTGTCACGGATCACAGGGTGCGCCTGTCCACCGACTCGGTTGATCGACTGACTTTCATCAAGATGAACCAGTCTTGGATCACCACCAGCTACCACACACCTGATGCTGATATAACAGACTAATTGATTTTAACATGTCACATCCCTTCAAGACTGATGCTGATGCTGAGTGCCTGTGCTGTTATGTTGACTGGCTATCCTCCTCCTCCGAGTCCTCAATGATACGATTGATGATGATAGCTTGGAAGATCATTTTTGTTTATGGGTGCCGCCACCAGTGGCTAAGGCCCAATTTTTCAGCCCCTGTTTAACAGGGGCGTGTAATTACAATTTTTGAAGCAATACTTTGCAACAGGGCTCATTGCTGTGCTCCAAGTACAGTATCTGTGAGGGGTTGCAGTGTTGTGCCACCAGTGCCTAAGGCCCAATTTTTCAGCCCCTGTTTAACAGGGGCGTGTCATTACAATTTTTGAAGCAATACTTTGCAACAGGGCTCATTGCTGTGCTCCAAGTACAGTATCTGTGAGGGGTTGCAGTGTTGTGCCACCAGTGCCTAAGGCCCAATTTTTCAGCCCCTGTTCAACAGGGGCATGTAATTACAATTCTTGATCTAATAATTCACAGCAGGGCCCATTGCTGCACCCACCAAGAGTAACTCTGAGGGCTTACAGTGTTGTGGCAACGCCACCACCACCACCACCACGAAAGGCCCAATTTTTCAGCCCCTGTTCAAAAGGGGCATGTAATTACAATTCTTGATCTAATAATTCACAGCAGGGCCCATTCCTGCACCCACCAAGAGTAACTCTGAGGGCTTACAGTGTTGTGGCAACACCACCACCACCACGAAAGGCCCAATTTTTCAGCCCCTGTTCAACAGGGGCATGCAATTACAATTCTTGATCTAATAATTCACAGCAGGGCCCATTGCTGCACCCACCAAGAGTAACTGTCAGGGCTTACAGTGTTGTGGCACCAGCACCACCATGAAAGGCCCAATTTTTACTACCACTGTTCAACAATTATATGTAATTACAATTCCTGATATAATAGTTGACAGCAGGGCGTTCCAGCACCAACCAAGAGTAACTGTGAGTGCTTACAGTGTTGTGCCAACACCAACAACTAAGGGGCCTATTTCTGCAGAGTATATACGGCAGGTCCCTACTTTCAAACATCCAACTTACAAACGACTCCTACTTGCAAACGCAAGAAGACAACAGGAAGTGAGAGGAAATCTACCCCTAGGAAGGAAAATTCTCTCCTGTAAGAATTAATATGGGAGAAAGGTGTCTCCTCTGTACTGATGCTTTATCACCAATCCTTGTTTCAAGAAAAACACCACATTTCAAAAACAGTTGTCATTGGGACGGAAAGTGAGGTGAAATGTTCTGAACAGGGGCACAGACAGCAAAACAAATGTTACAGGGGTGATAACCCTTATCTATGTTTTCCAAAAAGTTTAAAAATAGATTTTTGGGCTGGAGCTACACTTAAACAATGTACCTGTTCAAAATTACAAACACATTCTACATAAGAACAAACCTACAGTCCCTGTCTTGTATGCACCGCCTGTATACGGCTGTTCATAGTATATAGGGCCGTTTTTATTTTGTGTGCGGTGTTCCCCTTAATATCCATACAAGACCCAAAGGGGCTGGTAATGGGCTGGGGTAGGGGGGGGGGGTCATGGGGTAGCTATGCCATTTTTCTTAAAGATTTTCATCCATATTACCGGGACCAGACATTACATTAAAGCCGCAAGCAGTTTTAAATGTTTTTTTTTTCCTTTAGAAGTGTCATTTTGTGCAGGGACAGTTCTAAACACGGGAAACACGTGGCACTTCACAGGCATACTTTAGACACCCCCCAGGTACGATATTTAAAGGAATATTTGACTTTTTTTTTTTCACTTTATGCATCATTAAAATGACTGCTCCCGAAAAACGACCGTTTTTAAAACTTCTTTTTGCATTGATACATGTCCCCTGGTGCAGAACCCGGGTTCCCAAACACTTTTTAGGACAATAACATGCATAATAGTCGTTATAATTAGCACTTTAGAATTCGAACGTTCGCATCCATTGTATTTAATAGGGTTCTAATGTTCGTACGAACGTTCGGTCCGTTCGTGGGTTCTGGTGCGAACCGAACCCGGGGGTGTTCGGCTCATCACTACTCTTGAGGCTCCTGCCCTTGGAGGCAGCTTGTAGGCAGGTTGAACTGTGCTTAGTTGTGGTGAATCAGCAGCTGCCCCAGGCTGGGGAAAGGGTAAATTGTTACTTGCTCAGTTCCTGGGCTTTTGGTCCTAGCCAGCCCACCTATGCTATAAAAAAAAAGGGGAACAGCTGTGGGTCCAAGAGTTTCCAGGGTCCAGTGGGTTCCAGACTACCTGTGAGTGGAATCTGACACTGCCAAGGACACAGGAGTTTTCGGAAGACATCCAGTCATGGACAACGCTGTTATGGACTTTCACCCCACTGAGGTATGCCTGGGACATTATATTACTCTAGTTAGGGTTAGGCAAAATATGTTGTTCCTAATGCAACATCTATCAAGTTAGTGTGTAGTGACATTGGACAGCACTTTGTCAAAGGAATTCTGCACGTTATTACTGCACACAGTGAAGGCTCATCTCCAAGTCAGGGAACTGCCTTATTGTTAGATTCTTCACATGACCGCAGTCTCTGCCTGTTCCCGAACATTGATAAGCGCGCTCCCCACGAAAGGTACTCCAATGTGTATAGGTGCAAATGACACCGCTCACACGCTTTACAAGAGAAAACACAAAATGCAGGCTGGACTATAGAAGCTTCTGGGCTGAGAGCTAGAAGATTGCCAATGGATGTATGCTGGAGGGCACTGCACTGAAGTCTTGGTCTGGAGAAAAATCTTTATCTCCCTCTGGATGCTGAGTGGTAGAGAACTCCTGGGACACAAAGTAAAAAACTTGCTGGGAAGGTGCCAGAGGGAGCTATGTGGACTGCTGCTGTAGGGTCCTAGATATACTGGCCATTCTTTGCTACCTACAGGAAGAGCTGCCATTAGAAAGATTGAGAAGTTTGTCCTCCTAATATTGCTATTGATCAATTTGGAGTATCCTATGACCCTAAACACCTGTTTTAACACGTCTGGGAATCCATTCAAAAAGCGGGTCTGGATAATATTTTAAGGGTTTTAAACAAAATATTAGTTGACTCGATAGCAAAAAAAAAAAAAAAAAAAAGAGATTATATATATAATATATATATATACATATATATATATACACACACACACATATATATATACACATATATATATATATATACACACACACAAACATATACACACACATATACATATACACACACACACACACGCGTTCTACAAGCGCTCAAATAAAAATGTCATTGCATATACCGGTAGCTAGCCTAACTTTCCTACCTTATTTCCTCTGAAGATCTTGCCATATCTGGCGATCACAATTCTCCCAGTGCAGTTGATACTCAAGTTCCTCTGCAGATAGAAGAAGTCTTCAGTGCGTGCGTAGTTCACGTACACCAGGTCTCCCTGCAAAATAAACCTTAAGTTATATTTTTGGCAGGTGCAAAAATACAAGAAACACATCAGCTTGTTTATATGGTTCAGTAGCTGATCACTCATGGCTTAACGCTACAGTAGACAAGGAGAAATGATACTGAATGAGAAAGACACATATTAGGAAGAAGACCGGTGCTGCACACCCCGAATAGTACAATATGGGAGATTTCCCCCAAAGGTGTTTTTGAGCAGCAAAATTTTATAATTATCAAAATGTAATGGTTAAAAGTAGATTCTTTATTGAAAATGAACATACGTTTTATTGGTGACAGTTAAAATAGGAGCTCTGGTACAAAGAATATATACTCCAATACAAAATGCAAACAGATTTTTACACAGCATTATATATCACAAATGTGTGTTTGTATACAATTTCTGACACGTTTCGACCCGTACAAACGGGGTCTTCTTTAGAGGATTGGTTTGCTGTAAAGAAATTGTATTTAACAATTCAAATTCTTTACTGAGAATAATTAATAATAATTTGACAGAAAACATGGCACATAGTTACCAATAAAAGATGTATTGGAAGATCCCTTTAGGGGTGTCGGGGTGGGAATACATCCTCCAGTATCATAGACTAGTAAATGGGATTGATTACCACCTAAGTCGCAAGTTTTGTTATTGCATTCGAATGAACAAAAACTCATTGACTGTTTATTGATATACTGATGACTGTCGTCCTTGTAAATCTGTATTCTTTTTATGTAAATTCAATAAAAATTATTGAAATTAAAAGATGTATTGGAAAAAATCTCATAGCCAGAGTTCACACACGCCACCAGGGGGTTCTTCATAAGTGGGACTCCTTGCAAGCCGCACATAGCCCAGCGACGCCCCGTCCTGGAGTGTTG
Source organism: Rana muscosa (assembly GCA_029206835.1). Taxonomy (NCBI): domain Eukaryota; kingdom Metazoa; phylum Chordata; class Amphibia; order Anura; family Ranidae; genus Rana; species Rana muscosa. The sequence goes on from CM055117.1 coordinate 1,044,656,230, forward strand.
GGTGACCGAGGCGATCATGGGATCTTCTGAAGGCTTTTAGAGGAACTCTGGCTATGAGATTAAGGAGCAATGATACTAATCTCTGAATACCTCTATGGGCAATCTTAGATGTCAGTGGCAGATACAGCCTGTAGCAGTCACAGCAAAGCGCTATGGCTCTCTTCCTTACGTTTTGTATCAGACCGATGCAGAGACTGCTACTCTCAACAAAGAACATGGCTGGCCATCTCTGCAGCCTACCCATTTTCCAGATGAGCCAAATTTTAGGCTGCTTCTTGGGAGACATTTCACTACGAAGGGAAGGGAGAACTTCACATTATTACATTCCAAAGGCTACAAAATGCATCTCTTTCGCCTTCCTTTTAAGCTTCAGTTGAGCTTGAATAACTAATTCACTAACCTAAAATCATAATGCAGTAGTGGGTTTGCCTTTTAGCACTGGGATCAATTAAGTTTTTTAAATCATGAACTGTGTAATTGTACTGTATTTCTGTGTAGGATTTTGCCAAGTGCTATGGTTCCATCCCACAAAAAAAATGGAGTTTAACTTAATTAGTTGTATAATTGAGGTCACTATGCCTAAATTTAGGGGGTAGCCTGAGCCAATAGTTAGGCTCAGGCTGTCGGAATTCTCCAAATTGGCCTCTGCTCTGATGTGATGTTGCCTGGTAGTACAGTTCCCTGTGGCCTGTAGGTGGCGCTGTCGCCCAGGTCTCAGGTCGAACCACAGGTGGCATTGCAGCGCTATTGGGTGTCCCCTCTCGGCGGCCATGCAGTGGGCGTGGTCTGCCCACTGTGCATGCTGGGAGAGGATACATAAGGGGCAGACGCCATTATTCGGGGAGCAGTTTGCGCCTCCCGGCCCTCCAGGCCAGGGGTGCGTGTGTGTGTTCAGTCCCGGGCACCTTTAGCCCGAGGCTGCATCGTTCCAGGTAGGCCCAGCGCTTTTAGCTGAGACCTACACCAGAAGAGGAGTCCCGGGGTACCCAAGTGGGGGTAACCCGCTCTGAGGGAGAGGAAACCAGGGGAGGACCTATCCAAGGGGATCAGTGAAGGAAGTCACTGTCTCGGGAGAGGCCTGGTTACCTGTTAGAGGGAAGGACTCCATAATCCGCCACAAACCTTGTAACGTGCCCCATTGGCACCTAATGTCTAGTTGTTACAAGTGCTGGGAAGTTCAGGACTTCAAGGCCAATATCCTGATCGTATCCGAAGGAAAATTTGAAGCAAATATTCGTGCTCCACACCGGCTGCTAGGACCGTGAGAGGGGACTATCCAGGTGAGCAAAACCCACTCAGGCTTGAGTGGCGACGAGTGATAGTTGGGTGTCGCGTGCCTGAACCTGCCTCCCTGTTCAATTCTCCATCTCCAACTTTCCTATCAAGTTCTACGCAAGCCAAATAATCCTTTCGTTATTGGGTTTAATACTGTGTGGACAATGGCCTTATTGAACTTTCAAGGAGAATAGACTTTTCCCTACATTCTAGGGTGAGGAACCAACGGAAAGAGGTAACTCGCTGCAGGACCCAAATCAATTAACACCCGCTCACCCTCTACAAAGATGGAGGATACTGGGCATGTGGCATGGTGTGTCCCACTCTGCAAGTGGAGGTAAGCAGGGTAAAGGATCTGTGTGCTACATAGTCCTAGTATTTATGTGACAATTATAGGGAACTGACACATGCAAGCTGCTCTGCAGAACAATGCATCAGGAGTGCATAAAAACAAACACGTAGAAGTGAAATATGTCCAGATGCCAGCATTAGGATTGCTTACCTCTGGTTCCCCCTTAGCCGAAAAGGCATTATAGGGAGGAACTATATCTGTGAAGTTTTCATAGCCATCCGGAGGTGGTTCTGATAAAGAAGTGTTAAACACCTGGAAAAACAAAAATTTATTGTAGATGTAAAAGCTTTTTAATTGCCAGTTTAAATCAATATTGATTACGGTAGTTAAAAATAGCACAGAGGCTCAGTATTCTGAAGGACAGCATGGCCAAGCTCTGAAGGCCAAACCAAGGGATTGTACACAATATAATAGCTGCATCACATATCATGCACCAATCCAGCAATCTTTGCACAATGCCAGTTTAGAGCAGCCATTCTCAACCAGGGTTCCGCTAGCGGTTGTTAGGGGTTCTTTGAGCTGTGGCTGATGACTTCCCATCCTATGGTGCCTGCATAGTCTCAACACCACTTCGAGCCAGCGACATTGACATCCGCTTTTTTTTAGCTGTCTGCAGGGGTGGCATTCTGGCCACCAACATAAGGAGCATTATACCCACTGGCCAGCAATCCAAAGAGCAGTATTTCCACAGACTGCCAACATAAGGGGCATCCCCCCCCCCCATTTCCATTTTTTTAAGCAAGGGTTCCCCGGTACCTACAGAATATTTCAAGGGTTTCATTGAAGTAAAAAGTTTTCGAAAAAATATGGTTTAAAGCATTGATGTCTGTCAGACAAGTACCACTTTTGGCTCCAGTTTGCCAAACAACGCAACTCAAAAACACCATTTAAAGCTTTGGGAAATGGGAAGTGCACATTGGGAAATTTAAAGCACACCAGGCACCCGGTTTTAAAGCTGGGCAAGGACCTTCGATCACTGTTAAGAAGCAAACCAGACAACTTTATGTTTTCCATGAGATAAGCACTAATCATGCATATACACTATATTACTTATTATGAACTTTAATGGCATCCCAGTCTTAGTCCGTAGGGTTCAATATGGAGTTGGCCCACCCTTTGCAGCTATAACAGCTTCAACTCTCCTGGGAAGGCTGTCCACAAGGTTTAGGAGTGTGTCTATGAGAATGTTTGACCATTCTTCCAGAAGCGCATTTGTGAGGTCAGGCACTAATGCGGACGAGAAGGCCTGGTTTGCAGTCTCTGCTCTAATTCATTCCAAAGGTGTTCCATCGGGTTGAGGTCAAGACTCTGTGTAGACTAGTCCAGTTCCTACACCCCAAACTCACTCATCCATGTCTTTATGGACCTTGCTTTGTGCACTGGTCCAAATCATTTGCTGTAGGGGGGGGGGGGCGTTTTTCTGGGGTTGGCCCTTTAGTTCTAGTGAAGGGAACTCTTAAGGCGTCAGCATACCAAGACATTTTGGACAATTTCACGCTCCCAACTTTGTGGGAACAGTTTAGGGATTGCCCCTTCCTGTTTCAACATGACTGGGCACCAGTGCACAGAGCAAGGTCCATAAAAACTTGGATGAAAGAGTTTGGGGTGGAGGAACTTGACTGGCCTGACCTCATCCCAATAAAACACCCATGGGATAAATTAGAGCCAAGACTACGAGCCAGGCTTTCTTGTCCAACATCAGTGCCTGACCTAAAAAGTGTGCTTCTGGGAGAATGGTCAAACATTGCCATAGGCACACTCCTAAAACTTGTCAACAGCCTTCCCAGAAGAGTTAAAGCTGTTCCAGCTGCAAAGGGTGGGCCAACTCAATACTGAATCCTACAGACCAAGACTGGGATGCCATTAAAGTTCATGTGCGTGTAAAGGCAGGCATCCCAATACTTTTGCCATTGTATGTATGTAGCACCCTCTAGTATGCTAAGTGTAAAGAGTTTTTTTTTGTAGTGTAGGTAAATTTCCAGGCTTGGCTGGCAGCCAAGCCTGTGTGTTTTTCTTCTGGTCAGGGTTTGAGTGACTCAGGGAGAGCTGGGTGACACACAGGCAGCATCACTGAGACCTCACACTTCTTTCCAGAACATGCTAGAATCTTCTGGAAAGGAAGGGGGAGAGGAGAGGTGGAGCTGCCTGGAGTATTCTGAGGGCCATGACCAATCCCCAACTTGGACTGGCAGGGGGCAGGCCCCCTCAAATACTCAGGGTCAGCCCAGCTGGAGAGAAGATGTGATCGGGTGGAAGATGGAGATAGAGTGTTAGGCTGTCGGGGCCTTTGAGGGAGCTCCCCAGTCTGGAGGGGGGGGAGACCTTAGGCCTGGGCTCTGGTGCCGACAGGACCCTCTTACAACCCACAGAGGTGTGCTGACCAGGAGGCAAAGGAGGAGCAAGAGAGGACAGCAGGAGAACACTGCCAGGCAAGTCTTCAGGAGTTACACAGAGGCAGCCAAGAGGGCTGGTGATTGTTCACACAGTCAGGAAGACTGGGAGGCACGCCTGAAAGGACTGGGAGAGTGCAGTTTTGAGATGATTGCAGAGCCAGTGGAGTGGACTGTGGTGGCACAGGCAGTGAAGAGGCGCAGCTGTAGCCGGCAGGGCCTGAAGGCGTAGTGCTGGGATCGGTAGCCACATGGACAGCTATCATTAGGACTACCAACATTTTTGATACACCAAAGGGGCCCATGGTCCCTGACTGTAAAGAGCATTTGCTAAGGCCTAGGGAAGCCAGTGTCAGGCCTAAACTACAGTGCCGATAGTCTGCAAGCAAGTTTGTGCAGGAGGAAGAGAGGAAATTGTATATACTGGAAGTGTATATAGTTCTTGGTCCCTACACTGTTTCTTTGAAATCTACGGGGCATCTCAAATCTCCCTTATCCCCATCCAAGTTTAATTCCCCTAATAAAAACAAAAAAGTGCATGGACTGTTTTCTGTGTAAAGAGGGACTTAAGATTGTGTGCCTGGCTGGGCAGGGTGACAGACAAACCACAACCATCAGCAGCCCCTGGGGGGGGGGGGGGGGACCACTACAATTTTTTTTTCGCTAAACATTTCCAGCTAAATGTTTCCACCCCCAACCCTGTCCTCTCGCCAATGTGGTGGCGTGAAGTATCGATATCCAAAACATTAAAAATAGAGTGATAGAGTGAGAAGGTTTTTTTTAGCAGTCCATTGGAGTATTTGCCATTCATTGGGGAGATACCTGCTCCTTGGTGAAAAGAATGTCCCTAGGACAGGAGGGGAAGGGAGACTGGGGGGGGGGTTTATTTACTAAAGGAAAAAACACTTTGCACTGCAAGTGCACTTGGAAGCGCAGTCGCTGTTGATGTGAGGGGGACATGCAAGAAAAAAAACAAAAAAAACAGCATTTTTGCTTGCACATGATTGGATGATAAAATCAGCAGAGCTTCCTCTCCAATCTACAGTGACTGCACTTCCAAGTGCACTTGCAGTGCAAAGTGTTTTTTCCTTTAGTAAATAAAGCCCAAAATCCCTTATAACACCACATCCTTAACCCCCCCCCCCCCCCCCCTTTGAAAAACACACACACACACTTTTTTGGGTATAGAGACACATAAAAGGATACAATAGGTGTCCTTTCTGTAAATGATATACAGTGGAACCTTGGTTTAAAAATAACGCGGTTAACGAGCATTTTGAATAACGAGCCTCTTTAAAAAAAAAATCTGACTCGGTTTGCGAGTGTTGTCTTGCAAAACAAGCAAAATTCAAGCTAATGGGGTGTGCAGTACCGCATTTGACTCAGAACAGTTCAGAGCCGTTCGGAAATACACAGTTCCCGAGTGTTTCCGAACCTTTCCGAGGGTTTCCGAGATCAGCCTGTAGGCAGCTGCAGTGCAGGGCAGCCTAGCTGGCTGCAAGAGGAAGTGGGTTAGCAAGTGTATATACTCACTTTTCTGCCGATTTGATATGTTTATGTGTACATAAGGATCCAGGACTACGATACCCAGAACCCCGTTCAGCACCCAAGGTGCATTGTCAACCGCAGAGACTCATGGGGTGGGCTATAAAGGTGAAGCGGAGGCGGAGCTCGGCCTCTTTGGGACGCCGCCCTTCTAGCAAGAGGATCCCCTGTGCGGACTTGCTGCTGGTGCAAGGCCTGAAGCCTGGGCCTTGCGCACTTCCAAAGAGCCTTCCACTCCACTGCGGAGCCTGTGTGGCACCTGATCTCCATTTGTTTCTCACTGACATCAGGAGGACCGAAGACCCGGCTATCACAGACCCTGTGTGCGGATACACAGCAGTGGAAGTTACGGACGGGGACTAAGTCCGGTGTGGTGAGAGAGCACTTGCTCAAAGTTATAGCCAAGTACTTTGTTTAGGCCTACTGACTGCCTTGGCCTTTAGTGCTATATCAACTATCCTAGCAGGAGACTATTTCCAGAACTGAGTTTGATAGTCTCCTGGGAGTTGTTACTTTGCTGAGACACTGTCCTGTTGGATTACAATTATTGTTCCTGATGTGGACCACCGTTTTCCTTGCATGCGAAGATTCTTCACCCTAATGCCGCGTACACACGACCGTTTTTCCTGATGTGAAAAATTCAATTTTTTAAATTGGTCATTAAAAACGACCGTGTGTAGGCTCCAGAGCATTTTTAATGACGCGAAAAATGGCCTGAAAAAAAATTAGAACCTGCTCTATTTTTTCACGTCGTTCTTTTTAACGTCGTGAAAAATGGTAGTGTGTATGCTTTTACGAGGGGAAAAAAAACGCGCATGCTCAGAATTAAGTATGAGACGGGAGCGCTTGTTCTGGTAAAACTAGCGTTTGTAATGGAGATAGCACATTCGTCACGCTGTAACGGACTGAAAAGCACGAAGACTGAAAAGCGCGAATCGTCTCTCACCAAACTTTATTAATACGAGGGTCAGCAAAAGCGTCCCAAAGGGTGGCGCCATTTGAATGGCACTTCCCCTTTATAGTGCCGTTGTACGTGTTGTACGTCACCGCACTTTGCTTGAGCATTTTTTTTCACGATAGTGTGTAGGCAAGGAAGGCTTCAGAAGAATCACGTCGAGAAAAATGTCGTTTTTTTCAATGACATTAAAAACGGCCGTGTGTACGCGGCATAAGACTATACCTTACTTTAAGTCAGGCCTGACTGGGTAGCGTAGAACATTATTGGGCGCCATATTGCTCACGGGGAGGATAGCTGCAGCGTGGTGTGCTAGTATATTTTATACAGTATTGCTAAGTGTCACTAATATTGCAGGGCTCTGCATGTGTTATTATGTACTGTACTTCTACCTAACTTTTATACCAAAGTAAAGTTGCTATAGTTAGGTACTCCGGTATCAGTGTCAATTACTGTACTTTATTCCTGTTTGCTTCATTGTGGGGCTGAGTCATAGATGATCGCAGAGACATTACCAGTCTATCATTCCCTAGACTAGCTGTGCCAGGGGAGGGTCGAGTAGATTGCCGGGGGTTGGCAGTGCTGTGTACAGGGCCCGAAACAATATCAGCGGCTCTCTTAAGTTGGGGGTATTGCTACATACATATGTTCAGAGCTGTCTGGCCTCTATAATAAGGTGACCAGATTTTTTAAATGAAATCCGGGGACATTTTTTTTTTTTTACTAGTAATGGCGGCAAACAGCGACTCTCTGCCCGTCGCCGCCCGCCTCACAGCCTGTCAAGTCTTACTCTCTGGGCCCCGGCTACTACTGGTTGAGGAGCGGAGGACGATCACTCCCCCCAGGGAAGGCAAGGAGATAAGCCGGCAGGCGGCTGGCCGGGACTTGAGCCAAAGCAGAAGAACATGTGAAGGGAGCTGAATGCGCACCCGAAACTGAAGAAATATTCCCTCCGCTCCGACCAGCACATGATCATCAGAAAGGGGCACAGATAATGGAAAAAAATACACCCCCCTAAGCTAGTAGGAGCGGGGATGTTTAATTCAGAATTATTATTTTTTAATTCTGCACTGACTGTCTTTGAAATTGCCTGGGCCCCTGTTCAATTCCAATCCGGGGACAAAACTGGGGACAGACTTGGTCCAGGGGCAGTGTCCTCAATTCGGGGACTGTCCCCTGAAACCGGGGATGTCTGGTCACCCTACTCTATAATTGTCTCCAGCACCATTTTGGAGAAGCCTGGTGACAAGCAAATCTTGGGAGATTTGGTCGGCCATTTTTGGGTGGATACCTTATATAGGAAAGCCCAGCCAGGTTTAGGACAGAAGACGTGTGTGTATAGACAGGGACAGAGACCGCACTTGTGAGGGAGAGTTAGGAGGAGGTAGGGAGAGTGTGCCGGCCTGTGAGGGATAGTTCAGGCTTCCGATGGAGTTCTGTATCAGCAATCCTGGTCGGATGAAAGACTCCTTGTTGCGGATAATAAAACCGGTGTCCTCGTTGTGAGGGAGGGACAAGTGTTTCAGATGCCTATATCCATCTGCTGAAGGAATACCGTTGTACCGGGTAACCTGTGTGAATATCAGCCTCTACAGATACGCATTGTGTGCTTGGGTTTATACTGGTCAGTAGTGGAAAGTGCCTATAGTGCTGACGAATACAACTACCGCTTACATCAGAAGTGACTGTGCTGTGTATCTGTGCCTCCATGCTTGGAGTGAAACTACTTGCATTACTGCTGTAAATACTCTTTCTACTACCGTCTCTCCGGTAATACAAGCCGAGCTGTCCCAGAGTATTTCCGAGGCTCTCTGGCGCCCCCCACTTCTGGCCACATGTGGTATTGCATGTGTAGCGATACCCCCAGTTAAGAGGGCTGCCTTGTTTGTTTTGGGCCCTGTAGTGCACCGCTGTCAACCCCTGGCAATCGGCTCTAACCTCTCGTGGCACAGTTAGTAAAGGGGATAATAGAATTGCAATCACTCTAATATTCTCTATGACACAATCCCACAGTAAGGCACACAGTATGGTATAGCACAGTAAATGACACTGACAACCAATATACTTAACTCTAATACTTTACTGTTGGTAAAGGTTAGAATGATAAACAGTATGCAATGTCACATGCAGAGCCCCGCAATATGGGTATACTTATTAAAACATCAAACGTTCAGCAATATGATAGACAGTTTAACAGACCCCGCGGCAGCTATCCTCCCTCGTGGACAATATGGCGCCCAGCAATGTCCTATACCACCCAGTCAGGCCTAACTATGATTTCGGTATAGTTCTGTGGAAGAAATCTTCGCTAGCAAACACGGTGGTGCACTTTAAGAACAATTGTAATCCAACAAAGTAACGATGATCGGTAACTTTATAATGCCAGGGAGACTGATAACTTAGTTCTGCAGATAGTCTCTCCAGAGTGTAACTGAAATCACTGTGATGGCCCTGAATAAAGTTAATGGGCCTAGAGATACTGTGGTGTAGCTCTGAGCAGATGCTCTCTCACCCGACCGGACCAGCCCTTGTCCGTTACTTTCGTTACTGTGACTCGATTCACAGTGTCCACGACACCCGGGTCTTCGGTCCTCCTGATAACAGCACTCAGCAACAGGATCAGACGCTCCGCAGGCTCCTCGGTGGAGCGAAAAGCACAAGGCCCAGGCTTCAGGCCTTGTACACACAGCAGGTCAGCACAGATAACCTCTTGCTGGGAGGGCGGTGTCCAAAGAGAAAGAAGCAAGCCCCGCCTCTCCCTTATAAAGTCCACCCCAGCAGTCCTTGCGCGGGACAATGCACCCTGGGTGCCTTAAGGCGTACTGGGAACTGTAGTCTCTTGGGGTTTAAGAAAACGATACCCCACTACACATGCCATAGAAGTCAATGCGGAACAAATTATTTTCGTTTCCATTGACTTCTATGGGGAAACTCTCTTTGATATGCGAGTGCTTTGGATTACAAGCATTCTCCTGGAACGGATTATGCTCGTAATCTATAGTTCCACTGTATACCAATCAGTCTTTAGAATTACACTGCCTTACCACTCTGCACAGCCTAATAACCCAACTTTTCTCTACTGCAGTCAAGCAAGACAAGCTGGTAACCTTCCCACCCCAGCCTGAGATTTGACAATAAAAGAAGCAGCAAAAGACTCATGAAGTTGTCATCCATCTGCCCCCCCCCCCCCATCAACATGTTCCACCCTTGTCTGCACTGTGGAAGGGGCACACGCGATCCTTCCTTTTCCAAGTCTAAGCTCTGCTGCAGAGGGAATTACAAAATCCTTAAAGTGGTTGTAAACCCAATGTTTTTTTTTTTTAATAATAACCTGCAAGAGAAAGGCATAATGAGCTAGTATGACTAGCATACTAGCTCATTATGCAATACTTACCTTAGAGCGAAGCCGTCCTCGTCTCCCCCTCCGGCCGCAGACATCGTTCCGGAAGGTTACTTCTGGGTATAGCCGCTCCGGCGCTCTGATTGGCCGGAGCGGCGATGACGTCACAGCACATGCGCGTGGGAGCCGTCAAAGCCGGCATTATCTATTGATAAAACCAGTGTTGACAGTGCGGCAGCGCTGTTGTCTATGGCGCGCATGCACCGTAGACAACGGTGCATTATTTTTGGGCAAATATCTCTTAAACCTTGTAGGTTTAGGAGATATTGCAAACACCTACAGGTAAGCCTTAATCTAGGCTTACCTGTAGGTGCAAGTTGCATAAGTGGGTTTACAACCACTTTAAATCAAGTCAGATTTGAGATATTCATACTAGTCAAATCATATTTACAAGTGTAGCGATACCCCCAAACTAAGAGAGCCGCTGGTTTTGTTTCGGGCCCTGTACACAGCACAGCCAACCCCGGCAATCTACTCGGCCCTCCTCTGGCACAGCTAGTCTAGGGGTGGTATATATGTAAGGCTCTATACCAGTTCATGAACAATCCCACAATAATCCAAACAGTTGTGAAATATAGTAATGGACGCCAATACCAGAATGATTAACTGTAATAGATTTACTTGTATATAAAGGTTAACTATCAATACCATATAACACATACATGCAGAGCCCTGCAGTAATAATAACACTAGTCAACTATAGTGCACATATAGTTCTATCACACACTGATGTATATAGCTATTTTCCCTGTGAGCAATATGGCGCTCAACAATGCTGTAAACTCCCAGTCAGGCCTGACTCAGTTAAAGCTCTGTCTTTAAGTGAGGAATCTTTGCATGCAAGATGATCGGTGGTGCACATACAGGAACAATAATTTGTAATCCAACATGGCAATAGAAGCAACTCCCTGGAGACTAGGGATGAGCTTCGTGTTCGAGTCGAACATACGTTCGACTCGAACATCGGCTGTTCGATCGTTCGACGAAGATCGAACGATTTGGGCCGTTCGCGCCAAATTCGAGTGACGCGAACGGCCCACAATGCACTACGCCATCGCAGTGTCATCCAGGCGCTGTGATTGGCCAAGCATGCACTGTGACCCCGCATGCTTGGCCAATCACAGCGCCGGCAGCGAGGAGAGCAATGATTGGCCACAGGCAGGATGCCTGTGGCCAATTATTGCTGAGGGGGTTTAGTACACGCCCCACACTGTAAAAGGCCGCCAGCGCGGCGGCCTTGTGTAGTGTGTTCCGGAGCAGGGAAAGAGAAGCATAGGCAGGGACAGTGTCATTTTTTTTCCTTTACTAATCCTGGATTCCTTGTGTTTAGGGACAAATAAGGATAGGTAGGGAGAGTGTCAGTGTGTTATTCTGTGCTAAACCTTGTTTGTAGGGACAGAGAGGTACAGTGAGGGAAAGTGTCAGTGTGCTATTCTGTTCTAAACCAATCTTGCTGAACCATATTTTCAATCCTTGAGTTTAGGGACAGAGAAGGACACTCGTGGAAACTATCAGTGTGCTATTCTGTGCTAAATCTTGTTTGTAGGGAGGGACAGAGTAGGACAGTGAGGGAAAGTGTCAGTGTGCTATTCTGTTCTAAACCAATTTTGCTGAACCATATTTGAAATCCTTGAGTTTAGGGACAGAGAGGTACAGTGAGTGAAACTGACAGTGTGCTATTCTGTTCTAAACCAATTTTGCTGTTCCATATTTGAAATCCTTGAGTTTAGGGACAGAGAAGGACACTCGTGGAAACTATCAGTGTGCTATTCTGTGCTAAATCTTGTTTGTAGGGAGGGACAGAGTAGGACAGTGAGGGAAAGTGTCAGTGTGCTATTCTGTTCTAAACCAATTTTGCTGTTCCATATTTGAAATCCTTGAGTTTAGGGACAGAGAAGGACACTCGTGGAAACTATCAGTGTGCTATTCTGTGCTAAATCTTGTTTGTAGGGAGGGACAGAGTAGGACAGTGAGGGAAAGTGTCAGTGTGCTATTCTGTTCTAAACCAATTTTGCTGAACCATATTTGAAATCCTTGAGTTTAGGGACAGAGAGGTACAGTGAGTGAAACTGACAGTGTGCTATTCTGTTCTAAACCAATTTTGCTGTTCCATATTTGAAATCCTTGAGTTTAGGGACAGAGAAGGACACTCGTGGAAACTATCAGTGTGCTATTCTGTGCTAAATCTTGTTTGTAGGGAGGGACAGAGTAGGACAGTGAGGGAAAGTGTCAGTGTGCTATTCTGTTCTAAACCTATTTTGCTGTTCCATATTTGAAATCCTTGAGTTTAGGGACAGAGAAGGACACTCGTGGAAACTATCAGTGTGCTATTCTGTGCTAAATCTTGTTTGTAGGGAGGGACAGAGTAGGACAGTGAGGGAAAGTGTCAGTGTGCTATTCTGTTCTAAACCAATTTTGCTGTTCCATATTTGAAATCCTTGAGTTTAGGGACAGAGAAGGACACTCGTGGAAACTATCAGTGTGCTATTCTGTGCTAAATCTTGTTTGTAGGGAGGGACAGAGTAGGACAGTGAGGGAAAGTGTCAGTGTGCTATTCTGTTCTAAACCAATTTTGCTGTTCCATATTTGAAATCCTTGAGTTTAGGGACAGAGAAGGACACTCGTGGAAACTATCAGTGTGCTATTCTGTGCTAAATCTTGTTTGTAGGGAGGGACAGAGTAGGACAGTGAGGGAAAGTGTCAGTGTGCTATTCTGTTCTAAACCAATTTTGCTGAACCATATTTGAAATCCTTGAGTTTAGGGACAGAGAGGTACAGTGAGTGAAACTGACAGTGTGCTATTCTGTTCTAAACCAATTTTGCTGTTCCATATTTGAAATCCTTGAGTTTAGGGACAGAGAAGGACACTCGTGGAAACTATCAGTGTGCTATTCTGTGCTAAATCTTGTTTGTAGGGAGGGACAGAGTAGGACAGTGAGGGAAAGTGTCAGTGTGCTATTCTGTTCTAAACCTATTTTGCTGTTCCATATTTGAAATCCTTGAGTTTAGGGACAGAGAAGGACACTCGTGGAAACTATCAGTGTGCTATTCTGTGCTAAATCTTGTTTGTAGGGAGGGACAGAGTAGGACAGTGAGGGAAAGTGTCAGTGTGCTATTGTGTTCTAAACCAATTTTGCTGAACCATATTTTAAATCCTTGAGTTTAGGGACAGAGAGGTACAGTGAGTGAAACTGACAGTGTGCTATTCTGTTCTAAACCAATTTTGCTGTTCCATATTTGAAATCCTTGAGTTTAGGGACAGAGAAGGACACTCGTGGAAACTATCAGTGTGCTATTCTGTGCTAAATCTTGTTTGTAGGGAGGGACAGAGTAGGACAGTGAGGGAAAGTGTCAGTGTGCTATTCTGTTCTAAACCAATTTTGCTGAACCATATTTGAAATCCTTGAGTTTAGGGACAGAGAGGTACAGTGAGTGAAACTGACAGTGTGCTATTCTGTTCTAAACCAATTTTGCTGTTCCATATTTGAAATCCTTGAGTTTAGGGACAGAGAAGGACACTCGTGGAAACTATCAGTGTGCTATTCTGTGCTAAATCTTGTTTGTAGGGACAGAGAAGGACAGTGAGGGAAACTGTCAGTGTGCTGTTCTGTGCTAAACCAATCTTGCTGAAGCATAGTGCAAATCCTTGTGTTTAGGGACAGAGAAGGATAGGCAGGGGACAGTGTCAGTGTCATTGTTGCTAAGCCTCCTGCACAGTATACACCTGAAGGTAGCCCTTATTGCTCTTTTTCCCATCTCCCTGCAGGCCATCCATTAAAATGTCTGGAAGGCAAACAAGGAGAGGCAGACAGTCAGGAGGCAAAAAAAGAGGGCAAGCAGGCTCTGTGTCTGGGGGCAACAGTGCTGGTCGTGGACGCGGTGCATTGTCATCAGCACATGGCCATGGGACACGCTTGTCCTTCTTTTCGGCAGCTGGACATGTTGAGCCACATCATGCCGAAGACTTGGTAGAGTGGATGACCAAGCCCACCTCATCCTCCTTATCCTCTCTCACCCAGGCTCAGGGTACTGGCAAAGCAGCTGCCAAAGCGTCCTCTTCTCTGGTATCATTATCTTCATTAGTCAATCCTTCCCTAGACCCACCATGTACTCCTCCTGAGGAGTCCCCCGAACTGTTTGAGCACAGTGTTGGGTACATGCTCCAGGAGGATGCCCAGCGTTTCGAAGGATCTGATGATGATACCCAGCTAGAGGAAGGCAGTAGCGTGAGAGCAGAGAGAGGGGATGCTCAAGAAGGACACCAATCTGGCAGTCATGCTCCAGCAGCTGCAGCATACTGCCAGATTGGCTCCAGTGATGAGGAGGGAGGGGATGATGAGGTCACTGACTCCACGTGGGTGCCTAATAGGAGAGAGGAGGAGGAGGAGGATGAGGAGGAGGCACATCTCCAACGAGGCAGGATGCCCTTGAGTGGCCAGCGTATGGGCAGCACACCGACGGAATCACACCGCAGAGCTCCGCCTGTGCAGGGCGCTGCCTCTGCCCGTCATTCAAAAAGTTCTTTGGTGTGGGCCTTTTTTGAGGCGAGTGCATCAGATCGCACAGCTGCTGTTTGCAACATATGTCTCAAGCGTATATCGCGTGGCCAAAACATCAGCCGCTTGGGCACCACATGCTTGATCAGACATATGTTGACCTGCCATGCAGCTCGTTGGCAAGCCTACCTTAAAGACCCACACCAAAGAACAAAGCTGACCTCTTCTTGCACCGCATCAGCTGGGATCTCCAACCCCAGTATACCTTCAGTCCTCTCTGAAACCTGCACTGAGAGGAATGAAGGTGTAGAATTAGGTGTGTCACAGCCAAGTACTTGTGGGCACTCTGCTAGCAGTACACCAACGTCCGATTGTAGCAGGCAAATTTCCCTGCCCCAGCTGCTGGACCGTCGAAAGAAGTTCACTCCCAGCCATCCACATGCCCAGCGGTTGTATGCTAGCTTGGCTAAATTGCTAGCGCTTCAACTGCTGCCTTTTCAGTTGGTAGACTCGGCCCCCTTCCGTGAGTTTGTGCAATGTGCGGTTGTCAAGGTCACCTGTGGCCAGGTGACAGATGCACACCGTAGGGGGACAGGAGTGCACCGCAAGGTAGTGAACCCTATGGCTGACTGCTGCGGATAGGAAACTGGGTGGTTGTGGAAAGCGGGACCAGAGGAGCAAAACCAGGATCCTAACGGAAGCTAGAGCCAAGATTCCCCAGGGCGCGGAGTCTAAGACCCAGCAGGTCTTCTCCAGGGCCTCTAGTGGTGAGGATGTTATGCTGCAGGCTGGGACCAGGTCGCGGCCCCTGGAGTTTCCTAGCTCACGCCCCGTAGGATAAGGGGAAAAGAGGGGAAGCAGCAGCACAAGATATGAGAGAACCGAATAACAAGCTGAAGGTCAGGGGCCACAAGCAGACAAGGATAACGAAAGAACGAGCTGAAGGTCAAGGGTCACGAGCAGACAGGGATAGTCGGGGACAAGCCAATAACATAACAGAGAGACAGACGTAGCACACGGCAGGCAGGAACCCAAACACACAATGCCTAACAAACACGTTGATCAGCAAAGCAGGCTTGCAGTGCACAGGTTAATATAGTGTTCTGTGATAGGGCCTGGGGTGGAGTCAGGCTGGGAGGAGATTATAAAGGAAGCCAGGTGAAAGGGTTCTGGCCTCTAAGATGAACACATGGGAAGGAAGGTAAGCTGACAGACAAACACTACTGCATATCCATGACAGTACCCTCCCTCTTATGGGCCCTCCCCCGCCTGGGCCCAGGCTTAAAGGGAAATCTCAGATGAAACCTCCTCAACAGATGAGGTGCAACGACATCAGATGCAGCGATCCAAGATGCCTCCTCAGGACCAAAACCTCTCCAATGCACAAGGTACTGAAGAATACCTCTGCAGAGCCGAGAATCCAGAACTTGTCTAACCTCGTACTTTAGATTATCTTCAGAGACCAGAACCGAGGTAGGGAGATGACAAGAAGATCTATTGAGGACCAAAGACTCTCTAGGAATAAGCAAGGGCATGAGAGGATCAACAGAAATCTGAGGAGGGTCCCCTAGACCCTTAAAGATGAACTGGTCATCTAGCACAGGACCATCAAACTGGGCAGATGTCAGTGGAACCCTGAAGTCAGGTTGGTTAGAGGGTGACATGTCACAGGAGTCAAGCTGAATAGCTGAAAGACAAGCAGAATGTCCTGAACAAGAAAAAGTAGGCGGCTCACTGGGCATGGGCTGGACTGGCATAACTAGTTTAGAGGCCGAGTGAATAGAGTCAGGTGTAGCGACTACCTGAATCGCATCGCAAGACGTAGCGACTGCAGGACTTGTAGACAAGCTAGCCTGGCTGTGCGTCCAAGGGCGATTAGGGACAGAGAAATGTAAATGGTTATGCGACCTGGAATGAATGACCGGCTCAGGTTCACAGGGGGCAACCTTGGGTAGGCAGGACGAGGAACAGGAGGAACCCCAAGCCAGGATCTGTCCAGTAGTCCAGTCCACATGAGGAGAATGGAGCTGTAACCATGGGAGACCCAAAATTATAGGCGTTGAGGCCTTGGGTAAGATAAGGAAGGATATCCACTCCTGGTGGAGTGTCCCTACCGACATCTTAACAGGGAGGGTCTGGAAGCGGATAGGTCCCCCTGGGAGAACAGTACCATCAAATCGCCAAGACCACCAATGGCGTGGTGAGGGGCAAAAGAGTAAGTCTCATGGACGACGCGATTTCCCAGTCCATGAAATTACCAGCGGCTCCGGAATCCAGATATGCTGAGACCGAATGAGAAGAAGCACCAACATGAAGGAACACAGAAAGCAGAAGACGAGAAGGGGAAGGTGATATTTCTGGGTCCAATACTCCACTTTCCAGATGAAGTGGACCCAAACGTTTTTCTGGACAAAGAGAGCAAGTGTCACGAAAATGACCTTTGCCCCCACAGTAGAGACACAGGCCTAGAGTTCTGCGCCTAGCACGTTCCTCTGGGGATAGCCTGGTCCTGCCCAGCTGCATGGGTTCCTCAGCTGGCAGGAGATGCTCCACGGGTCGAGGAGAGGGGAGCTCAGGCTGACTAAGGACCAAGGAGTGCTGGCGCCGCTTTTCTAGGGTCCTTTCCTGAAAGCGAATATCGATCTGGTTACACAAGGCGATAACTCCGTCCAGATCAGTGGGGATGGTTCTTCCTACTAATTCATCCTTCACTCTATCAGACAGGCCATGCAAAAAGGTTGCGACTAAGGCCTCATTGTTCCAGCTCAACTCAGCCGACAGTATGCGGAAATTAAGGGCGTACTGTCCCACTGAAGCAGACTCTTGGCGGAGACGTAGAAGGGCGCTGGCCGCTGAAGAGACACGAGCCGGTTCTTCAAAGATATTCCGAAAAAGTTTCAAGAAGCCAGACAGGCTAGAAACCACTGGATCATTCAGTTCCCACAGAGGGGCTGCCCAGGCTAAAGCTTCACCGGAGAGGAGGGAAATGATATAGGCTACCTTTGCCCTATCAGACAGAAAGTTTTGAGGCTGAAGCTCAAAATGAATCGTGCATTGGCTAAGGAACCCTCTGCAGGCCTTGGAGTCCCCAGAGAAACGGAACGGAGCTGGCAGTTGTAGTGAGTGTGTGGCTGCGACTGGTGCGATAGGTACCACCGCTGGTTGTACTTGAGGTTGCGGATTCGGGGTTCCCAAGGAGGCCTGAAGCTGCTCGAATCGAGAAGCCAGATCCTGGAGGAATCGCATCACCTGAGTCTGATTCGATTCCTGGGTTTCAAGTCTGTGGACTATGCCCCGCAATGGATCATCCGCGGGGATCGGGATGTCAGCCGGGTCCATGGCTGATCAAACTGTCAAGGTCACCTGTGGCCAGGTGACAGATGCACACCGTAGGGGGACAGGAGTGCACCGCAAGGTAGTGAACCCTATGGCTGACTGCTGCGGATAGGAAACTGGGTGGTTGTGGAAAGCGGGACCAGAGGAGCACAACCAGGATCCTAACGGAAGCTAGAGCCAAGATTCCCCAGGGCGCGGAGTCTAAGACCCAGCAGGTCTTCTCCAGGGCCTCTAGTGGTGAGGATGTTATGCTGCAGGCTGGGACCAGGTCGCAGCCCCTGGAGTTTCCTAGCTCACGCCCCGTAGGATAAGGGGAAAAGAGGGGAAGCAGCAGCACAAGATATGAGAGAACCGAATAACAAGCTGAAGGTCAGGGGCTACAAGCAGACAAGGATAACGAAAGAACGAGCCGAAGGTCAAGGGTCACGAGCAGACAGGGATAGTCGGGGACAAGCCAATAACATAACAGAGAGACAGACGTAGCACACGGCAGACAGGAACCCAAACACACAATGCCTAACAAACACGTTGATCAGCAAAGCAGGCTTGCAGTGCACAGGTTAATATAGTGTTCTGTGATAGGGCCTGGGGTGGAGTCAGGCTGGGAGGAGATTATAAAGGAAGCCAGGTGAAAGGGTTCTGGCCTCTAAGATGAACACATGGGAAGGAAGGTAAGCTGACAGACAAACACTACTGCATATCCATGACAGCGGTTCCTCAGTGGCAGGTTCCCAAACGCCACTTTTTCGCACGGAAGGCGATTCCGGCTCTCTACAGGCATGTGGAAGGCAATGTCTTGGCCTCGCTGGACAGGGCGGTCAGCGGTAAGGTGCATATTACCGCTGACTCATGGTCCAGCAGGCATGGACAGGGACGTTACCTTTCTTTCACGGCCCATTGGGTCACTCTTTTGGCAGCTGGGAAGGATGCAGGACAAGGTGCAGTAGTGTTGGAGGTTGTTCCACCGCCACGCCTCCAAAATGCTACTACTGGTTGTGACACACCTCTCTCCTCCACCCCCTCCTCTTCTTCTTCCTCCATGGCCTCTTCCTGTGGTTTGTCCTCGGAACCAGCGGTGCTCCGTAGGCGTTCAAGGGGCTACGCAAGTACGCAGGCAAAAAGATGCCATGCCGTGCTTGCGCTGGTGTGTTTGGGGGACAGGAGCCACACTGGGGCAGAGGTCCTGTCTGCTCTGCAGGGGCAGGCCGAGAGGTGGTTGACGCCACGCCAGCTTAAGCCAGGAATGGTGGTTTGCGACAATGGCACCAACCTCCTCTCCGCCCTCCGACAGGGACAACTGACCCATGTGCCCTGTATGGCTCACGTCCTTAACCTGGTAGTGCAGCGGTTCTTGGGCAGGTACCCGGGCTTACAGGATGTCCTGAGGCAGGCCAGGAAAGTCTGTGTGCATTTCCGCAGATCTTATAATGCCAGTGCTCGCCTGGCTGAGCTGCAAAAGGAGTTGAACCTGCCCAAGAACCGCCTTATATGTGACATGCCCACCAGGTGGAACTCAACGTTGGCCATGCTGCAGCGGCTGCACACGCAGCAGAGGGCCATCAATGAGTACCTGTGTGACTACGGCACCAGGACAGGGTCAGGGGAGCTCGGGTTTTTTTCGCCACGCCAGTGGGGCATGATCAGGGATGCATGCACTGTCCTGGCACCATTTGAGGAGGCCACGAGGATGGTGAGCAGTGACAGTGCATGCATCAGTGACACTGTACCTCTTGTCCACCTGTTGGAGCACACGCTGCGTGGAATAATGGACAGGGCACTTGAGGCAGAACAGAGGCAGGAAGAGGAGGACTTCCTTGCCTCTCAAGGCCCCCTTTACCCAGACAGTGTTCCTTCTGTCCCACCCATCGCACAGGAAGAGGAAGAGGAAGAGGAGGAGGAGGAGGAGGAGGAGGAGGATTGTGTCAGCATGGAGGTGGAGGCTGGCACTCAGCATCATCAGCAGCAGTCTTTTAGGGATGATTTACAGTCCCAAGAAACCAGTGGACTTGTACGTGGCTGGGAGGAGGTGGCTGCGGATCATGTCGTCCTTAGTGACCCAGAGGACTCCGGACTGAATGCCTCAGCTAACCTACGCTGCATGGCCTCCCTGATCCTGCAAAGTCTGCGGAAGGATCCTCGTATTCTTCGGATCAAGGAGAGGGACCATTACTGGCTGGCCACTCTCCTTGATCCACGGTACAAGGGTAAGGTTGCGGACCTTATCTTACTGTCGCAGAGGGAGCAGAGGATGAGACAACTCCGGGAGGCCTTGCAGAAAGGTCTGTGCAACGCGTTCCCAGAGACTGGGAGGTTACAAACTCCTGGTCCTGGACAACGAGTTGCTGAGGCTTCGGGCAGTCAAAGAAGGAGCGGTGGGGAAGGTGGCCGTCTGACCGATGCGTTCAGACAATTCTTTAGTCCGCAGCCCCAGAGTATGATCGGTTCCAGCAACCATCGCCAGCGTCTGATATACATGGTCCAGGAATACCTAGGGGCAAGGTCAGACTTGGACACCTTCCCCACCGAAAATCCTCTGGCTTACTGGGTCTTGAGGATGGATCACTGGCCAGAGCTTGCACAGTATGCAATTGAGCTACTGGCCTGTCCTGCATCCAGCGTTCTTTCAGAACGCACATTCAGTGCTGCTGGAGGATTTGTCACGGATCACAGGGTGCGCCTGTCCACCGACTCGGTTGATCGACTGACTTTCATCAAGATGAACCAGTCTTGGATCACCACCAGCTACCACACACCTGATGCTGATATAACAGACTAATTGATTTTAAAATGTCACATCCCTTCAAGACTGATGCTGATGCTGAGTGCCTGTGCTGTTATGTTGACTGGCTATCCTCCTCCTCAATGATACGATTAATGATGATAGCTTGGAAGATCATTTTGGTTTATGGGTGACGCCACCAGTGGCTAAGGCCCAATTTTTCAGCCCCTGTTTAACAGGGGCGTGTAATTAAAATTTTGGATGCAATACTTTGCAACAGGCCTCATTGCTGTGCTCCAAGTACAGTATCTGTGAGGGGTTGCAGTGTTGTGCCACCAGTGCCTAAGGCCCAATTTTTCAGCCCCTGTTCAACAGGGGCATGCAATTATAATTATTGATCTAATAATTCACAGCAGGGCCCATTGCTGCGCCCACCAAGAGTAACTGTCAGGCCTTACAGTGTTGTGGCACCAGCACCACCATCAAAGGCCCAATTTTTAGTACCACTGATCAACAATTATATGTTATTACAATTCCTGATATAATAGTTGACAGCAGGGCGTTCCAGCACCCACCAAGAATAACTGTGAGTGCTTTCAGTGTTGTGCCAACACCAACACCTAAGGGGCCAATTTCTGCAGAGTATATACGGCAGGTCCCTACTTTCAAACATCCAACTTACAAACGACTACTACTTGCAAACGGAAGAAGACAACAGGAAGTGAGAGGAAATCTACCCCTTGGAAGGAAAATTCTCTCCTGTAAGAATTAAAATAGGAGAAAGGTGTCTCCTCTCTACTGATGCTTTATCACCAATCCTTGTTTCAATACAAACACCACATTTCAAAAACAGTTGTCATTGGGACGCAAAGTGAGGTGAAATGTTCTGAACAGGGGCACAGACAGCAAAAAAAATGTGACAGGGGTGATAACCGTTCCCTATGTTTTCCAAAAAGCTAAAAAAAAGGAATTTGGCATGGAGCTACACTTAAACAATGCAGCTGTTCAAAATTACAAACAGATTCTACATAAGAACAAACCTACAGTCCCTGTCTTGTATGCACCGCCTGTATACGGCTGTTCAGAGTATATAGGGCCTTTTTTATTTTGTGTGCGGGGTTCCCCTTAATATCCATACAAGACCCAAAGGGGCTGGTAATGGGCTGGGGTAGGGGGGGGGGGGTTGATGGGGTAGCTATGCCATTTTTCATAAAGATTTTCATCCATATTACCGGGACCAGACATTGCATTAAAGCCGCAAGCAGTTTTAAATGGCTTTTTTTCCTTTAGAAATGTTATTTTGTGCAGGGACAGTTCTAAACACGGGAAACACGTGGCACTTCACAGGCATACTTTAGACACCCCCCAGGTACAATATTTAAAGGAATATTTGACTTTTTTTTTTCACTTTATGCATCATTAAAATGACTGCTCCCGGAAAACGTCCGTTTTTAAAACTTCTTTTTGCATTGATACATGTCCCCTGGTGCAGAACCCGGGTTCCCAAACTCTGTTTCGGACAATAACATGGATAATAGTCGTTATAATTAGCACTTTAGAATCCGAACGTTCGCATCCATTGTATTTAATAGGGTTCTAATGTTCGTGCGAACTTTCGGTCCGTTCGCGGGTTCTGGTGCGAACCGAACCCGGGGGTGTTCGGCTCATCACTACTGGAGACTATAAAACTCAGTTCTGCAACTAGTCTCCTGTCAGGAAAGCAAGTATAACCCGATGGGCCAAGGCAGTCAATAGGCCTAACAAAGTACTCGGTTATAGCTGTGAGCAGGTGCTCTCTCACCCCTCCGGACTCGATCCCAGTCCGGGACTCCCACCGCTGTGTCTCAGCACACAGGATCTGCAACGGCCAGATCTCTGGTCCAACTGACGTCCGCAAAGCAAGGTAGATGTCGGATGCCGCACAGGCTCCGCAGCGAGGTGGAAGGCTCTCTGGAAGTGCGCAAGGCCCAGGCCTCGGGCCTTGCACTCGCAGCAGGTCCGCACAGGAAGTCCTCTTGCCAGCCGCGCGGTGTCCAAAGAGGCCGGGCTTAGCCTTGTCCTCCCCTTTTATACCCCGCCCATGAGTCTCTGCGGCAGCCCAATGCACCCTGGGTGCCAAACGGGGTTCTGGGTAACGTAGTCCATGGAGCCTCAACGGAGACCCCGCTACACAAGATTTCTTTAAAAAAAAAACAGCATTCACTGGTGTTAATTTCGGACAATAGGTTAGAGTTGATTTAAACAAAAACCTTTAACCCATTCCAGGACTAGGGGAGGGGAGCAGGGTCAAATTAACCCCCGCCTTCCCACCCGCTTCTCAGGCGAATATATTTGGGTGTAGTTTTTGATTTCTTTTGAACTGGTGTTCAGAGTTCCACCTAACACAGAATTTGAATACTGAAAAATTCTTGAACATAGAAAATCCAATCTCCTTACCTCTGTTCCCAGTTCATCAATAACAGAAATATAATTAGGCTTGCTGCTGTTGGGATAAGAGAGCAAGACGTCATAGTGGACTAACTCGGCGCTATCCAACCCAAACTCCCTCCACTGGGCTTGGATACGTTCTGCCAGATTCAGGTTCTGCTCCGTCCCGGCCAGATGAGGAATTTTTGTGAAATCCCTGAAAACAAAAAACACAATGAAAACAATACAAAAAAAAACAACAACAGCAAGACACAAAGCACACGCTCCTAAGGTATGCAAATAACCGAATGTCTGAAATACAGTCTTGCCTAATTAGATTTCAGCTTAAAAATAAAGGAATTAACATTTTTGGAATATTTTCCCAACAGGGAGTGCGGGGGACTAAACTACGTTCACATATAGTATTACAGGAGTGCAAAAGGACAATTTATGAAAGAGCCAGGCATATAGGACACAGATTTTCTAGATTGTATTTTCCTGGTCTATATGTGTAGAGGAAAATCCTAACTGGATAACAGTTACTTTGCTAAAAAGTTTTAACATCTACCATTATTTTTTTTTATCCTTAGCCAACCCCCACCCCCCTTCCTCCTCTCATTTCAGCTCTGCTGATCTTCTCCAGCCTTATTAGCCACTTCCTGTCTGCTTGCACTCAGTGTGGCTACACATCAGGGGAGGCTTCTTTCCATTGACTGTGCTGGACCATGCCTGCACAATGTGTGTCAGCACAGGTGCATGTGACAGGATGACAACAAAGGAGCACGATTGGGAGACTGTTGTCACCCCATAACAGGAAGTGCTGAGCAAGAACTTTCATGGCAGGATCACCAAGTATTAAAGAAGAACTAAACCCTCTTAACCTTTCCAGCCAAGGAAACTGCCGTCTTAGCTTCTGTTTGATCTGCATGGTGATGCACATGCGATCAGTTAGGACTCCAGCCATTTAATGCTTTGAAAGTTTGGCTGATTGCACAAGCATATGTGACAGTTAGCATTCTTGGCATGCCAGGAACGTAACATTTATTATGAACAGTTTTTGAAACCAGTAAAATTGATGGGTTTAGTTCAGCTGAGCAAAAAAAAAAAAAGAAGGAAAACATGCCAGCAAGTCCACCTCTAAATGGCAAAAAAACAAAACAAGACAAAAAAAAAAAAACACCTCACACAAAATTAAAGCGGAGTTCCAAAAGTGGAACTTCCGCTCATCGGATTCCCCCCCCTCCGGTGCCACAATTGGCACCTTTCGGGGGGGAGGGGGGACAGGATACCTGTCAAAGACATGCATCCTTTCCCACTTCCTGGAGTCCGGCCGTGGCCGTGACTTCACCGTGGGGCTCCCCCCTCCTCCCCCCTGGCCGCCGGGCTAATAGGAGAGAGGAGCGGGCCTAGCGCATGTGCAGTTGGGTTCCCGGCGTGAAGCCGAAAGGCTACACTGCCGGGTTCCCTTACCCACAATGCCGACGGAAGCACCTGACAGCTGATGGGATGGCATCAGCTGCGGTGCCGACATCGAGGAACTGCAGGACAGGTAAGCCTCCATTTATTAAAATGTGTAAAAAAAAACAATAAGGGAAAACACTGCGCTAGATAGAGCGTGTAGAAAAAAATTGAAAAAATAAATTACACAGTGAGGGTGTAAAAAAAAAAAGCTGCCAGTACTGAAAAATGGATACCAAAATTCAAAAAAA
This sequence comes from Rana muscosa, assembly GCA_029206835.1. NCBI lineage: Eukaryota > Metazoa > Chordata > Amphibia > Anura > Ranidae > Rana > Rana muscosa. The sequence continues at coordinate 1,044,680,813 of CM055117.1, forward strand.
CAATTGTAAAATTAAGTACAGCGCTATATGTTAAGAAATCACACAAAACAAAATAACATGTGAAAAGTGTGAATAAACAATATGCCACATAAACCATGTGAAAGGTATATATAGTCAAAAAAATAACTAAATTAATCACATAAATCAATCACATAAGGTCAGTGACAATGAGGAATGTCCTAGTCATATAAATCATATAAAACCAGTGATAATAAAGAAAGTCCAATGTGTACCAATACACTCGTGAAGTGTTCCAGAAAGAAGATACCACAAATGAAGCAGAGTAATCCTCAAAGGTAATTGGTATAGATGTGTTTAGAAGAAAGATAGATAGGGAAATCTTCATCCACCAACATGTAAAGGCACCAAAAAATGAGTGGTAATGCAGTCTCCTTACCACAACTATGTGACCACTGTTACGGTGGTCGCTTCAGGCACAGGGATTTTAGGTCTCCCCCTAGACCAATGGTAGATGGTTTAAATGTCCGGAACAATGTCTATGCAACTCCAAGGAAGAAAAAGCAAACCATAGCGTAATACTGCTAAATAAACAATTTATTTGCCTTAAAGTATTTACACTTACAGATTTGCTGATCTTTGCGGGCATTAACATGTGCACATCTTTGTATAATGGCGGGGACGCGGCGTCTCCTCGAGGCTTCTCCTGTTTGTTTTGCTCCGTGTCTCAATATGGTGAAGCGTAATGACGTAGGGAATGCAGGCCACACCTACGCGTTTCGTCATGAAAAGACGTCGTCTGGGATTGGCTGCAGTATGTGTAGCTGCTGGCTTTTAATTAGGCTGCAACACCCCTTTAAGGTTTTGGAGTGGCCTATACAAAAGTCCGGACTTAATTCCAACTGACCTTAAAACAGGCCGTTCATGCTGAAATACCCTCAAATGAGGCTGGATTCAAACAATTCTGTAAAGAAGAGGGAGACAAAATTCCTCCACGGCGATGTGAAAGACCCATTGCCCGTTATCGCAAACTCTTAATTGCAGTGGTTTCCTGCCAAGGGTGGCACAACCAGTTATTAGGTTTTAGGGGGCAATTGCTTTTTTACACAGGGCCAGGCAGGTTTGGACAGCTTTTTTCCCCTTAATAAATGATTTAAATCTGCATCTTGTGTTTACCCGGGTTATCTTTGTGTTATATTAAAATTTTATTTGATGGGCTGAATCTTTTAAGCGTGACAAATATGCAAAAAAATAAAACAAAAAAAATCAGGTAGGGGGCAAATACTTTTTCACAGCACTGTATACATCAGACATAAAACAAACCCATAACCTGAAGAAAAAATTAGACCATAAATACATCAAATAAATTAAAAACACATAAAAGACCTGTCTGATCAGAAGGTACTAGGGAGGAATTGTGCTCATCACTTTGTACAACACATTGAGGCCTCATGCACACTGGATGTTAAAATAACGTTATAAAAAAACGCCAGTAGCTTTGCACTGAGTTTTTCAACGTTTTTGCAATAGCGTTTTTTTTTTTAATTCTTCATTTTTCAATGGATCAAAAACATTAAAAAACGCTAGTGAGCGACGTCTCTCAGAACCCACTAGTTTGAGGTTTTTTTTACTGCTCAAAAACGCCACTGCCCAAAACTGCTAATAACAGCCTATGTGTGCATTAACACATAGGATAACATGATGGAGAGTTTAATGACTGTAGATAAAAAAGTCTACAGCCAAAAACAGCTGATGTAAAAACTTCAAAAAACCTCCAGTGTGCATGAGGCCTGATAGTTGTAATGCAGGGTTAAGAAACGTCCTTTCTAGTTCAATATGCAGTCCGCTATAATTTAAAAAAAAATAAAGAATTTTGTCCTTAGATATACTATAATGACTTGAGGAAGCGCAATTGTACCCCAAATTCTTGTCAAATGTTTGTTTCATATGCGAGTTTAAAGCTTGGAATAAATTTACACTGGTGTCACAATCCAAGCCGTATAATGAAGCCATGATTACATCCAACATTTAGAGCCGGTTCACACACAGGCGGCACGACTTTGGGGGCGACTCGGCAAGGCGATCTGAAGACGATTGCAGAGGCGACTTGCAAAATGACTTCTGTATTGAAGTCAATGCAAGTCATCCCGAGTCGCCCCCAAAGTCGTACAAGAACCTTTTTCTAAGTCGGAGCGACTTGCGTCGCTCCTATTAGGACGGTTCCATTGAAGAGAGCGGGACGCGACTTGTCAGGCGGCTGAGTCGCCCCTGTGTGAACCGGGTTTAATTGTCCCTTTGTGTGCAGAATGTAAAGAAAATAAATAGCTTACTTTAAAAACATTTTTATGTTTTCTGCCTTCATTTCCAATATAAGCTCCTTTTGTACATTACGGGAATGCCAGACATCCTCCCGATCTTTTGATGGTTTGATGAGCCATCCTGGGGGCAAAATGGCAAATAAAGTGTCATGTAAGAAAATATTCTGCCAAGGATTATAAATAATAACAGAAGAACTTCAAGTTTAGCGGAAATGCAAGACACGGTTTAAGAATTTAGGAGCTGCTGGAATAACTAAATTCCGCCAAAGAACCCTTTTACTTCTTTTCCTAGTAATGGCAGAGAATTTGAACCAGAATCCAGGAGCTGACAACTTGAAATATATGAGGGCTTATATACTATAAAACAGGGCTCAAAATTTCAAATCCTGAGCTACTAGCCAGAACTCAAGGGTTACTCGCCACCATTTGCCGGGCCCAACCCCTACCATGCCTTGCCCCTAATCCCGCCCCTAAACACGCCCTCAAATTATCTCATGAAATTACACTTAAAGCGGAGGTTCTGCGGCAAATAATTTTTTTTTTTTCCTGGTATTGAATAGATTTTCGCATTATAAATAATCACTCACTCGTTTGAGGTTGTGAATTATCCCATGTCCCTTTTCCGGCAAAATAAGAACTTTAAAAATGCGAGCACAGCAGTTCCCATTTTGCTTGTGGGCATGTTGAAGCCCACAAGCAATGATTTCCTGTATGCTGATTGTTGCCATCACAACGGGCGGCGTCTTTGAATGTTCACGCCCCGTTGTGATGGAAATCCTAGTACAGCGTACCGCAATGACTCCTGGGAAGCGTGACACCAAGCTCCCAAGAGTCATCGCGGCGCCGGGTAATACAGTAGCCACGCCTACTCCCGCGGGAGTCAAGTCCAGGAAGTCAATCTGCAAACGGCAAGAATAAGGTATTTACAGAGGGGAAAAAAAATAAAAAATTGTCGAGTGAACATGTCGGCAGTGTGCTGAAGGGGATAAAATAAAGTTGTTAATCTGGGTGGAACTCCGCTTTAAATTGTTTATGCAGAATTAAGTTGTAGGTGTGAAGGTGTAGGAATTGGGGCTGATCTGAGGCTTGAGAGTGCAGGATGTAATTTCTCACTACTACTTATGTAGTTTAAAGCATTTACTTTATAAAAAATCATTTTCGTGATTGAGAGAGTGTGAAGTTGACATCTTTTTGTTATAAAATCGGCACGCTCAATTTTCTTTGAAACATTTTTCGGCACACTGTGCTCAAAAGGTTGCCTACCCCTGATCTACATCAAACTGGAACAACCATCCCTGCACAGGGTGGGGCTTTCAATGCCATCTGTTGCCACACATAATACTATAGTAACATTTCTACCCCCATTGTTTTGACAACAATTCACATATTTAGCCATGGGATAGGATTAACATGAACCTTCCTGACACCAAGGATGGGATTATGTAACTAGGACAGGGCGGTTCACAATTTTCATATACCTGTTATCCTGTCCTTAGACAACATTTGCCTTTCCATGGTGAAGGGGCCAGGGCGTCAGTCAGTGCTACCTTTTTGAATATACACTCAGAGCTAAGCAGTAGCTTGGTCAAGCTACAAAACGTAATGTACACACGACCGTTTTTAATGACGAGAAAAATGCAATTTTTTAAAAATGGTCATTAAAAATGATCGTGTGTGGGCTTCAGAGCATTTTTTACCACGTGAAAAATGGCCATAAAAAATTGGAACATGCTCTAATTTTTCTCGTCGTTTTTCACGGCGTCGTTTTTCTCGTCACGAAAAATGGTCGTGTGTAGGCTTTAACGACGTGAAATAAAAATGCGCGTGCTCAGAATCAAGTATGAGACAGGAGTGCTCATTCTGGTAAAACTAGCGTTCGTAATGGAGATAGCACATTTGTCACGCTGTAACGGACTAAAAACCACGAGGCAGAAAAGCGCGAATCGTCTCTCACCAAACTTTACTAACACGAAATCAGCAAAAGCAGCCCAAATGGTGGCGCCATCCGAATGGAACTTCCCCTTTATAGTGCCGTCATACATGTTGTACGTCACCGCGCTTTACTCAAGCATTTTTTTCCACGATAGTGTGTAGGCAAGGTAGGCTTGAGAAGAATCATGTCGAGAAAAACGCCTTTTTTTCAATGACATTAAAAACGGTCGCGTGTACGGCATAAGGCAAAAAAAATAAAATAAAAAATGTAATATCTTTAGTTTTGGATAGAGTGGAGATGAATTAGAACACTTGCCAGGTTCTTATTACCATCTATGTCCCCATTAGAGAGTAGAGGGGGGTGAATCTCCCTACAGTGCATCCGGAAAGTTTTCAAAGTGGTTCACTTATTCCACAATTTATTAAATTCATTCTTTTCCTCAAAATTCTACAAACAATACCCATAAGGGCAACATGAAAGAAGTTTGTTAAAAATCTTTGAAAATTTATTAAAAAATAAATAAAAATCACATGTACATAAGTATTCACAGCCTTTGCCATGACACTTAAAATTGAACTCAGGTGCATCCTGTTTCCACTGATCATCCTTGAGATGTTTCTACAACTTGGAGTCCACCTGTGGTAAATTCAGTTGATTGGACATGATTGGGAAAGGCACACATCTTTCTATATAAAAGCTCTTACAGTTAACAGTGCATGTCAGAGCACAAACCAAGTCACGAAGTCCAAGGAATAGTCTGTAGACCTCAGAGACAGTATTGTATCGAGGCACAGATCTGGGGAAGGGTACAGAAAAAAAAAGAGGTCCCAATGTGAGCACAGTGGCCTCCATCATCCGTAAATGTAAGAAGTTTGGAACCACCAGGACTAGAGCGGGCTGCTCGGCCAAACTGAGTGATCGGTGGAGAAGGGCCTTAGTCAGGGAGGTGACCAAGAACCCGATGGTCACTCTGACAGAGCTCCAGCTTTCCTCTGTGGAGAGAGGAGAACCTTCCAGAGGAACAACCATCTCTGCATCACTCCACCAATCAGGCCTGTATGGTAGAGTGGCCAGACGGAAGACACTCCTCAGAAAAAAGGCACATGACAGCCCTCCTGGAGGCACCTGAAGGACTCTGACCAGGAGAAACAAAATTCTTTGGTCTGATGAAATAAAGATTGAACTCTTTGGTCTGAATGGAAAGCGTCATGTTTGGAGGAAACCAGGCACCGCTCATCACCTGGCCAATACCATCCCTACAGTGAAGCATGATGGTGGCAGCATCATGCTGTGGGGATGTTTTTCAGCAGCAGGAACTGGGAGACTAGTCAGGCTCGAGGGAAAGATGTACAGAGACATCCTTAATGAAAACCTGTTCCAGAGCACTCTGGACCTCAGACTGGGGCGAATGTTCATCTTCCAACAGGACAACGACCCTAGGCACACAGCTAAGATAACAAAAGAAGTGGCTACGGGACAACTCTGTGAATGTCCTTGAGTGGCCCAGCCGGAGCCCAGACTTGAACCCGATTGAACATCTCTGGAGAGATCTGAAAATGGCTGTGCACCAACGCTCCCCATCCAACCTGATGGAGCTTGAGAGGTCCTGCAAAGAGGAATAGGAGAAACTGCCCAAAAATAGGTGTGCCAAACTTGTAGCATCATACTCAAAATTACTTGAGGCTGTAATTGGTGCTTCAACAAAGTATTGAGCAAAGGCTGTGAATACTTATGTACAGGGGATTTTTTATTTATTTTTTAATTTGCAAAAGATTTCAAACAAACTTCTTTCATATTGTCATTATGGCGTATTGTTTGTAGAAAATAATGAATTTAATACATTTTGGAATAAGGCTGTAACATAACAAAATGTGGAAAAAGTGAAGCTCTGAATACTTTCCAGATGCACTGTATTTGTCCTGTTCACTAATATAACAAAAAAGTAAAATAAAAACCCAAAATTTTGGGTTGCAAATTTTGGGTTGTAAAATATTACAATATTTTTGTAATGTAGGCAAAATATTCCAGTGGGGACACTAGCTGTTATGGCCCTAGTGACAACCAGGGATTCCCCCACTCTGGAGGGATTTCCTCCCGCTTCCTAAATTAGCTATGGGGCAAAAGTAAATAGAAACCTCCCCAATAGGCAAAAACATAAAACAGACAGAAACCCTATCCAAAATGAAAAAAATATATAAAATATTGCGTTTGGATTTTGTTATACTGCAAACCCAGTTAAGTCCAGGTTCACACTGGGCGGCGGGAATGAAGCCGCGCGAGTTCAGCTGAACTCGCACAAATTTCACTCCCGCATGGCAGTCCCGATTTCAGAGACATCTGTGCAGATTTCTGCACAGATGTCAATGTAAATGGCGGCCCCAAATCGCAAAAAGTAGTACAGAGACTACTTTTTGAAATCGGTGCAGCGCCAGAGATGTGGCGTCGCACCGATTTGGACAGTGCCATTGCCGGAAAATGCCGCCGATTTGACATGTCAAATCGCATGTCAAAACGCACCAGTGTGAACCAGGGCTTAATGTGACCAAATACTAGGATATACTTATCCAATCATGTGAAATTCCAGTTTTTTTTCTTTCACCTGCACATAATTGTGTATTCAAAGTGATCAAAAGCTACATTTTGAATATAAAGATTCTTAGTGCTCTTTGTAAATCAACCGGATTGTGCCGGCCCACACCTCGGAGCGCAAAGCTAAAACGTTTTGGCTTTAGATTTAAATTTATATTATGAAGAATGTAAAAATAACTGAAACATTACAAGGTTGGCAAAACACACAAAAACACCAAGGTGGCTGGGAACCGAGCCAAGAACAAGGAAGATCTCACTTCTGAAGCCCTCAGCAGATAGAGGATTAAGGTGATTCATCATGCCCGGGTCTAACCGAAATATCACTTGCCGGTGGACTGACCTTTTAAAAACAACCGTTTACCTTGTTACCTAAACAGCAGTTTCCAAAATATTCCTAGGTCAATGTTTTTTTCAACTTTGTGTATTGTAGCTTTGGTGCGGTTCTCTATTATAACCAAGAGACATGTGAGACAGCTGCGGGTTATGTGCAAAGTAAAAGTTCATTTTGAAGCTCATTGGCTAAACAATAATTATGAGCTTACATTTGTACCCTGTAAGAGATTTTGCTTTTCTCATAACAAGAGGAATCATTTACATTCATGATAGCAAGATCCTCGCTGCTTACATGCTGGATGTGCATTTTTTCCAATAATAATACAGAGCAATCAGATCTGGCCAAGAGTGCCCATGCTTGCCAATAAGAGAATTAAAAAACAGAATGGGCCTAGAGCAGTGATGACGAACCTTGGCAGCCCAGAGGTCTTGGAACTACACTTCCCCATGATGCTCAACTGAGCATCATGGGAAATGTAGTTCCAAAACATCTGGGGTGTTAAAGGGGTTGTAAAGGTTCATTTTTTATTTCCTAAATAGTTTCCTTTAAGCTAGTGCATTGTTGGTTCACTTACCTTTTCCTTTGATTTCCCTTCTAAAAATTTTTTTTCTTTGTCTGAATTTCTCACTTCCTGTTCCTCCTCCAGTAAGCTTACCCCCATCATCCGAGCCGTTCTGGCTGGGGGTTAGTCAGCGTGCTCGCCCCCTCCCTTGGGACTACATCCCTGCGGGGAGCCTCCCGTGCCTGTGAACGTTCACAGCGTCTCCCCGCAGGGATGTAGTCCCAAGGGAGGGGGCGAGCACGCTGACTAACCCCCCAGCCAGAACGGCTCGGATGATGGGGGTAAGCTTACTGGGGGAGGAACAGGAAGTGAGAAATTCAGACAAAGAAAAAAAAAATTAGAAGGGAAATCGAAGGAAAAGGTAAGTGAACCAACAATGCACTAGCTTAAAGGAACCTATTTAGAAAAAAAAAAAAAAAACCCTTTACAACCCCTTAAAGGTTCCCAGTCACTGGCCTAGAGACATGACCCCCCCCCCCCCCAAATCGATACTGATTCAAAACTTTATAAAGTGTCAAAAATTGCTTCCTTGGCTCTCAATGTTAGTAGTCAGGCTGCTGACACAGCTAATACGCACAGTATACTTTTCTTTATGTAAGAACTACTGATGGGATGCAGGACATTTCTTTTATAGAGCACATATTAAAGTGGAGTTCCACCCATTTTTTAGTTTATTAAAAGTCAGCAGCTATAAAAAGCATATCTGCTGACTTTTAATAAACCGACACTGACCTGTCCCACGGTCCAGCAATGGGGCCGCACGGAGCCCTGCTCCTCTACCCCTCCTCTCCTTGGTGCTGTCATATCTACTGTGGGCACCCGGTCGTGACAGCTTACGGCTTCACTGCTGGGCGCGCACTGCACATGAGTGAGTCGCGCTGCGCTCTGCCATTGGCCAGTGATCTTCTGGGACCTGTGTTGTGTCCCAGAAGATCGCTGGCAGGGAGGGGCCGCCTAGGGCGAGAGGAGGTAGTCGCCTAGGACAGGAATTACACCTCCAACATGAATAACCACTGGACATAATACAATTGTATTACACTCAATACATAGACCACTACATCTCCAACATAACCAACTACTAGACATATTAATACAATATTACACTCTATACATAGAACACTACACCCCCAACATGGCCAACCACTGGACATAATAATACAATTCTATTATATAACACTACACCCCCAACATAGCCAACCACTGGACATAATAATACAATTCTATTATAGAACACTACACCCCCAATATGGCCAACCACTGGACATAATAATACAATTCTATTATAGAACACTACACCCCCAATATGGCCAACCACTGGACATAATAATACAATTCTATTATAGAACACTACACCCCCAACATGGCCAACCACTGGACATAATAATACAATTCTATTATAGAACACTACACCCCCAATATGGCCAACCACTGGACATAATAATACAATTCTATTATAGAACACTACACCCCCAATATGGCCAACCACTGGACATAATAATACAATTCTATTATAGAACACTACACCCCCAATATGGCCAACCACTGGACATAATAATACAATTCTATTATAGAACACTACACCCCCAATATGGCCAACCACTGGACATAATAATACAATTCTATTATAGAACACTACACCCCCAATATGGCCAACCACTGGACATAATAATACAATTCTATTATAGAACACTACACCCCCAATATGGCCAACCACTGGACATAATAATACAATTCTATTATAGAACACTACACCCCCAATATGGCCAACCACTGGACATAATAATACAATTCTATTATAGAACACTACACCCCCAATATGGCCAACCACTGGACATAATAATACAATTCTATTATAGAACACTACACCCCCAACATGGCCAACCACTGGACATAATAATACAATTCTATTATAGAACACTACACCCCCAATATGGCCAACCACTGGACATAATAATACAATTCTATTATAGAACACTACACCCCCAATATGGCCAACCACTGGACATAATAATACAATTCTATTATAGAACACTACACCCCCAACATGGCCAACCACTAGACATAATAATACAATTCTATTATAGAACACTACACCCCCAACATGGCCAACCACTAGACATAATAATACAATTCTATTATAGAACACTACACCCCCAACATAGCCAACCACTGGACATAATAATACAATTCTATTATAGAACACTACACCCCCAATATGGCCAACCACTGGACATAATAATACAATTCTATTATAGAACACTACACCCCCAACATGGCCAAGCACTGGACATAATAATACAATTCTATTATAGAACACTACACCCCCAACATGGCCAACCACTAGACATAATAATACAATTCTATTATAGAACACTACACCCCCAACATGGCCAACCACTAGACATAATAATACAATTCTATTTTTAGAACACTACACCTCCAGCATGACCAACAACTAAATACGTACTCCATGGGTGCAGTGGGGGCATAGGCAAAAGTACATAATGGATAGTGGTGGAGTGTGGGTCTTGCCAGGGCCGATCCTAGGGTCACAGGCGCCTGGGTGCAGAAATATTTCTGGTGCCCCCACATGGGCATGGTCAACTTACTAACCCCTCCCCTTTACAAATGTTTCTATGGCAACAACTCCACCTCTCCATCTGTAAGCCCCACCACTTTGCTTTAACAATAACTTAGTCAACGGCTTTGACAAGTCAAAATAAATGTTTTATTTATTGACAATTCTGTGTCAAGTGCGTGTAAGGCCCCTTTCACACATGCGGACCCTATGTCCGCTTTTTCATCCATCCCTTTACGGATGAAAAAGGGACATACATTGGTCCCTATGAGATAGCGGGTGTCAGCGGATGATCAACGGAGCGATCCCCGCTGAGCAAGCGGAGGTTCACGGGGCGGATCATCACGGATCTGTCCCGTGTGAAAGGGGCCTAAATCAAATAGTGTAGCAAAAAACAAAACTTGGAATATAAATAGAAACTGAACAATATTACAATTTTGAAGAGAAAATGAGGTAGCAGAAAATCTATAACTACAGATGCAAAATATGCAAGATAGATCGATTCTGTACTTTTTAAATTTTCAATAAATACAATCACTAAAGTGCAAATAACAATTTTTGACCACCGAGACAGGGTAAGTGCCGGGCAGACGGCGAGCTGGCGGGGGGTCACAGTGGCACCATTTGATGGGCACAGTGACAGCATATGATGTGGCACTATTTGATTGGCACAGTGGCAGCATTTGACGGGCACAGCAAATTACTTACAGGGTGAGGCCGAGGGTCAGGTCAGGTGCAGTGCAGTCACTCACACTCACAGCAAGGCAGGCTCAGCCAGGCAGCTCTTCTCAGAAGTGCTCCACTCGCTCCCCTCCCTCTGAGTCACGCTGTCCGAATCTGAAGATGGCAGAGGTGGGTGCACCCGCCTAGGATCGGCCCTGGGTCTTGTGTGTTGGTGCAGTGGCAGCAAGCGGTGTCATGCACAGTGGAGCGGTGGCACACTTAACCCTGGGAGGGTCAGGATAAGAACGATATGTTATAATTGACTGAAGGTTAGCTGTAATAACACACAGGCACTTGTTTGGATCCCTCCATTCCAATCAGTGTACAGCCAATATCCACCATTCATTATGAATACATAATGTAGCGGCCTCACCCTCTCTCTCTTCTTTAACGGTTACTTTGGCTTCGGTCTAGGGGTACCTTGAAGGGGAGAGCGAGGTGCGCCACGGCCCATGTCCTCTAGATTGCAGCATGTAGAGGTGAAGGCCAGCATAAAATTACACCCGGACTGTGTATACGCTCAGAGCCAAGTCTGTTTTGCTGATAACCCCCCTTTGCTCCCAGTAATTGGAGTACCACACACTGAAAAGGTCCAACACTTATTTATTCCATAACGGCAAACAAATAATCCTTTGCGAGCAGACAGTTTGAGACCCATAGAACAGTTCAGTATTGGTGGGGAGTAGGTCAAGGCACAATCCTCAAAGAAACTAAACCGTTGAGGTTTCACCAACAGTTGCTAAGCACAGTGGCTGTTAAATTGACTTTTTGGTGCAGAGTCTCTTCCAGCGACTCTAGTGAACAGGAACGGGAGTTACCTTCGCTACGTTGCAGCCCCTGTCAGGGGGAAGACATCCCTCCAAGGGAGTTACCAGAGGCCCCGCCGTCACCGGATTAATGCTGTACCGGGCTATTCAGAAGGGTTAAACTCCCCGGCCTCCTCACCTCAGATACGGGTCCCAACACCTTAGGGCCCCTCGGACTCCTCCACCCTCGCGGAACCCAGTTGAAGTCCTGGGCTCCAGGCCTTGGCCGTAGTACCTCACCCCAGGCTTAAGGTGCCTGGGATGGACTCCATCCCTTGCTCCGGCCAGGTCAAGGGCACCTGGGCCCGGATCTCCAGAACGCCAGCACCCAGGCCGAAGGTGCAGCCGCGTCCTCCAACTCTGAACCCCGAGGTCACGTCCGCCCCTTTTATCTCCTCTCCCTTTGCGTCACAGCGGGTTCCCCGCCCCGCTGTACCAGCGCCAGGAAAGGACAAAAAGGAACAGTCTTGCGGTGCAGGTTCAACTCCGGCCCAGGGCGACAACGCCACCTGCAGGCCACAGGGAACCTTACACCACCAGAGTCCTCCAAGAATCACAAAAGGGATTCTCAGATTCCCTAACAATTAGTACATCTGGGTTAAATAACCCAGATCCCCCCCCCAAATTTAAATACCCGCTACAATAATAGCAAGTTCCTTCACTCCATCTTCCCAGATATTCATTCTTGAAGCAGAGAGAGTAATAGTGCTATGAGTACAGCAAAACCTTGGTTCAAGAGCGTTTTGCAAGACAAGCAAAAGTTTAATACATTTTGACTTGATATACAAGTAGCGTCATGTTACATTTGAGCTGTGTACACAGAAGCTCAAAAACGGTTGTTTTGAACGCCAGATTTCTGGCAAAAAAAGCTGCTTTAAAATATAGCTTTTATCAGCGTTTTTTACTAGCGTGTATTAGCGTTTTTCAGTGTAGCGTTTTTTTAGCTTTTTTTTTTTTCTTCAATGGATCAAAAAATGCAAAAAAACGCTGGCGACCAGCGTTTATTAGCGTTTTGCGTTTTTTTGCGTTTTTTCCCGCCGAAAAACAGCACTTTGAGCGCAAATTTCTTGCGTTCAGAAAAAAGCCCATTAACTCCACTGCTCATTAACACTAAAAAACGTTATGTGTACATGAACACATAGGCTAACATAGAGTGCAGTTAATGGGCTTTTTAAAAAAAAACGCCAACACGCCAATAAACTGTACATGGAGCCTAAGTGTAGAAATATGGTTACATTTAATGAAGGTACAACATTTAGCAACATATTGCTACACTTAGAGCAAGGGTGTCAAACTCAATTTCATTGTGGGCCACATCGGCATTATGTTTGGCCTCAAAAGGGCCAGTTGTTTTTTGAAAACCGCTGTATACGAGGTTCTGATTCACTGGGAGGGATAACAGAGTTATATACCCTATTCAATAATCAGGGTAACAAATCCTCCTACCAAACGGCTTGGGAGATGGACCTAGGGAAAATAGTGGAAGAAGAGGTGTGGACAAAATGGTCGACCATGGTGCACAAAGGCATACTCAACACCTCATTGGTGGAGGCAAACTATAAGGTGCTAGCGCATTGGTACCTTGTCCCAACAAGGCTAGCTAAACTATACCCCGGCACCTCACCCCTCTGTTTCAGGAAGGAGATATGTATCATGTCTGGTGGCCTTGCCCGAAGGTTCGATGTTTTTGGATCAGAATATTCAACCTGATCTATTCAGTGACAGGACAAAATCTACCTAGAAAGTAGTAGTAGTTGGCAAGTGGTTAAATGTGATTTCTCTTTAGGAGTATCTCACCAAAAATGACATTTTTGTTGCAGGGGTGCCAAAAATCTGATTGTATCTTAGTGTAGGCTTTTTGGGAAAATTAGTAAGCCAATCACAAAAATAGGAAATTACATTTCTGGGGGCAGAATTGCCTCCAGGTTGCAGAATTGCATTTTACAGAAAATTACAGGAGCAGCTAATTAAAAAGGAAAGGACATTTTTAGTAACATTTAATTACAATATGACTGTGTAGCAATTGTGCAGTCCTTTTTTTTCTGCAATGAATCACACAATGGATTTTAAACAAAGCTCATATGTGTAGCACTCTGATGTTTAGGCTGGGTTGCTAGTAAATTTACCTGCCAGGTATATTCCCCTTGGCCAATTGATAGGAGATCAATTGATTCCACCCCAATTCTGGAATTGCTGCACTTCTCTCTTCTGTCACTAGATGGCCGGGTATCTGGTGGCATTAGATAAGACAAGGGCATTGCAAGGACAGATTAGGAATAGATGGGGTATCTCAGCCAATGGGCAGGGATCTTCTTGGGTCCCTTGGCTTGCTGGGAGAGCCTATTTATTTGGGTGAGGTCAGGTGATTGGGGTTCTGTGCCACCTGGACGGCTGTCTGGGTGGACGTGTGTTGTGCTGCCCAGGCTGCTAGGCCAGAGCCTGAGGCCTATCCCGGGCACATCTGGCTGCTAGACTGTCTGAGGGCCTATCCAAAAGCAAGAGACCAGCGCAGGGTTGGGATTGCTGCTTGCAGTCCAACCATAAGTGACGGTTCTGCCGGCCCGAGAACCTGTCATGGTCGGAGGTAGAGGGGAAGCTGTCGTCACTAAAGGGACCATAGTGAGTAGCTGAAGGAAGTACCAGATCAGTATTCTAACCAACCGGGGACGGTGAAGAATTGGGAAACTTCAGCAGGTGCCAGGGACCCAGCCAGCAGAGGCAACACTTGCAGAGCCAAGCCAGGGACCGAGAAGGCCAGTGGGTTGACACTTGAGGAGTAGGCGTGGGTGCCGCTTGAGTAAGATACTCAGTGAGAAGGTTGGCAGAGCCCAGGAGATACCGTGGCAGTGGATCAGCAAGTCTAGTGAGAGAGACTGGAAGCTCAGATGAGTGAAGATCTACAAGAAATGATTGTAGAGGAAGTTCTCTACAACATGTGTTAGAAACTGTTACCATAGGAGACAGTGATCCTACTCATGCAGATGTGGTGCCATGCTGGATACCTTTCCTCGAAGGGATGTCTACCTATAGAAGTCTCTGCGTCTGCTAATTCACATTGCAACTACTAAAGTGTGTCCTGGCCCAAACCCCTCCCCCCCCCACAGTTCTTTTCAAGAGAAAATAAATCTCTTTGCATTCAAGAAGTGTCTGGCACCCATGAATCTACCTTGCATTACACCCACTATGCCTTGTAACCCACTCTACACAGAAGGATGTCAGCTGTCCCCAACTCTGGAGGTCACCATTAGACCAAAGGGGACCTGGGACATGGCTACATATGCGTTTAATGCAATAGTGTCTACGGGTTACTTAAAAAAAAAATTGGATCAACTGGGACTAACCCCAATGCAATCATTATCCACTCATACATCCCTACCAATTACTGATCAATGGTTAGAGGAGTGCCAACTAAAATTATCACCCCAAGAACATGTTCCCAAATGCCCAGTGTCTGCATTTGGGGAAACTGTACAGCTGTCAAATTGGGACCGGTGGCTGTGCAATGCAGCTGCTGCATCCCAATAGACATGAATGAGACTGCCTGAATGGGATGCACAGAACACCTGTACATCCTGCATGGTCAAAGATATCCATACACCCCTGTGAAGGGCTAAGTATGCCCATGTGAACAAGGCCGTAGCACACAAGATCTTGACAAGGGTAGCTAAGAGCTAACCTTACATACAAACTTTTCCCTTTACCTGCTTTCCAATACCCCACCCTCCATTTCCCATTAATTAAGAGACCAGACTTTCTTTCTTGGGGTAAAATGGCCGAGCCCGGCCTTTTATTAACAAACACTTGTTGTAATACAACGTAAACATCATAAACTTTTTAAATGACCTAACAAGAAAAACAGACATCCTGCTATTTGAGATCCTTGACGGTACCCAAAATAGTCCTCCCCTTTTATTTTGTGTCCGAGGCCCCACCTAGCTGGATTGCCACCCCAGTCGCTACTGATAGACTCAGGGCCTAAACCCAGCTGACCTCAGCCACCCAGGGTCCTTACCCCTCTCCATTCACTAGCCAGTGAATCGTTCCCACTCGAGGAGACCATACCTGAGATGGTTCCCCACCGCTTACCCAAATGGACCTACTTCTCTATACCACCGCCAAGGACCCCAAAACATGCCAACCCAACCCACACTTGTAAAATAAAATTTTCTCAGGGCGGGAGGGAGGGAATTTCTGCCTTGGCTGCCAGCTAACTGATAGGGCTCCACCCCTTCCCAGACCTAATATTGACCTGGCTACACCCCCCTCACACCCCCTGCTTGCCCAATCGCCTACTATCCCTTCACTGACCACTTACTTAACCCCTTCCTTCCAGGATAACCTTATCACCCTGTCATGTCCCCCCTCCACTGAACTGTTCCAGTTAGCTCCGGGGGTTTGCTTGACAAGGGTAGCTAAGAGCTAACCTTACATACAAACTTTTCCCTTTACCTGCTTTCCAATACCCCACCCTCCATTTCCCATTAATTAAGAGACCAGACTTTCTTTCTTGGGGTAAAATGGCCGAGCCCGGCCTTTTATTAACAAACACTTGTTGTAATACAACGTAAACATCATAAACTTTTTAAATGACCTAACAAGAAAAACAGACATCCTGCTATTTGAGATCCTTGACGGTACCCAAAATAGTCCTCCCCTTTTATTTTGTGTCCGAGGCCCCACCTAGCTGGATTGCCACCCCAGTCGCTACTGATAGACTCAGGGCCTAAACCCAGCTGACCTCAGCCACCCAGGGTCCTTACCCCTCTCCATTCACTAGCCAGTGAATCGTTCCCACTCGAGGATACCATACCTGAGATGGTTCCCCACCGCTTACCCAAATGGACCTACTTCTCTATACCACCGCCAAGGACCCCAAAACATGCCACCGCACCGCAGGTGTGACACCTTACACCTGTGCGCCCCGCCACACCCGAAAAGCCCTCTGCACTCCGTCCTCAAGACCCTACCACCATAAATCCGTCCCAATGGCGTTAAGGTGAACGCCATCCCCCCAGAGGAAACGCCACGTGTCCTCTTCCAGGTCCAAATGCCTGACCGCCAGACCCCCGTTCCTAACAAAAAACTTCCCAACTTCCTTATTAACCTTCACCCTGGCCTTGTTAATTTTTGCTACGGATCTGGCCCCACGCCACACAGTGCGTGCCACCATATCCGACCAAACCAATAGTGTCTTAGGAAAGGCACAGCTAAGCCGTAGAAAATCAAAACGGATGTCCCGAATGAGCTCTCTAGAGGCCCTAGCACATAGATCGTTACCACCTACGTGTAACACTAGGATATCAGGAGGCCTGTCTAAACGGGCAAACCGAATAACTTCGGCCACCACCTGATTCCACATCATGCCCCGGACCCCTATCCAACGAACACTGCCCAACTCACGGGGTATGCCCAGCTGCCTGGATTCTGGCCTGACCTCCGCCCTCCTGGCGCCTCAATACACATATGAGTGCCCCAGGATCCACACCAGGCATCTCCGACCTGTAAGTAAACAAAAACAACACAGTACCACCCAACGACCTCCTAGTACTGCAAAACACAACATAGATAACACAAAGACACACGTGAAAACAAGAAACAGACAATAGTCCCACTCCGAGCACTAAGAAGACCCACAGACCCACTCACCCCCCTTATAATAAATGCGGCCTAACGTATAGCCAGTATCTGCTGGACTCCCACCGGCCGATCCGCCGGACCGCAGCCTCATCCAACCCCCAGCGAGCTGCCTCAGTGGCCGCACCTATGCGAAAAGAGTGAGACCCGTATTCAGAAGGATCTAAACCCTCCGCTCTCAAACACTTCTTGAAGACCGCCACGAACTGGAATCGCGACAGTCCCGAGCCATCAGCATGAACCAAGAACGGGCCCGCCATTCGCGGACGCAAAGCCGCAAATTTAGTTAGCGCAACCACCGGACAAAGGCCCGGCGCCGTGCCCCGAAACAATTCCAAATGCACCCCTCTACCCAACTGGTCCGTTTTGGAATGACGTAAACCAACCCGCACCGAATCCGCTTTGAACACCACATCCTCCCACAGAACCCCCCCTGCGACCGCTCGCGAAGGGCTGGTGAGCTCGCCCAGCCGAAGGGCCCCAAAAAAGGCCAGCAAGAAAGCAGCCCGAAATAACGTCTGCTCATAGGAGGTGGTGCAAATCGAGCCCAATTGCTCCAGTACCGCCCTCAACAAGGCAAACGACACCGGACGCCTGGAATCCTTGGATCTATGTCCCCTGCGGTATCCTTTCATTGCCTGGCGCACCAAGAAAGACTTTGTGGCATCTTCCATCCCATGCAATTTAAACCAGAAGGCGAGTGCCGCCAATTTACGGTCTACCGCCGCAGCCGACGCCCCCCTCACAAAGTTCCTCACAACGAAATAAACTACCGCAGAAAATACATCTCCCCCACGCTCCAAACCCCCTACCTCAGTCAGCAACCCATTCCATTCTTTCCACGTTCCAGAGTACGCCTCCCACGTCGACACACTCAACGACTTCCGGATCAATCCTGCGGCGACTCCAACGCTATCTCCCAAAGACATGGAGGACAAGGCGTGCCCAGTTGCTCCGCGTCCGGGGCCAACTCGCGAAATTCCTGCCACTGCGAACGAGACAATGCATCCGCAATCTTGTTAGTAACCCCCGGTATATGCACAGCATAGATAAACGTATTCAACTGAAGGCATAACAAGACCAGGTGGCGCAAAAGGCGCACCACCGGCAGAGAGGAAGCGGAGATGGTATTGATAGCAGATACCACCCCCATGTTATCGCAGTTGAATCGCGCTTTCCGATTGCGAAAAGCCGCGCCCCAGAGTTCAACCGCCAGTACGATCGGAAACAATTCCAACAGCACCAGGTTCTTCAACCAACCCGCCTCCTGCCACGACACCGGCCACGGCCCCGCACTCCACTTACCCTGAAAAAATGCACCATAGCCGCCCGCCCCCGCCGCGTCCGTAAACAGCGTCAAATCCGGATTGCTCACCGGCCCCGACATCCACAAGGAACGCCCATTGTACGTTGACAGAAATTCCTCCCACACCCCCAAGTCTGCCCTGAGATCTCTGGACAAACGAACAAAATGACGTGGGCCACTGATGCCCGCCGTAGCCAAAGAGAGCCGCCGGCAAAATATCCTACCCATGGGAATTATTCTGCATGCAAAATTCAGCTTCCCAAGAAGAGACTGCAACTCCCTCAACCTCACCTTTTTTCTACCTGACATGCCGACCACCTCCCTCCTGAGGGCCACCAGCTTGTCCACGGGCAATCGACATTCCATGGCCACGGAGTCGATAGTAATGCCCAAAAAAACCAGCTCAGTCGCCGGGCCCTCTGTTTTGTCGGGAGCCAACGGGATCCCGAAACACGCCGCAATGTGCTGCAGCGTCCCTAGCAACACCCCGCACACCTTAGAGTCAAGAGGGCCAATGCACAGAAAATCATCCAAATAGTGGATGATGGAGTTCAGACTGGACACATCCCGCACAACCCATTCAACGAACGAGCTGAACTTCTCGAAAAGGGCGCAGAAAATGGAACACCCCATAGGCAGACAACGATCTACGAAATAGTAATCTTTCCACCTACAGCCCAGCAAATGCACACTGTCCGGATGTACCGGAAGCAGGCGGAATGCCGCCTCAACATCCGACTTGGCCAGCAGTGACCCCCGTCCATATCTACGAACCCAGGCCACCGCCGCGTCAAACGATGTATAGGTGACCGCACAGTCATGCGGATCGATACCATCATTGACCGAGCCCCCTTTCGGGTGTGAAAGGTGGTGTATTAACCGAAACTTGCCCGGTTCCTTCTTGGGAACCACTCCCAATGGAGAAACCACCAGGCCCCGCAGCGGAGGAGCGGAAAACGGTCCGCTCATCCTACCCAGTGAAACCTCCTTGGCAAGTTTGTCCGCCACCACTTCGGGAAATTGTAGAGCCGACCTCAAGTTCGGCGCCACAGGAGGAATATCTTTTAACGTGCACGGGATACGGAAACCCACCTCAAAACCCTCCCCCAATAAACGAGCTGCCTCACGATCTGGGTACCTATTTAGGAAAGGACGCATCCTTCCCACCCTCACCGGAGTCGTCCCTCTTTCCAGACGCCTCACCCGATCGACCTTTTCCAGCTTTGAAACATCGGGCAAGCGAATGGTTTCCGCCGCACCCGGAACATTCGTGTTTAAATCGACAGGTGCCCCCGAAACGACAAGAGCTGTCGTTGAACTGCCAGCACACCCCCTTCTTCCGAACGGCCGACGATCCCGAGGTGGAGGGTCCGCCAGCCCCCCCTTGAAATGACTGACCTGCCCTGGCCTGTGTCATCAGCTTCATCCAGAGGACAATGTCCTTGTGATCCCACCGAATAGCCGGGCGCACTGCCTTCCTTTGCCTAAATTGCTCGTCATAACGAAGCCAGGCCACTCCCCCATAAACGCGATACGCCTCCCCTATAGCGTCCAGGTAGCAGAACAAGGCCGAACAGCTGTCCGGTTCTCTTTCGCCCACCACACTTGCTAAAATCGCAAACGCTTGCAACCAATTAGCAAACGTGCGAGGAATAAGGCGATATCTGCGTTTCTCCTCCCCCTCTTTCTTGCTATCCACCGGCTTCGCCCGATCAAGATTACATTTTTCCAGCGGGAGCAGGGAAAAAATTTCCACATACTCCCCCTTCCAAATTTTTTCCCGTACCTCAGCTTTTAAGTGCGCCCCGAGGGGCCCCTCAAAGCACACATAGACCTCGCATTTCGCCGAGTCCGCCAATCTCACCTTGACCGTCTCACCGTCATCCTTTTCCTTCTCCGCGGCGGCATCCGCCCCTTGCCTCTCCACTCTGGCCGGCACGACGGTAGCCGAAATGGTAGCAGCCTGCGACTCCCCCGTAGTCCCAGCGATGTCCCTCGGCGTCACTACAGCACCTGCCTGCACCCCGGCATCCAATCTTCTTAGCAGCTCCCTCAGCCCCACCAGCACCTCCCTATGAAGTCCCTCTGATTCCCGGGCCCTAGCCCCCCCACCCCAGGCCTGCTCACCCGCCCGCTCAGAGGGAGACAAAAAGGGGGACATAGAGACACACTCACCAGGCTGCATGGGGCTAGGAACCCCGCCAGCCGCCGGACAGACATCCTCAGAAGCACCGACATCCTCTTCCAGCTCTCCTTCCTCTGCGCTGCTGCACTCCGCTTCTGCCCGCTCCCCAGGCACCACGGGTTCCACCGACCGCCGCACCGCTGACCTTCCTCTCTCCCGTCCTGCCGCCGCCGCTCCCCTCTCCTCCGATCCGACAGCCAGGCGCCTGCGACCCGTCCCCGTCCTCTTGCCTCCACTGGAGCTGCGCGCCGCCATCTTGTGACCCCCGCAGGCAGATGTGCCCGCCCTCCCACGCCGCGCTCCGGAACTCAAGGAAGGGCTTCCGGCCGCACCAGGCCTCAGGCCGGAGCCCGCAGCTTCCACTCTCCCACGCTGGGCCGACACGCCGACCGGAGCCTCGCCAGTCACGCCAGCCGCCTGCTCCAGTATCTGGACGACGGAGGAAGGGACCGGCAAGGCGCGCCGTGAAACCCCTTTCCCCGCGGGCTCCGCCTAAGATGGGGATTCCTACCGGGCGAACCCCCCGCCGAAGGCAGCGTGCGCTTGGCAGGGGGGCCCGAAGGATCCGAAGGCGGGCTCCCAATGCGGCGCTGAGCCCGAGGGGTCCTGTCAGGACTGAAGCGCTCCGGCGGCCTAGACCGCCGAGCACGCGGTGGTGCAGGCCCCAGAACGGGGGGGGGGGCTCTGCTGGACCCCTTGCAGTGACGCCACGACCTGGCTTTGCACCCATGCTGCGCCATGAGTATCGGCCGCAGCTCTGAGCTGTGAAATAAGCATCTCCAGCTCACTCATTGTGAAGAAACAGTGGCTGCAGACAGACGTCCTAATTTCTGCCTTGGCTGCCAGCTAACTGATAGGGCTCCACCCCTTCCCAGACCTAATATTGACCTGGCTACACCCCCCTCACACCCCCTGCTTGCCCAATCGCCTACTATCCCTTCACTGACCACTTACTTAACCCCTTCCTTCCAGGATAACCTTATCACCCCGTCATGTCCCCCCTCCACTGAACTGTTCCAGTTAGCTCCGGGGGTTTGCTTTATCTGCACAGTGCTATTTTCATGCAGCCAGTACTGACCTATAACCTACACTCATGACCTCACAAATGCACATAGGTCACTAGGCACTACAAAAGCTCAAAGCAACATTTAACAATTGAAAATGCAAACTCCAAATATGAGGAACCGGATTTTGTAGAGACGGACACTGAGATTGGTCATTACAAACCTGCCCTTTCTTGATAGACAATGAAGGGGGTGTCTTCTCTGTTGTGTCTGGTGAAATTTTTTAAAGTGGTATTCTCTCTCTCTCTCTCACCCGGTGACCCCGCCCCCATATGACGTCACAGTCCCATCATTCCCCAGGACTGTCATGTCATATGGGGACGGGGTAACCGGGTGGCATCACCCGGTGACCACGCCCATGCCTATATAAGTGAATGTGCTCTGCACACACGGCATTACAGCCAGAGACAGCGACGAGTCAACATCTCCAGGAGAGAAGAGGGAAGAAAGCGACAAAGAAGACCGGGCCCCTGCTAGCAAGAGAGCTGGAAGAAGATAGCGGAGGCCCGGCAGAAGGAAGAAAGAACCGGAAAGCGAGAGAAGAACCAGAGAGCGGGGAGACGACACCGGAGACCCCCGAAGTCGGAAGAATACCCCCGAAGTCGGAAGAATACCCCTGAAGCTGCCCAATAAATTACTTTAAAAACCTGTGTAGTGTTCTTATTGACATTTTGTTTCCACCAGGTGAATGGGTAGGGATACGATGTACCCCATACTCATTCACATACGGTGGGGGGGCCGGGATCTGGGGGCCCCCTTATTAAAAAGGGGGCTCCCGGATTCCGATAAGCCCCCCGCTTGCATACCCCGACAACCGGCCAGGGTTGTCGGGAAGAGGCCCTGTCCTCATCAACATGGGGGCAGGGTGCTTTCGGGTGGGGGGGCCGCTTGTCCCTTTCCTGACCAGCCGGGCTGCGTGCTGGGATAAGGGTCTGCTATGGATTTTGGGGGGGACCCCCACGCCATTTTTTTTTCGACGTAGGGGTTTCCGTTAAGTCCATACCAGACCTAAGGGCCTGGTATGCTCCTGGAGGGGAAACCATGCCGGTTTTTTATTTAAAATTTGGCGTGGAGTTCCCCCTCAAGATCCCTGTTCAGAACGCAACACATGTGCGAATCAGATGCGTGCCCATAGAAGATAATGGGCCTGAATTCGCAACTGAGCCGCACCGCAATGCCTAGAGAACGCACACGTTTTTTCGGCAATGCGCAGTGCGAATGCATCGCACATATGTGAACCAGCCTCATTGAAATCAATGTATTTTATAATGTAATGCGAATTGGATGCGGTGTAATCCGCAACCAATTCGCATAGGTGTGAACCCGGCCTCACAGTGGCAGTAAGGAGACCATCGTACAGCTAGAAATATCATCACCACCTATACCTGTGGTCCATCTACGCTGTTTGTCTTAACAGCAGTGAGGTAAGCTGCTTGGAGACACTGAGGTGGGCTCACTGAAGATTTTCTAGCACCCCCGTTTATTTTTACCTTAACTTGGTGGTGATGGGATTCACAGCACATGGGACTATTTTTACTTACTTTTTACACTGTTTACTGTTTGCCCCATCAGTTTTATTTATACAGTGCAGTAGATTCTTTCACCTATATAGTAGTAGATCAGTATCATTGCTGGACTAGCTGATTCTAAGATCACTTCACTGTCATTTTTACGTGCATTAGTCATTAGCTTCACCTGTATAGTGCGGCTATTATTCAGACTAACTGTACCGATACCTTTCACCTTTATCCATTTACCATTTAGGAGAGGGACTTCAGGTTTTGTGTCCTTCCTCCTCCCCTCCCCCCCCCCTTTCCTCCTCCCCTCCCCCCTCCCCACACCACTCATCACCTTCACAGCGCAGTTACTACCATCTTTTACCACTTTACAGGCATACTATAGCATACCTCCCAACTTTTCTAATGTCCACTGTGGGACATTCATTCATATTTTTTTCCCCTCTCCTGTTGAGCGGGGAGGGGGGGGGGGGAGCCGCGGGACATTTCGTTTTTTTATAGGGACGTGGGTTTCAAAGTTGTTGAGCGGGGGGGGGGGGAGGGGGGGGGCGACGTGCCGAGGGGACCGCAGACACAGATACTCCCGCTCGCCCGCCCGACATACCTGGTTATCGCTGCCGCTCTGAGTCCCGCCTGGCTGACCCTTAACCTCCTCCACCCTGTGGGTCTATGCGGGAATACAGTGTCCCGCGCGGGAACGTGGGAAAATGGTGTCCCTGCGGGAGAAACCCGCAGAATGCGGGTTGGGAGGTATGCTATAGTCACCCCCCAGGTACGAAATTTAAAGGAATATTTCACTTTTATTGTTTCACTTTAAGCATTATTAAAATCACTGCTCCCGAAAAAACGGCCGTTTTTAAAACTTTTTTTTGCATTGATACATGTCCCCTGGGGCAGGACCCGGGTCCCCAAACACTTTTTAGGACAATGACTTGCATATTAACCACTTAAAGACCATGCACTGTATATATACGTCGGCAGAATGGCTCGTACAGGCACAATCACGTACCTGTACGTCCCCTTTAACTGCCCGACATGGCGGTCGCGCGCACACCGCCGGCGGCGGCGCACTCGCGACCCCCCTGCTTTCCCCGTGAGTCGGACCGCGGGTCCCGCGGACTCGATGGCCGTGGGTATCCCCGCGATCGTCTCACGGAGGTATGGAGCAGGGAGATGCTTGTGTAAACAAGCATTTCCCTGCTCTGCCTAGTAACAATGACACCGATCTCCGCTTCGTGTACCGGTGTCATGTGACACATAGCCCGACCCTCAGTAAGGAAACAAGCAGGGAACATTTAACCCCTACAGCGCCACCTAGTGGTTAACCCCATTTACTGCCAGTGTCATTTTCACAGTAACCAGTGCATTTTTATAGCACTGATCGCTGTGAAAATGACAATGGTCCCAAAAATGTGTCAAAAGTGTCCATGTGTCCGCCATAATGTCGCAGTCACGATAAAAAAAAAATGGCTGATCGCCGCCATTACTAGTAAAAAAAAAAAAATATATAAAAATGCCATAAAACTATCCCCTGTATTGTAGATGCTATAACTTTTGCGCAAACCAATCAATAAACGCTGATTGCGATTTTTTTTACCAAAAATATGTAGAAGAATACGTATCGGCCTAAACTCAGGAAAAAAAAATGTTTTGTTTTTTTTTATATATATTTTGGGGGGATATTTATTATAGCAAAAAGTAAAAAATATTGAATTTTTTTCCAAATTGTCGCTCTATTTTTGTTTATAGCGCAAAAAATAAAAACCTCAGAGGTGATCAAATACCACCAATAGAAAGCTCTATTTGTGGGAAAAAAAGGACGTCAATTTTGTTTGGGAGCCACATCGCACGACCACGCAATTGTCAGTTAAATCTACGCAGTTCCGAATCGCAAAAAGGGGCCTGGTCTTTATGCTGCGTATTGGTCCGGGGCTTAAGTGGTTAACTTTTAAAATTCGCACTTTTGATTTGTCATGTTCGTGTCCCATAGACTTTAACGGTGTTCGAACAATTTTTTTTGCCTGTTCGCATGTTCTGCTGCAAACTGAACCCGGCGGTGTTCAGCTCATCCCTAGTGATGATTCAGGTCAAGACCCAGAATGGAGATCTGCCTATGTAAACAAGGCAGGGCTTTGTTCTGACAGCGGGGACGGGATGGACTGTGTCCTTGCAAAGCAGGGAATGAAATCCATTACATCCCTTAGGAAAAGCACTTAACCACTTGCTGACCAGTCGCCACAGTTTTACTGCGGCAGCATGGCAAGACTGGTCGAAAGGACGTTATGTTACGTCGCTTTGCCCTGTGGCCACTATGGGCGCGTGCGCTGGCCGGCACGCAAGTGTGCCCGCTGCTCTCCCCCGGCGGGCGTGATGACCGCCGGGCACCAGCGATCGCTCGTGACACAGCGAGAACCGAGATCTGTGTGTGTAAACACACAGATCCCAGTTCTTTCAGGGGAGAAATTACTGATCTGTCATTTCCCCTAGTAAGTCCCCTCCCCCCTTCAGTTAGAACACACATAAGGGAACACAGTTAACCCCTTCCCTGCCAGTGACATTTTTACAGTAATCAGTGCATTTTTATAGCACTGATCGCTGTAAAATTGTCAATGGTCCCAAAAATGTGTCAAAAGTGTCCGATGTGTCCGCCACAATGTCGCAGTCCCGATAAAAATCGCAGATCGCCGCCATTACTAGTAAAAAATAAAATAAAAAAATTCCATAATTATATCCCCTATTTTGTAGACGTTATAACTTTTGCGCAATAATATATCGGAAAAAAATATTTTTGGGGAAAAATACAATTGGGATATTTATTATAGCAAAAAGTAAAGCAAAAAGTAAAAGATATTGTGTTTTTTCAAAATTGTCGTTGTTCTTTTGTTTATAGCGAAAAAAATAAAAAACCACAGAGGTGGTAAAATACCACCAAAAGAAAGCTCTATTTGTGGGGGAAAAAAAAAAGGACGCAAATTTTGTTTGGGTACAACGCAGCACGATTGCGCAATTGTCAGTTAAAGCGACGCAGTGCCAAATTGTAAAAAGGGGTCTGGTCAGGAACAGGGTAAAATCTTCCAGGGCTGAAGTGGTTAAACACATGACACTAAAACACTGGCTAGGCCCAGTTAACCCTTTGATTGCCCTAGAAACTTAAACCCTTCAAGGCCAGTGTCATTAGTACAGTGACAGTGCATATTTTTTAGCACTGATCACTGCATTAGTGTTACTGGTTCTTGCAAAGTGTCAGACTATACGCCGCAATATCGCAGTCCTACTATTAGTCACTGATATTACTAGTATATATATATATATATTGTGACAGCAGGAAGGTAAAGTCACCTGGTTGCATCCAGGGGGGTAGGTATATTTCTCCCAGATTCAGGCTTTATGCCGACTTATACAACTAGGGAGTTGATGAAGCCCAGCTGAGGCTAGTGGGCTCATGAATGACTCATACCTCTAGGGAGAGTGCTGGGCGTCGTGAGGCAGGGAGTTGATGAGACCAGCTGAAGCTTATTTAGCTCATTTAGGCCTCTATAAGAACTCCCAGATTCATTAGGTGTTTGCTCATGCCTGGAACCAGACCTGTGTGGACTGTCTAGGGAGAGTGAACCCCTGTGCGGTGCGGTGAGGCAAAGCCTGTGTGGCTATTTGTTTGGACTTTTACTAAACCAGGGACTTAGGGACTAGGACAGCACCAGGCTGATCCCAGTTGTTAGTTTAGGAAACCTGCATGTTTAGTCAGAGGTCAAACTGACCAGGATTTATTTTGTTTTTGTTTCTTTTTGGCTTTGCTGTGTTTTGTCACTGTACATAGAGAAATAAACCGCACCTTTTGATTTTGAAAACCACAACCTCCGTCTGCTGGCCCTGTTTTTGTGTGGGGAGCCCAACCAGGGGGTCACACACACCCGCTACCGAGTTAACCCCCTCACAATATATATAATATTCCAGTATATATCCCATAGTTTGTACATGCTATAAATTTTGTGCAAGCCAATCAATGTAATTTTTTTACCAAAAATATGTAGCAGAATATACATATTGGCCTAAACTGATTAAGAAATTTGATTAAAATTTTTATTTTATTTTTTTATGTGTTTTATAGCAGAAAGTAAAATACAGCTTTTTGTTCATTATTCAAAATTGTGGGTCTTTTGTTTATAGCGCAAAAAAATAAAAAACGCAGTGGTGATCAAATACCACAAAAAGAAAGCTATTTGTGGGGGGGAAATTACATAAAGGTTATTTGGGTACAGCGTTGTATGACCGCGCAATTGTCAGTTAAAGTAACGCAGTGCTGTATTGCAAAAAATGGCCTGGTCATAAAGGTGGTGGGGGTCAGGGGGGGGGGGGGGAATCTTCCGGAGGGAAAGTTGATACAAAACATCACGGCTAGGGATGAGCTCAGGCGTGTTCGCATTGAACACATGCAGAGCCCGCCAAGGAAGTCGGCATCGTCGGGACCGCGCTGCGCTAATCACAGGCAGTCAAACATTGTCCCGATGCTCGGCTGCAGAGATCGGGAAATGTCTCCCTGCCTGTGATTAGCGCAGCGCGGTTCCGACTTCCTTGGCGGGCTCTGCATGTGTTCAATGCGAACACGCCTGAGCTCAGCCCTAATCACGGCGAAACACTCTATTATGTGCGTTTACTATATCCTCAGCGCCACCTAGTGGCCATAAGGCATTTTTTTCCAGAAATACCTCAAAAGCAGAAAAGAGTATTCTTGCCACTAGGTGGCGCTGACGATATAGGAGTCACACATATAAAAAAGTACAGCAATTTTCACCCTGATGTTTTCCACATCGGCACAACAAACATTTTTTACATAGACCCCATAGCGTGCATTTAGGCCTGATTCACAATTGTGCAGGTTGCAAATTGCAGGTGCATTTTTTCAATACACATCTTTAAACCATTGAAGTCTATGCAACCAAAAACAAGTCCTTGGCCCTTTCCATAAAATGCACAGATGTGAACTACATCCGTAGGAAACCGTGATAAATGGACCGTAGTCTTTCTGCAAAACTGAAAACGCACTAAGAAATGCATAGGTGTGAACCAGGCGTTAGGGTGGAGGTCCACTTTGGAGGTTTAACCACTTCCCCCACCAGCCACAGTATAGGTACACATCGCCATTTTATTCTCTGGGGTCTCAGAACTCTCTGATTGGCACAAATTACATTTTTTGCACATAAGTAGCACAAATGTTGCACCGTGACATCAGTATTTGCAGTAAATATTGTTGACACAACATAAGACACAATTTGGAATAATATTTACAGAGGAATTACAAACATGATCCAATGTGAGGCTGGAAGGAGCTCAGGACTGCAGGTCTGCTCATTAGCAATGCTGCCCATGTACAGTCCCTGATGTCAGGTCCCTGGCTCAGTCCCAGCTGGGTCTTCCATATTGTGTCCTCTGATACTTTGTATCCTATGAAAAGTTCCATGAACTCACCTACAAGGACCCCCAGGAGGAAGATGACAGCCAGCCCCAATATGACCACCATACAGGTGCGCTTCAGCCCCTTCTTCCTGACCATGGTCACACTGGTCTTACTGGTCTCGTCTTCTCTGTGATCTCTGCAACAAAACACCAGGAGACACAATGTCAGCACACAAAACTTTTCTAAACTTTCCTTCCTCTCTACAGGTCTACTCTCATGACACCTAGTGTGAGAAACTGGTACTGCAGTATGTTCTCTATGTTTGCAGGGCCCTATTCACTAAAGGGATCCTATACGCCACAATCCCTGCATTTAGTGTGTGGCTCCGCATGCCCATTAAGTGCATTTTTACCAATCACACAGGTCTCTTCTGCAATAAAAGAGCCTCTCTGCTCACAGTTTTTAAAGCAGTTTTTAAAGCAGGACTTGAGTTCCACATTAAAGCGGAACTTCAGTCATTTTTTCAACTTTTCCATCTATTAAATCTTCTGCCCTTGTTGTTTTAACTTTGGATAGTAAAACATTTTTTTTTGCCAGTAAATACCTTCTACAGGCGGCTCTTCCTGTTTGTCTGGTCATTAGAGCTGCACGATTCTGGCTCAAATAAGAATCACAATTTTTTTGCTTAGAATAAAGATCACGATTCTCTCTGTGTAACATCTTCTTTCACATTATACAAAAAAACAAAACAAAACAAAACAAAAACATTGGGCTAACTTTACTGTTTTTTTAAAAAAAATTCATTAAAATGTATTAAAACAAAAATGCATTTGAAAAACCGCTGCGCTGTTGTCTTACCTGTATACTAATTTATTAAAATGTTATACTTGGGGGGGGGGGGGAGGAAAAACAGCTGCACAAATATGGTGTGACATAAAATATTGCATCAACCACCATTTTATTCTCTGGGGTCTCTGCTAAAATGTATATGTATATATATATATATACACATATACACACACACACACACACAGTAAAACCTTGGATTGCAAGCATAATTTTATTCTCTTCTGGGGTCTCTGCTTAAATATATATATATATATATATATATATATATACACACACACACACACACACATATACATACACACACACACGTACAGTAAAACCTTGGATTGCGAGCATAATTTGTTCCAGAAACATGCTTGTAATCCAAAGCACTTGTATATCAAAGCAAATTTCCCCATAAGAAATAATGGAAACTCAAATGATTCGTTCCACAACCATTTATTCATAAGTCCTTCAGTTTATAGTCCATATAAAAAGATGATAGCAATGTAATGGGTTGTGTAACCATAAAATGTCCATCCACAAATGGAAGCCTCCACAAGTGGATTAGAAGCAGCAGGAGCTACAGAGTATAAAAGAGAAGAGAGGCGCCTCTAAGTGTAGCAATATGTTGCACCTTCATTAAATGTAACCATATTGCTACACTTACAGGCGCCTCTCTTCTCTATCTAGTTGTGACGCGACGCTACTCTTATATCAAGACATCGCTTGTATATCAAGTCAAAAGTTATTCAAAAATTTTGCTTGTCTTGCAAAATGCTCTCAAACCAAGTTACTCTCAAACCAAGGTTTTACTGTATCTCATGTTTGGGGTTCCAAGTAATTTTCTAGCAGAAAATAATGATTTTTTACTTGTAAGCAACAAATGTCAGAAAAGGTTTGGTCTTTAAATGGTTAAACTTCCCTCATTTACATGCCGGAGTTCTTTTTTTTAAATAAAAGAATGAAAAGATACTTTGTTTCTACTTATTGGTGTTGTGATAAAACTTGGCAGGCTGCCTGGATTTTTTTTCCAGCTGTGAGAACTCTGCACTTGTTAGAAAGAATCTTGACATGCTGTTTTGAAGATCTGGAAGGGAAAAAGATCGCGATTTTGATTCTTAACAATTAATCGAGCAGCTCTACTGGTCATTAGCCTAAGCTTATGACATCATGTACAGCTCTCTCTCTCATGAGAATTTGCCAGGAAGGGAGGAGGGGGTGGGGTGAGTCATAAGTGGGCTAATGAGAGCTGCGGAGCTGGAGGTGTGCCTCTGTCTGTGTAAATCAAGGAAGCTAACAGGCAGCAGCTTCAGCTGCCCACAGTTAAAATGAATGCAGCCAGACTCAGTGGAGGGAGATTTCTGCAGCATATTTGGCAAGTACAGAATCACAGTACAGTGGAACCTCGGATTGCAAGTAACGCAGGTTAACAAGCGTTTCACAATATGAGCACTGTATTTTTAAAAATCCTGACTCGGTTTGCGAGTGTTGTCTCGCAAAACGAGCAGGATTCAAGCTACAGCGGTGTGCAGTACCGCGTTTGGCCTGAGATGGGGGGGCGCCGGAGCCGAGCACAGCCGATCGGCACCATTCAGAAGCGCTCGGAAATACTCCCTTCTCGAGCCATTCCAAGATGAGTCAAGCTGTCCTCGGGCCTTTCCGTGTGTTTCTGAGGCTCTCCGTCGCCCCCCACCTCTGGCCACATGCGGTATTGCATGCCATTAAAGTCAATGCGGAACAAATTATTTTAGTTTCCATTGACTTCTATGGGGAAACTCGCTTTGATATGCGAGATGAGCTTGACTCATCTCGGAAAGGCTCGGGAACTGAGTATTTCCGAGCATTTCTGAATGGTGCCGATCGGCTGCGCTCGGCTCCGGCGCCCCCCCCACCTCAGGCCAAACGCGGTACTGCACACCGCTGTAGCTTGAATCCTGCTCGTTTTGCGAGACAACACTCGCAAACCGAGTCAGGATTTTTAAAAACACAGTGATCATATTGCGAAACGCTCGTTAACCGCGTTACTTGCAATCCGAGGTTTCACTGTACTGTGATTCTGTACTTGTCAAATATGCTGCAGAAATCTCCCTCCACTGTCTATGGCTGCATTCATTTTAACTGTGGGCAGCTGAAGCTGCTGCCTGTTCATTTCCTGGATTTACACAGACAGAGGCTAACCTCCAGCTCTGCAGCTCTCATTAGCCCTCTTATGACTCACCCCACCCCCATCCTCCCTTCCTGGCAAATTCTCATGAGAGAGAGTGCTTTGGATTACGAGCATTCTCCTGGAACAGATTATGCTCGTAATCCGAGATTCCACTGTATATATAAAATATGCAAAGTGGTTGGAGGGAAGCTTCAGAATGGCAAAGATGTTTTTATAACAAATTAAGTGAGCAGACTGCAGTTCCTCTTTAACCAGTTGTCAACCGGCCGCCGTCAAATGACGGCGGCAGGAAGACCCTGTTATTCTGGGCGGACGTCATATGACGTTGCGCCTTTAAAATCCACTAGGGGTCGCACGCCGCGTCACTGGGGACCCGATGCGCGTGCCCGGCGTCCGCGATGGCCGCCGGGCACCTGCGATTGCCCAGTAACCGAGCAGGACCGTGGATCTGTGTGTGAAAACACACAGATCCACATCCTGTCAGGGAGAGAGGAGACCGATGCTGTGTCTCTTGTACATAGGGACAACCATCGGTCACCTCCCCCAGTCAGTCCCCCTCCCCCCACAGTAAGAATCACTAATAGGGAACACATTTAACCCCTTCCTCGCCCCCTAGTGTTAACCCCTTCCCTGCCAGTCATGTTTATATAGTAATCAATGCATTTTTATAGCATAGATCGCTGTATAAATGTGAATGGTCCCAAAAATGTGTCAGAAGTGTCTGATGTGTCCGCCAAAATTTCGCAGTCGAGATAAAAATCGCTGATCGCCGCCATTACTAGTAAAAAAATAAATAAATAAATGCTATAAATCTATCCCCTATTTTGTAGATGCTATAACTTTTGCGCAAACCAATCAGAATACACTTATTGTGATTTTTTTTTACCAAAAACATGTAGAAGAATATGTATTGGCCTAAACTGAGGAAAAAAAAATGCATATTTATTATGGCAAAAAGTAAAAAATATTGTGTTTTTTTTCAAACTTGTCGCTCTTCTTTTGTTTATAGCGCAAAAAATAAAAACCGCAGAGATGATCAAGTACCACCAAAAGAAAGCTCTATTTGTGGGAAAAAAAGGATGCAAATTTCGTTTGGGTACAGTGTCGCACGACCGCGCAATTGTCATTCAAAGTGTGACAGCGCTGAAAGCTGAAAAATGGCTTGGGCAGGAAGGGGGTTTAAGTGCCCAGTAGGGAAGTGGTTAATGTGCGGCATATCCTACATGAATACACTGTGCTAACCCACCGCTATGGTATGAATGGACCAGGAGAATAGACTTGGGTTGGACCTCATGCTACATCTAACTAGGATCGTACCGTGTGTGGTCAAGGTCACACTAAACATCGTCTTTTTAATATTGTTGATCTGGGTGATCATCCCAACAGACAGCTTCATGGGGGGGGGGGGAAGGTGCAACCACAACAAAACCACCAACCTTATCTATAAATGAACATACGATGTCTATCGTCCTATTCCTGCGGTTTATAGTACACAGCTGAAATCTGAGGCTTTATACATGACCACAAGTGAGAGGATATACACTGCACACGATGGCTGTGAATGTCACCAAATCTGCCACATACTGTAGGACATTCTTGGACACAAGCATTTTTGGCCAAATCACATCATTGGGCATTGGTGTGTTGTACAACATTGTGCTTTTTTTTTTTTTTAACCCAATTGTGTGTTACGCAGGGCTTTTTTTCAGCTGGAACGCAGTTCCATCACTGTATGCAATGACAAGGGCTGTGCTGGAAGGTCTATTGATGCTGGCTGTGGGACAATCAGTTGTTGTTGGAGGGGATCTATTTTTACAGAGAGGTATATTGTTACATAGTTAGTCAGGTTGAAAAAAGACACAAGTCCATCCAGTTCAACCATAAAAAAATAAAATAATATCGTACAATCCCATATACCCAATTCTATACCCACAGTTGATCCAGAGGAAGGCGAAAAACCCCAGCAGAGCACGATCCAATTTGCTACAGCAGGGGAAAAAATTCCTTCCTGATCCCCCGAGAGGCAATCGGATATTCCCCGGATCAACTTTACCTATAAATGTTAGTAACCACTTATATTATGTACATTTAGGAAAGAATGCTTTCTTAAAGCAATCTACTGAGCTGGCCAGAACCACCTCTGCAGGGAGTCTATTCCACATTTTCACAGCTCTTAAGCCCTGTACACACGATCGGATTTCCTATGGTTTTTTAACCGATGGATTTTTCCATCGGAAAACTGATGAAGCTGGCTTCCATCAGTCTTGCCTACACACCATCAGTCAAAAAACTGACCGTTCCAAACGCGGTGACGTAAAACACTCCGATGAGCCGAGAAAAATGAAGTTCAATGCTTCTGAGCATGCGTCGACTTGATTCTGAGCATGCGTGGGTTTTTTATCCGATGGAGTTCCCCACAGACGATAGTAATTTGCTATCGGTTTTTTAACCATCAGATAAATTTAAAACATGTTCTATTTTTAAACACCGATGGAAAAAAGACCGATGGGGGCCATACACGATCGGTTTGTCCGATGAAAAAAGTCCATCGGACTGTTTTCATCGGTTAAACCTATCGTGTGTACAGGGCTTAACTGTGTAGAAACCTTTCCGTATTTGGAGGTGAAATCTCTTTTCCTCTAGACGTAGAGTGCCCCCTTGTCCTTTGTGTTGACCGTAAAGTGAATAACTGAACACCAAGTTCATTATATGGACCCCTTATATATTTGTACATGTTGATCATATCCCCCCTTTAATCTCCTCTTCTCAAGAGTGAATAAATTCAGTTCCTCTAATCTTTCCTCATAGCTGAGCTCCTCCATGCCTCTTATCAGTTTGGTTGCCCTTCTCTGCACTTTCTCCAGTTCCCCGATATCCTTTTTGAGAACTTGGGCCCAAAACTGAACTGCGTATTCCAGATGAGGCCTTACTAATGATTTGAACAGGGGCAAAATGATATCTCTCTCTCTGGAGTCCATACCTCTCATAATACAAGAAAGGACTTTGCTCGCTTTGGAAACCGCAGCTTGGCATTGCATGCCATTATTGAGCTTATGATCTACCAAAACCCCCAGATCCTTCTCCACTACGGATCCCCCCAGTTGTACTCCCCCTAGTATGTATGATGCATTCATATTCTTAGCCCCCAAGTACATAAATTTACATTTATCAACATTAAACCTCATCTGCCACATAGTCGCCCAATTAGACAGAGCATTGAGGTCGGCTTGTAAATTGGAGACATCCTGTAAGGACGTTATTCCACTGCATAGCTTGGTGTCATCTGCAAAGACTGAAATGGTACTTTTGATCCCAGACCCAATATCATTTATAAAGATATTAAAAAGTAAGGGTCCCAGCACTGAACCTTGGGGTACACCACTGATAACCTTGGACCATTCAGAGTAAGAATCATTAAAGGAGAAGTCCAGCCTGAGCTTTTTAGGCTGGGCTTCTCCTCTGGGTCACAGGAGTGCAATTCGTTTTGCACTTTTTGCACTCCTGTGAGCCATTTTCAGCGGAGAGTGGTCTGAAATCCGCTCTCCGCTGACGTCACTGCCATCAGTCGGGGCAGGGCGTCATCACAACTTCCAAGTTGGGATCCGCCAGATGCCCTAAATTGATGGCAGTCTCAGCGAGCCCCTGAGACAGCCTCTCCCCGCCCCTCCACTGCTCAGCCCTCCAATGAGCGTGGAGAAGCAGAGAGGAAAGACGCTGACTGACAGCCAGCAGCTTTCCTCTCGGGAATCTGTGAGAACCGAGCCATCAGCGATGTTCAGTGGCTCAGTTCTCAGTGCACAGACGGCGGGGGACAGATGGAGCATCGGTCTGATGCTCCATCCATTAAGGTAAGTATGAATCTAAAATAAAAAGAAAACACATACTTCTCTTTTAACCACGACTCTCTGAATTCTGTCTTTTAGCCAGTTTTCTATCCATTTACAAACTGATATTTCCAAGCCTATAGACTATACCTTACACATGAGCCATGTGTGGGGAACTGTATCGAACGCTTTTGCAAAATCAAAGTATACCACGTCCACCGCCACCCCTCTGTCCAAGGTCTTACTTACCTCTTCATAAAAATAAATAAGGTTTGTCTGACAACTTCTGTCTTTCATGAATCCATGCTGTCTGTTGCTTAAATATTTTTTTTCCAGCAAGAACTCATCTATGTGGTCTTTTATTAATCTCTCCAGTATCTTCCCAACTATGGAAGTTAAACTAACAGGTCTATAGTTACTTGGTAAAGACTTTGTTCCCTTTTTAAATATGAGCACCACATTGGTTCTACACCAACCCAGTGGTACTATTCCTGACATTAATGTGTCCCTAAATACAATGGCTTTGAAATTACAGAGCTCAATTCTTTTAGGATCCGTGGGTGGATGCCATCTGGTCCAGGTGCTTTATCCACCTTTACTCTGTCTAAATATTTCTGGACCATATCACTTTTGAGCCATTGTGGATTTGAGGCTGTGTCACTACCACCCCCATTATGGACATGAGCTCCCCCATGCTCCTTTGTATACACAGAACTGAAGAAAGTATTTAATAAATTAGCCTTCTCTTTGTCCCCAGTCACCCACTCTAGATTATTTTGTAAAGGGCCTACATGCTCAGACCTGACCTTTTTACTATTAATATATTTGAAGAATTTTTGGGGGTTTGTCCTACTATCTTTTGCAATCTGTCATTCGTTTTGAGTTTTTGCATCCTTGATTTCCTTTTTACATATTCGGTTATATTCTTTGTAACATTTAAATTACACTAGTGTTCCCTCATTTTTATATTTTTTTAAAAGCTCTTTTCTTATAGTTTATAGCTTTTTTAACTTTGGAAGTGAGCCACAACGTATTGCCCATGGGAATATACTTTGCAGTGAGTTCACAAACAGTCTTTTTGAAGAATTCCCATTTCTGTTCTGTGCCCATTGATGCCAATATTTCCTCCCAGTCTAAGTCCTGGAGAGCAGCCCTCATCCTTGGAAAATTTGCTCTCTTGAAATTAAGTGTTTTTATCTTTCCCGTATGTGATTTTTGCTTACAGCTAACATCAAATGAAATCATGTTATGGTCACTGCTACCTAGGTGTTCCTTTATCTGAACATTAGTAATACGCTCTGCATGGTTTGAGATTACCAGGTCCAACAGAGCATTATTCCCAGTTGGGGCCTCAATAAACTGGACCATAAAATTGTCCTGTAATAGGTTTATAATTTTTTGCCCTTTAACTGTCCCAGCAGTGCCATTACTCCAGTCAATTTTAGGGTAGTTAAAATCCCCCATTATTATCACCGTCCCAGCCCTTGCAGCCCTTTCCATCTGTGCAAGGAGCTGAGTCTCCACCTCCTCATTAACATTGGGTGGTCTATAACAAACTCCAATGATTAACTTTGAACTACGCACATCTGTATGCAGTTCCACCCATAATGCTTCAGCCTCATCACACTCCATCCACCAGGTCCTCTTTCACACTCGCTTTGAGATCACTTCTCACATAGAGACAGACCCCTGTTGCAGGGGGGTCAATTGTTACTGGGAGGGATCTACTGTTGGGGACGGGGTTTATTGTTGCTGGCTACTGGAGGATCTATGGATGCTGCCGGAGGTCTATTGTTTCTGAGTGGGTATTTTGTTGCGGGTGGGTCTATTGTTGCTGGGGGGGGGATTTTACTACTTTTCTTGTCATCATGAACAAATCCCATAAAAATTCCATAGCCAGAAAATTATACTTGGTTCTGTATTCTCTAAAAGGGGCAATACTGGGAGGTGGGTAGGGGGTGGAACCAAGAGATGGTGCTTGGAGGTGGGTAAGGGCAGAGACAAGGGGTGAGTCAGAAAGGGCAAGTTCCAGCACCTATTCTCTGGGGAAAAAAGCCCTGGTGTTACAAGTGTTGACATACTGCCCAGAAATTTACCACATTTTTTTTTTCAGCACACAGCAACATGGTGCTAACTTTTGTGGTCTATGTGATAGAACTGCAATAGGCAACACTACTCAACACAGTCTAATGGGGTTGGTGTGAATGAGCCCCTAGGTTCAGGTGGTTCAATCAGTAACACACACACACATATATATACTGTATATATATTATGCACACACACACACACATACCTTGCTAGTAGCAGGTTGGACCTAGGGTTGCCACCTCATCCCTTTAAAACCGAACACCCATTAACCACTACCCGACCGGCTCACATCCATTTACGGCAGCAGGTTGGCTCTCCTTCATGAATCGCCGTACCTGTACGTCAGCTCCTTTAGGAGCCATAGCAGGTGCGTTACTGCACGGCGAGGGATTCGATGCGCGTGGCCGGCGGGTGCAATGTCCACCAACCACCCGCAAAACACACAAATCCCCGTTCTGACAGGAGAGTAGAGACAGATCTCCCATTCCTATTAATCAGGAACAGCGATTGATCGGTCTCCTCCCCCAGTCAGTCCCCTCCCCCACACAGTTAGAACACACACACGAGGGAACACAGTTAACCCCTTGATCGCCCCCTAGTGTTAACCCCTTCCCTGGCAGTCACATTTACACAGTAATCAGTGCATATTTATAGCACTGATCGCTGTATAATTGTCAATGGTCCCAAAAATGTGTCAAAAGTGTCCGATCTGTCCGTCACAATGTCGCAGTCCGGAAATAAAAAAAAAAAAATAACAGATCGCCACCATTACTAGTAAAACAATAAAAATGCCATAAAACTATCCCCTATTTTGTAGATGCTATAACTTTTGCGCAAATCAATCAATAAACGCTTATTGCGATTTTTTTACCAAAAATATGTAGAAGAATACGTATCGGCCTAAACTCATTATACTTTTTTTCTTTTTGGATATTTATTATAGCAAAAAGTAAAAAAATCTTTTTTTTTTTCAAAGTTGTCGGTCTTTTTTTGTTTATAGCGCAAAAAGATAAAAACCGCAGAGCTGATCAAATACCACCAAAATAAATCTCTATTTGTGGGAAAATAAGGACAACAATTTTGTTTGGGTACAACGTCGCACGACCGCGCAATCGTCAGTTAAAGCGTATTGCAAAAAATGGCCTGGTCAGTAAGGGGGGGGGAATCCTTCCGGGGCTGAAGTGGTTAATTACACAGGTTTTGTGCCTGAATAAAGTGGTAATTTAATTCACTTAGTGCCTTACCTGCATTAAATTAGCCCCAGAACCTGTGTAACTCATATGTGTTCGGTTTTAAAGGGATGAGGTGTCAACCCTAGTTGGACCCCCTTTTGCCTTCAGAACTGCCTTCATGGCAAAGATTCAACAAGGTGTTGGAAACATTCCTCAGAGATTTTGGTCCATAGTGACATGATAGCATCACACAGTTGCTGCAGATTTGTCGGCTGCACATCCATGATGCAAATCTACCGTTCCATCACATGCCAAAGGTAAGGTGACCAGATTGTTTAAATGAAATCCGGTGACATATTATTTTTTTTATTAGTAATGTTGGCAATCAGCGACTCTCTGCCCGTGGCCGCCTGCCTCACAGCCTATCAAGTCTCACTCTCCAGATCCCACGGCTACTACTGGGTGGGGAGTGGAGGAAGGTCACTTTGTCAGGGAAGGTAAGGAGATAAGCAGGCAGGCGGCTGGCCGGGACTTGAGCCAAGGCAGAAGAACATGCGAGCAGAGATTGATGGGCACCCGAAACTGAATAAATATTCCCTCCGCTCCGACCCAGGGGCGGATCCGGGGGGGGGACAACAGGGCAATTGCCCCCCCCGAGACCATCTGTCACACTCGCTTGCTCTGTTTGTTTTTTTTGCGCCTGATCTCCCGGAATTTGGGGACCCAGTACCGGCCGGACGTAGGTCCTCTGGACCCCAAACGTGGCACACATGTAGCCCCATGTCTCCTCTACAAGTGTGCAAAGTTTGGTGTCTGGGAGACCTACGGCCGGGGAGCACTGATTTTTTAAAGCCGGGCACCCCTTCCATAGACTCCAATGTTAAACGGTCATTTCTCCGGTGACTTTGCAGACCGGGTACTGGCCGGTCGTAGGTCCCCTGGACCCCAAACTTGGCACACATGTAGCCCCATGTCTCCTCTACAAGTGGTGTCTGGGGGACCTACGACTGGGGAGAACCGATTTTTCAAAGCCGGGCACTCCTTCCATAGACTCCCATGTTAAACATCAGTCTAGTCATGGGCACAGTGAAGCATGGGCACAGTGAGGCAAAGTGAGGCACAGTGAGGCATGCAGATGGACACCCTAGGCTTATACTCGAGTCAATACGATTTCCCAGTTTTTTTGGGATAAAATTAGGTGCCTCGGCTTATATTCGGGTCGGCTTATACTCGAGTATATACAGTACTTGTTCTGCGGCTGCCGCTGCCTCTCTGAGTCTCTCTCTCAGTTTCTCACATCAGCCGATCAGCGGCGCCAAGAGAGAGACTCGTCTAATGTAGTTACGCGGCGTACTGACACGATACCAGGAGCGGAGGAGGAGGTGGGTGGAGCCTCTTCCCTGCACTCGTTGCTAACGCCTGGGCCGCTTGGCGTCTAGCAACGAGTGATGTCAGTGAGTCACGTTGGGCCGATCTGCGGGCAGGTGCGATAGCGTGCGGCTTCACAGACGGGTAAGAAAGCGGGCGGCTCCGCTTGCGGCGCGGTTTGTGGACGGGCTGCGCGGTTCGTGGGCAGACCGTGCTGCTCAGTGTGTTGGCAGCGCAGGTGAGAGTGAGAGAGCAGGCTCAGTGTGGCAGCTGGCCAATCAGCTAGCCAGGAGCGGGGGAGCAGAGAGATGAGATCATCTCTCACCGCCCGTGCCTGCCCTGCATTCCTGCAGTGACTTCCGCCCTCACTGTGCAGGCAGCAGAGAGATTACATTATCTCTCTGCTGCCTGACTCTGG
The DNA here is from genome assembly GCA_029206835.1 of Rana muscosa. NCBI lineage: Eukaryota > Metazoa > Chordata > Amphibia > Anura > Ranidae > Rana > Rana muscosa. The sequence continues at coordinate 1,044,721,583 of CM055117.1, forward strand.
GAGTCTGGGACACAGCAAGAGACAACCAAAACTACACCTTAGCAGGCAAGTTAGTGACAATCCGCAAGGTGTGGCAGGCGACGTGGCAAATGACAATCTGCATCTGGTGGCAGGCAAGTGACAATCAGCAAGGTGTGGCAGGTGACGTGGCAAATGACAATCTGCAGCTGGTGGCAGGCAAGTGACAATCAGCAAGGTGTGGCAGGTGACGTGGCAAGTGACAATCCGCAAGGTGTGGCAGGCGACGTGGCAAGTGACAATCCGCAAATTGTGTCAGGTGATGTGGCAAATGAAAATCTGCATCTGGTGGCAGGCAAGTGACAATCAGCAAGGTGTGGCAGGTGATGTGGCAAGTGACAATCCGCAACGTGTGGCAAGTGACAATCAGCAAGGTGTGGCAGGTGATGTGGCAAGTGACAATCCGCAACGTGTGGCAAGTGACACACTCAGGGCTCCCACTAATTGCAGGCGACGGTGGCAAGTGACACACTCGGGGCTCCCACTGATTCTGCATTGAACTATTTAATTTTATATTACAATGTAATAATAGAAATAATGCGCTTCAATCATCCTGATACCATAACAACCATGGTGTAGGGATGATTGAAGCGCCGACACCAGCCATTTCCACGATAAATTTCCCACAAAAAAAAACATCTTTTTTGGCAGTGCCCCTCCCGAGAAAAGACTCTGGATCCACCCCTGCTCCGACCAGCACACGATCATCAGAAAGGGGCACAGATAATGGAAAAAAAATACACCCCCCTAAGCTAGTAGGAGCGGCGGAGCGGGGGGTGTAATTCAGATTTTTGTATTTTTTATTCTGCACTGACTGTCTTTGAAATTGCCCCAGCCCCTGTTCAAATCCAATCCGGGGACAAAACCGGGCACAGACTTGGTCCGGGGACAGTGTCCTCAATCGGGGACTGTCCCCAGAAACCGGGGATGTCTGGTCACCCTACCCAAAGGTGCTCTGTTGGATTGCGATCTGGTGACTAAGGAGGCCATTGGAGGGGTTGATTTACTAAACCTGGAGAGTGCAAAATCTGGTGAAGTTCCTCATACAAACCAATTAGCTTCCAGATTTTATTGTCAAAGCTTAATTGAACAGCTGAAGTTAGAAGCTGATTGGCTACTATGCACAGCTGCACCAGATTTTGCACTCTCCAGTAAAACAACTCCATGGTGTATTATCCTGCTGGAAGGAGCCATCAGAAGATGGGTACACTGTAGTTATAAAGGAATGGACAACAATACTCAGGTAGGCCGTGGCATTTAAATAATTCGCAATTGGTACGAAGGGGCCCAAAGTGTGCCAAGAAAATATCCCTCACACCACCACCAGCCTGAACCGTTGATCCAAGGCGGGATGGATCCATGCTTTCATGTTGTTTACACCAAATTCTGACCCTTACCATCTGAATGTCGCAGCTGAAATCGAGACTCATCAGACCAGGCAATGTTTTTCCAATCTTTTATTGTCCAATTTTGGTGAGCCTGTGCGAATTGTAGCCTCAGTTTCCTGTTCTTAGCTGATAAGAGTGGCACCCGTTGTGGCCTTCTGCTGCTGTAGCCCATCTGCTTCAGGCTGGGTTCACACTATTGCGAATTGGATGCGGGTTTCCCCCAATCCAATTCGCATGCCAGGAGATTGTGACCGGCTCCCTATGGAGCCAGTTCACACATCTCCGGAGCGTCTCCGGTGCAAATTTCACAGGATCCCTGTGGGTCTTTTGGTCCGTTTCAGGTCTGAATTCAGCCCAAAATTCAGACTGAAATCGGACCTGAACCGGTGAATGGAGACGCACTGGACTACTGCTGTGAGCCGCTCCATGCTCTAGTGTGAACCCAGCCTCAAGGTTCGAGGTGTTGTACGTTCAGAGATGGTATTCTGCATAGTTTGGTTGTAACGAGTGGTTATTTGAGTTTCTGTTGCCTTTCTATCATCTCAAACTAGTCTGCCCATTGTCCTCTGACCTCATTTTCTCTTTTTCTGACTATTCTCTGTAAACCCTAGAGATGGTTGTGCGTGAAAATCCCAGTAGATCAGCAGTTTCTGAAATACTCAGACCAGCCCGTCTGGTACCAACAACCATGCCACATTCAAAGTCACTTAAATCCCCTTTCTTCCCCATTCTGATGCTCGGTCTGAACTTCAGCAAGTTGTCTTCACCACATCTAGGATTCCGAAATGCATTGAAATGCTGTCATGTTATTGGCTGATTAACAATTTGTGTTACCAAGCAATTGAACAGTTGTACCTAATTAAGTGGTCGGTGAGTGTCACACACACACACACACACACACACATGTATGTGTATATATTAGGGCTGTTACTGATTAAAATTTTCGTGTTCGATTTATCGATTTTGTTTTTAATCGATTAATCAACTAATTTCGCACATACAGATCCAACTACTTTTAGCTGATCTCCTTGCAGGCTGATTCCCAGTGCAGCTACCAACCACTGGAAAAATGGATAGCAGGATACAAAAAACACACAAAGGCAGCGCTTGATGGGAATAGCATTAAAACTTTTATAGTCTTCAAGTAGGCAACAAAATAAATATTGCACTGGAGATAAAATCGATGTAGCTACAAAAACTGTAAAAATGGTGTGAGTAATACCAAACGGTAGCAAAAGCAGTCATAAAAACATGTAGCCAAGTATGATACTGGTATAAAAATGTGCACAACGATACCACTGCTGAATCCAGATGAGGAGGGGTTAACATCAGTCCGTTGACATTTAGATGTCCCGTGAATGGAACTATCACAACTCCCAGTGGATGGCTGTAGAATCCCAGGTTGATAGAGGGAAGTGATAGAGGGAAGTGATAGAGGGAAGTGATAGAGGGAAGTGATAGAGGGAAATGATAGAGGGAAGTGTAACAGCCCTTGCGTGTGGCAGATAGTAAGGTTCCGCCGGCATGCAGATATGAAGGCACAGCAAAGGAGCCCTTCAGATGGACACGGTAAGCCCTGCCGGTGTCCGTGACGTCACCGGATCTCCGACGGAACTCCCTGAAGACCCGGAAACCGGCGGAGAGGTGAGTACCGATCAAAAGAATTTTGATCGATCAAAAAGATTAATCGAGGAATTTAATAGTTAATTTCCACGGCCCTAGTATATATATATACGCACACAATACACTGAAAACAGTTATATTATATCGTAAACTTCCCAACAAACTAAATATTAAACAGTTAACTTGAAGCAGTATGAACAAAGGCCCATATACTATCATAATGGAACATTACCTTTCAGATTCTGGATCCATGGCATTGGTCATGGTAGAACAACAGAGGGAGAGCCCATCAGGTTCATTTATAGACATCTACTTCTCATCTGGAGACTAGGCAGGCACTGCTAATCAGTCCTTCACCGATTGTTGATGGTTCTGGCTGGGTTGTGTTTGGACATCACGCTTCCCCAGGCACACCTAAATCACGATGTCCTATTATACCAGCTCCACCCGTAGTGTCGTCTCATTGTTGTAGTAAAAATTAACGTGAGAACATTCTAATTCGGAGGTAGTATGAAGTCTGCTTTATGTAATATTCAACTGTGCAGCCCAAGAATTAAGGCTATGGTACAAATTAGGAGGACCGACTCCTCTCGCTACCCCCTGTGCTTGTATTACATTAAACATTATCCCTGTTCTCCAAAAACAATCCATACCCACCTACTACTACCACTAACTACCACTTTAATACAGGGCACTTTCCCCCCTTCCTGCCCAGTGCAATTTTCAGCTTTTAGCGCTGTCGCACTTTGAATGACAATTACGCGGTCATACAACACTGTACCCAAACTAAATTTATATAATTTTTTTCCCACAAATAGAGCTTTCTTTTGGTGGTATTTGATCACCTCTGGGGGTTTTTATTTTTTGCTAAACAAACTAAAAGATCAAAATTTTTTAAAGAATTGTTTATTTCTTCGTTTGTTATAAAATTTAGTTTTCTCTTTCACTAATGGGCACTGATAAGGCTGCACTAATGACACTAACATTCATTCACACAAAAAAAAAAAACATTAATCCCCATCTCCCCGTTTCTCCTTCACCACTTTCCGTTTCATTCATCCCTCCCCTTCGTATTTCTTCTTGTTTTCCAATTATATATATTTTTTCATTCCTTCCTAGAGCCGAAATTCATCCAATTTTTGCCATATTTCTGGCATTTGATTATTTATATATCCTTCTTCTCTTATCTGTCTTTCCATATATTGTATTTCGTTCATTTCACATATCCATTCTACTATATTTGGGCTTCTATTTTCTCTCCATTTGCACGCTATTATTGTTCTCGCTGCCGTTATCATATGATGTAAAATATCCTTTTTAATGCTCTTTATTGAGTCTGAAATTAAAGATAAGGAAATGTCTATATTTAAGTTCATCTTTACTCCCAACACTTTCCACCTTTCCCACCTACTACTTAACCACTTTAATACAGGGCACTTTCCCCCCTTCCTGCCCAGTGCAATTTTCAGCTTTTAGCACTGTCGCACTTTGAATGACAATTACGCAGTCATACAACACTGTACCCAAACTAAATTTATATAATTTTTTTCCCCACAAATAGAGCTTTCTTTTGGTGGTATTTGATCACCTCTGGGGGTTTTTATTTTTTGCTAAACAAACTAAAAGATCAAAAATTTTGAAAGAATTTTTTTTTCTTCGTTTGTTATAAAATTTTGTTTTCTCTTTCACTAACGGGCGCTGATGAGGCTGCACTAATGAGCACTGATATGTAGAATTGATGGGCACTGATATGCAGCACTGATAGGCGGCACTGATAGATGGCACTGGATAGGCAGCACTGCTGAGGAGTTACTGACAGGCATTACTGGTTGGCACTGACAGCGGTGAACTCGCCACTCCTAATGCGCAGCACCGTTGTACCGCCGCATTGCAGGCGGTTTAAACCCTTCCTCGGCCGCTAGCGGGGGGTTTAAAGCGCCCCACTAGCGGCCGAAATGTGGCGCAAATCCGACGGTAAAATAGCGGCGTTTTACCGATATTTTACCGCCGACGCTATGGGCTTCACCAGTGTGAAAGGGCTCTTAGTGCTCTTATTGTGAATTCAACAAAATCCGTGCTTAAGCCCTTGTTCACACTTGTGCGTTTTGACATGCAATTTGACAAATGGGCGGCATTTGCTGGCAATTGCCGGCAATGACACCGTCCTAATCAACGGCCACATCTGCAGCACTGCACCAATTTCAAAAAGTCATTTCTGTACTACTTTTTGCGATTTCGGGCCACGATTTATATTGACATCTGTGCAGAAACCTGCACAGATGTCTCTGAAATCACGACCGAAATCAGGACTGACAAGCGGGAGTGAAATTGTGCGAGTTCAGCTGAAATCTCCCGGCTTCATTCCCGCAGCCCAGTGTGAACCTGGGCTAAAAGTGGTTGTAAACTCACAAAAAAGAAAACTGCAAGACAAAGGCATAATGAGCTGGTATGCATCGCATACCAGCTCATTATTAAATACTTACCTTAGATCGAAGCTGTTGCAGCAGTCCCCACACACCGCAGTGACCGACGACATGTCCCCCGGAGTTATTATTATTATTATTAGGCCCCTTTCACACGGGCGGCTGTTCTGCCGCAGTTAAAAGCATGTTTTGTTATTTTGAAACTCAGAGAATCCTGGCACAGCGTTCACTTGCTGTTGAACATTGCGATTAGCTGCGTTTATGTGCGTTTACGTGCGGCTTTAGCTGCGTTGGAACATTCTTGCCATTTCTGTTCCACTGTTCTATTGCTTTCTGTTGTTTTTGTTTCCTTGTTGCCGCTGCTTTCTGCAGGTGACATAGTACACTGCGATTGCCTGCAGATAGCTGCAATATATCGTTCCTGGACGCAGTCAAATTTATTTTTTTCTATCCGCACCAAACCCCATGTAATGAAACCGTTGCTAAACGCAGTGTGTGAATGGGGACATAGGAAAGCCTTGTCTGAGTTTAGCTGCGGTAGATAACTTGATCTATCCGCAGCTAAAAGCTGAATTCTATCCGCCCGTGTGAAAGGGGATATAGCGCTAACCGTTTACGCAGTGCTTTACAATATAAAAGGGAGACAATACAGTTATAATACAATAAAATACAAGAGGATTAAGAGCTTACAATCTAATAGGGTGGGGCAGGTGGTACAAAAGGTTGTATCTGTGGGGAATGGAGCTAATGGAAGTGGTAAAAGATTAGTTGGAGATGTGATAGGCTTCCCTGAAGAGATGAGTAGCAAGAGTAGGGGATAGCCGGACAGGTTGGGGTAGCGAGTTCCAGAGGATGGGAGAGGCTCTGGAGAAATCCTGGAGATGAGCATGGGAGGAGTAGACGAGAGATTTTGAGAGTAGGAGGAGGTCTTGAGAAGAGCGGAGAGGACGGTTTGGGTGATATTTGGAGACAAGATTGGTGACCCGGCCCTGTTAGTACATTTTAATGGGTTAAGGTTAGGTAGGGTGTTAGGGGACACTGTCCCTTTTAAATATTTCTAAAGAGAGGTCTGGGTTCATCCAATGGGAATTCCTGGAAGTTTCTGGAATTCCCTGAGTAGGTTATACAAGGGCTGCAGAGGGGTTATGGCTTCCTCTGCAGCGGCCAGCACGAGGAAAGAAGAGCCCCCCCCCCCTTCCTGCCACGGCATTTTGTGTGGTTGGGTCACCCTGGAATCTGGGGGGGGGGAACCTATTTATTGTTAAATAAAGTTTAAGCTGCCCGAATTCTGATAACTGGGCAAAGCCTATTTGATGATCTGATGTTTATGTTATGCAAGTTGGATTAGTTATAATGGTTGTTTATAAGCATTGTAAACCAATAATGTGCCGTAGCCATTTCTGCCAAAACATGGTGTGATGATGTTATGGTTGTATCTGGGGAATAGGTGTGGGCGGGTGTGGCCTACAGTCCCAGGAATGGACCCCAGATGACAGGGATCTCACACGCTTTGATACAATTAGAAACCAGCTGCGATGTTCCACTTCAAAACTCTGGTAGGAACGCTCCCTCTAAAGCCTCGTACACACGATCGGATTTTCCGTGGACAAAGCCTCGGACATTTGTCCAAAGGACGTTGGCCGTGAACTTGTCTTGCATACAAACGGCACACAATTGTTGGCCAACAAACACGAAACAACGTGGTTTTTCAGCTCTTTAGCGCCACCCTTTGGGCACCTTCTGCTAATGTTGTGTTTGGTGAGCATTGCTTCCAAGCATGCGTGTTTGTACTTTGGACTTTTGTGTACACACGATTGGAAAATCCGACAACAGACAATTGTCCACGGAAAATTTTAAAGCATGCCATCCAACATTTGTCCGCGGAAAATCCAACAATTGTTCGATGGAGCGTACAAACGGTCGGATTTTCCGCCAACAGCCTGTCATCACACAATTCCCGTGGGAAAATCCGATCGTGTGTACGAGGCTTTAGTGAGATATGGATATAACCTGGATACAAGGTTGTCTCATATGTTCCTGGTTCCACCGATCATCCTGTTACAAGTGCCCTTCCGGCACAAAGAGATTTCCAGAAGGGAGAAACCTCATAGTGCAGTATGTAAAAACTGAATTTTTTTTTAAATATCATATTGCACTTACAAGAAATCAAACGTAAAAAGGCAGATAGGACAAACACAGCCGCAGACCTCATCCTAAAACTCCACCCGACGCATTTCCCCATAAGAGGCATCGACTGGGAACGGAGGATGGAAAACAGGACCACCATCTATCTGGATTTTGCAAACAGCATCAGATCGGAAAGCGGTGGATGTCAGCAGACATGTGTCTACTGACATCCGTCGCTCCATAGAAGAGACTGAAGAGTCCGATCAGGTCCGCCTGAAAAACTGACAGGCGAACCTTATCCCGTGTGAAAGGGGCCTTACATTGTTTTGTTTTTTGCCCATTTTAACTGTGTGTTCCCAAAGCTCTCCTTTCCCCCTTCAAATCCCATAGTGTTGCCATATTTTTGTCCAACCCCTGTATTGTCCCAGGTTGCAGTAAATAGCAGTATACATGTAAAGAATTAGGTCAATCACAGTTCACTAGACAATATGTTCACTAGGCTATATCAGTGTAGCTAAGTCCCGGGCCTCTCCAGGCCTAATGGTGACCTCCAGAGTTAGGGACAGCTGACATCCTTCCATGTAGAGTGGGTTACGAGGCATGGTGGGTGTAATATAAGGTAGATTATTGGGTGCCAAACACTTCTTGAATGCAAAGAGATTTAATGTCTCTTAAACAGAACTGTGGGAGAGAGGGTTAGGGCTAGGACACCCTTTAGTAGTTGCAATGTTAATTGGCATTCTCTGAGATCTCTATAGGTAGATAGCTATGCAGGGAAAGGCATCCAGCAAGACCCCACATCTGCACAAGTAGGATCGCTGTCCTTATGGCGACAGTTTTGTAACAGTTTCTAACACAAGTTGTAATGAACTCCTTTACTTCTACAATCTCCTCTTGTAGATCTTCATTCATCTGAGCTCCCAGTCTCTCTCACTAGACTTGCTGATCCACTGCCACTGGATCCCCTGAGCTCTTCCAATCTTCTCACTCAGTATCTTCCTCAAGCTTCACCCCCATCCCTGCTGGGTCCCTAGCTTGGCACTCACAGATACTCCTCAAGCGTCACCCCGCTGGCCTGCTCAGTCCCTGGCTTTTCACACAATACTGCTCCACAAGCGTCACCTCCGCTGATTGGGTCCCTGACTTGGCACCTGCTGAAGTTTCCCAATTCTTCACAGTCCCCGGTTGGTGAGAACACTGCTTTAGTACTTGCTTTAGCTACTCACAGTGGTCCCTGGTAATAGGGTGGATGGTTCCTTAGTGGCGACAGCTTCCTCTCTACCTCCGACCATGAAAGGTTCTACGGCCGGCAGAACCGTGACTTCTGGTTGGACTGCAAGCCACAGTCCCAAACCTTCGCTGCTCTCTTGCTTCTGGATAGGCCCCTCAGACAGCTTAGCAGCCAGATGTCCCCAGGATAGGCCTCAGGCTCTGGCCTAGCAGCCCGGGGCAGCACAACATGCGTCCACCCAGACAACCATCCAGGTGGCACAGAACGCCGATCACCTGACCCCACCCAAATAAATGGGTTCTCCCAGCAGGCCAAGGGACCCAAGAAAATCCCTGCCCATTGGCTGAGACACCCCATTCATTCTTAATATGCCCTTTCAATGTCCTTATCCTATCTAATGTCACCAGGTACCCAGCCACCTAGTGCAGCAATTCCAGACTTAGGATGAAATCATTTGACCTCCTAACAATTGGCCGAGGCAACTATCGCCTGGCAACTAAATTTAACAGCATCCCTGCCTAAACATCAGGGTGCTACATCAGCATGGAGTTCTATGCAGCTAAATTAGAGTAAACCTGATAATCCACAAAATCAGCAATAAATAATGTCATTAGAAAATAGTAACAGCATTGATAATCGATACTACGGTAACTCCTCTATAAACAGTAGGCTATATCCACTTTAGAGTGCACTTTATATGAATGTCAGTGGTGAAATTTAAGAATCCCTAAAGACGTATTTCTTGCTATGTAAATGAGTTCTTGTGAAGCAGGTACCTGAATGAGCAGTCTTCAGCCCTAATTTTTAAGCTGGCTAACATTGGGGCCCAGTCTTTACAGTAGTGCACATGAGTACAATCTCAGTCAAGTCTGCATGTAGTAAATAATGTTTCTAGTTTGATGGCCAGTCCCCATATGCTTAGTCTCTTCTAGCAGCAACAGGTTAATAGCAGCAGTGTCCTCTCACCAGTCCCAGTAATACACCAACAGGGGTCCCGATGTTCAGATGTCAGCTCACTCCTGGATCTGCCTGGAGCGATTTTGGTCCTCAGCACACAGCCGTAGGCTTGTAGCAGGTTGATGTGTACACAGGAGCAGCGATGTACACATCTCGGTCTCCTTGTAGCAAAGAGAAAATCCTTGGGTATTCAGCCTGTAAAAAATACAGCTCTCCCTTTTTTTCCTGGCTCACATTGGGAATTGTAGTCCAATAATCTATTAACTGCCATAGTAAAGTTTCTTTCCCAAACTTAATCTCCCATTATTCAATACAGCCAACCAACCATCAAGTCTCTTGAGCTCCATCTGCTTGACAGCCCCCCTGGTGGATATTGGTGATGCAGTGTTATGCCGCGTACACACGTACGTTTTTAATGTCATTTTTAAAAACAACGTTTTTCACGACGTGATTTTTCTCGTTTCCTCTCAAGCCTGTCTTGCATACACACGTTCATGAAAAAAAACGGTCGAGCAAAGCGCAGTGACGTACAACACGTACGACGGCACTATAAAGGGGAAGTTCCGTTCGAATGGCGCCACCCTTTGGGACGCTTTTGCTAATTTCGTGTTACCGCGTGTTAGTAAAGGTTTGGTGAGAGACGATTCACGCTTTTCAGTCTTCGTGCTTTTAAGATCGTTTTGTAGAGTTCAGTTTGTGCTTGTGGGTTCGTATCTGTCTTTCAGTGCTTGTAGTCAGTTCGTATCTGTTTATTCAGTGCGTTCTTGTCTGCTCGTTTCTGTTTTTCAGCTTGTTCTTCATAGGCCTTGCTGTTCTTCCGTGCGTTTTTTTAGTTCGTTCTGACCAGCCGACCGTTATCTAGCCATGTTGCGGCTACATACTCATCGTAGAGTTTGTGCTGTAGTTGGAGCAGGGGTTCTTGCTTTATCCCAACTCCAGGCCATGAACAGGGTGAGGAGGAGTTCATGGACCAAGAATTGGTTGCTCCAGCGGCACCAGTTCTGTCACATGCCTTTGTTGCGGGAGATCAGGGAGAATAATCCTGAGGACTACAGGAATTTTCTCAGGATGTCTGACCCCGTATTTCAGCATCTGTTGGCTTTGGTGTCCCCCTATATTACCAGGCAGGACACCGTTATGCGGGAAACCATCACTGCTGAGCAGAGGCTCATCGCCACGTTGCGATACCTGGCGACTGGGAGAAGCCTGCAGGACCTCAAGTTCTCAACAGGCATCTCCCCCCAGGCTCTGGGGATCATTATACCAGAGACTTGTTCTGCCATCCTTCAAGTTTTGCAGGAGGACTATATTAAGGTAAGTTTGCTACTTTCAAACATCACATTTTATGTATTTCTTGCTTAATAATGCTTAATATTTCTTTCATCAGTCCCTAATTCCCATAATTGTAATATGCTGGGAATGTCCCCTTTCTCCCCATGCATGTTGTATATTTTTTGAGGTTCTTTTTTTGGCCTACATGCATATTTCCCCTAACTAACCTCTCCAGCATGCTATCCTGGGGCCATACCCACCTAGCCTAGTCACTTCCCTTTCTTTTGTTGTCTGCTCCATTGTAGTGCTTTACCCTAAACGGCCCCTAATAAAGATTGCTTAGGAATGTTATATTTTCTTTCAATTCATACAGAGTGCTACAGCCTTGACTTGTGTGGTCCCCAACTCGTCTTCAACCCCCCCCCCCCATAAAATATCTTAAATGGCTCATCAGAGGGGTTGTTGTGTTTGCGTGACTGTCCTTTTTTTTTTTTTTTTCAAATTTTTGGTGGTTACAAATCATTTAAAAATCTATCTAAGTTTATCTTGATGTTGGCCAGGAATGATTTTGTCAAATCTGCTTGCAATGTTTATGTATGAAAGTATTAATCTTTTTTTGGTTTAACTCCACAGTTCCCTTCTACGCCACATGAATGGCAGAATGTGGCATCTCAGTTTGCCCAACGATGGAACTTTCCAAACTGTGGAGGGGCCATCGACGGCAAGCATGTACGGGTCGTACCACCACCCCATTCGGGATCCTATTACTACAATTATAAGGGGTTCCACAGCATCGTCATGATGGCAGTGGTATCGGCCACCTACGAATTTCTTTATGTGGACGTTGGTAAAAATGGACGTATGTCGGATGGAGGAGTCTTTGCTCAGACAGAGTTTGCCCAATGGCTCCTCTCAGATGAGCTGGCCTTGCCACCAGCGGAGCAGAATGTGGAGGGACTCCCATTTGTCTTTGTAGCGGATGAGGCGTTTGGCCTGGGTCCCCATTTAACGAGGCCATTTCCTCAACGAACCCTCACCTCTGAGAGGAGGGTGTTTAACTATCGGCTGGCCAGAGCCAGAAGGGTGGTGGAAAATGCCTTTGGCATCATGGCCAGCCGATTCAGCTTGTTCCTCACCTCCATCCATCTTGCCCCATATAAATGGAACCATATGGTCATGACCTGTTGTGTCCTTCATAATGTTTTACGGGTCCATTCCCCAAATTATCTTAATTTGAGTGGGCCTGAGGCCTCATTACAGGACATGAACAATTTAGTGGCCCTGGAAGCTGGCCATCCAGGCTTGGCCCCCCAAACCGGCTGTGATGTTCGGCAGCAATATGTGGACTATTTTGTGGGTAAGGGGGCCATTGATATGCCTGTGGATTAATTATTGTAAAATAAATTCTTTCTGCCAAAATGTATTTGTATTGTCATTTTGTTTGGGTTTCTTTTATGTTTCTCCTAGGTTCTCCTAGTGCACTGGCCATGTGTATTTTGCATTATTAAATACCCTTCATTGTCAGTGTAAACACCAAACATAATTTTGTTTACTTTGGGCAACATTTAGATAATAAGCCACACATTTTTTTTGGTTAAAATGTTTTTATTGTTTGTACATAAATTTGAGGCTTTTTTTTTTTTTTTTTTTAACAAAAGTAGTTTTCAAAAATATTTTTGGGTTTAAAACGCATGAACAGGCATGCTTAAAAAACTTTTATAAAATGTTTTAGCGTAGTTTCTACATGTAGTATTAATTAAACATTAAACGACACAAAAACCTGCAAAAACAAAGCAAGTTCAAAGTTATTTTGTGTCCAAAAATTAAACCCGCCCAAGCACAGCCATGATATTTTGTAGCCTTTGCTCCACCCGCTTGGTATTTTGCCTGATCTGTATCAAATCTCCCTTTATTTTTTCAAGGTCACGACAGCAGACCATTAGGTATTGGATCAGTATCTGTGCACTGTGACTTGTAAAATTTCAGGCAGAACAGCACCTAAAAAATTCAAAAACAACATGTAGTATAAATATGTAGGCCTACATCTATTAACCTGCATCTGTGGAGTTTGTCACTGACCTGTTGTGGTGCCACTTTCCACTTCCTCCACTTCACGTTCCTCTATATCATGTGGTTCTAAGTGTCTTGTTGGAGGTGTGGGATTTCTAGGCTCATCTGTCGAACCTTTTTGAAGCCCTATTGAGATTGCAATAAAAGGTATAGTTTAGTTCCTAAATAATAATTATATTAAAAAATAAGCCCTGAAAAAGAAATATGAAACATTCTTTGGAAGTGTGATACAATTGTCTTTTTAGCCAAAGTTACAAGCTGAACACATGATTGTATCCATACCCAAAACAGGAACATCTAATTAAGTTTGACACATGGAAACACCCCCAAGTATATACACTGGATCACCTGTGTGTGACACCCTAAAAAGGTTGTTCTGTTGGTCCACACTTGTACTACCGAGTCCAGATGTTTAAACAGCTGCTGAGCATTTTCTCCTTAACATTACAATGCATACCCATAATGTTTTAAAAATATAGTTCCCCAAAAAAAATTCCATCATCATGTCCCAAAAATCATCTCCCCCAAAACTACATGGTAACTTTATTTTCAACGCTGGATCATCCCAAAATATCGTATTAATAAGTGTACGTAGAAAGAGGTTTACTACGACCGTTTACTGTGCCCACGAACATGAAAGTTGCTATTTTTCACTGTACTACCTTAAAGCAAAAAACCCACAGCATAATACTTAGGTATTAATAATTAGCTGTTCAAATACATGAAATTTACTTACTTTTTCCAATAACTTTCTTTATTCTTTTGTATTGGTCGGGCGTCCGCAACTTGAGATCTGACCATCGTTTTCTGAGCTGTTCCTTCGTTCTTTGGTGAAAAGTTTTAACCACTTTCCCCATAATTTTGGACTTGACAAGATTAGGCCTTTTATACGGCCCATGCTAGGCATCATAATCCTCCCTCCTCAAAATGGTGACCATCTCCACCATTTCCTCGAATGTCATGTTGGATGCCTTATATCTCCGGGATCGGGTTTTTGGTTCCTCAGGAATTTCATCCTCTGTTGAGGTAATCTCAGCCACCTGAGTCTCCGCCATGTTGTGTAGCACTACGACGAGCGAGAAGGGGTGGGGAAAGTACTATTTTGAACGTCAGGGGCGGGTAAAACGTGCAGAGTTTCACGCATGCGCAGTGTATATCAAGCTAATACCCATGTGTCGAAAATACGTTCGTTTGGCTGAAGAGGGAGTAAGCAACGAACGTGTTAACAAAGGTACATAACATTTTTCTGATTTTGGTTTCATCAGAGGAGGAGATTGTGGCCTATATATGGTCCTAAAGATTATTTGATGAGTCTTGACTGACACTAGTATTTTTGTGTTGTTTTTGACTTTCAGAAATCATGCAGGCTTTTAAGAGTCCCGAGTTTCTGGGGGAGTTCCTGGACAGATGGAACGAACTCCCTGTTCTGTGGCAAACCAAAAATGCCAAAAATAAAAATAAAACAGCCAGGACAGCAGCATTGGAGATCCTGCTTGGATTTGTACAAACCCAGATCCCAACAGCAACCATCCAAGAGGTGAACAACAAACTAGCTACCATTAGGGGCACATACAGGACTCAGCGGAATATGGTCCTGAAGTCCCAGAGGTCAGGAGCTGCAGCGGATAAGGTTTATAAACCCAGTCTGTGGTACTACAACAAATTATCATTTCTGGATGACCATCTGGAAGTCAGGGAATCTCTGTCAACCCTTCCCCCCAGAGGTCTCTCCAGCCTTCCTAGCAGCCAACCCTCCAGCCTTCCTTGCAACCCAGCTCTGGCTTCTTCTGAGTATCAACCAGAGGTCCTTGAGGAACCCGATTTCGACATATGGAGCCAGGTATAGTATTGATATCAAGATTTATATGTAACAAAAGTGAGGATGTAAAATAGATGTTACCATTGCTAACTATTTAATGTTTGTTTAAAAATTGGTTTACATAGCAATAGACAGTAGTGGGCAAAATTGACTGGGACAAGATAAAAAAATACAGGGGTCAGAATCATTGTATTTTTAATTCCTTTTTGCCATTCCATTTTCGAATGTCTTGAGGTGAAAAATGTGTGTGATTGATGATGCCAAAAATATAAGTGTGTCCCTTTTTTTTTTTACACAGCCAGAGCAGAGCCAGGAAGAGGGTGACGTTGGGGACTAGGAGGAGGCAGGGCCCAGTGGCACACAGGAGGAGGCCAGGCCCAGCACAAGAGCCCAGATGCCTCCCCTGAAAATGCAACAGAGAATGCCCAGGAGGGTTAGGCAGGTGGAGGAGGAAACCCGTGAGTTTCTTCGAGAGGCTACTGCGGCCCTCAGAGAGCCCCCCTCTGTTGAAGAGGGCTATGCCGCAGTACTGGCCCATAAACTAGGCCAAATGGACATGAGGCAACGCCTATACAGTGAGAATTTAATGTTGAAGGTGATCAACAGGGGGTTGCTGAGTGAACTAACACAGTTCACTAATCTAACAGAGGTCGTCCCACCTCCTCCTCCTCCTCCTCCTACTGCCACAAGCTCTCCTCCTGAGACCCAGCCTCAGAGGAAGCGCTCAACAAAGGCTGCAGAGAAGGCTGGAGAGAAGGCTACAAGGAAGAGGAAAAAATAATGACTGTTCTAGTACCACAGACTGGGGACATATATCTGATGTATCTGCTGCTGTTCCTGACCTCTGGGAGTCCAAGACAAGATTGTGCTCCTTTTTTTTAATTTTTGTTATTACAGATGTAGTGGGGTCTCCTTTTAAGGCCCCGGGACTACGTTACCCAGAACCCCGTTTGGCACCCAGAGTGCAATTGGCCACCGCAGAGACTCATGGGAGGGGCTATTTAAGAAGGAGGCGAGGCAGAGCTCGGCCTCTTTGGACACCGCGCTGCAAGCAACAGTTTCTTCCTGTGCGGATCTGCTGCAGTGCAAGGCCTGAAGCCTGGGGCCTTGCGCAACTTCTGAAAAGCCTTCCACCCCACTGCGGAGCCTGGGTGGCATCTGACTTGTTGAGTGAGGACATCAGTTGGATCGGGGACCCGATCGTGGCAGACACTGTGTGCGGAGACACAGCAGGTGGAAGTCCCGGACTGGGATCACGTCCGGAGTGGTGAGCGAGCACTTGCTCAATCCAATAGACGGTACCGTGTTTAGGCCTATAGACTGCCTTGGCCCACCGATCGTTTGTTTGCTGTTCCACTGGAGACCAGTAGCAGGACAGGGTTAAAGGGTCTCCAGTATAATGTTCCTTGTGACTGCCTACTTTGTGGATTACAAAATACTGTTCATCAAGTGCACCACCGAAAGTTTGCATGCGAAGAAATCCTTTATAAAAAGACTGAGATTTATTCTGTGTCAGGCCTGACCAGGGAGGGGAGATAGACTATTGTTTAGTGCGCCACAGGGCGCGTACACCATAATAGCTGCACGTGGTGGATTACCGCGCTGCGCCATTATTGTGTGTTATACCAAATGCTGCAGGGCTCTGTAAGCAAGTTGTATGTGTTATGTTCTGCTTATGCCTTCTAATACAAAAGTAAAACCGTTATACTTGATCTCTCGCATCAGTGTGTTGTCTCAGAGCAAAGAGGTTACCCTTGCAAATAATGTTTGCTTGTGATACAAGTAGAATCCCTAGACTAGCTGTGCCATAAGAGACTAGACAAGATTGCCGGGGGTTGGTGGAGCTGTACTCAGGGCCCGAAATCAAACCAGCAGCTCTCTTGACTGGGGGTAGCGCTACACAGAGTTTGGTGTTCTATTCTTGGATGTTTGTTGTGGGGTCCAAAGAATGCACAAATTCAAGCAGGGTCTCCAGTGCTGCCTTCCCCTTTAATTTGTTATCTGCCTAAATAAAGGATTTTTTTATTTACAGCAAATACTTGACTATGTGATTTAAAATCAAAAAGAGTTTTCTAGTGAGTAGGCAGGGACATTTCAAAAAATCATTTTTTCTTTTTCGTACATCACGGGACACAGAGCGACATAGTCATTACTAATGGGTTATATAGTTACCGTCAGGTGCTGGCACTGGCAACTTCCAAAACCGGAAGTACCCTCCCCTATATAAGCCCCTCCCATCCGGGAGCACCTCAGTTTTTTGCCAGTGTCTAAGGTGTTGGCCAAGAAGAAACATGTGTTTTTCACTGAGCTTGCGTACAGGTTCTTTTGGGCCTCAGTAAGCTATTCCGGATCCGACCAAAAAAGCTTCATAGCTAAACGGTCGGTACCCGGGCCTTGCAGAGAAGAGCAAGGTTCTGCCTGTAATGCTTCTCTTAGGAGAGCTGGACCCTGGGATCCAGAGCTCTGGTCATACCCACGACCAAGATGTTTTCTGTGCAGGGTGCTATACAGGTCCAGGGGAGTGGAATCCTTGGGAACCCGGTCCCTGAAGGTTTGATTACAATGCCTGCCGTGATAGGTGAAGTTTGGGCTTTTGTGGACCAAACAAAGTCCTGCGGCGGGGAACAGGTAAGTGGGGGCCCCCAGGAACTTGGTTCTATTGGGGGACCCCCAAGCCTAATTTGTCTTTCTGTCTGTTACCTAATGGTATTCCCGCTAATATCTGTGCATGCCTGTAACTACTAAAAAAATGTAATAATTTTTAATAGTGGTCAAGAAAAAAAAAAAAAAAAAAAAAAAAAAAGAATGTTTTTTTATATATGTTTAGTATATTAAACTGCGGTACCTGTGTTTGTCCACTAGAGGCCGCTGTGGAATGTTTTTCTTGTCATATGGACTAGTTTCTTCTCAGAGAGCAAAGTCCAGGCAGCTGGTGAGTTCTCCTACAGGAAACTGTTTCCTCTGCCATGTTGCAGTGTTCGTCTATCCCCCGGCCTGCGGCAAAGGGGGCCCTGGCTCCTGTCCCTGGTTTCCATGTTTGAAAATTAGCGCCGAGGCGCACGTGGCCGCGCGCGTGCGCGTGCACGCGCCTCTATATATAGAGGTGGCCGGAAAAAGGGGCGGGGCCTGGGGGATGACGCTCTGTGCGCGCCGCAGCGCTTCTGCGCATGTGCGGGCGTCCCAGCAGGTTTTAAAAAGCCACATTATTGCAGTAAGCTGGCTATGAAGTACAGAGACAGAGCTGACAACATTTAAAGGCATACAGCAAGCGGTTGATACAGGCATCCCCTAGAAAGGCACATTAGTAGACACCAACTGTTTATTATAGCAGCATTTATGCTAGACTATTATCAGTAACTGGTGTATTTTCGGCTGGAATACCTCAGCTTTGTGGCTTAGGAATATGCCGTCTAAAAACTCCGGGACTAGAAATTCCAGGAGGAATAGGGGGTCTCCATCGGGCTCTGAGGATCTTGGGCATGCTTTGGCTGCACCAGTCTCCCCTGAAGAATCAGAGGTTAGTGACCGTAGGGCACCCCCAGGAGTACCTGGTACTGTGGCTGTCCTCAGTTCACCTGCTCCTGTGTATGTAACAGAGGAGGTTTTTTCCTCAGCTCTGGGAGGACTGGAAGAGAGATTGTCAGCACTAATTGCTGCTTCCCTGTCACAGGAGAAAAGTGCTCGATCTCCGTCTCCTCCCTCAGAGTGCCTGTTAACAGAGCAACAGTCCCATACAGAGGTCGACCTACCTGAGGGGGATCAGGATGAGGTTGATTCAGTTGTAGAGGAATCAACAGTGGAGGAGCCGTTCTCAGCATCACATGCTGAGAGGTTATGGGTTCAGTCCCTGACTAATATGGTCCGATCAGCATTTAAAATGCCACTTGCGGAGCCATCCTCCTCTTCTGTCTCCTCGTTGGGGTCGCTAAAAGCTCCCCAGACTGTTTGTTCTTTCCCGATCCATCCTTTATTGGAGGGGCTCATTTACCAGGATTGGGAGCATCCTGACAAAATATTTACTCCCCCCAAGAGATTTCCGGTGGTCTATCCTATGGAGGATAAGTTCGTCAGAAAATGGAAGGTCCCTACAGTGGACGCAGCCATCTCTTGTGTGAATAAATCACTGACATGTCCGGTGGAAAATGTCCAAATGTTCAAGGACCCAATAGATAAAAAATTGGAGTCCTTATTGAAATCTGCTTTTTCTACAGCAGGATTGGTGACACAACCAGCAGTGGCAGCTATAGGGGTCTGCCAAGCAGTGAAGGATCAGTTGAAACAGGTCTTAAGGGACGTGCCAGATCAGCAGGCGCTTGCTCTAGCTGATCTACCTAGAGCCTTATGCTTTGCGGTGGACGCTATAAAGGATTCAATCCATCAGGCCTCCCGCCTTACGCTGTCTGTAGTACATATGCGCAGGCTTCTATGGCTCAAAAACTGGTCTGCTGAAGCTCCCTGTAAAAAATTGCTGGTCAGCTTCCCATTTCATGGGGAGCGTTTATTCGGGGAAGACCTGGACAAGTATATCCAGAGAATTTCCAGCGGTAAAAGTACACTCTTGCCGGTCAAAAATAGAGTTAGAGGTCCCTCTTTTAAGAGGCCGGCTTCTCCAGTCCCTAGGACATCGGCTGTGAAACAGTTCCGACGGCCTCCCCGGTCAAATCCCGGAGGTAAAAATCAGGGACAGTTGCAGGGTAACAAGAAGCCCTGGAGCAGGAGAGGTACAAAACCTCCCCCAAAGTCAAATGCATGAAGGGTTGCCCCCACCCAATCGGGTGGGGGGAAGACTTCAGTTGTTCACAGAAACCTGGCGGGACACGATCCGAGACAGATGGGTGCTCTCCGCAGTAAATCTGGGATACAAATTGGAGTTAAAAAACTCCCCTCCTTCCCGCTTTATAAGGTCGAACGTGCCAAGGGATCCCCAGAAGAGAGGATCCCTCCTGTTGGCACTGGAACAATTATTGCTTCAAGCAGTAATTATAGAGGTCCCCCTGGAAGAATGGGGGTTCGGGTTTTACTCAAACCTCTTTACAGTTCCGAAGCCAAACGGGGACGTGAGGCCCATATTAAATCTAAAAGGGCTAAACAAATTCCTGCATATCAGGACTTTCCGGATGGAGTCGATCCGATCGGTAGCCACTGCCCTACAAGGGGAGGAATGGTTAGCCTCGATCGACATCAAAGATGCGTATTTGCACATCCCCATCTTTCCAGCCCACCAAAAATTTCTACGCTTTGCGATAGAAGGGCGCCATTTTCAGTTCAGAGCCTTACCCTTCGGTCTGGCCACAGCACCAAGAGTGTTCACAAAAATTCTGGCCCCATTATTGGCCAATCTAAGAACACGAGGTGTAACGATAATGGCATATCTAGACGACTTGTTGCTGATAGACCACTCAGTGGAAAAACTAGAAGTGGTTGTTCACGAGACAATCAAGTATCTGGAATATCACGGTTGGATTATCAACCGAGACAAGTCAGCCCTAGAACCAGTCAAAAGTCTGGAATACTTGGGGCTAAGGCTGGATTCATACCAGAGAAAAATTTTCTTGCCTCGAGAAAAGGGGTCGTCTTTGAGAGATTTGATCCACTTAGTGGGTTCAAAAAGACAGCCATCCATACGCCTGTGCATGAGGCTGCTGGGAAAAATGGTGGCATCATTCGAAGCAGTACCCTACGGTCAATTCCATTCAAGGAAGTTGCAAAGGGCCATACTGTCAGCCTGGAACAAAAAAGTTCAGGCTCTGGACGTACCAATGTCCTTGTCCCCTTCCGTTCGCAGAAGCCTCCGTTGGTGGTTGGTTCCCCGGAATCTGGAAAGAGGGAAATCCTTCAGTCCGATTTCCTGGAAGGTGGTCACTACAGATGCCAGCCTTTTAGGCTGGGGAGCAGTACTGGAGCAATGGTCTCTCCAGGGCAGATGGTCGGATGCGGAAAAGGCCCTGCCCATCAATCTCTTAGAGATACGAGCAGCCCGGTATGCCCTAGTAGCATGGACATCCAAACTCCAAGGGTCCCCTGTCAGAGTTCAGTCAGACAATGCCACAGCAGTGGCATATATCAATCGTCAGGGGGGCACCAGGAGTCGTGCAGCCCAAAGGGAAGTAAATTACATCCTGAGATGGGCAGAAAGATATGTCCCAGCCATATCTGCGGTATTCATTCCAGGGGTGGAGAATTGGAAGGCGGACTTTCTAAGTCGCCAACAATTATGCCCAGGGGAATGGTCCCTTCATCCCGAGGTTTTCCGGACAATATGTCAGCGGTGGGGAACACCGGATGTAGATCTGCTAGCATCCAGGTTCAACACGAAAGTGGACAGGTTTGTCTCTTGGACAAGGGATCCCCTAGCGTGCGGCTCGGATGCCCTAGTGTTCCCTTGGGATCAGTTCAAGCTGATATATGCATTCCCACCGCCACAATTGTTACCTCGATTACTCCGCAGAATCAGGGTAGAAAAGAAACCAGTGATTCTGGTGGCTCCAGCGTGGCCCCGAAGAGCATGGTACGCGGAGATCGTAAAAATGTCTGTGGGGAGTCCTTGGACCCTCCCACATCGTCCGGACCTGCTTTCACAGGGACCGATATACCACCCTTCCTTACCAGCCCTAGGTTTGACGGCCTGGCTATTGAAGCCCACATTCTAAAAAAGAGAGGGCTCTCTAATGCTGTGGTGTCTACCATGATCAATGCCAGGAAACCGGTATCCAGGCAGATCTACTATAGAATCTGGAAGGCGTACATCGCCTGGTGTGAAGCCAAGAAATGGCATCCACGTAAATACGTAATAGGTAGAATTCTGGACTTCCTACAATGGGCTGTAGATAGGAAGCTTGCCTTGAGTACTATCAAAGGTCAGATTTCGGCCTTGTCAATATTTTTTCAAAGGCCCTTGGCTTCGCATTCACTAGTCAAAGCCTTTATACAAGGAGTGATGCGTATTAGTCCTCCGGTTAGTATTCCCATATGTCCATGGGATCTAAACTTGGTTCTGTCGGTTCTACAGAAACAACCATTTGAACCATTACAGCATATTTCCTTGGTGCTTCTCACCAGGAAATTGATTTTTCTAGTAGCCATTTGTTCGGCTAAAAGAGTATCGGAATTAGCAGCTATGTCCTGTAAGGAGCCATATCTGGTTATCCATAAGGACAGAGTAGTGTTACGTCCTCATCCAGCCTTTCTTCCTAAGGTGGTATCGAGGTTTCATTTGAACCAAGATGTGGTTCTTCCTTCTTTTTTCCCCAAACCTACTTCGGTAGAGGAAAAGTTATTGCATTCTTTGGATGTAGTAAGAGCAGTTAAAGCTTATCTAAAAGCCACTGCTCAGATTCGCAGAACGGATACTTTGTTTATACTGCCGGAAGGCCCCAGAAAGGGTCAGGCAGCGTCAAAATCTACTTTAGCCAAGTGGATTCGACAGGTCATTATGCAAGCTTATGGCTTGAGAAGGAGACCGCCTCCGTTCAAAGTTAGAGCGCACTCCACGAGAGCAGTTGGAACTTCATGGGCAGTGCATCACCAGGCCTCCCTGGCTCAAATCTGTAAGGCCGCAACATGGTCTTCAGTACACACGTTTACTAGGTTCTACCAGGTGGACGTTAGAAGTCAGGAGGATGTCGCCTTTGGGCGCAGTGTGTTGCAGGCCGCAAAAGATCCTCATGTCTGATAGCGCTCAGCTTATATATGGTGTATCCCCCCCCTCATTTGGCATTGCTTTAGGACATCCCATTAGTAATGACTATGTCGCTCTGTGTCCCGTGATGTACGAAAAAGAAAATAGGATTTTTATAACAGCTTACCTGTAAAATCCTTTTCTTGGAGTACATCACGGGACACAGAGCTCCCGCCCCTCTTTGGGGACACTTATTGCTTTGCTACAAAACTGAGGTGCTCCCGGATGGGAGGGGCTTATATAGGGGAGGGTACTTCCGGTTTTGGAAGTTGCCAGTGCCAGCACCTGACGGTAACTATATAACCCATTAGTAATGACTATGTCGCTCTGTGTCCCGTGATGTACTCCAAGAAAAGGATTTTACAGGTAAGCTGTTATAAAAATCCTATTTTTTATTAACAAGGGACACAAACCTCCTTGAGGGGAAATAATACAAATGTATAATGTTGGTGTGGTAACTTGACACACAAAAGAAAAGTAAAAAAAAAAAAACATTTCCTAAATATAAAAGAAAAAAAAAAATGTTTGAAGCTATTTTTAATTATTAATTTATTACGGAGATCTGACTTACCAACAAAAATGTAAGTTCATGAGATCACTAACAATTACTAATAATTAAGTTTGTCATAACTCAGAATATCATTAGCTAAAGAAGTTCATTATTTAAGCATTATATAAAGAAGAAAGGAATGCGCTGCATTAAACAATGCAATCATTTCCAGCGTTACGAATGTGCTATCTCTATTTCAAACGCTAGCTTTACCAGAACGAGCGCTCCCATCTCATACTTGATTCTGAGCATGCACGTTTTTTTTCCCCTGGTAAAAGCATACACACTACCGTTTTTCACGACGTTAAAAAAAACGACATGAAAAACGACGTGAAAAAATAGAGCAGGTTCTCATTTTCTGTAGCCCATTTTTCACGTCGATAAAAATGCTCGGGAGCATACACACAATCGTTTTTAATGACCAATTTAAAAAATGGCATTTTTAACGACGTGAAAAACAGTCGTGTGTACGCGGCAATAACCTATTCAGCCGAAGTCCATTGGGAGACACAGAAAGCACTGCAGAACAGCATCCTAAATCGCTCTCTATCTCCAGCCAAGCACCTGGCTATATACTATTTTGAGACAATCCACTTTCTTGGGATGTAGTGTCCCAATATGGTTGTGTGATTGCCTGTTCTCAATTATGCTTTCTCCTTTCTCCTAGCTGCTCTTTATTATTTGTCCCTCCCTCTGCCCCATGGTGCCTGATGGCTTGGCCTCCATCACTCTGGGTCTAATGGTCTCAGTACCATTAGAAATATCAAGCTGTTCCAGTCTAATTGTAAACTATTTGGGTATATATAAATGGGATTCACCTATTTAGGATGAAGCTAAGATCATTGTATCAGAGCTTTAAGTATAATAAAATTGTATATATTTTTTAATGAATATCCAAAAGTAAATTTTATTGAATATTTCCTATTAGTATGATTTTGTATGTGGTGCCATATTACTGGCTCACTCCAACCTTCTTGTAATAGTAAAACAGTAGTAAATGGTCGAAATAATAAGAGTAAGAAAAGTTTTATGAGCTACCATACAGAATGTGCTAATGCGTTTTTGTGCAATGCTGCATTTTGACACAAAGTAGGTTTCCTTGATTGCTATCAGTGTGCAATCACTGCAAAAAAAATGTACTAGATGAGCCTTTCTCAACCTTTTTACGCTTGAGAAACCCTCAAAACATTTTCAGGTCTCAGGGAGAAAAGTCCCTCTTGCGCTGGTGATCAATGTATAAGTGAACAGGGCCGCCATCAGGGGGGTACAGGCAGTACACCTGTAAGGGGCCCGGAGGTCCCCAGGGCCTCGGATGGCAACCCCCCTTGTTTTTTTTTTTGTTTTTTTTTTATTTATTTGTTATTATTTTTATTTTTTTTTGTAAGGGGCTTAGAGGTCCCCAGAGGCCCGGAGGTCCCCAGGGGCCCAGATGGCAACCCCCCTTTTTAAAAATAAAATAAAAACATTTTTTTTGTAAGGGGCCCAGAAGCCCGGAGGTCCCCAGGGGCCCAGATGGCAACCCCCCAGTTTTAAAAAAAAATTATAAATATATATATATATATATATATATATATATATATATATATATATATATATATATATTTTTTTATTTCTTTTTTTATTTGTTTTATTTTTATTTCTTTTTTTTGTAAGGGGGGCCCAGAGGTCCGGATGGCAACCCCCTGGCCTTAACAAATCGCGGCGGCAGCACCCCCCGCTTCTCAATTCGTGGCACCCCCCCGGTTCTCAATTTGCAGCGGCACAACCCCCCCCCCCCCGGTTCTCTGCTCCAGGGGGCCCATGCCCAGTCTGTCATTGCTTGCTTGTAAAGCAACCCACAACAACTTCAGGTGGAAACTTATGCCGCATACACACGGTCGGAATTTCCGATGGAAAAAGTCCGATGGGAGCTTTTCGTTGGATATTCCGACTGCGTGTATGCCGCATCAGACTTTTTCTGTCGAAATTTCCGACAGACTTAGAGAGCAGGTTCTCAATTTTTCAGACGGAACAAATACCTATCGGAAAATCCATTCGTCTGTATGCAATTCCGACAGGAAAAAAAAACACTCATGCTCGGAAACAATTTGACGCATGCTCGGAAGCATTGAACTTCTTTTTCTCGCCTCGTCGTAGTGTTGTACGTCACCACGTTCTTGACGGTTGAAAGTATAGAGAACTTTTGTGTGACCGTGTGTATGCAAGCCAACCTTGAGCGGAATTCCGTCGGAAAAACCATCCAAGTTTTTTCCAACGGAATTTCCGATCGTGTGTATGGGGCATTAGGGTTCCATGGAACCCTTGTTGAGAATGGCTTGACTGCACTAGATCAAGTCAACCTGCCAAAACGTTTGCTTTCGTTTTACAAAAAGTAGGAAATGGTGTCCCTATTGGGGATTCCACAGTAAGTTATGGGATGGGGAATCTCTTTAGGGGACACACGGACAAAAACACATTTTTTGGTAGTATGAAGAAGGGTTAGAACTTTAATATATTTATTGCTGTCTGTGCCCTCCAGTGCTGGTGACAACCTCTCACAAAAGCTACTCTTCTGGTGCCGGCACAAGTATCAGTGTGATCATTTGATGATTCAATCAATTTGATATTCTGACTCCGTCTATAAAAAAACAGAACTGGGTGTGGGCATTTTTTTGATTGATTGAAGTCGAAGTAAACAAGGTTATTATCAAGAGTGGAAAGCTATGGCTCATTTTGATTGGACTGTAGTGTCTACGTATATCAGGGGTCTCCAAACTATGGCTTGCAGGCAAAATGCGGCCCACTACAAGATTTTATCAGCAAGGGTCAGATGTGTATCCTCAGTTTGGGCTTGCACACACCTTTACTACAAGTCAGTAGAGGTCCACTTCTTCCCCCACCCCAGTCTCCAATGCAGGCCCCCCCTGCTGAGTTGTCCTCATCCCCATCATTGGTTGTTCATACCACCAGCATCCCCATCCCAGAATTTACAGGAAGATAGAATTTCCAGTCTTGCTTCACCTCCCAGCTCCGACCTGCTGCAAAACAATGCTTGCTGCTACAGCCATGTTGCAAGTGTGTAAAGCCTCGTACACACGACCGGTTTTCTCGGCAAGAACCAGCAAGAAAATTGCTGGCAGAGCTTTCTTGCCGAGTAAACCGCTCGTGTGTACGAGGCTTTCAGGTTTCTCGTCAAGAAAACTGGTCAGAATCTCAACGAGAAAAATAGAGAACCTGCTCTCTATTTTCTCGTCGGGATTCTCGTCAGCCTGTTTCCCGACGAGAAACCCGAGAGTGTTTACGCTTACCTGTCGCCGTGGAAACCCGCGCATGGTCAAAATGACTTTGACGCATGCGCGGTAGCTTCCTAGGCATAGGTAGGGTGTAGCAAGATGGCGGCGACGGCAACGAATGTGACGAGCACACGCTCGTCGTAGTCAATGATGTCACGGCGTTTGTTCCATTCAAAAGAACGGCGGTTCTTTTGAATCGAGCGTGTGTACACTCGGCCGGGACAAGATTCTTGTCAAGAATCTCGTCAGGGAAAAACAACGGGTTTTTTCCTGACGAGATTCTCGGTCGTGTGTACGAGGCTTAAGGCAGTGGTTCTCAATTCCTGTCCTCAGGACCGACTAACAGACCAGGTTTGCAAGATATCTGAAATACATCACAGGTGATATCATTTGCTGCTCAGTGATTGCAGTATTCTAGTCTGCATCTCTCCAAGGTAATACCAAAAATCTGGCCTGTTAGTGGGTCCTGAGGACAGGAGTTGAGAACCACTGGTGTAAGGTAAGGTTGTACTCTGATTGGGACCCTGATGTAAGTTGGAACGCTGATGTAAGTTGGAACGCTGATGTAAAGGTGGACTCTGATCTGAAATCTGATGTAAAGGGGAGTTAAATGTAAGGGGGGATACTGATTGGGGCCCTGATGTAATGAGGGCTCTGATTTAAAGGGGTCATCTATTGTGGAGTCTGATGTAAGGAAGACTCTAATGTAAAGGGGGGTGCTGATGTGGAGTCAGATGTAAAGGGAACTCTGATGTAAGAAGAACTCGTATCTAATCAGCGACTCTGATGGGGATTCTGAAGTAAGGTGAGTTTCTGATGGGGACTTTGATGTAAAGAAGATCCTGGTAAGAAATATGCAAACTGAATATATTTTGGTTTGTCCTTCTCTAATGGTTCAAGTTTATTATAATTAAAGTGGCTTCCATATACCCAGTGAAGTGACTGCCCTCAGGTGATACACAGAGATCAAAACAAATCCTGTATCTGTCTATTTTCAGCCCTCTCTTCTCTCCATCCGTTCAAAGTGCTGAATTATAAAGCTTGTCTGAGTTTTCAGAAAAAAAGGGTGGAAAGCTGAAGTTACACTCTGTAGAGCTCAGTGAGGGAAGCTCTGAGAGCTGATTGGATAGAAGAGAAGCACCCCCCTTCACACAGCACACAGGAACAGAGCTGAGGCCGTCAATCAGCTGGTTGTCCCTCCCCTGTCACCATTTTTCTCTTGGTGTCAGGAAAACTTGTCAGAAGTGATTCATGCTGATAGCAGGGGAACATAGCAGCAAACAAAAGTGACACTTAGGCCAGCAATAGATGGAGCTAACTTATTTTCTGCAACTACGAGTTGCAGGAGACATTGTGTTCTCTGGAATGGGGGGGGGGGGTAGCTGTCCCCACCAAAAGAACACATTGATTATTGCTAGCAGCTACAACAGCCACTAGCAATGATTGCATGTAAAATCCAGCAAGCTGGTATGATCGATCAACTTGGTACATTCAGCCTCCCCATACGTGTTGCAGGAGCCATTGTGTTCTCTGGAATGGGGGGGGGGGGGTAGCCGTCCCCGCCTGAAGAACACAGTGATTATTGCTAGCAGCTAGAACAGCCACTAGCAATGATCGCAATGTAAAATCCTGCAAGCTGGCACGATTGATTAACTTGGTACATTCAGCCTGCCCATACGTGGTTGGGATCTCGGCCGGTTCAGTAGGAGATTTGAACCGTCCATGGCCAACTTTAGTGCTCCTAATTGAGACAAGTACACACTATAGAGGGATATTGCTTTGCTCATATTTCATATCTGAGGTTTACAACCACTTTAAATTTCTTTGCTTTATCTTATTGAAGTTTTTTCTCTGTTGGTCTTTATAATATCATGCAGGTGCCAAAAAAAACGTTAAAAATATAATATAAAAAAAATCATGAATTAAAATTGTATTCATGAACAATTTTTTTTTTTTTTTTTGAAGCATGGTAAAAAATTTTTTTTGATCGATCATTAATTAATAAGTAGAAATTTGCTGTGTTTTGAAAATAGAAGTTGAAATACATAAATATGGGTGTGGCACCAATGAAAGAAATGTTTCGTAAATGTAATAGAAAATTACATCTAAGGCTCTTTCACACGGGACAGATCAGTCATGATCCGCCCCGTGAAGCTCCGCTTGCTCAGCGGGGATCGCTCCGTTGATCCCCGCTGAGCCGGCGTATGACTGTGCAGGGACCGCCCTGTCAGATCTCCGCTCTCCCCTATGGGGGATCGGATGAACACGGACCGTCTGTCCGTGTTCATCCGATCCGCTCTGCAGACGGATAGAAAAATTGAAATTTTTCTATCCTGAAAAACGGAGCATAGCGGACACGGAGGAGATCGGGTGTCAGCGGATGTTCATCCGCTGACATCCGCTATCCCATAGGGATACATGTATGTCCGTTTTTCATCCAAAAACGGATGGGTGAAAAACGCCCGTGTGAAAGGGGCCTTAAAGTGGAGCTCCACCCTAAATTTTCACTTCTGGTAATCGGATTCCTCCCCCCCCCTCCCTCCAGTGTCACAATTGACAACTTTCAGGGGGGAGGGGGGTGAAGATACCTGTCTAAGACAGGTATTTTCACCCACATCCGGGAGTCCTTTCTCCGGGAATCTGCGGGAGTGACGTCACTTCCCCCAGACTTCCCATAGTGTTCTGGTAGACTCTCGGCTCCCAGAACACAGGAGGACGAATCAGAACGGCGCAGCGCGACTCGTGCATGCGCCGTAGGGAACCGGGCATGAAGCCGCAGGGCTTCACTTTCTGGTTCCCTCAGCGAGGATGGCGGAGGGAGCAGCAGAGTGACGAGCGATCGCTCGTCCTCTGCTGCGGACGTCGCTGGACTCCAGGAGAGGTAAGTGTCCAAATAATAAAAGCCAGCAGCTGCTGTAGCTGCTGGCTTTTAATATTTTTTTTTCGGGCGGAGCTCCGCTTTAAGGTGAAAAAAAAAAAGTTGCTCTAGAATTCATAATATATAACACATCTGCACCAGACAACGAAGAATTGTAGTATAATAATATGGCAACTCAATGGCGGGTACATTGTGTTAACTTATAATTGCAGAGAAGCTACAGAGACCGAGAGAGAGAGAGCGAGAGAGAGAGAGGACGGCTCCACAAACAATGAACAATGGAATAACATTTGAACACAACAGTTCTCCATGTAACAAGCAAGATCTAACATTGAGGTTACAGAGTAGTCAGAGGCTCGAGCCAGTTCATTATAGAATGTTATCTCAAAGGGTTTGTTCAATCAGGACATGTAGTATGTGTACTGTACAAGTGAATGGGGTGCAAATCATTTTATCACAGGACGTTCATACTTTAAAATCTATGTAAACCCTCACCTTGAAAAACAACCCATTCAGTTTAAAATAGAAGTGAAAAATGTGGATATAGATATAACAAACGTAGCGCACCCACCCCAGACTTTACCTGCTTTTCTTATGTGTTGGCTCCTCCGCAGGAAAAGACCGAGGCACACCGCACCACAAGCCCGTACCCTCCTGGATGGGGAGGTTGAGCGGTGTTAGTTTTCTCGGGCCTGCTTGCAGCCAGTGTTTAAAACCTCCAGAGCTGACCTCGTTTCTGCAGTAGCCAGAAACAAGTCCTTAATTCTCCCCAGTAAGCAACTGTCCACACCAACTGAAAGGTCCAACACTTATTTATTCATAAGGGCAATAAATAGTCTCTTTGAAAGCAGACGGGTTGAGACAAACACAGGTCAGATAAGGTGGGAGGAGGTCCAGGCACAAACTGAATTCAGGGTTTCTCCTATTCTGATTCGCACAAACAGGTTTGGCGCACGGTCCCTGCCACGGACCATGAGGTTGGTCACTGCCACTGACCTGGTGTGCGTAGAGTCACTGCCACTATGACCTAAAGAACCTGCACTTCCTTCTTTGAGTAACTTAGCCCCTTTTTAGGATAAGAACATCCCTCCGGAGAGTTACCAGAGGCCCCCTCTGTCACCACGACTCTGCGCTGGGTCTTTAGAAAGGGTCACCTCTCTGGCCTCCTCGTCCTGGATACGGGTCCCCTCGCAAGGCAGATCCCTGGGAGCCTCGATCCTTAGCGGACCCCAGCTGAAGGTTGCTGGGTTCCAGGCCCTCGCCAAAGTACCTCACCCCAGACTGAAGGTGTCTGGGATGGAAACAGCAGCTCCGTCTCCAGGCCTAGGGCACCCGGAGACAACACACACGCACAGACCTAAGGTGCCTGGGCGCGGAACCAACGACAACGACCCAGGCCTCCGGGCCTAGGGCACCCGGAGGCGACACACACACACACCCAGGCCTAAGGTGCCTGGGCGTGGACCCCGACTGGAAGATGGCCACCCCTTTTTATACCCTCTCCTGACAGGCACAGCAGGTTCCCCGCCCCGCCGCACTGCTGCTGAGAGGGGACAAGAAAAGGCACAACCCTGTACTACGGTTCAACCCGGGCCTATGGCAACAGCGCCACTTATAGGCCCCAGGGAACTGCACACCAGTACTATCTCCCAGGGACAGAAATGGTCCATGAAACCTAACAATTAGTGCATCTGAACCTAGTTACCACTCAGATGCTCCCCCTAAATATAGCACCCCGTTACACAAACAAAAAAAAACATTATAAATACCTTTTTTTCCCTTATATATCAGTAATCACATACCCTCAGTTCTCAGCTGCTTAAGAGTTGGGGGAGGAACAGCAGCACACTGGTCATGCTGTGTGTGTGTCAGGACAAGTCTGATCATTGGGGGAGAGCAGGCTGAGTACTCAGCACAACTAGAAAACTGCCCATGCTGTAATCTCCTGCCTAGTGTGGTCAGTTTTTTTTTAAAAAATAGGAAAGCAAAGGAACTGGCAGGAACACCAGGGATTTCACACAAAGTTATTACAATTCTTTTGGGAATTCATTCCACAGTCTATCAGTTCTGCTACAGACATGGAAATTTTCTTCATCTCATCACCTGTTTCCATTTCCATGCCCTTTAAACCGCCACAACTTCCAAGAAGTATCTCCTACCCAACCATTCAGCTCTGGACAACCACCAACTGAGAGGACCGAAACTACAAGTACCTATATAAATGTAGCCAGGTGCTATGGCTAAAGGACGGTACACGTGATTGGATATTCTGACAACAATTGTGTGATGGAAGGGTTTTGTCGGATAATCTGACCATCTGTATACTCCATCGGACAGCAGTTGTTGGAATTTCCGACAACAAATGTTGGATAGCCGTGCTCTCAAATTGTCCGACAACAAATGTGTGCCGTCGGATTATCCAATCGTGTGTACACAAGTCCGTCGGACTAAAATCCAAAGTACAAACACGCATGCTCCGAACCAATGCTAACCATCAGACATTAGCAGAAGTTGCCCAAAGGGTGGCGCTAAACAGCTGAAAAAACATGTAGTTTTGTGTATGTTGGCTGAAAAATTTCTGCCGTCTGTATGCAGAACAAGTTCACGGCCAACGCCCTTTGGACAAAAAGTCACGGATTTGTCCGATGGAAATCCGATCGTGTGTACGAGGCTTTAGAATGAGAGCGAGTGAAACACTGGCTGTAGCTTCAGCTGCTCTCTGCACCCCACTGATTACCTAGACTCTGCAAATCCTCCATTACCTCTGACACCCTGGGTTCCGTCATCTTACCAACTGTGGTAGTAAATAGAGACTCACACGGTATTAGAGAAACAGTTCAAATATGTTTACTGTATTAATAAGAACACAAAATAAGTATATATCAACTTTGTCAGTTAGTAAGAAACACTTTTACACACACACACACACACAACTGTTTTATCTAAACTTATCAAAAAGACATGTAGCGCACCCCCAGCTAAGAGAGCCGCTGAATTTGGTCTCCGGCCCTGTGTACAGCACCGCCAGCCCCCGGGAATCTACTCGACCCACTCTGGCACAGTTAGTCTAGGGTAATATCTCTTATACTCTATGGTAAAATTCAGACACCAATGCAGAATAGTAAAGTATAACAAGTTTACTTTTCTATAAGTAAAAGAACAGTTATAACAAACCACATGAATTACTTGCAGAGCCCTGCACTGAATAAGATACTACGCATGGACTATGTATGATAGTAGTTCACCAGGTGCCCTGTGGCGCAGCAACTAAAGAGAACTATCTAACTGGTCAGGCCTGACGCAGGATCTATACTCAGTCTCTCAGGAGATGATTTCTTCGCATGCAAAATCTTGACTGGAGGTGCACATTCAGGAACAATTTATAATCCACAGGTTAATCAGCAACCAGGAACACTTCACTGGAGACCGTTTAACTCAGTTCCACTATAGGTCTCCGATGCAACATCAAATAAAGGCCGGTAGGCCAAGGCAGTCTGTAGGCCTAATGACAGTACAACGTGCTTGGATTGAGCAAGTGCTCGCTCACCCCTCCGGACGCGATCCCAGTCCAGGACTCCCACCTGCTGTGTCTCCACACACACAGCGTCTGCAGCGGTCGGGTCTCCGATCCAACAGAAGTTGAGGATAAACAAAGTCAGATGCCACCCAGGCTCACAGTGGGGTGGAAGGCTCTTTGGCAGCTGCGCAAGGCCCCAGGCTTCAGGACTTGCACTCCAGCCGATCCGCACAGGAGGACCTCTCGATCGAAGTCTCGTGTCCAAAGAGAACGAGTTTAGCCTCGCCCCTTCCCTTTATAGCCCCACCCATAAGTCTCTGCGGTGGCAACAATGCACCCTGGGTGCCAAATGGGGTTCTGGGTAAGGTAGTCCAGAGAGTCTTAAAGGAGACCCCGCTACAGACAATATAATGGTGAAAGCTCCTTTGGTTGTAAATGAACACAAATATTAACCCAATCACAGAAACCTATGTGAACAGGTTAACAGGAGGGTAGACAACTGGCACTATATCTTCTGTGTCAGATTTCTCCCTTCTGCCTCCTCAACCCACAGGCTAGTAAATCCTGCACAATGTGGAGAAACAATATGCAGACTATTATATTCAAATAGGATGGCTCTCTTTTTAACGCAGTCCAATGCAATTAAGGCAGATGAGGAAAAAAAGATAAAGAAAGGGTAAAAGACAGCGGCGGTGCGTCCATAAAGGGCGCAGGAGCGCCGTCCCCCCTCTCCTGTCACTCTCTAATTACCATAGAGAGATTCATGCATTGCATGAATCTCTCTATGGTCGCTGCTGACACCCCCTATTCAGGTGTCCGGCCCCTTTTCGGTCACCGGGCACCTGAATTACAGCGGTGGGGGTGTTTTTTGGAAGTACCTGATTAGAGGTATTGGCTCTAATAGGCGTCCAAAAATGTGAGAAGCGGGCGCAACACTGTGCGTTCATTTCTCACTAAGCTGTATGTTAGCAAAATGAAGGAATTCGCTTTACTAACATTGAACCCCCCTTTCAGCCAATCAGGTGCGCCGGGTCTGTGTTACCTGTCACCTGATTGGCTGAAATGACAAGCGCTGTGATTGGAAACCTATCAGGCGTCCAATCGTAGCAGAGGAGGAGCGGGCGGGAGAAAACATCAGACCGGGGAAGAAATGGAGGACACCGGACACTGCTCGCCGTCACCCGCTGCCCACCCGAGATAAGGTAAGTGCCGGGCAGACAGGAGGCACAGTGGCAGCATTTGGGGCACAGTAGCAACATTTAATGGGCACAGTGGCAGCATTTGGGGCACAGTGGCAGCGTTTGATGGGCACAGTGTCTGCGTTTGATGGCACAGTGGCAGCGTTTGGGGCACAGTGGCAGCGTTTGATGGGCACAGTGGCTGCGTTTGATGGCACAGTGGCTGCGTTTGATGGCACAGTGGCAGCGTTTGGGGCAAAGTGGCAGCGTTTGATGG
Source organism: Rana muscosa (assembly GCA_029206835.1). Taxonomy (NCBI): domain Eukaryota; kingdom Metazoa; phylum Chordata; class Amphibia; order Anura; family Ranidae; genus Rana; species Rana muscosa. The sequence goes on from CM055117.1 coordinate 1,044,755,861, forward strand.
GCACAGTGGCTGCGTTTGATGGCACAGTGGCTGCGTTTGATGGCACAGTGTCTGCGTTTGATGGCACAGTGTCTGCGTTTGATGGCACAGTGGCTGCGTTTGATGGGCACAGTGGCTGCGTTTGATAGGCACAGTGAGGCTGCAATTGATGGGTGTTTTTTTTTTTTCAGAATTTGCGCCCCCCCAAAAATTTTGAGCACCAGCCACCACTGGTAAAAGGGTATTCCTTGAAATCCAAATGTCTTCAGCTAGCCTCTTTGTGTTGTAAATAAAGTAATCCTTTATGAAAGGGGTGTAACAAGTTTGGTAGAACTTTGGTTTATCCTTGTTGTATTATAACTTCCTTCTTTTATGATCTTATAGGCATACCTCCCAACATTTTGAGATGGGAATGAGGGACACCTACTAACAAATGTATGTAGTCATAGGACACGCTCCATGCCACACCCCCTTAAAGGAGAATTAACCCAAAAAAACAAAAAAAAAGGTTAAGTAAATCCACAAGGGTTTTTTTTTTTTTTTTTTTGCCACTACTATTCCTTTATATTGGCTTTGAAAGTGTACAAATGCAGCAATTAGGTTTAGCACTGGAAAACACTTTTTGAAAGCTAAAAAGTGCATTTTATATACAACTATATATATCACACCAAAATGAGGGACAAATGAGGGGGAAAGAGGGACAGAGGGACATTGTTCCCAATCAGGGACAGTCCCTCACAATCAGGGACAGTTGGGAGCTCTGCTAAAGGTGTCATCCAATATAGCTACTAGAATCAATAATGTGAACTGGTCATACATGTCTGCTTTCAGTGTCCGTTATAACATAAGATCTAACTTCTGTGGGACTACATGTACCACCAGCTGAACTGTGTGAATGATGTCTGAAAGCAGTGTCCTTAAAGGGGTTGTAAAGGTTTGTTTTTTATTTTCTAAATAGGTTTCTTTAAGCTAGTGCATTGTTGGTTCACTTACCTCTTCCTTCGATTTCCCTTCTAATTTTTTTTTTTCTTTTGTCTGAATTTCTCACTTCCTGTTTCTCCTCAGTAAACTTCACACCATCATCCGAGTGGTGTTTAGTCAGCCAGAACAGCTTACTGAACAGCTTACTGAGGAGGAACAGGAAGTGAGAAATTCAGACAAAGAAAACAAATATTTAGAAGGGAAATCTAAGGAAAAGGTAAGTGAACCAACAATGCACTAGCTTAAAGGAACCTATTTAGAAAATAAAAAACAAACCTTTACAACCCCTTTAACTATAGCATGGGCTATTCCCGTTCACCACTCTGGAACTCAGATGAAGTTGACAACGATGCAGATGATGATAAGACTCCAACAGAAACTCTCTCTCTGTATCCTGGCTCTGGATTATGGCGTCCGCCACGCCACGCTGCAACACACTGGTATCTGAATTGCAGGTGTCTCTGAATGACCTGGAACACCCTCCGGTCTGCTGCAGGGAAGAAACGATGCTGTCCGCAGAAGTCCCTCTGGGTATAGCGGTCCGACACCCCGCTGTGTAGGCCGCAAATCATCAGCAACTCCCTGTCACACAGACCCCCTGTTGGCAGAATCAGACGGCGTCCAGAGAGGCTGATCTAGGCCACGCCAGCCCCTTTTATATCCTCTCCCAGCAATCTGTTCACTCAGCATTCTGTTAATTGTAGTTCAGATCAGTCCTGCTGGCATAGTCACATCAGCATTCTGAACTACACATCCCATGATGCTTCGCTCTAAATACCATCACAGGAAAAAGGAAATGGACACATAGAGTCCAGCAAACACTAGAGGGAGCCAACCCCACATTAACAACACAGAAAATGTCTCTAGACTGTAGGCACAATAGCCAACCCTACTACACTACACTACTGTGTAATCAAGGGCTTTTTCCAAGGGAGAAAATGCCAAGAGGAGGGGGAGAGCTGCATTTACTCGGGCTGTACAGGACACAGTTTCCTCTTGCTGTAACTGGAAATCGAGGGTGCACATCGCTGTCCAGTGTGCACCATTACTTCTGCATATCGGCAGCCTGAGCAAGATTCAGAGTGCTGACAGACATAATTACTAGTGATGAGCCAAACACCCCCGGGTTCGGTTCGCACCAGAACCCGCGAACGGACCGAAAGTTCGTACGAACATTAGAACCCTATTAAATACAATGGATGCGAACGTTCGAATTCTAAAGTGCTAATTATAACAACTATTATGCATGTTATTGTCCTAAAAAGGGTTTGGGAACCCGGGTTCTGCACCAGGGGACATGTATCAATGCAAAAAGAAGTTTTGAAAACGGTCGTTTTTCGGGAGCAGTCATTTTAATGATGCATAAAGTGAAAAAAAAAAGTCAAATATTCCTTTAAATATCGTACCTGGGGGGTGTCTAAAGTATGCCTGTGAAGTGCCACGTGTTTCCCGTGTTTAGAACTGTCCCTGCACAAAATGACACTTCTAAAGGAAAAAAAAGCCATTTAAAACTGCTTGCGGCTTTAATGTAATGTCTGGTCCCGGTAATATGGATGAAAATCTTTAAGAAAAATGGCATAGCTACCCCATGACCCCCCCCCCCCCTACCCCAGCCCATTACCAGCCCCTTTGGGTCTTGTATGGATATTAAGGGGAACCCCGCACATAAAATAAAAAAGGCCCTATATACTCTGAACAGCCGTATACAGGCGGTGCATACAAGACAGGGACTGTAGGTTTGTTCTTATGTAGAATCTGTTTGTAATTTTGAACAGGTACATTGTTGAAGTGTAGCTCCAGCCCAAAAATCTATTTTTAAACTTTTTGGAAAACATAGGGAAGGGTTATCACCCCTGTAACATTTGTTTTGCTGTCTGTGCCCCTGTTCAGAACATTTCACCTCACTTTCCGTCCCAATGACAACTGTTTTTGAAATGTGGTGTTTTTCTTGAAACAAGGATTGCTGATAAAGCATCAGTACAGAGGAGACACCTTTCTCCCATATTTATTCTTACAGGAGAGAATTGTCCTTCCTAGTGGTAGATTTCCTCTCACTTCCTGTTGTCTTCTTGCGTTTGCAAGTAGGAGTCGTTTGTAAGTTGGATGTTTGAAAGTAGGGACCTGCCGTATATACTCTGCAGAAATAGGCCCCTTAGTTGTTGGTGTTGGCACAACACTGTAAGCACTCACAGTTACTCTTGGTTGGTGCTGGAACGCCCTGCTGTCAACTATTATATCAGGAATTTTAATTACATATAATTGTTGAACAGTGGTAGTAAAAATTGGGCCTTTGATGGTGGTGCTGGTGCCACAACACTGTAAGCCCTGACAGTTACTCTTGGTGGGTGCAGCAATGGGCCCTGCTGTGAATTATTAGATCAAGAATTGTAATTGCATGCCCCTGTTGAACAGGGGCTGAAAAATTGGGCCTTTCGTGGTGGTGGTGGTGGTGGTGGTGGTGGTGTTGCCACAACACTGTAAGCCCTCAGAGTTACTCTTGGTGGGTGCAGGAATGGGCCCTGCTGTGAATTATTAGATCAAGAATTGTAATTACATGCCCCTTTTGAACAGGGGCTGAAAAATTGGGCCTTTCGTGGTGGTGGTGGTGGTGGCGTTGCCACAACACTGTAAGCCCTCAGAGTTACTCTTGGTGGGTGCAGCAATGGGCCCTGCTGTGAATTATTAGATCAAGAATTGTAATTGCATGCCCCTGTTGAACAGGGGCTGAAAAATTGGGCCTTAGGCACTGGTGGCACAACACTACAACCCCTCACAGATACTGTACTTGGAGCACAGCAATGAGCCCTGTTGCAAAGTATTGCTTCAAAAATTGTAATGACACGCCCCTGTTAAACAGGGGCTGAAAAATTGGGCCTTAGGCACTGGTGCCACAACACTCCAACCCCTCACAGATACTGTACTTGGAGCACAGCAATGAGCCCTATGGCAAATTATTGCTAAAAAAATTGTAATTACACGCCCCTGTAAAACAGGGGCTGAAAAATTGGGCCTTAGCCACTGGTGGCGGCACCCATAAACAAAAATGATCTTCCAAGCTATCATCATCAATCGTATCATTGAGGACTCGGAGGAGGAGGATAGCCAGTCAACATAACAGCACAGGCACTCAGCATCAGCATCAGTCTTGAAGGGATGTGACATGTTAAAATCAATTAGTCTGTTATATCAGCATCAGGTGTGTGGTAGCTGGTGGTGATCCAAGACTGGTTCATCTTGATGAAAGTCAGTCGATCAACCGAGTCGGTGGACAGGCGCACCCTGTGATCCGTGACAAATCCTCCAGCAGCACTGAATGTGCGTTCCGAAAGAACGCTGGATGCAGGACAGGCCAGTAGCTCAATTGCATACTGTGCAAGCTCTGGCCAGTGATCCATCCTCAAGACCCAGTAAGCCAGAGGATTTTCGGTGGGGAAGGTGTCCAAGTCTGACCTTGCCCCTAGATATTCCTGCACCATGTTTATCAGACGCTGGCGATGGTTGCTGGAACCGATCATACTTTGGGGCTGCGGACTAAAGAATTGTCTGAACGCATCGGTCAGACGGCCACCTTCCCCACCGCTCCTTCTTTGACTGGCCGAAGCCTCAGCAACTCGTTGTCCAGGACCAGGAGTTTGTAACCTCCCAGTCTCTGGGAACGCGTTGCACAGACCTTTCTGCAAGGCCTCCCGGAGTTGTCTCATCCTCTGCTCCCTCTGCGAAGGTAACATAAGGTCCGCAACCTTACCCTTGTACCGTGGATCAAGGAGAGTGGCCAGCCAGTAATGGTCCCTCTCCTTGATCCGAAGAATACGAGGATCCTTCCGCAGACTTTGCAGGATCAGGGAGGCCATGCAGCGTAGGTTTGCTGAGGCATTCGCTCCGGAGTCCTCTGGGTCACTAAGGACGACATGATCCGCAGCCACCTCCTCCCAGCCACGTACAAGTCCACTGGTTTCTTGGGACTGTAAATCATCCCTAAAAGACTGGTGCTGATGATGCTGAGTGCCAGCCTCCACCTCCATGCTGACACAATCCTCCTCCTCCTCCTCTTCCTCTTCCTGTGCGATGGGTGGGACAGAAGGAACACTGTCTGGGTAAAGGGGGCCTTGAGAGGCAAGGAAGTCCTCCTCTTCCTGCCTCTGTTCTGCCTCAAGTGCCCTGTCCATTATTCCACGCAGCGTGTGCTCCAACAGGTGGACAAGAGGTACAGTGTCACTGATGCATGCACTGTCACTGCTCACCATCCTCGTGGCCTCCTCAAATCGTGCCAGGACAGTGCATGCATCCCTGATCATGCCCCACTGGCGTGGAGAAAAAAAACCAAGCTCCCCTGACCCTGTCCTGGTGCCGTAGTCGCACAGGTACTCATTGATGGCCCTCTGCTGCGTGTGCAGCCGCTGCAGCATGGCCAACGTTGAGTTCCACCTGGTGGGCATGTCACATATAAGGCGGTTCTTGGGCAGGTTCAACTCCTTTTGCAGCTCAGCCAGGCGAGCACTGGCATTATAAGATCTGCGGAAATGCACACAGACTTTCCTGGCCTGCCTCAGGACATCCTGTAAGCCCGGGTACCTGGCCAAGAACCGCTGCACCACCAGGTTAAGGACGTGAGCCACACAGGGCACATGGGTCAGTTGTCCCTGTCGGAGGGCGGAGAGGAGGTTGGTGCCATTGTCGCAAACCACCATTCCTGGCTTAAGCTGGCGTGGCGTCAACCACCTCTCGGCCTGGCCCTGCAGAGCAGACAGGACCTCTGCCCCAGTGTGGCTTCTGTCCCCCAAACACACCAGCGCAAGCACGGCATGGCATCTTTTTGCCTGCGTACTTGCGTAGCCCCGTGAACGGCTACGGAGCACCGCTGGTTCATAGGACAAACCACAGGAAGAGGCCATGGAGGAAGAAGAAGAGGAGGGGGTGGAGGAGAGAGGTGTGTCACAACCAGTAGTAGCATTTTGGAGGCGTGGCGGTGGAACAACCTCCAACACTACTGCACCTTGTCCTGCATCCTTCCCAGCTGCCAAAAGAGTGACCCAATGGGCCGTGAAAGAAAGGTAACGTCCCTGTCCATGCCTGCTGGACCATGAGTCAGCGGTAATATGCACCTTACCGCTGACCGCCCTGTCCAGCGAGGCCAAGACATTGCCTTCCACATGCCGGTAGAGAGCCGGAATAGCCTTCCGTGAGAAAAAGTGGCGTTTGGGAACCTGCCACTGAGGAACCGCACATTGCACAAACTCACGGAAGGGGGCCGAGTCTACCAACTGAAAAGGCATCAGTTGAAGCGCTAGCAATTTAGCCAAGCTAGCATTCAACCGCTGGGCATGTGGATGGCTGGGAGTGAACTTCTTTCGACGGTCCAGCAGCTGGGGCAGGGAAATTTGCCTGCTAGAATCGGACGTCGGTGTACTGCTAGCAGAGTGGCCGCAAGTACTTGGCTGTGACACACCTAATTCTACACCTTCATTCCTCTCAGTGCATGTTCCAGAGAGGACTGAAGTTATAGTGGGGTTGGAGATCCCAGCTGATGCGGTGCAAGGAGAGGTCCGCTTTGTTCTTTGGTGTGGGTCTTTGAGGTAGGCTTGCCAACGAGCTGCATGGCAGGTCAACATATGTCTGGTCAGGCATGTGGTACCCAAGCGGCTGATGTTTTGGCCACGCGATATACGCTTGAGACATATGTTGCAAACAGCAGCTGTGCGATCTGATGCACTAGCCTCAAAAAAGGCCCACACCAAGGAACTTTTTGAATGACGGGCAGAGGCAGCGCCCTGCACAGGCGGAGCTCTGCGGTGTGATTCCGTCGGTGTACTGCCCTTACGCTGGCCACCAAAGGGCATCCTGCCTCGTTGGAGATGTGCCTCCTCCTCATCCTCCTCCTCCTCCTCTCTCCTATTAGGCACCCACGTGGAGTCAGTGACCTCATCATCCCCTCCCTCCTCATCACTGGAGCCAATCTGGCAGTATGCTGCAGCTGCTGGAACATGACTGCCAGATTGGTGTCCTTCTTGAGCATCCCCTCTGTCTGCTCTCACGCTACTGCCTTCCTGTAGCTGGGTTTCATCATCAGACCCTTCGAAACGCTGGGCATCCTCCTGGAGCATGTACCCAACACTGTGCTCAAACAGTTCGGGGGACTCCTCAGGAGGAGGACATGGTGGGTCTAGGGAAGGAGTGACTGATGATGAGTCTGACATTGATACCAGGGAAGAGGACGCTTTGGCAGCTGCTTTGCCAGTACCCTGAGCCTGGGTGAGAGAGGATGAGGAGGAGGAGGAGGGCTTGGTCATCCACTCTACCAAGTCTTCGGCATGATGTGGCTCAACATGTCCAGCTGCCGAAAAGAAGGACAAGCGTGTCCCATGGCCATGTGCTGATGACAATGCACCGCGTCCACGACCAGCACTGTTGCCCCCAGACACAGAGCCTGCTTGCCCTCTTTTATTGCCTCCTGACTGTCTGCCTCTCCTTGTTTGCCTTCCAGACATTCTAATAGATGGCCTGCAGGGAGATGGGAAAAAAGCAATAAGGGCTACCTTCAGGTGTCCTTCTCTGTCCCTTTACTTAAGGATTTCTAAATATGGTTGAGGATTATTGCTTTTGCACACTATAGCACAAGGAGAAATCCCCTCACTTTCCTTCTTTGTCCCTAGAAACAAGGACTGGCACAGTGAAAGAAACTGACACTCTCCCTACCTACAGTTTTCTGTCCCTAGAAAAAATGTTTTTTTAAAGCACACTATAGCACAAGGAGAAATCCCCTCACTTTCCTTCTTTGTCCCTAGAAACAAGGACTGGCACAGTGAAAGAAACTGACATTCTCCCTACCTACAGTTTTCTGTCCCTAGAAAAAATGTTTTTTTAAAGCACACTATAGCACAAGGAGAATTCCCCTCACTTTCCTTCTTTGTCCCTAGAAACAAGGACTGGCACAGTGAAAGAAACTGACACTCTCCCTACCTACAGTTTTCTGTCCCTAGAAAAAATGTTTTTTTAAAGCACACTATAGCACAAGGAGAAATCCCCTCACTTTCCTTCTTTGTCCCTAGAAACAAGGACTGGCACAGTGAAAGAAACTGACACTCTCCCTACCTACAGTTTTCTGTCCCTAGAAAAAATGTTTTTTTAAAGCACACTATAGCACAAGGAGAATTCCCCTCACTTTCCTTCTTTGTCCCTAGAAACAAGGACTGGCACAGTGAAAGAAACTGACACTCTCCCTACCTACAGTTTTCTGTCCCTAGAAAAAATGTTTTTTTAAAGCACACTATAGCACAAGGAGAAATCCCCTCACTTTCCTTCTTTGTCCCTAGAAACAAGGACTGGCACAGTGAAAGAAACTGACACTCTCCCTACCTACAGTTTTCTGTCCCTAGAAAAAATGTTTTTTTAAAGCACACTATAGCACAAGGAGAATTCCCCTCACTTTCCTTCTTTGTCCCTAGAAACAAGGACTGGCACAGTGAAAGAAACTGACACTCTCCCTACCTACAGTTTTCTGTCCCTAGAAAAAATGTTTTTTTAAAGCACACTATAGCACAAGGAGAAATCCCCTCACTTTCCTTCTTTGTCCCTAGAAACAAGGACTGTCACAGTGAAAGAAACTGACACTCTCCCTACCTACAGTTTTCTGTCCCTAGAAAAAATGTTTTTTTAAAGCACACTATAGCACAAGGAGAATTCCCCTCACTTTCCTTCTTTGTCCCTAGAAACAAGGACTGGCACAGTGAAAGAAACTGACACTCTCCCTACCTACAGTTTTCTGTCCCTAGAAAAAATGTTTTTTTAAAGCACACTATAGCACAAGGAGAATTCCCCTCACTTTCCTTCTTTGTCCCTAGAAACAAGGACTGGCACAGTGAAAGAAACTGACACTCTCCCTACCTACAGTTTTCTGTCCCTAGAAAAAATGTTTTTTAAAGCACACTATTGCACAAGGAGAAATCCCCTCACTTTCCTTCTTTGTCCCTAGAAACAAGGACTGGCACAGTGAAAGAAACTGACACTCTCCCTACCTACAGTTTTCTGTCCCTAGAAAAAATGTTTTTTTAAAGCACACTATAGCACAAGGAGAAATCCCCTCACTTTCCTTCTTTGTCCCTAGAAACAAGGACTCGCACAGTAAAACACACTGACACTCTCCCTACCTATCCTTCTCTTTCCCTAAACTAAAGGAATCCAGGTTAAGCAAGAAAGAAATAAATGTCACTGTCCCTGCCTATGCTTGTCTTTCCCTGCTCCGGAACACACTACACTAGGCCGCCGTGCTGGCGGCCTTTTATAGTGTGGGGCGTGTACTAAACACCCTCAGCAATAATTGGCCACAGGCATCCTGCCTGTGGCCAATCATTGCTCTCCTCGCTGCCGGCGCTGTGATTGGCCAAGCATGCGGGGTCACAGTGCATGCTTGGCCAATCACAGCGCCTGGATGACACTGCGATGGCGTAGTGCATTGTGGGCCGTTCGCGTCACTCGAATTTGGCGCGAACGGCCCAAATCGTTCGATCTTCGTCGAACGATCGAACAGCCGATGTTCGAGTCGAACGTATGTTCGACTCGAACACGAAGCTCATCCCTAATAATCACCTGAATGCAGAGCAGAGAGTGCACTAATCACTGTTTGTGACCGGATGGTGAGCTGCAATGTTGCTGAGACTGATGAGCTGCTGCTATCTGCTGCTAAGGAGACTGAGTCATTAGTAACTGATTATACAGCCATCTAGTAGCCTTATTGCTGCCTGCAGGCTTGACAGGGCTATTCTTATGCGCACCAATGATACAACTGGGCCCCAACACTAGTCTGCTGAAGAGTCAGAACTAAAAACTGTCCCTTTTCAGCTGCTACACAGAGACCTTTACACAATGCTTATGCTAAGAGGTAACTCTCAGGGGACATTGCACCATATCCTAGCCGCTCATTTACCACTAAAAGGTCTTGGGTCTATTTCCTGGTACTAACTCACAATCAAGTTAAAAGGTATCCATACTGGTGTCCTTCAAAGTGCTTGCAGCAGTTTTCATTGAACCAGGTGTGTCAGGGGTGCTCAGATTATTAATTGAGTCGAGGTAAAAAGACAGAGGACCCACTTTTTCTTCAAGCCAAACCCAAACACTTTAGTGGCGCCCAGCTAAAAAAAAATTAGTAGACACTATAGAATTGTAGCAGACCTGGGACACCTTTTGGGCACTTCAAAGAGAATAGTAAAGAAGAACGCATAGTGCCCCCTCACTCTTCTGTCAGGCCCTGTTCCGAGCCACATTTCTGCAGGTTTTAGGCGGACTGAAACCCGGACAGGAGGGAGGGAGCCGCTCAGGTGTGGAAGTCCCTGGAATTACCTCCTCCCAGCAACCAAGGGTGCAGGCAAATGCAAATGCAATTGAAGAAAAAAAAGAAGGTCTTCTGGACGCAGCACTCCGGTTAAAAAGCCTTTATTCCAAAAAAAAGGAGGTTTTCAGGAAACCAAAAACACTCTGCACAACACAACAAGCTGATCTAGTTAAGCTGACGCGTTTCGCACTATTTAAAGTGCTTATTCATAGCTAGTTATTACACAAATCCTACCCAAGATATACCCTAAACAGGGAAAGTCATGTGATCCAACCCCAAGGTGAAAATAATTAGTTAATTGAAAATTAATTAAATTAATTACACATGAAGTGATTCAAGTGAAATGGGTGTGGTTCACTGACCACAATGAAAAAAGAGGATAGAAATACCTCACCATATGACAATCTATACAGATATGTAAAAAATATATATTTTTAAAAAAAATATATAATATATATAGAAAAAATATATATAATAAAAATAGGTGATATGGTGTGGAGTGGGAACAAAAATGTATCAATAAGAATAAATATAGAAATCGAATGAAATGAATAAAAAATTGGGATGAAATACTACCAATTGAAAAAAGAGTATAAATATAAATGTGCATCCAAGACATGTGCGTGAATGCAAAAAAGAGAATTTTTTTTTTTATATATATGTATGAATATAGATATATATGTGCATATAGGTGAAATTTTGGACTGTATAGATGAAAAAATGCAAAGCAACCCTAAAATTGATTAGGTGCACTGTAAAGTGCTTGCATTAATATTACTTAGTCCGTGCTAATATGTGCATGTCTCTTTAAAGATATATTTATTTTTATTTTTAAAATTTTATTATTTTATTATTAATATTGATAATTTATACAGTGAATTTAATGTGAAAAAAAGAACAAATGTTCTGTTTAAACTAATGTCTGTACAGATTTGTATTGATATGTGGGTATATGTCTCTTTAACAAATACTTGAGTCTATATGTCTATTGGGATGGAAGTCATTCCTAAAGGTATATTGTGTATGTGTGCACATGGTGGCTCCAAAAATGTAAGCATTGATCGAGGTAGACGTCCAACCATAGACGTCTCGATTGGAAACCATTCCGTCCAATACAACCAACCACAGACGTCTCGATGGAAAACAATCCATCCAATCAAAACATCTGAAAGGTATTCTACGTGAACAATACACTTTGAAGTGAATGTTTATGTGAAAAAGTCACCCTTGGGGTTGGATCCTGACCTAATGTGAACATGCCATGATGCCCACATAAACCCATACACTAAATGAATGTCAATGCAATATTACATCTACAGCACAATATACATACAGATGAAACATGGGCCATAAAACTTGTGTGTGCATTGGTTTCCGAGATGGATATCTATATGTCATTTCCATATACAAAATAAACAGGGGCTGAAAAATTGGGCCTTAGGCACTGGTGGCACAACACTACAACCCCTCACAGATACTGTACTTGGAGCACAGCAATGAGCCCTGTTGCAAAGTATTGCTTCAAAAATTGTAATGACACGCCCCTGTTAAACAGGGGCTGAAAAATTGGGCCTTAGGCACTGGTGCCACAACACTCCAACCCCTCACAGATACTGTACTTGGAGCACAGCAATGAGCCCTATGGCAAATTATTGCTAAAAAAATTGTAATTACACGCCCCTGTAAAACAGGGGCTGAAAAATTGGGCCTTAGCCACTGGTGGCGGCACCCATAAACAAAAATGATCTTCCAAGCTATCATCATCAATCGTATCATTGAGGACTCGGAGGAGGAGGATAGCCAGTCAACATAACAGCACAGGCACTCAGCATCAGCATCAGTCTTGAAGGGATGTGACATGTTAAAATCAATTAGTCTGTTATATCAGCATCAGGTGTGTGGTAGCTGGTGGTGATCCAAGACTGGTTCATCTTGATGAAAGTCAGTCGATCAACCGAGTCGGTGGACAGGCGCACCCTGTGATCCGTGACAAATCCTCCAGCAGCACTGAATGTGCGTTCCGAAAGAACGCTGGATGCAGGACAGGCCAGTAGCTCAATTGCATACTGTGCAAGCTCTGGCCAGTGATCCATCCTCAAGACCCAGTAAGCCAGAGGATTTTCGGTGGGGAAGGTGTCCAAGTCTGACCTTGCCCCTAGATATTCCTGCACCATGTTTATCAGACGCTGGCGATGGTTGCTGGAACCGATCATACTTTGGGGCTGCGGACTAAAGAATTGTCTGAACGCATCGGTCAGACGGCCACCTTCCCCACCGCTCCTTCTTTGACTGGCCGAAGCCTCAGCAACTCGTTGTCCAGGACCAGGAGTTTGTAACCTCCCAGTCTCTGGGAACGCGTTGCACAGACCTTTCTGCAAGGCCTCCCGGAGTTGTCTCATCCTCTGCTCCCTCTGCGAAGGTAACATAAGGTCCGCAACCTTACCCTTGTACCGTGGATCAAGGAGAGTGGCCAGCCAGTAATGGTCCCTCTCCTTGATCCGAAGAATACGAGGATCCTTCCGCAGACTTTGCAGGATCAGGGAGGCCATGCAGCGTAGGTTTGCTGAGGCATTCGCTCCGGAGTCCTCTGGGTCACTAAGGACGACATGATCCGCAGCCACCTCCTCCCAGCCACGTACAAGTCCACTGGTTTCTTGGGACTGTAAATCATCCCTAAAAGACTGGTGCTGATGATGCTGAGTGCCAGCCTCCACCTCCATGCTGACACAATCCTCCTCCTCCTCCTCTTCCTCTTCCTGTGCGATGGGTGGGACAGAAGGAACACTGTCTGGGTAAAGGGGGCCTTGAGAGGCAAGGAAGTCCTCCTCTTCCTGCCTCTGTTCTGCCTCAAGTGCCCTGTCCATTATTCCACGCAGCGTGTGCTCCAACAGGTGGACAAGAGGTACAGTGTCACTGATGCATGCACTGTCACTGCTCACCATCCTCGTGGCCTCCTCAAATCGTGCCAGGACAGTGCATGCATCCCTGATCATGCCCCACTGGCGTGGAGAAAAAAAACCAAGCTCCCCTGACCCTGTCCTGGTGCCGTAGTCGCACAGGTACTCATTGATGGCCCTCTGCTGCGTGTGCAGCCGCTGCAGCATGGCCAACGTTGAGTTCCACCTGGTGGGCATGTCACATATAAGGCGGTTCTTGGGCAGGTTCAACTCCTTTTGCAGCTCAGCCAGGCGAGCACTGGCATTATAAGATCTGCGGAAATGCACACAGACTTTCCTGGCCTGCCTCAGGACATCCTGTAAGCCCGGGTACCTGGCCAAGAACCGCTGCACCACCAGGTTAAGGACGTGAGCCACACAGGGCACATGGGTCAGTTGTCCCTGTCGGAGGGCGGAGAGGAGGTTGGTGCCATTGTCGCAAACCACCATTCCTGGCTTAAGCTGGCGTGGCGTCAACCACCTCTCGGCCTGGCCCTGCAGAGCAGACAGGACCTCTGCCCCAGTGTGGCTTCTGTCCCCCAAACACACCAGCGCAAGCACGGCATGGCATCTTTTTGCCTGCGTACTTGCGTAGCCCCGTGAACGGCTACGGAGCACCGCTGGTTCATAGGACAAACCACAGGAAGAGGCCATGGAGGAAGAAGAAGAGGAGGGGGTGGAGGAGAGAGGTGTGTCACAACCAGTAGTAGCATTTTGGAGGCGTGGCGGTGGAACAACCTCCAACACTACTGCACCTTGTCCTGCATCCTTCCCAGCTGCCAAAAGAGTGACCCAATGGGCCGTGAAAGAAAGGTAACGTCCCTGTCCATGCCTGCTGGACCATGAGTCAGCGGTAATATGCACCTTACCGCTGACCGCCCTGTCCAGCGAGGCCAAGACATTGCCTTCCACATGCCGGTAGAGAGCCGGAATAGCCTTCCGTGAGAAAAAGTGGCGTTTGGGAACCTGCCACTGAGGAACCGCACATTGCACAAACTCACGGAAGGGGGCCGAGTCTACCAACTGAAAAGGCAGCAGTTGAAGCGCTAGCAATTTAGCCAAGCTAGCATTCAACCGCTGGGCATGTGGATGGCTGGGAGTGAACTTCTTTCGACGGTCCAGCAGCTGGGGCAGGGAAATTTGCCTGCTAGAATCGGACGTCGGTGTACTGCTAGCAGAGTGGCCGCAAGTACTTGGCTGTGACACACCTAATTCTACACCTTCATTCCTCTCAGTGCATGTTCCAGAGAGGACTGAAGTTATAGTGGGGTTGGAGATCCCAGCTGATGCGGTGCAAGGAGAGGTCCGCTTTGTTCTTTGGTGTGGGTCTTTGAGGTAGGCTTGCCAACGAGCTGCATGGCAGGTCAACATATGTCTGGTCAGGCATGTGGTACCCAAGCGGCTGATGTTTTGGCCACGCGATATACGCTTGAGACATATGTTGCAAACAGCAGCTGTGCGATCTGATGCACTAGCCTCAAAAAAGGCCCACACCAAGGAACTTTTTGAATGACGGGCAGAGGCAGCGCCCTGCACAGGCGGAGCTCTGCGGTGTGATTCCGTCGGTGTACTGCCCTTACGCTGGCCACCAAAGGGCATCCTGCCTCGTTGGAGATGTGCCTCCTCCTCATCCTCCTCCTCCTCCTCTCTCCTATTAGGCACCCACGTGGAGTCAGTGACCTCATCATCCCCTCCCTCCTCATCACTGGAGCCAATCTGGCAGTATGCTGCAGCTGCTGGAACATGACTGCCAGATTGGTGTCCTTCTTGAGCATCCCCTCTGTCTGCTCTCACGCTACTGCCTTCCTGTAGCTGGGTTTCATCATCAGACCCTTCGAAACGCTGGGCATCCTCCTGGAGCATGTACCCAACACTGTGCTCAAACAGTTCGGGGGACTCCTCAGGAGGAGGACATGGTGGGTCTAGGGAAGGAGTGACTGATGATGAGTCTGACATTGATACCAGGGAAGAGGACGCTTTGGCAGCTGCTTTGCCAGTACCCTGAGCCTGGGTGAGAGAGGATGAGGAGGAGGAGGAGGGCTTGGTCATCCACTCTACCAAGTCTTCGGCATGATGTGGCTCAACATGTCCAGCTGCCGAAAAGAAGGACAAGCGTGTCCCATGGCCATGTGCTGATGACAATGCACCGCGTCCACGACCAGCACTGTTGCCCCCAGACACAGAGCCTGCTTGCCCTCTTTTATTGCCTCCTGACTGTCTGCCTCTCCTTGTTTGCCTTCCAGACATTCTAATAGATGGCCTGCAGGGAGATGGGAAAAAAGCAATAAGGGCTACCTTCAGGTGTCCTTCTCTGTCCCTTTACTTAAGGATTTCTAAATATGGTTGAGGATTATTGCTTTTGCACACTATAGCACAAGGAGAAATCCCCTCACTTTCCTTCTTTGTCCCTAGAAACAAGGACTGGCACAGTGAAAGAAACTGACACTCTCCCTACCTACAGTTTTCTGTCCCTAGAAAAAATGTTTTTTTAAAGCACACTATAGCACAAGGAGAAATCCCCTCACTTTCCTTCTTTGTCCCTAGAAACAAGGACTGGCACAGTGAAAGAAACTGACATTCTCCCTACCTACAGTTTTCTGTCCCTAGAAAAAATGTTTTTTTAAAGCACACTATAGCACAAGGAGAATTCCCCTCACTTTCCTTCTTTGTCCCTAGAAACAAGGACTGGCACAGTGAAAGAAACTGACACTCTCCCTACCTACAGTTTTCTGTCCCTAGAAAAAATGTTTTTTTAAAGCACACTATAGCACAAGGAGAAATCCCCTCACTTTCCTTCTTTGTCCCTAGAAACAAGGACTGGCACAGTGAAAGAAACTGACACTCTCCCTACCTACAGTTTTCTGTCCCTAGAAAAAATGTTTTTTTAAAGCACACTATAGCACAAGGAGAATTCCCCTCACTTTCCTTCTTTGTCCCTAGAAACAAGGACTGGCACAGTGAAAGAAACTGACACTCTCCCTACCTACAGTTTTCTGTCCCTAGAAAAAATGTTTTTTTAAAGCACACTATAGCACAAGGAGAAATCCCCTCACTTTCCTTCTTTGTCCCTAGAAACAAGGACTGGCACAGTGAAAGAAACTGACACTCTCCCTACCTACAGTTTTCTGTCCCTAGAAAAAATGTTTTTTTAAAGCACACTATAGCACAAGGAGAATTCCCCTCACTTTCCTTCTTTGTCCCTAGAAACAAGGACTGGCACAGTGAAAGAAACTGACACTCTCCCTACCTACAGTTTTCTGTCCCTAGAAAAAATGTTTTTTTAAAGCACACTATAGCACAAGGAGAAATCCCCTCACTTTCCTTCTTTGTCCCTAGAAACAAGGACTGTCACAGTGAAAGAAACTGACACTCTCCCTACCTACAGTTTTCTGTCCCTAGAAAAAATGTTTTTTTAAAGCACACTATAGCACAAGGAGAATTCCCCTCACTTTCCTTCTTTGTCCCTAGAAACAAGGACTGGCACAGTGAAAGAAACTGACACTCTCCCTACCTACAGTTTTCTGTCCCTAGAAAAAATGTTTTTTTAAAGCACACTATAGCACAAGGAGAATTCCCCTCACTTTCCTTCTTTGTCCCTAGAAACAAGGACTGGCACAGTGAAAGAAACTGACACTCTCCCTACCTACAGTTTTCTGTCCCTAGAAAAAATGTTTTTTAAAGCACACTATAGCACAAGGAGAAATCCCCTCACTTTCCTTCTTTGTCCCTAGAAACAAGGACTGGCACAGTGAAAGAAACTGACACTCTCCCTACCTACAGTTTTCTGTCCCTAGAAAAAATGTTTTTTTAAAGCACACTATAGCACAAGGAGAAATCCCCTCACTTTCCTTCTTTGTCCCTAGAAACAAGGACTCGCACAGTAAAACACACTGACACTCTCCCTACCTATCCTTCTCTTTCCCTAAACTAAAGGAATCCAGGTTAAGCAAGAAAGAAATAAATGTCACTGTCCCTGCCTATGCTTGTCTTTCCCTGCTCCGGAACACACTACACTAGGCCGCCGTGCTGGCGGCCTTTTATAGTGTGGGGCGTGTACTAAACACCCTCAGCAATAATTGGCCACAGGCATCCTGCCTGTGGCCAATCATTGCTCTCCTCGCTGCCGGCGCTGTGATTGGCCAAGCATGCGGGGTCACAGTGCATGCTTGGCCAATCACAGCGCCTGGATGACACTGCGATGGCGTAGTGCATTGTGGGCCGTTCGCGTCACTCGAATTTGGCGCGAACGGCCCAAATCGTTCGATCTTCGTCGAACGATCGAACAGCCGATGTTCGAGTCGAACGTATGTTCGACTCGAACACGAAGCTCATCCCTAATAATCACCTGAATGCAGAGCAGAGAGTGCACTAATCACTGTTTGTGACCGGATGGTGAGCTGCAATGTTGCTGAGACTGATGAGCTGCTGCTATCTGCTGCTAAGGAGACTGAGTCATTAGTAACTGATTATACAGCCATCTAGTAGCCTTATTGCTGCCTGCAGGCTTGACAGGGCTATTCTTATGCGCACCAATGATACAACTGGGCCCCAACACTAGTCTGCTGAAGAGTCAGAACTAAAAACTGTCCCTTTTCAGCTGCTACACAGAGACCTTTACTCAATGCTTATGCTAAGAGGTAACTCTCAGGGGACATTGCACCATATCCTAGCCGCTCATTTACCACTAAAAGGTCTTGGGTCTATTTCCTGGTACTAACTCACAATCAAGTTAAAAGGTATCCATACTGGTGTCCTTCAAAGTGCTTGCAGCAGTTTTCATTGAACCAGGTGTGTCAGGGGTGCTCAGATTATTAATTGAGTCGAGGTAAAAAGACAGAGGACCCACTTTTTCTTCAAGCCAAACCCAAACACTTTAGTGGCGCCCAGCTAAAAAAAAATTAGTAGACACTATAGAATTGTAGCAGACCTGGGACACCTTTTGGGCACTTCAAAGAGAATAGTAAAGAAGAACGCATAGTGCCCCCTCACTCTTCTGTCAGGCCCTGTTCCGAGCCACATTTCTGCAGGTTTTAGGCGGACTGAAACCCGGACAGGAGGGAGGGAGCCGCTCAGGTGTGGAAGTCCCTGGAATTACCTCCTCCCAGCAACCAAGGGTGCAGGCAAATGCAAATGCAATTGAAGAAAAAAAAGAAGGTCTTCTGGACGCAGCACTCCGGTTAAAAAGCCTTTATTCCAAAAAAAAGGAGGTTTTCAGGAAACCAAAAACACTCTGCACAACACAACAAGCTGATCTAGTTAAGCTGACGCGTTTCGCACTATTTAAAGTGCTTATTCATAGCTAGTTATTACACAAATCCTACCCAAGATATACCCTAAACAGGGAAAGTCATGTGATCCAACCCCAAGGTGAAAATAATTAGTTAATTGAAAATTAATTAAATTAATTACACATGAAGTGATTCAAGTGAAATGGGTGTGGTTCACTGACCACAATGAAAAAAGAGGATAGAAATACCTCACCATATGACAATCTATACAGATATGTAAAAAATATATATTTTTAAAAAAAATATATAATATATATAGAAAAAATATATATAATAAAAATAGGTGATATGGTGTGGAGTGGGAACAAAAATGTATCAATAAGAATAAATATAGAAATCGAATGAAATGAATAAAAAATTGGGATGAAATACTACCAATTGAAAAAAGAGTATAAATATAAATGTGCATCCAAGACATGTGCGTGAATGCAAAAAAGAGAATTTTTTTTTTTTATATATATGTATGAATATAGATATATATGTGCATATAGGTGAAATTTTGGACTGTATAGATGAAAAAATGCAAAGCAACCCTAAAATTGATTAGGTGCACTGTAAAGTGCTTGCATTAATATTACTTAGTCCGTGCTAATATGTGCATGTCTCTTTAAAGATATATTTATTTTTATTTTTAAAATTTTATTATTTTATTATTAATATTGATAATTTATACAGTGAATTTAATGTGAAAAAAAGAACAAATGTTCTGTTTAAACTAATGTCTGTACAGATTTGTATTGATATGTGGGTATATGTCTCTTTAACAAATACTTGAGTCTATATGTCTATTGGGATGGAAGTCATTCCTAAAGGTATATTGTGTATGTGTGCACATGGTGGCTCCAAAAATGTAAGCATTGATCGAGGTAGACGTCCAACCATAGACGTCTCGATTGGAAACCATTCCGTCCAATACAACCAACCACAGACGTCTCGATGGAAAACAATCCATCCAATCAAAACATCTGAAAGGTATTCTACGTGAACAATACACTTTGAAGTGAATGTTTATGTGAAAAAGTCACCCTTGGGGTTGGATCCTGACCTAATGTGAACATGCCATGATGCCCACATAAACCCATACACTAAATGAATGTCAATGCAATATTACATCTACAGCACAATATACATACAGATGAAACATGGGCCATAAAACTTGTGTGTGCATTGGTTTCCGAGATGGATATCTATATGTCATTTCCATATACAAAATAAACTCTGTATATGCCCACGACGGTGCATGCTGTCAAAAATGACATAACCAAAACCAACATAAATTAAATAAAAAGAATAAAGAGACTGTAAAACACGCAAATTAATGTGTGACACATATACAATAAAACAATCTGATCAAGACGATCTACCACTAATGGATGATTAGTGCAAAAAAAGAGAGAGACCAAAACATACAATTTCTTCCAAGCCAAGTGAATAACGGTTAAAGACTAAAAGAATTGGGGGAAGAAAAAGAAAAGAAAATGGTCCCAATAAAGTAGTAGAACTATCATGTTCCATATATTATATGAACAACAATATAGAAACCATAAAGATTTGAACATGCAACAAGCAGTCGATATCATGGTAACTATATGAAACAAGATAAAATGAAAAAATGAAAACTTCTGACAATAAACCGGGTATAAACATGTGTGTACCCATGAGCATGTGGTAAGGAAGGACAAAAAATGTGATCCGAACCTAAATGGACACGCATGGGTAACCAATGTTAGAAACATCAGAAAAATGCCAAACACAGAAAAATAGAAAGGACACTGTGCAGGACGCGAGGACTAATCATAATAATGGGATACATCCCATTCAAAGTTAAGGCCTGCCGGTATCCTGGTGTGCAATGAAAAAATCCAATAGACTTCACGCCTGCACAGTGTCCTGAATTTGTCTCCCCCTCTTAAGGGTGAAACAATCTTTTCTATGCCTTGTATGGAGAGGCATGAAACATTTTTCTGATGTACTGATACCCAATGCCTAGCAACATTCGTGTTTCTATCTTTCTGTATATCATTATATGTTTAGGGTATATCTTGGGTAGGATTTGTGTAATAACTAGCTATGAATAAGCACTTTAAATAGTGCGAAACGCGTCAGCTTAACTAGATCAGCTTGTTGTGTTGTGCAGAGTGTTTTTGGTTTCCTGAAAACCCCCTTTTTTTTTGGAATAAAGGCTTTTTAACCGGAGTGCTGCGTCCAGAAGACCTTCTTTTCTTTCTTCAACTGAAACCCGGACACCTGATTCAAAACCCAGACTGTCCAGGTGAATCCTGGACAGGTGACAAGACTAGCACTACATGAACCTTAAATAAACCTCAGTAACTTAGTTCAGCAAAGGGAAAGGAAAAAAGGCTGGCCTACAACATGAATCAGACTGAAATTTCCTTCCTTTTTCTGAAAATTATTATTTGAGTCATCTAAAGAAATTAGTGTATATTCAGTACATACCATAGACGAATAGGTGTGCCCAGCCTATTGTATTAGGGTGTGCACCCCAAAGCTCAAACACATATGCGGTGTCAGTAGAGCAGGGGACGGTATCATAAGGTCAGAGATTGGTGTCAGTAGGGTAGTGGGCAGTGTCAGTAGTTTTTATTTTGATTATTAATTTTTTTATTATTATTAATTTTTTTATTATTATTAATTTCGTTTTTTGCAATTTTTTTAGAAGCCTTGGTGAAATATCAGGGGTCTAAACCGGGGAATCTGCACCACAGGGGGTGATTTGGGTGTGCCCAGGCACACCTGGCACACCCTGTGCGCACGCCTATGCATAGACGAATGATTCTACACCACTACAAATGCACAGCAACAGCTGGTATTCTGATGACCTTGTAAGTCTGAGGATAGACCGGTAAAGCAAGGTTCCAAATAACTTGGAATCTACCTTAACGGTGTGTTGTTAAAATTAGCAAAAACTGGTCAAGCAGGTTCATTAGGAAGCAGCATGAGATCTTGGCAAGGCACACAGCGAAAACATTGTGCTCATAGTAGAAAACAATCTGCTAATACAGCACACAGTAAGCTACGTTTTATAGTTATTGTTTCTTGGAAGGGACATTCTTACATATACAACACTGTTCTAGCTTCTGTCCTGAGGAGTACTGGGAACCTTTGGCCTTGGAAGAAAACACAATCAACTTTTCATGTCTTTGAGCATTAGCTTTTTAGGCCCCTCTCACACAGGCACCTCCGCTAAGCGGAATCCGCTTGCTCAGCGGGGCATAGACCTGCTGATCCCCACCGAGTGGCAGACACAAACACAGTCCCACTTTCCTCTATGGGGCATCTGATCCGATCCACCAGACAGATGGGGAATGGGACCACCACCCGTCTGTTTTTGGTGGACAGGATTGAATGGGATGGTGGTGGGTGTCAGTGGACATGTGTCCGCTGACATCCACCGCTCCATAGAAGAGACTGGAAAAACTGACAGGCGGACTTGATCGGAAAGCCCCGTGTGAAACCAACCACATTATAGTCAGATAACAACTCGGAGCTGTGAAAAAGTTGGTTTGAAAGAATTCCCTATGCCAGATGTTGGGTTAACAGATCATCATCATTGACAGTGGTTTTCACTCTGATCAATCTCTGAAAGTATATACACTCTGTGCCACCAGCACTACCTACCTTATTAGTAATGGCACAGGGTGTAAACCCCGCCCCCCGCCTTCCAGTCTAATGATTTCCTGCTTCTATCCCATAAGGCCATGAGAGCCAAGATGTGGATAGGCTTTCACTTCATTTGTGTATACTAATAATCCCCTTATTTCCAGAATCTGTCCTCACTACTCAGTCGTGAAGGTATAAGTAGCAATTGAGCAGCAGAAGCAGAAAAGAGAGGCATTGCAATGTCACAAAGTATAAAAATGGACAAATATGGGACACCACAGTCAAATAATGTAGACATAAGAAATAAGCAGTGAAACCAAAAAGTATATTGTGGGGCGACTCAAATGAGCAGCAAAGGGTTTTACTATATAGCGTAAAGTTCAGTACAGACACCGAAGCAGATTGTAGAATCACCCAACGAGAGAAAGTCCTCTCAGTGTCAAGTACCACCAGGATGTATATATTATGTAGCGACCTCACCTCTCACTCCCTCCTTCTCTTCTCGGTCAATGGCTCTCGTCTAGGGGACCAGGGAAGAGAGTGTGACGCACCACCAGCTCGTATCCTCTTGTGTGTAGAGGTGTGAGCTATAACCATTTACCTTCGGGCCTGTGCCCCTGTCCAGAGCCAAAAGCTTCCCTTGAGAATGACCCTTTAACTCCCAGAAAGCCAAGTTCCACACCACTGAAAGTCCAACACTTATTTATTCTTCAGAGCAATAAATAGTCCTTTGAGAGCGACTGGTTAGACATAGAACAGTTCAGAACACAGTGGGGAGGAGGTCCAGGTACAAACTTGAACTTGGGTTTTCTCCTGTTCCGTTTTAACAGGCTTGGCGCACAGTCGCTGCCACCGACCGTGAGGGGGTCTCTGCCACAGACCAGATGAATAAGGCCTCTGCCACAGACCTGGTTGTTGGGTCTCTGCCACTGACCTGATTCACGATGGGTCCCTGCCACAGACCATGAGAACGTGGACTACCTTCTTTAGGAAATGGCCCCTGTCAGAGAGAGGACATCCATCCGGACAGTTACCAGAGGCCCTGCCGTCACCAGCAAATGCTGCACTGGGTCCTAGGAGCCCTCGATCCCTTGCGGGACCCAGTCGAAGGTACTGGGCCCCAGGCCTCAAGAGTACCTCACCCCAGACCAAAGGTGTCTGGGGTGGAAGCGCAACTCCGTCCCCGGGCCTAGGGCACCCGGAGACCGCCATCACGCACCCCCCCAGGCTGAAGGTGCCTGGGAGTGGACCCCGAGCGGAAGATGTCTGCCCCCTTTATACTCTCTCACTCCTTCCCAGAATGCACAGCAGGTTCCCCGCCCCGCTGTACTACTGCCATGAGAGGACACAAAGGGCGCAGCCCTCCAATGGTGATTCAACCCCGGCCTACGGCAACAGTGCCACCTATAGGCCGCAGGGAACTAGACACCACTGATATCCTCCACTGGCATAAATTGGTCCAGGAATCCTAGCAATTGTCGCATCTGAGCCTGATACCACTCAGATGCCTCCCCTAAATATGACCACCCGCTACAATTATATATACACACACAGTATATTATACTCTTTGTCCTGCTTGGACAAAACATAGGTTCTCTTTAACCACTTCCTTACAGAGTCATTGTAAAATGATGTCGGCAGGAACCCTCTCTCCCTCGGGGTTGACGTCATATGACGTCCTGGGTTTCCCGGCCATCTAGGGGGCGCGCTTGCACCGCCGCATCGTTTGGCACCCGGTGCGCGTGCCCGATGTCCGCCGGGCACCCGCAATTGCCCGCGATCACAGCAAGACCGTGGATCTGTGTGTGCAAACACACAGATCCAGGTGCTGTCAGAGGAGAGGAGACCGATGTGTGTTCCCAGTACAGAGGAACACAGATCGGTTTCCTCCCCTTGTGAGTCCCCGCCCCCTACAGTTAGAATCACTCCCTAGGGAACATATTTAACCTCTTGATCGCCCCCTAGTGTTAGCCCCTTCCCTGCCAGTCACATTTACACAGTAATCAGTGCAGTTTTATAGCACTAATCGCTGTATAAATGTGAATGGTCCCAAAAACGTGTCAAAAGTGTCCGATATGTCTGCCGCAATGTCACGGTCACAATAAAAATCGCAGATCACCGCCATTACTAGTAAAAAAATAAAAAAATAAAAAAATCCCATAAATCTATCCCCCATTTTGTAGATGCTATAACTTTTGCGCAAACCAATCAATATACCCTTATTGCGATTTTTTTTTTTTTTTTTACCAAAAATATGTAGAAGAATACGTATTGGCCTAAACTAAGGAAAAAAATATAAAAAAAAAAAAATTGTGATATTTATTAAATCAAAGTAAAAAATTGTGTTTTTTTCAAAATTGTCGCTCTTCTTTTGTTTATAGCGCAAAAAATAAAAACTGCAGAGATGATCAAATACCACCAAACGAAGGCTCTATTTGTGGGGGAAAAAAACATAACGATTTCATTTGGGTACAGTGTTGCATGACCGCGCAATTATCATTCAAAGTGCGAAAGCGCTGAAAACTAACAATTTGTCTGGGCAGGAAGGGGGTGAAAATGCCCGGTATTGAAGTGGTTAAGAATGATAATGATCTTATCGGCACCACACACAGCATACTTCCCAATCTCTCAAACAAAATAAAGCTAAAACATAACATGAGACCCCATCCAAATCCTTCCCAGAGTCATGTTTTGACAGAACACATTGCTTTTGATCAGCACTGCTCTTTCTGGGAGCTCAAAATCATTAAAATCCCAAAAACATTTCGGTTACCGTATATACTTGAGTATAAGCCGACCCGAATATAAGCCGAGGCACCTAATTTTACCACAAAAAACTGGGAAAACGTATTGACTCGAGTATAAGCCTAGGGTCTGCATGCCTCACTTTGCCTCACTGTGTCCATGTGCATGCCTCACTGTGCCCATGCCTCACTGTGTCCATGACAAGACTGACGTTTAACATGGGAGTCTATGGAAGGGGTGCCCGGGTCCAGGGGACCTAGGACCGGCCTGTACCGGGTCCCCAATGTCACCGGAGAAATGACCGTTCAACATGGGAGTCTATGGAAGGGGTGCCCGGCTTTGAAAAATCGGTGCTCCCCAGCCGTAGGTCCCCCGGACAACAAACTTTGCACATTTGTAGAGGAAGCGTGGGGTCGGTACCGGGTCCCCAAAGTCTGGGAGATCAGGCGCAAAAAGGTGACTCGAGTATAAGCCAAGGGGGGCATTTTCAGCACAAAAAAATGTGCTGAAAAACTCGGCTTATACTCGAGTATATACGGTACTTTAAAAAAAACTGCCGATTGGTCATTACAATTCTTACATCTGCTGAAGATTCATTCCACTGTCCACTGGGTCTGGTAAGGTGAGGGAAGTCTTCTCCAACTCATCATTCATCTCCATTGCCATATTCTGGAAGCTGCCACATTTTCAAAAAAGTATCTTCTGCTCAGCCATTGAACTACGTATATCCACTGACAAAGGAACAGGGCTGAAACTACCTATATAAAACAACAACTCATCAACTAAGAGAAAGGAAAAGACCTGACCAAATTTCCTTCCCCTTTCTGCATAAAATTGCTGATGATGACGAGTTATCTAAAAAAAATCTGTGTGCACTCCTGTCCATACCAGGGGTGTCAAACTCAATTTCATCGTGGGCCGCATCAGCATTATGATTGCCCTCAAAAGATCCGGTTATATCTGTAAGATTAGATATCCAGCGCATCCCCTCCCCTTACTTTAGATGTCAAGAGCCACCCCACCATCAGAAGTTGAGTCCCCCACTCTCCCTTACATCACAGTGTACCCCCTTACCTTATGCTGCTCTTGGGAGGAAGCTGAATGCATTGCTTGAAAGCAGAAAGTAAGGGTCTGGAGGAGGACCAGAGGAGGGCTGGAGCTCTCATGCAGCTGCAGGAGAGGTGCGAGGGCCCCATGAAATGGCCTGGAGGGCCGGATTCGGCCCGCGGGCCTTGTGCCCGACACCTGTGCCATAGACAAATGACTCTACACCACAACAAATGCACAGGAAGAGCTGATATTCTAATAGCCTTGTACATTGTAGAATAGACCTGTCAAGCAAGGCCACAAATAACTTGGAGTATGCTTTGAAGGTGCGTTGTTAACATTAGTGAAAACTGGTCAAGCAGGTTCATTAGGCAACAGCAGGAGATCCTTCCAAGGTAAACAGTGAAAACATTGTGTTCATAGAAGAAAATAATCTGCTAATGCAGCATAAGGCAGCTTTTTAACTCTGTAAATGCTGCACCAACTCACCACCCCCAACAATAACCCCAATCCCTGCCTCTCCACCCCCAATAACTCCCCTCCCTGCTTCTCCACCCTCAGCAATACCCCTTCTTTCTGCAGAAACGGCAGCTACTGATGGTTAATAAGTGGCAATGTAGTATAGCACACAGACCCTTCTTCTTCTCCCATCTTTGCAGTAAGGCACACCTGCTACTTGTCCGGTATCCCTCTCTATGTGTAGAGAGGTGAGCAGTGTTAATAAATTTTGGGCCTTGCAGGGAGTTACCTCTCAAGAGCGGATCCTTCAGCTCCGTTCATCTAGGTGTAAGTGCCTTTGAATAAAGTCAATGTCCACACAGGGGTAAAAACCTGAACAGCAAGGCTTTATTCTTTTTCTCCTTTTGCTTGGGTAAAACTTGGAAGAAGAGAGAGAGAGTAAACGGACAGAATAGGGGAAGGTTCAGGCACGCAGCACTTAATTTGCAATCGTCGCCAATCAGGCCTGAGTGGGTATTGCTCACCCGGATAGTCCCTGTAAGAGCGCTCCTAGCAGCCGGTGTGGAGCTTGAATCCTTTATCTCTAGTTTTTCCTAGGGATACTGTGACAGGGGTCACTTGAGGCACAGGGTGAATGAGAACCCCACCATGATCTGTGATAGCCATATTCAATGCTGTATATACAGGATAGATATGGGGTGTATACTGTGTGTGGGCGGTTGTGTAATCATTGCTGTGATGAGGTAGAGTGTGATTACATTCTATTGTCTATTGTGGCTTGTGGGAGTTAAGCCTGTAATTATAGGTATTGTACTCAGGCAGCCAGACAGGCTGGGAAACACAAAGGGTCATGCATAATCATTTAAACTGAAAAGGGATTAGCTAACCTGTTGTCTTCTAAGAGATGTCAAAATAATGTGTATTGGGCCTCGTTATGTTGTAGGTGGAGTTGGACCAATGTTCATTTAGGTTAATGCAGTATTCGTTGAGTGTATAAAAAGACCTGTGTTTTCTCAATAAAGTGTCAGTCTATTTGGAAAGATACAGAGCGTTTGTCTCGTACTTTGGAAGGATTAATCCTATGGGAAGTGGTCGCCTGACTGTGGAGGATCGGTAGCGAATGTATGTATGTATGTATATATATATATATATATATATATATATATATATATATATTAGGGCTGTGGAAATTAACTATTAATTCCTTGAATAATCGATTAATTGTTTTAATCGATCAAAATTCTTTTGATCGATCAAAAGTCTTCAGGGAGATCCGGTGACGTCACGGAAACCGGCGGGGCTTGCCGTGTCCATCTGAAGGGCTCCTTTGCTGTGCCTTCATATCTGCATGCCGGCGGGACCTTACTATCTGCCACACGCAAGGGCTGTTACACTTCCCTCTATCACTTCCCTCTATCAACCTGGGATTCTACAGCCATCCACTGGGAGTTGTGATAGTTCCCTTCACGGGATATCTACATGCCGACGGACTGATGTTAGCCCCTTCTAGTCTGGATTTAGCAGTGGTATCGTTGTACACATTTTTATACCAGTATTATACTTAGCTACATGTTTTTATGACTGCTTTTGCTACCGTTTGGAATTACTCGCACCATTTTTACAGTTTATGTAGCTACATCGATTTTATCTCCAGCACAATATTTATTTTGTTACCTACTTGAAGACTATACAAGTTTTAATGCTATTCCCATCAAGCGCTGCCTTTGTGTGTTTTTTGTATCCTGCTATCCATTTTTCCAGTGGTTGGTAGCTGCACTGGGAATCGGCCTGCAAGGAGATCAGCTAAAAGTAGTTGGATCTATGTGCGTTATAATTAATCAAAATTAGTAGATTAATCGATAAAAAAAAATAATAATTAAACGAACAGGAAAATTTTAATCAGTAACAGCCCTAATATATATATATATATATATATATATATATTGTGAGGGGGTTAGCTCGGCAGCGGGTGTGTGTGACCCCCGGGATGGGCTCCCCACCCAAAAACAGGCCCAGCAGACGGAGGTTGTGGTTTTCAAAATCAAAAAGGTGCGGTTTATTTTCTATTTACAGTGACAAAAACACAGCAAGGCAAAAAAAAACATAAACAAAATAAATCCTGGTCAACTTGACCTCTGACTAAACATACAGGTTTCCTAACTAACAACTGGGATCAGCCTAGTGCTGTCCTAGTCCCTAAGTCCCTGGTTTTAAATGTCCAAGCAAATATATAGCCACACAGGCTTTCTCTCACCGCACAGGGGTTCACTCTCCCTAGACAGTCCACACAGGTCTGCTTCCAGGCATGAGCTAACATCTAATGAATCTGGGAGTTTCTTATAGAGGCCTAAATGAGCTGACAAGGTTCAGCTGGTCTCATCAACTCCCTGTCTGCACGACGCCCAGCCCTCTCCCTAGAGGTATGAGTCATCCATGAGCCCACTAGTCTCAGCTGGGCTTATACAACTCTCCACCTAGCTGTATAAGTCGGCGTAAAGCCTGAATCTGGGCGAAATATATCTACCCCCCTGGATGCAACCAGGTGACTTTACCTTCCTGCTGTCACAATATATATATATATATATACATACATACATACATACATACATATATATACATATATATATATATATATATATATATATATTGTGAGGGGGCTAGCTCGGCAGCGGGTATGTGTGACCCCCGGGATGGGCTCCCCACCCAAAAACAGGCCCAGCAGACGGAGGTTGTGGTTTTCAAAATCAAAAAAGGTGCGGTTTATTTTCTATTTACAGTGACAAAAACACAGCAAGGCAAAAAAAACAAACACAAAATAAATCCTGGTCAACTTGACCTCTGACTAAACTTACAGGTTTCCTAACTAACGACTGGGATCAGCCTAGTGCTGTCCTAGTCCCTGGTTTTAAATGTCCAAGCAAAATATAGCCACACAGGCTTTCTCTCACCGCACAGGGGTTCACTCTCCCTAGACAGTCCACACAGGTCTGCTTCCAGGCATGAGCCAACATCTAATGAATCTGGGCTTTCTTATAGAGGCCTAAATGAGCTGACAAGGTTCAGCTGGACTCATCAACTCCCTGTCTGCACGACGCCCAGCCCTCTCCCTAGAGGTATGAGTCATCAATGAGCCCACTAGTCTCAGCTGGGCTTATACAACTCTCCACCTAGCTGTATAAATCGGCGTAAAGCCTGAATCTGGGCGAAATATATCTACCCCCCTGGATGCAACCAGGTGACTTTACCTTCCTGCTGTCACATACCCCCCCCTCTTGTTTTAACCTCGGGGTTGGAACACCAGCAATCAGGCATTCATGTACTCGAGACAAAGCATCCACATTCCCCATTTGAACGCCAGGGCGATGCTTTACTGTGAAGTTGAATTCCTGGAGGGCCAGGAACCACCTATTCACTCTTCTATTTGTTTCCTTGTTTTGAGCCATCCACTTTAACGGAGCGTGATCCGTAACCATGTCAAAGTGCCTACCTAGCAGGTAGTACCGAAGGGAATCTAGAGCCCACTTCACCGCTAAACACTCCTTTTCAACGGTGGCGTAATTTACCTCATGGGACTTCAATTTCCTGCTGAGGTAAATGACTGGGTGCTCTTCCCCGTTCCAGACCTGGGACAATACTGCTCCTAACCCCACATCTGACGCATCACTTTGTACGACAAAGTCTTTAGAGAAGACGGGTGAGTACAACACTGGCTGGCTACATAAGGCTTGTTTCAAGAATTGGAATGCTGCCTCAGCCTCGGGGGTCCATTTAATCATGACCGACCCTTTCCCCTTCGTCAGGTTGGTTAGGGGCACAGCCTTAGAAGCAAAGTGGGGAATGAAGCGCCGATAATACCCAGCGATTCCCAGAAAGGCTCGTACCTGCTTCTTGCTGTTGGGACGTGGCCAACTCTGGATGGCCTCGACTTTGTTGAGTTGGGGTTTTATTACTCCCCTCCCAATGGTGTACCCAAGATATTTGGCCTCCTCCTGCCCAATGGTACACTTCTTGGGGTTAGCCGTAAACCCTGCTTCCCGAACAGAGTCCAGGACTGCTTGCACTTTTGGCAGATGTGAGGCCCAATCTGTGCTATGGACAATTACGTCATCCAGGTAAGCCGCAGCATACTTCCGATGGGGCCTCAGCATCTGGTCCATTTTCCGCTGGAATGTGGCCGGCGCATTCTGTAACCCGAACGGCATTCTTTTATATTGGAACGCCCCGTCTGGGGTTACAAATGCGGTTTTCTCTTTGGCTGACTTGGCCAGGGGGATTTGCCAATACCCTTTTGTGAGGTCAAGAGTCGTCATGTATCGGGCTGTTCCCAGCCGGTCGATCAACTCATCTATACGTGGCATGGGGTAGGTGTCAAATTTTGTAACTTTGTTCAACTGACGAAAATCGTTACAAAATCGCCAGCTCCCATCCGGTTTAGGCACCAACACAATGGGACTAGACCAATCACTTTGGGACTCCTCTATCACCCCTAAGTTCAGCATTTTCTGTACTTCCTCCCGTATTGCCTCCCGTCGGGCCTCTGGGATCCGATAGGGTTTTAACTTCACCCTTTCACCGGGCGGGGTAATAATGTCATGCTCTACCCCAGATGTTTGTCCCGGCAGCTCAGAGAATACCTCCTTGTTGCGAAGCACAAACTCCTTAACCTCCTGTTGTTGGGGTTGTGACAAGGTGGCTGCGATTCCAACCTCAGGAATCACGCAACCAGTTTGAGCTGGTGACCAAGTGTCTGCGACTAGGGACTCTCTATCCCTCCAGGCTTTCAACAGATTAACGTGATAGATCTGTTCGGGCTTTCGCCTTCCTGGTTGTCTGACCTTGTAATTCACTTCGCTCACTTTTTCCATTATCTCGTAGGGGCCTTGCCATTTGGCAAGGAATTTACTTTCAACCGTAGGGACAAGTACCAATATCCTATCCCCCGGGGAAAAGGTACGGGTCTTGGCTCCACGGTTGTACACTCTCTGCTGTGCCAACTGCGCTTGGGCCAAATGTTCCTTCACGATGGGCATTACCTGTGCAATTCGATCTTGCATCAGGGCGACATGCTCAATCACACTCCTGTGGGGAGAACTCTCACTTTCCCAAGTTTCCTTGGCAATATCCAACAGCCCTCTTGGGTGTCTCCCATACAGTAACTCAAAGGGGGAGAATCCCGTAGAGGATTGGGGCACCTCCCTAATAGCAAACATCAAATAAGGAAGTAGACAGTCCCAATCCTTTCCATCCCTATCCACCACTTTCTTCAACATTTGTTTTAGGGTTTTGTTGAATCTTTCAACCAGCCCATCGGTTTGGGGGTGATACACAGATGTACGTAATTGCGTCACTTTGAACAATTTACACAGCTCCTTCATAACCCGGGACATAAAGGGTGTACCTTGGTCCGTAAGCAGTTCTTTACAAATACCCACCCGGCTAAAAACAAGAGATAGCTCTTTGGCTATGG
Source organism: Rana muscosa (assembly GCA_029206835.1). Taxonomy (NCBI): domain Eukaryota; kingdom Metazoa; phylum Chordata; class Amphibia; order Anura; family Ranidae; genus Rana; species Rana muscosa. Next base: position 1,044,787,709 of record CM055117.1, read on the forward strand.
TTTTGGCCGAGGTATTTCTGAGAGGGATCGCTTCTGGATAACGGGTGGCATAGTCCATTATAACCAATATGTACTGGTGCCCCCTAGCGGACTTGATTATAGGACCTACCAAATCCATTGCGATTCTCTCAAACGGGACCTCAATGATGGGTAGAGGGACCAGCGGGCTACGGAAGTGTGGCATCGGGGCCGACCTCTGACACACAGGGCAGGAGGAACAATAATTTTCTATGTCCTTCATCACCCCAGGCCAATAGAATCTCTGTAATACCCTCTCTCGGGTTTTCTCTGTCCCCAGATGACCTCCAAGAATGTGCCCATGGGCCAACTCCAACACCAACTTCCTGTAAGGTTTGGGCACCACCAGCTGCTCAACGGTTTCTTCTGCCCTTTTTGCCACCCGATACAGTAGGTCCTTCTCTACGCTGAAGTATGGGTAAGTGCAGGTATTATCTGGGTTCACTAACTCGCCATCTATTTTCACTACGTTTTCCCGTGCCTTTATTAGGGCGGGGTCTTTCAACTGTTCTGTGGCAAAGTTTTCCCTGTGAACCTCAAGATCAGAAAACTCCACAGACGGTAGGTTTTCGTCTGAGGAGGTGGGCTCCTCTCCAGTTTCTTGAGTCTCCCCTGCCAATACTGACAAGGGAAATTCGGGAGAGTCCTCACCACTCTCAGAGGAGTTCTGGCTATCATATTCCTGGTACATAGGGGCACCAGTGGGGGGCTCATGATCATCCCACAGTTCCCAGAACTTCGGAAAATCCCTTCCCACAATGGCGTCATGCGGTAACTGAGACACTAAGCCCACTGGATGAGAAAGGGTACCTTTGGGGGTCTCGAAACACACTGTAGTCACTGGATACTCTCGGGTGTCCCCATGCACACAAATAACGGCTACCTTGCTATTCCCAGAGACCTCTGTTTTAACTAACTCAGCCTTTATCAGGGTCACAAGGCTACCTGAATCCAGCAATACCACAACATTTCTACCATTAATACACATTTTGCATAAATGTTTCTCAGTTCCCCGAATGGCAGTGCATGCGACTGTCGCACACAGCGACTGACGTCTGCCCGTCAGAAAGTCACACTGCATGGGTTCCTCCAAAACCGGGCAATTTGCTGCAATATGTCCCGCTTGCCGGCAGCGGTAGCAAATGATCCTTCTTGCCGCCTCTTGAGCCGCTGATTTCCCAGGCTGTTCTCGCCAAACTTGGGGTAGAGCTCCCACCCTCTCACTCTCTCCACCCTTACCCCTTGGAATCATCTTATCCGCCCCTGGGGATGGTCTGGTCTTAGGGTGGAAAGTCCGAGTGTCTCTGGAAGAGGCCGTCAGGTTCTCTGTAGCCAAGTATTTCTCCACACGATCCACAAGACCATCGGCCGTCTCTGGGTCTCCATGGCTTACCCACTTTTGGATGGCAGTAGGAAGAGCTCTCAAAAACCGATCCATTACAACACGTTCCACAATCTTTGGTGCGGACAAAGTCTCTGGCTGTAGCCACTTTCTGCTCAGGTGAATGAGATCATACATTTGAGACCTGGGGGGTTTTCCAAGCTGGAAAGTCCAGTTATGCACACGCTGAGCCCGGACAGCCAGGGTGACACCCAGCCTTGCCAATATTTCAGCTTTTAGCATCACATAGTCTTTTGCTTGGTCAGGCTCTAGGTCATAGTAAGCTTTCTGCGATTCACCCGTTAACAGAGGAGCCACCAGTCCAGCCCACTGCTCCTCAGGCCACTTTTCTCTTTCAGCGGTCCTTTCAAATGTGGTCAAAAATACCTCTGGATCATCCTCTCCAGTCATTTTTGTCAATAAACGACTCACCCCAAAGGACGCGGTATTAGTGGGACGGCTTTCCTCACCGGTCTGCGGACGTTGCTGCATTACTGCTTCCATCTGTTGTTGTAGTCTCTGCTCTTGCTTCTGCAACAGGTCTATGAAGCGGGCCTCAGATTGCTGTTGGGCTTGTTGCTGAGCCTCCAGACTCTGTTGTAAAGTTGCAAGGCTCTGTTGATGAGCTTGCTGCTGGGCTGCAAGGCTCCTTTGCAAACCTGCATTTGTCTGCTGTTGATTGGCATTTGCTAGAGCCAGCTGTTTCAGTATCTCCTCCATGCTGGCTTAAAAAAAAACTGCCCGCATTCTCCACCAACTGTGAGGGGGCTAGCTCGGCAGCGGGTATGTGTGACCCCCGGGATGGGCTCCCCACCCAAAAACAGGCCCAGCAGACGGAGGTTGTGGTTTTCAAAATCAAAAAAGGTGCGGTTTATTTTCTATTTACAGTGACAAAAACACAGCAAGGCAAAAAAAACAAACACAAAATAAATCCTGGTCAACTTGACCTCTGACTAAACTTACAGGTTTCCTAACTAACGACTGGGATCAGCCTAGTGCTGTCCTAGTCCCTGGTTTTAAATGTCCAAGCAAAATATAGCCACACAGGCTTTCTCTCACCGCACAGGGGTTCACTCTCCCTAGACAGTCCACACAGGTCTGCTTCCAGGCATGAGCCAACATCTAATGAATCTGGGCTTTCTTATAGAGGCCTAAATGAGCTGACAAGGTTCAGCTGGACTCATCAACTCCCTGTCTGCACGACGCCCAGCCCTCTCCCTAGAGGTATGAGTCATCAATGAGCCCACTAGTCTCAGCTGGGCTTATACAACTCTCCACCTAGCTGTATAAATCGGCGTAAAGCCTGAATCTGGGCGAAATATATCTACCCCCCTGGATGCAACCAGGTGACTTTACCTTCCTGCTGTCACAATATATATATATACTGTGACAGCAGGAAGGTAAAGTCACCTGGTTGCATCCAGGGGGGTAGATATATTTCGCCCAGATTCAGGCTTTACGCCGACTTATACAACTAGGTGGAGAGTTGTATAAGGCTAGTGGGCTCATGGATGACTCATACCTCTAGGGAGAGTGTGGGGCGTCGTGCAGACAGAGATGAGGAGACCAGCTGAACCTTGTCAGCTCATTTAGGCCTCTATAAGAACTCCCAGATTCATTAGGTGTTAGCTCATGCCTGGACCCAGACCTGTGTGGACTGTCTAGGGAGAGTGAACCCCTGTGCGGTGAGGCAAAGCCTGTGTGGCTATTTGTTTGGACTTTTACTAAACCAGGGACTTCGGGACTAGGACAGCACTAGGCTGATCCCAGTTGTTAGTTAGGAAACCTGTATGTTTAGTCAGAGGTCAACTTGACCAGGATTTATTTTGGTTATGTTTCTTTTGCTTTGCTGTGTTTTGTCACTGTAAATAGAAAATAAACCGCACCTTTTTTTGATTTTGAAAACCACAACCTCCGTTTGCTGGGCCTGTTTTGTGTGGGGAGCCCATCCCGGGGGTCACACACACCCGCTGCCGAGCTAACCCCCTCACAGTTGGTGGAGAACCAGTGGCAGTTTTTTTTAAGCCAGCATGGAGGAGATACTGAAGCAGCTGGCTCTAGCAAATGCCAATCAACAGCAGACAAATGCAGGTTTGCAAAGGAGCCTTGCAGCCCAGCAGCAGACAAACGCAACTTTGCAACAGAGTCTGGAGGCTCAGCAACGAGCCCAGCAGCAATCTGAGGCCCGCTTCATAGACCTGTTGCAGAAGCAAGAGCAGAGACTACAACAACAGATGGAAGCAGTAATGCAGCAACGTCCGCAGACCAGTGAGGAAAGCCGTCCCACTAATACCGCGTCCTTTGGGGTGAGTCGTTTATTGACAAAAATGACTGGAGAGGATGATCCAGAGGTATTTTTGACCACATTTGAAAGGACCGCTGAAAGAGAAAAGTGGCCTGAGGAGCAGTGGGCTGGACTGGTGGCTCCTCTGTTAACTGGTGAATCGCAGAAAGCTTACTATGACCTAGAGCCTAACCAAGCAAAAGACTATGTGATGCTAAAAGCTGAAATATTGGCAAGGCTGGGTGTCACCCAGGCTGTCCGGGCTCAGCGTGTGCATAACTGGACTTTCCAGCTTGGAAAACCCCCCAGGTCTCAAATGTATGATCTCATTCACCTGAGCAGAAAGTGGCTACAGCCAGAGACTTTGTCCGCACCAAAGATTGTGGAACGTGTTGTAATGGATCGGTTTTTGAGAGCTCTTCCTACTGCCATCCAAAAGTGGGTAAGCCATGGAGACCCAGAGACGGCCGATGGTCTTGTGGATCGTGTGGAGAAATACTTGGCTACAGAGAACCTGATGGCCTCTTCCAGAGACACTCGGACTTTCCACCCTAAGACCAGACCATCCCCAGGGGCGGATAAGAGGATTCCAAGGGGTGAGGGTGGAGAGAGTGAGAGGGTGGGAGCTCTACCCCAAGTTTGGCGAGAACAGCCTGGGAAATCAGCGGCTCAAGAGGCGGCAAGAAGGATCGTTTGCTACCGCTGCCGGCAAGCGGGACATATTGCAGCCAATTGCCTGGTTGTGGAGGAACCCATGCAGTGTGACTTTCTGACGGGCAGACGTCAGTCGCTGTGTGCGACAGTCGCATGCACTGCCATTCGAGGAACTGAGAAACATTTATGCAAAATGTGTGTTAATGGTAGAAATGTTGTGGTATTGCTGGATTCAGGTAGCCTTGTGACCCTGATAAAGGCTGAGTTAGTTAAAACAGAGGTCTCTGGGAATAGCAAGGTAGCTGTTATTTGTGTGCATGGGGACACCCGAGAGTATCCAGTGACTACAGTGTGTTTCGAGACCCCCAAAGGTACCCTCTCTCATCCAGTGGGCTTAGTATCTCAGTTACCGCATGACGCCATTGTGGGAAGGGATTTCCCGAAGTTCTGGGAACTGTGGGATGATCCTGAGCCCCTCACTGGTGCCCCTATGTACCAGGAATGTGATAGCCAGAACTCCCCTGAGAGTGGTGAGGACTCTCCGGAATTTCCCTTATCAGTATTGGCAGGGGAGACTCAAGAAACTGGAGAGGAGCCCACCTCCTCAGACGAAAACCTACCGTCTGTGGAGTTTTCTGATCTTGAGGTTCACAGGGAAAACTTTGCCACAGAACAGTTGAAAGACCCCGCCCTAATAAAGGCACGGGAAAACGTAGTGAAAATAGATGGTGAGTTAGTGAACCCAGATAATACCTGCACTTACCCATACTTCAGCGTAGAGAAGGACCTACTGTATCGGGTGGCAAAAAGGGCAGAAGAAACCGTTGAGCAGCTTGTGGTGCCCAAACCTTACAGGAAGTTGGTGTTGGAGTTGGCCCATGGGCACATTCTTGGAGGTCATCTGGGGACAGAGAAAACCCGAGAGAGGGTATTACAGAGATTCTATTGGCCGGGGGTGATGAAGGACGTAGAAAATTATTGTTCCTCCTGCCCTGTGTGTCAGAGGTTGGCCCCGATGCCACATTTCCGTAGCCCGCTGGTCCCTCTACCCATCATTGAGGTCCCGTTTGAGAGGATCGCCATGGATTTGGTAGGTCCTATAATCAAGTCCGCTAGGGGGCACCAGTACATATTAGTTATAATGGACTATGCCATCCGTTATCCAGAAGCGATCCCTCTCCGAAATACCTCGGCCAAAACCATAGCCAAAGAGCTATCTCTTGTTTTTAGCCGGGTGGGTATTTGTAAAGAACTGCTTACGGACCAAGGTACACCCTTTATGTCCCGGGTTATGAAAGAGCTGTGTAAATTGTTCAAAGTGACGCAATTGCGTACGTCTGTGTATCACCCCCAAACCGATGGGCTGGTTGAAAGATTCAACAAAACCCTAAAACAAATGTTGAAGAAAGTGGTGGATAGAGATGGAAAGGATTGGGACTGTTTACTTCCTTATTTGATGTTTGCTATTAGGGAGGTGCCCCAATCCTCTACGGGATTCTCCCCCTTTGAGTTACTGTATGGGAGACACCCAAGAGGGCTGTTGGATATTGCCAAGGAAACTTGGGAAAGTGAGAGTTCTCCCCACAGGAGTGTGATTGAGCATGTCGCCCTAATGCAAGATCGAATTGCACAGGTAATGCCCATCGTGAAGGAACATTTGGCCCAAGCGCAGTTGGCACAGCAGAGAGTGTACAACCGTGGAGCCAAGACCCGTACCTTTTCCCCGGGGGATAGGATATTGGTACTTGTCCCTACGGTTGAAAGTAAATTCCTTGCCAAATGGCAAGGCCCCTACGAGATAATGGAAAAAGTGAGCGAAGTGAATTACAAGGTCAGACAACCAGGAAGGCGAAAGCCCGAACAGATCTATCACGTTAATCTGTTGAAAGCCTGGAGGGATAGAGAGTCCCTAGTCGCAGACACTTGGTCACCAGCTCAAACTGGTTGCGTGATTCCTGAGGTTGGAATAGCAGCCACCTTGTCACAACCCCAACAACAGGAGGTTAAGGAGTTTGTGCTTCGCAACAAGGAGGTATTCTCTGAGCTGCCGGGACAAACATCTGGGGTAGAGCATGACATCATTACCCCGCCCGGTGAAAGGGTGAAGTTAAAACCCTATCGGATCCCAGAGGCTCGACGGGAGGCAATACGGGAGGAAGTACAGAAAATGCTGAACTTAGGGGTGATAGAGGAGTCCCAAAGTGATTGGTCTAGTCCCATCGTGTTGGTGCCTAAACCGGATGGGAGCTGGCGATTTTGTAACGATTTTCGTCAGTTGAACAAAGTTACAAAATTTGACACCTACCCCATGCCACGTATAGATGAGTTGATCGACCGGCTGGGAACAGCCCGATACATGACGACTCTTGACCTCACAAAAGGGTATTGGCAAATCCCCCTGGCCAAGTCGGCCAAAGAGAAAACCGCATTTGTAACCCCAGACGGGGCGTTCCAATATAAAAGAATGCCGTTCGGGTTACAGAATGCGCCGGCCACATTCCAGCGGAAAATGGACCAGATGCTGAGGCCCCATCGGAAGTATGCTGCGGCTTACCTGGATGACGTAATTGTCCATAGCACAGATTGGGCCTCACATCTGCCAAAAGTGCAAGCAGTCCTGGACTCTGTTCGGGAAGCGGGGTTTACGGCTAACCCCAAGAAGTGTACCATTGGGCAGGAGGAGGCCAAATATCTTGGGTACACCATTGGGAGGGGAGTAATAAAACCCCAACTCAACAAAGTCGAGGCCATCCAGAGTTGGCCACGTCCCAACAGCAAGAAGCAGGTACGAGCCTTTCTGGGAATCGCTGGGTATTATCGGCGATTCATTCCCCACTTTGCTTCTAAGGCTGTGCCCCTAACCAACCTGACGAAGGGGAAAGGGTCGGTCATGATTAAATGGACCCCCGAGGCTGAGGCAGCATTCCAGTTCTTGAAACAAGCCTTATGTAGCCAGCCAGTGTTGTACTCACCCGACTTCTCTAAAGACTTTGTCGTACAAAGTGATGCGTCAGATGTGGGGTTAGGAGCAGTATTGTCCCAGGTCTGGAACGGGGAAGAGCACCCAGTCATTTACCTCAGCAGGAAGTTGAAGTCCCATGAGGTAAATTACGCCACCGTTGAAAAGGAGTGTTTAGCGGTGAAGTGGGCTCTAGATTCCCTTCGGTACTACCTGCTAGGTAGGCACTTTGACATGGTTACGGATCACGCTCCGTTAAAGTGGATGGCTCAAAACAAGGAAACAAATAGAAGAGTGAATAGGTGGTTCCTGGCCCTCCAGGAATTCAACTTCACAGTAAAGCATCGCCCTGGCGTTCAAATGGGGAATGTGGATGCTTTGTCTCGAGTACATGAATGCCTGATTGCTGGTGTTCCAACCCCGAGGTTAAAACAAGAGGGGGGGGTATGTGACAGCAGGAAGGTAAAGTCACCTGGTTGCATCCAGGGGGGTAGATATATTTCGCCCAGATTCAGGCTTTACGCCGACTTATACAACTAGGTGGAGAGTTGTATAAGGCTAGTGGGCTCATGGATGACTCATACCTCTAGGGAGAGTGTGGGGCGTCGTGCAGACAGAGATGAGGAGACCAGCTGAACCTTGTCAGCTCATTTAGGCCTCTATAAGAACTCCCAGATTCATTAGGTGTTAGCTCATGCCTGGACCCAGACCTGTGTGGACTGTCTAGGGAGAGTGAACCCCTGTGCGGTGAGGCAAAGCCTGTGTGGCTATTTGTTTGGACTTTTACTAAACCAGGGACTTCGGGACTAGGACAGCACTAGGCTGATCCCAGTTGTTAGTTAGGAAACCTGTATGTTTAGTCAGAGGTCAACTTGACCAGGATTTATTTTGGTTATGTTTCTTTTGCTTTGCTGTGTTTTGTCACTGTAAATAGAAAATAAACCGCACCTTTTTTTGATTTTGAAAACCACAACCTCCGTTTGCTGGGCCTGTTTTGTGTGGGGAGCCCATCCCGGGGGTCACACACACCCGCTGCCGAGCTAACCCCCTCACAATACACACACACACAGTATGTTATACACTTTGTCCTGCTTGGACAAAACACAGGTTCTCTTTAACCGCTGGCGGACCAGCCGTCGCAGTTATTCTGCAGCAGGTTGGCTCCACTGGGCGAACCGTCATAGCTGTACGTCGGTCGTTTTAAGAAGGCTAGCAGGCGCGCACGCCTGCTGCATAGCAGGAAGTGCCGATGCTCGTGACCGGCGGTCGCGAGCGATCTCCGGGCACGAGAGGCAGAACAGGGACGTGTGTGTGTGTGTGTGTTTGTGTGTAAACACACACATCCCTGTTCTGCGAGCTGAGGAAATGCAGATCGTGAGTTCCTAATACAGTGGTTCTCAACCTCTAGTGCCGAGACCCCTTGATGAAATTTCCCAAGTTGTGGGGACCCCTAACAGTAAATTTATTTTCGTAGCGTGTGTTGTAAGCACCCAAGGCAAGACAAGTAATTTGCGCCCCTAACCCACGGATATTTAGCGCTCCCTGAGTCCCTCCCACTCGTACAGCATTAAAACCCCTTATAGTACATTTTAGGATGTACCACTCTTTCTCTGTTCTCCTTTCTTTCCCTTTTATGTCTCTCTATCCTAATTTCTTGTTGTTTTTCCCCATCCCTCTCTCGTTCTATCTCTTATTCTTTCTCTCCCTTTTTCTTTGTTCCTCCCCCTTCCATGTATTCTCAATTTCTTTTTCCTTCTCTTACTCCTTGGTGGGGGGGTGGGTGGAATGGGATGAGTGGCAGTGCTGGCGGGGAGTTGGGATGAGTGGCAGTGCTGGGGGAGTTCTAAACAGCCAACTTAGGTGCGCTTGATCAAGGTCATATGCTGATCTGAGAACTGTAGTGAGGACTTTTAATAGCAACTATAATCACAGGTAGTGTTACTCACTGTGTCTCCGGCTTCACTGTGTCTCCGACTTTGTGGAGTCTCGCAGCAGTGACACCTATGCCAAAATATGATTTCTCCTCCAGCCCCTCCCACTTCACATTCCTCACCAGTTAGCTGACCTATAGTCTCTGTCCCCCAGCCATTCTGTGAACTGAATGGGTGGCTACGAAAAGGCTGAGCGGGCGGCCACAGGCTCCAGGGACAACCCTGCTGGGCGGTTGCAAAAAGGCTGGGAGAGCGGTGCCCAGGATTTGCTGACCCCTGGAAAATCATAATTTGACCCCCAGGTTGAGAACCACTGTCCTAATAGCTAGGAACCATGATCTGTAATTTCATCTAGATAGTCCCCTCCCCCTTCAGTTAGAACACACATTAGGGAACACAATTAACCCCTTGATCGTCCCCTAGTGTTAACCTCTTCCCTGCCAGTGACATTTTTACAGTAATCAGTGCATTTTTATAGCACTGATCGCTGTATAAATGCCAATGGTCCCAAAAATGTGTCAAAAGTCCCGATAAAAATCGCAGATCGCCGCCATTACTAGTAAAAAAAATAATAATAATAAAAATGCTATAAATCTATCCCCTATTTTGTAGACGCTATAACTTTTGCGCAAACCAATCAATATACGCGTATTGCGATTTTTATTACCAAACATATGTAGAAGAATACATATCGGCCTAAACTGAGGGAAAAAAACACCTTTTTTTAAAAAAATTGGGGATATTTATTATAGTAAATAGTACAAAATATTTGTTTTTTTCTTTTCAAAATTGACACGCTAAGAGAAAGGAAAAGAGCTGACCAAATTTCCTTCCCCTTTCTGTATAAAATTGTTGATGATGACGAGTTATCTAAAAAAAATCAGTGTGCACTCCTGTCCATACCATAGACGAATGACCCTACACCACAACAAATGCACATGGAGAGATGATATTCTAATAGCCTTTAATTGTAGGATAGACCTGTCAAGCAAGGCCACAAATAACTTGGAGTATGCTTGGAAGGTGTGCTGTTAACATTAGGAAAACTGGTCAAGCAGGTTAATTAGGGAACAGCGGGAGATCCTTCCAAGGTAAACAGTGAAAATATTGTGTTCATAGAAGAAAATAATCTGCTAAGGCAGCTTTTTAACTCTGTAAATGCTGCACAAACGCACCACAACCAGGTGCAATGCACCTGGTTGTGGGGCGTTTACAGTGCATCACTATTTGCTCCACGTTCAGCAGCAGTACCGCACCGCCCACCAAACGCATCAGGAGTGATCATTTTTGCAGCGTGGACAAGGCATTGTGACCGCAGCATTAGAACATCTCCGTTCACTGCCTTTGCAGTTTTTTTTAAAATAAAAAAACATGTTATACTTATGCCACGTACACACGACCGGTTTTCCCGTCGGGGAAAAAAAAACAATGGTTTTCCCGACGGAATTCCTCTCAAGCCTGCCTTGCATACACACGGTTACACAAAAGTCCGGTGAACTTTTGACTGCCAAGAACGCGGTGACGTAAAAGACTACTGTAGCGTTACCCTCAACTAAGAGGGCCGCAGATTTGGTCTGGGCCCTGAGTACAGCTCCGCCAACCCCCGGCAATCCACTCGACCCTTTCTGGCACAGTTAGTTTAGGGGTATACACATTTAATACTTATACTTTATGAGAGACTCAGACACGGAGTAGTTATAAAGGAATAACAGATTTTACTTTCAGCTATGCAAAGGGAATGAACAGTGATAACAACTTGACCATTAGAATATTTACAGAGCCCTGCAATATTAAAATATCAGTCACACTACACCATGGAGAAAGGGGGGGGTGGATAAGGAGACGCCACGTGGGGCGACTGTCAACTAGGCGCCCTGTGGCGCAATAACTAAACTAGGTCCCTAATGAATCAGGCTTGATTCCTAACTCTAGAACTCAGTCCTGTATGAATGATGGATTCTTCACCGGCATCTGTAGAGGTGGTGCACTTAAGAATAAACAACAATTGTAATCCAGGAAAAGGAAAGTTGATAACTGACAACACTTCACTGGAGATCCTCTGGATCAGTCCTGCTGTGAATCTCCAGTGAGAGTCTTTAACATGAGGTAGTAGGCCTCGGCAGTCTATAGGCACAGTACTAGCAAACAGGTTAGGGAATGAGCTTACGCTCGCTCACCCGCCGGACACGATCTCCGTCCGGAACTTCCACCGGCTGTGATTTCACTCGCCCACAGCGGTTGCTGCGATCGGGTCCCCGATCCCATCCAGGCAGTAAGTAAAGATGTCGGATGCCACCCAGGCTCGCAGTGGGGTGGAAGGCTCTTTGGTCGGCTGCGGAAGGCCCCAGGCTTCAGGCCTTACCCCAGCACAGGTGTATCAGTCTCTGCCGTCCCGTGTCCAAAGAGGCCGAACCAGGCCTCGCCCCTTCCTTATATATCCCCACCCATGAGTCTCTGGGGCAGAAGCAAAACATCCTGGGAACCAGTGGGGTTCTGGGAACAGTAGTTCGAGAGCATTTAAAGGAACCCCGCTACACACTCCCCCCACTTAAGCTCTTTGGTCCCCAAAGATGAACTTCAACAAATACTGTTTACCATTTTGGACAGTGTCGAGCATGATGTTGGCATAGGGAATTCCCACCAAAACTTTGGGATGGAACTCTCTTGCCCACAGGTCACACTACCATGAGTGGCCTGCCTAACTGTGCCAGAGAGTGAGCTGGGGTTGCCCTCCACCAAATGGACAGTGGAGGGATCAGGTTGTTCAACTATTCTCCTAGCCGTTGCAACAGAGTCCTCTGAGCTCGTCCCCATTTGGGGGTAAGTTAGTTTCTTGGGAGGCCTGATGACTCTGCGAGCCCTCTGCTCTCTTGGTGCTTCTGACTCTGGCACCACAGGCTCTTCTTCAGGAGTAAGTTCAGGTAACATTGCTGGTTCTGGAACCTCTGATTCAGAAGTCGACTGACGTATGGAATCTCTAGGGTCCTCCTCTGCGCAAGTGTCAGGAACATCTTCCCAGTAATCAGCTGAGGGACTGAAGGGTATTAATTCAGTAGCCTCCGGATTCAGCATTGCATCTGAGGTATCCCCTCCATTTGGGAGATCTATGGCGGACGTTCCCAGAGTCGAGGGAGGCCACAGCCAGTCCAGTTCTCCACCTTCATCTGTACTCAATTGGGAGGCCTCCCCATCTTCAACTCTAGAAGTCTGGGACCGAGTGTGAGGCCTAGGAGTATCCAGGATAGAGGCCGGTTCAGGGGAGTCTCTCACGGGAGGTATTCTGACTGCCTCAGCAAGTGGGAGCAGGTGGTTTCGATGCCAAGTCTTCAGTGGACCCACCTTTCCTTCTGGCTTTAGTTTGTAGACAGGCAACCCAGGTAACTTCCTACAGACGACATAGGGTTCAGATCTCCATCTGTCGGCAAGCTTGTGTTTTCCAGGGACCCCCAGATTGCGTAGCAGTACTCGGTCCCTGGGCTGCAGATCTTGCACTCGAACCTTCAGATCGAAATTTCTCTTGTTGCGGGCTCCCCTTTGATCCGAAGCCGCCTGGGCTTGTTCATAGGCCAACTGTAAGCTACGTCTAAGTCTGTCCACGTATCCCTTGTGGGATGTAGCTGAGGTATTGTCTAAAGAAGTGCCAAAGGCCAGGTCCACTGGTAGCCTTGCTTCCCTCCCAAACATAAGTCGATAAGGGGAGTAGCCAGTGGCGTCACTTGTGGTACAGTTATAGGCATGCACTAGGGCTGATGTGTTGACTCCAGTGTTGCTTCTTCTCTGTTTCTAAGGTTCCCAACATGTTGAGCAGGGTCCGGTTAAATCTCTCCGGCTGAGCATCTCCTTGTGGGTGGTAAGGCGTGGTTCTGGTCTTCTTTATTCCCAATGAATCCAAAAGTCTTCGGATCAACCGACTCTCAAAGTCCCTCCCTTGATCTGAGTGGAGTCTCTGTGGTAGTCCGTAATGGACAAAATACTTCTCCATAAGTATCTTGGCCACGGTGGATGCCTTCTGGTGTTTGGTTGGGAAAGCTTGAGCATAGCGGGTGAAATGGTCGGTTATTACCAGAACATTCCCCAATCCACTCAGGTCGGGTTCGAGGCAGAGAAAGTCAATGCATACCAGATCCATTGGGCCCTGACTCTGTAAGTGGCCCATTGGGGCAGCTTGATGGGGTAGGGTCTTTCTCTGAATGCATCGTGCACAGGAATGGCAATACTCCTCTACTTCTGCCCTCATGCAGGGCCAATAGAACCGATTTCTAACAAGCTGGAAGGTCCTTTCTGCCCCTAGGTGACCATGATGGTCATGCAGGGCAATTAGTACAGTCTCTCGGTGCTTCTCTGGAAGGAATAACTGCCACTTATCTTCTGAGTCATCAGAGGGGCCCCTTCGGTAGACCACTCCCTGATGTACCTGCAGCCTGTCCAATTCCTTCCTCAACAGGCGAGCCTCCTTTGAGGGGTGATGTAGGAGTTTGTTGGGATCCTGATTCTCCAGGGCTTCGAGGACCAATCTCCCCATGGGGTCTTCCAATTGGTCACACCTCAACTCCTTCTTGGACAGTCTCGGTAGGTTGTCTTCCTCCAGTTGAGCTACTCCACAATAGTGTTTGGGGACTCCTACCATGGTAACCCCTATTTCTTCTGCTCTGAAGCCTCCTCTGGCTTGGAATTCAGCCCCTTGACAAAGGGCCCACACCCCGTCCGGTGCGACTTGGGTCCAATCTTCCCAGTTATTTGTCGTGGCATGAGACCTCCGGGACAGGGCATCTGCATCCCTATTTCCAGCTCCTGGTCTGTACTTCAGACTGAAGTTGAATCCAGACAATGCGGCCAACCACCTGTGTCCGGTGGCATCTAGTTTTGCGGTGGTGAAGAGGTAGGTCAGGGGGTTGTTGTCTGTCTTCACAGTAAACTCTGCCCCATACAGGTAGTCTTTTAGCTTGTCTACTACCGCCCATTTGAGGGCCAGGAATTCCAGCTTATGAGTGGGGTAATTCTTTTCTGAGGGGGTCAGGCTCCTGCTCACATAGGCCACTGGTCGCAGTTGTCCTTCATGTTCTTGATAAAGCACACCGCCTAGACCCTCATGGCTGGCATCCACATGTAATTCATAAGGTCTGGTAGGGTCGGCGTAGGCCAGGACTGGGGCAGTGGTTAAGCTCCTCTTCAGGGCCTGAAAGGCCTCTTCACACCTTGGGTTCCACTGATCTTGAACTGACTCACCAGGCCTCCTGGGCCCTGAGTCATCCTCTTCCCCTTCTGCCTTTAGCAATTCATTCAACGGGCGGGCAATCCGAGCAAACCCATCCACAAACCTCCTATAATAGGAGCAGAACCCCAGGAAGGATCTGAGCTCTGTTACTGTGGTGGGTCGTGGCCAGGAAGTGACTGCTTCCAACTTCTCAGGATCTGTGGCCACCCCTTCTTCAGACACTATGTGCCCCAGATAGTTCACAGAAGACTGGTAGAACCGACACTTCTCGGGGGAAAGCTTAAGTCCCTCTTCGCTGAGTCTTCTCAATACTTTCTCCAGCCTGGCTTCATGTTCTTCCAAGGTTCTCCCGAAGACAATGACATCGTCCAAGTACACAAGGACTTCTATAAGATTCATGTCTCCAACAGTCTTCTCCATAAGGCGTTGAAAGGTAGCAGGAGCTCCAGATAGACCCTGAGGCATCCTATTGAATTCGAAGAATCCCACCGGGGTTATGAAGGCTGTCTTCTCCCTGTCTTCTGGGTGCATAGGGATTTGATAGTACCCGCTCTTGAGGTCCATCACACTGAACCATTTGGCTCCAGACAAACTTTGTAAGGCATCTTCTATCCTTGGCGTGGTGTATTGGTCAGGGATGGTTCTCCTGTTGAGAGTCCTGTAATCGATACAAAGCCTCAACGATCCATTCTTCTTTCTGACCACCACGATTGGGGAGGCATAGGGGCTTCTAGACTCCCGGATCACACCAGTCTTCTTTAGTTCTACAAGTTGTTCCCTCAGATCCTCCAGATCTGACAGGGGGACCCGCCTGACCCTCTCTCGGAAGGGCTTATCTTCTTGGAGGCGGATCCGATGGGTGGCACTTCTTGCACATCCCACATCGAATTCATCTTCGGAAAAGATCTTCTCCCACCTGGTCAGCTGGGCCTTGGCTCTTTCTTTCCAAGCCCTGGGTAGGTTCGGGTTTTCCACGGACAGCTTCTCACAAACATCTCCTCCGTCACCCGTCCCTTTGACTTCGGACCAAGTGACCGGGGCAGCAGGGCTCACCTGACCCAGCAACACTCTGGCAGGAATCTCCATGGGCCCTCCCGTAGTGTTCCTAACACTCACTGGAACTCTGCCATGGGCCTTCTTCAGGGCCTTGAACAGAATCACTTCTGGTATCACTTCCAGGCCTGAGGACTCTTCCCTTGGGTCGGATTCCAGCATGACAAAGGGGCCAGGTTGTTCCCACGTAAGCTTCACAGTGGCCCTAAGACAGGTTACTTCCCCGGGCTGTAGCACTACTCCTTCTCTGCCAAGTCTCCACACCTTCCCTATCCCCTCTCCCGGGGTCTTCTGCTCCAAGACCAGTCGTTGGTAGGCCGTCTTTAGCATGGGATGGATTTTGGTGGCTGAATGGTTTCTCTCTTTCACTAGAGGGGTCAGGAGTCTCCTGACTAGATCCGTGTTTGTCCCAATGATCAGGGAAATCTTGCTGGCTCCAGGCGGCCGAGGACACACAACTGCCAGGGTGTCAAACACTTCAGCCTTCCCAGACACGGATGGGTCGAAAGTCATCTTTATGGGCAGGTACCCATCGTAAGGGAAACTCTGGGTTCCAAGTCCCCATATCTCCAGCTCTTCTATCTTCTGGATAGGCAGATGACTCAAGTGCCTATCATAGAAGTCCCGGTATAGTAAAGTCACCTGTGCTCCGGTGTCCAGAAGAGCTTTAGTATAGACTCCTTCCACTTGAATGGGCACAGTAGGAGACGGGCCCACCAGTTCCTTTGGGTATGGCCGGACTGGGGTCACCTTCTTCTTTGGGCTTTTCCTTGCCCTGCTCCTTTTGGACTTTAATTTTTCCTGAGCCTGGCATGCATTGACTTTCTCCCTCTCAATGGGGGCACAAACCCGCTGAGGGATGTTATTGTTCCTCTTAGGTGGATGTTCCTTCTTTGGGGTGCTGTATTTCCACTGAGGGGTCTTGCCCCCTCCCTCTGGGGTACATCTTGGTGGGGGGGGGTACTATACCTCCTCCTAGGAGTTTTGTCTCCTCCATTCTTGGCCTTTTTTTCCAGTTTGGAGCGCACTGACGATGATGGGCACCCGGTTGACTCCTTCACCGGGGCCCTTTGGAGTTTCCCGCCGGCTTGCAATTATCTGTTCTCTTCTTCTTTGGGCTGGAGCATACGTTAGCAAAGTGGCCACTCCCTCCGCAGTTATAGCAAATCACCTCTTCTCGGTCCTGTAGGGAGGCCGGTGCTGAGGTGTTCGGGAACAACTCCTTTCTTGGGCTTGGTTTCTCTGGTCTTCTCTGATCTTTCTCCATCAAAGAGGTCAGCATCTCCAACACTTGGGCCATTTGTGATTTCAAAGTGTCAACCTCCGCATCTCTTTCCGGGCTCTTGACCAAATGGACCAACACTGGTACAGGTGTGGCATTCGCCTTGGCCACCTGCTGATCTTCCTGCAGCGCCTCTTCGTCCCTAATAATTTTTATTAGATCAGAGTAGGTTAGTGACATTCCTCCTCCTGAGGTTTTCAGGTGCAGCCAGACCGGGTCTGAGCGCCGCGCTCCCCTCATGATCTGCTTCATGCGTGCTTCATCTGCATCTTTGGGCAGCATTCCCTTCTTCAGTACAATCTTGCATAACTGCCTGTTCAGCCTTCTAACATATTCTGACAGTTTCTCATTCGGCTGCTGGAGAGTGTGTTCAAATTGATAGATCATCTCTGACACCTTCTCCAGCTGACCAAACTCTTCCTGCAGCATGGCCAGGCAATCTTGAGCTGTACAGTTTTCATTTCCAAACCGGAAGCTCTTCACCGCTTCTGCCGCGGCACCTTTCAGACTTTCTAAGACTCGCTGTCTCTTCTGTGCCTCAGGCACCTCCCATGCCTCTACTGCCTGCAATGCCTGTTCCACCCAAGTGTCAAAATCTTCCTCCCCCGCAGGGACGGGAAGCTTCCCCGAGAATGCTTTTAGTCTCCGGTAGCTAGTCTCTACGTGCACCGTGCTTGCCTTCTGACAGTTTGTTAGTAGGTCCCCTAACGCCTTTATCAGTTCGGGTGATATGGCCGTGGCAGGTGTAGGCGTCACCGGAGGTGTCGCTCCATCTCTCCTCTCTGGTGAGGTACGGGCCGCAGTCCGCGGTGGTCCCGTTAGGGGTGGCTCCTTCTTAATAGCATGCGCCAGACTATAAGATCTGTTATCCGACGTCTGCGTATATTTGCGCTTGCAAACTTCTGGCTTCCCATCTGAATACTCCACTAGTGCATACTGGTGTGAGGTGTCTGGGCCTAACTTTGTTCCCATCACCCACGGTGTACCCTCTGGGGTCACTGACTTCATTAATCCTTCCACCGTCTCGGTCGACCATTCCTGACCGGGCATGTTAATGACCACTGACTGGCTTGGATCTGTCTTAGCTACTCCACACCACGTTCTGATGTCTTTCGGGTCCATGCCGGTACCTCTTGGCGGGTTACTGTTCTATCAGGATCCCGGACGAGCCCCAAGTGTAGCATTACCCTCAACTAAGAGGGCCGCAGATTTGGTCTGGGCCCTGAGTACAGCTCCGCCAACCCCCGGCAATCCACTCGACCCTTTCTGGCACAGTTAGTTTAGGGGTATACACATTTAATACTTATACTTTATGAGAGACTCAGACACGGAGTAGTTATAAAGGAATAACAGATTTTACTTTCAGCTATGCAAAGGGAATGAACAGTGATAACAACTTGACCATTAGAATATTCACAGAGCCCTGCAATATTAAAATATCAGTCACACTACACCATGGAGAAAGGGGGGGGGTGGATAAGGAGACGCCACGTGGGGCGACTGTTAACTAGGCGCCCTGTGGCGCAATAACTAAACTAGGTCCCTAATGAATCAGGCCTGATTCCTAACTCTAGAACTCAGTCCTGTATGAATGATGGATTCTTCACCGGCATCTGTAGAGGTAGTGCACTTAAGAATAAACAACAATTGTAATCCAGGAAAAGGAAAGTTGATAACTGACAACACTTCACTGGAGATCCTCTAGATCAGTCCTGCTGTGAATCTCCAGTGAGAGTCTTTAACATGAGGTAGTAGGCCTCGGCAGTCTATAGGCACAGTACTAGCAAACAGGTTAGGGAATGAGCTTACGCTCGCTCACCCGCCGGACACGATCTCCGTCCGGAACTTCCACCGGCTGTGATTTCACTCGCCCACAGCGGTTGCTGCGATCGGGTCCCCGATCCCATCCAGGCAGTAAGTAAAGATGTCGGATGCCACCCAGGCTCGCAGTGGGGTGGAAGGCTCTTTGGTCGGCTGGCTTCAGGCCTTAACCCAGCACAGGTCCGCACAGGTGTATCAGTCTCTGCCGTCCCGTGTCCAAAGAGGCCGAACCAGGCCTCGCCCCTTCCTTATATATCCCCACCCATGAGTCTCTGGGGCAGAAGCAAAACATCCTGGGAACCAGTGGGGTTCTGGGAACAGTAGTTCAAGAGCATTTAAAGGAACCCCGCTACACTACGATGAGCCGACAAAATGAAGGAGCATGCGTGGTTTTTTTCCCCATCGAAAAAGCCTACAGAGATCCTGCTCTCTTTTTTTTTTCCGGCAGTTTTCCTGTTGGAAAAAGCCAGATGGAGCATACACGCGGTCGAATTGCTGGCCAAAAGCTCTCATCAGACTTTTTCCTACAGGAAAACTGGTCGTGTGTACGGGGCATTACCCCTGCTCTGTGGAATGGTTTTGCACAGAGCAGCCCCGATCCTCCTCTTCTCTGGTCCCCCAGTGGCGCTCAGGGCCCTTCCCCCACCTTAACGAGTGCCCCCATAGCAAGTTGCTATGTAAGCTTCGACTACACAAAAGCCTGTAGATCCTACCCTATGGATGGGCCTTAAACCTTGTACACACAATGAGATTATCAGACGAATGTTAGTCTCATATCGAAAATTAAGAGGTTACTAAAGTTACGAAAATTCTCGTACGGCAGAATACAACTTCGGAAGTGATGTAATGTATTTGTATTGTAATGTATTTTGTCTTTTGTGAGAATATGTGGTCTTGCCCTTCTGATTTTTTTCAGGTGAATACTGTACTGATTGAACCAAAATTGTACGTTCTGGTATCGTATCAAAAAATTGTTTGTGTTTGTACCTTTGGATAATTTCGCCTGAAGTGTGATTGGCTCTCGAAAGCTAAACTAATGATCAGATTATGAGACGACCGTTTGGACAGTGGTATTTTTCTTCTGGTTTTCTTCTGACTTTTAATTCCAAGAACTTTGAAAAATAGGTTATCGAACATTACAAAACAGGATTCCCAGTCGGCATCATGGCGATACACAAGTCTCAAAAATAAAGACGAGGTAGTAAACCAAGACAAATTTCAGTATCTGAGAGCTTTAACAGCTGCTGTTTTTGGCTTCAGACGTTTTTTTCTACATTCAATAAGCTCTCCAGCATGTTATCCTATGTGTCCATGCACATGTAGCGCTACCCCCAATTAAGAGAGCCGCTGATTTTATTTTGGGCTCTGCACGCAGTACCGCCAACCCCCGGCAATCTTACTCGACCCACTCTGGCACAGTCAGTCTAGGGTTAAACTCCTATCACTCTCAGGTGTATTATACTTAATAATTTCTAAACAGTCAGACAACACACTGAGGCAAGAATATAAAATATATATATCAGCTTTACTGGTAATGAAGGATTCAAGATATAACATGCAACATATACATGGGCCTGCAGAGCCCTGCATCAATCAATGTACTAGGTGCAGCACAGTAATATGGCGCCGCGCAGTCTCCACCACGCGGAGCTATTATGGCGTGCATTCGCCTATGGCGCAGTAACACAAACTTTCTAAACTCCCCCTAAGTCAGGCCTGACATGGAATGGAACTGAGTCTCTTTCCCCTAGGAAAGGAAGGTTTCTTCACCGGCCAGCTTTTGTTGGTGCACTTAAAGAGAGAACCATTTGTAATCCACATTGGGTGTTAACTTGAAATAACATGGCAAAACGGGGGGGGGGGGGTAGATACTTCAACTCTGTCCCGCTACCGGACCCCCCAAGAAACACTGGTGAGCGAACAGCAGGCCTAGGCAGTCTACAGGCCTGAACACAACTCAGTCTATTGATATGGGCAGGTGCCCGCTCACCACTCCAGGCGCGATCCCAGCCTGGGACTTCCACCTCCTGTGTGTCGCACACAGCGTCTCCTCCGATCGAGTCCTCGATCCAACTCACGTCCTATCACGACGGGTAAGGATCCACCCAGACTCCGCAGTATGGTGGAAGGCTCTTCGGCAGGGATGAGCCGAACACCCCCCTGTTCGGTTCGCACCAGAACCTGCGAACAGACAAAATGTTCGTGTGAACTATAGAACCCTATTAAATACAATGGACTCGAACGTTCGAAATCTAAAGTGTTAATTATAAAGTCTAATATGCAAGTTATTGTCCTAAAAAGTGTTTGGGGACCTGGGTCCTGCCCCAGGGGACATGTATCAATCCAAAAAAAAGTTTTAAAAACGGCCGTTTTTTCGGGAGCAGTGATTTTAATAATGCTTAAAATGAAAAAATAAAAGTGAAATATTCCTTTAAATTTCGTACCTGGGGGGTGTGTATGATATGCATGTGAAGTGGCGCATGTTTCCCGTGCTTAGAACTGTCCCTGCAAAAAATTTCATTTTTAAAAGAAAAAAAGTAATTTAAAACTCACTCGCGGCTATTAATGAATTGTCGGCTCCCGGCAATACATACAAAAGTCATTGATAAAAAAAAAAAAAAAGCATGGGGGTTCCCCAGAATTCAATTACCAGGCCCTTCAGTCTGGAATGGATATTAAGGGGTACCCAGCCGCAAATTAAAAAAAAAATTGACGTGGGGTTCCCCCAAATATCCATTCCAGGCCCTTCAGATCTGGCATGGATTTTAAGGGGAACTCCACCCCAAATTAAAAAAAAATGGCGTGGAGTCCCCCTAAAAATCCATACCAGACCCCTTATCCGAGCACGCAACCTGGCTGGCCGCAGGGGAAAAGGGGGGGACGAGAGAGCGGCCCCCCCTCCCTCCTGAACCGTACCAGGCCACATGCCCTCAACATGGGGAGGATGTCCCCATGTTGATGGGGACAAGGGCCTCATCCCCACAACCCTTGCCTGGTGGTTGTGGGGGTCTGCGGGCGGGGGGCTTATCGGAATCTGGAAGACCCCTTTAACAAAGGGGACCCCCAGATCCCGCCCCCCCCCTATGTGAATTGGTAAGGGGTACATTGTACCCCTACCATTTCACGAAGAAAGCGTAAAAAAATGTTTAAAAAAAACACACAAACACCTTTGAAAAAGTCCTTTATTTAAAAAAAAAAAAAAAAAAAAAAAACATTCCAGCGGTGAAATCCAGTGTCCCGCGGCGATCCCGATGTCCAGCGCTGTCTTTCTTTGGTTGTGCCTGAGTGGACCTGATGGGGAACTCCCTCTCAGTGTTTTAAATGTATAGACCCGCCCCTTCTAAAGTTCCCCATCCGGTCCGCTCAGCGGACCAGATGCGGAACATGAGAAGGGGCGGGTCTATACATGTATTACCAAAGTGAGAGCAGTTCCCCATCAGGTCCGCCCCCTCGGTATGTCGGACCCGCCTACGTCATTGGCTTGAGCGGGGAACTTCCTTCACTGTTGTTCTGTCTCAACTACAATGCGATAAAGTTCATCTCCAGGTTGAAGTAGGCCTTACTCAAGCTGGTTTGCTATTATCCCTTGCATCGATACAGGCAGTTTAACTCAATGAATAAACTCACAGTTAGGACGACAGACGATGAATCCTTTCGAATGTTCCGTTTAATGATGGATATTCATAGGTAGAAAAACGTTGCAGTTGTAAGCCACATGTAAGATGTTTAGCATGGAAGATATACAGGAGTAATGACCAGAATCAGGAAGTGGAGGAGATATATAAAGAACTACGGTGAGAGAGAGAGTTCAGCTAGAAAGAAGGGGACAGATCTTAAAGACACAGAGCAAGAATAATCATATAGTGTAACACAACACTCCCCGTCTGAAATCTTTAGATTTCATAACCTTAAACTAAAATATATATTTTCAAAAAGTCCAATACTGACGAATGTCCTGGAACCTGTAATGAAAAACATGCAACAAGCAAATAATAAACGTAAGTTCAACAGGATGAAGAACATAAAGTCACAGTATGATGGCTTCAAAGAATTCCAAAGTTCTGAGTAGAACCTGTAGATGGCAGCAATGTATTCCCCGCCGTGCCGACAGCATGGCTAGTCCTTGCACAAGTCACTCACCTGGCAAAAGGAGTACTAACTCTGTAATTGGTCGACTAAAGGTTCGTGTCCTCCCTTGGTTACCTTGACTTCTACCTTCCGGACTTTGTTATCGTCGCTGGGCATAACTTTAGTAATAAGACCCATAGGCCACTCATTCCGACAAACTTCCTTGTCTTTTAGAAGGATGAGGTCTCCAACCTTAAGATTCGGCTTAGATGCTTGCCATTTGTTACGACCTTGAAGGTGATGAAGATACTTTTTCTTCCAGCGATGCCAGAACACATTGGCTAGATGCTGCACCTGCTTCCATTGATGCCTGTAATGGTGTGACCACAGCTTCTGTTTTGTACTTACAGAAGTGTGGAGTGAGGTGTTCACAGTTCTTATTTTCTTATCATCTTCAGGGTTTACTAGCCCATAGGTGGTGTCAATAGGGAGTAAGTAAGAGTCCTCACGCAGAAACTTTGGAGGTGACAGCCATAAGCTGTCCTGAAGAGCGGCAGGTGACACGGCTCTGGTCCCACAGTCAGCTGGGTTGAGTTCAGTGGGAACGTGATGCCATTGACTTGGTAGAGAGAATCTCTTGATACGTTCAACCCTGTTGCTGACGTACACATAAAATTGTTTTGTTTGGTTGTTTATGTAACCAAGTACTACCTTACTGTCTGTATAGAAGGTGAAAGAATCAATTCTAGTGTCCATTTCACTTCGTATGACCTCGGCAATTTCTACTGCTAGCACGGCTGCACAAAGTTCAAGTCTTGGTATGGTATGTGCAGGCTTGGGTGTTAGTTTTGCCTTGCCTAGGACAAAACTACAGTGTGATTCTCCATTCAGTTCAGAGGTCTTCAAATAGGCTACTGCAGCAATAGCTTCAACTGATGCATCAGAGAAAATATGAATCTCTCTCCGGTTAGTAGTGATGAGCCGAACACCCCCGGGTTCGGTTCGCACCAGAACCCGCGAACGGACCGAAAGTTCGCACGAACATTAGAACCCTATTAAATACAATGGATGCGAACGTTCGGATTCTAAAGTGCTAATTATAATGACTATTATCCATGTTATTGTCCGAAACAGAGTTTGGGAACCCGGGTTCTGCACCAGGGGACATGTATCAATGCAAAAAGAAGTTTTAAAAACGGACGTTTTCCGGGAGCAGTCATTTTAATGATGCATAAAGTGAAAAAAAAAAAGTAAAATATTCCTTTAAATATTGTACCTGGGGGGTGTCTAAAGTATGCCTGTGAAGTGCCACGTGTTTCCCGTGTTTAGAACTGTCCCTGCACAAAATGACACTTCTAAAGGGAAAAAAGTCATTTAAAACTGCTTGCGGCTTTAATGCAATGTCTGGTCCCGGTAATATGGATGAAAATCTTTATGAAAAATGGCATAGCTACCCCATCAACCCCCCCCCCCCACCCCAGCCCATTACCAGCCCCTTTGGGTCTTGTATGGATATTAAGGGGAACCCCGCACACAAAATAAAAAAGCCCCTATATACTCTGAACAGCCGTATACAGGCGGTGCATACAAGACAGGGACTGTAGGTTTGTTCTTATGTAGAATCTGTTTGTAATTTTGAACAGCTGCAGTGTTTAAGTGTAGCTCCATGCCAAATTCCTTTTTTTTAGCTTTTTGGAAAACATAGCGAACGGTTATCACCCCTGTCACATTTTTTTTGCTGTCTGTGCCCCTGTTCAGAACATTTCACCTCACTTTGCATCCCAATGACAACTGTTTTTGAAATGTGGTGTTTTTATTGAAACAAGGATTGTTGATAAAGCATCAGTAGAGAGGAGACACCTTTCTCCCATATTAATTCTTACAGGAGAGAATTTTCCTTCCAAGGGGTAGATTTCCTCTCACTTCCTGTTGTCTTCTTCCGTTTGCAAGTAGTAGTAGTTTGTAAGTTGGATGTTTGAAAGTAGGCACCTGCCGTATATACTCTGCAGAAATTGGCCCCTTAGGTGTTGGTGTTGGCACAACACTGAAAACACTCACAGTTATTCTTGGTGGGTGCTGGAACGCCCTGCTGTCAACTATTATATCAGGAATTGTAATAACATATAATTGTTGATCAGTGGTAGTAAAAATTGTGCCTTTGATGGTGGTGCTGGCGCCACAACACTGTAAGGCCTGACAGTTACTCTTGGTGGGCGCAGCAATGGGCCCTGCTGTGAATTATTAGATCAATAATTATAATTGCATGCCTCTGTTGAATAGGGGCTGAAAAATTGGGCCTTTGGTGGTGGTGGTGATGGTGGTGCTGGTGCCACAACACTGTAAGGCCTGACAGTTACTCTTGGTGGGCGCAGCAATGGGTCCTGCTGTGAATTATTAGATCAATAATTATAATTGCATGCCCCTGTTGAACAGGGGCTGAAAAATTGGGCCTTAGGCACTGGTGGCACAACACTGCAACCCCTCACAGATACTGTACTTGGAGCACAGCAATGAGGCCTGTTGCAAAGTATTGCATCAAAAATTTTAATTACACGCCCCTGTTAAACAGGGGCTGAAAAATTGGGCCTTAGCCACTGGTGGCGTCACCCATAAACCAAAATGATCTTCCAAGCTATCATCATTAATCGTATCATTGAGGAGGAGGAGGAGGATAGCCAGTCAACATAACAGCACAGGCACTCAGCATCAGCATCAGTCTTGAAGGGATGTGACATTTTAAAATCAATTAGTCTGTTATATCAGCATCTGGTGTGTGGTAGCTGGTGGTGATCCAAGACTGGTTCATCTTGATGAAAGTCAGTCGATCAACTGAGTCGGTGGACAGGCGCACCCTGTGATCCGTGACAAATCCTCCAGCAGCACTGAATGTGCTTTCTGAAAGAACGCTGGATGCAGGACAGGCCAGTAGCTCAATTGCATACTGTGCAAGCTCTGGCCAGTGATCCATCCTCAAGACCCAGTAAGCCAGAGGATTTTCGGTGGGGAAGGTGTCCAAGTCTGACCTTGCCCCTAGGTATTCCTGGACCATGTATATCAGACGCTGGCGATGGTTGCTGGAACCGATCATACTTTGGGGCTGCGGACTAAAGAATTGTCTGAACGCATCGGTCAGACGGCCACCTTCCCCACCGCTCCTTCTTTTACTGCCCGAAGCCTCAGCAACTCGTTGTCCAGGACCAGGAGTTTGTAACCTCCCAGTCTCTGGGAACGCGTTGCACAGACCTTTCTGCAAGGCCTCCCAGAGTTGTCTCATCCTCTGCTCCCTCTGCGACGGTACGATAAGGTCCGCAACCTTACCCTTGTACCGTGGATCAAGGAGAGTGGCCAGCCAGTAATGGTCCCTCTCCTTGATCCGAAGAATACGAGGATCCTTCCGCAGACTTTGCAGGATCAGGGAGGCCATGCAGCGTAGGTTAGCTGAGGCATTCAGTCCGGAGTCCTCTGGGTCACTAAGGACGACATGATCCGCAGCCACCTCCTCCCAGCCACGTACAAGTCCACTGGTTTCTTGGGACTGTAAATCATCCCTAAAAGACTGCTGCTGATGATGCTGAGTGCCAGCCTCCACCTCCATGCTGACACAATCCTCCTCCTCCTCCTCCTCCTCCTCTTCCTGTGCGATGGGTGGGACAGAAGGAACACTGTCTGGGTAAAGGGGGCCTTGAGAGGCAAGGAAGTCCTCCTCTTCCTGCCTCTGTTCTGCCTCAAGTGCCCTGTCCATTATTCCACGCAGCGTGTGCTCCAACAGGTGGACAAGAGGTACAGTGTCACTGATGCATGCACTGTCACTGCTCACCATCCTCATGGCCTCCTCAAATGGTGCCAGGACAGTGCATGCATCCCTGATCATGCCCCACTGGCGTGGTGAAAAAAACCCGAGCTCCCCTGACCCTGTCCTGGTGCCGTAGTCGCACAGGTACTCATTGATGGCCCTCTGCTGCGTGTGCAGCCGCTGCAGCATGGCCAACGTTGAGTTCCACCTGGTGGGCATGTCACATATAAGGCGGTTCTTGGGCAGGTTCAACTCCTTTTGCAGCTCAGCCAGGCGAGCACTGGCATTATAAGATCTGCGGAAATGCACACAGACTTTCCTGGCCTGCCTCAGGACATCCTGTAAGCCCGGGTACCTGCCCAAGAACCGCTGCACCACCAGGTTAAGGACGTGAGCCATACAGGGCACATGGGTCAGTTGTCCCTGTCGGAGGGCGGAGAGGAGGTTGGTGCCATTATCGCAAACCACCATTCCTGGCTTAAGCTGGCGTGGCGTCAACCACCTCTCGGCCTGCCCCTGCAGAGCAGACAGGACCTCTGCCCCAGTGTGGCTTCTGTCCCCCAAACACACCAGCGCAAGCACGGCATGGCATCTTTTTGCCTGCGTACTTGCGTAGCCCCTTGAACGCCTACGGAGCACCGCTGGTTCCGAAGACAAACCACAGGAAGAGGCCATGGAGGAAGAAGAAGAGGAGGGGGTGGAGGAGAGAGGTGTGTCACAACCAGTAGTAGCATTTTGGAGGCGTGGCGGTGGAACAACCTCCAACACTACTGCACCTTGTCCTGCATCCTTCCCAGCTGCCAAAAGAGTGACCCAATGGGCCGTGAAAGAAAGGTAACGTCCCTGTCCATGCCTGCTGGACCATGAGTCAGCGGTAATATGCACCTTACCGCTGACCGCCCTGTCCAGGGAGGCCAAGACATTGCCTTCCACATGCCTGTAGAGAGCCGGAATCGCCTTCCGCGCAAAAAAGTGGCGTTTGGGAACCTGCCACTGAGGAACCGCACATTGCACAAACTCACGGAAGGGGGCCGAGTCTACCAACTGAAAAGGCAGCAGTTGAAGCGCTAGCAATTTAGCCAAGCTAGCATTCAACCGCTGGGCATGTGGATGGCTGGGAGTGAACTTCTTTCGACGGTCCAGCAGCTGGGGCAGGGAAATTTGCCTGCTAGAATCGGACGTTGGTGTACTGCTAGCAGAGTGCCCGCAAGTACTTGCCTGTGACACACCTAATTCTACACCTTCATTCCTCTCAGAGCAGGTTTCAGAGAGGAGTGAAGGTATAGTGGGGTTGGAGATCCCAGCTGATGCGGTGCAAGAAGAGGTCAGCTTTGTTCTTTGGTGTGGGTCTTTAAGGTAGGCTTGCCAACGAGCTGCATGGCAGGTCAACATATGTCTGATCAAGCATGTGGTGCCCAAGCGGCTGATGTTTTGCCCACGCGATATACGCTTGAGACATATGTTGCAAACAGCAGCTGTGCGATCTGATGCACTCGCCTCAAAAAAGGCCCACACCAAAGAACTTTTTGAATGACGGGCAGAGGCAGCGCCCTGCACAGGCGGAGCTCTGCGGTGTGATTCCGTCGGTGTGCTGCCCATACGCTGGCCACTCAAGGGCATCCTGCCTCGTTGGAGATGTGCCTCCTCCTCATCCTCCTCCTCCTCCTCCTCTCTCCTATTAGGCACCCACGTGGAGTCAGTGACCTCATCATCCCCTCCCTCCTCATCACTGGAGCCAATCTGGCAGTATGCTGCAGCTGCTGGAGCATGACTGCCAGATTGGTGTCCTTCTTGAGCATCCCCTCTCTCTGCTCTCACGCTGCTGCCTTCCTGTAGCTGGGTATCATCATCAGATCCTTTGAAACGCTGGGCATCCTCCTGGAGCATGTACCCAACACTGTGCTCAAACAGTTCGGGGGACTCCTCAGGAGGAGGACATGGTGGGTCTAGGGAAGGATTGACTAATGAAGATAATAATACCAGAGAAGAGGACGCTTTGGCAGCTGCTTTGCCAGTACCCTGAGCCTGGGTGAGAGAGGATGAGGAGGATGAGGTGGGCTTGGTCATCCACTCTACCAAGTCTTCGGCATGATGTGGCTCAACATGTCCAGCTGCCGAAAAGAAGGACAAGCGTGTCCCATGGCCATGTGCTGATGACAATGCACCGCGTCCACGACCAGCACTGTTGCCCCCAGACACAGAGCCTGCTTGCCCTCTTTTTTTTGCCTCCTGACTGTCTGCCTCTCCTTGTTTGCCTTCCAGACATTTTAATGGATGGCCTGCAGGGAGATGGGAGGGCTACCTTCAGGTGTATACTGTGCAGGAGGCTTAGCAACAATGACACTGACACTGTCCCCTGCCTATCCTTCTCTGTCCCTAAACTCAAGGATTTGAAATATGGAACAGCAAAATTGGTTTAGAACAGAATAGCACACTGTCAGTTTCACTCACTGTACCTCTCTGTCCCTAAACTCAAGGATTGAAAATATGGTTCAGCAAAATTGGTTTAGAACAGAATAGGACACTTTCCCTCACTGTCCTACTCTGTCCCTCCCTACAAACAAGATTTAGCACAGAATAGCACACTGATAATTTCCAAGAGTGTCCTTCTCTGTCCCTAAACTCAAGGATTGAAAATATAGAACAGCAAAATTGGTTTAGAACAGAATAGCACACTGACACTTTCCCTCACTGTCCTACTCTGTCCCTCCCTACAAACAAGATTTAGCACAGAATAGCACACTGAAAATTGCCACGAGTGTCCTTCTCTGTCCCTAAACTCAAGGATTGAAAATATGGAACAGCAAAATTGGTTTAGAACAGAATAGCACACTGACACTTTCCCTCACTGTCCTACTCTGTCCCTCCCTACAAACAAGATTTAGCACAGAATAGCACACTGAAAATTGCCACGAGTGTCCTTCTCTGTCCCTAAACTCAAGGATTGAAAATATGGAACAGCAAAATTGGTTTAGAACAGAATAGCACACTGACACTTTCCCTCACTGTCCTACTCTGTCCCTCCCTACAAACAAGATTTAGCACAGAACAGCACACTGATAATTGCCACGAGTGTCCTTCTCTGTCCCTAAACTCAAGGATTGAAAATATGGAACAGCAAAATTGGTTTAGAACAGAATAGCACACTGACACTTTCCCTCACTGTCCTACTCTGTCCCTCCCTACAAACAAGATTTAGCACAGAATAGCACACTGAAAATTGCCACGAGTGTCCTTCTCTGTCCCTAAACTCAAGGATTGAAAATATGGAACAGCAAAATTGGTTTAGAACAGAATAGCACACTGACACTTTCCCTCACTGTCCTACTCTGTCCCTCCCTACAAACAAGATTTAGCACAGAATAGCACACTGAAAATTGCCACGAGTGTCCTTCTCTGTCCCTAAACTCAAGGATTGAAAATATGGAACAACAAAATTGGTTTAGAACAGAATAGCACACTGACACTTTTCCTCACTGTCCTACTCTGTCCCTCCCTGCAAACAAGATTTAGCACAGAATAGCACACTGAAAATTGCCACGAGTGTCCTTCTCTGTCCCTAAACTCAAGGATTGAAAATATGGAACAGCAAAATTGGTTTAGAACAGAATAGCACACTGACACTTTCCCTCACTGTCCTACTCTGTCCCTCCCTACAAACAAGATTTAGCACAGAATAGCACACTGAAAATTGCCACGAGTGTTCTTCTCTGTCCCTAAACTCAAGGATTGAAAATATGGAACAGCAAAATTGGTTTAGAACAGAATAGCACACTGACACTTTCCCTCACTGTCCTACTCTGTCCCTCCCTACAAACAAGATTTAGCACAGAATAGCACACTGATAATTGCCACGAGTGTCCTTCTCTGTCCCTAAACTCAAGGATTGAAAATATGGAACAGCAAAATTGGTTTAGAACAGAATAGCACACTGACACTTTCCCTCACTGTCCTACTCTGTCCCTCCCTACAAACAAGATTTAGCACAGAATAGCACACTGAAAATTGCCACGAGTGTCCTTCTCTGTCCCTAAACTCAAGGATTGAAAATATGGAACAGCAAAATTGGTTTAGAACAGAATAGCACACTGACACTTTCCCTCACTGTCCTACTCTGTCCCTCCCTACAAACAAGATTTAGCACAGAATAGCACACTGAAAATTGCCACGAGTGTCCTTCTCTGTCCCTAAACTCAAGGATTGAAAATATGGAACAGCAAAATTGGTTTAGAACAGAATAGCACACTGACACTTTTCCTCACTGTCCTACTCTGTCCCTCCCTGCAAACAAGATTTAGCACAGAATAGCACACTGAAAATTGCCACGAGTGTCCTTCTCTGTCCCTAAACTCAAGGATTGAAAATATGGAACAGCAAAATTGGTTTAGAACAGAATAGCACACTGACACTTTCCCTCACTGTCCTACTCTGTCCCTCCCTACAAACAAGATTTAGCACAGAATAGCACACTGAAAATTGCCACGAGTGTTCTTCTCTGTCCCTAAACTCAAGGATTGAAAATATGGAACAGCAAAATTGGTTTAGAACAGAATAGCACACTGACACTTTCCCTCACTGTCCTACTCTGTCCCTCCCTACAAACAAGATTTAGCACAGAATAGCACACTGATAATTGCCACGAGTGTCCTTCTCTGTCCCTAAACTCAAGGATTGAAAATATGGAACAGCAAAATTGGTTTAGAACAGAATAGCACACTGACACTTTCCCTCACTGTCCTACTCTGTCCCTCCCTACAAACAAGATTTAGCACAGAATAGCACACTGAAAATTGCCACGAGTGTCCTTCTCTGTCCCTAAACTCAAGGATTGAAAATATGGAACAGCAAAATTGGTTTAGAACAGAATAGCACACTGACACTTTCCCTCACTGTCCTACTCTGTCCCTCCCTACAAACAAGATTTAGCACAGAATAGCGCACTGAAAATTGCCACGAGTGTCCTTCTCTGTCCCTAAACTCAAGGATTGAAAATATGGAACAGCAAAATTGGTTTAGAACAGAATAGCACACTGACACTTTCCCTCACTGTCCTACTCTGTCCCTCCCTACAAACAAGATTTAGCACAGAATAGCACACTGAAAATTGCCACGAGTGTCCTTCTCTGTCCCTAAACTCAAGGATTGAAAATATGGAACAGCAAAATTGGTTTAGAACAGAATAGCACACTGACACTTTCCCTCACTGTCCTACTCTGTCCCTCCCTACAAACAAGATTTAGCACAGAATAGCAAACTGATAATTGCCACGAGTGTCCTTCTCTGTCCCTAAACTCAAGGATTGAAAATATGGTTCAGCAAAATTGGTTTAGAACAGAATAGCACACTGACACTTTCCCTCACTGTACCTCTCTGTCCCTACAAACAAGGATTAGCACAGAATAGCACACTGTCACTGACACTCTCCCTACCTATCCTTATTTGTCCCTAAACACAAGGAATCCAGGATTAGTAAAGGAAAAATAATGACACTGTCCCTGCCTATGCTTCTCTTTCCCTGCTCCGGAACACACTACACAAGGCCGCCGCGCTGGCGGCCTTTTATAGTGTGGGGCGTGTACTAAACCCCCTCAGCAATAATTGGCCACAGGCATCCTGCCTGTGGCCAATCATTGCTCTCCTCGCTGCCGGCGCTGTGATTGGCCAAGCATGCGGGGTCACAGTGCATGCTTGGCCAATCACAGCGCCTGGATGACACTGCGATGGCGTAGTGCATTGTGGGCCGTTCGCGTCACTCGAATTTGGCGCAAACGGGCCAAATAGTTCGATCTTCGTCGAACGATCGAACAGCCGATGTTCGAGTCGAACGTATGTTCGACTCGAACACGAAGCTCATCCCTACCGGTTAGCAGTTGAAGTGGATCCTGGAACATAGCAACGGGGAATCTGAAGTTTTTCTAGTGACTTCAAAGAATATCTTCACCTTTCCCACTTGTGTTGATTCTCACTAGGCAAGGGAGTATCCCAGTCTATGTTCTCAGTAGACAACTGCCTTAGTAAAATCTTACCTTGAATGGTAACTGGAGCAAGGAAACCCAGTGGGTCATAGATGCTATTCACCACGGACAGGACTCCTCTCTTAGTGAAGGGTTTGTCACAAGTTGACACTTGGAAGGTGAATTTGTCTTGCTTGATGTTCCACAACAAACCCAGACTTCGCTGTACAGGAGGCACATCTGTACCTAAGTCAAGGTTTTTTGGACTAGTGGCATAGTCCTCAGAGTGAAAGGCATTCATAAGTTCCTGGCTCTTGGATATAATCTTGTGCAGTCTAAGGTTTGCTACAGACAGCATCTCCTTTGTTCTGGTGAGAAGATCAATTGCTTCTTTAGCAGTTGGAAAGGACTTAAGTGCGTCATCAACATAGAAGTTTCTTTCAACAAATTGACGGGCATCAGATCCATATTCAACTTCTCCAGTTTGAGCTGTTCTCCTTAGCCCATAAGTTGCCACTGCTGGGGAAGGACTGTTACCGAAGACATGTACCTTCATGCGATAATCTATAACTTCCTTGTTGAGGTGATTGTCCTTGTGCCATAGAAACCTGAGGTAGTTTCTGTTGTCTTCTCTGACGATGAAGCAGTGAAACATCTGTTGAATGTCGGCCATTACTGCTACAGGCTCTTGTCTGAAACGAATCAAGACTCCTGTTAGACTGTTGTTCAAGTTGGGTCCTGTAAGGAGCATGTTGTTAAGAGAAACACCTTCGTGCTGAGCACTGGAATCAAAGACAACTCTGATTTGGTCTGGTTTGCGTGGGTGATACACGCCAAAGGATGGAAGGTACCAGCATTCTTCTCCCTCCTTTAGTGGGGGAGCAGGCTCTGCATGATCTCTGTCAAATACATTTTGCATAAAGTCCACAAAGTGCTTTTGCATCTCTGGTTTCCTGCTTAAGTTTCGCTTTAAGGAGGAGAATCTACTGATGGCCTGCTGTAAGTTGTTGGGCAATCTCTCTCTTGGGAGACGAAAGGGTAGGGGTGCTACCCAGTTATTGGAGTCATCTTGAAAGAACTCATTGTCCATTACCTTGATGAATTCTTTGTCTTCCATTGAAGGAGCCAGGATGTCATCTTCACTGGTTGCATTAAACACTGTAGAGCCGAAGTCGCCATCATGGCAGGAGAAAGGGCTTGTGTCACCTGAGATACCATGTTGCCATTTGTGGCTGGCTATCTTCTCTTTCACCCAGTAGTGATGTGGGCATGGCTCAAAGTAAGTGTTTCGGCCATTTGGCAGAACATTTGTCTTGAATGACGAAATGTTGGTAGGTCTTTTCATTTTGCCTATGCAGACATTGCCTATGATGACCCATCCTAGATCCGTGCGCTGGGCAAATGGGGCATCTGGGGGTCCACTGACTTGTCTGTGTACCTTGTGAACTCTTAGAATGTCTCTTCCTAACAGAAGAAGGATCTGAGCATCTTTGTCAAGCGGCGGTATCTCATTTGCTATTACCCTGAGGTGAGGGTGATGGAAAGCAGCAGCTGGAGTAGGGATTTCTTCCCTGTTGGCAGGTATCTGATTGCACTCAACAAGTGTAGGTAAGGGTAATTGCAAGTTACCTTTGAGAGAAGATACCATGAGTCCATGAGCCCTTCTTCCAGAAACCTCTATAGTTCCACTACAGGTACCCAAGGTGTAAGGATGAGCTTCGCCTTTTATTTCAAATAGATTGAACAATTCCGATTTTGCAAGTGATCGATTGCTCTGATCGTCTAAGATAGCATATGCCTTTAGAGACTTTTCTGGTTGATCCTTGTGGTATATGTTCACCAAGCATATCTTAGCACAGGACTTACCACAGCGGTCTTCTCCACAAACTTCAGTGCAGGATGAAGAAATGATGGTAGAATTAGGCACTTGGTCTGTATTCTCCCCGCCATGCGTTAACCTGGGAGGAGTGTTGGCAGGTTGTGCAGAGCTGGGCTCAAGAGGATGGAGGGCTTGCACATGTTCTTCAGAGCCACACTCTATGCACTTGATGGACACATTACAGTCCCTTCCAAAATGTTCTGTAGAAGCACAGCACCTGAAACATACCCTAAATGTCTTTAAAAGCTCCTTGCGCTCTTCCAGAGGCTTTTTCCTAAAGCCGATACATTTATTGAGGGGGTGTGGCTTCTTGTGTATGGGACACTCTCTGTTAGGGTTTTCAATCTTCCTACTCTGTTTGTTCGTGGCCAGAACTGTGGTAGGGGTGGGAAGGATGTCAGTCTTTTTCACAGACACTGGGCCTCTATGGTTTCCTTTAGTTGCCCTGAAGACTGGTACTCTTAGGAAAGGGTGAGAAGAGGCTGTACTCACCGTAGGAAAAACTTGGATCGTTCTTGGTCTCTGCAATTTTCCTGATGAATTCACAGAAGAAAGAGAATGGAGGGAAGGAAACCTTGTTCTCTCTTTTGTATGATGACCCTAGTGCAGTCCATTTCTCTTGCAAACCATACGGGAGCTTGGAGACAATTGGGTTTACCCCTCTTGGAGTGTCAAGGTAACTGAGTCCAGGTAGTTTTGGGTCTGTCTTGGCTAGCTGAAGCTCAAGGAGAAGGTCACTCAGTCTCTGGAACTCCTTGTTGTCCTTACCGGATATCTTTGGGAAAGTTTCCAGACGCATGAACAAAGCATTTTCTATAGCTTCTGGACTGCCATAACTTTGCTCTAGTCGCTCCCATGCAGCTGTGAGGCCTGCAGTAGGATTGTCCATGAAAACCGATCTTAATGGCTTAACACGTGCAGCAGATAGAGGACCAAGTCATTTGATCAGCAGATTCAATTCTTGATCAGCTGTAATGCCAATATTGCTGATTGTAGTTCTGAAGGCACATTTCCAACTTCTGTAGTTCTCAGGTTGGTCATCAAAACTTGTAAGACCAGTGTTTGTGAGCTCCCTGCGAAGCATGTACCTCACAAACTCTTCTGTTTCAGTTGTCTCCGCCTTTATGTGTGTAGCGGCCTCACCCCCTTCACATGTTTATCGGTTGTCCGAAAGCTCTTGTCTAGGGGTACCTGAGTTTCGAGAGTGAGGTGCGCTACGGCCCATGTCCTCCCCATGGCTGTGGGTGAGGTGAAGGCCAGCATCAATATCTTCCTCGGGCCAAATGTGCATTGGGTTGCGGAACTTAGCCCTGCTATGCTGGAATCTCCCTTTGCTCCCATCAACAGAGTCCATCTGTTAGTTTTATTCCGTAGCTCCACAACAAACAATATATGGCAGGATACGGTGGGATGAGCAGGCCGAGGCACTATCCGGATTGTAGTCCCTACACCCCCTGTGCTATGACCAGGGGTTGCAGGAGTCTTGATTAGAACAACTTCGCTGCGCTGCGGCCCCTATCAGGGGAAGATGACCCTCCAAGGGAGTTACCGGAGGCCCGTCCGTCACCGGGTTGACGCTGCTCCGGAGTCTTCAGACGGGTGACCTCCCCAGCCTCCTCACCTCAGATGCGGGTCCCCTCGCAAGGGGCACCCTGGAATCACTTCACCCTCGCGGGACCCGGTCGAAGTCACCAGGTCCCAGGCCTTCTACAAAGTACCTCACCCCAGGCTGAAGGTGCCTGGGATGGACTCCAACTCCAGCTTCATTCCGGCCAGGCCTAGGGTGCCCAGGCCGGAACCTTGAACCGCCCGTACCCAGGCCGAGGGCGCCTGGGTATGTCAAGAGATGATCCCCCAAAGACCTTGTGGCGAGGGCGTCTCCCCCTTTTATCTCCTCCCATCGACACCACGGCGGGTTCCCCGCCCCAGCCGTACCATCTCCAGGAAGGGACAAAAAGGGTAACACTGTGGTAGTGATTCTACCTCGAGCCTGTAGGTACCCCGCCACCCACAGGCCAAGGAGAATATTGCACCACCCAATCCTCCACGAATAACAAAAAGGGGTCTAATCCCTGACATAATTACACACCTGGGTCTCTCTACCCCCAGGTGTATCCCACTAACTTTGAAGACCCCGCTACACACTCCCCCTTGTGATTTGACGCTGGTCCCCAGCGTCAGGTGCACACCCATGTCTCCCAAGAAGTGGTGACATGAAGTGGGCCCCAGAGGCTATCCCTCAAATTTTGGATACTGTGTGTGCCAAGACCTGCTCCAGGGAAAGGGAACTATAAAACATTAAAACTTTTGTATAAAACATCTGTCATGTACACATATACAATCCCTCCCGTCACTGTCTAAGAACCACCCCATACTCAGTAGTCTTGACCGACGAATCTCCTGCAGAAGGGAAACAAAAAAAAACACATCCTAACACTCTGTGTTAACTTGGCATGAGTGGGTCCGTCAGCCGAGAGACCCACTCACTCCAATAAGTAAGTAATGCATGTGGAACATTTCAAACAACCGTTGCACAACACTGCCACCTGGTGACAGTGCTGCGGTAATGACACTTGGTGAGATCTTCATTCTTCCTGCTTTCCTACTCTGACTCTACCCCAAAAGTCTCTGCCTTTGGCACATGAAGAAAAGGGAGAAAAAAAACAACAGCTCCCAAGTCTCCAGTGAGTAAAAGAAAAGCCCAAATCAAAACAAAAGTAGGGCACAGTTCTAGGCGTCTGGGAATGTCTCTTCCAGAAAGTTTCAACAGCAACAAGATAGGAGCTCACTTCTCCTATAAGTAGAACCTTGGATCCGGCAGAAACAGGGGCTTCAGGTGCCCGTCAAACACTTCCACCGAATACGTGACATCCTCTCCTTCTTTCCTGCAGATGAGCACCTTATCGGCATGAATATGGCGCCCAAGTCTCCAATCAGCTCTGCAGTCCTTGAACTTTTTAGACACAGGCGGCGAACATGACAGGTATCGCCTGGCATGGGGTACTTTAAGCTTTTCCCATACAAACTCGTCATACCACCTTGGTCGCAGGACCTCGACTTCATACAATAAGTCCCGAGGCAAATAGGGGTACTCCCACCCATATTCACGGGCGACTCTCTGGGAGAAAAGTCTCTGCAACCTGGCTAGAGGCGGCATCACATCTCGCTCGCTCACCTTCTCCTGGCTGCACGATGGCCTCCGGGTGCCGAGGTACCTTCACCATCTCGGGTTGCTTTGTCTTTGGTGCCCGCAACGAAGCACGCTGCATCCCCACCATCAGAGCGGGTGATGTAGTTGAATGAGGAAAGTTGGCCCGAGGACTAGATTTCCTCGGGAACTCCGGGGCCTGCGCCCGGAGCGTACTGTCTTCTGACAATGACTCTAGGTCGGAGGTGTCATACATCTCAGCGGGAAGGTA
Organism: Rana muscosa; assembly: GCA_029206835.1. NCBI lineage: Eukaryota > Metazoa > Chordata > Amphibia > Anura > Ranidae > Rana > Rana muscosa. The sequence goes on from CM055117.1 coordinate 1,044,825,420, forward strand.
GTCTCTAGTAGACGGAAGGCTACCCTCCCTTGCGGGCTCCCCCGACTGTGGACCCCCGACACCTCCAACCAACACCACAGTCCCAGCCCCTGGCTCACCTGGACCTTCTGAAGAACTGGGATGTCCGGGACTCTCTTCTCTACCGGCGCCATCCAGGCCAGGCAAGCGGCGGGGTGAAGCTCGACCACGACCATAGGATGCCTGTACCAGGCCGACTTTCCTCTTCGGAGGTGGGAGCAGGGAGTCTGTAGTGACCGAAGCAGCGTCCTCGGATTTTCCTCTCTCAGTCTCTGATTGGGCAGTCCCATCGCCCTGGTCAGCGCGCATGGGGACCTCCGCAAAGGCCCGGATCTCTCCCTCCGGAGTGGCGGTTCCTGTGATGCAGTTGAGGCGAAGGGCCCGGGGCCTTACTGTGGATGATTCGACCTCAAAAAGAAATTCTTTGCACGCTTCACATCGCCCGAACGGCTTCAGTTGGACCACCAGTCCCGAGCATCCGGGACAGATCACACCGAGGGCCTCCGTGTCTCTGCATGAATACAGAGCCAACTGTCCTCGGGGCCTGAGCCTTATCCCCGTGTCTGTAATGGGCGCAGCAAATGCAGTCATTTTCGTGGGGTAAGGTACCGGCATCCACGGGGAGCTTGAGGCCATCCCGACCACCTGCTGTTCCATCACGCGCTCACCTCGCGCCGGAGTCTCCACGTGTATCTCCACACGTGGCCAAACTCCTCCCACGACTTGCACGTTTTCGCGGGCTTCCTTCAGTCTCCTCCCACGAATTGCGCAGTCATGGGGTGCCTCGTGGCGCAGTGCATTAACAGTCCCCACATGTAGTACTTCACACGGCTGGACCTCTCCCTTTTTACGCTCCTCCGCGTGGGCCTTTCCCGACTTAGAGTCATGTCCACAACTCCGAGCAGGGATGCACTTTGGCCAATCACATGGCTGACCTGCTCGGACCTCCTCCGGGCAGCAAAGTCCAGACACAACCGTTCCAACCCTTAGGATCAATACACATTTCATCCCGGACTCACGAGCCCCCACGTGTAGCGGCCTCACCCCCTTCACATGTTTATCGGTTGTCCGAAAGCTCTTGTCTAGGGGTACCTGAGTTTCGAGAGTGAGGTGCGCTACGGCCCATGTCCTCCCCATGGCTGTGGGTGAGGTGAAGGCCAGCATCAATATCTTCCTCGGGCCAAATGTGCATTGGGTTGCGGAACTTAGCCCTGCTATGCTGGAATCTCCCTTTGCTCCCATCAACAGAGTCCATCTGTTAGTTTTATTCCGTAGCTCCACAACAAACAATATATGGCAGGATACGGTGGGATGAGCAGGCCGAGGCACTATCCGGATTGTAGTCCCTACACCCCCTGTGCTATGACCAGGGGTTGCAGGAGTCTTGATTAGAACAACTTCGCTGCGCTGCGGCCCCTATCAGGGGAAGATGACCCTCCAAGGGAGTTACCGGAGGCCCGTCCGTCACCGGGTTGACGCTGCTCCGGAGTCTTCAGATGGGTGACCTCCCCAGCCTCCTCACCTCAGATGCGGGTCCCCTCGCAAGGGGCACCCTGTAATCACTTCACCCTCGCGGGACCCGGTCGAAGTCACCAGGTCCCAGGCCTTCTACAAAGTACCTCACCCCAGGCTGAAGGTGCCTGGGATGGACTCCAACTCCAGCTTCATTCCGGCCAGGCCTAGGGTGCCCAGGCCGGAACCTTGAACCGCCCGTACCCAGGCCGAGGGCGCCTGGGTACGTCAAGAGATGATCCCCCAAAGACCTCGTGGCGAGGGCGTCTCCCCCTTTTATCTCCTCCCATTGACACCACGGCGGGTTCCCCGCCCCAGCCGTACCATCTCCAGGAAGGGACAAAAAGGGTAACACTGTGGTAGTGATTCTACCTCGAGCCTGTAGGTACCCCGCCACCCACAGGCCAAGGAGAATATTGCACCACCCAATCCTCCACGAATAACAAAAAGGGGTCTAATCCCTGACATAATTACACACCTGGGTCTCTCTACCCCCAGGTGTATCCCACTAACTTTGAAGACCCCGCTACATGTGAGATGCTGTTGGCTGTATGGTGCTGATTGCATTATCTTTGACATTGTTGTTAAAGGACACAGGGAAATATGGTGCAGCAGATGCATCCAGGTGAGTTGCTTGCTTGAAGTCAGTTGTTCCAATGGTACGTTGATTCAAGGCTGTACCGATGACTGGAGATTGATGACTTGCTTGAAGCTTGCGCTGATGCTCTGTGACGTATGAAGGCAGGCAAGGTAGGCAGGTAGGAAATGCAGTGGAGTGATTTTGAGTGCAGGAAGTTGCTGGAACCTCTTTAACTTGAAGCTGTGAAGGAGTCTCTATGTAGCCGGGAGCATTGGAGACAATGGAGTGTGCACTGCAGTGGCTTAGGACATAGTCTTTAGTGCGTTTGAGGGGGTCTTCCATATCTGCTATGTTTAGGTTAATGCTGTCTTTCTCACTTGCACCTTCGTCTGCACTGATAGCTTGCTGTAGGACCCTTAGCTTTGCCATAGCTGCGTCATGTTTACACTGTTCATTTAAGGTTTCCATTGTTGCTCTTTGTCGTGCTGACTGCGCTTCTGACTCTGCCCTCTGAGCTTCCAACTCTGCTCTTTGACGTGCTGACTGCGCTTCCAACTCTGCTCTTTTTTCTGCATATGCCACCTGCACTTTGCTGGCTTCCACTTCAGCGCGGGCATTAATAAGTCACTCACTGAGTGTTGAGTATCTTGAACTATGGGATCTTGACGAGTTTTTAGAACGTCTGGTGGAAACAGATCTGTGAGATGCAGTGTCCTGTAACAGCTTTATTTTTGCTTCTGCCTTTAATCTGGTTTGCTGGATAAAACTGTCTCTTTCAATATTGAGAGCATTGACGCGCTTTAATTGTGTCATCACACTTTCTGTATTCATGTTTTGCAAGACATTAGTGAATTTGCTGCTGGTAAGCTGATAAAGCTCATATGAGGCAGAAAGTTGTTTAATGGCGCCCTCTAGTGTCAGTAGTTCACGTTCAACAGACACTGTATTGGCTTCAGCAAGGATTTTCTCCCAGACTAATTCCAAGCTATTTGACAATTCAGTCCTTGAAGCTTCATAATTCTCCATTACTTTCCAAGTGGGTTTAACTGAGCGTTTGGGTAACTCAGTTTCTTCAGGAACTTGTGAGGAAGGAGATGTGAGTTCACATGCAGAAGCTTGGTCACTCATGATAGCAGACTGACTGTGTAAGCAGGCAGGATCTGTGTGCTGAAATATGACACTGTGCAGATTGTCTCAGGCTATAAGGCTGCCATGTGCTGCTCTGTCCCTTCTTTCTTGCTATGAGGGCAGTAAATCTTGTCTGTTTCAGTACTGACATGCAGAAATCTTGTAATTAGGCTGTGAAACTCCGTTTTTCTACTGTTCTGTCTCAACTACAACGCGATAAAGTTCATCTCCAGGTTGAAGTAGGCCTTACTCAAGCTGGTTTGCTATTATCCCTTGCATTGATACAGGCAGTTTAACTCAATGAATAAACTCACAGTTAGGACGACAGACGATGAATCCTTTCGAATGTTCCGTTTAATGATGGATATTCATAGGTAGAAAAACGTTGCAATTGTAAGCCACATGTAAGATGTTTAGCATGGAAGATATACAGGAGTAATGACCAGAATCAGGAAGTGGAGGAGATATATAAAGAACTACGGTGAGAGAGAGAGTTCAGCTAGAAAGAAGGGGACAGATCTTAAAGACACAGAGCAAGAATAATCATATAGTGTAACACAACAACTGTGTAATTTAAATTTACATAGTGAAGGAAGTTCCCTGCTTAAGCCAATGACGTAGGCGGGTCCGACATACCGAGGGGGCGGACCTGATGGGGAACTGCTCTCACAGCTTGATGGGGCAGAGTCTTTCTCTGTTTGCATCATGCACATGAATGGCAGTATTCCTCAACTTCAGCCCTCATGCAGGGCCAATAGAAACGGTCTCTAACAAGTTGGAAAGTCCTTTCCGCTCCCAGGTGACCATGGTTGTCATGTAAGGCGATCATGACCGTCTCCCTGTGTTTCTCCGGCAGAAACAACTGCCACTTGTCTTCTTGGTCATCAGAGGGGCCCCTTCGGTAGACCACTCCCTGATACACCTGTAGCCTGTCCCACTCTTTTTTTAACAGGCAAGCTTCCTTCGAGGGGTGACGTAAGAGTATGTTTGGGTTCTGATTTTCTAATGCTTCTAGGACCAATCTCCCCATAGGGTCCTCCTGTTGGTCGGATCTCAACTCCTTTTTGGTCAGTCTGGGTAGGTTGTCTTCCCCCAGTAAGGTTGCTCCACAGTACTGCTTGGGGACTCCTACAATAGTGACCCCTATCTCTTCTGCTCTTGAGCCTCCCTTGGCTTGGAGTTCAGCCCCTTGGCAAAGGGCCCGCACCCCGTCAGGTGCCACTTGGGTCCAGTCTTCACTACTGTGGGTGGGAACATGAGACCTTCTGGACAGGGCGTCCGCATCTCGGTTTCCCGCCCCAGGTCTATATTTCAAGCTGAAATTGAAGGCAGACAGCGCCGCCAGCCATCTATGTCCTGTGGCATCCAGCTTTGCTGTGGTAAACAGGTAGGTAAGGGGATTGTTATCCGTTTTTACAGTGAAATCTGCTCCATATAGGTAATCTCGAAGTTTGTCTACTACGGCCCACTTGAGGGCCAGGAACTCCAACTTATGGGTGGGATAGTTCTTTTCAGAGGGGGTCAAGCTTCTGCTCACATACGCAACAGGTCTCTGTTGCCCTTCATGCTCCTGGTAGAGTACTCCTCCCAGACCATCATGACTGGCATCCACATGGAGTTCGTAAGGCTTCTTTGGGTCTGCATAGGCCAGAACAGGGGCGGTGGTCAAGCTCTTTTTCAGCATCTGGAAGGCGCCTTCACACTTCTCAGTTCACTGGTCCTTGACTGACTCTCCTGACTTCCTGGGGCCCGAGTCATCCTCTTCCCCCTCCGTCTTCAGCAACTCATTCAAGGGTCTCGCTATTCGAGCAAACCCCTCCACGAACCTCCTGTAATAGGAACAGAATCCTAGGAAGGACTTGAGTTCTGTTACAGTGGTAGGTCTTGGCCAGGAGGTGACAGCCTCCAGTTTTTCAAGGTCTGTGGACACCCCATTTTCAGACACTATGTGTCCCAGATAGTTGACTGAAGACTGATAAAATTGGCACTTTTCAGGTGAGAGCTTGAGTCCTTCTTCACTCAGCCTCTTCAAGACCTTCTCCAGCCTTTCTTCATGCTCCTCCAAAGTTCTGCCAAAGACTATGATGTCATCCAAGTATACAAGGACCTCGATGAGGTTCATGTCTCCCACAGTCTTCTCCATCAGTCTTTGGAATGTGGCTGGAGCTCCAGACAGACCTTGAGGCATCCGATTAAATTCAAAGAATCCCACTGGGGTTATGAAAGCCATCTTTTCTTTGTCTTCTGGGTGCATCGGGATCTGATAATACCCACTCTTTAAGTCCATAACACTGAACCACTTGGCTCAGGACAAGCTCTGCAAGGCATCTTCTATCCTTGGAGTGGTATACTGATCCGGAGTGGTTCTCCTGTTGAGGGTCCTATAGTCAATACACAACCTTAGTGACCCGTTCTTCTTCCGGACCACTACTATGGGGGAGGCATACGGACTTCTAGATTCCTGGATAACACCTGTTCGCTTGAGCTCAGCAAGCTGTTCCCTCAAATCCTCGAGGTCTGCCAATGGAACCCGCCTAACCCTTTCTCTGAAGGGCTTGTCTTCCTGGAGGCGGATTCGATGGGTGGCACTCCTAGCACACCCCACATCAAACTCATCATGTGAGAAGATCCTCTCCCACCGAGTCAACTGGTTCCGGGCTCTCTCTCTCCAAGCCCTGGGCAGGTTTGGATTCTCCATGGAAAACTTCTCCCACACTGTACTCTCTCCATCTGTCTTCCCCACATCTGATGAGGCAACTGGTGTGGCTGGGCTCACCCGGCCCAATAACAGCCTGGCAGGGACTTCCATGGGGCCATCCGTGGTGTTTCTGACACTCACAGGCACCTTGCAGTGGGCCTTCTTCAGGGCCCTCACCGGGACCATTTCCGGGACTACCTCCAAGCCCGAAGGTTCTTCTCTTGAGTCGGGTTCCAACATCACAAAAGGGCCCGGCTGCTCCCAAGTGAGTTTCACTGTGGCCTTCAAGCAGGTTACCGGGTTGCAGCACTATTCCTTTTTTTCCCGAGTCTCCAGACCTTCCCTAGCCCCTCTTCCGGGGCCTTCTGCTCCAAGATCAGTCGTTGGAAGGCAGTCTTCAACATGGGATGAATCTCCGTGACTGGGAGGTTCTTCCTTCTTGTTAGTGGGACCAAAAGTCTTCGCACCAGATCCGTGTTGGTTCCTATTATCAAGGAACTCCTGTTGGCTCCAGGCGGTCGGGGGCACACCACAGCCAAGGTGTCGAACACTTCCCCCTTCCCTGCTATGGATGGGTCAAACGTCAGTCTTATAGGTAGATAGCCATCATAAGGAAACTTTTCTGTTCCAATTCCCCATATCTCCAAGTCTTCAATCTTCTGTATGGGTAGGTGACTTAGGTGCCTGTCGTAGAAGTCTCGATACAACAAGGTCACCTGCGCTCCAGTATCCAACAGGGCTCTTGTGTAGATCCCCTCTACTTGAATGGATACGATTGGGGAGGGACCCACCAGTTTCTCTGGGTACTGCTTCAAAGGGGTCTCTTTCCTTGGATCTTTGCATTTCCCTTCTTGACTTTCCTTGCTCTTTTTGTCTTTGGACCTAAGTCTCTCCTGAGCCTGGTATGCATTGATCTCTCTCCTCTGTATGGGTGTAACTACCCGCTGAGGGACTTTATTGTGTTTCTTTGGAGTACGTTCCTTCTGAGTAACCCTTGGTTTCTTCTGTGGGGCCCTGGCCTCTTCTCTCATTCGCTTCTTATTCAGTATGGAGTTCCTTGATGATGATGGGCACCCGGTTGACTCCTTTACCGGTGCCCGTTGAAGTTTTCCGGCGGCTTGCGTTTATTCAGTCTCTTCTTCTTGGGACTGGCACATATTTTGGCGAGATGGCCAGCTCCCCCACAATTGAAGCAGATCACATTTCCCCAATTTTCCAGGGATGCGGGTGCTGAGGTATTCAGGAACAATTCCTTCCTCGGACTTTCCCTCTCTGGTACCCTTGACTCCTTTTCCATCAAGGAGGTCAACATTCCCAGCACTTGGGACATCTGCGACTTCAAGGTATCCACCTCTGCATCTCTTTCTAAGGTCATGGCCGTCCTGACCATCACCGGAGGAGGGTTCACCGTCTCAACTGGTTGGCTCCTCTTTTTCTCCTCCAGCATAGCTTCTTCCTCTCTGACTACTCGGATCAAGTCAGGGTACTCCAGGCTCTTCCCGTCCTGTCTTGTACGTAACGCCAGTGTGATGGGATCCAGTGGTTGAGATCCTCTCATCACCTGTTGGACCCGGGCCTCATCCACCTTCTTTGGGTCAATCCCTTTCTTTAAGATCATCTTGTGCAGTATTTTATCTAGGCGCATCATGAACTCTGATCGCTTCTCCCCTGCCTTTTGATAACAATGCTCCAGTTGGTAGGTGAGTTCAGTGATCTTCTCTGTTCCACCAAACACATTCTGCAGAATGTCTAGATAGTCCTGCGCAGTACAGTCTGTTTTGCTCACCTTGAGGTTGCGTACGGCCTCTAAAGCAGGCCCCTTCAAGCTCTCAGCAATTCTCTGCTTCTTCCTGTGGTCTGGGACTTCCCAATCCTCCAGAGCCTGAGTTGCATCGTCTAACCACTCCTCAAATCCTTCTTCGCCTGAAGGTACAGGTTTCCTTCCTGAAAACATTCTGAGTTTCCGGTATCCTGCTATTTGATAATCCGCCGGGTCTTTCTTGCATTGCGCTATTATTTCCCCTAGAACCGCGCATAATTCTGTGCTGAGGGTGCCCTGTGGCGACCCAGGACTCTCTTCTTTCTTTACATCCTTTAGGTTGGGTGGGACACGTATTAACTTATAAGTTTGTTTATCCACCGTTTCTATGCTTGGCTTCTTGAAGTCTTCTGGGACTCCATCCTTCCATTTTACCAGTACATATGTCAAAGGAGGTTCTGATCTTACATCCACTATCCATGCCTTCTGTTGTGGGGACAGTGACATCACTAACTGTTTCACTGCATCTTCTTGCCAGATCCCTGGGAGTTCTATAATCACTGCCCCATTTGGATCTGTGTTGGCTGCTGCGCACCACTTCACTATTTCTAGTGGGTCCATGCTGGTACTTTTTGGCTGCTATTTGCTGCAACAGGATCCCGGGACTCACGAGCCCCCACGTGTAGCGCTACCCCCAATTAAGAGAGCCGCTGATTTGATTTCGGGCCCTGCACGCAGTACCGCCAACCCCCGGCAATCTTACTCGACCCACTCTGGCACAGTCAGTCTAGGGTTAAACTCCTATCACTCTCAGGTGTATTATACTTAATAATCTCTAAACAGTCAGACAACACACTGAGGCAAGAATATAAAATATATATATCAGCTTTACTGGTAATGAAGGATTCAAGATATAACATGCAACATATACATGGGCCTGCAGAGCCCTGCATCAATCAATGTACTAGGTGCAGCACAGTAATATGGCGCCGCGCAGTGTCCACCACGCGGAGCTATTATGGCGTGCGTTTGCCTATGGTGCAGTAACACAAACTTTCTAAACTCCCCCTAAGTCAGGCCTGACATGGAATGGAACTGAGTCTCTTTCCCCTAGGAAAGGAAGGTTTCTTCACCGGCCAGCTTTCGTTGGTGCACTTAAAGAGATAACCATTTGTAATCCACATTGGGTGTTAACTTGAAATAACAGGGCAAAACGGGGGGGGGGGTAGATACTTCAAGCAAGGCCTCAGGCTTCAGGCCTTGCTTCACAGCCGATCCGCACCGGATGACTTGTCACTTGACGTGCCGTGTCCCAAGAGAGCGAGCTCCGCCTCGCCTCCCACTTAAGTAACCCCTCCCATGAGTCTCTGCGGTGGAACCTCCGCCCTCGGCCCGAATGGGGTTCTGGGTAACGTAGTCCTGGGCCTTAGAAGAGACCCCGCTACACACACATAGGCTGTTATCAACTGTTTTTGGCTGGTGCGTTTTTTGGAAGGGTGAGGACACAATCTTCCTCCCCCAACAGGAATTGTAATAACAAATCACTAGCTTAGGTCAGCAGATGGGCGTACTCATTCGTGGTTACAAAATGTTCTTATTGTGTGTATTAGGCATTATGCTTCAACTACAAAAATGCACCCTCAGGTAAAAGAAAGTTGCAAATTCCGAAAGCCACCAAATCTTATCTAGCGCACTCACCCCAGACTTTACCTGCTTTTCTTTACTCGGCTCCTCCGCAGGAAAGAATGAGGCACACCGCACTAGCAGCCCATACCCTCCTGGATGGGGAGGTTGAGCGGTGTTAGTTTCTCGGGCTTGTCTGCGGCTGGTGTTAGAATCCTCCCGAGCTGATCTCGCCTCTGCATTTAGCCAGAGGCAAGTCCTTAATTCTCCCTAGTAAAGTAACTGTCCACACCAACTGAAAGTCCAACCTTTATATTTATTTCACCATGGATAACAAATAGTCTCTATGAGAGCAGACAGGTTGATACAAGACACAGGTCAGATAAGGTGGGAGGAGGTCCAGGCACAAACTCAATTTAGGTTTCTCTTACTGTTCTGCTTTCACGAACAGGCTTGGGTGCAAGGTCTCTGCCACAGACCGGGTGAATATGAAAACTCACTGCCACTGACTTGTTGAAGTTGGTCACTGCCACTGACCTGGTGAATAGGGCCTTCCCCTATTTGGTCACTGCCACTGACCTGGTGTGCGTAGAGTCACTGCCACTATGACCTACAGAACATGCACTTCCTTCTGGAGAAACTTGGCCCTTGTTAAGGAGAAGAACCTCCCTCCGGAGAGTTACCAGAGGCCCCCACTGTCACCACGACTCTGCGCTGGGTCTTCAGAAGGGGTCACCTCCCTGGCCTCCTCGATCCTGGACACGTGTCCCCACGCAAGGCAGCACCCTGGGAGCCCTCAATCCCCGGCGGAACCAGCTATGACTAAGCACTTGTTCCCAGTGTGAAACATGTCAGTTGTACCCCTTTTTGTCTGCTGTGACTTGTAGTGCTTTGCAATTTTTAAATAAAGGCTACCTTAACGTTTTTTTTGGAGTGCGGCTGTCCACATATTCATCCTATTTCTTGGAACCCAGCCGAAGGCGCTGAGCTCCGGGCCTCTGAAATAGTACCTCACCCCAGACTGAAGGTGTCTGGGATAAAACAGGAACTCGGCCCCTGGGCCTAGGACACCCAGAGGCGACACACGCACCACCCAGACTGAAGGTGCCTGAGCGCGACCCCTCTGGAAGATGGCCGCCCCTTTTTATACCCTCTCCCGACAGGCACAGCAGGTTCCCCGCCCCGCCGTCACTACTGCCGAGAGGGGACAAAAAAGGCACAGCTCTGCATCAGCGGCTCAACCTTGGCCCACGGCAACAGCGCCACCTGTAGGCCATAGGGAACAGCACACCAACACTATCTCCCAGGGACAAAAATGGTCCAAGAAGCCTGACAATTAGTGTATCTGAGCCATGTTACCACTCAGATACTTCCCCTAAATATAGCACCCTGCTACACATAAAACCCCTGTAGATCCTACCCTATGGGTGCTCAACCTATGGTCCCTCCAGCTGATGCGGAACTGCAAGTCGCTGACAGTTACAAGTGTAGCGGGGTGGTCAAATTTGAGGGAGGTGTCTGAGTGCTAATCAGGCTCAGACACCTTAAATTGTAAGGAGTTATGGACCATTTTTTTGTCCTCAGGGGATAGTATTGGTGTGAAGTTCCCTGTGGCCTATGGGTGGCGCTGCCATATTGGGCCGTGGTTGAACCACCAGTGCAGTGCTGTGCCTTTTGTGACCCCTCTCGGCAGCCGTACAGTGGGGCCAGGAGAGGATATAAAAGGGGCAGACATCCTCTGATCGGGGTCCACCCCCAGGCACCTTCAGCCTGGGAGTGCGTGTGGCTCATCTCCGGGTGCCCTCGGCCCGGAGGCTGTGTTCCGGTTCCACCTCAGGCACCTTTTGCCTGGGGTGAGGTACTACCTCACCGTTCCTGTCCGCTTGGGTATGGAGACCCGGGAGCTGCAGCGACAGCTCGGGGCCCAGCGCCTTTGGCTGGGGTCGGCTAGAGATTGAGGAGTCCAGGGTGCCGCCTTGCGAGGGGACCCGCACCCTAAGAGAAGGGAGGATCATTCAGAAGGACCGATGCGAGAGTCACGGTGAAAGAAGGGTCTGTTGACTCTCTGGGGGGACATCTTCTCCTTGATAGCGGCCATGTTCTAGGAAGGGAGTTCAAGTTCATCAGGTCTGTGGCAGAGACCTTATTCATCAGGTCTGTGGCAGAGACCAAAAGTTTTGCCAGGTCCGTGGCAGGGGCCTTATTCACCAGGTCTGTGGCAGAGACCAACCTCACGGTCTGTGGCAGAGACTGTGCGCCAAAAACTGTTTGAGAATCTGAACAGTGAAGAGTTTGAGCTACGTTTGTGCCTGGACCTCCTCCACACCTTAGGCTGTCCTGTTTCCTTTGCTCCAACCTTTTCCTATTTAAAGAGACTGTTTATTACAAAGTGAGAATAAATACTGAGTTGGAGTTTCAGCTGGTGTGGACATTTACATTACTGGGGAAGTCAAGGACTTGCATCTACACAAGGTAGAGGTGAGAATCATTCTCAGGAGGACTTTGACTCTGGCTGCAGACATGGGACCCAAAAATAACACCGCTCAACCTCTTTACACAGGAGTAGGGATGAGCTTCGAGTTCGAGTAGAACTCATGTTCGACTCAAACATTGCCTGTTCGCCCGTTCGCCGAACAGCGAACAAATTGGGGTGTTCGCGGCAAATTCGAAAAATCTATGGGAGAAATCTAAAGTGCTAATTATAAAGGCTTATATGCAAGTTATTGTCCTAAAAAGTGTTTGGGGACCCGGGTCCTGCCCCAGGGGACATGTATCAATGCAAAAATAAGTTTTAAAAACGGCCGTTTTTTCGGGAGCAGTGATTTTAATAATGCTTAAAATGAAAAAATAAAAGTGAAATATTCCTTTAAATTTCGTGCCTGGGGGGGTGTGTATGATATGCATGTAAAGTGGCGCATGTTTCCCGTGCTTAGAACTGTCCCTGCAAAAAATGTCATTTTTGAAAGAAAAAAAGTCATTTAAAACTCACTCGCGGCTATTAATGAATTGTCGGCTCCCGGCAATACATACAAAAGTCATTGATAAAAAAAAAAAAAAAAAAAAAGCGTGGGGGTTCCCCAGAATTCAATTACCAGGCCCTTCAGATCTGGCATGGATTTTAAGGGGAACTCCACCCCAAATTTAAAAAAAAATGGCGTGGAGTCCCCCTAAAAATCCATACCAGACCCCTTATCCAAACACGCAACCTGGCCGGCCGCAGGGGAAGAGGGGGGGACGAGAGAGCGGCCCCCCCTCCCTCCTGAACCGTACCAGGCCACATGCCCTCAACATAGGGAGGATGTCCCCATGTTGATGGGGACAAGGGCCTCATCCCCACAACCCTTGCCCGGTGGTTGTGGGGGTCTGCGGGCGGGGGGTTATCGGAATCTGGAAGACCCCTTTAACAAAGGGGACCCCCAGATCCCGGCCCCCCCCTATGTGAATTGGTAAGGGGTACATTGTACCCCTACCATTTCACGAAGAAAGCGTAAAAAAATGTTTAAAAAAACACACAAACACCTTGAAAAAGTCCTTTATTTAAAAAAAAAAAAAAACATTCCAGCGGTGAAATCCAGTGTCCCGCGGCGATCCCGATGTCCAGCGCTGTCCTTCATTGGTTGTGCCTGAGCGGACCTGATGGGGAACTCCCTCTCAGTATTTTAAATGTATAGACCCGCCCCTTCTAAAGTTCCCCATCAGGTCCGCTCAGCGGACCAGATGCGGAACATGAGAAGGGGCGGGTCTATACATGTATTACCAAAGTGAGAGCAGTTCCCCATCAGGTCCGCCCCCTCGGTATGTCGGACCCGCCTACGTCATTGGCTTGAGCGGGGAACTTCCTTCACTGTGTAATTTAAATTTACATAGTGAAGGAAGTTCCCCGCTCAAGCCAATGACGTAGGCGGGTCCGACATACCGAGGGGGCGGACCTGATGGGGAACTGCTCTCACTTTGGTAATACATGTATAGACCCGCCCCTTCTCATGTTCCGCCTCTGGTCCGCTGAGCGGACCTGATGGGGAACTTTAGAAGGGGCGGGTCTATACATTTAAAACACTGAGAGGGAGTTCCCCATCAGGTCCGCTCAGGCACAACCAATGAAGGACAGCGCTGGACATTGGGATCGCCGCGGGACACTGGATTTCACCGCTGGAATGTTTTTTTTTTTTTTTTTAAATAAAGGACTTTTTCAAGGTGTTTGTGTGTTTTTTTAAACATTTTTTTTTACACTTTATTTGTGAAATGGTAGGGGTACAATGTACCCCTTACCAATTCACATAGGGGGGCGGGATCTGGGGGTCCCCTTTGTTAAAGGGGTCTTCCAGATTCCGATAAGCCCCCTGCCCGCAGACCCCCACAACCACCGGGCAAGGGTTGTGGGAATGAGGCCCTTGTCCCCATCAACATGGGGACATCCTCCCCATGTTGAGGGCATGTGGCTTGGTACGGTTCAGGAGGGAGGGGGGGCCGCTCTCTTGTCCCCCCCTTTTCCCCTGCGGCTGGCCAGGTTGCGTGCTCGGATAAGGGGTCTGGTATGGATTTTTAGGGGGACTCCACGCCATTTTTTTTTAAATTTGGGGTGGAGTTCCCCTTAAAATCCATGCCAGATCTGAAGGGCCTGAAATGGATATTTGGGAGAACCCCACGTCAATTTTTTTTTAAAATTTGCGGCGGGGTTCCCCTTAATATCCATTCCAGACCTGAAGGGCCTGGTAATTGAATTCTGGGGAACCCCCACTCTTTTTCTTTTTTTTTATCAATGACTTTTGAATGTATTGCCGGGAGCCGACAATTCATTAATAGCCGCGAGTCAGTTTTAAATGACTTTTTTTCTTTCAAAAATGACATTTTTTGCAGGGACAGTTCTAAGCACGGGAAACATGCGCCACTTCACATGCATATCATACACACCCCCCAGGTACGAAATTTAAAGGAATATTTCACTTTTATTTTTTCATTTTAAGCATTATTAAAATCACTGCTCCCGAAAAAACGGCCGTTTTTAAAACTTTTTTTTGCATTGATACATGTCCCCTGGGGCAGGACCCGGGTCCCCAAACACTTTTTAGGACAATAACTTGCATATTAGCCTTTATAATTAACACTTTAGATTTTGAACGTTCGAGTCCATTGTATTTAATAGGGTTCTAAAGTTTACACAAACATTTTGTCTGTTCGCAGGTTCTGGTGCGAACCGAACAGGGGGTGTTCGGCTCATCCCTGCACAGGAGGGTACGGGCTTGTGGCGCGGTGTGCCTGTCTCCCCCTGAGAGGAGTCGAGTTAAATGCAGGAGGGAGATAGGTGGGTGCGCTAGACAAGCATGATGCTCAAAGGCAGAGGCATGATGGAGGGCCACAAGTTGATCACCCATGTCCTACCCCCTGGACAGGCCTTAGGGAAGAATCCAGCTTAGAAGAATTAATTTATGCTTTACAGCCCTAAAGAGTGAATGGCTTTGTGATGTCGGAGCCCCTATCTGAAACACACAGAAGGTCTGCCGATTTTTTTTTTTTTTTTTTCTAAAGTCAGTACGTATGTTTCGCTAAGACATAGCATCGTCCCCTCTTAGCGAAAGGTACGTCGGGAGGCAGACGCGCTGACGTCATCGCCCTAGGACAGGAGACTGCATGCCGGCCGGCTCTCTGTTTGTTTTATGGATGGTATTTGATGCTTCGATTTTGTAAGTGACCATTTTAGATATTAAATTCCCTTTTATCCAAGCGGTACACACTATGTGAGTGTCTTTTATTCTTGGTACTCTATGCTGATCCCCGTGACCCGGTAGGACATGGGTGATCAACTTGTGGCCCTCCATCATGCCTCTGCCTTTGAGCATCATGCTTGTCTAGCGCACCCACCTATCTCCCTCCTGCATTTAACTCGACTCCTCTCAGGGGGAGACAGGCACACTGCGCCACAAGCCCGTACCCTCCTGTGTAAAGAGGTTGAGCGGTGTTATTTTTGGCTTACCGAGGCTTGGTCTAGCTTGCCTCTGGTAAGCGAGTACTTCGCATGGTAGTGGTGCACTTGTGTTTTTGGTGCAATATTGTGGTTCACCCTCCCTTCTTCCACTCACGGTTCCACCTATTGAGTGTTGCACTTTCATTGCATATTGGACTGATCGATCGAATGTATCATTTGCTGCACTTTCCTCCTTCCCCTTTTTTTATGATTTTTTTTTATGATTATTGATGATTGATTATTTATGGTGTTCACACACTGCTTTTTTCACAATATTCTGTATAAATTAGAGTATGTTTTTATTAGATTGTTCACACATTGATCTATTGGCATCTCTATTTATTTTTGGTTGATATTTTTTCACATTTTCCACTCAATCTTTTTGCGTAGCTCCCCTTTTTACTATTATTGTTAAAAATAATGAATGAATTCAACATGATTCGTTGATTTATTAACCACTTCAGCCCCGGAAGAATTGGCTGCTCATTGACCAGCCCATTTTTAACGATTTGGCACTGCTTCGCTAAATCAACTTATATTGATTTGTTTGTGCAAAAGATATAGCGTCTACAAAATAGGGGATAGATTTATGCCATTTTTATTATTATTTTTACTAGTAATGGCAGCGATCTGCGATTTTTATCGGGACTGCGACATTATGGCGGACATATAGGACACTTTTGACACATTTTTGGGACCATTGGCATTTATACAGCGATAAGTGCTATAAAAATGCACTGATTACTGTGTAAATGGCACTGGCAGGGAAGGGGTTAACACTAGGGGCGATCAAGGGGTTAACTGTGTTCCCCAATGTTTTCTTATAACTGTGGTTGATGGGACTGACTATAGGAGATGAGAGATCGTGGTTCCCAGCTCGTAGGAACTCAATCTCTCTCTCCTCTCCTCTTAGAACAGGGATGTGTGTGTGTGTGTTTACACACAAACACAAGTCCCTGTTCTGCCTCTCGTGCCCGCGATCGCTCGTGGCCGGCGGTCATGAGCATCGGCACCCCTGCTGTGCAGTGGGCGCGCCTGCTATCCCGCTTAAAGGGACCGACGTACAGCTACGGCGCTTCGCGGGATCGTGGCGACCTATCGCCGTATTCCGACGGCGGATGGTCAGCAAGCGCTTAAAGGTCTAATGAAACAAAGGTTAAATCAGAGTAAATCTAACAGTCCAATTAGCTGATAAATTTTGTTCAGGAGGTTGGATTACTGGCAAAGTGCATTCCTGAGTGAGAACGGTTTTGTATTGTATTTGAGCAGAGGAGAAGAGATATTGTCACTATGTGTGTTAGTGGATTCAATAAACAAATGACCTTCCAAACTACGAATTGTTATCACGAATATATATATATATATATGTAGCAGGGTCCTAAACTTAGGGGAAGTGTTTGAGTGGTAGTTGTGCTCAAACACCCCAATTGTCAGGATTCTGTCAACTATTTTCTCCACAGGGAGAGTATTGGTGTATAGTTCCCTATGGCCTGCAGGTGGCACTGCCATGGTAGGCCAGGGTTGAACCGCTGATACAGTGCTGTGCCTTGTGTGTCCCCTCTCAGCAGCCGTACCGTGGGTGTGGCGGGCCTGCTGTGCATGCTGGGAGAGGATATAAAAGGGGCAGATGCTGCCTGTTCGGGGGCCGTGTTCCTGTCCGCCCCGGGCACCTTTAGCCCTGGGGCGGGAGTTCTGTCGTGGTCGGGGGTCCTACCCCAGGAGGTTCGTGTTCCTGTCTGCTTGAGAAGCTGAGCAGTGAAGTGATTGTGTTTGTGCCTGGACCTCTCCCACATCTTATGCTGTCCTGTCTTTTACTCCAACCTTTTCCTATCAGAGACTGTTATTTTGCAAAGAGGAAATAAACTCTGCGTTGGAGTTGCAGCTGGTGTGGACATTCAAGTTACTGGGGAGAACAAGGACTTGTCTCTATCTATTTCTTTCTCGTACATCACGGGACACAGAGCGACATAGTCATTACTATGTGGGTTATATAGATACCTTCAGGTGCTGGCACTGGCAACTTCCAAAACCGGAAGTACCCTCCCCTATATAAGCCCCTCCCATCCGGGAGTACCTCAGTTTTTTGCCAGTGTCTAAGGTGTTGGCCAAGAAGTAACATGTGTTTTTCACTGAGCTTGCGTACAGGTTCTTTTGGGCCTCAGTAAGCTATTCCGGATCCGACCAAAAAAGCTTCATAGCTAAACGGTCGGTACCCGGGCCTTGCAGAGAAGAGCAAGGTTTTGCCTGTAATGCTTCTCTTAGGAGAGCTGGACCCTGGGATCCAGAGCTCTGGTCATACCCACGACCAAGATGTTTTCTGTGCAGGGTGCTATACAGGTCCAGGGGAGTGGAATCCTTGGGAACCCGGTCCCTGAAGGTTCAATTACAATGCCTGCCGTGATAGGTGAAGTTTGGGCTTCTGTGGACCAAACAGAGTCCTGCGGCGAGGAAAAGGTAAGTGGGGGCCCTCAGGAACTTGGTTCTATTGGGGGACCCCCAAGCCTAATTTGTCTTTCTGCCTGTTACCTAAGGTATTCCCGCTAATATTCTGTGCATGCCTGTTACTACTAAGAAAATGTAAAAAAAATTAATAGTAGGCAAGAAAAAAAAAAATGGTAAGACCGCGGTACCTGTGTTAAACACTAGAGGCCGCTATGGTTCTTTTTTCTTGTAATGTGGATTTTTTTCTTCCAAAGTCAAATCCAGGCAGTTGGTAAGTTCTCTGCTGGGAAGCTGTCTCCTCTGCCCTGTTGCTGCGCTCATCCATCCTCGGGCCCTGCAGCAGGGACCCTGGGTCCCATCTAGCTCCTTATTTTTTTTAAAAAGAGCGCCGAAGGCGCACGTGCCCGCGCGCGCGCACGCGCCTTTATATATAGAGGCGATCTGGAAAAAGGGGCGGAGCTGGTGGATGACGCTCGGTGTGCGCCGCGGCGCTACTGCGCATGTGCGGGCGTCCAGCGTGTTTAAAGGCACAATCACAGCTGGCTATTGAAGTGCACAGACAGAGCTAGCAACAGTAAATAAGGCACACAGAGGCGGTTGATGCAGGCATCCCCTAGAAAGGCACTTTAGTAGACACCAACTGTTATATAGCAGCAATTGTGCTAGACTATTATCAGTAAAAGTGGTGTATTACGGCTGGAATACCTCAGCTTTGGGCTTAGGAATATGCCGTCCAGAAGCTCCGGAACTAAATCTTCCAGGAAGCGAAGGGGGTCTCCATCGGGCTCTGAGGATCTTGGGCATGCTTCTGCTGCACCAGTCTCCCCTGAAAATTCAGAGGTTAGTGACCGTAGAGACCCCGCAGGAGTACCTGGTACTGTGGCTGTCCTCAGTTCACCTGCTCCTGTGTATGTAACAGAGGAGGTTTTTTCCTCAGCTCTGGGAGGATTAGAAGAGAGATTGTCAACATTGATCGCTGCCTCCCTGTCACAGGGAAAGCACGCCCGATCTCCGTCTCCTCCTTCAGAGTACCTGTTAGCGGAGCAACAGTCCCATACAGGGATCGACCTGCCTGAAGGGGATCAGGATGAGGTTGATTCTGTTATAGAGGAATCAACAGTGGAGGAACCTTTCTCAGCATCTCAAGCTGAAAGATTATGGGTTCAGTCTCTGACTAACATGGTCCGATCAGCATTTAAAATGCACCTTGCGGAACCATCAACCACTACTGTCTCCTCGCTGGGGTCGCTAAAAGCTCCCCAGACTGTCTGTTCCTTTCCACTTCACCCTTTACTGGAAGGGCTCATTTACCAGGATTGGGAACATCCTGATAAAATATTTACTCCCCCCAAGAGATTTCCGGTGGTCTATCCCATGGAGGATAAGTTCATCAAAAAATGGAGGGTCCCTACAGTGGACGCAGCCATCTCTTGTGTGAATAAATCACTGACATGTCCAGTAGATAATGTCCAAATGTTCAAGGACCCAATAGATGATAAAAAATTGGAGTCCTTATTAAAATCTGCTTTTTCTACAGCAAGCTTGGTGACACAACCAGCAGTGGCAGCTATTGGGGTCTGCCAAGCAGTGAAGGATCAGTTGAAACAGGTCTTAAGAGACTTGCCAGATCAGCAGGCCCTTGCCCTAGCTGATCTACCTAGAGCCTTATGCTTTGCGGTTGACACCATAAAGGATTCAATCCATCAGGCCTCCCGCCTTACGCTGTCTGTAGTACATATGCGCAGGCTTCTATGGCTCAAAAACTGGTCTGCTGAAGCTCCCTGTAAAAAATTGCTGGTTAGCTTCCCATTTCATGGTGAACGCTTATTCGGGGAAGACCTGGACAAATATATCCAGAAAATTTCCAGCGGTAAAAGTACACTCTTGCCGGTTAAAAACAGAGTTAGAGGTCCCTCTTTTAAGAGGCCTGCTTCTCCAGTCCCTGGGGCATCGGCTGTGAAACAGTTCCGACGGCCTCCTCGGTCAAATCCCAGGGGTAAAAATCAGGGACAATCGCAGGGTAATAAGAAACCCTGGGTCAGGAGAGGTACAAAACCTCCCCCAAAGTCAAATTCATGAAGGGTTGCCCCCACTCAATCGGGTGGGGGGAAGACTCCAGTTGTTCGCAGAGACCTGGCGGGACATGATCAGAGACAGATGGGTGCTCTCCGCAGTAAGTCTGGGATACAGATTGGAGTTAAAAGACTCTCCTCCTTCCCATTTTATGAGGTCAAACGTGCCAAGGGATCCCCGGAAGAGAGAGTCCCTCCTGTTGGCACTAGAACAACTATTGCTCCAAGGAGTAATTATGGAGGTTCCCCTGGAAGAATGGGGGTTCGGGTTTTACTCAAACCTCTTTACACTCCCGAAGCCAAACGGGGACGTGAGGCCCATATTAAATCTAAAAGGGCTAAACAAATTCCTACATATCAGGACTTTCCGGATGGAGTCGATCCGATCGGTGGCCACTGCCCTACAAGGGGAGGAATGGTTAGCCTCGATCGACATCAAAGATGCTTATTTGCACATTCCCATCTTTCCAGTCCACCAAAAATTTCTACGCTTTGCAGTAGAAGGGCGCCATTTTCAGTTCAGAGCCTTACCCTTCGGTCTGGCCACAGCACCACGAGTGTTCACAAAAATTCTGGCCCCATTATTGGCCAATCTAAGAACACAAGGTGTAACGATAATGGCATATCTAGACGACTTGTTGCTGATAGACCACTCAGTGAAAAAAACTAGAAGTGGTCGTTCACAAGACAATCAAGTATCTGGAATCTCACGGTTGGATTATCAACCGAGACAAGTCAGCCCTAAAACCAGTCAAAAGTCTGGAATACTTGGGGCTAAGGCTGGATTCAGGCCAGAGAAAAATATTCTTGCCTCGAGAAAAGGTGTTGTCTTTGAGAGATTTGATCCACCTAGTGGGTACAAAAAGACAGCCGTCCATACGCCTGTGCATGAGGCTGCTGGGAAAAATGGTGGCATCATTCGAAGCAGTACCCTACGGTCAATTCCATTCAAGGAATTTGCAAAGGGCCATACTGTCAGCCTGGAACAAGAAAGTTCAGGCCCTAGACTTACCAATGTCCTTGTCCCCTTCCGTTCGCAAGAGCCTCCGTTGGTGGTTGGTTCTCCAGAATCTGGAAAAAGGGAAATCCTTCAGTCCGATTTCTTGGAAGGTGGTCACTACAGATGCCAGCCTTATTGGCTGGGGAGCAGTACTGGAGCAATGGTCTCTCCAGGGCAGATGGTCGGATGCAGAAAAGGCCCTGCCCATCAATCTCTTAGAGATACGAGCAGCCCGGTATGCCCTAGTAGCATGGACATCCAAACTCCAAGGGTCCCCTGTCAGAATTCAATCAGACAATGCCACAGCAGTGGCATATATCAATCATCAGGGTGGCACCAGGAGTCGTGCAGCCCAGAGGGAAGTAAATTACATCCTGAAATGGGCAGAAAGACATGTCCCAGCCATATCCGCGGTATTCATTCCAGGAGTGGAGAATTGGAAGGCGGACTTTCTAAGTCGCCAGCAATTATGCCCAGGGGAATGGTCCCTTCACCCCGAGGTTTTCCGGACAATATGTCAGCGGTGGGGAACACCGGATGTAGATCTTCTAGCATCCAGATTCAATGCAAAGGTGGACAGGTTTGTCTCTCGGACAAGGGATCCCCTAGCTTGCGGCTCGGATGCCCTAGTGTTCCCTTGGGATCAGTTCAAGCTGATATATGCATTTCCACCGCCACAATTGTTACCTCGATTACTCCGCAGAATCAGGGTAGAAAAGAAACCAGTGATTCTGGTGGCTCCAGCGTGGCCCCGAAGAGCATGGTACGCGGAGATTGTAAAAATGTCAGTGGGGAGTCCTTGGACTCTCCCACATCGTCCGGACCTGCTTTCGCAAGGACCGATATACCACCCTTCCTTACCAGCCCTAGGTTTGACGGCCTGGCTATTGAAGCCCACATTCTAAAAAAGAGAGGTCTCTCTAATCCTGTGGTAGCTACCATGATCAATGCCAGGAAGACGGTATCCAGGCAGATCTACTATAGAATCTGGAAGGCGTACATCGCCTGGTGTGAGGCCAAGAAATGGCATCCACGTAAGTACGTAATAGGTAGCATTCTGGACTTCCTACAGTGGGCTGTAGATAGGAAGCTTGCCTTAAGTACTATCAAGGGTCAGATTTCGGCCTTGTCAATATTTTTTCAAAGGCCCTTGGCTTTGCATTCACTAGTCAAAGCTTTTACACAAGGAGTGATGCGTATTAGCCCTCCGGTTAATATTCCCATATGTCCATGGGACTTAAACCTGGTTCTGTCGGTTCTACAGAAGCAACCATTTGAACCATTACAGCACATTTCCTTGGTTCTTCTCACCAGGAAATTGATTTTTCTAGTAGCCATTTGTTCGGCTAAAAGAGTGTCGGAATTAGCCGCTATGTCCTGTAAAGAGCCATATCTGGTTATCCATAAGGACAGAGTAGTGTTACGTCCTCATCCAGCCTTTCTTCCTAAGGTGGTATTGAGGTTTCATTTGAACCAAGATGTGGTTCTTCCTTCCTTTTTCCCCAAACCTGGTTCCGTAGAGGAAAAGTTATTGCATTCTTTGGATGTAGTAAGAGCAGTTAAAGCTTATCTAAAAGCCACTGCTCAGATTCGTAGAACGGATACTTTGTTTATTCTGCCGGAAGGCCCCAGAAGGGGTCAGGCAGCGTCAAAATCTACTTTAGCCAAGTGGATTTGACAGGTCATAATGCAAGCCTATGGCTTGAGAAGGAGACCGCCTCCGTTCAAAGTTAGGGCGCACTCCACGAGAGCAGTTGGAACTTCATGGGCAGTGCATCACCAGGTCTCCCTGGCTCAGATCTGTAAGGCTGCAACATGGTCTTCAGTACACACGTTTACTAGGTTCTACCAGGTGGACGTTAGAAGTCAGGAGGATGTCGCCTTTGGGCGCAGTGTGTTGCAGGCCGCAAAAGATCCTCATGTCTGATAGCGCTCAGCTTATGTATGGTGTATCCCCCCCCCCCTCATTGGGCATTGGTTTGGGACGTCCCACATAGTAATGACTATGTCGCTCTGTGTCCCGTGATGTACGAGAAAGAAAATAGGATTTTTATAACAGCTTACCTGTAAAATCCTTTTCTTGGAGTACATCACGGGACACAGAGCTCCCACCCCTCTTTTGGGGACACTTATTGCTTTGCTACAAAACTGAGGTACTCCCGGATGGGAGGGGCTTATATAGGGGAGGGTACTTCCGGTTTTGGAAGTTGCCAGTGCCAGCACCTGAAGGTATCTATATAACCCACATAGTAATGACTATGTCGCTCTGTGTCCCGTGATGTACTCCAAGAAAAGGATTTTACAGGTAAGCTGTTATAAAAATCCTATTTTTTAGAGGTGAGAATCATTCTCTGGAGGATTCTGGTTTCTGGCCGTGGAGACCCGCAAACAACACAGCTCAACCTCTTTACACAGGAGGGTACGGGCTTGTGGCGTGGTGTGCCCTCTCTACCTGCGAGGAGCCAAAGGCAGGTAAAGGGGGTAGAGGTCGCTAGAAACTAAATTTTCCATTGTGCACAAGTCTTATCAGAATTTCCCAATCAGGGTGCCATATTTTAGAACAGATCATTATGATACTAAAGTTATATTTATATTTCCTTCAGTCAACCTAGTAACAGGTTCATTACCAACTTGGATGTGGAGTGACGGCTGTCCTGCCTGTTGGGGGGGAAGATGTGCCATTATGGAGACCTTGCAAGAGGACCTTCCCGGAGAAAGCCAGGTTGAAGGCTGGTTTCTGGCAAGGGCCTGGTGATGCTCTTGGAGAGGATGTGCAGAAGCCTAGGAGATTGTATAGAGGGCACTGGAACTGGAAAGAGAGGGAAGCCTGTGAACCCGTTAAGATGCTGCCTACAGTGTTGACTGAGAACTCTCAAAGGAGGGGGTGGACTGAAAAAATGATATGAAGGTTGGAGGGACTAAGGACTCTGATGTGAATGGGTTTAAAAACACTGGTCTATATGTAGCGGCCTCACCTCTCTCCCTTGCTTTATCGGTTATGTGGCTGTTGTCTAGGGGTACCTGGGAGAGAGAGATGATACACACCACGGCCCGTGTCCTCCTCACACTAGGAGATGAAGGCCAGATGATTGGGCTTTCGTGTAGATGTCCTAGAGTCAAGTCCAGTCCTTCGTCCCTGACTCCTTTGCTTAGTAACCCAAGTTCCACACAGTGAATAGGTACAACTCAGTTTTATTCTTCTTGCCAAGCAATAAAACAATCTTTCTCCTTTTTGAATAATGGGGGGGGGGGGGACAGATCGAGGCACAATCTTTTCCCTTCTTGCTGCTGCCCACTGTGCTATCACCAGTGGTGAATAGTCACTGCCACTGACTAGGTAATATAGAACGTGGATTACCTTCGCTCACTCTGCCCCTGTCAGAGGAAGAAATCCGTCCAAGGGAGAAGTGGAGGCCTCTCCGTCACCAGCGATGCTGCGCCGGACTCTTCGGAAAAGTTACTGCGCACCAATCCTCACGAACTCAGAGACGGGCACCCAAGGCATTAGGGCCCCCTCGGATTCCTCCACCCTTGCGGTACTCAGTCGAAGGTACTGAGCCCCAGGCATCCACCATAGTACCTCACCCCAGGCTAAAAGGTGCCTGAGATGGACTCCATCTCCGCTCCAGCTAGGCCAAGGGTGCCTAGGCCTGGAACACCGGAACGCCAGCACCCAAGCTGAAGGTGCCTGGGCGCGGCCACGTCCTCCGACTCTCTTTTTTAAAAATCTGTGCCTCCGCCCTTTTTATGACCTCTCCCTTTGCATCACAGCGGGTTCCCCGCCCCGCTGTACCAGCTCCAGGGGAGGACAAAAAGGCATGGTTCGTGGTGTGTGTTCAGCTCGGGCCCAAGGCAACAGCGCCACCCAGGGACTCCAAGGAACTTCACACCACCAGAGTCCTTACAAAATTCAAATACCCGCTACACTCTCCCCCTGGTGATTTGACACTGGTCCCCAGTGTCTGGTACAAACTCACACCCCACGAAAAGGTGGTGTCATAAGTTCAGCCCAGAAACCAAACTACACAATTTAACCCTGGATTGTTCCACGACCTGAATGGGAAAGGAATACAACTATAAAACTTTCAATAAAAACACTTTAAATATCTCACACATTTACATTCCTCCCTCTGGCTATCTAAAGACCACCCATTCTCAGTAGTCTTGACAGACGAATCTCCTGCAGAGGAAAAGAAAAGAAACATACATCCTACCAACGTGTGTTTGCTTGGAATGAATGAGTCTATCCTAGGAGAAACCCATTCACTCCAATAAGTGCTGCATAATGTCAAAAAAACAAACAATCGTTGCGCAACACTGCCACCTGGTGACAGTGCCGCGGTCAAGACACTCATTACTTCCAGATGAACTTTCCGCTTGAACATTTTCTCTGTGACCCTACACTATCTAAAACCCAAAGTCACTGATTTCTTTTGAGTGCCAGGAGAAGGAGGGAGAACAAACAAAAACAGCTCCCATATCTCCAAAGAGTAGAATTGCCCAAATACAAAAAAAAACTAGGGCACAGTCTCTGTGTTCTGGAAAAGGCACTCTGGAAAGTTCAACCAGGAATAGAAAAGAAAGCAAACGAGAGTCTTTTCCTCTCTTCTTCTCTTACAGATAAAACCTTGGATGAGGCAATGATATAGGCTTCAAACGATCATCAAAAGCCTCCACATGGTACTCAACACTCTTTCCTTCTTTGCGACAGATCACCACCCCATAGAGCATTTCCCGAGGCAGATACGGGTATTCCCACCCATATTCCTGAGCAACCTTCTGGCCAAAGAGACGCTGCAGCCTTGACAAAGGTGGCATAGTAGCTCAGTCTCCTTCTCCGGGTGGAACAATCGCTTCTGGGTGGCGAGGTGCGTTCACCACCTCGGTAGACCTGGGCCTAGGAGCCCGCAGTGATTGACGTTGCACTCCCGCAACAGGAGCAGATGAAATGGAGGTTGAATCCAGAAGGGGAACTCCAGACAGAGGACTAGCTTCTTCCCTCAGCGCCGAGGCCTCCACCCGAGGTGTACAATCTCCAGTAGACATGGGCAGGTCCCTTGCAACACAGGACGAGGGTAGCTTCATCTTGTCCCATCCCTTCTGTTGGAAGATTTCGTCTATCTCCCCATCATCGCCATTGTCAGACAATGAATCCAGATCAGAGGTGTCGTAGCACTCAGCGGGCAGATAATTCCCAGTCACGGAACTATCCCCCTTGACGGCCTCTACCGACTGTGGGCTGCCGCCACTTTCTACCACGCAGACAGTCCCAACCCCTGGCTCACCTGGGCCTTTGGAAGAATATGGATGTCCAGGACTTTTCCTACCGGAGCCATCCAGGCCAGGCAAGCAGTGGGGCGAAGCTCTTCCACGACCACACGAGGCCATCACTAGGCCGACTTTTCTCTTCGCCGGCCGGAGCAGGGAGCTGCTGGTGACCGAGGCAGCATCCTCGAATTTTTCTCTTTTCTCCTCTGTTTGGGCAGTCACTTCGCCCGGATCAGTGCGCACGGGGAACACACCAGCATCGATCTCTCCCTCCGGAGTGGCAGTCCCTGGAAGGTAGTTGAGGTGGAAAGCCCGAGGCTTTTCTGTGGATGGTTCCACCTCGAAGAGGAATTCTTTGCAGACCTCACAGCACCCGAACGGCTTCAGCTGGACCACCAGTCCCGAACAGCTGGGACAGATCACACCGAGGGCCTCCATGTCTCTGCAGGTGTACAGAGCCAATCGCCCCCTGGGCCTTAGTCTTATCCCCGTATCCATAATCGGAGCAGCCAGAGAAGACATATACGTGAAGGAAGGAACGGAAATCCACGGAGCACTTGAAGCCACCCTCTCTCTTTGCTGCTCCATTGCGCACTGACCCACCTGCGCCGGAATCTCCACGTGCATACGTCCAAGTGGCCAGACTCCTCCCACGTTCTGCACTTGTTTGCGGGCTTTTCCCTTGCCCCGCCCACGAACTACGCAGTTGTGAGTTGCCTCGTGGCGCGTTGGCCAATATGGCCGACCTACTCGGAACTCCTCTGGGCAGCAAAGTTCAAATTCAGACACCATACACATATCCCGGATACGATGCCCCCACGTGTATCGGCCTCACCTCTCTCCCTTGCTTTATCGCTTATGTGGCTGTTGTCTAGGGATACCTGGGAGAGAGAGATGATACACACCACGGCCCGTGTCCTCCTCACACTAGGAGATGAAGGCCAGATGATTGGGCTTTCGTGTAGATGTCCTAGAGTCAAGTCCAGTCCTTCGTCCCTGACTCCTTTGCTTAGTAACCCAAGTTCCACACAGTGAATAGGTACAACTCAGTTTTATTCTTCTTGCCAAGCAATAAAACAATCTTTCTCCTTTTGAATAATGGGGGGGGGGGGGGACAGATCAAGGCACAATCCTTTCCCTTCTTGCTGCTGCCCACTGTGCTGTCACCAGTGGGGAATAGTCACTGCCACTGACTAGGTAATATAGAACGTGGATTACCTTCGCTCACTCTGCCCCTGTCAGAGGAAGAAATTCGTCCAAGGGAGAAGTGGAGGCCTCTCCGTCACCAGCGATACTGCGCACCAATCCTCACAAACTCAGAGACGGGCACCCAAGGCATTAGGACCCCTCGGATTCCTCCACCCTCGCGGAACTCAGTCGAAGGTACTGAGCCCCAGGCATCCGCCATAGTACCTCACCCCAGGCTAAAGGTGCCTGAGATGGACTCCATCTCCGCTCCAGCTAGGCCAAGGGCGCCTAGGCCTGGAACACCGGAACGCCAGCACCCAAGCTGAAGGTGCCTGGGCGCGGCCACGTCCTCCGATACTCTTTTTTAAAAATCCGGGCCTCCGCCCCTTTTATGACCTCTCCCTTTGCATCACAGCGGGTTCCCCGCCCCGCTGTACCAGCTCCAGGGGAGGACAAAAAGGCACGGTTCGCGATGTGTGTTCAGCTCGGGCCCAAGGCAACAGCGCCACCCAGGGACTCCAAGGAACTTCACACCACCAGAGTCCTTACAAAATTCAAATACCCGCTACACTCTCCCCCTGGTGATTTGACACTGGTCCCCAGTGTCTGGTACAAACTCACACCCCACGAAAAGGTGGTGTCATAAGTTCAGCCCAGAAACCAAACTACACAATTTAACCCTGGATTGTGCCACGACCTGAATGGGAAAGGAATACAACTATAAATCTTTTCAATAAAAACACTTTAAATATCTCACACATTTACATTCCTCCCTCTGGCTATCTAAAGACCACCCATTCTCAGTAGTCTTGACAGACGAATCTCCTGCAGAGGGAAAGAAAAGAAACATACATCCTACCAACATGTGTGTTTGCTTGGAATGAATGAGTCTATCCTAGGAGAAACCCATTCACTCCAATAAGTGCTGCATAATGTCAAAAAAACAAACAATCGTTGCTACCAGATTACCGGAGATTTACCCTCTCAGTCTGTCCTGTTTACCAAGATCACCGAAAGTGAAAGAAAATCCAGACCCTGGTGACACCCCAGGATTCTCTCACTTGAGAGATTTCCTCTCACTTCCTGTTTTGGCTGTGGCCCAGAAAGTGCAGGGAAATCTCCCCAAGGGGTCACAGATGGCAAAATAAAGCTGACCGGGATTATAACCCTCCCAAAATGGGAAAAAAAAAAAAAAGTTTTACCTTCAATTTTACTTTAAAATAGGACAGTAGCTATGCAATGTGAGGGTATCCCTAAACAATTTATATCCAGTGAGCTAGTCTACCCCTTTGTTTGTTTTTTGGTAAATGAGCAGATTTAAGAAAATTTGACTGTGTAGTCATGGTATGGGGAAGATATGACATTTTGGAGAAGTTTTGAAGAATCTCTGGGGAAGCCATTCAAAACATTTTCATCTATAAAGTGTAAACAAAATATAACAAATCAATTAAAAATGTTTAATAACGATAAAGCAATTGTGCAAAATGAACTTCAGTTTTTTATTTTATTTAAAGTTTATGGATTTAATAATGAATACATTAGGCACGCTTAGCATACAGTTAGTAAAGTGTTCAGATTTACAATCTTGTGACAATAGTTGGGGGGCGTGCTACATTCATGGCGTCTCTTCAAGTGTCTGCGCTGCGGCCTGGACAGTAAATGCAGCCACTGAAATTTGTTTTTTTACTTCGTCCCAGGCAGAGGCTTGGTCTTCCTTGCTCGCAATATCGAACAGTGCATCGTATATCCCGGGAAAAGATTCACCTGCATATTTATTATGGCTGCTTGGAGCAAAGATGACGTGTCTGGGGGAGAGAAGCAAACAAATCACAAGGTTTAGAAGTCATACACCAAGGAAATCAAAGTAGATGCAAACCCAAGCATGTTGTATTGCGTGTGTGTGCGTGTGCGTGTGCGTGTATATAATATATATATATATATATATATCTCACACACACACACACACACACATACACAGTCAGGGTCCATAAATATTGGGACATTGACACAATTCTAATCTTTTTGGCTCTATACACCACCACAATGGATTTGAAATGAAACGAACAAGACGTGCTTTAACTGCAGACTTTCAGCTTTAATTTGAGGATATTTACATCCAAACCAGGTGAACGGTGTAGGAATTACAACAGTTTGTATATGTGCCTCCCACTTTTTAAGGGACCAAAAGTAATGGGACAATTGGCTGCTCAGCTGTTCCATGGCCAGGTGTGTGTTATTCCCTCATTATCCCAATTACAAGGAGCAGATAAAAGGTCCAGAGTTCATTTCAAGTGTGCTATTTGCATTTGGAATCTGTTGCTGTCAACTCTCAATATGAGATCCAAAGAGCTGTCACTATCAGTGAAGCAAGCCATCATTAGGCTTAAAAAACAAAACAAACCCATCAGAGAGATAGCAAAAACATTAGGTGTGGCCAAATCAACTGTTTGGAACATCCTTCAAAAGAAAGAATGCACCGGTGAGCTCAGCAACACCAAAAGACCCGGAAGACCACGGAAAAAAACTGTGGTGGATGACCGAAGAATTCTTTCCCTGGTGAAGAAGACACCCTTCACAACAGTTGGCCAGATCAAGAACACTCTCCAGGAGGTAGGTGTATGTGTGTCAAAGTCAACAATCAAGAGAAGACTTCACCAGAGTGAATACAGAGGGTTCACCACAAGATGTAAACCATTGGTGAGCCTCAAAAACAGGAAGGCAAGATTAGAGTTTGCCAAACAACATCTAAAAAAGCCTTCAGAGTTCTGGAACAACATCCTATGGACAGATGAGACCAAGATCAACTTGTACCAGAGTGATGGGAAGAGAAGAGTATGGAGAAGGAAAGGAACTGCTCATGATCCAAAGCATACCACCTCATCAGTGAAGCATGGTGGTGGTAGTGTCATGGCGTGGGCATGTATGGCTGCCAATGGAACTGGTTCTCTTGTATTTATTGATGATGTGACTGCTGACAAAAGCAGCAGGATGAATTTTGAAGTGTTTCGGGCAATATTATTATCTGCTCATATTCAGCCAAATGCTTCAGAACTCATTGGACGGCGCTTTACAGTGCAGATGGACAATGACCCGAAGCATACTGCGAAAGCAACCAAAGAGTTTTTTAAGGTAAAGAAGTGGAATGTTATGCAATGGCCAAGTCAATCACCTGACCTGAATCCGATTGAGCATGCATTTCACTTGCTGAAGACAAAACTGAAGGGGGAATGCCCCAAGAACAAGCAGGAACTGAAGACAGTTGCAATAGAGGCCTGGCAGAGCATCACCAGGGATGAAACCCAGCGTCTGGTGATGTCTATGCGTTCCAGACTTCAGGCTGTAATTGACTGCAAAGGATTTGCAACCAAGTATTAAAAAGTGAAAGTTTGATTTATGATTGTTAATCTGTCCCATTACTTTTGGTCCCTTAAAAAGTGGGAGGCACATATACAAACTGTTGTAATTTCTACACCGTTTACCTGATTTGGATGTAAATACCCTCAAATTAAAGCTCATCTTGTTTGTTTCATTTTAAATCCATTGTGGTGGTGTATAGAGCCAAAAATATTAGAATTGTGTCGATGTCCCAATAATTATAGACCTGACTGTATATATACACACACACACACACACACACACACACACTATAAAAAAAAATCTGAATACCTAACTTAATCTGCTATCTTTTGTCTGCCCATGCTGGTCAGGAAGACCTGCCTTCTTACCTGCACCCATGTCACCAAGATGGAACGTGGACCCTGCTAGAGGTACCCGTTCACATACCAGCCTATTCAGTTTTATTTATTTATTTTTTGGCTTGCCAGAATTCTGCTTAAAAATAGGTTCTTGTTAAAATAAATGTTTGAAGCAAATGATTTAGACCTGCTTTGTGAAATAGCAGATTACCCTGTCTCTTTCAGCCTTCCTGTATACAAGAGCAGTAGCCTCTTGATATTGCTTGGTGGAATGAAAGAGAAACTGAACCCACTAGCTGTAGGTAGGTTCCTGCCAGCATATTTCCACATTATGGCACACTCGCTTCTGGATCTGCCCTACTTCAATGCTGACATTTCAAAGCTTTCCATTGCAGCCATCTCTATAACAGCTTTTTCCCGGTTCATACAGTATGTTAGTATGCATTTTTTCTATAAGCTCTTAGTTTGAGTTATTATGCTAGTGTTTACTGAAAAGTATTTTTTCATTTTATTTTAAAATTTTACAACCTTGCTCTTTCATTTGTTTTTGCTAGAGAATTAAAAACAAAGAATTACAGATTAGCCACTAGAGGGAGTGCTGTACTTGATTCATACTCTTTCCCTTTCCTGACTTTGATGCCTAACAACTTTCAAGATAAAATATCGATTACGTAAGGAGTGAATTGTTTTTACTAAATTTGCTAATTCTGATGTGCATTATCAGAAGGAACAATAAAGGAAAATCACAACTATTCTGTAGCACTGCAATATATATAAAAAAAAGCCTGTAAGCAAATACAGTATGTCTGCCCCTAGGTGTCTACAAACCATTGCAGGCTACATGTTCACCTTAAAGCTCAACTCCAGCCATATTAAAATGTAACAAACTTACTTTCCCTACTCCCTGCTCATGAAGAATCCATTTCTTGTTTTTGCAAGGGGGTGGGTTTCAATGGGCAAATGCTGCATGCTCAAATCATTCAGAATTCATTGCAGGCACATCTGACCCGTTTCTAACCTGCATTTGACTTTCTTTAGCTGCTTTTGAATTTTCATAAATTTGCATGGGGAGAAAAACAATTCTGAAGGAAACAAAGCCAGTTGACGCAGGCCTAAAAGGGGTTGTAAAGGTTCATGTTTTTTCACCTTAATGCATCCTACAGGGCTCGTGATTTGAAGGTTCTTACCTGTAGAATCTACGTCCAGGTAATCCCAGAGGATCAATAAAGGCTCGCTCCAGGAACATAAGCTGATCATTCACTGATCTCACTGCGATTGGGCTATCATGACAAAAACACATTGATTAAATGTATTTGCAATTTAAAACAATCAGTGTTTTTATACTCTGCTTGAGATTATATATATATATATATATATATATATATATATATATATATATATATATATATATATATATAGTAACATTGGGGGGATGTTTAGCTCAGTGATAGATGCATTGTAGGGGAGTTCACAGCCAACAGGAACTAAGGTTTAAGGGCGCGGTAGCCCACTTTTATTGAAAGAAACAGAAAGTAAAGTTCAAACATGTATTTGGTTTCCCACACAGGGGTTCTTCTCCCAAAAACATTAACACATGAAAATGCCAATCCACCTGGCTCTTAGGGCTCGCTCAGCCTTGGGCGCAGTTCCTTGCTGCACAGGCCCACTCCTGGCCTTTAGGAAGGGCTCTCCTGACACTCCAGGCTTCCACACTCCTCCAAGACTTACAGTCCCCTCTGGTCCCCAAGACTCTCTTCCAGTTGTCTCAGCTATAGTCTCCCCGACTCTCTCAGCTAGCCCAACTCTCTCAGTCAACTGACCTGGAACCTCTCCCACATGGAGAACCGTCTTAAGGATGTTGCCTGGTATCTTTTTTCAGTAGCACACTTCCTTCCAGCAACTGCTGTATCACCAACTCCTTTCCCACACTCACACTGAGCTATGTTCAGCTCTGCCTTATAACGAGTGTGTGCACCTGGCCACACACAACCTGCAGAGCTCCTAGAAAACCCGGACACATGACTGAAGACTCCATCCCTCCCAATGCACTTTGAAGTCTTCAAGTTTCCAGCCCCAATCCAGACTTACAAAACCCAGAGAAAACTTAAAGCATAGTTTTCTCTGCTCAGCAATCTTTTGCTGGAACTTCTCAAATAGCTTCTTTGAGAGTCCTGTGTCCATTTTACACACATTTCTTCTAAGCCAGGGGCTCTCACCCTCACATATCCCCCCCTATGTTTCGATCCGGAGGGAGGAACACCAGCACACGTCATCAGGGTTGGGACACCTCTGTGCCGGCTGTCAGCCGCGTAGGCCCAACCCTTTTTTCGGGTGCGCTTCCAGCCAAGTCCTTCCTTAACTCTCCATAGGATCCTACTCGTTTTTATTCTACGCTTTCTCCCTCTTCTGGGGTTCCTGGGCTTATTTGCTTTTCTCTGGGGAACTCTGCCTTCCCTAATACCCTCACTTTCTTGATATAGGGGACCTGTTCCTAATACTTTTGCCTGACGGGGAACCACCTTTTCCTGCACCGATATCAGTTTTTCCCATCACAGCAGTTTTTTTTGGTTTAACAACTTTTCTGAGGTTACCCACGGCAACTAAACCCTTGTTATCAGTAACAACCAGTGACATACCACAAATTCTGATGTTGCCACTTCCAATACCATCAGTGGTTCCCCTCACAGTGTCTCCGGGTACTTTAATTTGTACCTTTGTGCGAATGACATGAAAAATCTCTGCTACTGCCATGTCTATTTCGGGCCCTTCCTTCACGTGAGGTCTAGTGGGTGAGGCAGTGTCCGTGCCCTCTGCTGACCACTGCTCAGCCGCACTTTGGACCACATCAGCAGAACTTTTCCTAGTCACAGCATCAGGCGGAGAGACCTCTGATGTTTTCAAACGTTCTCCTGAGCGCCTTCCATCCAAACCGGTAACTGGAAGCACCCTCTCAGAGAACCTTGAGACCATTTGCCACACTGCTAGTAAATATGGTACCAACCAGTTCCTCTTGTGATTAACATCAAGCATAGCTTGTACTACTTGGCTCCACCTACTGGTACTATGCAGTACCACCTTGTTCGACCACGGTGGAGACACCCAGGTGTACAGCAAATGTGTTTTTTGGACTTCAAGAATTTTCAACAACACATTTGTCATCTTAATGCGATCCACATCTACATACAAGACCTTTCTAGGGACTTTTCCCTTATCAATGACGTGGAGGGGCTCATCCACTGAAGCTGGAAAGGTAGGGACATATACAGTGACCTCCACCTCACTGGCGGTATCTGTCTCCACAGCCTGGTGCTCAACTGGAGCGCTGTCAGATGTGCGTCTCACATTTACCCTTTCTGTCCCAGCATCAGCGAGCCGCTGCAGGTCATACGTCACATTGCCATTTTTGCACTCACTATTTTCCAGCGGTTGAGCTGCATATAACCCAACTGCCATGCATGCGCCCTTAACTGGTCCTTCTGATTGGAGGGGGCCAATCTCTGCCGGGGCCAACACACCCTTGGCCACTGGCCACCCTGCAATCCCTCCATTGGGCATAGCAGGTGTCATGTCCACATCTGTGTTACGTAACCTAGCCTTATCCAGCATGGCTAGCAATTGTTTGGCCCAGCTGTCCCAGTCAGTGGTACTTCCCTGACAGGTATCCTGAAGCAGTGCATCACCTGTTCCAAGAGGCATCAAAGGAACCTGGGACTCATTACCCAATACTGTACATTTGTCATCTCTATACGCATCACATTGTACAAGCACAGTTTCACTTACATCACATTGGGACAATGCTTCGTCACAAAACGCAGGGTGCAATACGCTATTTTGACCAGATTGTTCTGGTGGCGCTACCATCACATCCAGCTTTATACTACCAGCTTTACCAGGGTGAACAACTTGTTCACCAATCTGGTCACATACCAGGCGGGTGGTCTGCAGACACACACTCTCATTGTGTGGTGTAGTCACTCCTTGTTCCCCCAGAGTAGTGCCAGAGCGGTCCTGGACAACCTTCAGTTCCAACACAGAGAGATCCCTGGAGGTTTCCACGGACAACCGTGCAGCTCTGCCTCTGGTGGTCATGGAAGACATCCTACTTACAACCTTTTTAGTAAACTCATTACCAACATTATTCTCAAATATGACATTTCCAGAAATACATTTCTCAACCTTTAGAGGATCATCATGATACTTAGACATAGCTGTAGCTATTGTGGGTGGCCCTTTACCCACTTGAGCAGCTCCACAGCTGACCTGGGAAA
Organism: Rana muscosa; assembly: GCA_029206835.1. Lineage (NCBI taxonomy): Eukaryota > Metazoa > Chordata > Amphibia > Anura > Ranidae > Rana > Rana muscosa. Next base: position 1,044,860,633 of record CM055117.1, read on the forward strand.
CCCTCTGCTCCAACACTGTGGGCTCCTGGGAGGTTTCCCCGGGCAACCCTGCAGCACCTGTCTCTGTCACTAGGGAACATGGTATATGGATTTCTTTGGTCACCCCTAGTACAGCTCTTCCAGCACTGTGCTGGATTCCACCAGGTACATACAGAGTCCCCATGTCCTTTTTAGTCTCTAGTCCTGCTGCCAGTTGGGCTTTACTCTGTGCCTTCCCCCTACTCTGGGTAGCACACTGTAGCAAGTCCACCTGTACTGCGGATCTCCCCGCTGAACACACTTTAATTTCATTGGGTTCTGTCCCATAAACTGCAACAGTCTTACCAATTCCTGTAGCCGTTGTCATAGCCTTCATTTGAGTGTGTTGTCTCTCATCTGTGGTGTCCCAACAGGCTGACTCTTCCATGTGGTCATGGAGAAACACTGCAGCCTTTCCGGACCCACCAACACCCCCTGCATGTAACACAGGATCCCTGTTGCTAGGGGTAACAGCAGACCAGCACTCCAAAGATGGTTGGCTACACTTCCTGGTGAATACAGACTGTTGTGCCCTTCTTTCTGGGCTGACCACTTCACATAAGCGGCCATAATACACATCTTTATATTCCTCATGCTCATTGGTACCCCCTGCAGTCCACACAGACTTCTTGCCACTGTTGCCAGGGGTGACAACCGATATGCTTGCAGAAAACGCAGGGCTGGTACACCAATGCACACTCATGCTCTCCCGAGCCACCGCTCGACTGGTGCTTTGTTGTCGCAGTGATGCGTCTCCCGTTGCTATGGGCGATGATCTCTCTTTGCTGGAGCCCATGATGCGATGGAACTCTCCTCTGAGAAGGATTTCCTCTTTAAACTTGCAGTAGTCATCCTGGTCCCCATCCATCAAATGGTAAACCGACCGGAACTCTATCTGTAACAAGGTTTGCAGCAATTTTAGCCACCGATTCCTAGGCCATTTTCTCCTTACAGCGACTTTTTCAAAATTTTCCAGGAAGTCCCCAACCTCCTCTGTGGGCAGCATGGGCTGCATGTAATCAGAGGCCAAGATCATAGCCCCTTGAACTGCATCCGACTCTTTAGTCTGGTTCCGCTTGAACCACTCATTCACGGTCTCATACACCACTGGCCCCTTTTGACTGGCCCTCCTAGGCGTAGACATCTTCTCAGGCCACGCTGAGCTCACTTCCCCTTGAACTTGATTTAATATGAACTTCTTGTGTTTTGACTGCCTCATCTTTGCAGTCACATGCACAGCAGTTTGTTACACAGTTCACAGTAGTAAAAGGAAAAAAATTCTCACAGGTGCACTACCTGCATGCAACAGTCCATCAAATAAACTTCTGCGCAATGCAGTTCGCCTGGCTGCCACACACAGCTAGCAGCAGTTCACTTCAGAGAAAAAAATTGACTTTTCCTTTACAGGTACACCACCTGCAACACGCAATGCCTTTTGCCTGGCTTCACTTCCACAGACAGCCAACAGTTCCTGACTTGAACTCACTATGGAGCAAGGACCCGGATTCCACCGTCTTGTGCCCGCTGAATCCACCACTGTAACATTGGGGGATGTTTAGCTCAGTGATAGATGCATTGTAGGGGAGTTCACAGCCAACAGGAACTAAGGTTTAAGGGCGCGGTAGCCCACTTTTATTGAAAGAAACAGAAAGTAAAGTTCAAACATGTATTTGGTTTCCCACACAGGGGTTCTTCTCCCAAAAACATTAACACATGAAAATGCCAATCCACCTGGCTCTTAAGGCTCGCTCAGCCTTGGGCGCAGTTCCTTGCTGCACAGGCCCACTCCTGGCCTTTAGGAAGGGCTCTCCTGACACTCCAGGCTTCCACACTCCTCCAAGACTTACAGTCCCCTCTGGTCCCCAAGACTCTCTTCCAGTTGTCTCAGCTATAGTCTCCCCGACTCTCTCAGCTAGCCCAACTCTCTCAGTCTACTGACCCGGAACCTCTCCCACATGGAGAACCGTCTTAAGGATGTTGCCTGGTATCTTTTTTCAGTAGCACACTTCCTTCCAGCAACTGCTGTATCACCAACTCCTTTCCCACACTCACACTGAGCTATGTTCAGCTCTGCCTTATAACGAGTGTGTGCACCTGGCCACACACTCAACCTGCAGAGCTCCTAGAAAACCCGGACACATGACTGAAGACTCCATCCCTCCCAATGCACTTTGAAGTCTTCAAGTTTCCAGCCCCAATCCAGACTTACAAAACCCAGAGAAAACTTAAAGCATAGTTTTCTCTGCTCAGCAATCTTTTGCTGGAACTTCTCAAATAGCTTCTGTGACAGCAGGAAGGTAAAGTCACCTGGTTGCATCCAGGGGGGTAGATATATTTCGCCCAGATTCAGGCTTTACGCTGACTTGTACAGCTAGGTGGAGAGTTGTATAAGCCCAGCTGAGACTAGTGGGCTCATTGATGACTCATACCTCTAGGGAGAGGGCTGGGCGTCGTGCAGACAGGGAGTTGATGAGGCCAGCTGAAGCTTGTCAGCTCATTTAGGCCTCTATAAAAAACTCCCAGATTCATTAGATGTTAGCTCATGCCTGGAAGCAGACCTGTGTGGACTGTCTAGGGAGAGTGAACCCCTGTGCGGTGAGAGAAAGCCTGTGTGGCTATATTTTGCTTGGACATTTAAAACCAGGGACTAGGACAGCACTAGGCTGATCCCAGTCGTTAGTTAGGAAACCTGTAAGTTTAGTCAGAGGTCAAGTTGACCAGGATTTATTTTGTTTATGTTTTTTTTGCCTTGCTGTGTTTTTGTCACTGTAAATAGAAAATAAACCGCACCTTTTTGATTTTGAAAACCACAACCTCCGTCTGCTGGGCCTGTTTTGGGTGGGGAGCCCATCCCGGGGGTCACACATACCCGCTGCCGAGCTAGCCCCCTCACAGTTGGTGGAGAACCAGTGGCAGTTTTTTTTTAAGCCAGCATGGAGGAGATACTGAAACAGCTGGCTCTAGCAAATGCCAATCAACAGCAGACAAATGCAGGTTTGCAAAGGAGCCTTGCAGCCCAGCAGCAAGCTCATCAACAGAGCCTTGCAACTTTACAACAGAGTCTGGAGGCTCAGCAACAAGCCCAACAGCAATCTGAGGCCCGCTTCATAGACCTGTTGCAGAAGCAAGAGCAGAGACTACAACAACAGATGGAAGCAGTAATGCAGCAACGTCCGCAGACCAGTGAGGAAAGCCGTCCCACTAATACCGCGTCCTTTGGGGTGAGTCGTTTATTGACAAAAATGACTGGAGAGGATGATCCAGAGGTATTTTTGACCACATTTGAAAGGACCGCTGAAAGAGAAAAGTGGCCTGAGGAGCAGTGGGCTGGACTAGTGGCTCCTCTGTTAACTGGTGAATCGCAGAAAGCTTACTATGACCTAGAGCCTAACCAAGCAAAAGACTATGTGATGCTAAAAGCTGAAATATTGGCAAGGCTGGGTGTCACCCTGGCTGTCCGGGCTCAGCGTGTGCATAACTGGACTTTCCAGCTTGGAAAACCCCCCAGGTCTCAAATGTATGATCTCATTCACCTGAGCAGAAAGTGGCTACAGCCAGAGACTTTGTCCGCACCAAAGATTGTGGAACGTGTTGTAATGGATCGGTTTTTGAGAGCTCTTCCTACTGCCATCCAAAAGTGGGTAAGCCATGGAGACCCAGAGACGGCCGATGGTCTTGTGGATCGTGTGGAGAAATACTTGGCTACAGAGAACCTGACGGCCTCTTCCAGAGACACTCGGACTTTCCACCCTAAGACCAGACCATCCCCAGGGGCGGATAAGAGGATTCCAAGGGGTGAGGGTGGAGAGAGTGAGAGGGTGGGAGCTCTACCCCAAGTTTGGCGAGAACAGCCTGGGAAATCAGCGGCTCAAGAGGCCGCAAGAAGGATCGTTTGCTACCGCTGCCGGCAAGCGGGACATATTGCAGCAAATTGCCCGGTTGTGGAGGACCCCATGCAGTGTGACTTTCTGACGGGCAGACGTCAGTCGCTGTGTGCGACAGTCGCATGCACTGCCATTCGGGGAACTGAGAAACATTTATGCAAAATGTGTATTAATGGTAGAAATGTTGTGGTATTGCTGGATTCAGGTAGCCTTGTGACCCTGATAAAGGCTGAGTTAGTTAAAACAGAGGTCATCTGGGGACAGAGAAAACCCGAGAGAGGGTATTACAGAGATTCTATTGGCCTGGGGTGATGAAGGACATAGAAAATTATTGTTCCTCCTGCCCTGTGTGTCAGAGGTCGGCCCCGATGCCACATTTCCGTAGCCCGCTGGTCCCTCTACCCATCATTGAGGTCCCGTTTGAGAGAATCGCAATGGATTTGGTAGGTCCTATAATCAAGTCCGCTAGGGGGCACCAGTACATATTGGTTATAATGGACTATGCCACCCGTTATCCAGAAGCGATCCCTCTCAGAAATACCTCGGCCAAAACCATAGCCAAAGAGCTATCTCTTGTTTTTAGCCGGGTGGGTATTTGTAAAGAACTGCTTACGGACCAAGGTACACCCTTTATGTCCCGGGTTATGAAAGAGCTGTGTAAATTGTTCAAAGTGACGCAATTGCGTACATCTGTGTATCACCCCCAAACCGATGGGCTGGTTGAAAGATTCAACAAAACCCTAAAACAAATGTTGAAGAAAGTGGTGGATAGAGATGGAAGGGATTGGGACTGTCTACTTCCTTATTTGATGTTTGCTATTAGGGAGGTGCCCCAATCCTCTACGGGATTCTCCCCCTTTGAGTTACTGTATGGGAGACACCCAAGAGGGCTGTTGGATATTGCCAAGGAAACTTGGGAAAGTGAGAGTTCTCCCCACAGGAGTGTGATTGAGCATGTCGCCCTGATGCAAGATCGAATTGCACAGGTAATGCCCATCGTGAAGGAACATTTGGCCCAAGCGCAGTTGGCACAGCAGAGAGTGTACAACCGTGGAGCCAAGACCCGTACCTTTTCCCCGGGGGATAGGATATTGGTACTTGTCCCTACGGTTGAAAGTAAATTCCTTGCCAAATGGCAAGGCCCCTACGAGATAATGGAAAAAGTGAGCGAAGTGAATTACAAGGTCAGACAACCAGGAAGGCGAAAGCCCGAACAGATCTATCACGTTAATCTGTTGAAAGCCTGGAGGGATAGAGAGTCCCTAGTCGCAGACACTTGGTCACCAGCTCAAACTGGTTGCGTGATTCCTGAGGTTGGAATCGCAGCCACCTTGTCACAACCCCAACAACAGGAGGTTAAGGAGTTTGTACTTCGCAACAAGGAGGTATTCTCTGAGCTGCCGGGACAAACATCTGGGGTAGAGCATGACATTATTACCCCGCCCGGTGAAAGGGTGAAGTTAAAACCCTATCGGATCCCAGAGGCCCGACGGGAGGCAATACGGGAGGAAGTACAGAGAATGCTGAACTTAGGGGTGATAGAGGAGTCCCAAAGTGATTGGTCTAGTCCCATTGTGTTGGTGCCTAAACCGGATGGGAGCTGGCGATTTTGTAACGATTTTCGTCAGTTGAACAAAGTTACAAAATTTGACACCTACCCCATGCCACGTATAGATGAGTTGATCGACCGGCTGGGAACAGCCCGATACATGACGACTCTTGACCTCACAAAAGGGTATTGGCAAATCCCCCTGGCCAAGTCGGCCAAAGAGAAAACCGCATTTGTAACCCCAGACGGGGCGTTCCAATATAAAAGAATGCCGTTCGGGTTACAGAATGCGCCGGTCACATCTGCCAAAAGTGCAAGCAGTCCTGGACTCTGTTCGGGAAGCAGGGTTTACGGCTAACCCCAAGAAGTGTACCATTGGGCAGGAGGAGGCCAAATATCTTGGGTACACCATTGGGAGGGGAGTAATAAAACCCCAACTCAACAAAGTCGAGGCCATCCAGAGTTGGCCACGTCCCAACAGCAAGAAGCAGGTACGAGCCTTTCTGGGAATCGCTGGGTATTATCGGCGATTCATTCCCCACTTTGCTTCTAAGGCTGTGCCCCTAACCAACCTGACGAAGGGGAAAGGGTCGGTCATGATTAAATGGACCCCCGAGGCTGAGGCAGCATTCCAATTCTTGAAACAAGCCTTATGTAGCCAGCCAGTGTTGTACTCACCCGACTTCTCTAGAGACTTTGTCGTACAAAGTGATGCGTCAGATGTGGGGTTAGGAGCAGTATTGTCCCAGGTCTGGAACGGGGAAGAGCACCCAGTCATTTACCTCAGCAGGAAGTTGAAGTCCCATGAGGTAAATTACGCCACCGTTGAAAAGGAGTGTTTAGCGGTGAAGTGGGCTCTAGATTCCCTTCGGTACTACCTGCTAGGTAGGCACTTTGACATGGTTACGGATCACGCTCCGTTAAAGTGGATGGCTCAAAACAAGGAAACAAATAGAAGAGTGAATAGGTGGTTCCTGGCCCTCCAGGAATTCAACTTCACAGTAAAGCATCGCCCTGGCGTTCAAATGGGGAATGTGGATGCTTTGTCTCGAGTACATGAATGCCTGATTGCTGGTGTTCCAACCCCGAGGTTAAAACAAGAGGGGGGGGTATGTGACAGCAGGAAGGTAAAGTCACCTGGTTGCATCCAGGGGGGTAGATATATTTCGCCCAGATTCAGGCTTTACGCTGACTTGTACAGCTAGGTGGAGAGTTGTATAAGCCCAGCTGAGACTAGTGGGCTCATTGATGACTCATACCTCTAGGGAGAGGGCTGGGCGTCGTGCAGACAGGGAGTTGATGAGGCCAGCTGAAGCTTGTCAGCTCATTTAGGCCTCTATAAAAAACTCCCAGATTCATTAGATGTTAGCTCATGCCTGGAAGCAGACCTGTGTGGACTGTCTAGGGAGAGTGAACCCCTGTGCGGTGAGAGAAAGCCTGTGTGGCTATATTTTGCTTGGACATTTAAAACCAGGGACTAGGACAGCACTAGGCTGATCCCAGTCGTTAGTTAGGAAACCTGTAAGTTTAGTCAGAGGTCAAGTTGACCAGGATTTATTTTGTTTATGTTTTTTTTGCCTTGCTGTGTTTTTGTCACTGTAAATAGAAAATAAACCGCACCTTTTTGATTTTGAAAACCACAACCTCCGTCTGCTGGGCCTGTTTTGGGTGGGGAGCCCATCCCGGGGGTCACACATACCCGCTGCCGAGCTAGCCCCCTCACACTTCTTTGAGAGTCCTGTGTCCATTTTACACACATTTCTTCTAAGCCAGGGGCTCTCACCCTCACAATATATATAATATATATATATATAAAAAAACACACACACACACATATATACTATATATATATATATATATATATGTGTGTGTGTGTATATATATTCTCAGTTACATCATCCCCACCCCTGAGGAGCTTATAATCATATATCTTATGTACAAACCCTCACCCCTCAAGTGCTGACAACTCACTCTAATCTTACTCACTTGGTCACATCAAGGTTTTTTAATCTTTCGTTAAACTGTGTTGCGGTTCTTGTGAAGTTGTCAACAGCAGAAAACAGAGCATCTGAGCAACAGAAAATGCAAAAAGAAGGAAAAGTGAAAAACAGCTCATTTAAATCGCATTGTGTAATAAAGGACCTCAGTCTAATGAAAAACCAAGTTATAATTTCAAAATAAATGAGGAACTGCTAAATTCCCTAATTATATCCAATGACATACTGTATTCAGTAGTAGGTCACATTCAGCTGAACTTGTTCTGTAAGGTTGAAGACGTTTTCCAAGCCACTTCTTCAGGTCTAACAAGTGTCAGGAACATACCCCAGATTTTCCAAGCCTCTTCTAATCTTTTTGCACTCCTAGGTCTATTCTTGTCTGGTCTGTTTCCTCTTCAAGCACTGTTTTTGCTTAGTTTGTTTGCTCTCAACTACGGTTTTACTCTGGCCAATTTTCTCTCCTAGCACAGGAGGGGAGCTGGGTCACCCGTACATGTCACTGGGTAACCCTGCCGCGTTTCCCCGTTGCATCAGAGGGGGACGAGGATTCTGATAAGCCCCCCCGCCCGCAGACCCCCACAAACACTGGGAAAGGGTTGTGAGGATGAGGCCCTTGTCCCCATCAACATGGGGACATGGTGCTTTGGACCCCAAAGCATCCTCCCAATGTTGAGGGCATGTGGCCTGGTACAGTTCAGGAGGGGGGGGCGCTCTCTCGTCCCCCTTCTTTTCCTGCGGCCTGCCAGGTTGTGTGCTCGGATAAGGGTCTGGTTTAAATTTTGGGGGGAACCCCACGCCATTTTTTTTCATTTTGGCGCGGTGTTCCCCTTAAAATCCATACCAGACCTGAAGGGTCTGGTATGGATTTTGAGGGGGACCCCAACGCCATTTAAAAAAAAAAAATTGGCGCAGGGTTCCCCTTAATATCCATACCAGACCAGAACGCCCCGATATGGAATTTGGGGAATTTTTAAAAATGTTGGTTCTTTTTTTTAAATGACTTTTATCTGTATTGCTGGGACCCGACAATTCATTATAGCCGCGAGTAGTTTTAAATGACTTTTTTTTCCTTTTAGAAATGTAATTTTGTGCAGGGACTGTTCAAAACATGGGAAAAATGCGCCACTTTACAGGCATACTATAGACACCCCCCAGGTACGAAATTGAAAGGAATATTTCACTTTTATTGTTTTACTTATTAAAATCACTGCTCCCGAAAAAAATGGCCGTTTTTGAAACTTTTTTTTGCATTGATACATGTCTCCTGGGGCAGGACCCGGGTCCCCAAACACTTTTTATGACAATACCATGCATAAAAGCCTTTAAAATGAGCACTTTAGATTTCTCCCATCGACTTTTAAAGGGTGTTCCGCGGCTTTTGAATTTGCTGCGAACACCCCAAATTGTTCGCTATTCGGCGAACACCCGATGTTCGAGTCTTACTTATGCAAAAAAAGTTTCAAAAACGGCCTATAGAGAAGTACAGAGGTGACTCTTCATGGACCGAGGATCCATGATGTGGCTGGGAGAGCTTCAAGAGAGAACTCATCCAAAATAAATCTGTATGATGCAGTGAGTAAAGTTCAGTTACTAGAGGAGACAGCCTATTCTACAAAGTACAGATGTGCTGGTTCAGCTTAAAGGCTCTTTTCAGGTACTGTTGTTTGCCTTATCTCACCTTTTTGTCTAAGGAGTCTGCATGTCTGCTAATCGTTACTAATTTTGACTAAGGTTGTCCTGTGCCCTATCCCCTCCCTCCTGCATTTTTCCTGTTGTGAGATTTTTTATTATTGTTTATCATCCACCATGCCAAGTAATCTTGAGGAGTTATGTCGGCCCTCCCTGCCTATGGAGGTCACCATCAGGCCCCTGGAAATGTAGGGTAGGCACTACACAAATAAGAACCAGAGCCTTGGAGTGTTTGCTGTGCAACTCCACCGCCACCATAAAGAGCTCTGGAGAAGACTAGCCACTCTCAGATCCTGCTCATCACAGTGAGCCATTGCCATACACTGGTGACAAATGCTAGTTGTACATTGTAGTTGTCATAGCTCTGACCGTGCACACAGTTTTTCCCTCTGGTCATGAGTGACTTTCTCCTTATTTGACCTAGCATGGCTTTAGACTATGATGTTGTCCATGTTTCCCCTCAAACTTGTAAAACGAGTGGCTAAGCCCCTTCATGCACCACCACCACTTGCAGTTTTCCTTTTTGATAGCCCATGCAGATTACAGCAGGGTAGCTTGTTTTGGATCACACTTATGGGTCTGTATTGAGAAGTGTTTGTTTGCATCAGAACTTCTATACAAGTCAATGGGAATGTAAAAGCTGCTTGAAGCAGGTTGATACAACGTAGGATGAGTACACATGTGGGTCAAAACACCTGTAAACTGTGAATGATTTCAGATACATCTAAGTGCTGTTCTGTTCAAGAGAAATCTTCCATTGAAGTCTGCTGATAAACAGGGTACAGAGGCGAGGTAGAGGCCAGTGGGGGAACCACTGAACAGAGTTTAGGGTGCAGACAGTGGGAGACAAAATTATTTTTTGTCATGGATGAGAAGGCTTCTAATATGCAAATGAACTAAACAAGATGCCCAGAACAATTAATTGTGAATTCCAGTGCCTGATTAGCTGTACGTTGTCACCCTAGGACAGGAAATGTGATCATCTATATGTAGCGGGTGTCAAATTTAGTGGGGTGTATCTGGGCCATAGATGGCCCAGATACATTGATTTTAGGGCTTTATGGACACTTTGGAGTGTGGGAGGTATGAATGGTGTCATGTTCCCTGCGGTCCCTGGGTGGCGCTGCCACCTGGGACCAGGGTTGAACTACCATTCTAGAGCCGTGCCCTTTTTGTCCTCTCGCGGCAGTAGTACGGTGGGGCGGGGAACCCGCTGTGCCTGCTGGGAGAGGATATAAAAGGGGACGGACATCTTGCACACGAGGTCCATTCCCCAGGCACCTTCAGCCTGGGGGCTGCTGCGGTTCGTCTGTGCCCAGGCACCCTTGGCCTGGGCGCGTGGAGTCGAGTTCCATCCCAGGCACCTTCAGCCTGGGGTAAGGTACTATACCAGGAGGCCTGGGGCCCAGTACCTTCGACTGGGTCCCGCAAGGGCGAAGCATTCCTAAGGTGCCCCCGGTATTGGGTGCCTGAATCCTGGGCGTAAGACCGGAGACGTGACCTCCCCGTAGAGCCAGCACAGCATTTGCTGGTGCCAGTGGAGGCCTCTGGTGACCGTCCGGATGGATGTCTTCCTCTGACAGGGGTCGTTTGTTCTAAAGGAGGTACTTCATGTTCTCATGGTCTGTGGCAGAGACCCATCTTCCTCAGGTCAGTGGCAGGCCTCATCCTAGGCCTGTGGCAGGGGCCTCAACGTTCACCCAGGTCAGTGGCAGTGACCAATTTCACGGTCGGTGACAGCGACTGTGCGCCAAGCCTGTTTGCACTAAACAGAACAGGAGAAACTTTAATTCATTAGTTGTGCCTGGACCTACTCTTCCCTACACCTTGTCTGTTCTTTTAAAAGTCAACCAGTTTCAAGTCAATAAAACAGAGTTGGACTTTTCTTGGTGTGGAACTCGTGTTACTGGAAGCTAAATGTCCCTGTCAGTGACAGTGACAATCATCCTCCATAGGAGAAGCTGAGGCTCCGGCCTAAAACGCAGACCCGAAGGTAAACGGTTTAGTTCATATCTCTGCATCCTACATCAGAGAGCCGAGCTGGTGGTGTGCATCTTTCCCCCTTCTCCCAGATACCACTAGACGAGTAGAACCAGCCATAAAGAGATGGGAGAAGCTGGGGGAGGACCGCTACATATACAAACCATAAACTGTTTCAAATTTGACCAATTTAAGCATGGATTAGATGAATTTTGGTCAGTGTGTGGCCATTCCTGCTCAACAGAAGTCAATCATTTGATAGACTTTTATCAAAAGGGAAAAAAAATTCTCTAATCAGTGACAGCAGCTGCCGATCAGTATATTCTGACAGCAGCAGGTAGAAGGTGGTTAACCACTTAAGCCCCATACCATTTTGTAGCTAAAGGACCAGGCCACTTTTTGCGATTCGGCACTGCGTCGCTTTAACTGACAATTGCGCGGTCGTGCGACGTTGCAACCAAACAAAATTGATGTTCTTTTTTCCCCACAAGTAAAGCTTTATTTTTGTGGTATTTGATCACCTCTGCGGTTTTTATTTTTTGTGCTATAAACAAAAATAGAGCGACAATTTTGAAAAAAAATCAATATTTTTTACTTTTTTGCTATAATAAATATCCCCAAAAAATATATATAAAAAACTTTTTTTTCCCTTAGTTTAGGCCGATACGTATTCTTCTACATATTTTTGGTAAAAAAAAAAATCGCAATAAGTGTTTATTGATTGGTTTGTGCAAAAGTTATAGCGTCTACAAATAGGGGATAGTTTTATGGCATTTTTATAAAAAAAAAAAAAAAAAAATTCTACTAGTAATGGCGGCGATCAGAGATTTTTATCGTGACTGCGACATTATGGCGGACACATCGGACACTTTTGACACCATTTTGGGACCATTGTCATTTTTACAGTGATCAGTGCTTTAAAAATGCACTAATTACTCTGAAAATGACACTGGCAGTGAAGGGGTTAACCTGTAGGGGGCGCTGAAGGGGTTAAGTGTGACCTAATGTGTGATTCTTACTGTGTGGGCGCGTGGCTTGGCGTGTGATGTCACTGATCATCGTTCCCTATGACAGGGAACAGACGATCAGTGACAGTCTCACTAGGAAGCACAGGGAGAGATTTGTTTACACTTACCTCTCCCCATTCTTCAGCTCTGTGACCCGATCGTGGGACACCGGCGGCGATCGGGTCCGCGGATCCCGCAGGCGCGGTCACGGAGCTTCGGACTGGGTCGCGAGCGCGACCCACGGCTGGGCTTCTTAAAGAGGACGTACCTGTACGTGGATGTGCCCAGCTGTGCCATTCTGTTGACGTATATTGGCGTGAGGCGGTCCTTAAGTGGTTAAAAGAGAAGTAAGTGAATGTTTTTTTTTTCTAATTATACTTACCTAGGTGGATGCAGCATAGGTCCAATGTTGCATCTGTCTCCCGTCGGCTCGAACACTGAGAACCAAAACCAGTTTAGGCTCTCATTGGCTCACAGAGGCTGAGCTGGGTGCCGGTCCAGGCATGTGGGAGGATCTCGACCATATAGTCGTGATCTTTCCTGAACCTGGACTGGCTCTGTGACGTCAGCCGACAGCGGACTTTAGCCCTCTGTCAGCTGAAAACTGGTCACAAACAAACTGCACTCCTGTGATCTACAGGAGAAGTACAGCCATATGAGCTTTGGCTGTACTTCTCCTTTAAGCAAACCCCCCACAGTCCTGATCTGACAGTGCTTCTGCATCAACAAGCCGGCAGCTATATTTACAGGAATACAGGAGAGCTGCACTGACAGGAGAGAGGAGCTGGAAGGGGAGAGAGAACCCGGCCTGCACCTCCTTCTGGTTCTCTCCTCCTCTCCTGGCTTCTTGGAGACTTGGCTGAAAGTAGTAGTGGTCCTGCTGTCACTACTCCTGTCAGCCTATAGTAGAAGGAATGCAAGCGACCTCCTTCCTCCACCCACAAACTTCTGCATCGGAGCAGTCGCCCCTCCTGCCCCTTCCCCTGGCCCTGATCCCTATGCGCACAAATCTCCAAAACATAGACTGTCTTTTTTCCCCCATGGCTTGTATGCCTGATGAACCTTGGAGCTCTGGCAAACAGAGTCTTACGCTTATGTTACGGCAAAACTGGACAGATCTTATGGTGATGGCCAGACTAACCACAAGGTCCTTGTCTTCTGGTTGGGGGTTGGACATGTGAATGGATGTACATAACAGGTACTCCAAAAACGTGCATGCTTACATAGGCTGAGCCTGTAAACATATTCCCCAACTAGATATCCCCAGGGACATCATTAGGGAATTAAGGAGGGTTTCTGGATATAATGAGGGGGGCAGATAGTACAAGCGACCTCTGAAGACTATGATCCTGTGGAGCTGCTGATAATTTTTTTTTTTTTTATCGATCAGCTTAGTCAATCTTCAGAACTTACCAAACGACACATTATAAGCTTCCATTTGTAATGGGGGTTTCTTTGTTATGTTAACTATAATGTCAGTGTAGCTCTTTATAGCATCGGCATAGTCTCGAACATCAAATGGTAGAACGACAGAGTCAGCCAGCTCATACACAAGTCCTCCTCGTACTTTAGCCACTGCCAGATGGTTCTTATAGAATGGGTCATAAAATGTGTCAACGATCTCAGCCGTCTCATACACACTGTGATACACTGGATAACCGCTGTATCTTCCCTCTTTCTGTAAAAATAAATAAGAAACAAATGTAATATGTTAAGCTACATTGAATTCATGCCCCCTTTTGCTGTGCATGTTGGGTCCGCTCACTTTTTATGAGTTTGCTAGTTATTATAGATGACCAGACATAGATCTTCTCCTATGGCTGAGAACTCAGCTTTTCCCTGCCCATGGCTCTATATTAGTCAATAAAAAGAGGTTGTAAACCGTAAAAAAAAAAACAACAACCTGTAAGACAAAGGCATAATGAGCTAGTATGCATCTCATACTAGCTTATTATGAAATACTTGCCTTAGAACGAAGCCCTGCAGCGGCGCCCGCACGCTGAAATGGCTGCCATCTTCCCCGGTTTTTCTTCCAGGTTCATGGGCTCTGGCACTGTGATTGGCCAGAGCCACCATGATGTCACTCCTGCGGAAGCCACCTCTCAAGGCACAGGGCCCTGAAAAGACAGCATGAGCGGCCATTCCTTCAGAGTGCCTGCGCCGATGTCGGCGGTGTATATAGTAAATATCTCCTTAAACGGTGAAAGTTTAGGAGATATTTACAGTACCTACCGGTAAGCCTCATTATAGGCTTACCTATAGGTATAATTAAACAGGAACACTTTACTTCCTCTTGAAGACCACTCATCATAGACCTGGGCCAACAATAAGCTGCCGGAGGTGGCAGGGCAATCTACATTCAGATTGTGCTTCAGAGAGCATTTGACAGCCGGTGGAGATGTGGCGTATTGCCTCCTCACCACCTGCTTTAACCCCCTGAACCCCTCAATAATGCACCACAAGTGCATGCGTTACACATGGTTGCAGGGCGCTTGTGGAGGGGGGAGACAGTATACAAATGGTAATAAAAAGTGAAACCCTGCTTCCTGTTTTGGTGGATCACCCCCCCCCCCCCCCCCTTCATGCTCTCTGTACATTTGGGAATTCCACCCCTCAACCTTGGGTTTTTCTCAACCACTGCAATTTGCATCCCACCCATTTATACCCTGATATATCACCTTCCCCTTCATCCTTCTCTTAGTCTTTTATATGGTAATATAAAAACAAGAAGAGGGCTTGAAGGGCAGAACAATTCGTTGTCAGAGGGATGGACCCCACCATCTGATGTTGCTGTTCTACCTCCTGTCCACCCAACATGTATTTCTATGCAGAAAATACTTTCATCCTAGTATTGATCTGCCGACTATGACTTAGCTGAACATTTACAATGCATGATTTCAAATAATCTGTATAATTAGGTGCTGTACAGGTGATACAGCCTTTGTAGATCTTTTGTTCTAAAATCAAGCACAGTGGCTAAGTGGTTAGCACTTCCAACTAGCAGTATTAGGGTCATCAATTGGAATCCCAACCACGGCACTACCTGCCTGGAGTTTGCATGTTCTCCATGTGCCTGTGTGGATTTCCTCCCACACTAAAAAGACATGCTGGTAGGTTGCATGTGCCATAAGAGGGAACTGATCCGCCATACCCTCTCCATCATTTACGCTGCCTTGACTCAACCGGCACCTGACTTTTCTCCCACTTTTCTCTCGCGTTGGTAGTCCGACCTTGCTATTCAATTTGCTAACTCACAAAAAAAATAAAAAATCTCCATTTTGTACAGAAATCCTCCATAGCCACGAAGGTTCAAGAAACTAGCTATAAGATTCTGACAAGGTGGTATCGGGTACCCAATGATGTTACACCGTATTTTACCGGCAGTGCCTAATACTTTCTGACGCTGCAATGCTGGGCCAGGTACCATGTTGCACATTTTCTGGGACTGCCCGCAAATTAAAACATTCTGGCAAGAGGTGGCTAGCACTATTAAGCATCCAACTCAGTGGTTCTCAACCTGGGGGTCGGAACCCCCTCGGGGGTCGAATGATGATTTGCCAGGGGTCACTGAATCCTGGGCTGTTCTCCCAGCCTTTTTGCGGCCGCCCAGCTGGGCTGTTCCTGAAGCCCGCGGCCGCCCACTCAGCCTCTTCGCAGCCACCCATTCAGTTCACGGCATGGCTGGGGGGGGGCAGAGACTAGAGGAATGTGCAGTGGGAGGGGCTGGAAGAGACCCTAGCTGCTGATTTCGGCATAGGTGTCATTGCTACGAGACACCACAATGTCGGAGACACCGTGAGTAACACTACCGGTGATTAGAGTTGGCATTAAAAGTCCCCACTACAGTTCTCAGATCAGCAGATGACCTTCATCAAGAGCACCTAAGTTGGCTGATCAGAACTCCCCCCAGCATTGAAAACGCATCCCAACTCCCCGCCAGCACTGCTATTCATCCTATTCCCCCCACCAAGGAGTAAGAGGAGGAATAAAAATAGAGAATACATGGAAGGGAGAGGAAAAGAGGAGGAGGAACAAAGGAAAAAGGGAGAGAAAGAATAAGAGAACAAGAAAAACGGCTAGAGAGATGGATGGGGAAAAAAAATAAGAAATTAGGATAGAGAGAGATAAAAGGGAAAGAAAGGAGAACAAAGAGAAAGAGCGGCACATCCTAAAATCTACCATAAGGTGTTTTAATACTGTACAAGTGGAAGGGACTCAGGGAGCGCTAAATGTCCGTGGGTTAGGGGCGCAAATTACTTGTCTTGCCTTGGGTGCCGACAACCCACACTACGAAAATTATTTTATTGTTGGGGGTCCCTACAACTTGGGAAATTTTATCACGGGGTCACGGCACTAGAAAGGTTGAGAATCACTGATCTAACTAACGTTGATCTAGTGGACAATCCTGCGGCATGCTTGCTGCACCTCAAATGGTGTCCCATCAAAAAATACAAGGCGTCCCTTACCATTCAGCTCTTTTTTTTTTTTTTTTATCAAATCATCTTTTTATTATTATTTCTTACATACATACAAAAAACAAAAACAACCAAAAACATACAGTACAACATACAACCCATGCCCGCGTTATGAGGGTGAATGGAGAGAAAGAAGGAAAAACATTTTTTTTTTTAAAACAAAACAAAACAAAAAAATTAAATAAACTGCCTCCTCCTTACCCCCAGCTCTCCCACCCTCCCCCTCCCACCCATCTCCCCCCCCCCCCGTCCCACCTCCTATCATATCTCCAAAATATCACACCACCCTCTCCATATTTTTACAAATTTCTCTGGGGAGCCTCTGCGTAAAAAAATATATTTTTCTTTAATTATCGTTTCCCTTATTTGTATTTTCCACTCTTCTACGGTGGGAGGATATTGTGAAATCCACTTTTGCGCAATAAGCTTACGAGCCTGAAATAAACTTCTATTTATTGAAATCATACATTCTACTGGGATTGTCGATTCGTCCAATATGCCCAGAAGACATCCTCCAGGCTCATTGAGGATCCCACTCTCAAGTACCCTATTAATCATAGATACCACCCCGGACCAATAACGATGAAGTTTGGGGCATCTCCACATCATATGTATTAGGTTGGCTGCTCTCCCTTTACATCTAGGACATCGATCTGTGTCTCTACATTTCCATTTAAATAATTTCTCTGGTGTATAATGTGCCCTATGTAAAATAAATAGTTGTGTTAAATTTTGTGTTGGGGATAAAGAGGCCTGAGGTATTGCTGTTAGTGCCTGTGCCCACTGTTCATCTGAAATTGTCCCAATATCCCCCGACCAGGCTAATCTTGCTGGTATGTCCACCGTTTTTTTAAATTTATCAAATAATATGTCAAATAGCTGTGGCATATATCTTATTCCCTTCTGCCTCCAAAGCTCAAACCCCTCCAATTTCCCCAATTCCGCATAGCTGGAGTTATTCCAAATTGGTGTATATGTAGTAAATCCCTTTATCTCAGTGATTTTCCTCATCTCTTGCCATACCATGTCAAATAATTTACCCGTATGGAATCTTTTATCGCTCAGTTGATTTCTCGATTCTAATAATGAAATTAATGGGTAAATTTCATATACTGATAGTAGTAGATTCTGTATAGGATCAGAAGGTAATACTTTTGTCTATCCACTGAAATGTTGAATTTGTGAGGCTAAAAAGTAATTTTTGGGATGGGGAATTGCAAGGCCGCCCTCTTCCTTATTTAACATTAAGGTTGTTAACTTTATACGTGGTCGTTTGTTCCTCTAAATCAGTTCCCTGAAAAGAGATTCTAATTTCCTAAACCAAAAAGCTGTGATCCATACAGGTGAATTATTAAACACATAAAGCAATTGCGGGGCCCAAATCATTTTAATTAGATTTGCTCTTCCTATCACCGTCAGAGGTAGTTTGCACCAGCTTCGACATTTATCTTAAAATTTTGCTAATAGTGGCTTCAAATTCAAATTAATATAATCTTTTACATCCCGAGAGATCTCTATCCCCAGGTATTTCACTGTATCCTTAATTTGAATTTTAGACGCTTGGTTTAACAATGGAGTTTTTAACTCATCCAATGGTAAAAGTAAGGATTTATCCCAGTTAATCTGGAAGCCAGAGAATGATCCAAATATGGAGATAAGGCTCATAAGTTCCGATAATGAGTTTGAGGTGTCCCCCAAGAAAATAAGAGCGTCATCTGCATAGAGGGCCACTTTGTCCTCCCTACCAGCCCGACGAAACCCAACTATTTTAGTTGATTGTCTTATAGCAAGGCCGAGGGGCTCTATTGCTATAGCAAATAGTAATGGGGATAACGGGCAGCCCTGTCTTGTCCCTCTAGATAAGGAGAACGGGCTTGATAATATTATTAATTCTAACCCTAGCTTTAGGGTCCCTATATAATATTTTCACCCATTTCAAAAAACCCGTACCAATTCCAAAGGCCTCCAATACCTTCCATAAATATTCCCACTCCACCATGTCAAAAGCTTTTTGGGCGTCTAAACATAATATTGCTCTAGATCCCCTATTTTCCATAGGCAATTGCATGTTCAAAAATAATCTACGAATATTTGTTGCCGCTGCTCTCATTGGGATAAAGCCTGTTTGATCTTCATATATCAGACTACTAATATATTTTGATAGCCTATTTGCAAGAACCCTGGCCAGAATCTTTACGTCTGAGGTAAGGAGGGATATAGGACGATATGACTCAGGCAGCATTGGGTCTTTATCCTGTTTTGGAATCACTATTATTATTGTTTCCTGCATTGATTTCGGGAGTTTTTGTTTTTCATACGCATCTTTTATCACATCTAGAAGTTCTGGTAATAGAATTTTTTCAAATTTTTTGTATATCTCAGTCGGTAATCCGTCCATCCCTGGTGCTTTATTATTGTGGGTTTGTGAAACGGCTAATCTCAGTTCTTCTAAGGATATGGGACTGTCAAGTGCTTCTCTGTCCTCTAATTTAAGTTTTGGGAGATCCAATTTATCCAAAAATTGTTTAATTTGGCTACTGGGATTCATTCAGCTCTTAAATGCAGCTAAGGTGTGCATTCCACTGTGCTGGAGGTCTGTGCATCCGCCCATGAGGTCTCTAAATTCAATGAACTGAGGGACATGTAGGACCTTACAGCCACTTTCCATAACCGGGAGGAGTCCTTCTGTGACACATGGAGACCGTGGCAAAACTTTGTTTTCACCGATGCCTACCTGCAGGAGGCCTCGCAACATGACTGATTTCTTTAGGACTATTGCTAGGCTCTGGATTTGAGACCCCGTCTTTCTGTTTCTTCTGGCTCTCCAAACTCTAACCTTTTGTCTTCTGCCCCCTTTTTTCCTTTCTCCTTGTAGGTGTTTTCTTGTCCCTATTCCCCTCCATTCATTCCAAAATTTACTACGGTTCTCCCCCTTACTGAGTGTATACCTTCAGCTTGGAGACCCCTTCTCAGTTGTTTCCTTGCTGTTCATCTGTATTTGACCATATAGGAAAAATGTGTTTTCTTATTGAGTTGTCTGCTGGGAATCCCCACTGACCCTAGCTCTTTTTTTTTTTTCCATTATTTTACGTTAAGGCTTTTTAAACGGACGTGGAAAGTTGGGGATAATTACTATCACGCCCTCCCAGTCCAGAATATTTGACATGCCATAAAACTTGATACATTTTGTACAGGTATGTCCCCTTTAAATCGCGGCTTATTGGGCGGGCGCACGCGCGCGCCTCCGAGTACTCCGTGACCGTGCCCGCGGGCTCGATGTCCGCCGGGAGCCCGCGATCGTGACACGGAGCTGCAGAACGGGGAGATGCCTATGTAAACAAGGCATTTCCCTGTTCTGCCTAGTGATATAACACGGATCTACTGCTCCCTGTCATCGGGAGCAGTGATCTCTGTCATGTTGTAGTGAGACCACCCCCCCCACAGTTAGAATCACTCCCTAGGACACTCTTAACCCCTTGATCGCCCCCTAGTGTTCAACCCCTTCCCTGCCAGTGTCATTTACACAGTAATCAGTGCCTTTTTTTTAGCACTGATCGCTGTATAAATGGCAATGGTCCCAAAATAGTGTCAAAAGTGTCCGATGTGTCCGCCATAATGTCGCAGTCACGATAAAAATCGTAGATCGCCGCCATTACTAGTAAAAATTAAAAATGTATAAAAAAAATGCCATAAATCTACCCCCTATTTTGTAGATGCTAAAACTTTTGCGCAAACCAATCAATATACGCTTATTGGGTTTTTTTTTTTTTTTTTTACCAAAAATATGTAGAAGAATACGTATCGGCCTAAACTGAGGAAAAAAAAAATTTTTTTAAATATATTTTTTGGGGATATTTATTATAGCATAAAGTAAAAAATATTGTTTTTTTTCAAAACTGACGCTCCTTTTTTGTTTATAGCACAAAAAATAAAAACCGCAGAGGTGATCAAATACCACCAAAAGAAAGCTCTATTGTGGGAAAAAAAGGACGTCAATTTTGTTTGGGTGCAACGTCACACGACCGCACAATTGTCAGTTAAAGCGACGCAGTGCCGTTTCGCAAAAAGTGCTCTGGTCAGGAAGGGGGTAAATTCTTACGGGGCTGAAGTGGTTAAACAAATGTAGAGAATAGACAACTCAGATAAACAGGTACAACTTATGTAGGAGGATTTGTTCCATCTGTGTATCACCTGAAGCCAGTCACTTCACTGTGTTTATAGAAGGGTTTACAAATAATTTAAGCAAAAAATCATGTACATAATTACAATGTATCTCTTTGTTCGCAGATGAGTAACTTTTGTTAGCAGTTATTTTGACACCTAGTGGATGACCAGGCATGACGTTTTTATTTTGTTCTTGGAACTGATTTCTATTTTTATTTTTTTAGCTGTCAGTGGTGCCAGCATCGAGCTGCAGGCAATTACAGCATTTAAGTCTTCAGCGTGCCTTTGGAATTGGGTAACCTCTATTTAGCCTGTCACTCGGTGGAAGAGCAGGATGAGTCAGTGCCGTATGAACCATCCCCGCCTACTTACCAGGTGCTCGGGTACAAAATACTAACCCTATTTTTAGTATACCGAGTTCTTCCTGAAGCAATGCCAAGCCGCTGGAAAAATACTTCAAAATCATTTCCTGAACCCAGCTTGTTTATCCTTATAGAAAGCAAAAAAAAAAAAAGGAGATGTATAAGAAATGGAGACATGGAGCACATTGGACATTACATGCAAAGTCTAAAACAAAAGCTTGCTTATATGGAATAAATATATGTTACAATTGGAATCTATGTTTGTTCTAGCAAAACGTCCCTTATTTTCAATGATCTCTTTCTCAGTTTAAATTGCAGTCTTCCAGTAATGGAACATGTCAGTATAGGATTTGTGCAGGAATCCTGTACAGGCTTATTGAGTTTGTTTATTGAAAAAACACATTGGGGTCTATTTATTTAAAAAAAGAATAGTAATAAAAAAAAGTCACAAATAATCCCTGTGATGTGTCTAATATGTTTATTTCCTATGACTGTCAGGTCCATCTAGTGGACATGATGCAGTATTTTCCTAATTGAGGTAGTTAAGGAAAAAATATAGCATTATGGCCAGTAGATGGACAGGAAAATCATGAATTGTATTAGCCACATTGCAGGGTTTATTTGCAGGTTGGATAAAAATCAATGATTTTTAAAATAAATATAAAACTTTAACAACGCGTGTCTTAAGCCATGTTTTGAAGCAAGTTTAAACAAGCCCTTACAATGGCTCCTCTCTTCATTGGTGACAGTGGCAGCGCTAAACCTCTCCCTTCATTGATGACAGTGGCAGCGCTAAACCTCTCCCTTCATCGGTGACAGTGGCAGCGCTAAACCTTTCCCTCATTGGCGACAGTGGCAGCGCTAAACCTCTCCCTTCATTGGTGACAATAGCAGCACTAAACCTCTCCCTTCATTGGTGACAATAACAGCGCTAAACCTCTCCCTTCATTGGTGACAATAGCAGCGCTAAACCTCTCCCTTCATTGGTGACAGTTGCAGCGCTAAACCTCTCCCTTCATTGGTGACATTAGCAGCACTAAACCTCTCCCTTCATTGGTGACAATAGCAGCACTAAACCTCTCCCTTCATTGGTGACAGTGGCAGCACTAAACCTCTCCCTTCATTGGTGACAGTGGCAGCACTAAACCTCTCGCTTCATTGGTGACAGTTGCAGCGCTAAACCTCTCCCTTCATTGGTGACAGTGACAGCGCTAAACCTCTCCCTTCATTGGTGACAATAGCAGCACTAAACCTCTCCCTTCATTGGTGACAATGGCAGCACTAATAACTCCTCCCTTCATTGGTGTCAGTGGCAAAAACAAGAACCCCTCTCTTCATCGGTGTCAGTGGCAGCAATAATAACCACTTCCTTCATTGGTGTCCATGACAGTGCCAGCAGCAACAAAAAATAACACCTCTCCCTCATTGGTGACAGTGGCAGCACTGATACTCCTCTCCCTTTACTGGTGTTCAGTGAAAGCAAAAATAAACCCTCGTTCATGTTCATTGGTTACTTACCCGAACACACTCTCCTGGTCTGCTCTCCCCTTCTCTTACAACATCTGTCTAGAACGTTTCTACCCCTGTCAGGCAGGAGATCATGCACAGGGTGTTCCAGCTTTTGGCAACCCACTACCGCTCTGCATCGTGTCCTGGATCCTGCAGGACAGCCCATGGGAAGCTAACAGTACGGGCCCGTGCCTGAAATCCTGGGTCTGTCCCACAGGATCCTGGACTATTGGAAGCTACTGTGTGTAACTAGAGCCTTGTGGGCTGCTAAAGAAGGTCTCCAGGTGGACAGCCCTGCTCTACTTAAATCGAAATATATAAGAAACAAAAAAAAAGTCTTCAAATATATTTTAGGGCCAGATCTTTAGGGTTTACCTTGGAGAATCCTTGTACTCTGTCCAGTTGTCTTTGAGATGCCAACTTTCATAAAGTGATTTTCCTTCAAAACCCTCATCTGGGCTGGAGATCTGAACATAGAACATACAAGTGACTTGTTATTCAAACACATTTCACGCATAAAATGAAGACCTGTGAATGTTTTTCATATTTTCATTATTATCAGAATTTATTATCATTACTTCAGACCAGTGTTCATTTTGACGTCAAATTTTGATTTAGTTGTAGTCAGTCTTTTGACTAAAATGCCATTTTATTTTTAGTCGTATTTTAGTCATCTGAATTGTTTTCGTTTTAGTCCTATTTTAGTCTACTAAAATAGTGTTAATTTTTACATCAAAAAGGTTTCAATCAACAAAATTAAACACTGTTATATGATGAACCTGTCCTTTCTTACAAATTTTCTAATGTAAATAAAAACCCTTTTGTATATACTGTATAATGTATTGATATGGATTCTTATTGTATTTAGCAGAAAATGCTACTTTCCAAATTGGTCCTGAAGAAGCTATACAAATAGCGAAACGCGCTAACCAGCGGATGAAATACACGCACACACCTCTATTCTCTGTTGTTTGTTACACCATTATAGTAGTAGGAGGTGTCTGTATAGTGGTCCCAATAGGGACCCATTTATCATACTGTGACATTATTGATTTTAATGATATACTAAAGTGCTGTGCGTTATGTTTTTTTTAATATGATGTCAATAAACATTTATTGATTCATTGATTCATTTTTTATAAATTGGACTCTGTCTCATGTGGGTGCCAGTGAAGTCCACCATCAGCAGGACTGGTTCTTTCAAATTTTGTGTGTATCAATAATTTGGATGTGGCATGGGTGGTGGTCTCCTTACTCTTTCGAATGCAAAGGTCCTATCTAAAGTCCAAAAATTACATTCACCGTCACATCTACCATCACTCTGATTCTTGTAAATCAATGAAATTCATGGTCAAAATTTTTTTTTTTTTTAATTGTAATTTTTATTGGGTTTTAAAGAACAAACAAGATATTGTTACATTAAGCACAATATACAGATATCAAACACAGAATGATATCAAAGAAAGAAAAAGAAAAAGAAAATTAAAAGTAGGAGGAATTCGTCAAGCAATGCCCATAAGTACAGAGCACAGGCGTGCTCGGTACACCAGATCAAAAATATATAAACAACAACTTATAGGTTTACAATAGGGATTAATAACCAAAATGTAACCTTAGGCATCAAAGACAAGGGTATCTATGAAGTACGTATATGGAAGGTAGCAAGAAATGCAAAGCTAGTAAATATCAAGCTAGTATATGTCAAGGTGTAGCAGGTGGTGCGAGGGTCCCATAATCCGATCGATCCCAGGGTTCCCACACTTTATCAAATTGGGGAATTTTATCATGCACAGAGGCCGTTAGGTATTCCATCCTCCGAATTTCAGCCACTAGATGGAGAAACCTAGGCCATGGAGGAGGCATATTAGATAGCCAACATAATGGGATAAGCCTTTTGGCAGCTAGTAAAATGTAGGAGACAAGCCGATTTACCTTCTTGGGTATGCCCGAAAAGGGGAGACCCAATAAGTAATTTAAGGGATCGAGCGGTAGGGACATACCCACCACCCTCTGTATCAGCAGCCGCACATCATGCCAAAAGGGTTGGATCATAGAACACTGCCAAAAGATATGGAATAGGGAACCCGTATCAGTCCCGCATCGCCAACAACGCGGCGAGACTGAGGGATCATATTTGTGAATTACATTAGGCGTTCTATACCAAAACATAAGAATCTTAATGGACGTTTCCCTTTGGGACACACATTGAGAAGATTTGAATGTAGAGGACCATATCCTATCCCACATCTGGACCGTAATAGGTCTATCCAACAAAAGAGACCATCTTTTCATGTATTGGTGGGTTGTCTCAGCCAGTGGAGTAGACTCATGAAGGAGACGGTGTATAGAAGATATTAAATGTAGTTGGTATGGACCCTGAGCGCATATGTATTCAAAGGTAGTCGGTTTGTCAAGAATCAGAGTTGGGGACTTGGAGTGGAAAAAATGTCTAACCTGCAGGTAGAAATGGAAAAGTTGGGTGGGTATATTAAACTTCTTACTCAGAGTTTCAAAAGTATGCAGATGTCGCGTGATAGGATGTACCAAATTCCGGAGTTGAAAGAGGGGGGCATCAAGCCATGAGAAAACCCTGCCCAGGGACAGACTGTCTGGTAAATTTGGATTAAACAATACATTTACAAGGGGAGAGCATGTTGAAGCAAGGTGATGAGTCTTAAGGCATTTACGCCAAATGGTTAAGGTGAAAGCCATCGGGGCAGTACATTGGCGTTTGAAAATGGAATCCAAGGATGGGACATTGTCCCAGACCAAGGAACATGGGTGGACCGGGTATAGTACCCCCTTTTCAATGGCAGACCATTGATTTGGTGCATGTAGGGAGGACCACGAAACAATAGCCCTCAAGTGTGAGGCGTGGTAGTATTGAAAAATGTCCGGGGCACCCAATCCCCCCCTGGACCTTGGGGCGAATACCACTGAATAAGCTATACGATGTGCCCTATCGCCCCATATGAATTTTAGAAAATTCCTCTGAATCGCTTTTAGTTGAGAGGAAGGCAGGGCAACTGGTAATGTTTCAAAGTGATAAAGTAGTCTGGGTAATATAGACATTTTTAGGATGTTAATCCTACCCAACAGAGACAGGGGATATTTTGTCCAAGCCATCAGGGATTTGTTAATGTCTAAGACGAGAGGGGGGAAGTTGGCTTGATAGAGAGAAGAGTAAGAGGGGGTAAGAAGGACACCCAAGTATTTAATGGAGGTGGTGCACCATTTATAAGGATATGACCCTTTAAGCTGAGATAACAATAATGCTGGAATGTGTATAGGGAGTGCTTCAGTTTTGGAAGTGTTAACCTTGTAACCGGAGATGGCACCAAAGGAGGCTAGTAATTTATGTAACGAAGGAAGCGATATCAACGGATTAGTTACAGTGAGCAGAATGTCATCCGCAAAGAGCGACAGTTTATATTCTCCCTGCCGCATCACCACCCCATTGATATCTGGATGGGTGCGGATGGACTCGGCCAGGGGCTCCAGACATAAAATGAAAAGTAACGGTGATATAGGACACCCCTGCCGAGTTCCGTTTGTCATGGGGAAGGCAGGCGACAGGAAAGAAGACATCTGAACCTGGGCTGTGACTGTGGAGTACAGGGCCTCTAGGGCTTTTAAAAAGGGACCAGTGAATCCAAACGTTTTGAGGACAGCGAACATATAAGGCCAACTCAGCCTATCAAAAGCCTTTTGGGCATCTAGACTCAAAATTAGCGCCGAACGGGATGACCTATCCAAAAGATCTATCAGATCTATTGTACGGCGGGTGTTGTCCCCCGCACGCCTGCCAGGGACAAAGCCCACCTGGTCTCTATGGATCAGTTTAGGAGAGAGCTTAGACAATCTGGATGCAAGAATTTGTGAAAATTTTATAGTCTGAATTCAAAAGGGCTATGGGCCTATAATTATCTGGGATCGAGGGGTCTTTACCAGGCTTTGGGATGACTGAGATGTAAGAGTGGGAGAAGTGTGGATGTGGAGATGTGCCCTTAAGCAGTGAGTCGTATAAAGTCAGCATATGAGGAGACAAAATGTTGAAAAAAGTTTTATAGTAAAAGTAGGACAAACCATCAGGGCCAGGCGATTTGTGAAGAGATAGCTCTTTGATTATAGCCAACAACTCCTCAGCCGATATAGCCACATTCAAACTGGCCAAATCCGCTGAGGATAGTCTTGGAAGGTTTATGTTAGAGAAGAAAGTCTCAAATTTTTCCTGAGTAAAGTTAAAGTGGTTCTGTGGAGTCAGGCAATTATACAATCTGTGGTAGAATTTGCCAAAAATATTTGACATTTCGCGGGGGCAGTATGCTCTAGAGCCGTCGGCCTTCGTAAGAAAATCGGGAAAGGAATTGAATGGGCGTGGTCGTAATTTATGAACCAGCATCCTATGGGGCTTATTCGAAAATTCATAGAATTTTTGTTTTGTCCATAGTAGGGATTTAGACGCCCTGTCGAGCTGTAAAGACTTTATTTGTTCCCTAAGGGAAATGACCTTTTGGAGTTTCAACACCGTGGGACCACACAGCAGTCTCCGCTCCGCAGTTACCAGAGCAGATGTAAGGGACTGCAGTAGGCCATTTCTATCCTTTTTTAACCGAGCGCCTTCAGCTATGCAAACACCTCGGAAAACTGCCTTATGTGCCTCCCACAGTGTGGAAAACTCGGAAACTGAGCCCATGTTAAGCTGGAAAAATTCCTCCAAGCTTTTGGCTAGGGTAGAACGTGAGACTTCGGACTGTAGGAGATGGTCATTCAGACGCCAGTGACAGGATTTGGTATAGGCCTGAGAAAGCATGAGGTCTATCACAATGGGAGCGTGATCTGACCATGTGATAGGCAATATGTCCGACTCTATCACATAAGGAATGAGTGGGGCTGTGATAAAAAAATGGTCAAGGCGTGAATACATTCTATGAGCTGGGGAATAAAATGTAAACTGCTTAGCAGAAGGGTGCCTGATCCTCCATGTGTCGAAAAATTGACGGGACCTAATACATTTGCGGAAGGAATTGGCATGCAATATAACCTGTTTTGAAGGTGTAGAACTAAGGAGAGACTGTCTATCTCTAGTGGGTGACATGACCTGGTTAAAATCCCCACCAATAATCTGAAAAGGTTGAGAACGAAATTGAGGGGAGTCAAAAAGTTTGTTGAGAAAGTCAATCTGACCTGTATTGGGGGCATAGAGATTCACAAGAGAGAAAGAAGTATTCACATATTCACATTCCAATATAAGGAATCTCCCATGTGGATCAGCATGTGAGCTTTTAACCTTGATAGGACAGGATTTCTTGATCAAAATCGCCACTCCCGCCTTGCCCGTGGAATCAGAGGCAAGGAAGGAGGTGGGGAAGAACTTCGAGGCAAATTTGAGTGAACCACCAGCCCTGAAGTGGGTTTCCTGAATCATCACCACATCAGCGCCTGAGGCCCTGAAATCCTTCAGGACCATCCAGCGTTTGCGGATAGAACCCAGACCCTTCACATTATACGACATGATCTTTAAAGCCATAGTAAGACATTCAAACAGGCTT
Source organism: Rana muscosa (assembly GCA_029206835.1). Taxonomy (NCBI): domain Eukaryota; kingdom Metazoa; phylum Chordata; class Amphibia; order Anura; family Ranidae; genus Rana; species Rana muscosa. The sequence continues at coordinate 1,044,888,819 of CM055117.1, forward strand.
GTGTAAGAATTTTGAATCTAAAAAATAACAAAATATAGGAAACAGAGACATAAAAGCAAAAATGCGTGTAAAAGCAATGATGTGAATAAACATTGCAGACAAAGGCATCCCTTCGGGGCCCAAATAGTAACAGATAAACCCTGTAAGAAAATGACATTCGGTTAGGAAAAAAAAAAACATTGCACTTTCAACCTACAAGGCTGACTTATAACCATGGACATAAGAAAAAAAAAAAAAAAAAAATCAACAGAAAAAAAAAAAGAAAATAGAACTTAAGTTCTTGAAAGCCTGAGAGCCACTTGCGTCTCAGGGGACCTTGGAAGTAAGCCAAGGCCAAATAGGGACATACACGAACTTCCATCAGAAAACTCTAGCAAGAGAGATGGGGAGGATCGGCTGCTCTCCTTATGAACTCGGTAACCTTTAAAATAAGTCTGACAGTAGAGGACCTGTTGACGAGGGTTAGAAAGTCAGCAAATAAACAGGAGTAACTGCCAATTAGGGTACGGTGACCAAGAAGGAAAACACTGTCAACAATATTTGTAGTGATTTTCACCCCATGGGTTGGAGAAGAACTCTACCCTGAACAGGAACCAGGGTAGACTGAAACCTTTTGTAAACCAGAGCAACAATCTTCGTATCTGTTTTAGAATCGAGGAGAAACGGAGATGCAGAGAGCATGAAATTATGGATCCAGAGAGGAACGTATGGGTGAATCAAGGAGGTTGGTTGGAGGCACGCAGACGTTGGGGTGTTGAGAATTGTTTCCTTGATTTGCCCCTCACGGGGGTCCAGATGCGGTTAGGAGTGGCAGGATGTTGACAGACCTGGGCAGCTGGAGGAATCAAATCATCTTCTGGCAAAGGGGGGAGGCCAAGATGTTTCAGGAAGGCTTCGCCTTCCTGCAGTTCACGCAGGGTAACCTGGACACCATCCCTGGATACAATAAGGCGAAAAGGGAAACCCCAGTAGTAGGGGATCTTATGATGTTGTAGATGGGAGGTGATTGGGCGTAGATTTCTACGTTTAGCAAGGGTAATTGGAGAGAGGTCGCTAAAGATCTGCAATTTTGCTCCTTTGTACTGAAGTTGGGATTTATTGCGCGTGGCCAGGGTCAGAGCCTCCTTACTTTCAAAAAAATGGAATCGGACTATAACATCCCTGGGTCTAGCTCCAGCCGGAGGTTTTGGGCCCAGGGATCGGTGGGCCCTATCAAGGCGCCAGTCTATATCCACCACTGTGGGGGCCAGGGTATTGAAAAGACCAAGAAGATAGGTGCGTAAGTCAGGGTCTCCTACCGTTTCCGGGATACCTCTGAAGCGCAGGTTCTGCCTCCTTTCCCTGTTCTCCAGGTCCTCCTGCTGCAATTGCAGTTGAGAAACCGAAATATGTAGGTTATGATTGTCCTCCTCAACAGCCTGAACATAGCTTATCAACTCATCAAATTTAATTTCAAGAGTGTCCGTACGTTCCCCAATTTGGTTGATTTCCCCCCTCAGTTCTGCAGCTAACTTGCTCACTTCTGCCGAGACATTGCACGTGATTTGTTGAAGCAGGAGCTGTAGCTTAGCGTCCAACTTGGCATCCAGAATGTCTGGGGTAAGTTTCTCCTGAGGAGAGGATGAGGTAGAATCTGTACCCTGGGTGGGAGCTAATGGAGGGTACTCAGCATTCTCCGTTCCCAGTATTGGGTCTATTGAAGTGTGCGGAACTGTGGGGGAGTGCGAGGTCGCAGATTGCGACCTGGTAACATAGCGTTCCATATCTGATTCTACACGTGATCCAAATAAAGGCTTATAATATCGCTGCTGCTGGCCGACTTTTCCCATGTGATGCCCAAGGGGCTTAGAGAATAAACAGGCTTATCCCCGGAGCTATAATATGGCTAAGGTAACAACTCGGGGATCATGGAGAGCAGCCGGGATCCTGAACTCACTTAAATGGCATCCCCTGTGTCAGCTGGAACGACCATCATTCTATTTGTCATGTGTACCAGTCAGGTACAGCAGTGACTAATGCAGTGGCTGTAGAAAGGGGGATCCACAGACCCACAGATGTCCAGTGGAGAACCCAGGCCCAGAAGTGAAGGTGCCGGGCCCCAGATGTAGTGTCACTGTAAATATGAGGTGTACCCGGAGTAGCAATATGGCCTCCGACCTCCGTGAGTAGGCCGGAGCCGGGGGCTTTCCTGATAGCATGTGCCGCCCGGGTGAGTTCCGCTCCGTTCAGGCCAAAATCTCCCCACCAGGACCAGCGTACAGGGCCCCCCGGGCATACAGTCTCACCCTAGCGTGTCCCAATTGGAGGGGGCAAGATACTACCCCACTACTCACTGTGTCCAGGGTTGGAAGAAGGCAGGTCGACAGGCCGCAAGATGGCGTCGGATCGTGGTATAGGGAAGTGGATAGCAGGGTCCTCCGGGCGACTCCTCCGATGCTTAGTTGTTTTCCAGGGGTGAGGCAGCTGTCGGCCGGCGGAGGGACACTCGTTTTACCCCCGGATTGCACAGGGTAGATGCGGAAGAGTGCCCGCGGATCCGTAGGCCCCAAGATGGCGGCGGGCCTCAGCAATGCGGGAACACTCTCAGGCCTAGAGCAGGTAAAGTCGGCCAAAAACCTCCACTAATCAGCCAGGGCCGTAGGAGACGAGGCCCAGGGGCTGATGGCACTGAAATTGGGCCCCCCCGGGGTGAGATAGGGCAGAGATGGCCGTGGATTTACACTGCCTGTGGAGAGCTCAGTATCCACACGTCCTCCCTGGTTCACGTCCGGACACGCCCCCCCATGGTCAAAATTTTAAATCATAATATCACCTCCACAGTGAATTTCAAATATTTCAAGCCTACTCCTTTTTTGGTGCGCTTATTCACGACTAGTGCATAAACAGAAACTGGGATTATAATAATTTCTGTACCTCTTTTGTCAGTCGATAAACCAGCTGGTAAAGTAAAGGTGTACAATCCACCCTCAAGGTATAGTTACCTAAAAAATAAGAATTTGTTATATTCAGGGCTTTTTTTCTCAAATAACAGGTGCTGGAACTCAACCACGACCCCCCCCCCCCCAAAACCCCTCCCCCACACGCACCTTCCAAATGACATCAAAATAGTGGGCGTGGTCAGATTTCACAAACAGTAGGAGGGTCTTAAAGGGGCATTAAACACCAGGATTGCATTACATACAGAGTTCGGGGGGGGGGGGGGGTTTACATACAGAGTGCAGAGCTGTCACTTGTAAACACAGAAACTGGACTTCTGTGTTTACAAGTGATTGTGATGAGCAGGCACCAAAGGGTCTGAGCCAGACCAAGTTCCACCTGAAAAATAGCCCTGGTTATATTTAAAGGAAACCTCTACTAAGAGATGTGGTAGGTAGGCTGTTATTGTGGACCTTCTGAAAATATTCATTGCCCGGCTGTACTTTTCCAGGTTAGCAATCAGCCATTGTTTAATGGGTCAGGTAATGATCTCATGTCTATATGATGCTCCCAACCCTGCTAGCTGGCTAGTGTCTGGAGAAGAAGCCAATCAAGCGGATTAAAATGAGGTCTATGGATGACCCGATTTTATTAATGTTGCAAAGTAATGGCTTGAATGATGAGTGTAGGTGAGAAAGAAATGATATATCAGTCTGCTAGTGGCAAAGATTTTATTTTATTTGACTACGGATGAGCGAACCATTTGGCTTGCTGAATGTTCTGTGCAGTGCCAGGGCAAGGTCATCTAGAGCCCAGGGCAAACATGCCAAACATTGCCCCCCCCAAGATGTAAGAGCATTATGGGTCAGAAACCCCCCCCCCAAAAAAAAAAAAAAAACTGAGCACTAATCTGCATGCTTACCCCCTAAGTGTGAGATACCCCCTCCTCCCAGTACAAATCCCCCCTCCCAACAGAAATCTTTGCCTTCCCAGTTCAAATTTTCTCTCTTCTCAAAAAATCACCTCTTCTAGCACAAATCCTCTACCCCTCAAATTTCCCCTTCAAGCACAAGTCCTCTCTCCATCACTTTAAAGCCCTCCTCCCAGCACAAATCCCCCCCATTTTTCTCCTCCTATCACAAATCCCCCTCTACCATATAACCTCTTCTAGTAGAAACCCCCCAAATCCTTCCTCCTAGCATAAATCCTTCTCCTCATCCCCCCCGTCCTAACACAAATCCCCCGAAAGTCATACAGAACTCTGCCCCCAGCTACATCAATAGCCTCAAAATACCAACCTAATTGTTCTCTTCGTTCCTCCCAAGACCTCCTGCTCTCTAGCTCCCTCGTTGCCTCCTCCCATTCTCACTTCCGGGACTTTTCCAGAGGCTCTCCAATCCTATGGAACTCTCTACCCCAATCTGTCTGACTATCTCCTACTCTGCTTGCTTTTAGACGATCCCTGAAAACCCTTCACTTCAGAGAGGCCTATCCTGCCTTCACCTAACAACTGTACTTTTAATTTCTCCATCAGCTCACCCCCCACAGTTATTACTTTTTGTATCACTTGACCCTCTTTCCTAGATTGTAAGCTCTAATGTGCAGGGCCCACAATTATGTGCCACTTTGTGTTGGTCTGTCACATAAAATCCCAATAAAATACATTCAAAGGGGTTGTAAAGGTTCGTTTTTTTCTTTCTAAATAGGTTCCTTTAAGCTAGTGCATTGTTTTAAGCTAGTGCAAATGTTTTTTTCTTTGTCTGAATTTCTCACTTCCTGTTTCTCCTCAGTAAACTTCACACCATCATCCGAGCGGTGTTTAGTCAGCCAGAACAGCTTACTGAACAGCTTACTGAGGAGGAACAGGAAGTGACAAATTCAGACAAAGAAAACAAAGAAAAAAAACATTTAGAAGGGAAATCGAAGGAAAAGGTAAGTGAACCAACAATGCACTAGCTTAAAGGAACCTATTTAGAAAAGAAAAAGCAAACCTTTACAACCCCTTTAAAATACCAAAAACATTTGGGTTACTTTAAAAAAAAACTGCCCGATTGGTCGTTACAATTCTTACATCTGCTGAAGATTCATTCCACTGTCCCCTGAGTTTTTGGTTGTAACATGACAAAATGTGGAAAAGTTCAAGGGGTATGAATACTTTTTCAAGGCACTGTACCCTTTAATGTCACCCCAATTGCAGTACAAGTTTGCCGCGTTTGTCAAAGCAAAGCGTGTTTGTAAAAAACGCACTTGGCTCAGGGCTGAAATTTGGTCTCTGAGCTTCTTTACGGGCAACAAATGCACATACAGCAGTATGTATGACACGTGTAAACACGTGTGAATTGCTCCAAAAAAATAAATCGCTAGTGAAAACTAGTATTGCCAACCGCCCGTTAATTTCCGTGCAGCCCGTAAATTTTAGCCCATTTTCGGGCTGCCCGTCAAAGCCTGTAAAAAATATGGCTGCGGGCCTACCATTACACTGCCCATGCTCCGTTCTCAAGGCCGCCGGGCCCGTACACACTCAGCCTTTTTCGGCTGGATGGGCGCATGCGCAGTGTATAGCAGAAAGACAGGATCTGTGTGATCTCCCCTGTTAGAACGGATATTTGCCTTTACACAGGCAGATCCCTGTTCTGTCACTGCGGGGAACAATCGCGCGTGGCTGGTGGACATCGAGTCCCCCCCCCCACTCGCTGATTGGCTCCCCCGCTGGCCAGTGGCCGAAAATCGCCATGTACGGGCCGACGTACAATGACGGCGATTCGCGGGATTGAGCCACATTGCCGCAGTACAACTGCGGCGGCTGGTCCTTAAGCAAAATAATCCATATGATCTTCTCTGGCAATAGGTGCCCTTACACAGTCTGATATTCCAATATCCTTTATATTTTAATATAAGTTTACACGTAATGATAGGCCGGTAGAAGTTTTTTTTTTCTAAACTACTGTACAGGCTGTATGTCATTTTTAATATAAGAATGCAGATTTGCTCTAGTAAAAAATATGTACTTTTCTCAAGGACTGATTTCTGCAAATACAAAAGTCTTACCTTCTACAGAGGAGTCAGCATTTATATAAGCCACTGCCCTCTTTTCTAGAATTTTAACATTTTCCTGCAATCCAAAGACAGAGAAAATAAAGTAAGGGCCATATAGGAAGCTTTTTCCTTTATAGTTATAAATCACAAAATCATTTCAAATAAGCTTATTTACTGTACAATTTGTCACAAAATGTCAGCTAAGGAACTGTAAAGCAAGAAAATGTTCTGTGTAAATGAGTTCCCTTTAATGAAGAGAAGTTGCTTTGTGTGCCAAGAGTTGTGTACCTGCAGTGATAGACATTCAGCCCTCCATTCCCGTGTACAGAGAGAGGTCTGTTTATAAAAGATTTATTGAGTAATTCTCTCGGGAACTGTGTGCTGGACACTTTCTGTCTATATTTTAGGGAATTTGCCAATCGTTTAACCACTTCAGCCCGGAAGAATTTAGACCCTTCCTGATCAGAGCATTTTTTACGATTCGGCACTGCGTTGCTTTATTGCTTTAACTGACAATTGCGCAGTCGTGCGACGTGGCACCCAAACAAAATCGACGTCCTTTTTTCCCACAAATAGAGCTTTCTTTTGGTGGTATTTGATCACCTCTGCGGGTTTTATTTTTTGCGCTATAAACAAAAAAAAAGAGTGACAATTTTGAAAAAAAAGCAATATTTTTTACTTTTTTGCTATAATAAATATCCCCAAAAAATATATAAAAAAATATATTTTCTTTCTCAGTTTAGGCCGATATGTATTCTTCTACATATTTTTGTAAAAAAAAACAAAACAAAAAAATGCAATAAGCGTATATTGATTGGTTTGCGCAAAAGTTACAGCGTCTACAAAATAGGGGATAATTTTATGGCATTTTTATTATAAATTTTTATTAGTAATGGCGGCGATCAGCGATTTTTATCATGACTGCGACATTATGGCGGACACATTGGACACTTTTGACACTATTTTGGGACCATTGTCATTTATACAGCGATCAGTGCTATAAAAATGCACTGATTACTGTGTAAATGGCAGTGAAGGGGTTAACCACTAGGGGGCAAGGAAGGGGTTAAGTGTGTCCTAGAGAGTGATTCTAACTGTGGGGGCTGGGCTACCAGTGACATGACATTGATCACTGCTCCCAATGACAGGGAGCAGTAGATCAGTGTCCTGTCAATAGGCAAAACAGGGAAATGCACGGTGGGTTTTTTAAAGCAACGTACAGGTACGTCGCTTTGCCCACAGGAGCCATTCTGCCGACGTATATATTCGTGAAGCGGTCGGCAAGTGGTTAAAAGGAATATTCCATTTTGCCCTATTTGCCCATATTTTAAAGTAGAGTTCCACCCACTTTTTTTTAAGTTTCCCCACCTGTGTTGGTGATCATCGGAAGTTTTGTATTTTTTCCCCCCAAAGTCTATTAGAACGTTCCTATTCCACTGGTACGTCATATCCGGCATTGGCTCCTGGGATAGGAGTATCATCAATCCCCGGAGGCAATGGGCAGTCACAGCTTCTATTTCCATAGCCATGCTTTGTACGCAATGTGCATGCACAAGATTGGGAAATGCATGCTGGGTAGCCAGCAGTGCCGTATTCCGGAAAAGAGCAACGAGTAGGCATCAGATGCCCACACTGAAGATGGGAGCACACTCGCTGAGGAAAGCACAGTGAGTTTTTTACACAACAATCTAACAGGAAAAACTACATTTACAAATGCCAAAATGTATTAGAAAAGATGAGACCATTGTGGGGCTGTTTTTTAGTAAAATAACGAAGAAAGGCTGGAACTCTCTGCTTTAACCGTTTCAATACCGGGCACTTTCAACCCGTTCCTGCCCGGACTAATTTTCAGCTTTAAGCGCTCTCACATTGACAATGACAATTGCGCGGTCATGCAATGCTGTACCCAATGCTGTACCCAAATGAAATTTTTTGCATTCTTTTGAGACAGATAGAGCTTTCTTTTGGTGGTATTAAATCACCTCTGGGTTTTTTATTTCTTGCCAAATAAATGAAAAAAAACCCCGAAAAACTTGAAAGAAAAAAAGTTTTTCTTTGCTTCTGTTAGAAGATGTTGTAAATAACTAGTTTTTCTCCTTCACTGATGTGCGCTGATGAGGCGGCATTGATGGATGCTGATAGTGCTGCACTGATGAAGCAGCACTGATGGGCACTGATGAGGAGGCACTAATAAGCAGCACTGATGGGCACTGCAGATCCCCACTGTGAGGAAACACCGCTGATAAGCTCTCCTCTCCTCACACGTGTAAGAAGGGAAAAGCCGATAACTGGCATTTCCTTATTTACATGTGATCAGCTGTGATTGGACACAGCGCTGTGTTGGTGAGACTGGGACAATGTCATCCCAGAACGAGAGAACCACCCTGCCACCATCATTATACAATACGATGGGCAGGAGGTAATTAAAAGAGCTTTCACCCATCGCATCATTAGTAAGACCTCATCTGGAAAATTAGGTTTAGTTTTGGGCTCCAGTTCTCAAAAAGGATATTGGGGAACTGGAGAAAGTGCAGAGAAGGGCAACCAAACTGATAAGAGGCATGGTGGAGCTCAGTTATGAGGAAAGATTAGAGGAACTGAATTTATTCTCTCTTGAGAAGAGGAGATTAAGGGGGGATATGATCAACATGTATAAATATATAAGGGGTCCATATAGTGAACTTGGTGTTCAGTTATTCATTTTAAGGTCATCAAAGATGACAAGGGGGTACTCTTTCGGAAAAGAGATTTAATCTCCTAATACGGAAAACCAATAATCTCTGTGAAAATGTGGAATAGACTCCCTCCAGAGGTGGTTCTGGCCAGCTCAGTAGATTGTCTTCATCTTAAAAAAGCTCTGGATTCTTTCCTCAATACACATACAGTGATATAACTGGATACTAATATTTTATAGGTAAAGAGAATCCAGGGAATATCCAATAGCCTGTTGGGGGATCAGGAAGGATTTTCCCCCCTCCCGGAGCTAATTCGGTCATCATTTGTTGGGATTTTTCTGTGTTGGTTGAACTACTGGATGGAAATGCAAAATGTGATTGGCAAATCTTTTTTTTTTTAAACTTGGGTGAAATCCATAAAATACAGGGCGGAATAATCTCCAGCAATTATTCACTGAGCAAGTCTCATAGGTAATTCTTTAAAAATAGACCCCAAAGTTTATTTGGGGTTCATAATAGATTGGTGGTGGATTTGAAACGCAATCTGTTGGTTCCATGTAAATCCTGAATGTAAGCTCCCAACTACATCTCTAACCTAGTCTCAAAATACTAACCAAATAGTCCTCTTCGCTCCTCCCAAGACCTTCTGCTCTCTAGTTCCCTTGTAACCTCATCACATGCTCGCCTTCAGGACTTCTTCTGAGCTTCTCCCATCCTTTGGAATGCTCTACCCAAATCTGTGCCAACTATCTCCTACTATGTCTACTTTCAGACGATCCCTAATAACTCATCTCTTCAGAGAAGCATTTCTGGCCCCCACCTAACAACTGTACATTTTTTTTCTCCATCAGTTCATCCCCCACAGTTATTAGCTTTTGTATCTCTTGACCCTCCCTCTTAGATTGTAAGCTCTAAAGCCTCGTACACACGACCGTTAGTGTGTATGGTTTCTCGTCGAGAAAACTGCCGGGAATCTCAACGAGAAAAATAGAGAACCTGCTCTCTATTTTCCCGTCAGGATTCTCATTTTTCTCGTCGAGATTCTCGTCGGCCTGTTTCCCGCCGAAATAACCGGTCATGTGTATGCTTTTCCGAGTCTTAAAAAATCACGCATGCTTAGAATCAAGTATAAGACGGGAGCGCTCCTTCTGGTAAAACTAGCGTTCGTAATGGAGATAGCACATTCGTCACGCTAAAACAAACTGAAAAGCGCCAATCGTCTCTCCCTAAACTTTTACTAACACGCGGTAACACGAGACCAGCAAAAGCAGCCCCTTTCACATGGTTAGTCCAATTGGACCCTCCATCACCTCTAATGCCGCGTACACACATGATCGGAATTTCCGTCGGAAAAACCTTGGATGGTTTTTCCGACGGAATTCCGCTCAAGCTTGGCAAGCATACACACGGTCACACAAAAGTTCTCTGAAATTTCGACCATCAAGAACGCGGTGACGTACAACACTACGACGAGCCGAGAAAATGAAGTTCATGCGTAGGAATTTTGCGCGTCGGAATTGCTACAGACGATCGGAATTTCCGATAGGAATTTTTTCCGTCAGAAAAATAGAGAACCTGCTCTCAATCTTTTCTTGGCGGAAATTCCAACAGCAAAAGTCCGATGGAGCATACACACGGTCGGAATTTCCGACAAAAAGCTCACATCGGACTTTTCTTGTAGAAAATTGCGATCGTGTGTACGCGGCATTAGGAGTGGCATATGTAAACCGACTTGTGTCCTACCTCCAATCCGATCCGGCTGTGTCCGTGTCCGCTCTGCATATGCAGAGCGGACATGGATCTGCCATCCGCCCGCTCCACTGATTGTGGCCAGCGACCAGTTACCAAGTCGTTTAAGTGGCCCTTGCGCTTCAAAAGGTTGGGCACCCCTGGCCTAGAGCATTACCAGATACAACTTTAATGGAAAAAGAAAAAAATTTAGTGCTCACACACACAATAGCCATTGGCTAATATAGCATAGACCGGACCTGAGTGGCAGGGTCTTCTTCATAAGGTGGAGTACCAACACAACCTTGGCGTCACCGAGACTTACAAACTGGTGTAAATTGGTGTGATAGGAAGCCTATTCAAATGATTTGGCCTTAACCTAACACATATTAACATTCAGAAAAACATGTATCCGCTCATGCGCATTGCTACAGGCAACTGTGTGAGCCTAATCTAAACTATTTTTGAAGCATTTTAGGAAATCGGATACAACAGGTTTTTTTTTTTTTCCCTCAAAATGTTTCCCTTATTTAGTGGAAAATAACAAAACCAAGTGGATATCAAATAGCAACAAAAGAAAGCTATCTAAGAAAAAAAAAAAAAAATTATATAAAATTATTATGAGTACAGTGCTGCATGACTGATTAACCGCTTGTTGACTGCTTAACGTACATTTACGTCGGCAGAATGGCACAGGCAGGCAAAGCAACGTACAGGTACGTTGCCTTAAATCTGCTGCCTAGCGGGCGCCTGCCGCGGGCTCCGTGACCGTGCCTGCGGGACCCGCGATCGTGTCACGGAGAGGCAGAATGGGGGGGATGTCTTTGTAAACAAGGCATTTCCCTGTTCTGCCCTGTGACAGGACACTGATCTACTGCTCCCTGTCATCGGGAGCAGTGATCAATGTCGTGTCACTGGTAGCCCAGCCCCCTCACAGTTAGAATCACTCCCTAGGACACACTTAACCCCTTCCTCGCCCCCTACTGGCTAACCTTCACTGCCAGTGCCATTTACACAGTAATCAGTGCATTTTTATAGCACTGATCTCTGTATAAATGACAATGGTCCCAAAATAGCATCAAAGTGTCCGATGTGTCCGCTGCAATATCGCAGTTACGATAAAAATTGCCGATTGCCGCCATTACTAGTAAAAAAAATAATAATAAAAATGCCATAAATCTATCCCCTATTTTGTAGATGTTATAACTTTTGCGCAAACCAATCAATATACGCTTATTGCGATTTTTTTTAACCAAAAATATGTAGAAAAATATGTATCGGCCTAAACTGAGGAAAAAAATATGTTTTTATATATTTTTTGGGGATATTTATTATAGCAAAAAGTAAAAAATATTGTTTTTTTTTTCAAAATTTTTGCTCTTTTTTTGTTTATAGCGCAAAAAAATTAAAAAACCGCAGAGGTGATCAAATACCACCAAAAGAAAGCTCTATTTGTGGGAAAAAAAAGGACGTCAATTTTGTTTGGGTACCAATTGTCAGTTAAAGCAAAGCAGTGGCGAATCGCAAAAAATGGCCTGGTCATTCAGCAGCCAATTCTTCCGGGGCTGAAGTGGTTAATTGTCAGCCAAACTATCACTTTGCTTAAAACTGAAAAATGGTCTGGTAATGAAGGACTATAGCAGGTTGGTACTGTTGAATGTACAGGAGAACTGTAGTGTATAAACGTATTCTTTGCTTTATAAATATGCCCTTAGAAGTAAAGGGTCGACATCAGGAAATTGATTTATTACCTCTGCCCATTCTGTAGACCCTAAGAGTCCAAACTCTTCTGCATCCCAGCTGGCAAAAATCATTGTTCTTCTTGGCCTCCAACCTTTTTTTGAAAGCACAAAACATCATGATTGCATTCAAACATATTAAAATTACAATCATTACATGTATTCAGAAACCAGTTCAAGTGAAACCAGGGATGTTTTCCATAGTAATCAGGTACATACTGTCGCTTAGCCGGTGCTACATGTGAACGAATAAAAGCAAATTTAAATAAAAAAATAAATACATAAAAAGCATGATAGCTGATGCGTAGCATTTAAATGATTTCCAGACTTGCTTTGTGCCCGCCACTAAATCCAATAGCTAAATAAAGCCCTGTAAGTTATTACTGCAGGAAGGTTGGTGGCTACAACTGCTTGGCTTGCCCAAGGCCTATACAGTGTTTATTAGCTTCTGAGCTCTGCACTTTGCTCTGTACTTATCAATAGAGATGGGTATCTAAACCAAGCAGATGGTGGGAACATTTCGATAACAGATGCTTCAAAAGCAACTATTTCACTAGCATTAACACTGCTGTGTTAATGCTAGTGACAGAATGCAATATTTATTCAGTATATATATTTTCTCTTACAGACACTAGTAGTCCCAAGGATTGCAGTAGCCAGACCACAAAACACTAACAAAATGCAGTCAGTAGCTAGCCACAAAGTCTTTAGATCAGCTCCTCATCAGATAGAAGGGATAGATCTGCAATATAGTAGAACACAAGAGAGTGCTTCTAAGTGCAGCAATATAATGAATTTATTAATACAAAAAAGGAAGAATATCCACTTACATTTAGAGCCCATTCACACAGGGGCGACTTGTCAGGCGACTCAGCCGCCTGACAAGTCGCCTCCCGCTCTGTTCAATAGAACCGTTCTAATAGGAGCGACGCAAGTCGCTCCGACTTAGAAAAAGGTTCTTGTACTACTTTGGGGGCGACTTACATTGACTTCTATACAGAAGTCATTTTGTAAGTCGCCTCTGAAGTCGTCTTTAGATCGCCTTGCCGAGTCGCCCCCCAAGTCGTGCCGCCCCTGTGTGAATGGACTCTAAGTAGAATGAAAAAGTGCGTATCATGTGAACACAAGGAAATTCCTTGGACCACAGATGACGGCCTTTTGTTCACTTGATAAGCACTTTATAATTTTTCTAAAACTGAGTGGATATTCTTCCTTTTTTATTTAAAATTCAGTATATCACTACACTTAGAAGAGCCCTCTAGTGTTCTTCTGCAATATCTATGTCATTTTTTTTTTTTTTTAATCTTTATTTAAGGTAAGCAGATTGTACAAAATAGTATGGCATCACAAATGTCAACTAACATCATATAATGATAGGCAAAAATTATAACTTGTCAAAAAGGTCTATGTACATTAATGAGATAACCAGTAAGGTTCCTTTACAGTGTTATGAGAGAGCAGGAGACTGGTCCAAAGACTCCACAACAGCTACATCCTGCAATTCCACCTGAATAATGGGGGACGGACCTCCAAACCAGGAAGAGGGTTCGTTTTATAAGACATATGTATACCATTAAATGAGATCGATAGGGAAAAAGTAAGATAACCTAAAGGGTAAAGCAAACTTAATCGCTATCGGCAGGTACCGAGCCATTGTAATTTAGTGGACTATGCCTAAACAGTGTGTCCCTTATAGGGTGTGGCTCTCGGTCTTGTTTTCACAGGAGCAGCACCATAGGATTATGAAAACCAAAGGAATTTTATCTGTAAAGGGAAAAAGGAAGGAGTGGGTGACACCAATAGTGTCGGTGGGGATTAGAAGGGTAAAAGGCAAAGGGGTGTAGCACTACCCTCTCCTCCTAGGGCAAAGGAGAGGCACCCATGTCACAAGCCCGTGTCCTCTGGTTTAGAGGTCAGGCGGTGTATATGTACCTGGGTCCCGCAGCGAGTTACCTCCTTCCACTGGTTCCCATATCCAGAATGTAGAGACGAGTCTGTACTTTTCCCTCTCCAATAAAGTCAATGTTCAAACCACTTAAACTCCAATGCTGAGTTTATTTTATGTCTTTGCTTGATAGGTAGAGAGTAGATGAGAGATGATAGTTGAACTAAGAGGTAGATTCAGACACAGAACTCCCAGATTCATTACCACTCGGTCCCGAGTGGGTACAGCTCGAACAAGCAATTTAATCCTCCAAGGACAAGTTCAGTCTGTCCTCAAAGAGCAGCAGCACTCTGCAGGGTCAGTTCTGCGGAGCATAGGATCCTTCCCTCCGACAGGTCACCAGGCTTTTCCAGAGACAGCAATCTATCACTCATCTCCTGTTATGGGACCGATCCTCCCCTGGCTTCCTCTTGGTCGGAGCGGATACCCTCACCCGGGCATCCTGGGACTCCTAAATTCTGCCTGTAGACACAGTTGAAGGTACTGGGCCTACCCGGAACGTTGCGGTCTCGGGCGGAAGGTGCCCGAGACCCCTCAGTCGGAGTACGCACCCCCCTCCTTAGGGGGCACACTCCTCCGGGTACTGGTCCCAGGGTCTCTCTCAATAAAATGGCGTCTGCCTCTTGTATATCCTCTCCTGGCATGCACAGTAGGCAGAACCAGCCCACTGCATGGTAGCCGAGAGAGGACATCCAATAGCGCCAATGTAACCCATGGTTCAACCCTGACCCAACATGGCAGCGCCACCTGCAGGCCACAGGGAACTCTACAAAGGCACACAGCAATAAAGCAGAGTCCAGAACAATTAGAAGGCCCGAACCATACTAGTTCTCGGGTCATCCCCCTAAATTTAGACATAGGGACCCCTCTAAATTTGGAGTACCCGCTACAGGGGGAACAGTAGAGGGGAAATGAGGGGGGTGGGTGAGAAGCTCTGGCGAGGTCACCGGCCCTAGCGATCAAATTTTCCTGAAACTAGTTACTCAAATGTTGCGATGTCCCCTGAGAGGAGATGCCGCTGATCGGCTCTCCTCGCCATACACTCTGTCAGTGTGAGGCGATGAGAGACGATTACCGGCATTTCTGTGTTTACATGTGACCGGCTGTGATTGTACACAGCCGATCACAAGGTTAGAGATCAGGGTCGCGCTGTGTCGTCTTTCCAGAATGAAAGCCGCACCGTCCCTTCGTCATTTGACGGTGGGCGGGCGGCAAGCAGTTAAAAAAGGCTATACTGTATCTTACCAATTCTCCAAGAGTATGTAAACTTTTGAGCACAACTGTATTGGCATGTACTGCAATAGGCATAACAACAAAATACATTTATAAGTAACAAAAAAAACAGAAAGGAAGTAAATTAGGGAAGTCAAATGCATTACCTGTATTTTTCAGTTTCCCTGCACTTCTGACAATCTCGTTCACCACCGCTGCTCCACTCTGCGGATCAATCCCTCCAAAAACCCAGGAATCCCTATGGCCGCCAAGGATGACATACCTGTCTAAGAAGGACATTGGCTTGTTTTAGGAATTCCACTTGGCATTATTTCTATGTAAACCGGGACTGTGACAAAATCCTAATCTGAATTCACAACAACAGTAATCCTACTGTTCTTGTAAATGAACATGAGGGTTTAAAAGAGAAGTATGGGTTTCCAGGTTATTTTATATTCATACTTACCTCGGTGGATGGAGCATCAGACCGATACTCCATCTGTCCCCCGCCGTCTGTGCACTGAGAACTGAGCCACCAAACACCGCCGATGGCTCGGTGCTCACAGATCCCCGAGAGGAAAGCCGCTGACTGTTAGTCAGCGGCTTTTCTCTCTGCTTCTCCACGCTCATCGGAGCGCTGAGCCGTGGAGGGGCGGGGAGAGGCTGTCTCAGTGGCTCGCTGAGATGCTGAGACTGCCATCAATCAGGGCAGCTGGCAGATCCCAACTTGGAAGTCGTGATGACGCGCTGCCCCGGACTTCAGACCGCTCTCTGCTGAAAACGTGTCACAGGAGTGCAAAACTAATTGCATTCCTGTGACCCAGAGGAGAAGCCCAGCCTAAAAAGCTCAGGCGGGACTTCTCCTTTAATTCTACTTTAGGCTGGGTTTACACACGCTGCCACCGCGGCTCACAGCAGGGCCCTCCATTTCTCGGTTTCAGGTATGAATCAAGTCCGAATTTTTGCCTGAATTCAGACCTGAAACTGAGACGTGTTTGCCCCCCTGTGATAGCAATAAAGTTAAATGAAAAAAAAAAAATGTAAAAAAAAAAAAAAGTGTATATAAAATAAATAAAAAATATTTAAACACATCCCCTGTCCCCTCACGCATACATTCAAATGTACGCATAGGTCTGGCACACATCTGTAAATGGTGATTGCACCACACATGTGAGATATCACCATGAACATCAGAGAGAGAGAGAGAGAAATAATTATTTGGCCAAAACTTGCGATTGACTCTAAATTGATAACCTGTAAAGGCTTTTAAAGCATCACCTATGGTAAATTTTAGGTACCAAAGTTTATTGTCATTTTACAGGCGTATACAACCTTAAATCTTGACATGTTGGTATCTATTTATTCAACGCACCATCCTTTATACTTTACCAAATATTGGGTATTATATTGTGTATGTGTGCACTTAAATATAATTTAGGTGTATTTTCCTGAAAAAAAATACGGCTGTGCAAATCTTGTGAGATATAAAAAAAAATTGCAACAGCCACTATTTTATTCTCTAGGGCCTCTGCTTTCAGAAAATATACAATGTTTGGGAGTTCTAAATAATTTTCTAGCAACAAAATGCAAATCTTAACATGTGTGGCCTGCTAGGCAAGCAGTTAAGTCTCAAAATGCCAACCCATCACACACCACAACGCAGACATGTGTATTGTACATGGTTGCGGTACAGCCCCATTCATGCTTTCGGAGGCAGTACTGCCAGTCAAGTGGCAACATGCTGTTTAATTTTTGCTGTGGCCGCAAAGCATTGCTAATGCAGCTCTGTGCAGCAGAATTGCTGTGTTTAGGTGGTTGGTTGGAAGGAGGTAAAACCCCGGCTTAACCACTTTCTTTTAACATCCCATTGTTGCTTGTGTAATGGAGACCTAAAAATCCCTTGTGTAATCCTAACTCAACATGCCTCAGAACTGGCATTATAGCTTGTGTTTATCTATGAGAAGTAGAGCACAAGTAAGCACTATAGTTGACAACAGTGAGCAAACAAATACACAACAGGGTGTCCTTGAGCTGCACTGCATGTGATGGATGAGTTTATTTTTCATAGAGATGAATGGAGGTTGTCAAACACCCAACCCTATTTGCAGAAGTCGATAAATAAAAATTGCCGCTCAAGGCAGGTATGGCTTCGTAAGGTCTTACTCTCAGAGACCGAGGGTGCTGGCAATGCACATGGCAGTAGAAAATAAATTGATGAGGACAGCCGCACTCCAATCCAACGTAGTTTTATTAAAAGGAAACAGGCACTACAAATAACAGAATGAACCTAGGACAGCTGACACGTTTCATAGCTATGAGTAAACACTGAATAGAGTGTGAAACGCGTCAGCTGTCTTAGGTTCATTCTGTTATTTGTAGTGCCTGTTTCCTTTTAATAAAACTACGTTGGATTGGAGTGCGACTGTCCTCATCAATTTCATTTTTATTTACAAAAGTGCCGGGCCAATGAGAGATATCTGAAGTACTTCTCTGCCCGTGTGACCGATGACTTATGTTAGCCACACATGCATCAATTTGATTAACAGATTTTAAATGAATTAAAAAATAACTGCTAAATCAATAGAAAATAAATAAATAAGTTTGATTGCACCATGCAAGCCACAGTCCTATCAAAAAGAAAATAACATTTTCAAACTTGTTGCTTATTTTTTTAATCCATTCGTAGAAAAACTGCAAATAAAAGCTTAAAGTAGAGATTAAGGCTAGAACTCAATAAGCTTAAAACTGTTCCCTCCCCCTACTAAGTTGTATTCCAACTGTAGAAGGAAGATGCTTCTACTTCCCTATTCTCAGGGCGCTCCAGTCCAGTAACATGAAATTTCCCAGCGGCTGAATTCAGGGGAGAGGATAGAACGCCGACAATGGATGGAGCACCTAAGTGGTGACGTCACCTTTAGGCTTACTATGGGCTATCCGTTGTCGGCTGTCCCTCCTCTCCCCGGAAGTCGATCACGTGACCATACTGGAGCACCCTGAGAATAGGCAAGCATATTGGCCCTAGAATGTGTATGTATGAATGTGAGTTAGGGACCTTAGATTGTAAGATCCTTGATGGCAGGGACTTATATGAATGTGCTATATATACGTAAAGCACTTTGTAAATTGTCGGCGCTATATAAGTGCCTATAATAATAATAATAATAATAATAATAAAAGTAAAAATCTGTATTTTTTGCTCAAATATTCCTTAGAACCCCAAACATATATATATATATATATATATATATATATATATATATATATATATATATATATATATATATATATATATATGTAGCGGCCTCGCCCGTCTCCATTGCTTTATCGGTTATATGGCTGTTGTCTAGGGGTACCAGGGAGAGAGATGATACACACCACGGCCCATGTCCTCCCGTAACTAAGAGGTGAAGGCCAGAGATTGGGCTTTTGTGTAGGTGTCCTAGAGCCAAGTCCAGTCCTTCGTCCCTGACTCCTTTGCTTAGTAACCCGAGTTCCACACAGTGAATAGGTTCCCCGCCCCGCCGTACCAGCTCCAGGGGAGGACAAAAAGGCACGGTTCGCAGTGTGAGTTCAACTTCGGCCCAGAGCAACAGCGCCACCCAGGGACCCCAAGCAACCTCACACCACCAGAGTCCTCACGTAATTCAAATACCCGCTACACATATATCTATATATCTATATATATATATATATATATATATATATATATATATATATATATATATATATATATATCTATCTATCTATCTATCTATCTATCTATATATATATATATATATATATATATATATATATCTGTTTTAGCAGAGGCCCTAGAGAATAAAATAATGGGTTTTGCAAGTTTTTAGGTCCAACGGCATTTGCACAGCGTTTTTTTTTTAATGCAATTTTCATGAATTTGAATCCACACAAACATAACTTAACATAATAACTATTTTTTTGTAAAGAATAAAAGATGGTGTTATGCCAATGTAGCAGGATGTCCATATGTAAGAAGGAATCCGGCTCCCTCCGGTGGTATAAGTGTTACAATGCAACTAATGCACTTTGGGACAGATATCAGCTAGGAGAAAAGACTTTGTTGCTTTTAGTAAAAGACAGACTACATTACCCAGGGTGCATTGCAACACCGCAAAGCATTCTGGGCAGACTACTTAAACCAGGGGAGGGGCCAGCGTCTCTCTCTCTGGATCCAGCTCTCAATCAAGCAGGAAGTTGGCACAGAGGCCTGCTCCCTAAGGATTAGGCCAGAAGCCTGGGCCTAAATTATGGGAGTGCCTGAGTGATTTCCAGCAGAGGATCGTCCACAGCGTCCTGTGATTGCCCAGCAGAGACCGGAGTCGTCCATCACCATATGCTGTTAGTGACGGAGTCCGGAGACTGCAGCTGAAGCAGAAGCGTGGAGATCGAGTGACCGGGACAAGCCAGAGGAGACTATCTGAAAGTCGGGCCTGTTTGGTGAGAAGGGCACCTGCCCAGAATTGACTACTACCTTAGAGGAAAGTGATTTAGTCAGTGCCAGCCACACTTCACCTATCACGCCACAGCTTGCGGCCTAGTGTATCTCACTGGAGACTATGTGATCAGAGATTGGTGCATCCGTCATTAGTGGGTGGCAGGCACATGAGTACTCAGGTATATTGCGGATAATTACAGCATCTTGTTGAAACCCTGTGGATTACAATTTAACTTGTGCACCGACGGTGGCTAGCGAAGACTTCATTGGAGAAAGGAACTTTGAGTGGGACGCAGATAGGCCTTGCTTACCTATTATAGGGAATGAACACGTGCAAGGTATTGCAACAAAGGGGGAGCTCGCGAGCAACCAGTTAGCCATGCAGAGACACATATAGATACATGTACATATATATAGCTGATGTTATTTCCTGTTATTACCTAATCTCAGTGATACCTATCCTTATTGGTTTATTGACTCTGCAATGCGCATGCAGAGTCAACTGTGTGTATTAATGTGATTATTTACCCTTCCCTTTTATACTGAGTAAAGGTACCTTTGATTAAGCATATAACTTGTGTGAAGTATCTCTGTCACTTAGAAGGACTAGTGACCAGCAAAGGTAATAACATTTACAGGTTATTGTGTGATGTATGCAGGATTGTGTCTCCTAATACTCAATAGGTCTCACACTCCTTATTCATATCAGTTGTGCTAAGGGAAGGTTTGAGCCACTTCCAGGGGTTGATAGGCAGGACGTAGGCCCAAATCAAACAAACAGCAGCTCCTACGGGGGTAGTGCTACACGTGGGGGCTCGTCCGGGATATTCTACGGTTCTGCAATCAACTTTCCCCCTAGACAGAACCCTTACAGCACAGAAATGGACCCTGCTGCCGTAGCCCGGTGGTGCAAGGATGAAGGCATTCTACCCGGAAATGGCCTGGTGGTTGAAATCCAGAGAGAGGCCTGGATAGAGGAGCAGCTAACTCCAGTCTTGAGAGCATTGTCCACGGACAGGAAGCCATGGGTGATTGACATAAAGACAGATACTGTAAATCCCCACACCTATGCATTATGTGAGTGGAGGAACGGAATCTCTGACTACTTCAAGGGTGCCAGCATAAAAACTACAAACCAAGTAGAACTCCTCCTGATACACCCAGAAGAGAATAAAGATGGCCCCACATCCACTACTTCAGGAGGCCCCAGCACAGGAGGGAGCGCCCAACAAAAGGGTCCCGGTTCACCACCATTGACCACCCTTAGCTCAGAATTGTGCGCTGTCCTGGGGGAGATTGTGACCAAGTGTAAAAAGGACCCTCCAGACTACCTGATGTCAGGATACAGGAAACTCAGGACCTTTTCTGGGAAGAAACCTATACCTTCAGTGGAAGATGGATTTGAAGAGTGGCTAGATGGAGCCACTCAGGCCCTAGAAGAATGGGAGGTGCCAGAACAACAAAAAAAACTACGGATTGTGGAAAGCTTAAAGGGGTCTGCTCTGGAGGCCATACGTAACCTCAAGTTAAGCAAGAAGGACTGCAATGCACAGGATTATCTGGATATTCTGTAGAATGTGTTCGGCG
Source organism: Rana muscosa (assembly GCA_029206835.1). Taxonomy (NCBI): domain Eukaryota; kingdom Metazoa; phylum Chordata; class Amphibia; order Anura; family Ranidae; genus Rana; species Rana muscosa. The sequence continues at coordinate 1,044,910,113 of CM055117.1, forward strand.
GGACGGAAAACGTCACTGAACTCACTTACCAGCTGGGGCATTGCTACCAAAAAGAGAGAGAGAAGCTGTCAGAATTCATAGGACGCCTGGATAAGATCCTGCATCGGATCCTACTGAAGAAAGGGATCGATCCAAGAAAAGTGGATGAGGCCCGTGCCCAGCAGGTGTTGAGGGGAGCTCAACCCTTGGACCCCATCGCATTATTGCTACGCACCCGGCGGGACGGGAGCAGCCTGGAATACCCCGACTTGATCCGGATAGTCAGGGAGGAGGAGGCCATGTTGGAAGACAAAAGGAGGAGTCAACACACCGAACCAACTGCCCGAGTCAGAATGTTAAGTGCAGAAGAAGGTGATTCAGAAGTTGAACTCCTAAAGACCCAGGTGTCACAACTAGTAGAAATGGTGTCCATGCTGACTAGCCAGGCCTCTGTGCCACACAACAAGAACACGTCAGAGGAACCAAAAAAACCTCCTAGCTCCAATATGGAACTAGTACAGAAGCCTAAGAGATTGATAACATGTTTCAATTGTGGGGGAATCGGGCATGTTAGAGCAGTGTGTCCCAGCCCAGATGAAGTTGCATCCAGATATCGCAAGCCGGCGGAAAACTTCAGAGGGCCCCGGTGAAGGAGTCAGCCGGGCGCCCCACCAGTTTCCACGAACTCCTTCAAGAAGTCCAATGATCCAAAACATCAGAGTCAGGGACCTAAACCTCCGCCAATTAGGCCCCGTCCCACAACTCAGGCTGCTGTTGAACAGAAGGCCAGTGCACACCAGACCCAGAAGGGACTGAGACCCACCGGAAACTCAAGAAAAAAAGAAGTGAGGGTACAGGTAACTGAACCCAGCAAGAAGTCTGTGTTGAAGGAGTTCCCTGCCAAGTTAGTGGGGCCTTCTCCAGTAGTCTCCATACAAGTAGAAGGGATCTACACCAAGGCTCTTCTTGACACTGGGGCTCAAGTGACTCTTCTGTATAGGGATTTCTATGATAAACATCTTAAACATCTGCCCCTACAGAAATTAGAGGAACTGGAAATATGGGGTATTGGAACTCAGAGCTTTCCCTATGACGGTTACCTGCCAATCAAGTTGACTTTTGATCCCTCAGTGGCTGGGGAGACAGAGACCTTCGATACTCTGGCAGTAGTGTGCCCTCGCCCACCAGGGGCCAGCAAGAGCTCACTCATCATAGGGACCAACACTGATGTAGTCAGGCGACTGCTGACACCGTTGGCCCAACAGGAAGAAGCCCCGACCACAAGAGTCCACCCCATGTTAAGGCAAGCCTACCAGCGCCTGGTACTGGAGCAGAAGGCCCTGGCTGAGGGAGTTGGCAAGATTTTGAAGCTAGACAAGACGGAGAAGGTATTACAACCGGGAGAGGTGACTTGCCTGAGGGCTTCTGTCAAGCTCACATGGAAACAGCCAGGCCCCTTCATTGTCTTCGAACCAGGCCCACAGGAAAGACAGAAAGGGATTGAAGTAATCCCCGAAGTGATCCCATTGAAGGCCCTACAGAAAAGCCATGGGAGTGTCTCAGTGAGTATAAGGAACACTGCTAATACACCAGTGAAGGTGCCGGCCAGAATGCTGTTGGGCCAGGTGAATCCAGCCACCCCCATTGCCCCGTGTGAATTGAAGAAAGAAGAAAGGGGTGAAGTCACCATAGAGAAGCTCTGTTCTGAAGACACGGCCCTCCCACCAGAATGGAGAAAAAGGGCCAAAGCTCAACTTGCAAGGTGGGAAAAGATCTTCTCTAAAGATGAGTTTGATGTGAGGTGCGCAAGGAGTGCCACTCACAAGATACGCTTACAAGAAGATAAGCCCTTTAGAGAGAGAGTTCGACGGGTCCCACTGGGTGACTTAGAAGACTTGCGGGAACAGTTGGCTGAGCTGAAGAGGACAGGGATTATTCGAGGATCCAGGAGCCCTTACGCTTCTCCAATAGTGGTCGTCCGAAAGAAGAACGGGTCGCTGAGACTGTGTATCGACTACAGAACACTAAACAGAAGGACCATCCCAGATCAATACACCACTCCCCGAATTGAAGACGCCCTGCAGAGTCTGTCAGGGGCCAAGTGGTTCAGTGTAATGGATCTAAAAAGTGGATATTACCAAATCCCCATGCACCCTGAGGATCGGGAGAAGACAGCCTTCATCACCCCTGTGGGGTTCTTTGAGTTCAACCGTATGCCTCAAGGGTTATCAGGAGCCCCCGCCACTTTCCAAAGGCTAATGGAGAGAACCGTCGGGGACATGAATCTAATAGAGGTACTGGTATATTTGGACGACGTCATCGTGTTTGGGAGAACCCTAGAAGAGCATGAAGAGAGACTGGAGAAGGTCCTGAAGAGGCTCAGTGAAGAGGGCCTGAAACTCTCCCCAGAGAAGTGTCAATTTTACCAGTCCTCAGTCCATTACCTGGGCCATATCGTTTCTGCAGAAGGGGTGGCCACGGACCCAAAGAAGCTGGATGCCGTCACCTCTTGGCCGAGACCTACCAACGTGACTGAGCTTCGGTCATTCCTAGGGTTCTGTTCTTACTACAGAAGATTTGTAGAAGGATTCGCCAAGATTGCCAGACCCCTGAACGAGTTACTCAGAAACGAAGGGGAAGATGATGTTCCAGAGCTGGTCAAACCAGTGAAACTCACAATGGGACCCCGAAGGCCCAAAGAGTCGATTCAAGACCAGTGGACAGGGGAGTGCGAGGAAGCCTTCCAGGTGTTAAGCTGATCCAAAGAAGCCTTATGAACTGCATGTAGATGCCAGCCGAGAAGGGCTGGGTGGGGTGCTGTACCAGGAACATGATGGTTACCTAAGACCCGTCGCATATGTGAGCAGGAGTCTGATACCTGCTGAGAAGAATTACCCCACCCACAAGCTTGAATTCCTGGCCTTGAAATGGGCAGTGGTAGACAAACTGAGAGACTACCTATATGGGGCGGAGTTTGTGGTGAAGACAGATAATAACCCGCTCACCTACCTTCTGACCACTGCCAAGTTGGATGCAACGGGACACCGGTGGTTGGCTGCCCTTTCAAGCTTCACCTTCAGCTTGAAGTACCGACCCGGAGTGGGAAATAGGGATGCAGATGCCCTGTCCAGGAGGTCTCATGCTCCCACCGACCCTACCGAAGAATGGGCCCAACTACACCCAGAGGGAGTGCGAGCCCTATATCAGGGGACAGAACTTCAAGCCAGAGGTGGGTCAAGAGCCGAAGAAATTGGGGTCTCAGCTGTTGGAGTACCGAAGTGCTATTGCAGTGTGACCCAAGTCGAAGGGGAGGGCTTGCCCAAGCTGACAAAAAGGGATTTGAGAAAGGAGCAAGAAGAAGACTCTTTAGGGAAACTCCTGATAAAGGCCCTGGAAAGCCAGCGTCCCGAGATGCTTGAAACAGACTCCCCAAGAGAAGCCCGATTGTTGCGCAGGGAGTGGGATCGGCTACACATACGTCAAGGGGTGGTCTACCGAAGGGGCCCCTCTGACGACTCAGAAGAGAAGTGGCAGCTGTTTCTACCAGCCAAATATCGAGAAGCGGTCCTAGCTGCCCTCCATGACAACCATGGTCACCTAGGGTCCGAACGGACTTTTCACCTTGTACGGGATAGGTTCTATTGGCCCTGCATGCGGGCTGAAGTGGAAGGATATTGCCATTCCCGTGTCCGATGCATTCAAAGGAAGACCTTGCCATGTCAAGCAGCCCCAATGGGCCATCTGCAAAGTCAGGGACCTATGGAACTGGTGTGCATTGACTTCCTTTGCCTGGAGCCTGATCTGAGTGGTCAAGGGAATGTCTTGGTGATAACAGATCACTTTACCAGATATGCTCAAGCATTCCCAACAAAAGACCAGAAGGCCTCAACAGTAGCCAAAGTACTGGTAGAAAAATTCTTTGTGCACTATGGTCTACCCCAACGCCTTCATTCAGATCAGGGCAGAGACTTTGAAAGCAAATTAATAAAGAAGTTATTAGACCTGTTAGGCATCCAGAAGACCAGGACAACCCCTTATCACCCACAAGGAGATGCTCAGCCTGAACGGTTTAACCGGACTCTCTTGGATATGTTGGGGACTCTGAGTTCAGAGAAAAAGCAGCATTGGAGCAAGCATGTAGCTGCCATAGTGCATGCCTACAATAGCACTGCCAGTGATGTCACCGGGTATTCCCCATACCGTTTGATGTTCGGGCGGGAGGCTCGGTTGCCAGTGGACTTGGCCTTTGGCATATCGCTGGATCATACCTCAGCAGCATCCCACAAGGGGTATGTAGACCGATTGAGAAAGAGTCTGAAGACAGCTTTTGAAAAGGCCCAAGCAGCATCTGACCAACGGGGGCTGAGAAATAAAAGAAACTTTGACCTAAGAGTCAGAATTCAAGATTTACAGCCAGGAGATAGAGTGCTGTTGAGGAACTTGGGAATTCCGGGAAAACATAAGTTGGCTGACCGTTGGAAATCCCAACCTTATGTTATCTGCAAGAAGCTGGAAAACCTTCCTGTGTACCAAATTAGGCCAGAAGGAAGCGTGGGACCGTTAAAGACCTGGCACAGGAATCACTTGTTGCCCCTCTCCGAGGCAGTTCGCATGCCTCCTGCATCTGACTCACAAGAAACCCCTTCAACTTCTCAAGGTTCCAGACCCATCACCCGATCTCAAACAGTGCTTCCAGATGTGAGAGATGGAGACTCTGACAATGAAGGTCAAGAGGATGAAGAAGCAGAATCTGACTGGTTGTGGTCATCCCAATTGCCAGAACCCATGACCACCTCCCAAACCTCACCCACAACAGTTGACAATGGAACTCTTCGGGCAGAAGCTCCTGAATTCGTGCCTTCAAACATTCTCATTGAGGAGGTAGCTGATGACTCAGACTCTTTGTCAATGGAAGACCCAGAAGAAGGGTCGTTGTCTCTATCTGAAGGAGAGTGGGACGCTCCTGAAGTTCTGGAGCCCAACATGCCTGAACTAGATGAGGAAGCCCCGAAGAGCTTCTAGAAACAGCCAGCCCCAATGTCCTTGGGAATATGATACCTAAAGAGCAGAGGGAAAGAAGAGTAATTCACCCCCCAAAAAGACTGACGTACGACCAATTGGGTGAATGCTCTGAGGAGGCCATCATCACTTCTAAGAGAACCATTGATCAGTCTAGCTCTTCCACTCCAGATTCAGATTCAGTGGAAGACAACCCCAGCTCACTCCCTAGCACATCTGAAACAGACACCCAAGTGTCGGTGGTCCGTATACAGGACAACCTCCCTCCTTGTGATAATTGGTGGGAGGTTCCTCTGTCGGCTCTGTGTTATGATATGAGCTGTTTAAGTTTAAATCCTGCTTATGAAAAGGCAAGTTGTTTATTGTCATGCATAAACTAACAAATTTCCCTGCAGGTATTGCTAAAGTATGTGTTAGGTTACATACTGTTGTCCTCTTTGGGGACCAAAGACTTTAAGTGGGGGGAGTGTGTAGCAGGATGTCCATATGTAAGAAGGAATCCGGCTCCCTCCGGTGGTATAAGTGTTACAATGCAACTAATGCACTTTGGGACAGATATCAGCTAGGAGAAAAGACTTTGTTGCTTTTAGTAAAAGACAGACTACATTACCCAGGGTGCATTGCAACACCGCAAAGCATTCTGGGCAGACTACTTAAACCAGGGGAGGGGCCAGCGTCTCTCTCTCTGGATCCAGCTCTCAATCAAGCAGGAAGTTGACACGGAGGCCTGCTTCCTAAGGATTAGGCCAGAAGCCTGGGCCTAAATTACGGGAGTGCCTGAGTGATTTCCAGCAGAGGATCGTCCACAGCGTCCTGTGATTGCCCAGCAGAGACCGGAGTCGTCCATCACCATATGCTGTTAGTGACGGAGTCCGGAGACTGCAGCTGAAGCAGAAGCGTGGAGATCGAGTGACCGGGAGAAGCCAGAGGAGACTATCTGAAAGTCGGGCCTGTTTGGTGAGAAGGGCACCTGCCCAGAATTGACCACTACCTTAGAGGAAAGTGATTTAGTCAGTGCCAGCCACACTTCACCTATCACGCCACAGCTTGCGGCCTAGTGTATCTCACTGGAGACTATGTGATCAGAGATTGGTGCATCCGTCATTAGTGGGTGGCAGGCACACAAGTACTCAGGTATATTGCGGATAATTACAGCATGTTGTTGAAACCCTGTGGATTACAATTTAACTTGTGCACCGACGGTGGCTAGCGAAGACTTCATTGGAGAAAGGAACTTTGAGTGGGACGCAGATAGGCCTTGCTTACCTATTATAGGGAATGAACACGTGCAAGGTATTGCAACAAAGGGGGAGCTTGCGAGCAACCAGTTAGCCGTGCAGAGACACATATAGATACTGTGACAGCAGGAAGGTAAAGTCACCTGGTTGCATCCAGGGGGGTAGATATATTTCTCCCAGATTCAGGCTTTATGCCGACTTATACAACTAGGGAGTTGATGAAGCCCAGCTGAGGCTAGTGGGCTCATGAATGACTCATACCTCTAGGGAGAGTGCTGGGCGTCGTGAGGCAGGGAGTTGATGAGACCAGCTGAAGCTTGTCAGCTCATTTAGGCCTCTATAAGAACTCCCAGATTCATTAGGTGTTAGCTCATGCCTGGAACCAGACCTGTGTGGACTGTCTAGGGAGAGTGAACCCCTGTGCGGTGAGGCAAAGCCTGTGTGGCTATTTGTTTGGACTTTTACTAAACCAGGGACTTAGGGACTAGGACAGCACCAGGCTGATCCCAGTTGTTAGTTTAGGAAACCTGCATGTTTAGTCAGAGGTCAAACTGACCAGGATTTATTTTGTTTATGTTTCTTTTTGGCTTTGCTGTGTTTTTGTCACTGTACATAGAGAAATAAACCGCACCTTTTGATTTTGAAAACCACAACCTCCGTCTGCTGGCCCTGTTTTTGTGTGGGGAGCCCAACCAGGGGGTCACACACACCCGCTACCGAGTTAACCCCCTCACAGTTGGTGGAGAACCAGTGGCAGTTTTTTTTAAGCCAGCATGGAGGAGATACTGAAACAGCTGGCTCTAGCAAATGCCAATCAACAGCAGACAAATGCAGGTTTGCAAAGGAGCCTTGCAGCCCAGCAGCAAGCTCATCAACAAGCCCAGCAGCAATCTGAGGCCCGCTTCATAGACCTGTTACAGAAGCAAGAGCAGAGACTACAACAAATGGAAGCAGTAATGCAGCAACGTCCGCAGACCAGTGAGGAAAGCCGTCCCACTAATACCGCGTCCTTTGGGGTGAGTCGTTTATTGACAAAAATGACTGGAGAGGATGATCCAGAGGTATTTTTGACCACATTTGAAAGGACTGCTGAAAGAGAAAAGTGGCCTGAGGAGCAGTGGGCTGGACTGGTGGCTCCTCTGTTAACTGGTGAATCGCAGAAGGCTTACTATGACCTAGAGCCTGACCAAGCAAAAAACTATGTGATGCTAAAAGCTGAAATATTGGCAAGGCTGGGTGTCACCCTGGCTGTCCGGGCTCAGCGTGTGCATAACTGGACTTTCCAGCTTGGAAAACCCCCCAGGTCTCAAATGTATGATCTCATTCACCTGAGCAGGAAGTGGCTACAGCCAGAGACTTTGTCCGCACCAGAGATTGTGGAACGTGTTGTAATGGATCGGTTTTTGAGAGCTCTTCCTACTGCCATCCAAAAGTGGGTAAGCCATGGAGACCCAGAGACGGCCGGTGGTCTTGTGGATCGTGTAGAGAAATACTTGGCTACAGAGAACCTGACGGCCTCTTCCAGAGACTCTCGGACTTTCCACCCTAAGACCAGACCATCCCCAGGGGCGGATAAGAGGATTCCAAGGGGTGAGGGTGGAGAGAGTGAGAGGGTGGGAGCTCTACCCAAAGTTTGGCGAGAACAGCCTGGGAAGTCAGGGGCTCAAGAGGCAGCCAAATGGATTGTTTGCTACCGCTGCCGGCAAGCGGGACATATTGCAGCAAATTGCCCGGTTGTGGAGGAACCCATGCAATGTGACTTTCTGATGGACAGACGTCAGTCGCTGTGTGCGACAGTCGCATGCACTGCCATTCGGGGAACTGAGAAACATTTATGCAAAATGTGTATTAATGGTAGAAATGTTGTGGTATTACTGGATTCAGGTAGCCTTGTGACCCTGATAAAGGCTGAATTAGTTAAAACAGAGGTCTCTGGGAATAGCAAGGTAGCTGTTATTTGTGTGCATGGGGACACCCGAGAGTATCCAGTGACTACAGTGTGTTTCGAGACCCCCAAAGGTACCCTCTCTCATCCAGTGGGGTTAGTATCTCAATTACCGCATGATGCCATTGTGGGAAGGGATTTTCCGAAGTTCTGGGAACTGTGGGATGATCCTGAGCCCCCCACTGGTGCCCCTATGTACCAGGAATGTGATAGCCAGAACTCCTCTGAGAGTGGTGAGGACTCTCCAGAATTTCCCTTGTCAGTATTGGCAGGGGAGACTCAAGAAACTGGAGAGGAGCCCACCTCCTCAGACGAAAACCTACCGTCTGTGGAGTTTTCTGATCTGGAGGTTCACAGGGAAAATTTTGCCACAGAACAGTTAAAAGACCCCGCCCTAATAAAGGCACGGGAAAACGTAGTGGAAATAGATGGCGAGTTAGTGAACCCAGATAATACCTGCACTTACCCATACTTCAGCGTAGAGAAGGACCTACTGTATCGGGTGGCAAAAAGGGCAGAAGAAACCGTTGAGCAGCTTGTGGTGCCCAAACCTTACAGGAAGTTGGTGTTGGAGTTGGCCCATGGGCACATTCTTGGAGGTCATCTGGGGACAGAGAAAACCCGAGAGAGGGTATTACAGAGATTCTATTGGCCTGGGGTGATGAAGGACATAGAAAATTATTGTTCCTCCTGCCCTGTGTGTCAGAGGTCGGCCCCGATGCCACATTTCCGTAGCCCGCTGGTCCCTCTACCCATCATTGAGGTCCCGTTTGAGAGAATCGCAATGGATTTGGTAGGTCCTATAATCAAGTCCGCTAGGGGGCACCAGTACATATTGGTTATAATGGACTATGCCACCCGTTATCCAGAAGCGATCCCTCTCAGAAATACCTCGGCCAAAACCATAGCCAAAGAGCTATCTCTTGTTTTTAGCCGGGTGGGTATTTGTAAAGAACTGCTTACGGACCAAGGTACACCCTTTATGTCCCGGGTTATGAAAGAGCTGTGTAAATTGCTCAAAGTGACGCAATTGCGTACATCTGTGTATCACCCCCAAACCGATGGGCTGGTTGAAAGATTCAACAAAACCCTAAAACAAATGTTGAAGAAAGTGGTGGATAGAGATGGAAAGGATTGGGACTGTCTACTTCCTTATTTGATGTTTGCTATTAGGGAGGTGCCCCAATCCTCTACGGGATTCTCCCCCTTTGAGTTACTGTATGGGAGACACCCAAGACGGCTGTTGGATATTGCCAAGGAAACTTGGGAAAGTGAGAGTTCTCCCCACAGGAGTGTGATTGAGCATGTCGCCCTGATGCAAGATCGAATTGCACAGGTAATGCCCATCGTGAAGGAACATTTGGCCCAAGCGCAGTTGGCACAGCAGAGAGTGTACAACCGTGGAGCAAAGACCCGTACCTTTTCCCCGGGGGATAGGATATTGGTACTTGTCCCTACGGTTGAAAGTAAATTCCTTGCCAAATGGCAAGGCCCCTACGAGATAATGGAAAAAGTGAGCGAAGTGAATTACAAGGTCAGACAACCAGGAAGGCGAAAGCCGGAACAGATATATCACGTTAATCTGTTGAAAGCCTGGAGGGATAGAGAGTCCCTAGTCGCAGAAACTTGGTCACCAGCTCAAACTGGTTGCGTGATTCCGGAGGTTGGAATAGCAGCCACCTTGTCACAACCCCAACAACAGGAGGTTAAGGAGTTTGTGCTTCGCAACAAGGAGGTGTTCTCTGAGCTGCCGGGACAAACATCTGGGGTAGAGCATGATATTATTACCCCGCCCGGTGAAAGGGTGAAGTTAAAACCCTATCGGATCCCAGAGGCCCGACGGGAGGCAATACGGGAGGAAGTACAGAAAATGCTGAACTTAGGGGTGATAGAGGAGTCCCAAAGGGATTGGTCTAGTCCCATTGTGTTGGTGCCTAAACCGGATGGGAGCTGGCGATTTTGTAACGATTTTCGTCAGTTGAACAAAGTTACAAAATTTGACACCTACCCCATGCCACGTATAGATGAGTTGATCGACCGGCTGGGAACAGCCCGATACATGACGACTCTTGACCTCACAAAAGGGTATTGGCAAATTCCCCTGGCCAAGTCGGCCAAAGAGAAAACCGCATTTGTAACCCCAGACGGGGCGTTCCAATATAAGAGAATGCCGTTCGGGTTACAGAATGCGCCGGCCACATTCCAGCGGAAAATGGACCAGATACTGAGGCCCCATCGGAAGTATGCTGCGGCTTACCTGGATGACGTAATTGTCCATAGCACAGATTGGGCCTCACATCTGCCAAAAGTGCAAGCAGTCCTAGACTCTATCCGGGAAGCGGGGTTTACGGCTAACCCCAAGAAGTGTACCATTGGGCAGGAGGAGGCCAAATATCTTGGGTACACCATTGGCAGGGGAGTAATAAAACCCCAACTCAACAAAGTCGAGGCCATCCAGAGTTGGCCACGTCCCAACAGCAAGAAGCAGGTACGAGCCTTTCTGGGAATCGCGGGTTATTATCGGCGCTTCATTCCCCACTTTGCTTCTAAGGCTGTGCCCCTAACCAACCTGACGAAAGGGAAAGGGTCGGTCATGATTAAATGGACCCCCGAGGCGGAGGCAGCATTCCAATTCTTGAAACAAGCCTTATGTAGCCAGCCAGTGTTGTACTCACCCGACTTCTCTAAAGACTTTGTCGTACAAAGTGATGCGTCAGATGTGGGGTTAGGAGCAGTATTGTCCCAGGTCTGGAACGGGGAAGAGCACCCAGTCATTTACCTCAGCAGGAAGTTGAAGTCCCATGAGGTAAATTACGCCACGGTTGAAAAGGAGTGTTTAGCGGTGAAGTGGGCTCTAGATTCCCTTTGGTACTATCTGCTAGGTAGGCACTTTGACATGGTTACGGATCACGCTCCGTTAAAGTGGATGGCTCAAAACAAGGAGACAAATAGAAGAGTGAATAGGTGGTTCCTGGCCCTACAGGAATTCAACTTCACAGTAAAGCATCGCCCTGGCGTTCAAATGGGGAATGTGGATGCTTTGTCTCGAGTACATGAATGCCTGATTGCTGGTGTTCCAACCCCAAGGTTAAAACAAGAGGGGGGGGTATGTGACAGCAGGAAGGTAAAGTCACCTGGTTGCATCCAGGGGGGTAGATATATTTCTCCCAGATTCAGGCTTTATGCCGACTTATACAACTAGGGAGTTGATGAAGCCCAGCTGAGGCTAGTGGGCTCATGAATGACTCATACCTCTAGGGAGAGTGCTGGGCGTCGTGAGGCAGGGAGTTGATGAGACCAGCTGAAGCTTGTCAGCTCATTTAGGCCTCTATAAGAACTCCCAGATTCATTAGGTGTTAGCTCATGCCTGGAACCAGACCTGTGTGGACTGTCTAGGGAGAGTGAACCCCTGTGCGGTGAGGCAAAGCCTGTGTGGCTATTTGTTTGGACTTTTACTAAACCAGGGACTTAGGGACTAGGACAGCACCAGGCTGATCCCAGTTGTTAGTTTAGGAAACCTGCATGTTTAGTCAGAGGTCAAACTGACCAGGATTTATTTTGTTTATGTTTCTTTTTGGCTTTGCTGTGTTTTTGTCACTGTACATAGAGAAATAAACCGCACCTTTTGATTTTGAAAACCACAACCTCCGTCTGCTGGCCCTGTTTTTGTGTGGGGAGCCCAACCAGGGGGTCACACACACCCGCTACCGAGTTAACCCCCTCACAATACATGTACATATATATAGCTGATGTTATTTCCTGTTATTACCTAATCTCAGTGATACTTATCCTTATTGGTTTATTGACTCTGCAATGCGCATGCAGAGTCAACTGTGTGTATTAATGTGATTATTTACCCTTCCCTTTTATACTGAGTAAAGGTACCTTTGATTAAGCATATAACTTGTGTGAAGTATCTCTGTCACTTAGAAGGACTAGTGACCAGCAAAGGTAATAACATTTACAGGTTATTGTGTGATGTATGCAGGATTGTGTCTCCTAATACTCAATAGGTCTCGCACTCCTTATTCATATCAGTTGTGCTAAGGGAAGGTTTGAGCCACTTCCAGGGGTTGATAGGCAGGACGTAGGCCCAAATCAAACAAACAGCAGCTCCTACGGGGGTAGTGCTACACCAAGTAAATAGATACCCAACATGTCACGCTTTAAAATAGCACGCGCTCGTGGAATGGTGTCAAACTACGTTGCCATTGGTGACGCTTTAAAAGCCTTTACAGCAGGGGTCTCAAACTGGTGGCCCTCCAGCTGTTGTAAAACTACAAGTCCCATGAGGCATTGCAAGGCTGACAGTTACAAGCATGATTCCCACAGGCAGATGCAAGATGGGACTTGTAGTTTCACAACAGCTGAAGGGCCACCAGTTTGAGACCCCTGCTTTACAGGTTAATAGTGGAGAGTTACAGAGGAGGTCTGGTGATAGATATATTGCTCTCACTCTGATGTTTTTGGCAATACCTCACATGTGTGGTGCGATGGATGGTGTGGTATTTACGTATGTGTTCGGGACCAATGTGATCATTTGCCTTTGTGCGCGAGCATGGGGGGACGGGGGCACTTTAATGTTTTTTTAATTTTAATATATATATATATATATATATATATATATATATATATATATATATATGTGTAGCGGGTGGTTACATTTAGGGGGAAGCATCTGAGTGGTAACTAGGCTCAGATGCACTAATTGTTAGGTCTCATGGACCATTTCTGTCCCTGGGAGATAGTACTGGTGTGTAGTTCCCTGGGGCCTATAGGTGGCGCTGTTGCCATGGGCCCGGGTTGAACCGCAGTACAAGGTTGAGTCCTTTTTGTCCCCTCTCGGCAGCAGTATGGTGGGGCAGGGAACCTGCTGTGCCTGTCGGGAGAGGATATAAAAGGGGGCGGCCATCTTCCAGTGGGGTCGGTTCCGCGCTCAGGCACCTTAGGCCTGGGTGCGTGTGTGTCGCCTCCGGGTGCCCTAGGCCCAGAGGCCTAATCGGGTTGTCTCTGGGTGCCCTAGGCCCAGAGACGAAGCTGCTGTTCCATCACAGACACCTTCAGTCTGGGGTGAGGTACTTTGGAGAAAGGCCCGGAGCCCAGCAGCCTTCGGCTGGGATCCGCCGGGGACCGAGACTCCCAGGGATCTGCCTTGCGAGGGGACCCATATCCAGGATGAGGAGGCCAGGGAGGTGACCCTTTCTGAAGACCCAAGGCAGAGTCGTGGTGACAGATGGGGCCTCTGGTAACTCTCCGGAGGGTAGGGATGAGCTTCCTACGTCATTGGCTTGAGCGGGGAACTTCCTTCACTGTGTAATTTAAATTTACATAGTGAAGGAAGTTCCCCGCTCAAGCCAATGACGTAGGCGGGTCCGACATACCGAGGGGGCGGACCTGATGGGGAACTGCTCTCACTTTGGTAATACATGTATAGACCCGCCCCTTCTCATGTTCCGCATCTGGTCCGCTGAGCGGACCTGATGGGGAACTTTAGAAGGGGCGGGTCTATACATTTAAAATACTGAGAGGGAGTTCCCCATCAGGTCCGCTCAGGCACAACCAATGAAGGACAGCGCTGGACATCAGGATCGCCGCGGGACACTGGATTTCACCGCTGGAATGTTTTTTTTTTTTTTTAATAAAGGACTTTTTCAAGGTGTTTGTGTGTTTTTTTTAAACATTTTTTTACGCTTTCTTCGTGAAATGGTAGGGGTACAATGTACCCCTTACCAATTCACATAGGGGGGGCGGGATCTGGGGGTCCCCTTTGTTAAAGGGGTCTTCCAGATTCTGATAAGCCCCCCGCCCGCAGACCCCCACAACCACCGGGCAAGGGTTGTGGGGATGAGGCCCTTGTCCCCATCAACATGGGGACATCCTCCCCATGTTGAGGGCATGTGGCTTGGTACGGTTCAGGAGGGAGGGGGGCCGCTCTCTCGTCCCCCCCTTTTCCCCTGCGGCCGGCCAGGTTGCGTGCTCGGATAAGGGGTCTGGTATGGATTTTTAGGGGGACTCCACGCCATTTTTTTTTTAAATTTGCGGCGGGGTTCCCCTTAATATCCATTCCAGACCTGAAGGGCCTGGTAATTGAATTCTGGGGAACCCCCACGCTTTTTTTTTTTTTTTATCAATGACTTTTGTATGTATTGCCGGGAGCTGACAATTCATTAATAGCCGCGAGTCAGTTTTAAATGCATTTTTTTCTTTCAAAAATGACATTTTTTGCAGGGACAGTTCTAAGCACGGGAAACATGCGCCACTTTACATGCATATCATACACACCCCCAGGTATGAAATTTAAAGGAATATTTCACTTTTATTTTTTCATTTTAAGCATTATTAAAATCACTGCTCCCGAAAAAACGTCAGTTTTTAAAACTTCTTTTTGCATTGATACATGTCCCCTGGGGCAGGACCCCGGTCCCCAAACACTTTTTAGGACAATAACTTGCATATTAGCCTTTATAATTAACACTTTAGATTTCGAACGTTCGAGTCCATTGTATTTAATAGGGTTCTAAGGTTTACACGAACATTTTGTCTGTTCGCAGGTTCTGGTGCGAACCGAACAGGGGGGTGTTCGGCTCATCCCTGCCGGAGGGATGTTCTTGTCCTATAAGGGCTAGTTCATTAATGGAAGGAAGTGCGTGTTCTTTAAATCACAGTGGCAGTGATACTACGCACCCAAGGTCAGTGGCAGTGACCAACCTCATGGTCTGTGTCAGAGACAGTGCGCCAAACCTGTTTGTGCTAATCAGAACAGGAGAAAACCCAATTCAAGTTTGTGCCTGGACCTCCTCCCACCTTATCTGACCTGTGTGTTGTCCCAACCCGTCTGCTCTCAAAGAGACTGTTTATTGTGCTAAAAGGAATAAATAAGTGTTGGACCTTTCAGTTGGTGTGGACAGTTGCTTACTGGGGAGAATTAAAGACTTGTTTCTGACTACTGCAGAAACAAGGTCAGCACTGGAGGCTTTTTGACACTGGCTGCAGGCAGGCCCGAGAAACTAACACCGCTCAACCTCCCTATTCAGGAGGGTACGGGCTTTTGGTGCGGTGTGCCTCATTCTTTTCCTGCGGAGGAGCCAAGCAGAAGAAAAGCAGGTAAAGTCTGGGGTTGGTGCGCTACACGTGGGGGCTCGTCCAGGATGTGTTTGCGGTCACAGAGTGAAAATCCCCCCAGAAGCTGAACTTTTATTCCCCAGTGAAGTTCCGTGGAGGTCGGCCATGTTTGGAACTGCGCCACGAGGAGAACCCTGACTGCGTAGTTCGTGGGCGTGTCTATTCAGAAAAGCCAGCGAGCGATGTAGGAGATGGGAGGAGTCTGAACATGTATGGAGTTACACGTGGGCAGCAGCAGATGGTCAGCATGTCGTCTCATGTATTATGGGTTCCAGCTTCTACAACCGTGAAGATGACCTCATTCGCTGCTTCACTTATGAATACAGTAATTCTGCTCAAGCCCCGGGGAAGATTTGCCCTCTATGTGTGGAAGGACGTGGAGGCCCTCGGTGTGATTTGTCCCGGCTGCTCGGGACTGGTGGTTCATCTGAAGCCATTCGGGCGATGCAAAAGCTTTAAGGAGTTTCTGTTCGAGGTGGAGCAACCTACAGAGAGGCCTCGGGCCTTCCACCTCAATTGCCTTACGGGCGCCACCACTCTGGAAGGAGGAATCGAAGTTTGTACAGCCACCCCTGCGCACACTGACGAGACTTCGGAGGAAGTCACAGAGGAGATCGCTTTAGCAAGTGAGAAACCGGAGGATGCTGCCTCGGTAACGAAAGAGTCTTTTCTCCCACCGCCCAAGAGGAAGATGGGTCTTGTGAAAGCTTCCCGTGGCCGTGGTGGAGCAACGCCCCAGCGCTTAACCCAGAATGGATGGATGTCTCTGAAGGGAAAAGTCCCGGACGTCCGAGTCCTTCTTCAAGCCGAGGTAAGCCAGGGGGAGAGACTTTGTTACAGGCACCTAGCCCTGGGGATTCACATGCTAGTGAGTTGGCCAGAGGGGGTGAATCGTCCTTCACCAGGAATTACTTCCCTGCGGAGGAGTACGATACCTCTGACCTAGAGTCCATCTCAGATGCAGGTGATTATGCCGCAATTGACAAACTGTTTGAGAGAAAGGGATGGGATAAGATGCCCCTGTCCTTGTTGCGTCAGCCTAGGAACCCACCCATGTCTACTGGGGAAAGTACACCCCGGGTGGTGGCTTCCGAGCCTGAGGAGGGATCTGTCCCCTTGCCTGCCCTTCCACCGTCGAGAGCACCTGCTTCCGCCACTACTGCTACTGCGAGACAGGTGTCACTGCGGGCCCCTGCAACTGGCCCAGAGGCAGTTAAAGTGCCTCGACACCCGGATGCTATTGTTTTGCCTGGCATAGGAGACCGCGCCACTATGCCACCGCTGTCCCATTTACAGAGACTCTTCAACCAGAGGCTTTTTGACACTGGCTGCAGGCAGGCCCGAGAAACTAACACCACTCAACCTCCCTATTCAGGAGGGTACGGGCTCGTGGTGCGGTGTGCCTCATTCTTTTCCTGCGGAGGAGCCAAGCAGAAGAAAAGCAGGTAAAGTCTGGGGTTGGTGCGCTATATATATATATATATATATATATATATATATATATATATATATATGTTTAGCGGGTGGTTACATTTAGGGGAGGCATCTGAGTGATAAATGGCTCAGATGCAGCAATTGTCAGGGTTCATGGACCAATTTATGCCAGTGGAGGTTACAAGGGTGTCCAGTTCCCTGCGGCCTGTTGGTGGCGCTGTCGCCATAGGCTGAGGGGTTGAACCACCATTGTAAGTCTGTGCCCTTTTTGTCCCCTCGCAGCAGTAGTACAGCGGGGCGGGGAACCTGCTGTGCATGTTGGGAGAGGGGATAAAAGTGGCGGACATCTTCCACTCGGGGTCCACGCCCAGGCACCTTCAGCCTGGGTGTGAGTGCTGGTGTTCTCCGGGCGCCCTCGGCCCGGGGATGGAACTGTGATTCCACCCCAGACACCTTAGGTCTGGGGTGAGGTACTCGCTGGAGGCCTGGGTCCCGCAAGGGATGGAGGATTCCTAGGGTGTCCTCCGGTTTTGGACACCCGAATCTTGGGCGAGGGGGACCAGAAAAGTGACCTTCCCGGAGATCCAGCGCAGCATTGGCTGGTGACAGCGGAGGCCTTTGGTGACCGCCCGGATGGATGACTCCCCTGACAGGGGCCGCATCTCAAGAAGGTAGTCCACGTTCTCATGGTCGGTGGCAGCGACCCAACTGAAACCCAGGTCGGTGGCAGAGACCTCAAATTCTATTTCACCCGGTCGGTGGCAGCGACCACCCTCACGGTCGGTGGCAGCGACCGTGCGCCAAGCCTGTTTGCGCATACCGAAACAGGAGAGTAACAAGTTCATCTTTGTGCCTGGACCTTCCTCACCACCTTGTCTGTTCGTTGTCTAACCAGTCTGCTCTCAAAGGACTATTTATTGCTCTAAAAGAATAAATAAGTGTTAGACTTTCAATGGTGTGGAACTTGGCTTTCTGGGAGTTTAAGGATCATCCTCAAGGGGAGCTTTGGCTCTGGACAGGGGCACAGACCCGAAGGTAATTGGGTATAGCTCACACCTCTACACACTAGAGGATACGAGCTGGTGGTGCGTCACACGCTCCTCCCTGGTCCCCTAGACGAGAGCCATTGACATTGACAGAGAAGGAGGGAGTGAGAGGTGAGGTCGCTACATATATATATTTTATACTGTTTCTTTAAATAAAAAAAAAGTATCACTTTTATTGCTGTTACAAGGAATGTAAACATCCCTTGTGACAGTAATAGGCAGTGACAGGTACTCTTTATTGAAAGATCTGGGGTCTATTAGAACTCAGATGTCTCCTCTGCCCTAAAAGCATTTGATCACAAAAAGATTGGTGTGTTCAGATGCTTTACTAACTTAAAAATTGAGCCGTTTACATCCAGGAAACCGAAAGGGACATTGCTTCCGGGTTCCTATACCACAGAGATCATGGGGGACCTTCTAGTCCTCCATGATCTCTGTAGTAAGCTGGCTTTTATTCTGGGCTCATCACCGGGACGGAAGATCCCAGAGAGACACCAGTGGGTCCACTGCCTGTAAAAGCAATCCAGCAGCCAATTAGCCACTAGAATGGCTTTTACATTAAATCTGGCGCCGGCTTTAAAAAACAATACCAGGATGATGCCTGTAGCTGTAGGCATCATCCAGCTACAACCACTTAAAGCCAAATGACATACATGTATGTGATTTAGCAGATACAGTGGAACCTTGGTTTACGAGTAACGCGGTTAACAAGCGTTTTGAATAACGAGCAACTTTTTTTTTTATTCTGACTCGGTTTGCGAGTGTTATCTGAAGCTAATGGGGTGTGCAGTACCGCATTTGGCCATAGGTGCGGGGGCACCGGTGACACTCCGAACAGTTCGGAGATGTTCGGAAATACTCGGAAATACTCGGTTCCCGAGTGTTTCTGAACCTTTGTGAGGGTTTCTGAGATCAGCCGAGCTGTCCCCAAGTATTTCCATGGCTCTCCGGCCACATACGGTATTGCATGCCATAGAAGTCAATGTGAAAACAAATTATCTTAATTTCCATTGACTTATATGGAGAATCTCGCTTTGACATGCAAAATCCAAGGTTCCACTGTAATAAGTATCTTCCTTCTACAGGTTGGTGTTAGAAGAGGGATGGGAGCAGTTTTCAGCTTGATTTTCCTTATATTTATTGAAATAACAAAATTCTATAATCAAATGATTTGATTAAAATGTTGCGGGTACCATAAACTCAAAAAATTTACCCAGTCAAATCCTTAAAGCCTAACTGCAGGTTTTGTGTTATCTTAAAAAGATTTAGTTTGGGTCAAGTTAGCCCACACAAATTATTTCCTTCACTAATGCTTGGTTCACACCATACAGGTGCCACCAAGTGTGTTATGTGCATTTTCTGCATGTTCCCATGCGTCGTGTGTAGAGCATTCAATTTGTTTCAATAGGCTGCCCTACGTGCAAGAAAAAACAATTCTCTGACTCTTTTCGAAAAGCAGACCTGGTCAAACACATCCCCCTTCCTTCCACTACATAAAAAGTCTGTTGTGCTGAGGGGTGTGGCTGTTACTCAGCTCTGCCAGCACAGAGCACTGCAGTGCAAGGACAAAAAGCAGCATTCTTACTACGGTAACAGAAAAAGAGATTTTAAGTAATTTCCAAGTAAATTATACAAGGCTATAAAAAGAGGTGAGACTTCAAATGTTTTTTTTTTCAAAGGATGTGAGACTTCAAATGAGCGTTTACGTTTTTTTAATGACTCACTAACTGGATGTAACTGACGTTTTTTTTTTTTTTTTAACATGTGCCTGAAGTTCAGTTTAATATAAAGCCAGACTTTTGTGCTTATAGCAGTAATATTTAAAAATGCATGTACTTATGTTAGAATGAATACGGAATTACTTTATACTCCTATTAATAACCATTTTTTATCACTTCAGATGCGTCACATTTTCTACAGGCTGGTTATATTAATAATTGCTGCAATTTAATGGCAGGATTCTAATATTCCACTGTCACCTGGCTCCACGGCGCCTTTGATGGTTCCAATGACATTATAAACTCTTCTTATTTCGTTGTACGTTTGAATGCGCATCCTCACCTTCCTGCAAAAAAAATGGCAGACTATTGTTTAAATAAATAGATATATCTATATCTATCTATCTATCTATATACACACACATACACACACACTTTTATATATATTGTCAGGGACTGATGTGAATGTATAATAAATATGTTAGAGCTCTGTAAATTAATGGCACTAAGTATCTGTAATAAATAAATACATTTTTAATTATTTTCAGGCCTTATACATACAGGGCGTTTAGCCCCAGTACATTAGACCAGTGTTTCTCAACTCCAGTCCTCAAGGTGCCCCAACAAGTCATGTTTTCAAGATTTCCATTATTTTGATCAGTTTCACTGCCTTAGTAATTACCACAGTCGTTTCATCTGAGGGAAATCCTGAAAACATGACCTGTTGGGGCACCTTGAGGACTAGAGTTGAGAAACACTGCATTAGACTCCAGCTCACCATTTAGCCCCACTGCTGGCAGCCTGTAAAACTCTATTGCCCTGTACACACGATCGGATTTCCGATGGAATCAAATCCAATGGAATTTTCCGTCGGAATTCCGATGAAGCTGACTTTCATCAGTCTTGCCTACACACCATCAGACAAAATTCAGACCGTCCAAAATGCTGTGACGTACAACACGTACGACAGCACTATAAATGGGAAATTCAAATACAATGGCGCCACCCTTTGGGCTGCTTTTTCTGATTTTGTGTTACCGCGTGTTAGTAAAAGTTTGGTGTTAGCCGATTTGCGCTCTTCAGTCTCTGTGCTTTTCAGTCCGTTACAGCATGACGAATGTGCTATCTCCATTACGAACGCTAGTTTTACCAGAACGAGCACTCCCGTCTTGTAATTTAGTCTGAGCATGCGTGGATTTTTCTCCGATGGAGTTCCACACAGACGATCTGAATTTCCTATCGTTTTTTTTTCCATCGGAAAAAATTAAAACATGATCTGTTTTTTTACACCGATGGAAAAAAGTCTGATGGGGCCCACACACAATCAGTTTTTCCGATGAAAAAAGTCCATCAGACTTTTTTCACCTGAAAAAACGATCGTGTGTACAGGGCATATGAGAGGCTAAAAGCTGTTGCAGCTGGATGGTGCACTGAGCAGTACTCACATTTAGGGCAGTGTGTGATCTTCCTAACAGAGCCCCAAATAGCAGCAAAAACCCAACAGGAGTTCTAACCCTCCCCCAGTCTATTCAAAACAAAGGATAAGTTCACCTTTAAAAAAAAAAAAAAAAGGAAAAATAAATGAATGCACTTTTTTTTACCTGCAAAGATCTGTGTATTTAAACAATAATAATAAATACACATTTTTGCAGGTTAAAAAAAAATGCAAGTTAGACTTACCGGTAACTTGTTTTCCAATAGGCTTTCAGGACAGCACCCGAGAGATCATGGCTCCTCCTCCTACAGGAAACACCTCATCAATTAATTCTTTAATTGGAGGCCTCCACGTTGCTTCCCTCAGTTGTTTGTAGAGAACCTCCAGCCCCAGCTGCAACACATAAGCGACAGTTATTACATAGTATTACAGCCACAGCATAAAAAAAGGGCGGGATCCTGCTGTCCTGAAAGCCTATTGGAAAACAAGTTACCGGTAAGTCTAACTTGCATTTTTCCAAAACGTCTTTCAGGACAGCACCCGAGAGGATAATCGAGACTTACCCCATTTAGGGTGGGACAACAGCCTGTAAGACTTTCCTTCCGAAAGCCTGGTCCCCAGCCGTCATGAGATCTAATCTATAATGACGGGCAAAGGTCGTCAGACTTGTCCATGTAGCTGCCTTACAGATTTGTTCGGGGGTGGCACCAGCTTTTTCTGCCCAACTCACCGCCGAAGCTCTAGTAGAATGAGCCCTGATACTTACTGGACTCTCCTGGCCTGTAAGGGAATAGGCGTCTGAGATAGCCATTCTCAACCATCTGGCAATGGTTCCTCTAGAAGCTTGTCTTCCTTTTTTATTTCCGGAAAATAAAATGAATAGTGCGTCTGAACGCCTAAAGTCTTTAGTAGCTTCCAGGTAACTTAAGACTGCTCTTTTAACATCCAGGGTATGGAATTCTTCTTCCTTCTTACCCGACGGATTAGAACAAAACGTAGGAAGTATTATCTCCTGGGTTCTATTTTGAACTGAGGCAACCTTTGGTAAAAAGTTAGGATCCGTCTTCAGCACAATTCTGTCTGAAAAAATAGAAAAAAATGGTTCCCTGATAGATAAAGCTTGCAGCTCACTGATCCTTCGAGCTGTTGTAATAGCTACTAGAAAAATTGTTTTTAAAGTAATTAGCTTTAGGGAGGTTAAATTGAGAGGTTCGAAAGGTTCCCTGGTCAGGGCCTGTAGAACGACTGATAAGTCCCACGACGGACAGTTTTTGATCACTGTCGGTCTAGCCCGAGTGAGGGCTTTAAAGAATCTGTTTACTAGGGGTTCTGATGAAATAGATTTCTCAAAATATACCCCCAGTGCGGCAACCTGAACTTTTAGGGTACTGATCGCTAGGCCCTTGTCTGCTCCTTCTTGCAGAAATTCCAAGATAGAAGAAATCTGCTTTAATGGTCTGCCGGATGTAGTGCACCAAGAGTTAAAGACTTTCCAGACTTTGTGATATATTGCTCTGGTAACATTCTTTCTGCTAGATAGGAGGGTAGCCACCAACCTATCCGAGAATCCTTTTCTCCTTAAGAGCTGCTCCTCAGAAGCCAGGCTGTGAGTTTTAGCTTTTCTACTTCTTGGTGAAACAGCGGACCTTGTAACAGAAGGTCTTGTCTCACGGGAAGATGCCAGTATGGTTTGATCTGCATCTGTAGAAGAGCCGAAAACCAGGGCCTCTTGGGCCAGAAGGGAGTGATGAGGATTACTGTCGTATCCTCTTTCCGGATTTTTGTTATGACCTGCGGAATCAGCTGAAAAGGAGGGAAGGCGTAGCTGAGGTGAAAATTCCAACTGTGCGCCAGAGCATCTACCCCCAGAGATGACTCGTTCCTGTTCAGGGAAAAAAAGAGAGATATTTGTGTATTTTCCTGAGTCGCAAAGAGATCCACTCTTGGCTGTCCCCATTTCTTCACTATTAGATTGAAGACATCTGGATTCAATTGCCACTCCGCTTCGTACACCTGGTTCCTGCTGAGGAAATCCGCTATCCTGTTTAGGGTCCCTTTTAGATGGACCGCGGACAAGGATTGAGTATGGAGCTCTGCCCAATTTAGAATTGTCTCTGCTAGGCCTTGAAGTATTCTGCTTCTGGTGCCCCCTTGTCGGTTTATGTAAGCCACCGCCGTGGCGTTGTCCGACAGAATTTGTGTATGTCGCCCTTGGACTTCTTCTGCAAAGAACAATAATGCCATTTCTATCGCCTTTAGTTCCCTCCAGTTTGAAGATCTCATTGCTTCCCTTGTGGACCAAGATCCCTGAGCCCAACGACCGCTCATGTGAGCCCCCCAACCCCAGGAGCTGGCATCGGTTGTTAGCCTTACCTGGGTTGGAAAGGACCATAACAGGCCTGCTGAGAGTCTTGCCTGGTTCTTCCACCACCAGAGACTCCTCTTTACTTTGGTGGGGATCTTCACCAGTGAATCTAGTGAATTCTGCTGGCGATCCCAGATTTTTAACAGAAACTTTTGCAGTGGCCTGAAATGGAGCTTTGCCCATTGTACTGCCGGTATGGAAGAGGTCAGGGTTCCTAATGCTGACATGACCCTCCTGATGGACAGAAGCTGACTGCTTTGTAAGAGTGACACAACCTTTAACAGCTTTTCCCGTTTTTCTTCTGGGAGAAAAATCTTTTGCTCCACAGAGTTGATACGGAAACCCAGGAATAACACCTCCTGAGAGGGAATCAGATTGGACTTTTGGAGGTTTAGTATCCATCCGATGGATTCTAGGTGGGCACGTGCTCTGTCCAAGTTTCTCTGAAGTCCATCTCTTGTTTGGGCAAACAGTAGCAGGTCGTCTAGATAAGGAATCACTGAAATTCCCTCTAGACGCAAGGGTGCTAGAGCTTCGGCCATTACCTTCGTGAACACCCTTGGAGAAGATGACAGGCCGAATGGAAGAGCTCTGAATTGCAGGTGTACCACCTTCTTCCCTTCTCTCAGCGCTAACCTCAGATATCTCTGAGATCTGGCAGCAATAGGAATGTGGAGGTATGCGTCCTGCAAATCTATTGACGCCATGAAGCATCCTTGACTCAGGAGGCTTCTTACTGAGAAAATGGAATCCATCCGAAATCTTTTGTATTCTACTGACAAATTCAGCATTTTTAGATTTAGGATGAGGCGGTACTTTCCTGAAGGTTTCTGTACAAGGAAAACGTGAGAATAGAACCCCTGGAAGAACTCCCTTGTTGGAACCGGAACAATGACTCTCTGGGATATCAGTTCCTGAATTAGGGACTTCATGGCGAGTGCCTTGACCGGATCCCTCGGGACGTTTGTCACTAGGAATCTCTTTGGGGGTTCTTCCGTGAATTCCACCACATATCCTTGGGAGAGCATGTTTACAATATACTGATTTGTAGTGATGTCTCTCCACTGGGGAATGAACTCCTGGAGTCTTCCCCCTACTTGGGGTGGATTGTCACTGCGGCTTTCCGGGGGTCGCAGGAGGATGGAAGAGCACTCCACTCCTACCTTTTGGTTTCTGGGAAGACCACTGCTTCCTTTTGGTTTGCGTTTTTCCTTCCTGTTGTCCTTTTTGGGGACGAAAAAAACGCTTACGGGTCTGTACCTGTTGTTTTTTGACCGGAAACGCCTTCTTTTTGTCAGCCGTACGGTCAAGAATGGACTCCAGCTCAGAACCAAATAGCAAATCCCCTGCAAAGGGAATGCTACACAGTCTATTTTTAGATGCAGCATCTCCTGGCCAAGTTTTAAGCCACAATGCTCTCCTAGCAGAATTGGTCAAAGCCGCTGACCTGGCTGACATACGAATGGATTCTGCTGAAGCATCCGCAATATATGATACTGCTGCAGAAAGCGTTGTAAATGAGTCCAGAATCTCCTGTTTTGGAGAATCCGCCGTAACATGGGCCTTCATCTGGTTAATCCAGTGTTCTAAATTCCTAGCGACACAGGTTGTTGCCATTGCTGGTTTTAGATTGTTCATCACAGACTGCCAAGCCCTTTTAAGAAGCAAATCCATTCTTTTGTCCATGGGCTCCTTTAACATGCCCATGTCCTCAAAGGCAAGGTCAGTTGATTTTGAGACCTGTGAAAAAGCAGAGTCCAGTTTTGGAACCTTGTTCCAGATGGAATCCGGGTTGTCCTCAAATGGAAATCTTCTCTTATGAGACCGGGAAAAAAATGACTTTTTCTCAGGTTCCAACCACTCTTTTTTAATCATGTCCGAGATTATTGAATGGACTGGAAAAACACGGCTTTTTGGATCACCCAAACCTGCATACATGCGGTCATGTAGGGAGAGCTCCTTCTTTTCCTCTTCAATCCCCAAAGTCGCATGGATTACTTTTAAAAGTCCTGCGACTTCTTCAAGCGACATTTTGTACTTAGAAGCGCTCTCTGCTTCATTTTCTTCCTCCTCAGAGTCTGTTCCATCTGGAGCAAGGGAAGCAGATTCTTGGGAAGCGTCTATCGGACCTCCCAATAATATTTGAGAGCCGTCTTGGGGTTCTGAAGAAGGCTGCGGAGCCCTAGGTTCCCTTGAAGGGCCTGGTTCTTCTCTTAGGTTTGACCTAAAAGCTTGAAAGGTGGCACGGAGTTCATCCTTAATTGTAGATACTAGATCGCCACAAAAGGATGGAGACTCTTCCCTGACTACATTTGCAGTGCAATCTGCACAAAGCGACTTGGTCCAAGCCTCGCTTAACTTTTCCTTGCAGACAGGGCACCTTCTCTTCACTGGTTGAGCAGAACTTTTGGCCTGCACAAACAGAAAAGAAAAAAACCAGGGACCACGCTAAGAAAAAACTGTTACACAGTACAAATCAATACACCCAGGTGCACATAGGAAAAAACACTTTAACTTCCTTGTGCCCCGCAAGCCATGCACCACCACCACCAATTTTTACAAAAAGACCCCTAGATATTATGCAGACATGCTAAATCACCAGCCACTGCACCACCAGGGAGATGGGGGGTGGGGGAGATGGAGGGGGGAGAAGGGTGAATACCCCCCCTCTACAGGAGAAAGCGGCCCAGTGTAAAATAGGACACAGTCCCTTACCTTAGCCTTGCTGGTGCCTTGGCTTGCCCCCTTATCCGCTGCATCGCTATCCATAGCTGTCTGCGGATGCGTGGTGAAGAGAAAACGCCGGTTCCAGATTCAAAAACGCCGCCGCGCTGACCTGGAACCGGAACTTTAAGGCACCAGGTGACCCTGCCCTCTCCCTCTGCGCTTTGCGGCCGGAAATGACGCGCGCGCCGACCCGGAAGTGCTGCCTCTTCCCATACAGGACGTGGCCGAGGCTCTCCTCGGCCACCAGAACAATGGCGGCCGCCGCAGAGCTCCACGCCGCTTTCGCCAGCGGTCGGTGAGAGTACAGCAACCACCGCTCTGAAGAAAAAGGAGGCAGCCCTCCCGGGCCGTACAGGCTCTCCCCGAGCACGGAAGAGGGAGAGGGAGCCCACGGGACCGTCCATTCTAGGAGGTAAGTGGGAGGATCACTCTCCTAAAAAAAAAAAAAAACTGATTTGAGAACCTTGTCTCCCAGGAAAGCCCCGAGAGATCGTGGCTCTCACCAGAGGTGTTCCTCCGGCTGGAGGAAACACAAAAACTGAGGGAAGCAACGTGGAGGCCTCCAATTAAAGAATTAATTGATGAGGTGTTTCCTGTAGGAGGAGGAGCCATGATCTCTCGGGTGCTGTCCTGAAAGACGTTTTGGAAAATGCATTTATTTATTTATTTTATGCAACCTGCATAGCATTGGACCCGCATGGGCGCAATGTCAGGCTTCTGCAGAATCTCAGTATAGCTGTCTGCCTGTACTTCCCATACAGGCAGACAGTTACTGGAGAGCAAAAAGAATCAATGAACTACGCCAGTGCCTTCGCATTTCATTGAGAACTACAAGCTGTCTGCCGCAGTGGCAGAGGGGACTTGGAGTTCATTCATTCACAGATCGCTGTGAATGAATGCAACAGCTGTGCGGGCAGAGTCCTGTGAGGCCAGGCTCTTCTTAAATTGTAACAGTGGGTGCGGGGAGAAGATCCCCCCGCCCAATGTCACAGCAGGGGATGAGAGGGGCACGTGTAGGTGCTCTTTGGTAACATGTTATATATTACACCCTAAATACGGATGTAACAAATGTGGCCTTCTCCTTTAAAGCTAAAGTTTACTCTGCTTTTATTTGGCATTCTCTGGCTCCTCCCTTTATCAAAATGCCAATTCAGGTTTTAAATAAAACCTGTTTTCATTACATACCTTAAGTGATTGTAAACCTTATTTATTTTTATTTTTTTAAAATAACAAACACGTCATACTTACCTCCACTGTGCAGTTAGTTTTGCACAGTGTGGCCTCTAACCTCGTCTTCTGGGGTCCCCCGGCGGCTCCTCCTCACATCGGTAAACCCCCTAGGAAAAGCGCTCTCCCTGGGGGTTACCT
Organism: Rana muscosa; assembly: GCA_029206835.1. Taxonomy (NCBI): domain Eukaryota; kingdom Metazoa; phylum Chordata; class Amphibia; order Anura; family Ranidae; genus Rana; species Rana muscosa. Next base: position 1,044,937,509 of record CM055117.1, read on the forward strand.
TGCGGGCGCGCTCCTGAGTCCAGCATTTGCGTGCATAGACACAGGATGCCGGACTCGGCCCTGCCCCCGGCGCCCGCGTGATTGGATTGACAGCAGCGGGGGGCCAATGGCTGCGCTGCTATCAATCTATCCAATCAAGAGCCCAGAACCCTGGGCAGAGAAGGTCAGCGCCTCTCCGCCGAGGGAACGAACGGGCTTAAGTGAGTAAAACGGGGGGGGGGGGTCGGGGGGCCGGTCAGTGTCAGAAGTTTTTTCACCGTAATTTATAAGGCTTACTTATAGGTACTGTAAACTTCTCCTAAACCTGCACCGTTTAGGAGATATTTACTGTATATGCCGCCGATGACGTCATTGGCGCATGTGCTTTGAAGGAACAGCTGCCCGTGCTGTATTCTTCAGAGCCCTGTGTCGTGACTGGCGGCTCCAGCGCGCATGCGCGGGAGTGACGTCATCGCGCGGCTCCGGTCACTCACAGCTCCAGAGCCCATGAACCTGGAAGAAACACTGTCGAAGATGTCAGCTGTCTCAGCGGTGTGCGGGCGCCGCTGGAGGGCTTAGTTCTAAGGTATTTCATAATGAGCTGCATGAGTATGCATGAGATGCATACTAGCTCATTGTGCCTTTTGTCTTAGAGGTTTTTTTTTTTTTCGTTTCCCCAGGGTTTACAACCTCTTTAAGGAATTAGACATTTATGAAAACAGCACTACAAAAAGGCAATTAATACCTCCACCCATACCTTAAAAATCTTTGTGTTTAAGCAGCGGATATTATATAGAATCATGAGAACATTACTGATAGTTAGTATATATACAGTGGGGCAAAAAGTATTTAGTCAGCCACCAATTGTGCAAGTTCTCCCACTTAAAAAGATGAGAGAGGCCTGTAATTGTCATCATAGGTATACCTCAACTATGAGAGACAAAATGTGGAAACAAATCCAGACAATCACATTGTCTGATTTGTAAAGTTTTTTTTTTGCAAATTATGGTGGAAAATAAGTATTTGGTCACCTACAAACAAGCAAGATTTCTGGCTCTCACAGACCTGTATCTTCTTCTTTAAGAGGCTCCTCTGTCCTCCACTCATTACCTGTATTAATGGCACCTGTTTGAAATTGTTATCAGTATAAAAGACACCTGTCTACAACCTCAAACAGTCACACTCTAAACTCCACTATGGTGAAGACCAAAGAGCTGTCGAAGGACACCAGAAACTAAATTGTAGACCTGCACGAGGCTGGGAAGACCGAATCTGCAATAGGCAAGCAGCTTGGTGTATAGAAATCAACTGTGGGAGCAATAATTAGAAAATGGAAGACATACAAGACCACTGATAATCTTCCTCGATCTGGGGCTCCACGCAAGATCTCACCCCGGGGGTCAAAATGATCACAAGAACGGTGAGCAAAAATCCCAGAACCACACGGGGGGGGGGGGGGAGACCTAGTGAATGACCTGCAGAGAGCTGGGACCAACGTAACAAAGGCTACCATCAGTAACACACTACGCCGCCAGGGACTCAGATCCTGCAGTGCCAGACGTGTCCCCCTGCTTAAGCCAGTAACATGTCCGGGCCCGTCTGAGGTTTGCTAGAGAGCATTTGGATGATCCAGAAGAAGATTGGGAGAATGTCATATGCATACCTCCCAACATTTTGAGATGCGAATGAGGGACACCTACTAGCAAATGTATGTAGGCATAGGACACGCCTCCTGCCACACCCCCTTAAAGGAGAATTAACCCAAAAAAAGGTTAATTAAATCCACAAGGGACTTTTTTTTTACCATTACTATTCCTTTTTATTGGCATGAGGGACAAATGAGGGGTAAAGAGGGACATTGCTCCAAATCAGGGACAGTTGGGAGCTATGTATGACCATTCCCACAACACATGACCCATACCTGACCACATATGATGCTGGCCCACTTCCCAATGCTGCACTGTTTCAATAGCCTGTTGCTTTTTTTTCCTGAACTGTGCTTCATGAGCAATATTACAAAAAACAAAAAATAAATTATCGTGTGTGTGATAAATTGATATATATATAACAAAAGTCTGCCCTTTTCAGTGTGTTGTTTAGACAATTTGAGTATTTTGCTTAAAGTTTAATAGAAGAATGTAATCTAGTTGAATACAGTTGGACTAAGAAACTCTCTTATGTTTATGCATACATCCTGACCTCTGAAGACACGGAGCACACTGGATGGGGCCACATGTCCAGAGAGACCTCAGGATGGGATGGGGGTGGGGGGCAGGTGGTGGACAGGGAGATCACAGAAAGGGATGGACAGGGAGATCACAGGAAGGGATGGACGGGATGGACAGGGAGATCGCAGGAAGGGATGGACGGGATAGACAGGGAGATCGCAGGAAGGGATGAGGGGTGGACATGGAGATCACAGGATTGGATGGGGGGGATTGCAGGATGGGGTGGAGGATGAAATCGCAGGATGGGATGGGGGTGGATGGGGGGATCGCTGGATGGTGGGATGGATGGGGAGATTGCAGAGTTCAGGATGAATGGGGTGGACAGAGAGCTCAGGAGAGAAACAGAAAGCATAAACAGTGCAATTCAGATTGAGATACAGAACACTTCCCCCGTTCTCAGCACACACTCTCCTTATCTCCTGCAGAGTCCTGTACAGATGAAGCAGAGAGAACGAGTGGTGCTCTGTGTCTGCAGCCTGAGTCCAGCTTCTGTCTTCCAATAATCTGATAAGATTCTGGGCACAGGCTTCACCAGAAATCCGTCTCATCTGTCAGGACACTGCCACAGCTTAACTGCAGCAACTTTTCTATCGAGCGCACACTGACCTGCCCTCCTCCATTGGAAAGCACCTCCTCGTCTTCAGTACAGATCAGAAACTGACCCCACCCCCACAGCACAGAGTGAGTTACAGACGGTGTGAGTACAGGAGGATGATTGCTATGAGCTGCAGCCAAAAGGTCCAATCAAAGAACATTTTCACTTTTCATTCACTCGACAAGTCTGGTCAGATGCTCCGCTGGGAAACTGACCTAAATAACACCTTCACAGTAGATGAATGGCATAATATGTCGGACAATCTCCGGAGGAGTAACATAGCTATCTCCTCCAGAGAAACTCCCATTAAAATATACTCTAGATGGTATCTCACCCCGTCCAAGCTCAACACATTTTATCCTTCTATTTCTCCATACTGTTTCAGGGGCTGTCCAGAACCAGGCACTATCCTGCACACATTCTGGAGCTGCAAATACCTGCATCATATATGGAGCCATGCTGCAGAAATTTTTGATAATACCTTGAAACAGAAAATCCCAATCTCCCCACAGATTTGCCTTCTATATACAGATATACCCAATGTTCCCATCCCTTGTAAAAGACTTTTCCATACTTTATGTAGCTCCATCCAATGGATGATTGCCTCCAATTGGAGATCAAACAATCTGCCTTGGGCACAGGTGCTAGCTCGGATGGAGACGATAAAACTCTCGGAAAGAATCTTTCACACACTTCACGATACCTTCCAGGTTTTTGAAAGGAAATGGTCATATTGGCCTACAACATAACTCATTACCCTAGAACCTGAATTCCCACCCACACACTCTAGCAAATTCATGCAATTTTGACCTATAGTGCCTACCCTTTTTATATTTAACATACGCCCATGTAGGAACTCTTTGTACCAGAAAACTTTTTATATATTTACTATCTTCATGTATGAGCTCGATTATCTCCTCTTCTTTTGAATTTTTTATTTCTTTTAATTTTGATTACCTTTATAAACACTCTATGTAACTGTACATCTGAACTTCCTAATAAAATATTTTTGTAATCACAAAGAACATTTTCACCCTCATAGTGAGAAAACCACCCTCAGGCTGCGGGATTCTGTGTGCACTTGCGGGAAAGCCCTCCCTTTGCGGGAAAATCCCGCCCATTCAGGGACGGTTGGGAGGTATGCATATGGTCAGATGAAACCAAAGTAGAACTGTTTGGTAGAAACACAACTCGTCGTGTTTGGAGGAGAGAGAATGCGGAGTTGCAACCAAAGAACACCATACCTACTGTGAAGCATGGGGGTGGCAACATCATGCTTTGGGGCTGTTTCTCTGCAAAGGGAACAGGACGACTGATCCGTGTACATGAAAGAATGAACGGGGTCATGTATCGTGAGATTTTGAGTGCAAACCTTCTCCCATCAGCAAGGGCATTGAAGATGAAACATGGCTGGGTCTTTCAGCATGACAATGATCCCAAGCACACCACCCGGGCAATGAAGGAGTGGCTTCGTAAGAAGCATTTCAAGGTCCTGGAGTGGCCTAGCCAGTCTCCAGATCTCAACCCCATAGAAAACCTTTGTAGGGAGTTGAAAGTCCCTGTTGCCCAACAGCCCCAAAACATCACTGCTCTAGAGGAGATCTGCGTGGAGGAATGGGCCAACATACCAGCAACAGTGTGTGACAACCTTGTGAAGACTTACAGAAAACTTTTGACCTCTGTCATTGCCAACAAAGGATATATAACAAAGTATTGAGATGAACTTTTGATATAGACCAAATACTTATTTTCCACCATAATTTGCAAAAAAAATCTTTCCAAATCAGACAATGTGATTGTCTGGATCAGTGGCATACCAAGTGGGGGGGCGGGCCGCCCCGGGTGCCACACACTGGGGGGGTGTCAGGCCGGCACCCCCCTCCGCGATTAAATCAATGACAGCGCCGCAGGATTTGGCAGGGGTACAGTGACAGGCACAGGCAGGGAGAGCCGAGCTATAGCGGCGATGCAGGGGGAGGGGGTGCAGGGTGACACACCGCTGCACCAACCATCCCCTCCTCTTGCGGCCGCAGCTGTGTGTCTGAGAGATCCCGGTCCCTGATATCAGGCAGAGGCGAGGCGAGCACAGCTATAGTGGCAAATCGATGCAAGGGGAGGGAGGGGGTGTGCGGGTGTCGTGACACACCGCTGCAGTGCACCAACCATCCCCCCTCTCGCGGCCGCGGGCTGTGTGCCCTGAGTGATCCCGGTCCCGAATATTACAAAGGCAGGCACATCTGTGCAGAGTGAAGCCGCCTCCCTCCTCTGTTTATGTGTACACAGGGGGAGGGGACGGACCTCACCTGCTGTGCATGTGCCGCTGCCGCGCTCGCTGATCTGAGGTACTGAATGGGGGAGGGGGGGTCTGCACTGAACAGACTAAACTGAAGGGGGGGCTACACTGAAGGGGGTCTGCACTAAACAGGGTACCCTAAAGGAAGGGTCTGCACTGAAGGGGTGGTCTGCACTAAAGGGGGAGTCTGCACTAAAGGGGGAGTCTGCACTAAAGGGGGAGTCTGCACTAAAGGGGGAGTCTGCACTAAAGGGGGAGTCTGCACTAAAGGGGGAGTCTGCACTAAAGGGGGAGTCTGCACTAAAGGGGGGTCTGCACTAAAGGGGGGTCTGCACTGGAGGGGTGGTCTGCACTGAAGGGGTGGTCTGCACTGGAGGGGGCTGCACTGGAGGGGGGTCTACACTGGAGGGGGGCTACACTGAAGGGGGGCTACACTGAAGGGGGGCTACACTGAAGGGGGGTCTGCACTGGAGGGTGCTACACTGAAGGGGGGTCTGCACTGGAGGGTGCTACACTGAAGGGGGGGCTGCACTGAACAGGGGCTACACTAAATGGGGGTCTGCACTGAACGAGGGGCTACACTGAAGGGAAGGTCTGCACTGAAGTGGTGGTCTGCACTAAAGGGGGGCTACACTGAAGGGGGAGGTCTGTTTAACATGCAGGGGGTCCAGAGCTGTGGGGGGCTGTTTAATGTAAAGGGGTCCAGAGATGCAGGGTGCTGTGTAATATAAAGGGGTCCAGAGGTGTAGGGTGCTGTGTAATGTAAAGGGGTCCAGAGGTGCAGGGTGCTCTGTAATGTAAAGGGGTCCAGAGGTGCAGGGTGCTCTGTAATGTAAAGGGGTCCAGAAGGGCATGGTGCTGTGTAATGTAAAGGGGTCCAGAGATTCAGGGTGCTATGTAAAGTGGTCTAGAGGTGCAGGGGGCTGTGTAATGTAAAGGTGTCCAGAGGTGCAGAGGACTGTGTAATGTAAAGGGGTCCAGAGGTGCAAGGTGCTGTGTAATGTAAAGGGGTCCAGAGGTGCAAGGTGCTGTGTAATGTAAAGGGGACCAGAGGTGCAAGGTGCTGTGTAATGTAAAGGGGTGCAGGGTGCTGTGTAATGTAAAGGGGTGCAGAGTGCTATGTAATGTAAAGGGGACCAGAGGTGCAGGGTGCTGTGTAATGTAAAGTGGTCCAGAGGTGCAGGGTGCTGTGTAATGTAAAGGGGACCAGAGGTGCAGGGTGATGTGTAATGTAAAGGGGTGCAGAGGTGCAGGGTGCTACGTAATGTAAAGGGGACCAGAGGTGCAGGGTGCTGTGTAATGTACAGGGGACCAGAGGTGCAGTTGTGGAGAGGGGGTACACAGTAGTGACAAAGATATTGAAGGATGCAGAGGTATGCATGGGGCCCAGTGGGGTGTTTTTACATTTTAATGTGGGGGGGGGGGGGGGGTGCCAGATATAGGATCCGCCCCGGGTGCCAAATGCTCTAGGTACGCCCCTGGTCTGGATTTGTTTCCACATTTTGTCTCTCATAGTTGACGTATACCTATGATGACAATTACAGGCCTCTCACATCTTTTTAAGTGGGAGAACTTGCACAACTGGTGGCTGACTAAATACTTTTTTGCCCCACTGTGTGTGTGTGTGTGTGTGTGTGTGTGTGTGTGTGTGTGTGTGTGTATATATATATATATATATATATATATATATATATACACACATACATACACACACCTGCCTATGCGACTTTAACCACTTGCCGACTGCCGCCTGTACATTTACATTTGCAGAATGGCACGGCTGCGCAAAGGGACGTACCCGTACGTCCCTTTGAATTTGATGCCGTGTGGGCGCGCGCGCCCCTGCCGCATGCTCGGTGAGCGTGCCCGCGGGACCCACGGACTCGATGTCCGGCGGTGTCCCGCGATCGTCTCACGGAGAGGCAGAACGGGGAGATGCCTTTGTAAACAAGGCATTTCCCTGTTCTGCCTAGTGACAGGACAGTGATCTACTGCTCCCTGTCATCGGGAGCAGTGATCACTGTCGTGTCACTGGTAGCCCATCCCCCCCAAAGTTAGACTCACTCCCTAGGACACACTTAACCCCTTCATCGCCCCCTAGTGTTTGACCCCTTCCCTGCCAGTGTCATTTACACAGTAATCAGTGCATTTTTATAGCACTGATCGCTGTATAAATGACAATGGTCCCAAAATGGCGTCAAAAGTGTCTGTTGTGTCCGCCATAATGTCGCAGTCACGATAAAAATCGCAAATCTCCACCATTACTAGTAAAAAAAAAAATTATTGATAAAAATTCTATAAATCCATCCCCTATTTTGTAGACGCTATAACTTTTGTGCAAACCAATCAATATACGCTTATTGTGATTTTTTTTACCAATAATATGTAGAAGAATACATATCAGCCTAAACTGAGGAAAAAGTTTGTTTTTTTATATATTTTTTGGGGATATTTATTCTAGCAAAAAGTAAAAAAAAACTGATGGCATCCCAGTCTTAGTCCATAGAGTTCAATATGGAGTTGGCCCACCCTTTGCAGCTATAACAGCTTCAACTCTTCTGGGAAGACTGTCCACAAGGTTTAGGAGTGTCTATGGGAATGTTTGACCATTCTTCCAGAAGCGCATTTGTGAGGTCAGGCACTGATGTTGGATGAGAAGGCCTGGCTCACAGCCTTCACTCTAATTCATCCCAAGGGTGTTCTACCCCTATCTATGCGTCTGACCCCTAATCTACATGCGGGGCGCCGGACGCATGGATTCCAAAGTTTTTTTTTTTAAGCACGTGATTAGAGCCAGAGGCTCTAATAGGCTTCAAAAAAGGACTCCCGGCCAGACCTGCTTCCTGTTTGGCGGGGAGGAGAAGCAACAGCCCCGGCTCTTCCCTCGGCAAGCCGCAGCAGGTGGAGGGGCAGCTTCCAGGAGCCCTACCCCGGATCCCGCACCACCTCCTAAGATAAGGCCATGGATCGCCGCCTTCCTGTCTGGGGGGGGGGGGGGTTTGTAGTGTTTGTTTGTTTGCTGCTCCCCTCAAATTATTGAGCGTCAGCTGCCACTGGATGCCATTAAAGTTCATGTGCGTGTAAGGGCAGGTGTCCCAATACTTTTGGTTATATGGTGTATTTTCTAATGTTAAAGAACATGCATGTTATGTGTAGTTGCAACATGCGCAGATTTGATTTCCTCCTCTGGCAATGTCTTTATCTGCTTTCTCTACATTAGAATGAAGCCATTTGCTGGCATCATCCAGGGTCACCATCTAATACCTTGCCAGTTTACAGGATACACAATACTCATAGGGGTTCCCCATGAGTAAGCTCCGGTGGGCGGAGTGAAACGCGTTAACTGCGTGGCCTGGCGGGGTCCAGGCTCAGACTGCCATTCGCTATCATACAGCAAGTCTTGACTTTGTGTGCGGCTCCCGGGACAACTAGTCACTCTCTGACACAGATCAGCCCCGTGCTCTCACAAACGTACAACATTGCTGCCTGTTCATAGGAGGAGAAGAGACTGAGAAAATGCTGCCTCCTGCCTGCAGTAGACTGATGACACCAGCTCAGCCTAGACAAAGCCCCTGACTAGAGTGCTTCTCAAAAACGGCATTATGGACCACCATGGATAAAAATGTCCCCTCTTACTGCTTAGCGTGACTTCCAGAATACCCGGGGCCGATATTGTAGGATATGTTGAGTCCTCCTTTCCAGGTGTTATTTGGGGCCGGAGTTCCTCCCAGGTTCCTGTAAAACATCCAGAAAATACAAGTTCACATTTTAGCATCAAGTAAAGGTGCCAGAAGCTGCCCAGGTACACAGAATACGTGCGGCAGCCCCTGCTGTGCGTCTAAAAAAAAAGAAATCCGCAGTGGGTAACTTTTCAGAGGTAGGCCACCTCCTCACTATCTATTTGAACCCTAAAATAGCAGAATGTGCTGCAACCGTATGCATTGCACTTAGCTGCAGAACGGATGCATGCCTTTGTTTAGGTAGGTGGCTGGGAGACAGTAAAACCATGGCTAAGCCACCTGCTTTTGCCACCCCCTGGTCACCGTTGCATGCCAATAAAATAAATGATCTCCTTAAAGCGGAGCTTTAGTCATTTGTTCATCTTTCGGTCTATTAAATCCTCTGCCCTTGTTTTAACTTTGGATAGTAAAACATATTTTTTCTGCCAGAAAATACCTTATACAGCCCACTTCCTGTTTCTTGTCTGGTAATTAGGCTTATGACATCATGCACAGCTCTCTCTCTCACTCTTGTGAAAGATTACCAGGAAGGGAGGGAGAAGGAGTCATAAGAGGGCCAATGAAAGCTGCAGAGCTGGAGGTGTGTCTGTGTAAATCCAGGAAGTAGCTCCCCGTTAGGGAGATTGACCATCTCTATTTGTCCAGTTTACCGTGATCACCAAAAGTGAAAGCAAAAAAAAAAAAATCTGAAATTTTTGGTTGACACCGGGACAAGAATAGAGGGAAAATCTTCCAAACGGGGACAATGGTCCTGGTGATACCCCAGAATTCCCTCACTTTGGATGGATTTCCCCTAACTTCCTGTTCGGCTATGGGACAGGAAGTGAAGGAAAATATCCCCAATGGAACACAGATGGCAAAAAAAAAATCTGACGGGTTATAAACCTGACCTTACCCTATGCAAAAATTGAAAATATGGCCTTTAGCCCTGGTTCACATTGATGCGATTTGGCATGCGATTTGACAAATCGCATGCCAGATCGATGGCAATTGCTTCCACAGTGCACCAATTCCCAAATGTAGTTTCTGTACTACTTTTGGCGATTTCGGGGTGCGATTTCCATTGACATCTGTGCAGAAACCCGCAACAGATGTCTCTGAAATCGCCCCCGAAGTCGGGACTGACATGCGGGAATGAAATTGTGTGAGTTCTGCTGAACTTTCACAATTTCGATCCTGCAGTCAGTGTGAAACAGGGCTTAAATACACTTCAAAGTACAACTATAGGCAAAACTTTAATTTATTTATTTTCATTTTGGATAAGATATAACCCCTGCAAAATTTTATTTTACCATCATTGTCCCATTTTTGAGATTTTCCTTCACTTTCTGTCTCAAAGCCAAACAGGAAGTGAGAGGAAATCTCTGCAAATTAAAGGAGAAGTATGGGATGGGTTAAATAACTATCACATTAGTCACATATCAGCTAGGTCTTTTTTTCCTACCTCTTTTAGTTTTTACAGCCCATGTGCATATAAACTTTCCTTCAGCTGGCAAAAACGGTCCATTTTCAGTTTGAAAAGTTTCAGGGGGTGTGTACATTTTCACCAACAGATAGGGAGGGGGAGGAGAGAGAAGTGAGAAGGGAGGGAGGAGCAGCTATGCTCTGTGAAGGGGAGGAGAGAGGACATCAGTCAAGCAAAATGACAAGGAAGGGGGTGTATCCAGACTCTATCTTCACACCATTGTCTGGATGATGCTGTATAAAAGACTGTAGAACCTCCCACAGGTATTTATCTCGATTTGAACAGAATGGGGGCACTTTTGAGAGAGCTGGAAAGGTTTATAGATATCAGCAGCTCACATAGAATAGATATAAGCAAAAAAAAGGAAACCCATACTTCTTTTTTAAGGGAATTGCTTGGGAATCCCCAGATCCCCAGAACTAGTGCATACCTCCCAACTTTTTAAAGTCCCATCGCGGGACTTTCCGGCGTCCCCTCTCCCCTGCCAACTAGAGTTGTTGAGCGGGGGGGGGGGGGGGGGCATCGGGACATTGAAAAACATTTCGGCCACCCATAAAACAGTTGTTGAGCGGGGGGGGGGGGCTGGGGGTGGTGGGGGGTTGATGCCGCCGGGACATTTGAAAAAAAGGAGGACATAAAAAAAAGGTTGTTGAGGGGGGGGGGGATCGGGGGGGGGCGAATACTAGTCCGCCGATCGCACGGGGGGGGGGCGCTCTTACCTGCTGCTGCTCCTCTTCATCTGTTCATGTTTCCTGCTGTGCGGGAAACATGACAGTCTCGCGGGACTGCGGGAAGGAGGAGCCTCTGCGGGTAAAACCCGCAGAATGCGTGCCAGTTGGGAGGTATGCTAGTGTCCCCATTGGAAGATTTCCCCTCTCTTACTTTTCTGGGAACAACCCAAAATTTGGGATTTTATTTTACTTTGTTTTAATGATATTGGTAAACAGGACAAATAGAGAGGGGGAATCTTCCTAACAGGGGCACAGACAACAATAAAAACTGGCAGGTATTCTAATCCCTCTCCACTATATCCAAAACTAAATAAAAATGTTGCTTATACTTTAAGTCCATTGTAATATAAATTACTTAACGTCTTATGTGAGGATCAGACCTCATGATCTACAGCTGGCATTTACTCCTATAAAAGTGGTTCACACCAGTGCGGCTTTGAAATCGTGCAACGTCAGTGCGATTTTAAAACCGCTGAACAGGGAGATTTCATGTGCGACTTGCTAACGTCTGTGAGACTTCATTTACACAGATGTCAATGCAAGTCGCACATGAAATAGTGCAGTAACCTTTTTCAAAGCGACGCCGATTACTGGAAATGGGGAGCGACTTGTCATGCGATTTTGAACTGTCGAATTGCATGGGAAATCGCACTGGTGTGAACCAGGGCTTATTGTCCATTGCAGCAGCCTACTGTAATCATTGAGAACATTGGTAAAATAATATATAACTGGAGTCAGTAGTGTTTTCATGTCTGCCTCAGGTCATGCTCATCCTTACTTTAGCAGCATCTCAGCATCGCTGTACCCTATAGGGTGGACTGGGATTTTAGGGAGTCCTACACCATCCTTCACAGCAGATCTGTAGGCGTACTCTGTTGAAGAAAATAAAAACTCAAGAGATGTGACATTACCACTTCATTCTAAACTGGAAACTTTAATATACTGTGTATGTATGTATGTATGTATGTATGTATGTATGTATGTATGTATGTATGTATGTATGTATATATGTATGTATATATATATATATATATATATATATATATATATATATTGTGAGGGGGTTAGCTCGGCAGCGGGTGTGTGTGACCCCCGGGATGGGCTCCCCACACAAAAACAGGCCCAGCAAACGGAGGTTGTGGTTTTCAAAATCAAAAAGGTGCGGTTTATTTTCTATTTACAGTGACAAAACACAGCAAAGCAAAAGAAACATAAATAAAATAAATCCTGGTCAACTTGACCTCTGAGTAAACATACAGGTTTCCTAACTAACAACTGGGATCAGCCTAGTGCTGTCCTAGTCCCTAAGTCCCTGGTTTTAAATGTCCAAGCAAATAGCCACACAGGCTTTGTCTCACCGCACAGGGGTTCACTCTCCCTAGACAGTCCACACAGGTCTGGTTCCAGGCATGAGCAAACACCTAATGAAGCTGGGAGTTTTTATAGAGGCCTTAAACGAGCTGACAAGCTTCAGCTGGTCTCATCAACTCCCTGTCTGCACGACGCCCCACACTCTCCCTAGAGGTATGAGTCATCCATGAGCCCACTAGCCTCAGCTGGGCTTATACAACTCTCCACCTAGTTGTATAAGTCGGCGTAAAGCCTGAATCTGGGCGAAATATATCTACCCCCCTGGATGCAACCAGGTGACTTTACCTTCCTGCTGTCACATACCCCCCCCCCCCTCTTGTTTTAACCTCGGGGTTGGAACACCAGCAATCAGGCATTCATGTACTCGAGACAAAGCATCCACATCCCCCATTTGAACGCCAGGGCGATGCTTTACTGTGAAGTTGAATTCCTGGAGGGCCAGGAACCACCTATTCACTCTTCTATTTGTTTCCTTGTTTTGAGCCATCCACTTTAACGGAGCGTGATCCGTAAGCATGTCAAAGTGCCTACCTAGCAGGTAGTACCGAAGGGAATCTAGAGCCCACCTCACCGCTAAACACTCCTTTTCAACGGTGGCGTAATTTACCTCATGGGACTTCAACTTCCTGCTGAGGTAAATGACTGGGTGCTCTTCCCCGTTCCAGACCTGGGACAATACTGCTCCTAACCCCACATCTGACGCATCACTTTGTACGACAAAGTCTTTAGAGAAGTCGGGTGAGTACAACACTGACAGGCTACATAAGGCTTGTTTCAAGAATTGGAATGCTGCCTCAGCCTCGGGGGTCCATTTAATCATGACCGACCCTTTCCCCTTCGTCAGGTTGGTTAGGGGCACAGCCTTAGAAGCAAAGTGGGGAATGAATCGCCGATAATACCCAGCGATTCCCAGAAAGGCTCGTACCTGCTTCTTGCTGTTGGGACGTGGCCAACTCTGGATGGCCTCGACTTTGTTGAGTTGGGGTTTTATTACTCCCCTCCCAATGGTGTACCCAAGATATTTGGCCTCCTCCTGCCCAATGGTACACTTCTTGGGGTTAGCCGTAAACCCCGCTTACCGAACAGAGTCCAGGACTGCTTGCACTTTTGGCAGATGTGAGGCCCAATCTGTGCTATGGACAATTACGTCATCCAGGTAAGCCGCCGCATACTTCCGATGGGGCCTCAGCATCTGGTCCATTTTCTGCTGGAATGTGGCCGGCGCATTCTGTAACCCGAACGGCATTCTTTTATATTGGAACGCCCCGTCTGGGGTTACAAATGCGGTTTTCTCTTTGGCCGACTTGGCCAGGGGGATTTGCCAATACCCTTTTGTGAGGTCAAGAGTCGTCATGTATCGGGCTGTTCCCAGCCGGTCGATCAACTCATCTATACGTGGCATGGGGTAGGTGTCAAATTTTGTAACTTTGTTCAACTGACGAAAATCGTTACAAAATCGCCAGCTCCCATCCGGTTTAGGCACCAACACAATGGGACTAGACCAATCACTTTGGGACTCCTCTATCACCCCTAAGTTCAGCATTTTCTGTACTTCCTCCCGTATTGCCTCCCGTCGGGCCTCTGGGATCCGATAGGGTTTTAACTTCACCCTTTCACCGGGCGGGGTAATGATGTCATGCTCTACCCCAGATGTTTGTCCCGGCAGCTCAGAGAATACCTCCTTGTTGCGAAGCACAAACTCCTTAACCTCCTGTTGTTGGGGTTGTGACAAGGTGGCTGCTATTCCAACCTCAGGAATCACGCAACCAGTTTGAGCTGGTGACCAAGTGTCTGCGACTAGGGACTCTCTATCCCTCCAGGCTTTCAACAGATTAACGTGATAGATCTGTTCGGGCTTTCGCCTTCCTGGTTGTCTGACCTTGTAATTCACTTCGCTCACTTTTTCCATTATCTCATAGGGGCCTTGCCATTTGGCAAGGAATTTACTTTCAACCGTAGGGACAAGTACCAGTATCCTATCCCCCGGGGAAAAGGTACGGGTCTTGGCTCCACGGTTGTACACTCTCTGCTGTGCTAACTGCGCTTGGGCCAAATGTTCCTTCACGATGGGCATTACCTGTGCAATTCGGTCTTGCATCAGGGCGACATGCTCAATCACACTCCTGTGGGGAGAACTCTCACTTTCCCAAGTTTCCTTGGCAATATCCAACAGCCCTCTTGGGTGTCTCCCATACAGTAACTCAAAGGGGGAGAATCCCGTAGAGGATTGGGGCACCTCCCTAATAGCAAACATCAGATAAGGAAGTAGACAGTCCCAATCCTTTCCATCTCTATCCACCACTTTCTTCAACATTTGTTTTAGGGTTTTGTTGAATCTTTCAACCAGCCCATCGGTTTGGGGGTGATACACAGATGTACGTAATTGCGTCACTTTGAACAATTTACACAGCTCCTTCATAACCCGGGACATAAAGGGTGTACCTTGGTCCGTAAGCAGTTCTTTACAAATACCCACCCGGCTAAACACAAGAGATAGCTCTTTGGCTATGGTTTTGGCCGAGGTATTTCGGAGAGGGATCGCTTCTGGATAACGGGTGGCATAGTCCATTATAACTAATATGTACTGGTGCCCCCTAGCGGACTTGATTATAGGCCCTACCAAATCCATGGCGATCCTCTCAAACGGGACCTCAATGATGGGTAGAGGGACCAGCGGGCTACGGAAATGTGGCATCGGGGCCGACCTCTGACACACAGGGCAGGAGGAACAATAATTTTCTATGTCCTTCATCACCCCCGGCCAATAGAATCTCTGTAATACCCTCTCTCGGGTTTTCTCTGTCCCCAGATGACCTCCAAGAATGTGCCCATGGGCCAACTCCAACACCAACTTCCTGTAAGGTTTGGGCACCACAAGCTGCTCAACGGTTTCTTCTGCCCTTTTTGCCACCCGATACAGTAGGTCCTTCTCTACGCTGAAGTATGGGTAAGTGCAGGTATTATCTGGGTTCACTAACTCGCCATCTATTTTCACTACGTTTTCCCGTGCCTTTATTAGGGCGGGGTCTTTCAACTGTTCTGTGGCAAAGTTTTCCCTGTGAACCTCAAGATCAGAAAACTCCACAGACGGTAGGTTTTCGTCTGAGGAGGTGGGCTCCTCTCCAGTTTCTTGAGTCTCCCCTGCCAATACTGATAAGGGAAATTCCGGAGAGTCCTCACCACTCTCAGGGGAGTTCTGGCTATCACATTCCTGGTACATAGGGGCACCAGTGGGGGGCTCAGGATCATCCCACAGTTCCCAGAACTTCGGAAAATCCCTTCCCACAATGGCGTCATGCGGTAACTGAGATACTAAGCCCACTGGATGAGAGAGGGTACCTTTGGGGGTCTCGAAACACACTGTAGTCACTGGATACTCTCGGGTGTCCCCATGCACACAAATAACAGCTACCTTGCTATTCCCAAAGACCTCTGTTTTAACTAACTCAGCCTTTATCAGGGTCACAAGGCTACCTGAATCCAGCAATACCACAACATTTCTACCATTAACACACATTTTGCATAAATGTTTCTCAGTTCCTCGAATGGCAGTGCATGCGACTGTCGCACACAGCGACTGACGTCTGCCCGTCAGAAAGTCACACTGCATGGGTTCCTCCATAACCGGGCAATTGGCTGCAATATGTCCCGCTTGCCGGCAGCGGTAGCAAACGATCCTTCTTGCCGCCTCTTGAGCCTCTGATTTCCCAGGCTGTTCTCGCCAAACTTGGGGTAGAGCTCCCACCCTCTCACTCTCTCCACCCTCACCCCTTGGAATCCTCTTATCCGCCCCTGGGGATGGTCTGGTCTTAGGGTGGAAAGTCAGAGTGTCTCTGGAAGAGGCCGTCAGGTTCTCTGTAGCCAAGTATTTCTCCACACGATCCACAAGACCATCGGCCGTCTCTGGGTCTCCATGGCTTACCCACTTTTGGATGGCAGTAGGAACAGCTCTCAAAAACCGATCCATTACAACACGTTCCACAATCTTTGGTGCGGACAAAGTCTCTGGCTGTAGCCACTTTCTGCTCAGGTGAATGAGATCATACATTTGAGACCTGGGGGGTTTTCCAAGCTGGAAAGTCCAGTTATGCACACGCTGAGCCCGGACAGCCTGGGTGACACCCAGCCTTGCCAAAATTTCAGCTTTTAGCATCACATAGTCTTTTGCTTGGTTAGGCTCTAGGTCATAGTAAGCTTTCTGCGATTCACCAGTTAACAGAGGAGCCACCAGTCCAGCCCACTGCTCCTCAGGCCACTTTTCTCTTTCAGCGGTCCTTTCAAATGTGGTCAAAAATACCTCTGGATCATCCTCTCCAGTCATTTTTGTCAATAAACGACTCACCCCAAAGGACGCGGTATTAGTGGGACGGCTTTCCTCACTGGTCTGCGGACGTTGCTGCATTACTGCTTCCATTTGTTGTAGTCTCTGCTCTTGCTTCTGTAACAGGTCTATGAAGCGGGCCTCAGATTGCTGCTGAGCTGCAAGGCTCTGTTGATGAGCTTGCTGCTGGGCTGCAAGGCTCCTTTGCAAACCTGCATTTGTCTGCTGTTGATTGGCATTTGCTAGAGCCAGCTGTTTCAGTATCTCCTCCATGCTGGCTTAAAAAAAAACTGCCACTGGTTCTCCACCAACTGTGAGGGGGTTAGCTCGGCAGCGGGTGTGTGTGACCCCCGGGATGGGCTCCCCACACAAAAACAGGCCCAGCAAACGGAGGTTGTGGTTTTCAAAATCAAAAAGGTGCGGTTTATTTTCTATTTACAGTGACAAAACACAGCAAAGCAAAAGAAACATAAATAAAATAAATCCTGGTCAACTTGACCTCTGAGTAAACATACAGGTTTCCTAACTAACAACTGGGATCAGCCTAGTGCTGTCCTAGTCCCTAAGTCCCTGGTTTTAAATGTCCAAGCAAATAGCCACACAGGCTTTGTCTCACCGCACAGGGGTTCACTCTCCCTAGACAGTCCACACAGGTCTGGTTCCAGGCATGAGCAAACACCTAATGAAGCTGGGAGTTTTTATAGAGGCCTTAAATGAGCTGACAAGCTTCAGCTGGTCTCATCAACTCCCTGTCTGCACGACGCCCCACACTCTCCCTAGAGGTATGAGTCATCCATGAGCCCACTAGCCTCAGCTGGGCTTATACAACTCTCCACCTAGTTGTATAAGTCGGCGTAAAGCCTGAATCTGGGTGAAATATATCTACCCCCCTGGATGCAACCAGGTGACTTTACCTTCCTGCTGTCACAATATATATATATATATATATATATATATATATATATATATATATATATATATATAATTTCCTGGTGCCAACATACCAGCATACTACCACACGTATGGTGTCATGCATTGGTGCCAGGATAGGGAAATTACAAAAAGTATTTGATACCATTTCCGTTATGTACAGTGCCTTGAAAAAGTATTCATACCCCTTGAAATTTTCCACATTTTGTCATGTTACAACCAAAAATGTAAATGTGTTTTATTGGGATTTTATGCACTAGACCAACACAAAGTGGCACATGATTGTGAAGTGGAAGGAAAATTGGGACGGAAAGGGAGGTGAAATTTTCTAAATAGGGGCACAGACAGCAAAACAAAAGTTACAAGGGGGTTAACCCTTCTCATTGCTATCCAAAAACTTCAAAATGTTTTTTTTTTGGCTGGAGCTACACTTAAAAAATTTACCCGTTTCGACTTACATCTTAAGTTCATCTTAAAGCGGAGTTCGACCCAAAAATTAAACTTCCGTTTTAAGCACTCCTCGCCCCCTGACATGCCACATTTGGCATGTCATTTATTTTGGGGGGGGGGGGTGTGTGTGTTCTCTTTTTAGTGGGACTTCCTGTCCCACTCCCTCCTTCCTGTCCTCGGCCGCTTAGGCAACTCCTTCTCACGCCCTAGGCGGCCCCTCCCTGCCAGCGATCTTCTGGGACACAACACAGGTCCCAGAAAATTAGCTGGCCAATGGCAGAGTGCAGCGCTAGGGTGACTACGTGTCCCGGATTGCCTGGGACAGTCCTGCATTTTGCAGATCTGTCCCGGGCACCTTCATTCTGGGACAATACAGTGTCCCGGAATGAAACTGACACAGCCACCCCCCCTCGGGCCGATCTGATGCCCCCCAAAAAAAAGGCTGCCGCATCGCCACTTCTTTACTCAATAACAGTACTTGTCCTGGCCGGCAAAGGCCCCAGCATTCTGAGCGGAGGAGGATTTAACTTCCTCCTCCTCCTCCTCCCCCAATCTTCTCCGACAGTATGCTCGGAGGGAGGGGAACAGCCAGGATTTGAGAGCAACTCTCAACACTCAGAGGTGAGGCCGGGCGCCGGGGATGGATGGAACACCATGTGTGTCAGGAGACACTAACTGCAGAGAGGATGGCAGATGAGCTGGCAGCAGAAGCAGTGGTGGCTGGTTGTCACGGGATCACAGGCGGCCCCCCTCCCCCGTTGGTCAGTCAGGGCCCCGCACTTGCCCCATCTCGCGGGCAGTGCTGCAGGTGGAGGCAGCTTCTCTCCGGGCTGCGGGGGAGGGGGGCTGCTATCTCGGTTCCCCAGCATCTCCTCCCTACACCTCCTGGTGGCCAATCCGATAGGATCTCCTTTTGGACAATAGGGTGATGGGTCTTATGACCCTCCAAAAGTGTAAGACTACAGGTCCCAGCATGAACCCCCTCAGAGCTGAAGATGTGACCCCCCCCCCAAATAGTGAAGAACTACAGGTCCCAGCATGATCCCATGAAATGTATGGGGTCACAAAAAAAGGTATCAAAAATCATCTTTTTTTGGGAGGGTTGTCCTTGAATGGCAGTTTGGAAATGTGGTCACCCTACGCAGCGCGACTCGCGCATGTGCAGTGCGCGCCCGGCCATGAAGCCGTAAGCTGTCACGACCGGGTGCCCACAGTAGATATGACGGCGCAGAGGAGAGGAGCGAGGCTCTGGGCGGCCGTATTGCTGGACCGTGGGACAGGTAAGTGTCGGTTTATTAAAAGTCAGCAGCTATGCTTTTTGTAGCTGCTGACTTTTAATAAACTAAAAAACGGGTGGAACTCCGATTTACGAACAAACCTACAGACCTTATCTGGTTTGTAACCTGGGGACCGCCTATATATACACACTAAAGTTACCACTGACCCTGTCACATACTGATATTCCACAGGGGACAGGCTGTATGCAGTTTTGGTTCATTTTGCCAGTTTACTACTAGGTGCTGAGTAGCTCTAATGACAACCACCAGATTCTAAAACTACAGTGTATATCTGGACATCTCCCATGCTCTGATATAAAATGTAGATGCAGCTATGAAAAAGATGACCGGATGTCTGTACCTCTAGCGGGATAACCTGGAGTTAGAGGGTCCCCGGCCCCATTCAGGTTCAGCACATTCCCTCGCTGGGCTCCACCGCCAGGCAAGTTCCAGCCATCCGGATAGGGTAGAACACCAGGAGCGCAGTAATCGGCTGGGTCCGAGTACAAGATAATTCCAATGGCTCCTGCATCTTCTGCATTTTTAACCTTGAACAGCATTGTTACACTTTCATGTCAGAATCAAATAGAAATATAATCATTGTTTTAAATGAAAGTATTATAAAAAAAAACACATACAGTAATACCTTGGATTACGAGTACAATTCATTCCAGAAGAATGCTTGTAATCCAAAGCACTCGTATATCAAAGCGAGTTTCCCCATAGGAAATAATGGAAACTCAGATAATCCGTTCCACAGCCACTGTTTGTCTATGCAGTACCGCATGTGGCCAGAGGTGCAGGGGCACCGGAGACCACTCGGAGACACTCAGTAATGGAGTGTCTGAGCCTCACCAGCGCCCCCGCACCTCTGGCTAAATGCAGTACTGCACACCACAGAGGCTTAAATCCTGCTCCTCTTGTGAGACAACGCTCGCAAACCTTGTCAGGATTAAAAAATAAAATAAAAAAAATTGCTCGTATTTTGAAACGCTTGTAAACCGTGTTACTCACAATCCGAGGTTCCACTGTATTTTAAAATGGAATAGCAGTGTTGTGTTTACCTTAACCACTTGCTGACTAGCTGCCGTCATTATACTACGGCAGATTGTCAAGATCCCACGAACCGTCCTAGCTGTACGTCGGTCCCTTTAAGTGGGATAGCAGGCGCGTGCCCACTGCATCGCGGGGGTGCTGATGCTCGTGACCGGCGGTCACGATGACCGCCGGCCACGATGACCGCCGGCCACGAGTAAATTAATTTTTAAAGAGGAACTGCAGTCTGCTCACATAATTTGTAATAAAAACTTATTTGCCATTCTGAAGATTCCCTCCAACCACTTTGCATATTATTATATATATACTGGGATTCTGTACTTGCCAAATATGCTGCAGAAATCTCCCTCCACTGAGTCTGGCTGCATCCATTTTAACTGTGGGCAGCTGAAGCTGCTGCCTGTTCACTTCCTGGATTTACACAGAGGCACATCTCCGCCTCCAATCCATATCAGGGTGACTTTTCTCACTGGGGCGGTGCACTTGCGGGACGTTCCAAAAAGTCCTGCAAGTAGTATCTTTGGGGTGGTTTGAGAGCGCTGTATACATCGCTCCCAAAACACATTGAAATGAATGGGCAGCGCCTGAAAAGTGCTCCAGAAGCGTTTTTAGCAATTACAACAAATACAATTAATGCGTGTAAACTAGATATGTGCACTGCCGAAAAATTTTTTGTTTTCGTTTCATTTGTTTTTTAGCTTTTTTCGGAAATTCTTAAATTCAGAAATTCTAAAATTCGGAATTCTAAAATTCAGAAATTCGAAAATCCAAATTTTCAGATTTTCGAATTTCCGAATTATCGAATTTCCGAATTTCCAATTTTCGCATTTCTGAATACATTTTTGGAATTTCTATTTCCCGAATTTCTGAAATTCCGAATTCCCGAATTTGCGAATTTCCAAAATTCGGAATTTCCGAAATTACAAATTTCCGAAACTCGGAAATTCTAAATTTCAGAATTAACTAATTTGTCAAAATTTGTTAAAAAAAAGAATTTGGAACTAAACGAATTGCACATGTCTAGTGTAAACGCGCATTAGCGCTAAGCATGTCAAGCACTTGATTAGTAATTCATTTCAATAGCCAGAATAAATTATTATTCCAGCAATGAAATTAACACTGAAACGCGCCTAAACGCAAAGATTTTTTCTCTGAAAAATCGCTGCACCTAGGGGGAAAGGCATTTATTTAGGAAAGCTGGGCAAACGCCCTGTGTGCATGAGGCCTGATACATAATGACTTGAGCTACTCACCTTATTTCCTCTAAAAATCTTTCCATATCTGGCAATAGCAATCTTTCCTTGAACGCTGATGTTTAACACTCTTTGTAGATAATGAAAGTCTTCTATTCGGCCATAATTGACATACACAGGTTCTCCCTGTGGAGATAAAAAAAAAGACCCTTCTAAGATCAGTGTGATTGGCTGGAAGGACTGTAGGACCCATCGTCTGTCCTGACTCTTCAAGGCCTTAAATTATAATGGCAAAACTTTTTTTTTCTGGTTTTGGATAGAGTGGAGAGGGATTAGAACCCCTGTCAGTTTTTATTGCTGTCTGGGCCCCCCGTTGAGGAGATTCCCCCTCTCTATTTGTCCTGTTTACCATTATCATTGAAAGTAAAAGTAAAAGAAAATCCAAAAAATGTTGGGTTGTCCCCAGAAAAGTAATAGAGGGGAAATCTTCCAATGGGGACTCCAGTTCTGGTGATCTGGGGGTCACCAAGGAATTCCCTTTATTTGCAGAGTTTTCCACTCACTTCCTGTTTGGCTATGAGACAGGAAGTGAAAGTGGAATCTCCGCAATGAGACACAGATGGCAAAAAAAAAAGACTCTGACATGGGTTATAACCCTTCCTTACTTTATCCAAAATGAAAAAAAAAGTTCTACTTTAAAATAGAATGTTCTTCAAGCAATAAAGGGAAATTGAAGCCTAATGGCTCTATGTAAATAGACAGTGGAGGCTGGTGCTTGTTTAACCACTTCAATACCATGCACTTATACACCTTCCTGCCCAAGCCAATTTTGAGCTTTCAGCGCTGTCGCAATTTGAATGACAATTGCGCGGTCATGCAACACTGTACCCAAACAATTTTTTTATCATTTTGTTCCCACAAATAGAGCTTTCTTTCGGTGGTATTTGATCGCCTCTGCGATTTTTATTTTTTACATATTAAATAAAAAAGAATGAAAATTTTGAAAAAAAACTAAGTTTTTCTTTGTTTCTGTTTATTTATTTTTTGTAAATAAGTACCTTTTCTACTTCAATGATGGGCACTGATAAGGCGACACTGATGGGCACCGATGAGGTGGCACCAATGAGGTGGCACCGATGAGGTGGCACTGATGATGGGCACTGATGGGCACTGATAGGCAGCACTGATGGGCACTCATAGGCGGCACTGATGGGCACTCATAGGCGGCACTGATGGGCACTCATAGGCGGCACTGATGGGCACTCATAGGCGGCACTGATGGCACTCATAGGCGGCACTGATGGGCACTCATAGGCGGCACTGATGGGCACTCATAGGCGGCACTGATAGGTGGCACGGGCGGGCACTGATAGGCGGGCACTTATGGGCACAGATGGGCACGGATGGGCACTGATAGGTGGCACTAATGGACACTGGTAGGTGGCACTGATGACTGGTGGCTGGCATTGCTGGGCATCATGCATTTTTTTTCGTGCCATGATGGTGCCAATCAGGAGAGCCGCCGATCGGCTCTCCTCTACTCGCGTCTGTCAGACGCGAGTGAGGAAGAGCCGATCAACGGCTCTTCCTGTTTACATTGTGATCAGCCGTGATTGGACACGGCTGATCACGTGGTAAAAAGCCTCCGCCGGAGGCTTTTTACCGAGATCAGTGTAGCCCACCGCTCCACCGATCGCCGCGATGCGCGCGCCCCCCCGGGCGCGCGGCGGCTGTTATCCCGCAGTGGGGATTTCCTCTCTCTTCCTGTTGTATCTCCAGGACAGGAAGTGAAAGAAGGAAAAAAAAAAGTCTAGACTTCATATAAGCTTTAAAGTGGAGTTCCACCCTGAAAAAAAAATAAAATTACAGGAAAATGCTGCAAAAAATAAATATTTTTTTTTTACTCACCCAAAATACCTGTTGCTATGCGGATGTTCCTAATCTGCCGCTTCCTGTGTGTATCACAGAGAGCAGCCGCCCATTATCAAAGCGGCACGAGCCTCGCACATGCGCAGTAGGAAACGGGCAGTGAAGCCGCAAGCTTTACTGCCTGTTGCCCTTACTGAGGATGGCGGCGCCGGGACCTGCAATGATCTGGATCGGCATCAGGGGGGGGGGCCATCATCGCGGGCGCCTAGGACAGGTAGGTGTCCTTATTAAAAGTCAGCAGCTACAGTGTTTGTAGCTGCTGACCTAAAAAATAAAAATAAAATTGCGGGTGGAATCCCACTTTAAATCACATGGTAAAGGAGTAAGGATACGCTAAAGCCCTGTACACATGACCGAGATTCCCGGCGGTAACTAAAGGCCGCCGGGAATCCCGGGGGGAAAACCAAGAACCTGCTCAGTAACTTTCCCTCTGTACACACCAGAGGTTTTCCCGTCAGGAAAACTGTGATGAGAGCTTTGGCCGGGAAAAACCGCTGCGAATCTGCGGTGGGAAAAAAGAGAACCAGCGCTCTTTTTTCCCGCCGCGGTTCGCGGCAGTTTCCCTGTAAACAAGGCAGAACGCCGTTCTGTCAGAGGGGAAGATGGAGATCTTGTGTTTCTGTTAAGCAGGAACACAGATCTCTGTCTTCCCCTAGTCAAAGCACCCCCCCCCCCACAGTCAGAAAGCACTCACTAGGATTACATTTAACCCTTTGAGCGCCCTGATGTTAACCCCTTCCCTGCCAGTGTCATTAGTACAGTGACAGTGCATTTTTTTTAGCACTGATCACTATTTGTGTCACTGGTCCCCCAAAAGTGTCACTTAGTGTCAGATTTGTCTGCCGCAATGTCACAGTCCCGCTTAAAATAGCTGATCGCCACCAATACTAGTAAAAAAAATAATAATTCATAAATATATCCCATGGTTTGTAGACTCTGTAACTTTTGCACAAACAAATCAAATTGGGATTTTTATTGGGATTTTTTTAGCAAAAACATGTAGCAGAATACATATTGGCCTAAATTGATGAAGAAATTATATATATTTTTTTAAATTTCGGATGTGCTTTATAGCAGAAAGTAAAAAAAATATATATTTTTTTTTTCAAAATTGGCGCTCTTTTTTTGTTTATAGCGCAAAAAAACACAGAGGTGATCAAATACCACCAAAAGAAAGCTCTATTTGTGGGGAAAAAGGACATCAATTTTATTAGGGTACAACATCGCATGACCACGCAATTGTCAGTTAAAGTCAGGGCTTTTTTTCAGGGGGAACTTGGGGGAACTCAGTTCCACCACCTCTGGCTCAGACCCTTTGGTGCCTCCTCACCACAATCACTTGTAAACACAGGAGTCTGGTTTCTGTGTTTACAGGTGACAGCTCTGCACTCTGTGTGTAACCCCCTGAATTCTGCACTCTGTATGTAATGCAATCCTGGTATTTAATGCCCCTTTAAGACCCTTCTACTGCTTGTGAAATCTGAATGGGGTCGTGGTTGAGTTCCTACACCTATTTTCTGAGAAAAAAAGCTCTGGTTAAAGTACAGTATCACAAAAAAAATGGCCTGGTCATAAAGCCCCCTTCATGACCAGGCCATGAGAAGCCCAAAACTGGAATATTGTGTACTTTACAGGTTGGATCATTCTGTAGAGCATTGTACACTTTATATTTGTGTGTATATTTTAGAGTTTATTTCATAGCGCTGCACTGTTTAACAATTATTATAGTTTATATTAGGTGTGGTGAATCACTGAGTGTCATAGCAGCTGTGGAGATATTGTAATTTATTATTACTATTCACATTTATATTTGGATTTATGTTAGTATTTGGCGCTGATTGCTTTTTTCACAGTTTATATTCTGTAGAGGCTGCTCTATGTACCACGGAATATGGAAGCTCTATATACTATCATACAAATAAAAAACAAACTGCTTACCTCTGGGGTTCCAGGGGCAGAGTATGCATTGTATGAAGGGACAACATTCGTTATGTTCTCATATCCAGGAGGATCAGGTTCACGCAAGGAGGTGTTGAACAACTAGGCAAGATCAAATACAAACACCAGAAAGAGTCAGCGACCATACCAAGGCGGTATAGATTTACTTTACACCTATACAGCTAAAGTAATGTACAGTATATCAAACCCCCAAAGCAAAAAAAGCAATACTGTATATTGGAGCTCATTAGTGGTGGCTGTTGGGGACTTTCAGAACCGGACGGCTGAGCAACTACCGAACAGAGCTCCGGGAACAAATAATGACTCCACAGACAAGATGAGGTCAAAAATATGTTCATTTTATTCATTGGAAAAACCCAAGCTTATATACACTTAAAATAGTAAAAGACAGAGTGTTTGAAACTGGTCTGAACAATAGTTGCCATCACACGATACATTCTAGCAATGTTTACAAGCAACGCTGTATCCTGGCCTAGGCCAACAAGGCCCAGGCCTAGGGCAGCACTTTGCTGGGGGGCAGCTCGGAAAGAGTCCCTGCTGGCTTGTGCTACACTGTTAGTGTAATGCAAGCTGCTTCTAATTTTGACTGTCCTATCAGCCTGGACCACAAACCTTCCTCACTGTGCTATGTTTTCTGCTGCACCATTGGCAAGGTTATATCTTCTTATTCCTCTCCATAAAATTATCAGAAATGTGTGCTTAAAGTAGAACTATAGGCAACACAATTTTTTCCATTTTGGATAGAGTAAGGTAGGATTATAGCCCCTGTCAGTTTATTCTTTACCATCCCTGATCCATTGCAGAGATTTCCCTTCACTTCCTGCCTGATAGCCAAACAGGAAGTGAGAGTAAATCTATGCAAATTAAGGGAATTCATTGATCAGAAACAGCGATCTTTTGCCTCCTCCAGTCAGTCCGATCCTCCCACAGTTAGTCACCACTAGTGTTAATCCCTTCCCTGCCAGTGTCATTTACACAGTAATCAGTGCATTTTTATAGCACTGATCGCTGTTTAAATGCCAATGGTCCAAAAAATGTGTCAAAAGTGTCCGATCTGTCCACCGCAATGTCGCAGTCCCGCCAAAAAAAAATAAAAAATTATATATTATATTATATATATAATATATTTTTTGGGATATGTTTTATTGTAAAAAGTAAAAAATATTGCGTTTTAAAAAAAATTGTCGCTCTATTTTCGTTTATAGCGCAAAAAAAAAACAGAGAGGTGATCAAATACCACCAAAAGAAAGCTCTTTTTGTGGGAAAAAAAGGACATCAATTTTGTTTGGGTACAATGTCGCACGACCGCGCAATTGTCAGTTAAAGCGACACAGTGCTGTATCGCAAAAAATGGCCTGATCATTGAGGGGGGAAATCCTTTTGGGGCTGAAGTGGTTAAGTGATGCGCATTAATAAATATCTGTTCAAATTTATCCTCATGCAGATTTCTGACCCTAGTTGAGATTTCTCCTTCTCCTGCTTATGTTCTCAGAATGTTAATTGGAAAATGTGCCCGCTCTGCATTTTATGTTTAATGGAACTTTGTGAAAATCAAAAAGACTTTCAGGACCTTGCCCAGCCACTATCCATCAACGTGGCTAAATATATCGTCTGCATTTATCTCTTTGGTGATTAATTGTAAAAGTCACATTTAAAAAGGTCAATGGAATAATGACACCCGTTGAAGAAATGATCACAGGAGAAGTTAACTATTCTAATGTTTGGCTAATGAAGCTTCGAGTGAATGTCCCTCTATTCCCTTATAAAATAGCATAGAATTGGTGCTGAAGGTGGGTGGCATGGGCAAGGGGGGCACTCACCTTGTGACATGAGCATGGGGGTGAGTGTTCAGCTTTCGTTTCTATGGATATATAGTAGGTGGCATAGGTGTAGACCTCAAAGCTCAAACACATGCATGTGTATACAGTATCTCACAAAAGTAAGTACACCCCTCACATTTTTGTAAATATTTTATTCTATCTTTTCATGTGACAACACTGAAGAAATTACACCTTGCTACAATGTAAAATAGTGAGTGTACAGCTTGTATAACCCCTGTCCCCTCAAAATAACTCAACACACAACCATTCATGTCTAAACTGTTGGCAACAAAAGTGAGTACACCCCTAAGTGAAAATGTCAAAATTGGGCCCAATTTGCCATTTTCCTTCCCCGGTGTCATGTGACTCGTTAGTGTTACAAGGTCTCAGGTGTGAATGGGGAGCAGGTGTGTTACATTTGGTGTTATCGCACTCACTCTCTCATACTGGTCAACATATCTCCTGACAAAGAACTCTGAGAATCTGAAAGCTATATAGACTATACGAAGGTTGCCAAGACCCTGAAACTGAGCTGCAGCACGGTGACCAAGACCATACAGCGATTTAACAGGACAAGTTCCACTCAGAACAGGCCTCGCCATGGTCGACCAAAGAAGTTAAGTGCATGTGCTCAGCGTCATAATCAGAGGTTGTCTTTGGGTAATAGACGTATGAGTGCTGCCAGCATTGCTGCAGAGGTTGAAGGGGTGGGGGTCAGCCTGTCAGTGCTCAGACCATACGCCGCACACTGCATCAAATTGGTCTGCATGGCTGTTGACCCAGAAGGACTCCTCTTCTAAAGATGATGCACAGGAAAGACTGCAAACAGTTTGCTGAAGACAAGCAGACTAAGGACATGGATTACTGGAACCATGTCCTGTGGTCTGATGAGACCAAGATAAACTTATTTTGTTCAGATGGTATCAAGCGTGTGTGGCAGCAACCAGGTGAGGAGTACAAGGACAAGTGTGTCTTGCCTACAGTCAAGCATGGTGGTGGGAGTGTCATGGTCTGGGGCTGCATGAGTGCTGCCGTCACTGGGGAGCTACAGTTCATTGAGGGAACCATGAATGCCAACATGTACTGTGACATACTGAAGCAGAGCATGATTCCCTCCCTTCATAGACTGGGCCGAAGGGCAGTATTCCAACATAACGACCCCAAACACACCTTCAAGAGGACTACTGCCTTGCTAAAGAAGCCAAGGGTAAAGGAGATGGACTGGCCAGGCATGTCTCCAGACCTGAACCTTATTGAGCATCGGTGGGGCCATGGAGGAGTGGAAGAGGACTCCGGTGGCAACCTGTGAAGCTCTGGTGAACTCCATGCCCAAGAGGGTTAAGGCAGTGCTGGAAAATAATGGTGGTCACACAAAATATTGACACTTTGGGCCCAATTTGGAAATTTTCACTTAGGGGTGTACTCACTTTTGTTGCTAGCGGTTTAGACATTAAATGGTTGTGTGTTGAGGGGAAAACAAATTTACACTGTTATACAAGCTGTACACTCACTACTTTACATTGTAGCAAAGTGTCATTTCTTCAGTATTGTCACATGAAAAAAAAAAAATTACAAAAATGTGAGGGGTGTACTCACTTTTGTGAGATACTGTATATACTGAGGATATCAGTAGGGCAGTGAATGGTGTCAGTAGTTTTTATTTTAATCTTTACTATAATTTTTTAAAATAAAGTACCTTCTCAAAAAATTAGCATATTGTGATAAAGTTCATTATTTTCTGTAATGTACTGATAAACATTAGACTTTCATATATTTTAGATTCATTACACACAACTGAAGTAGTTCAAGCCTTTTCTTGTTTTAATATTGATGATTTTGGCATACAGCTCATGAAAACCCCAAAATCCTATCTCAAAAAATTAGCATATTTCATCCGACCAATAAAAGAAAAGTGTTTTTAATACAAAAAAAGTCAACCTTCAAATAATTATGTTCAGTTATGCACTCAATACTTGGTCGGGAATCCTTTTGCAGAAATGACTGCTTCAATGCGGCGTGGCATGGAGGCAACCAGCCTGTGGCACTGCTGAGGTGTTATGGAGGCCCAGGATGCTTCGATAGCGGCCTTAAGCTCATCCAGAGTGTTGGGTCTTGCGTCTCTCAACTTTCTCTTCCCAATATCCCACAGATTCTCTATGGGGTTCAGGTCAGGAGAGTTGGCAGGCCAATTGAGCACAGTAATACCATGGTCAGTAAACCATTTACCAGTGGTTTTGGCACTGTGAGCAGGTGCCAGGTCGTGCTGAAAAATGAAATCTTCATCTCCGTAAAGCTTTTCAGCAGATGGAAGCATGAAGTGCTCCAAAATCTCCTGATAGCTAGCTGCATTGACCCTGCCCTTGATAAAACACAGTGGACCAACACCAGCAGCTGACATGGCACCCCAGACCATCACTGACTGTGGGTACTTGACACTGGACTTCAGGCATTTTGGCATTTCCCTCTCCCCAGTCTTCCTCCAGACTCTGGCACCTTGATTTCCGAATGTACTTTGGACCACTGAGCAACAGTCCAGTGCTGCTTCTCTGTAGCCCAAGTCAGGCGCTTCTGCCGCTGTTTCTGGTTCAAAAGTGGCTTGACCTGGGGAATGCGGCACCTGTAGCCCATTTCCTGCACACGCCTGTTCACGGTGGCTCTGGATGTTTCTACTCCAGACTCAGTCCACTGCTTCCGCAGGTCCTCCAAGGTCTGGAATCGGTCCTTCTCCACAATCTTCTTCAGGGTCCGGTCACCTCTTCTCGTTGTGCAGCGTTTTCTGCCACACTTTTTCCTTCCCACAGACTTCCCACTGAGGTGCCTTGATACAGCACTCTGGGAACAGCCTATTCGTTCAGAAATTTCTTTCTGTGTCTTACCCTCTTGCTTGAGGGTGTCAATGATTGCCTTCTAGACAGCAGTCAGGTCGGCAGTCTTACCCATGATTGCGGTTTTGAGTAATGAACCAGGCTGGGAGTTTTTAAAAGCCTCAGGAATCTTTTGCAGGTGTTTAGAGTTAATTAGTTGATTCAGATGATTAGGTTAATAGCTCGTTTAGAGAACCTTTTCATGATATGCTAATTTTTTGAGATAGGATTTTTGGGTTTTCATGAGCTGTATGCCAAAATCATCAATATTAAAACAAGAAAAGGCTTGAACTACTTCAGTTGTGTGTAATGAATCTAAAATATATGAAAGTCTAATGTTTATCAGTACATTACAGAAAATAATGAACTTTATCACAATATGCTAATTTTTTGAGAAGGACTTGTATTATCTTTTTTAACTATTTGTTTTAGAAGCCCTGTTAGGGGGTTTGCTAAAATATCAAGGGTTTCAACAGGGGGAATCTGCGTCTCTCTTGCTGCCACCTGTACAGTATCTTCTCTAAAAACTCATTACCGACCTTTGGCTTGTTCCTCAGCTATGCTTCTGCTTGATCCCAACCTGCAACCACTTGTTACCGACCTTTTGCTTGTTTACTGACTACGCTTCTGCTTGAGCCCTACCCGCTACATCTGCTACTGGACCCGGGCTTGCTCACCTCCTGGTTAGCGCTCCCGACATCCACGACCTGGTACTAACATGCAGCAAAACCCATCTCCACCATCAGGAGCTCTGGTGAATATCAGTTAGTGCTTGGACCCCACACCTCGGATGAGCCTGTGTCATCCGCCAGGGTGAACCGCTTGTATACCTGTCCTGCTAGTTGGCGAGAGCCCTTCTATTGCTATAGCTACTGGCCTCCGAGTCTGAAAATGACAATAGCTCAATAAAGCCTTCTTATAACATGTCTTCTTCCATCACATATTCCAAAAAACAGGGCATAACTTCTTGTCTAAGAATGGTGGACAGAGCCATGTAAATCATTCATTTTCATCCCAATGGTTTGCTGTACATCCAGAATTGCTGCGGTAGAGTACAGATGAAGCTTAACATTGCTGTCCGTCATTAGTGCTTCACATGGAAACCATAGCTTCTATGGAGTAGGGTTTGGGGACCAATGAGAAAGTGTAACTTAAATGTTATGGTGAGAAGGAACTAAAGGAACCCAAAAGCCCTCCACTAAACCAGTGTATAGCACAGTAAAGCCTCTTTTTAAGAACAGAAGGTATTCACATGTCTAATTTCATGTCATATCCTAAAAATAAGAAGATTATGCCCAGTAGCGGCTGGTCTTTTTTTTTTTTTCTTGGGGGGTGGGGCAGCACACAAACCACCCCCCTCACCCCAGTGGCTGGCGGCAATTAATTCACTATTGTAACACACCTGGGTGGGCTCTGTACTCAGTGCTCTGTGTTTGAGCCCACCATATTTTGAAGCATATTAGAGCCTTCGACTCTAATCAGGTGCTTCAAAAAAAACACCCCACCCCCCCCATTGGAATCCATGCATCTGGTGTCCTGCAAGGGGCTGGACGCATGGATGGGGGGGGGGGGGCGGCGCCTGTGCGCCCCTAATGCTTCCGATTATTCCCCATTTTGGGATAGTGAGCAGATCATGAAAACCATTGCTTTTCACCATAACTCTCACTTTTATACTATAAAAAGGTATATTTTGTGCTTCAATGGCTGGCAGAATCGAAGAAAACTGAAAGCCATTAAATTAATTTGGGTGTGGACAAAAAATTTAAGTCATGCAACTGACCTTTCCTTCAGTCACAAAGTTCTCTCTGCTGGGTCAAGTGACTGACCACAGGCTGCACAACATGGCCTACATTTTATAAATGGGCCATTTCTTCAAATACATAGGGGATGATTTACTAAAACTGGAGAGTGCAAAATCTTGTGCAGCTGTGCATAGAAACAAACCAGCTTAAGACCCCTTTCACACTGAAGGTGCTTTTACAGGAGTTTTAGCGCTAAAAATAGCGCCTGTAAAGCGCCTCTCCTGTCTCCCCAGTGTGAAAGCCTAAGTGCTTTCACACTGGGGCGGTGCGCTTGGCAGGACGGAAAAAAAAGTCCTGCAAGCAGCGTCTTTGGGGCGGTGCGGGAGCGGTGTATACACCGCTCCTAAACTGCTCCTGCCATTGAAATCAATGGGCAGCGCTGCCGAAGCACCTGCAAAGCGCTTCAGGAACAGAGCTTTTCGGGCGGTTTTAACCCCTTGTTAACCCCTTCTTTGGGGTTAAAAGTGCCCCGCTCCCATCCGCACAGCGCCGATAACGCACCCCACGGCCCAGTGTGAAAGGGCTCCAACTGAACCAGCTGAAGTTAGAGGTGAATTGGCTATAATGCACAGCTGCATCAGATTGTTCACTATCCAGTTTAGTAAATCGACCCCATAGAGTTTTATAACTGTAATATTATGCTGAGTCTTCTGTGATTTTACCTCTATGCCATGTTCATCGAAGATGGATATATAATTGGGTTCTGCTTCATTTGGGTACGACAAGAGAATGTCATAGGGTGCTAAATCCACTTTATCCAATCCGTATTCTTTCCATTGAGCTTGGATTTGCTTGGCCAGAAGAAAGTTCTCCTCCGTACCGGCTAAGTGGGGAACACGGGAGAAGTTGCTGAAAAAAAATAAAATAAAAAATTGTTTTATGGATAATGAACTTCATACCTGAATTATTTAAAGTAAAAAAAAAAATTATATTATTATTATATATCACCATCATCTCCTGTAGCATTAATCAAAAATAAAAGACATCAACAGCCTACAAACATTTGTAAAGGAATGGGTCGCTCTCTGGTGCTCAATGAATTCAAGTGTGGTACCGTGATAGGTTGCCACCTGTGCTATAAGTCCATCCGTGAAATCTCCTTGCTACTAAATATTCCATGGTCAACTGTGGTATTATGATAAAGTGGAAGAAACTGGGAACAACAGCAACAGCCATGAAGTGGTAGGCCACCTAAAATTATAGCGCGGGGTCAGCACATGCTGAAGTGCACAGTGCGCAGAAGTCACCAACTGACTGCAGAATCAGTAGCTACAGACCTCCACACTTTGTGTGGCCTTCAGAGTAGCATACCAACAGTGTGTAGAGAGCTTCATGGAATGGGTGTCCATGGCCGATCAGCTGCATCCAAGCCTTACATCACCAAGTGCAATGCAAAGTGTCAGGTTTAGTTGTGTAAAGCCAGCCAACACTGGACTCTAGAGCAGTGGAGACGTGTTCTTTGGAGTGAAGAATCACGCTTCTCTGTCTGGCAATCCGATGGATGTGTCTGGGTTTAGCGGTTGCCAGGAGATCGGTACCTGCCTGACTGTATTGTGCCAAGTGTAAAGTTTGGAGGAGGGAGGGATTATGGTGTGGGGGGAGGGGGGATTATGGGGTGGGGTTGTTTTTCAGGGGTTGAGCTCAGCCCCTTAGTTCCAGTAAAGGGGAATCTTAAGGCGTCAGCATACCAAGACATTTTGGACAATTTCATGCTCCCAACTTTGTGGGAACAGTTTGGTGATGGCCCCTTCCTGTTCCAACTACGTACCAGTGCACAAAGCAAGGTCCATAAAGACATGGATGAGCGAGTTTGGGGTGGAAAAACTTGACTGCCCTGCACAGGGTCCTGATCTCAACCCAATAGAACACCTTTGTTGAATGAGAGCGGAGACTGCAAGCCAGGCCTTTTCTCCTAACATCAGTGCTTGACCTCACAAATGCGCTTCTGGAAGAATGGTCAAACATTCCCATAGACACACTCCTAAACCTTGTGGACAGCCTTCCCAGAAGAGTTGAAGCTGTTATAGCTGCAAAGGGTGGGCCAACCCAATATTGAACCCTACGGACTAGGACTGGGATGCCATTAAAATTCATGTGCGTGTAAAGGCAGGTGACCAAATACTTTTGATAGATAGATAAAGATATATATATATATATATATATATATATATATATATATATTGTGAGGGTGCAACTCTGTGCGACCTTCAAGAGTGTTGGTTTACGCCAGATTTGCTAAAGAAAGACATGCTGATTGTCTTGGGCTATTTAGTTCTGACATGATTATGGATCAGGGCCCCACCCAACAGAGAGGAAGTCTGTGTGCATGGGAGTCAGGTGGACTCTCTTCCTCTGAGTGGTGAGTGGAGTCAGAGGCGGTGCATGTCGGAGGCAGACATCATTAGTGATACAGCAACAAAAGGTGCAGACCAGGGGTAAGCAAGGAGAAAGCTTAAACTCTTGGAAACTGTTTGGGTCTGAGGAGCAGACCCAAGGCCTAGGCCAAAGGCCTGGATAGCAAGAAGGTAAAGCTACGAAGCTAAACTGTTAAGTATGCAAGATACAGGAATAGTGGAACCCCCTGTGAATACTACAGATGTATTTTGTGAACTTTTGTGCTTTTAAATAAAAATGGGCTACCATGCCCTTAAAACAGAGTTGCTGACTGGCATGAATCACTGAAAAAACGCATCCACCATGAGAGCTAACAACCCCCAATCTTACAATATATGTATATATAATATATATATATATATATAAAATTAGTTTTTTGGGCTTTTTTACCTCTCGTCGACCAGCTCCCGCAATTATACTGTGGCAGGTTGACTCAGCTGCGCCAATCGTCCGTAGGTGTACGTCGGTTCAGCACAAGGCTCTGTGGGCGCTCGCCGATTGGCCAGCAGTGGGAGCCAATCAGCGGGTTCGGCGGACTCGATGTCCGCCGCCCGCCCCCCGATTGTTCCCCACAGAGACAGAATGGGGATCTGCCTGTGTAAACAAGGCATATCTCCGTTTTGACAGGGGATGACATAGGATCTTGTCTTCCTTCTATGCAGGATGATGGATCTGTGTGTTGTCCCAGGCAGCCCACCCCCCCCCCCACACACAGTTAGAAACACACTGAGGGAACACATTTAACCCTTTGATCGCCCTGTTAACCCCTTCCCTGCCAGTGTCATTAGTACAATGTCAGTGCATATTTTTAGCGCTGATCACTGTAATAACCACTTCTCTACTGTGCACGAAAACCCCCTTCCTGCCCAAGCCATTTTTCAGCTTTCAGCGCTGTCACACTTTGAATGACAATTGCGCGGTCGTGCGACATGGCTCCCAAACGAAATTTGTGTCCTTTTTTTCCCACAAATAGAGCTTTCTTTTGGTGGTATTTGATCACCTCTGCGGTTTTTATTTTTTGCGCTATAAACAAAAGAAGAGCGTCCAGTTTGGAAAAAAAACACTATTTTTTACTTTTTGCTATAAAAAATACCCATTTTTTTTTTTTAAATAAAATTTTCCTCAGTTTAGGCCGATACGTATTCTTCTACATATTTTTGGTAAAAAAAAATAAAAAATAAAAAAATCGCAATAAGCGCGTATTGATTGGTTTGCACAAAAGTTATAGCGTGTACAAAATAGGGGATAGATTTATAGCATTTTTATTTATTTATTTTTTTATTAGTAATGGCGGCGATCTGCGATTTTTTATTGTGACTGCGATATTGCGGCGGACACATCGGACACTTTTGACACATTTTTGGGACCATTCACATTTATACAGCGATCCCTGCTATAAAAATGCATTGATTACTGTATATATGTGATTGGCAGGGAAGGGGTTAACCACTAGGGGGCGGGAAGGGGTTAAATATGTTCCCTCAATGTGTTCTTACTGTGGGGGCAGGGGACTGACTGGGGGAGGTGACCGATGGTTGTCCCTATGTACAAGGGACACATCATCGGTCCCCTCTCCCTCACAGGACGTGGATCTCTGTGTTTACACACAGAGATCCACTTTCCTGCTCGTTTCCCGGGCAATCGCGGGTGCCCGGCGGCAATCGCGGCCGCCGGGCACGCGCACCGGGGCCTTGTGAACGCGGCGGGCGCGCGCCTCCTAGCTCGTTTTAAAGGGAGGACGTCATATGAACGAGAGTATCCTCCGCCCGCCGTCAATTGACAGTGGGCGGGGGACAAGTGGATAATGTCACTGGTTCCCAAAAAAGTGTAAAAAATGTCAGCTTGGTGTCCGATCTGTCCGCAATGTCACAGTCCTGCTAAAAATCACTGATTGCCGCCATTACTAGTAAAAAAAAAAAAATTATTAATAAAAATGCCATAAATCTTTTCCCTCTTTTGTATACGCTATAACTTTTGCGCAAACCAATCAATATATGCTTATTATGCTTTTTTTTAAATCAAAAATATGTAGCAGAATACATATTGGCCTAAATTTATGACGATTTTTTTTTTTATTGGATATATTTTATAGAAAAAGGTAGATATTGTTTTATTTTTCCAAAATTGTCTTTTTTTGTTTATAGCGCAAAAAATAAAAACCGCAGATGTGATCAAATACCACCAAAAGAAAGCTCTATTTGAGGGAAAAAAAGGACATCAATTTTATTTGGTTACAACGTCGCGCGTCTGCACAATTGTCAGTTAAAGTAACGCATTGCCGTATCTCAAAAAATGGCCTGGTCAGGAAGGGGGTAAATTCTTCTGGGGCTGAAGTGGTTAAAGAATAAACTAACAACTGCACTTCTGTTGGGAAAAAATAAATAAATAAATACAATCCCCTCTGGGTCATTGGCGTGTGGGGATTTTAACAAACTTTGTTGCATGTGAATGTGCAGATTTAATCTATATAGGAGTGAATTTCTCATTATTAAAATCAACTGGTGCTCTCTCAGCGATCTAACGAGGAAAGCTGCAGTGTCAGTATCCCTTTAGAAGTGATTAATCCTTTGGGAGTATCTCACCAAAAATAAAAATGTTGTTGCAGGGGATGCCTAAAATCTGACTTGTATCTTAGTGCAGACTTCTGGCAAAATTTGTAAGCCAATCGCACAAGCAGGAAACGTCATTTCGGGGGAAAGATCTGTACACCAAGTGTTTACGGAACACCTCCAGGATGCCAGATTGCATTGAATTTTACAGAAAATTACAGAGCTGCAGATTAAAAAGGAAAGGTCATTTTTAATAACATTAAATTACAAAGACTTTTGCAGCAATTCTATATAAATAATAATAAAAAAATGTGTGTATATATATATAATTATTTACTATATTTTTTTCCACACTAAATTGGCGTTACCCTTTAGAGAATAGAGAAGTTTCTTCAAAAGAGATAAGATAAGTGTTCTGTCTCAACTACAAAGCGATAAAGTTCATCTCCAGGTTGATGTAGGCCTTACACAAGCTGGTTTGCTATTATCCCTTGCATCGATACAGGCAGTTTAACTCAATGAATAAACTCACAGTTAGGACGACAGACGATGAATCCTTTCGAATGTTCCGTTTAATGATGGATATTCATAGGTAGAAAAACGTTGCAGTTGTAAGCCACATGTAAGATGTTAGCATGGAAGAAATACTGGAGTAATGACCAGAATCAGGAAGTGGAGGAGATATATAAAGAACTACGGTGAGGAGAGAGAGTTCAGCTAGAAAGAAGGGGACAGATCTTAAAGACACAGAGCAAGAAAAATCACATAGTGTAACACAACACTCCCCGTCTGAAATCTTTAGATTTCATAACCTTAAACTAAAATATATATTTTCAAAAAGTCCAATACCGACGAATGTCCTGGAACCTGTAATGAAAAACATGCAACAAGCAAATAATAAATGTAAGTTCAACAGGATGAAGAACATAAAGTCACAGTATGATGTCTTCAAATAATTCCAAAGTTCTGAGTAGAACCTGTAGATGGCAGCAATGTACTCCCCGCCGTGCCAACAGTATGGCTAGTCCTTGCACAAGTCACTCACCTGGCAAAAGGAGTATTAACTCTGTAATTGGTCGACTAAAGGTTCGTGTCGATCCTCCCTTGGTTACCTTGACTTCTACCTTCCGGACTTTGTTATCGTCGCTGGGCATAACTTTAGTAATAAGACCCATAGGCCACTCATTCTGACAAACTTCCTTGTCTTTTAGAAGGATGAGGTCTCCTACCTTAAGATTCGGCTTAGATGCTTGCCATTTGTTACGACCTTGAAAGTGATGAAGATACTTTTTCTTCCAGCGATGCCAGAACACATTGGCTAGATGCTGCACCTGCTTCCATTGATGCCTGTAATGGTGTGACCGCAGCTTCTGTTTTGTACTTACAGAAGTGTAGAGTGAGGTGTTCACAGTTCTTATTTCCTTATCTTCAGGGTTTACTAGCCCATAGGTGGTGTCAATAGGGAGTAAGTAAGAGTCCTCACGCAGAAACCTTGGAGGTGACAGCCATAAGCTGTCCTGAAGAGCAGCAGGTGACACGGCTCTGGTCCCACAGTCAGCTGGGTTGAGTTCAGTGGGAACGTGATGCTATTGACTTGGTAGAGAGAATCTCTTGATACGTTCAACCCTGTTGCTGACGTACACATAAAATTGTTTTGTTTGGTTGTTTATGTAACCAAGTACTACCTTACTGTCTGTATAGAAGGTGAAAGAATCAATTCTAGTGTCCATTTCACTTCGTATGACCTTGGCAATTTCTACTGCTAGCACGGCTGCACAAAGTTCAAGTCTTGGTATGGTATGTGCAGGCTTGGGTGTGAGTTTTGCCTTGCCTAGGACAAAACTACAGTGTGATTCTCCATTCAGTTCAGAGGTCTTCAAATAGGCTACTGCAGCAATAGCTTCAACTGATGCATCAGAGAAAATATGAATCTCTCTCCGGTTAGCGGTTGAAGTGGATCCTGGAACATAGCAATGGGGAATCTGAAGTTTTTCTAGTGACTTCAAAGAATATCTCTACCTTTCCCACTTGTGTTGATTCTCACTAGGCAAGGGAGTATCCCAGTCTATGTTCTCAGTAGACAACTGTCTTAGTAAAATCTTACCTTGAATGGTAACTGGAGCAAGGAAACCCAGTGGGTAATAGATGCTATTCACCACGGACAGGACTCCTCTCTTAGTGAAGGGTTTGTCACAAGTTGACACTTGGAAGGTGAATTTGTCTTGCTTGATGTTCCACAACAAACCCAGACTTCGCTGTACAGGAGGCACATCTGTACCTAAGTCAAGGTTTTTTAGACTAGTGGCATAGTCCTCAGAGTGAAAGGCATTCATAAGTTCCTGGCTGTTGGATATAATCTTGTGCAGTCTAAGGTTTGCTACAGACAGCATCTCCTTTGTTCTGGTGAGAAGATCAATTGCTTCTTTAGCAGTTGGAAAGGACTTAAGTGTGTCGTCAACGTAGAAGTTTCTTTCAACAAATTGACGGGCATCAGATCCATATTCAACTTCTCCAGTCTGAGCTGTTCTCCTTAGCCCATTAGTTGCCACTGCTGGGGAAGGACTGTTACCGAAGACATGTACCTTCATGCGATAATCTATAACTTCCTTGTTGAGGTCATTGTCCTTGTGCCATAGAAACCTGGAGGTAGTTTCTGTTGTCTTCTCTGACGATGAAGCAGTGAAACATCTGTTGAATGTCGGCCATTACTGCTACAGGCTCTTGTCTGAAACGAATCAAGACTCCTATTAGACTGTTGTTCAAGTTGGGTCCAGTAAGGAGCATGTTGTTAAGAGAAACACCTTCGTGCTGAGCACTGGAATCAAAGACAACTCTGATTTGGTCTGGTTTGCGTGGGTGATACACGCCAAAGGATGGAAGGTACCAGCATTCTTCTCCCTCCTTTAGTGGGGGAGCAGGCTCTGCATGACCTCTGTCAAATACATTTTGCACAAAGTCCACAAAGTGCTTTTGCATCTCTGGTTTCCTGCTTAAGTTTCGCTTTAAGGAGGAGAATCTACTGATGGCCTGCTGTAAGTTGTTGGGCAATCTCTCTCTTGGGAGACGAAAGGGTAGGGGTGCTACCCAGTTATTGGAGTCATCTTGAAAGAACTCATTGTCCATTACCTTGATGAATTCTTTGTCTTCCATTGAAGGAGCCAGGATGTCATCTTCACTGGTTGCATTAAACACTGTAGAGCCGAAGTCGCCATCATGGCAGGAGAAAGGGCTTGTGTCACCTGAGATACCATGTTGCCATTCGTGGCTGGCTATCTTCTCTTTCACCCAGTAGTGATGTGGGCATGGCTCAAAGTAAGTGTTTCGGCCATTTGGCAGAACATTTGTCTTGAATGACGAAATGTTGGTAGGTCTTTTCATTTTGCCTATGCAGACATTGCCTATGATGACCCACCCTAGATCCGTGCGCTGGGCAAATGGGGCATCTGGGGGTCCACTGACTTGTCTGTGTACCTTGTGAACTCTTAGAATGTCTCTTCCTAACAGAAGAAGGATCTGAGCATCTTTGTCAAGCGGCGGTATCTCATTTGCTATTACCTTGAGGTGAGGGTGATGGAAAGCAGCAGCTGGAGTAGGGATTTCTTCCCTGTTAGCAGGTATCTGATTGCACTCAACAAGTGTAGGTAAGGGTAATTGCAAGTTACCTTTGAGAGAAGATACCATGAGTCCATGAGCCCTTCTTCCAGAAACCTCTATAGTTCCACTACAGGTACCCAAGGTGTAAGGATGAGCTTCGCCTTTTATTTCAAATAGATTGAACAATTCCGATTTTGCAAGTGATCGATTGCTCTGATCGTCTAAGATAGCATATGCCTTTAGAGACTTTTCTGGTTGATCCTTGTGGTATATGTTCACCAAGCATATCTTAGCACAGGACTTACCACAGCGGTCTTCTCCACAAACTTCAGTGCAGGATGAAGAAATGATGGTAGAATTAGGCACTTGGTCTGTATTCTCCCCGCCATGCGTTAACCTGGGAGGATCGTTGGCAGGTTGTGCAGAGCTGGGCTCAAGAGGATGGAGGGCTTGCACATGTTCTTCAGAGCCACACTCTATGCACTTGATGGACACATTACAGTCCCTTGCAAAATGTTCTGTAGAAGCACAGCACCTGAAACATACCCTAAATGTCTTTAAAAGCTCCTTGCGCTCTTCCAGAGGCTTTTTCCTAAAGCCGATACATTTATTGAGGGGGTGTGGCTTCTTGTGTATGGGACACTCTCTGTTAGGGTTTTCAATCTTCCTACTCTGTTTGTTCGTGGCCAGAACTGTGGTAGGAGTGGGAAGGATGTCAGTCTTTTTCACGGACACTGGGCCTCTATGGTTTCTATAGTTGCCCTGAAGACTGGTACTCTTAGGAAAGGGTGAGAAGAGGCTGTACTCACCGTAGGAAAAACTTGGATCGTTCTTGGTCTCTGCAATTTTCCTGATGAATTCACAGAAGAAAGAGAATGGAGGGAAGGAAACCTTGTTCTCTCTTTTGTATGATGACCCTAGTGCAGTCCATTTCTCTTGCAAACCATACGGGAGCTTGGAGACAATTGGGTTTACCCCTCTTGGAG
Organism: Rana muscosa; assembly: GCA_029206835.1. Lineage (NCBI taxonomy): Eukaryota > Metazoa > Chordata > Amphibia > Anura > Ranidae > Rana > Rana muscosa. The sequence goes on from CM055117.1 coordinate 1,044,979,035, forward strand.
TGTCAAGATAACTGAGTCCAGGTAGTTTTGGGTCTGTCTTGGCTAGCTGAAGCTCAAGGAGAAGGTCACTCAGTCTCTGGAACTCCTTGTTGTCCTTACCGGATATCTTTGGGAAAGTTTCCAGACACATGAACAAAGCATTTTCTATAGCTTCTGGACTGCCATAACTTTGCTCTAGTCGCTCCCATGCAGCTGTGAGGCCTGCAGTAGGATTGTCCATGAAAACCGATCTTAATGGCTTAACACGTGCAGCAGATAGAGGACCAAGCCATTTGATCAGCAGATTCAATTCTTGATCAGCTGTAATGCCAATATTGCTGATTGTAGTTCTGAAGGCACATTTCCAACTTCTGTAGTTCTCAGGTTGGTCATCAAAACTTGTAAGACCAGTCTTTGTGAGCTCTCTGCGAAGCATGTACCTCACAAACTCTTCTGTCTCAGTTGTCTCCGCCTTTATGTGAGATGCTGTTGGCTGTATGGTGCTGATTGCGTTATCTTTGACATTGTTGTTAAAGGACACAGGGAAATATGGTGCAGTAGATGCATCCAGGTGAGTTGCTTGCTTGAAGTCAGTTGTTCCAATGGTACGTTGATTCAAGGCTGTACCGATGACTGGAGATTGATGACTTGCTTGAAGCTTGCGCTGATGCTCTGTGACGTATGAAGGCAGGCAAGGTAGGCAGGTAGGAAATGCAGTGGAGTGATTTTGAGTGCAGGAAGTTGCTGGAACCTCTTTAACTTGAAGCTGTGAAGGAGTCTCTATGTAATCAGGAGCATTGGAGACAATGTAGGTGTGCACTGCAGTGGCTTAGGACATAGTCTTTAGTGCGTTTGAGGGGGTCTTCCATATCTGCTATGTTTAGGTTAATGCTGTCTCTCACTTGCACCTACGTCTGCACTGATAGCTTGCTGTAGGACCCTTAGCTTTGCCATAGCTGTGTCATGTTTACACTGTTCATTTAAGGTTTCCATTGTTGCTCTTTGACGGGCTGACTGAGCTTCCGACTCTGCTCTTTGACGTGCTGACTGCGCTTCCGACTCTGCTCTTTGACGTGCTGACAGCGCTTCCAACTCTGCTCTTTTTTCTGCATATGCCACCTGCACTTTGCTGGCTTCCACTTCAGCGCGGGCATTAATAAGTCGCTCACTGAGTGTTGAGTATCTTGAACTATGGGATCTTGACGAGTTTTTAGAACGTCTGGTGGAAACAGATCTGTGAGATGCAGTGTCCTGTAACAGCTTTATTTTTGCTTCTGCCTTTAATCTGGTTTGCTGGATAAAACTGTCTCTTTCAATATTAAGAATGTTGACACGCTTTAACTGCCTCATCGCATTTTCTGACTTCATGTTTTGAAAGACATTAGTGAATTTGATGCTGGTAAGCTGATAAAGCTCATATGAGGCAGAAAGTTGTTTAATGGCGCCCTCTAGTGTCAGTAGTTCACGTTCAACAGACACTGTATTGGCTTCAGCAAGGATTTTCTCCCAGACTAATTCCAAGCTATTTGACAATTCAGTCCTTGAAGCTTCATAATTCTCCATTACTTTCCAAGTGGATTTAACTGAGTGTTTGGGTAACTCAGTTTCTTCAGGAACTTGTGTGGAGGTAGATGTGAGTTCACATGCAGAAGCTTGGTCACTCATGATAGCAGACTGACTGTGAAAGCAGGCAGGATCTGTGTGCTGAAATATGACACTGTGCAGATTGTCTCAGGCTATAAGGCTGCCATGTGCTGCTCTGTCCCTTCTGTCTTGCTATGAGGGCAGTAAATCTTGTCTGTATCAGTACTGACATGCAGAAATCTTGTAATTAGGCTGTGAAACTTCGTTTTTCTACTGTTCTGTCTCAACTACAAAGCGATAAAGTTCATCTCCAGGTTTAAGTAGGCCTTACTCAAGCTGGTTTGATATTTATCCCTTGCATCGATACAGGCAGTTTAACTCAATGAATAAACTCACAGTTAGGACGACAGACGATGAATCCTTTCGAATGTTCCATTTAATGATGGATATTCATAGGTAGAAAAACGTTGCAGTTGTAAGCCACATGTAAGATGTTAGCATGGAAGAAATACAGGAGTAATGACCAGAATCAGGAAGTGGAGGAGATATATAAAGAACTACGGTGAGAGAGAGAGTTCAGCTAGAAAGAAGGGGACAGATCTTAAAGACACAGAGCAAGAAAAATCACATAGTGTAACACAATAATAAGAGTGGCTCCTTGAGATTTCAGTAGCACCTTTAACCCATGCCTGCGGTTAGTAGAGATGCTTATTATTTAATCCCAAAGAGAATCCTCATTTATTAGTAAAGGACAAGTAACGGCATTACATGTACTCCAACCTCAGAATAAGGTTGCATTGCTTAATAACATATTCCTTTCTCCCAGCTCATTTACCAGCATTAATTGCTAGTCTGGTTCGGTTAGTCATCAACTGCGTGGCGGTAAATAATTACGGTTATGACGACTTGACCCACATGTAGCAGAATGTTACTGGCAATTATCAGATATTAGGAGATTTGCTCTCATTACATGTGTAGAAAATACATTTATTTATTTATTTATTTCTTATTGCGTGTTCTAATCATTATCTTACATTTTTCTGCAAAAAAAAAACCACACACACACACAATGAAAATGTAGATAATATGGAAACATTTTCATGAAATTTTCAGTTTTCAGAGTGGGGAGCAGTTTGTCCAGTTTTTATTTTTACTTACCGGTTTATCCGTGTCCCCATTTGGAAAAAAAATTCCTCACTTCCTGCAACACTAGAACCAGATGCAGGAGGTGGAGAGATCACAGGATATGACATCATGTACAACAATAAAAATATTGCCAAACGTTTTTGTCCCCACTAGAGAGATTTCACATCACTTTTTGTCTGGGCTGAAAGTGAGGGAAACTTGTGATTTTTGACTACAGGTAAGCCTAGAGTGCACCCGGAAAGTATTCACAGGCTCAGCGCTTCACTTTTTCTACATTTTGTTATGTTACAGCCTTATTCCAAAACTGATTTAATTCATTCTTTTCTCAAAATTCTACAAGCAATACTCCATAATGACAACGTGAAAGAAGTTTGTTTGAAATCTTTGCAAATTTATAAAAAATAAAAAGCGAAAAAAAATCCCATGTACATAAGTATTCACAGCCTTTGCTCAATACTTTTGTAGCGCTCTGCTCCCAACGAGTGGGCTCTATGTGTTAAAATTATAATTGTCTGAGCAATAGTTTGGCTCAGAAGGATTGTGTTTCAAATTATACTCTGTTTCAGTTCAGCTGGTTGCATGATTTTCCTCCTGACAGTGGGTGTCGCGGTCACCACTGGTCAGGATTGGAAAGGCAACAGGCTGAATGCATCGGGTATCTCTTTCTCAGAAGCAGCTCAGGGGGCATGGTCAACCCGCTGTGCATTCTGGGAGAGGGTACTTAAGAAACAGACACCATTTTGTGGGGTCATCGTTCGTTGGTGGTGGGCACAGCCCGCCCGATCCCGACCTGAGGGCCCTCATGGCCTCAGGGATGTACTGGCAGTTTCCGCCTCGGGGGCCACGTTGTCCTGAGGCTCCGTTACTGAGATGCAGGCCCAGCAGTTGCTGGAGCCTATTGATCGAGAGATGATCCTGTGTCGCCTTGCCTGCGGGAAGGGACCGAGCAATTAAGGACTCAATTGGAGGATGTATCCGGATCACAATCTACCTCACAGTGCTACTGGAACGGCTGGAAGATCCTGGCACTGAGAGCTGTGTTCTTTTATTCAGAAGGTAAGCCAGGGAAGGGTTACGCTAAGTCTGTGGCAGAGACTGTTCTATTTGCACCAAGTCTGTGGCAGAGACTATATGTGATCGAGCTACGCATCGGCTGCTAGGCCAGTGAGAGTGGGCTCATCCGGTGTTTGCTGAGTCCAGCATGGAGACAGTTGTTCCTCTGGACCTAGGAGAATTCCAGTGATCTGCAATTAAGGTACCTGAGTCCTTCCCATCCCTTCAACCCCCTTTGTTGGAAACTTTAATCAATAAAACCCTTGAAAGAGACTTTGTGTTGGTGCAAACTTTCTTCTGGACAACTCTTCAAGGAGAACCCCTGAGACGAGCATACGGAACAGTGAGGTAACGTGTGTAGCGGGGTATTCCCCTTTGGTACCGAGAGACTACATTTCCCAAGACATCTTTCAGCACCCAGGGTGCATTGCCCCGAAGCAAGGACTGCTGGGGCGGACTTTATAAAGGGGAGGCAGAGTTTGTTCGGTCTCTTTGGACCCTCCCGCCGATCAAGCAAGAACTCTTTCTTCCAAAGAGCCCTCCGCCAGCCTAGCAGAACCCTAGAGACATCTTCTCATCCTTGCTGTACTACACCAGGAGGACCGAAGACTAGGATGTTGGTGGATCCATGTGCCTAGACGAATCGGCGGAGGAAAAGGACTGGGACTGGTCCGGGTGGTGAGAGAGCACTTGCTCATAGACAAATACTGTATCTTTATTACTCGTTTGGATTACAAAGTTTGTTCATCAAGTGCACCACCGAAAGATTGCTAGTGAAGATTGTTTTACAGAACTTCCATTTAATTCAGTCAGGCCTGACTGCGTAGGTAGACATTGCTGGGCGTTAGCTTGCCCACGAGGGGAAGTAGTTGTAAAAGGGCATCACTAGAGTTTCATAGCAATACCTCATTATTTTATCTCTCTGTTCATCTTTTATACTGTTTATTGCAGGGATCTGCAACTTGTTATACTGTTGTTTATTACTTGCCCATTAGTCTCAGTAAAATATCTGGGTCAAGTACATTGGTGTCAGTTTCAATTACTTTAATAGAAGTTTAAAGTATATCACTGTGTGTGTTTGCCATAGGACTGCGTCACCAAGAGTTGCGGTCACGCGGTCCTATCTCCCCATTACTAGCTGTGCCACGGGAGGATAGAGCCGATTGGCAGGGGTTGACAGCGGTGCACTACAAGGTCCAAATTAATACCAGCAGCCCTCTTAACTGGGGGTATCGCTATACGTGCAAGGCCCAAATCGAAACCAGCAGCTCCTACGGGGGTAGTGCTACACTTTGTTGAAGCACCTTTGGCACCAATTACAGCCTCAAGTCTTTTTGAGTATGATGCTACAAGCTTGGCACACCTATTTTTGGGCAGTTTCTCCCATTCCTCTTTGCAGGACCTCTCAAGCTCCATCAGGTTGGATGGGGGGGCGTCGATGCACAGCCATTTTCAGATCTCTCCAGATCTGTTCAGGTCTGGGCTCTGGCTGGGCCACTCAAGGACATTCACAGAGTTGTCCCGTAGCCACTCCTTTGTTATCTTGGCTGTGTGCTTAGGGTTGTTGTCCTGTTGGATGATGAACCTCCACCCCGGTCTAAAGGGCCATCAGCACCCTCTCCAGCATAAAGGGAATAGTTGCGTTTTGAATGTGGAGACCCTCGATGGGGGTACCACCGTTGGGTGATTTTTTTCTGAGTCAGCTCAAAGGGAGTTGTAGTGAGAGGTTCGGTAGATAACCTTCAGGGTGCGTTGCCACTGAGATGGGGTATATTGTGCGCCTAAGGCTCCAGCCTATTGCATTAGGGTGTGCACCTCAAACCAAAGCTCAAAAACACATGCATCTGTATATATATATATATATATATATATATATATATATACATACACACATACACACACACATAAATAAACGTTAACAAACATTTTAAAATGTATTAAAACATTTTTAATTAAAAAACATTAATCAATGTAAACAAACATAATTTTTTTAACTTATGAATTAAATAATCTTTTCACATAAACAAAGCTTTTAAATACATCTCTAAATCAAATAAGCAATTTTAAAAACTGAACGGTAAGTAGGATTTTTTTTTTAATAAGTGTCATGTTTTAATATCCTAAATTGTATTTACTGCTTTAAATAAATTTGTTATATCCCCCAGCAACAATAGGTTCCCTCAGCAACAATAGAACACCCCACAAGAAAATACCCCCCAGCAACAAACAGTGGCAGAAATTTATGGGTACAGTGACTGCATTTGATGGGCACAGTCGCTGCGTTTGATGGGCACAGTGGCTGTGTTTGATGGGCACAGTCGCTGCGTTTGATGGGCACAGTGGCTGCGTTTGATGGGCACAGTGCCAGCAATTGATGGGCACAGTGGCTGCATTTGGCCTAGCAACTGATGCGTTTGATGGGTTTTTTTTTTCAGTTTGTTTGCGCCCCCCCCCCAAAAAAAATTTGAGCACCAGCCACCACTGCTCCAATGTGGGCTGACGTACAGGTACATTAACCCACATTTAGCACTGCTTTCCGTCCGCCATATATTGGGGCTGTGGGCATATGGGAAGTTGTTAATATACACCTGGAATATATTTTTTATACCAAAGACATGTAGTATAAAATATATATATTTATTAGGGCTGTTACTGATTAAAATTTCCGTGTTCGATTAATCGTTTTTTTTTTAATCGATTAATTGACTAATTTCGATTAATTATAACGCACATAGATCCAACTACTTTTAGCTGATCTCCTTGCAGGCCGATTCCCAGTGCAGCTACCAACCACTGGAAAAATCGATATGATACAAAAAACACACAAAGGCAGCGCTCCATGGGAATAGCATTAAAACTTTTATAGTCTTCAAGTAGGTAACAAAATAAATATTGCACTGGAGATAAAATAAATAAAAATATTTATATTTATACACACATACACTGTATATACAAATAAATATGCACTTTTTGCTGACAACTCAAGCCAGGGGAATTTTTTACATATACACATATATATATATATATATATATATATATATATATATATATATATATATATATTACATATACAATTAAAACTATATGAACCCTGGCTTGTCAGCAAAAAAGTATGTAATATACTGTGTATATATATAAAAGTAACAAGCCAGGGTAAGGTTTATCAATTGGTTGGCTATTTTTTTTAATTTCTTTTTTTGGTGCATGATCACTTGCCCACAGTGCTGTCTCTCTCACTCACTCACCTTGATTAAGCAGGCTGCCTGAAGACACTCGCTATCCAGGCTACTTCGTGGCGCTGCTTCTAATGGAGTCTGGAAAGAAAGGCCAGAGGGGAGGCGGAGTGCAGATTTAGAGGACTCTGCCGTCACCTGCGTGACCTGCAGCCGGAACTATAGAAGCTGCATCGGCAAATGCGGCTCCCGGCTGGGTTACTCCGCGGCTAGTTCCCTCCCTGCTCATTTCTCCCACTCGCAGCACAGTGAGCACACAGCTGTATTTGCCAGCCGGACATTACCCCAGGCAGTGTTGGGTGACTGAGTTACACACAGGGATATGTACATGTTGCAGGCAGGCAGTGCAGAACAAGAGCACAGCAGGGATGATTCGGGTGTGCCTGGGCACACCCGGCACACCCAGTGAGCATGCCTATGCTCCATTCACACATAGATTTGAATTATGGGCAGAATCGCCACAATTCTGTCCGAGATTCCAGAGTTGTGGCAAAAACAGGAGGCACGTTTGCGATGCCATTTTTTCTCAATGTCACCCTACAAGCGGTGCGGTTTTGCCGTGGTTGTCGCGCAATAAATTGTGGCAAGATCGTGCAAAGAAAATCTTGTGACATGTGTCGCTCAAAACAAGTTCCAAAAAAACGTATTTTGAGCGGCACGCGTCCCGCATATTAGGGTGCCTTTAAGAAATAATGGCATCATAAACGCGTCTCACGTTTTGCCACGATTCTGGAATCGCGGGCAAATCGCCTGTGTGTGAGCGGAGCCTTATGCCGCGTACACACGACCATTTTTCTCGTCTGGAAAAATTACATTTTTTCTCTTTGACGAGAAAAACGGCCGTGTGTGGGCTTTTGGTCATTTTTCCCGACGAGAAAAACGGCATGAATCACGACGAGAAAAATTAGAACATGCTCTAATTTTTCTCGTCGTGATTCACGGCATTTTTTTCTGCAGCAGTTTTCCCATAGGGAAACACTGCCGGGGAGCCTACACACAGTCGTTTTTCTCGACCAAGAGAAAAAATGTTGGGAAAAACGGCTGTGTGTAGGGGAACAAGCTGTTCCTTCTTTTTCCCATCGATTTTCTCGACGGTGTTTTCACCGCTGAGAAAATCGATCGTGTGTACACGGCATAAGTCACTATCCTATTTAATGAGAGAAGGGGACTTCACAAAGGTCTGTTTCTCCTAAAGGATATAAAAGAGATAAATGCCTTTTTTTTGGGGGTAGAAGAACCTAAGAAAAAAGCCATGCTTGATTGGGGATCTCCCATACTGAGCCAGGCAATGGCTAATTTGCATGTACGTATTTAAACAGAAAATTAGTTGTGGGAGCTAATACTCGATCCTGTTGTAGTAAAGAAATGGGTTTTAATTTCCCATTGCTGTACAGGTTATCAATAAATCTGTGTGAGGTTACTGGTTAGGAGGCGCACATTAGGTATCAGAAAGCCTAAAGTTGGTAGGGGGATGTTGATTAGGAGTTTGCTTCCAGTGGTAGTCTAATGCCCCATACAAATGGTCGGGATTTCCGAAAAAGTCAGTCGGGAATCACGAAGGGAAAAAAGAGAACCAGCTCTCTATCTTTTGCCGGCCGTTTTTGGCCATTTTCCTGTTGGAAAAAGTCCGATGGAGCATACACACGGTCAGGATTCCCGACCAAAATCTCTCATCTGACTTTTTCCGATCGTGTGTACGGGGCATAAGAATGTCCACCAAGCATTTGCGGCAGCTCTAATGGTCGAGGAGTAGTAGGGGTGGGGGATGTTCCCTTTCGGGCCAGTTTCTAAATTGTGTCCCGGTACGGTTGCCTGTTCTAGGATGGACCAGTGAGTGTTAGTGGGCGACGTAAACCAATGTCTCATCTGCGCTAGGATTGTGGAGTGGTAGTAATCTTTGAGATCTACCAATCCTGAGCCTCCAGCCAACCTGTGTTTTATAATATTGCTGTGTGCACTGAAAGTTTTTTTTTCCCCTTGCCAAATGAAAGAGCTCAGGTATTTTTGTAAGGAGGATTAAAAAGTACTTTCTGTTAGGCCCCTTTCACACTGAGGCGTTTTTACCGCGTTTTCGCGCTAAAAATAGCGCTGTAATAACGCCTGAAATAATCCTGCCCCAGCATTCTCAATGTGAAAGCCCTGAGGGCTTTCACACTGAGGCGTTATGCTGGCTGGGCGTTGGAAAAAATCCTGCAAACCGCTTTTTTAGAGCAACTTTAGGGTGCATAAAATAGCGCTGTAAAAACGCCTATCCCCATTTAAATGAATGGGAACCGCGGTAAAAGCGCATAGGCATAAGCGTTATTTAAAAAAATAGCGCTAACGCGTATGCGTTTTTACCGCGTTTGCGCTATTTTTTGCGCGAACGCGGTAAAAACGCGGTAAAATCACTGTAAAATCGAGGTACAAAATCCCATAATTTTTGAGCGTTTTTTCAACGCCTCAGTGTGAAAGGGGCCTTACTCTAAGCATCCTCCAAATTTCTTTCTTTTTTGCTGTTGTGATCTGACTTAGAGGGTGGCTACATTTGTTCCTAATGGTCCTACTGTATGTAGTAATGTAGCTACCTGCTCTTGCTCACTCGAGAGATGGACTATGGAATGTGTAGTGTATATAGAGCAGTGCACATGGCTGCAACTAACGTGCACTGCTCGTTCTAAACAAAAGGGAGGTGAGGGGGAAAAGAAGAAAGAAAAGAAAAAGAAAATTTTTGCTTTTGCATTCAATTTTCAATTTGCCACAGACATGAGATTAGCTCTAACTAGTTATTCTGTCCTTCTGGTCAAATCTGGCAACCAATTCAATGTCAATTTGGTGATTTTACTACTAAGATGGAGATACACAGATCAGCCATAAAATTTCTATTATTATTACCACCCACCCTAACCGGGGCATGGACTCTACTAGACATATGAAGGTATGCTCTGGTATCTGGCACCAAGCCATCAATAGCAAATATTTAAAATCCCATAAGGTGGGGCCTCCATGGATCGGACTTGTTTTTTCAGCACATCCCACAGATGTTCATGTGAACAAGCACGAGTTACCCATGTGAAACCGGTCTACCAATGTTCCTGTAACGTCCTGTTTACGTCCTTTGGCACTTTGACAATAAAGTAACTACCGTATATACTCGAGTATAAGCCAAGATTTTCAGCCCTTTTTTTTGGGCTGAAAGTCCCCCCCTCGGCTTATACTCGAGTCAGTGAAATTTAACATTGTAAATTGTACCTGAAGGCTGCGGCGTCCATCGTTTAAAACTTGTGGTCTCTTCCTGGTCTCTTCCGTGATAGGCGGAACTGTGTCTGCTGAGAATCGCCTATCACGAACGTTCTCTCATCCTCAGTTTCCCAGCAGACGTCCGTGATTGGCGGAAACTGAACACAGTGTCTTCTGGGATGGGTGAAGATGAGAGAACGTTTGTGATAGGCGATTCTCAGCAGACACAGTTCCACCTATCACGGAAGAGACCAGGAAGAGACCGCGAGTTTTAAACGATGGACGCCGCAGCCTTCAGGTACAATTTACAATGTTTAATTTTAATTCTAGGGAAACCGTGAGGATGGGCACAGTGAGGATGGGCACAGTGAGGACAGGAACATGTGAGGATGGTAACATGTGAGGATGGGAACAGTAAGGTAGCAATGGGCTTAGTGAAGTTGCAATGGGTGGGCATTGTTGACCCTCGGCTTATACTCGAGTCAGTAAGTTTTCCCAGGTTTTTGTGGTAACATTAGGTACCTCGGCTTATACTCGGGTCGGCTTATACTCGAGTATATACGGTATTCTACAGAAGTTTGTTCTTCCATGGTGTGCGACCAATTTTAATTTTCCTTCAATTTATTGACGGTGGTGAGCGGGGGCCAGCACTCACAAGGGATTCTTTATCCATAGTCTGAGCGGTGTTACACTCTTTCTAGATGTTCAGTTGGATTGAGATCTGGAGAATTTGGAGTCCAAGTCAGCACCCCGCACCCCTTGTTATGTTCCTCAAACCATTCTTGAATTCATCAGGCCAGGTCACCTTCTTCCATTGCTCTGTGGCCCAGTTCTTACTTACATTGCAGGTACGTTTGGCTGTGGACAAGGGTCAGCATCAGAACCCTGACAGATCTGTGGCTATGCAGCCCCATACACAACAATCTGCGATGCACTGTGTGTTCTGACACCATTTTATTGGAACCAGCATTAACTTTTTCAGTAATTTAAGCTACAGTAGCTGTTCTTTTGGATCGAACGACACAGGACAGCCTCCGCTCCCCACATAAATATAGTATGGTGGGTGAACATTGTCACCCTAGGACAAAAAGTGTTGTGTAGGCAGGATCACCACGTGAAAATAAAAGGAAACATAGGCAGAAACAAAGAAAACGAATGCAGCCACCACATCTAAGGTCCAGTAAGCTGCAGTATATTGTATTTCTGTTCTTGGGTTTAGATGCAATATAAAGAGGATGCTATCTTTTGCTCACCCAGATTGAGCTCTCTATAGCTACAGTAGACCCAAACAGCTTCTGAGGCTAGCAGCACAATGGGTAAGTACAATCTACCTGCAAAATATTTTTGGAGGATAAAACCAATGTATATACAGTTCCTCATGGATTGCCAATAACGCAGTTGTACTCTATTGCTTTGGACCAAGAGTGATTGAGAAAGACCTATTATTGGGGAAGACCCAACAACCATTTAGATCCTGACCCCAATGCCAGACCCAGATTTGCCTGCAGTGTAGTCCATATGAACCTAAAACAGGGATTGGCACTGTTGAGATATTGCTCATCGGAATGTCTCCCTCATTTTGAACCAAATCCTTGACTAGGGCAGCAAGATAACTTACTGTACCTAAACACCCATGTACCCAACCCATATTACTTACAAATAAAACGCTGACACCTGCTGGATTTAAATGGCTTATTTATTTTACAAACAACCAAATAAAACACATATATATATTATATATATATATATATATATATATACACACACAGGTCCTTCTCAAAAAATTAGCATATTGTGATAAAGTTCATTATTTTCTGTAATGTACTGATAAACATTAGACTTTCATATATTTTAGATTCATTACACACAACTGAAGTAGTTCAAGCCTTTTCTTGTTTTAATATTGATGATTTTGGCATACAGCTCATGAAAACCCCAAAATCCTATCTCAAAAAATTAGCATATTTCATCCGACCAATAAAAGAAAAGTGTTTTTAATACAAAAAAAGTCAACCTTCAAATAATTATGTTCAGTTATGCACTCAATACTTGGTCGGGAATCCTTTTGCAGAAATGACTGCTTCAATGCGGCGTGGCATGGAGGCAACCAGCCTGTGGCACTGCTGAGGTGTTATGGAGGCCCAGGATGCTTCGATAGCGGCCTTAAGCTCATCCAGAGTGTTGGGTCTTGCGTCTCTCAACTTTCTCTTCCCAATATCCCACAGATTCTCTATGGGGTTCAGGTCAGGAGAGTTGGCAGGCCAATTGAGCACAGTAATACCATGGTCAGTAAACCATTTACCAGTGGTTTTGGCACTGTGACCAGGTGCCAGGTCGTGCTGAAAAATGAAATCTTCATCTCCATAAAGCTTTTCAGCAGATGGAAGCATGAAGTGCTCCAAAATCTCCTGATAGCTAGCTGCATTGACCCTGCCCTTGATAAAACACAGTGGACCAACACCAGCAGCTGACATGGCACCCCAGACCATCACTGACTGTGGGTACTTGACACTGGACTTCAGGCATTTTGGCATTTCCCTCTCCCCAGTCTTCCTCCAGACTCTGGCACCTTGATTTCCGAATGTACTTTGGACCACTGAGCAACAGTCCAGTGCTGCTTCTCTGTAGCCCAGGTCAGGCGCTTCTGCCGCTGTTTCTGGTTCAAAAGTGGCTTGACCTGGGGAATGCGGCACCTGTAGCCCATTTCCTGCACACGCCTGTTCACGGTGGCTCTGGATGTTTCTACTCCAGACTCAGTCCACTGCTTCCGCAGGTCCTCCAAGGTCTGGAATCGGTCCTTCTCCACAATCTTCTTCAGGGTCCGGTCACCTCTTCTCATTGTGCAGCGTTTTCTGCCACACTTTTTCCTTCCCACAGACTTCCCACTGAGGTGCCTTGATACAGCACTCTGGGAACAGCCTATTCGTTCAGAAATTTCTTTCTGTGTCTTACCCTCTTGCTTGAGGGTGTCAATGATGGCCTTCTAGACAGCAGTCAGGTCGGCAGTCTTACCCATGATTGCGGTTTTGAGTAATGAACCAGGCTGGGAGTTTTTAAAAGCCTCAGGAATCTTTTGCAGGTGTTTAGAGTTAATTAGTTGATTCAGATGATTAGGTTAATAGCTCGTTTAGAGAACCTTTTCATGATATGCTAATTTTTTGAGATAGGATTTTTGGGTTTTCATGAGCTGTATGCCAAAATCATCAATATTAAAACAAGAAAAGGCTTGAACTACTTCAGTTGTGTGTAATGAATCTAAAATATATGAAAGTCTAATGTTTATCAGTACATTACAGAAAATAATGAACTTTATCACAATATGCTAATTTTTTGAGAAGGACCTGTATATATATATATATATATACACACACACACACACATATACATACATACATATACACATATACATACACACACATACATACACACACACACACATTCATACACATATACACACACACACACACATTAAACCAATATTTTAATAATTTAACATTAACTCTTTAAACACTTTTTTATGGTCTGTGATACCTTTTAGTTAGCATCTGGTCCCCAGCCGCTAGAATCGCCTTGAGGACCACTAACTGACCACAGACCCACCAACTTATCACCGGTGGTCCAGACTAACACCAGACCAACCAGGAGGACTCCATACCAAAGATGGGTCCCACTGTTTTACATATACCTCCAGTTTTCCACCAAAATCAGGGACCCAACCGCAACCACTTGTCACCTCACAACCCTACAATAGAAACCAAGTCCATTAAAAAGGGGCGGGAGGGCGGGACTTCTCACCTCGCTTTCTTCTCCGACTGCTTGCCCCCACCCCCTCCTCTCTCTGTACTAACTCTGCCACTCCTTCCATAACTTATCCTCCCTCCAATCCAGTATAACCAACCTTTTTTGGGACACCTCCCTTTTCCTTAACCACTTACTCTCCTGTCTGTTCCTTCCACCCTGTAATGTCTGTCCTCCACCTACATTGCATTACGGCTACGTACATGTCTTCTGTCCCTCTTTTATCCTCATTTGTCCCTCTTTTTAATCTAATGTATAAACTTTACTAAAAGAAAAATCAAAAGCTGAGTTAGACTTACCGGTAAGTCCTTTTCTGAGAGTCTTCCAGGACAGCCCATGGGACCTAGGGCTCCTCCTACCAGGACAGGAAACACGTTACCCCCACCAGATAAAAGGGCGGTCCTCCAGGCCCCACATCAGTCTTCTCGAGAACCGTAGGACAACCCTGAAAAACACATGCATAATATACATAACTTCCAGACAAAAACGGGTGGGAATCCGGCTGTCCTGGAAGACTCTCAGAAAAGGAGTTACCGGTAAGACTAACTCAGCTTTTCTCTCAAGCGTCTTCCAGGACAGCCCATGAGACGATGAGCCAGAACTTACCAGTCTTGGGTGGGACAACTGCCTGAAGGACCTTTCGACCAAACGCCTGCTCCTGCGCAGATAGGAGATCAAGGCGATAATGCTTCATGAAGGTCGAAAAACTGGACCAACTGGCAGCCTTGCAAATTTGTTCCGGTGAAGCACCAGCCCTCTCAGCCCAAGACGCAGACAAGGCTCTTGTTGAATGCGCAGTGACAAAAGGTGGAGAAACTTCTCTAATTTTGTAAGCTTCAGAGATGGCTTGCTTTATCCATCTAGCCAATGTGCATCTAAAGCCACATTGGCTAGATGGATAAAGCAAGCACCTCTGTGCATACCTGAAAAAAGGACAAACAAGGCGTCTGTCTTCCTAAAGTTCTTGGTGACCTCAAGATAGACGAGGAGAATCCTTCTCACATCTAAAAAATGTAACTTTTTTTCTTGGTCGCCCTGTGGCGAACTACAAAAAGGTTGGCAGTACAATATCCTGAGATCTGTGGAATGTACTGGCCATTTTAGGCAAAAACCCGGGATCAGTTTTCAACACAACTCGATCCTCAAAAATCGTGAGGAACAGCTCCCTCACCGATAAGGCCTGTAACTAGCTTACTCTACGAGCAGAGGTAATTGCTACCAAAAAAAATCATTTTTAAAGTAAGTAATTTAACAGAAATATCCTCTAGGGGCTCAAAAGGAAATTCTACCAGAGTTTGAAGCACCAGGGATAGGTCCCAAGTTGGACAACTTCTCACCACTACTGGCCTGGCCCTAGAAATGGATTTGAAAAATCTAGCTATAGTGGGATTTTCCAGGAGAGAAAACTGGAGGAAAACACTGATAGCTGCCGCTTGTACCTTTAAGGTACTAACTGAAATACCTTTGTCGACACCCTCTTGAAAAAATTCCAAAATAGGAGGAACATCATGAGTTAATCTTTGATTTTCAGATAACCACGAATTAAACTTTCCAAACCTTGGAATATATGGCTCTAGTGACTGGTTTTCTGCAATTGACCAGGGTCTTGACTACTTTGTCAGAGAACCCCTGGGCCTTTAGTATCTTCTCTTCAGATACCAAGCCATCAAGTTTAAGGAAACCACCTGTGGGTGTGACACTGGACCCTGCGATAGCAAGTCCTTTCTCTTCGGAAGCCTCAGCGGAGGCTTCGAGACCAGAGTCTGTAACAGGGAAAACCATGGCCTCTTGGGCCAGAAAGGGGCGATCAGAATAAGGTCTGTTTCTTCTAGGAGAAACTTCCGGAGAACTTCCGGAATAAGTCCGATTGGCGGGAAGGCGTAACAGAGGCCGAATGTCCACGGATTCGCCAGAGCATCGACCCCCAATGATTGATCTGCTGGGTTCAGAGAAAAGAACTCCTCTTGTCTTGCGGTTGTCCTGGTTTGCGAACAGATCCGATTCGGGACAACCCCATTTGTCGGTGAGCTCCGCAAACACCTCTGGATGAAGAGACCAATTGTCTTGATTCACCCTGTAGCGACTGAGATAGTCTGCCAAGCAGTTTTGCGTCCCCTTCAGGTGCACTGCTGTAATTGAGGCTAGATTCCCTTCTGCCCAAGATAAAATCTCTTGGGCAATCGATTGAAGAATCCGACTCCTCGTACCTCCCTGTTTGTTGAGGTACGCAACCGTCGCGATGTTGTCGGATAGAATCTGGAGATTGTGACCCCTGATCTGCTAGCAGCTCTCTCTGGTTCGACAAAGCTCTTGCTTCCCTCAAGGACCATTTTCCTTGTGCGACTTTGTTGCCGAGGTGGGCTCCCCATCCCCAGGAACTCGCATCTGTAGTGATCCTCTGGGATATAGGAATGGACCAAGGTAGACCTCTTGTTAGATGAAGGTTTGTCCTCCACCACCACAAGCTTCTTTTTACTCTGGTAGGTAATAAAACCCTTGACTCCAGAGACCTTGCGTCCCCGTCCCAATTCCCCAAAAGAAACCTCTGTAATGGTCTTTGATGGAATCTTGCCCACGGTACTGCAGGAAAGCATGAGGTCATCAGACCTAGTGCTCTTGCCACCTCTCTCAGCGAGACCGATTGATTGGTCTGTAAAGCTGAGACTGTTTGCACCATCTTTGAGACCTTCTCCTGTGGGAGAAAAACTTTTTGGTCTACTGAGCAAAAGTCGTATCACAAATATGTCACCTTCTGGGCCGGAATCAAGGAAGACTTCTCTCTGTTTATCAACAAACCTAGGGATTGAAGGAAGTCTTGTACAGTCTGGAGATCCACTGATAACCTTTGGTAAGACTCTGCCATCACTAGGAGGTCGTCCAGGTAGGGGATAATAGTTATCGCCTTTAACCTTAGCGGAGCCAGCGCCTCCCCCAACACTTTTGTGAAAATGCGTGGGGATGAGGACAGACCAAAGGGGAGGGCTTGAAATTGGAAGTGCCGAATCTCTGTTCCCATTTTGACTGCTATTTTCAAGAATTTTTGGAAGGTTGGATGGATAGGGATGTGAAGATAAGCATCCCTTAAATCCAGAGTGGCCATGAAGCAGTTTGGGTAAAGCAGGTTCTTGATTGTGAACACTGTCTCCATACGTAAGTGCTTGTACCTGATCGATCGGTTTAGAGACCGAAGGTTCAGAATAAGCCGATACTTAACCGATGGCTTTCTGATAACAAAAATATGGGAATAAAACCCCTTGTTCTGTTCTGAGCAGGGAACAGGGATCAGGACTGGCTGCCGGCTTTTTCTTGTTTTCTGGAAAGACCTTTTTCTTATCGGCCGTACGTTCCAGTGCCTCCTGCAGACCTGGGCCAAAAAGATGATCCCCTGTTAAGGGAAGCCCACATAGGCGCAACTTAGAGGCTGCATCACCTGACCAGGTTTTAAGCCACATGCTTCTTCTGGCCGAATTCACTAAGGCCGAAGTCCTGGCTGACATTCTTACAGACTCTGCGGAAGAATCAGCTAGATACCCTACGGCCCGAAAAAGGAGAGGGAAAGATTTTAGAATCTGCTCTCTAGAAGTACCTGCCAACAAATGGGTTTGTATTTGTGTCAGCCATACTTCCAAATTCCTGGCTACACAAGTGGAGGCCAGAGCTGGTTTAAGATTCCCAACAGCTGAATCCCAAGCTCTGTGAAGGAGGATATCTTCTTTTTTGTCCATCGGATCCTTAAGCGTGCCCATATCGTCAAACACCAGGTCCGAGTTTTTTGAAACTTTTGAAAGAGGTGCGTCCAACTTCGGATTTTTGTTCCACGGCTGTGCTGCATCCTCATCAAATGGAAACCTTCTTTTTAGGTTACCAGAAAAGAAAGGTTTTCTCTCTGGATTTTCCCACTCCAGCTTGATAGTATCAAGGATGGAACTATGCACTGGAAAGACTTTAGATTTCTTTCTGTGCAAACCTTTGTACATAAGGTCATGTTTAGACAATTTTACTTCCTCCTCTTCCATCTCAAGTGTTGTATAGATAGCCTTAAGTAAGTCATCTACATCCTCTAAAGATAACTTAAATCTTGAGCGCCGAGTAGACTCTCTATCCCTGGGCTCTGTATCTGACCCTGATTCCTCACGAGAAGAACGGGTAGATCTGACCTCCGCCTCCGAGTCCTCACTCTCCACATGCTGTGGAGCGCTAACGACTGAAGTCCTTAATGGAGATGGATTCTCCGCAGGAACCTGAAGCTTGTCAATTAGAGTCTTAAATGAGCTAAAGGTAGACGTAAGCTCATCTCTAACTGAAGTCAGCATTTTCTGACATGAAGCTACCGGGTCATCTTTAACTAGGCCTTCTATACAGGTGCGGCAAACAGCTTTGCTCCATGAGGAGTTTAATTTGTTTCCGCAGACCGCACATTTCCTTTTAGGTGGCTGCGTTTGGGCCTTGTCCTGAGTCTTGGCCTGCAAAACAACAAATGATCCCAATAAATACCATGCCACAAATACTCCAAAACACCCCATGCAGGAGGAAAGGAAAATGTGCCCCCTTCATCTAGTCCCTACTAGTTACAAGGGGAAAAAGACACTCACAGGGTGTGCAAGTAAGTAAAGCCACTTCAAGCTTACCTGAGAGGTGCTGGTGTTAGGGCCTGCTTCCGCTGCCTGTGCAGGTGTTGCAGAGGAGTCCATCCTGCCCCTTTACTGGTCCGCAGCCTGTGCTGGGTTTCACCGTTTTTAAACGCCAGCTTCCCAGCGTCCCTGTTCGCGCCATTTAGAGACAGGTACTTGTGTCTCTGGCATCCGCTGATGACATCACACGCCCCCGAAGTAACCCCGCCGGGTACTTCCTGTGGGCCAGCTTGGAGCGCATAAGCTCCGCCCCTTCGCGTGCGGTTTCCTCTTGTCCCCTGCATACTTCAGCCACGCTGTCTGCAGGGAGAGAAATGCCGACTGCCGCCATGCGGCTCGCGGACCGGAGCACGGATGTACACTGCGGTACTGGCATTCCCCATGCACTGAGAAGCAGGGACAGCCGCAACATACCTACTCCCCCGGTGGATGTGCCGCTCTGGGATAAGAGAAGGTAGGATAAAAAAATCCCCAAAAAAAGCCATTAGGAGCCCTGCTCATGAGACCTAGGGGAACCAGTTCCAGAAACATGTTACCCCCCGTCCGGAGGAAACACTAATACTGATGTGGGGCCTGGAGGACCGCCCTTTTATCTGGTGGGGGTAACGTGTATCCTGTCCTGGTAGGAGGAGCCCTAGGTCTCATGGGCTGTCCTGAAAGACGCTTGAGAGAAAAATTGTTACGTCTCTGAACTAATAAGAGCCGGTTCACACTGGGGCGGCACGACTTTGGGGGCGACTCGGCAAGGCGATCTCAAGACGACTTGAGAGGCAATTTGCAAAATGACTTCTGTATTGAAGTCAATGCAAGTTGCCCCCAAAGTCGTACAAGAACCTTTTTCTAGTGTCGCTCCTATTAGAACGGTTCTATTGAATAGAGCGGAGCGCGACTTGTCAGGCGGCTGAGTCGCCTGACGAGTGGCCCCTGTGTGAACCGGCTCTAATTCAACCTCACTCTAGGGAATTCAATAAAGCATTTAGGAGACTTTTTTCTGGAGGTAGTTCTCTTTCAAAATAAAATACTAATGAAGACTCCTAGGAGGTATGACATTATTTTAGCCTAGGCCAATATCCAGAAAGAAATGGGAGAAATGTAAAAAAAAAAAAAAAAAGTGTAAATATAATATACCATCCTCCTAAAAATATTTTATGTTGATTGAGCGAGTTTAGTTACACTTTAAAAAGTAACTCTTCATTTACTGATGAAACCCCCCCCCCCCCCCCCAAAAAAAAAACGATTTTTATCAAATGTTCTAGCACATCCCTACCTTTTGTTACTCTGAAGAAATAGCTGTTTGTTTACCATGTCCTCTGCAGAGTGATTCTGAATGGGAGGGTCTGGTTCATTATAATCATTTGGTGCACACCCAGTGTTCTAATGAGAAAAGCTACAGTGTCTCCATTCCTTTGTAAGTGTTGAACTCTAATGCGGCGTACACACGATCGTTTTTCATGCCGTTAAAAATGCAATTTTTTTTAAAATGGGCATTTAAACCGATCGTGTGTATGCTCCAGAGCATTTTTAACGGCGTCAAAAACGGCCATTAAAAATTTTGAACATGCTCTATTTTTTCACGTCGGTTTTCATGTCTTTTTTTTAACGACGTGAAAAACGATAGTGTGCATGCTTTTACGAGGGGAAAAAAATCGCGCATGCTCAGAATCAAGTATGAGACGGGAGCGCTCGTTCTGGTAAAACTAGCGTTCGTAATGGAGATAGCAGATTCGTCACGCTGTAACGGACTGAATAGCACGAGGCTGAAAAGCGCGAATCGCCGCTCAACAAAGTTTACTAACATGAAGGGTGGCGCCATTCGAATGTAACTTTCCCTTTATAGTGCCGTCGTACGTCACTGCGCTTTGCTCGAGCGGTTTTTTAATGATCGTGTGGATGCAAGACAGGCTTGAGAGGAAACATAAAAAAAAAACGACGAGAAAAACGTTGGTTAAAAAAATGGCATGAAAAACGATCGTGTGTACGCCGCATTAGGGAGCATTTCACCAAAACTGAAATTTATATTGCAGGAGGTGCCTCCAGGTTTGCATATTGCATTGAATTTTACAGAAAATTACAGTGGCTGCAGATTGAAAAGGAAAAGGTAATTTGGAATAATATTATAGTTCAACTTGGCTCGTTTAGTAATTGTATATGCTATATTTGTTTTATTTTCTACATTTGGTTTCCATGAAAGTGGGATTGCTCTTTAGGTTAAATGTATACAAAGGGTCAGGGATATTGGTGTTGTCATTATCCAGATATAGCATTGGTCAGATTTGGAAAATGACAAACTCACGGGGAAGGCAGACCTGATGGGAGACTAAGAGACTAGTCCTCTATTAGGTCCACCTTGCTATTGATTGACAGCAGTGGGCGGGTTTGAAAGCCACCATCCACCCAGTTTTGTGCACTAGCAATCAAAAGCAAGGCAGACCTGATGGGGAACTAGTGTCTCAGTCCCCCATCAGGCTCTGCCCACTACAAAACTCCTTGGCCTGTCTATGTGATGAGCACGGTGGCCGGGGAGGGAACGGACCAGTATGGACACGCCTACCTCCAGGCTAGCCTTCAACAGATTCACTCTAATCCACTTTACTGGATTAGAATGCCCACTAAAAACATGGCGGAGTCTCAGTAAGGTTCTGTCCTACCCAGTCTAAGCTAGACAGATGATTAATTAATCAGGGAAACTAACACCTGGCTTATTGACAACCTTTGCACTGTCCGTCATAAAATAACTGGTCCAGAGGAATTGTTTTTTTACACCCAGTAATTTAAATATATGGGCTAGATTAGATGTACATAGTTAGTTGTTAGAGTAAGAAAAATGTGGCTTGGCTGAGAGCCAGGCCTGGGTTGAATCCTGGTTAGGGTTGAGTGACACAGGGAGGCTGGATGACTCAACAAGCAGCATCTCTGGTGCCTCCCCCTGCTTTCTGAAACCTTGGAGAAGTTTCCTGGAGTAGTGGGCAGAAGCCAGGAGGAGCTGCTTTGCATATATATGAGGTCCTGACCAATCCCCGGCAGAAAGGGGCTGTAAGAGGGCCTGTTTACCTCATAAATGTGCATGGGTCCTGCCAGCAGGGGGCAGTCAAGTGGAAGTTGGATATGGATTGCTGTGGTGTTGGGGGCCCTTGAAGGGGTCCCCTAGTCTGGGGGGGGGGGTGACCTCAGGCCTGGGGCTCGGGTGTTGGAGGGATCCCCACAACACACGGAGGAACCCCTTCCTGGAGGCATGGGAGCAAGGAGAGGACAGCAGGAGAGAATTAGCACATCTGGGAGATCTCCTGAGGAGTCAGCCAGGTGGCTGGCGAGTGTTTCAGTCTGGAGAGGACTGAGGAGAAGTAGCCAGGAGGGCTAATGAAAGGGGCAGCTGCAGCCAGGCAGGTTGGCAGTGCCTGAAGAGGTGGTGCTGGAATCAGTAGCCACAGGGATGTATGCTGGACACTGACTTTTTTGCTACACACCTAAAGGGTTCCTGCCTATGACAGGCTTTTGCTCAGAAATCTGAGTTTTTTTTCAGATTAACCATCAGTGTGCCGGTGGAGTTCTGCAAGCAAGTGTTCTGGAGGAAGAGAAGGAGTGTATTGTAGCGGGTGTCAAATTTAGTGGGGTGTATCTGGGCAATAGATGGCCCAGATACATTGATTTTAGGGATTTATGGACACTTTGGAGTGTGGGAGGTATGAATGGTGTCATGTTCCCTGCGGTCCCTAGGTGGCACTGTCGCCTGGGACCGGGGGTGGAACTGCCATTCTAGAGCCGTGCCCTTTTTGTCCTCTCGCAGCAGTGGTACGGCGGGGCGGGGAACCCGCTGTGCCTGCTGGGAGAGGATATAAAAGGGGGCAGACATCTTACGCACGAGGTCCATTCCCCAGGCA
This sequence comes from Rana muscosa, assembly GCA_029206835.1. Taxonomy (NCBI): domain Eukaryota; kingdom Metazoa; phylum Chordata; class Amphibia; order Anura; family Ranidae; genus Rana; species Rana muscosa. The sequence goes on from CM055117.1 coordinate 1,045,001,556, forward strand.
CCTTCGGCCTGGGGGCTGCTGCGGTTCGTCTGTGCCCAGGCGCCCTTGGCCTGGGCGCGTGGAGTCGAGTTCCATCCCAGGCACCTTCAGCCTGGGGTGAGGTACTTTACAGGGAGGCCTGGGGCCCAGTACCTTTGACTGGGTCACGCGATGGCGAAGCATTCCTAAGGTGCCCCCGGTATTGGGTGCCTGAATCCTGGGCGTAAGACCGGAGACGTGACCTCCCCGTAGAGCCAGCACAGCATTTGCTGGTGCCGCTGGAGGCCTCTGGTGACCGTCCAGATGGATGTCTTCCTCTGACAGGGGTCGTTTGTTCTAAAGGAGGTACTTCATGTTCTTATGGTCTGTGGCAGAGACCCATCTTCATCAGGTCAGTGGTAGGCCTCATCCAAGGCCTGTGACAGGGGCCTCAACGTTCACCCAGGTCAGTGTCAGTGACCAAATTCACAGTCGGTGGCAGCGACTGTGCGCCAAGCCTGTTTGCACTAAACGGAACAGGAGAAACGTATTCATTAGTTGTGCCTGGACCCAGTGGCAGAACTACCGCCATAGCGACCCACGCGGGCACTATGGGGCCCGCAGCCGAGGGGGGCCCTGTGACTCAGCACATAACCGCAACATCTAGGAGCAGCGATTCCCGTGTCCGTGGCCCTCACTGTCAGTGTCACATCAGCCTGTGCGAGATCATTGGCTGCATGGGTCATGTGATGTGACGTCTGTGCATTGCAAGCGGCGCGGTCTGTGATTGGGCCAGTGGACGCTAGCTGGTGACTGGTCTGGTGACTCTCTGGAAACATGTGGAGGCGGGGCGGGGGCTGAACTGTGGGTGATCGTGGCCGCCCAGAGAGTCCCGACTCCAGTCCCGCCTCCCTGCCTGCTGTCTGTCTCCTCTGAGTGCTGTCTGCCGCGGATGCCAGAGAAAGTGAAGAGACCATATCCTAGCAACCAAGGAACCCTTATGAAGGAGGACTCGAGAGCATGGTATTAGACTCCGCCCCCCCCCACACATTGTTGCAGCGGCTCCTGGAAGGTAAGGGGCTTTTGTCTTTTTGTCTCGCTCTAAGGGGGGTGCCCTGGGGAGTTCTATGCATGCTGCTATAAAGGGGGGCTCTGGGGGAGGTCTATGCTGCTGCTATAAAGGGGGGCCCTGGGGGAGGTCTCTGCTGCTGATATAAAGCCTTTATATCAGCGGCATAGTGCATAGACCTCCCCCAGAGCCCCCCTTTATATCAGCAGCATAGTCCTCCCCCAGGGCCCCCCTTTATATCAGCAGCAGAGACCTCCCCCAGCGCCCTCCTTTATATCAGCAGCAGAGACCTCTCCCAGTGCCCCCCTTTATATCAGCAGCAGAGACCTCCCCCAGGGACACCTTTATATCAGCAGCATGCATAGACCTCCCCCAGGGCCCCCCTTTATATCAGCAGCATAGACCTCCCCAGGCCCCCCCTTTATAATAATGGGGGGCCCGGGAGAGATCTATGCTGCTGATATAAAGGGGGGCCCTGGGGGAGGTCTCTGCTGCTGATATAAAGCCTTTAGATCAGCGGCATAGTGCATAGACCTCCCCAGGGCCCCCCTTTATATCAGCAGCACAGACCTCCCCCGGGCCCCCCTTTATATCAGCAGCATAGACCTCCCCCAGGGCCCCCCTTTATATCAGCAGCATAGACCTCCCCCTGGGGCCCCCACTTTATAATAAAGGGGGGCCCGGGGAGATCTATGCTGTTGATATAAAGGGGGCCCAGGGGGAGGTCTATGCTGCTGATATAAAGGGGGGCCCGGGGGAGGTCTATGCTGCTAATATAAATGGGGGCCCCGGAGGAGGTCTATGCTGCTAATATAAAGGGGGGGGTGAGTCTATGCTGCTAATATAAAGGCACACTAATCTAATGGGGTCACTCTGTAAGGAGGAGTGCTGATCAGTGGTGTCACTACAGTAGGGCTCATTCACACTATAGTTGCCACTGGTGCTGATATAAGATAACTCTAATAAGATGACCTAATGGGGGATGCTGACTGCCGATTTAATGGTTGCTGGCCAACCATTAGATCAACAGTCAGCACCCCCCATTAGAGACCCTCATTATATCAGAGTCACCTTATATCAGCACTCACCGCTTACAGACCCCCATTAGATTAGAGTCCGGTGAAAGGTGTCCAGTATTAAAGTGTTTTTTGGGATTTAACCAATAGAGCTTTATTTGTATGAAAAAAATGACACAGATGAATGACACCCAGCATCATTTAACCCACTGAGCCCAGGCTGTCAAAGGTACAACCCCTGAGGTTGGGTTCACATATTGCTTGTGGGGTCCGGACGTGTCTGTTCACTGGTTCAGGAGCAAATCAAGTCTGAATTTCTGCCTGAATTCGCTCCTGAACCAGACCAAAAGACGCACAGGACCCTTTTTGCATGCAGACTGTGGCCACCCCAGACCTGTGTGAATAATATTTTTTTATACACAGGTAGTCTTTCAATGCACAAATAGTGCTTAAAAGTTTATTTCATCACAAAATATATGTATAGTTTATACTACAAAAAAAATTCTGTGCGTCGCTAAAGTGTTCGGGTTTGGCTTTAAGAAAAGGTGGCAACCCTACCTGTGAGTTGGCGTGCAAATGACTGTGTGGGCGGCGGGTGAGCCGCCGAGCTGCCCGTCCGCTCGGCGTTCGCACAGTCAAACTGACTGTGCGAGCGGATGCAGCTGGGCGGCTCGGCGGGCGGGTGAGAGAGCGGACGGGGGAACTGCCTGCTGGGAGGCTCGGTGGGTGGACTGGCCAATCAGCGGGTGGCGGAGCAGAAAGATGACATCATCTCTCACCGCCTGGCGCCCGCCCTGCATCCCGGCAGTTCCGCCCTCACTCACTGTGCAGGCAGCAGAGAGATTACATCATCTCTCTGCTGCCTGACTCAGACTGGGACATAGGAAGTGACAATCCCCATTCCCCACCTTAGCAGGAAAGTGACAATCTGCAACTTGTGGCAAGTGACAATCCGCAACTTGTGGCAGGTGACGTGGCAAGTGGACAATTTGCAACGTGTGGCAGGGGACGTGGCAAGTGGACAATCCGCAACTTGTGGCAAGTGACAATCCGCAACGTGTGGCAGGTCATGTGGCAAGTGACAATCTGCAACGTGTGACAAGTGACAATCTGCATCTGGTGGCAGGCGACGGTGGCAAGTGACAAACTCGGGGCTCCCACTGATTCTGCATTATGGTGAGTTGAACTATTTAATTTTATATAACAATGTAATAATAGAAATAATGTGCTACAATCATCCTGACACCATAACAACCATGGTGCCGTGATGATTGAAGTAATTTCCCAAATAAATTGCCCGCAAAAAAATCCATGGAGGTCAGCAATGTGTGTCCTTCAGGGGCTGCATACAGTATACTGCATACCGTACTTTGTTGTTCGAAATTAATAAAAGCTGTTGCCTGGGTACTGTGCCACGTGAGTGTGGTAATCTGTTGTTCAATGGCACAAGTTTATTTTTATGGGGGGGGGGGCCCATACAACATTTTGCTATGGGGCCCTGTGATTTCTAGTTACGCCCCTGCCTGGACCTACTCTTCCCTACACCTTGTCTGTTCTTTTAAAGTTCAACCAGCCTACCCATTGATCAAAGCAAATAAAACAGAGTTGGACTTTTCATGGTGTGGAACTCGTGTTACTGGAAGCTAAGTGTCCCTGTCAGTGACAGTGGCAATCATCCTCCACAGAGGAAGCTGAGGCTCCGGCCTAAAACGCAGACCCGAAGGTAAACGGTTTAGCTCATATCTCTGCATCCTACATCAGAGAGCCGAGCTGGTGGTGTGCATCTTTCCCCCTTCTCCCAGATACCCCTAGACGAGTAAAACCAGCCACAGGGAGAGGGGAGAAGGTGGGGGAAAACCGCTACAGTATATATATAGACTGTATATAGGAAAGTTGTCCCTGAAGTTGTTATGAAGACAAGTGGTCATCCCATAATTTCCCAATCCCTATCCAAGTTCTAATCCCTCAAAAAACAAAAACAAAGCACTGGACTGTTCTCTGACTCTGGAGTGTCTGTGGAGATTTGGTGTGCCTGACTTTGCAAGGTGGGGGAAAAACAGAGCTTAATTTTTAGCTTCCCAAAGTTACATAGGGGTCATGGGCGTCCGCAGAACTTTTTTTAGGGGGGGCATCATTTTAGGGTCACCCATGTGCCGCCCCTTTTCGACAATGTCATTATCACATTGTCATGGTCAGAGACTGCAGGCATAGTACAGTCCCTAGGATAAGTAATGGATAATGGCCAGGCCCTCTTACTAGACCCAGCGAAACTACAGCAGTGATCCCTCCGGCTGGACGATCGCTCACTCTGGGCTCCCGGGGGTGAGTGTGGTCAGTAGTGTAGCATGTCTGTACCCTGGTAGTGGCTCAGTCATTCTCTCTCTGGTGGCGCTGCGTAGCATGCCTCGCTCTCTGGTGGCGCTGGGTAGCGTGGCTCTTTTGTGGCGCTGCGTAGCGTGGCTCTCTCTGGTGGCGCTGGGCAGCGTGGCTCTCTCTGGTGGCGCTGGGCAGCGTGGCTCTCTCTGGTGGCGCTGGGCAGCGTGGCTCTCTCTGGTGGCGCTGGGCAGCGTGGCTCTCTCTGGTGGCGCTGGGCAGCGTGGCTCTCTCTGGTGGCGCTGGGCAGCGTGGCTCTCTCTGGTGGCGCTGGGCAGCACACGCCTCTTTCTTTGTCCTGTAGCACTCACTCCCTTAGCTTTTTTCCAGGCTGCAGTCTCTCAATCTCTCTTGATCGAGCGGTAGCCTCCTATCCTGTGGAAAATGGGGTCACCAATCTTCGGGACTATATGTCCCATGATGCTCTCCTCTCCTAGTCTCCTTTGATTGGCCCTCAGTTCAGGCCAATAGGGAAGGCCAATAGTGAAGGAACGGAGCAGGCAGAAAAATGGGCGGGGAACCTAGTGAGAGCCACCGCCTCTTCTCCCTGACAGGAGAAAGGGGGGGGGCGAGCTGGGAAAACTTCTGACAGCCCGTAGCTTGCCTTTCTACTGACACAGCGCCGCTGAGTTCTCTGCTGGACTGAGCAGGGAAAAGAGCCCACAGTCACACTACACTGAGAGGGAGGCTTGACAGCACCTCGATGGTGTCACCCCGCTGGCTGCCCGCACTCCGATAGCGACAGTACTGTGCTGAATGTGCCTGATCCGATCTCTGATTTCAGAGGGGGGGGGGGCACTTGACCCCCCCCCCTACCTGCGGACGCCCATGATAGGGGTTTATTTACTAAAGCTGGAGAGTGCAAAATCAGCCTTATTTGTTACTCCAATCAGCTTCCAGGTTTTATTGCCAAAGCTTAATTGAACAAGCTGAGGTTAGAAGCTGATTTGGTTTCTATGCAGAAGCGATTTTGCACACTCCAGCTTTAGTAAATAAACCCCATAATGTCTTCCTTGTCCATTAAAAATGAAAACACACAGTATACTGATCCTCCATGCCCCAAATACAGGACATACAACTGCCTAGTTCTAAGACTAAATATGGTATTTCAGAATCTCTATACAGAAGGAAAATCCTTTTAAAATGATAAATCAAAACACGCCAATCAAATCATTATGTGCTTGAATCATCAAGTTCTATTCATCACATTCAGGAAGTTATCACAATTTATTGTATATCTCCTGGTTACCTGGTACAGAGGATAGGGCAATTATCTCATTTGGTGGTGCTCCAAAGGACCAGGATATCTACCCTCTCGTGGGGCTCAGATTTGGCATTCTACTGCTATTAATGTGTAAATACAAATTTTAGACAATATTTTTTTTCTCTAGCTTTGGATATCTCTGGAATAGGGTAAGGCTTGATTCACACCATTGCGAATTGGATGTGGAGTGCCCGCAATCAATTCGCAATAGCAGGATATTTTGACTATCTCTCTATGGAGCCGGTTCACATATCTCCGCTGCTGCTCTGGTGTGAATTTGTACAGAAACCCTGTGCGTCTTTTGGTATGTTTCAGGTCTGAATTCAGCCCAAAATTCTGTCTGAAATGGTGAACCAGGACGCACTGGACCCCTGCTGGGAGCCGCGTGCGGCGATGGTGTGAACCCAGCCTCAAACCTCTGTCAGATTTTTTTTTTTTTTTTTTTAAGTCTGGTTCCTTTTTTTAAATCTTCCCTCATTGTGATCACAGTCTCTGGAGGACACTGCTGATCACAGATTGAGACAAAGAGCCAATCAGCGGCTCTTCACCACGTGTGTCCGATCACGTATGTAAACAGAAGCCAGTTATCGCCATTCCATTCCTCATGATGACAGCGTAAGGAGAGGAGAGACGATAACCATCTTCTCTAAAAGGGACATGCACACTGGTTATCAGTGTCCTGATTATCAGTGCAGTCCCAACAGTGCCCTCCAGTGCTGCTAATCAGTGCCCACCAGTGCCTCCTCATCAGTCTCACCTATCAGTCTCGCTTATCAGTGTCCATTGACACCTATCAGTGCCACCTCACCAGTGCAGCCTCATCAGTGCCCACCAGTGCAGCCTCATCAGCACACATCAGTGAAGGAGAAAAATTACCTGTTTGCAATTTTTTTTTTAACAAACTATGAAAAAGTTTTTTTTATTTTCAAAATTATCAGTCATTTGTCATTTACTTAAAGCGGGGGTTCCACCCGCGATTTTTATTTTATTTTTTAAAGTCAGCAGCTACAAACACTGTAGCTGCTGACTTTTAAAAAGGACACTTACCTGTCCTAGGCGCCCGCGATGTTGGCCGCCCGAGGCCGATCCCTCGATCCTGGCAGGTCCCGGCGCCACCATCCTCACTAAGGGAAACAGGCAGTGAAGCCTTGCGGCTTCACTGCCCGTTTCCTACTGCGCATGCACGAGTCTCACGACGCTGTATAAATGGGATACACTGGGATACACACAGTTCCCAGAAGGCAGCGCGCCCCTTTTACCAGAAGACAACGTGAGGAGGATGAGGGAGAAGACCTGCCGCGGACCAGGAAGAGGCAGATTAGGAACATCTGCATAGCAACCGCTTTTTCTGGTGAGTAAAACATTTTTTTTTCTATTTTCTTTGCAGGATTTTTGTGCTTTTAATTTTTTTTTAGGGTGGAACTCCACTTTAACAAAAAAATAAAAAACCCCAGTGGTGATTAAATACCACCAAAAGAAAGCTCTATTTGTGTGAAAAAAAAAAAAAAAAAAAAATCTAATTTGGGTACAGTTTTGCCTGACTGCGCAATTGTCATTCAAAGTGTGACAGCGCTGGAAGCTGAAAATTGGCCTAGGCAGGAAGGGGGTGAAAGTGCCCAGTAGGCAAGTGGCTAAGCTGCTTGTGGATGGTGCCAAGACAGCAGGTGACCATACTGTCCAGGCAGACTGGGTCTAAGGTTGTATGTCAATGTAACTAGCAGCATTTTAAAAAGAGCAATCTATGTAACGGCAGTGAGGCAACCCTGTATCCTGGCGTAGGCCAACAAGGCCCAGGCCTAGGGCAGCACTTTGCAGGGGGGCAGCACGGAAAGAGTCCCCGCTGGCTTGCACTACACTGTTAGTGTAGCCCCAGTCTTATGGGGAGGACTGGGCTGAGAGGCAAATTAGTCTAGCGCCCCCAAAAAGTGGCCGCACTGCTTCCGGTATGTGGGCGGCCGGCATTCCGCAACTGTGGGGGGGGGGGGGGGCTGCTTCTAATTTTGACTGTCCTATCATCCTGGAGCACAGACCTTACTCCCTGTGCTATATGTTTTCTGCTGCACCATTGGCATGGTTATATCTTCTTAGTCCTCTCCATAAAATTATCAGAAATTTGTGCTTAAAGTAGAACTATAGGCAACACTTTTTTTTTTCATTTTGGATAGACAAGGGAGGGTTATAGCCCCTGTCAGTTTATTTTTTACCATCCCTATCCCATTGCAGAGATTTCCCTTCACTTTCTGCCCCATAGCCAAACAGGAAGTGAGAGGAAATCTATGCAAATTAAGGGAATCCATTAACCCCCCGACCCAGGCCCTCAGAACTAGTGTCCCCCCTCGAAAATGTCACGGCGGGTCTTAAACAGAAATGGGTGTGGCCTTGACAGGAAGGGGTGGGTCATATTTAAATTGGGGGGTGCACAAGTTTAGTCAGGCCTAGGGCAGCACAAAACCTAAATACACTTCTGCAGTGAGGTATGGTCTTAAACGGGTAGTAAACCCTCAGATTTTTTGACATTAGTGCATCCTATGCATTAGGGTGAAAAAACTTCTGCCAGTCACCGGCCCCCCAGCCCCCCCCCCCCCCCCCCCCGTTTTACTTACCTGAACTCCGAATTTCCGTCGGCGAGAATGCGCTGTGCCTCTTTCTATATTTGACTTACTGGTTAACAAGCCAAGACATTACAGAAATGTAACAGTAGTTTAGAGAACTTACTGTAGATAGTGTTTAATATTTTCTGCCTTCATTTCATCCCAGAATGCTTTTCTCATGCTTGGAGTTTCTGGAGTGGCCCTCGAGTGTCCAGTGGATTTCGCAAACCATCCTATTTGAGGAAGACAGTAATGTGTAAAATGCAACCATAATAAGATCCTGTACTGTGTTCTCTTCAGATTTCAACATAACATGGCAAAGTAAAAGACGTATTAAATAAAAATGCTACTCGATACACATGATTAATGAAGTTATTATTTAACAATGTAAAAATTTACTTTTCATTTTCAGATTTCACATATCAAACTACAACCCAATCAGGCAGCAAATAGAGATGCTCAAAATTGTACAGGCACTGCAGTGGACAGACCTATACAAAGGATTTCTGGTAACCTCTTAACCCTAGAAGGTTTTGCCCCCTTCCACATTACATCTGCATGGGGCGGTCCTTAAGGCGTTAAACTGTAGGGTGCGTGCGCGCATGGGCAGTAGAGCTAACTCGTCAAAATCTGCTGCTGGAGAGTCACCGGAAGTGACGTAGTTGGCTATTTCGACAAAACACTAGCTGAGAGAGAGAGAAGAATGCTGGGTGAGGACATAAATAGCCTGGTCCAGGGAGAAGCCTACGGCTGAGAGCAGGGACCCGGGCGCTCCGGGGGATGTGAGCAGGCGGTGCGGGGCTAGGCAGTGCGGAGAGTCTCCAACAATTGAACGAGTAGATTCATCATTGCCAGCTCCCTGTTGGCCGAGTGACTGTTGGGGGTCACTCTCGTCATCTCCAGTACAGTTACAACTGAATCCCAGCATTGCTACTGTAGGTGCATGGCCAGGCACCCTTTACTGGTTGCAGATTCTTCAAGAGCCTGTTCCGGGACATCCCATTCCCTTGAGCCTTGGTTTCAGCAGGATTGGTGAGCAGGCAGAAGCCCACCCTGTGTACACCCCACAAAGACACTGCATTCAGACACCTTTATCCCATCTCTTTACAATAAAGTGGTTGTAAAGTCAGAAGGTTTTTTATCATAATGCATTTTATGTATTAAGATAAAAAGCCTTCTATATGCAGCAGCCCCCCTAATACTTACCTGAGGTCCATCTCTGTCCAGCGAGGTTTACGAGTGTCTCTGCCTTTCCGGGATGCTCCCTCCTGATTGGCTGAGACACAGCAGCAGCGCCATTGGCTCTTGCTGCTGTCAAAGTCAGTTAGCCAATAAGGGGACAGAGGGGGCGGGACAGGACCACAGCTCCGTGTCTGTGTAGGCACTCAACAGGATGGAGGGGCAAGGAGCTCCGAAGAGGGACCCGAGAGGAGGAGGATCCGCGCTGCTCTGTGCAAATCCACTGCAACAGAGCAGGTAAGTATAACATAGTTACATAGTTAGTCAGGTTGAAAAAAAAAAGTCACAAGTCTATCCAGTTCAACCATAAAAAAAATATATATGTATATGAAGCGGGGTATTGCCCCTTTAATTCCTAAGAGACTACAGTACCCAGTACACCTTGAGGCACCCAGGGTGCATTGCCCCGTGCTAAGACTGCTGGGGTGGACTTTATAAGAGGGAGGCGGGCCCCAGTTCTTTCTCTTTGGACACCGCCCTCCCAGCAAGAGGATCCCTGTGCTGATCTGCTGTGTGTACAAGGCCTGAAGCCTGGGCCTTGTGTTCTTTTCCAAAGAGCCTTCCGCTCCACCGAGGAGCCTGCGGAGCATCTGATCCTGGTGCTGAGTGCTGTTACCAGGAGGACCGAAGACCCGGGTGTCGTGGACACTGTGAATTAAGTCACAGCAACAGAAGTAACGGACAAGGACTAGTCCGGTTGGGTGAGAGAGCACCTGCTCAGAACTACACCACAGTATCTTTAGGCCCACTGACTGTATTCAGGGCCACCACAGTGATTGCAGTTACACTTTGAGTATCTACAGAACTGAGCCATCAGTCTCCCTAGCATTATAAAGTTACCGATTATCGTTACTTTGTTGGATTACAATTGTTCTTAAAGTGCACCACCGTGTTTTGCTAGCGAAGATTTCTTCCACAGAACTATACCCAAATCATAGTCAGGCCTGACTGGGTAGTGTAGGACATTGCTGGGCGCCATTTTGTCCACGAGGGAGGATAGCTGCAGCGGGGTCTGTTAAACTGTCTATCATATTGCTGAACGTTTTGATGTTTTAATAAGTATATCCATATTGCAGGGCTCTGCATATGACATTGCATACTGTTTATCATTTCAACCTTTACCAACAGTAAAATATTAGAGTTAAGTATATTGGTTGTCAGTGTCATTTACTGTTCTATACCATTACTGTGTGCCTTACTGTGGGATTGTGTCATAGAGAATAATAGAGTGATTGCAATTCTATCATCCCCTTTACTAACTGTGCCACAAGAGGTTAGAGCCGATTGCCGGGGGTTGACAGCGGTGCACTACAGGGCCCAAAACAATCAAGGCAGCCCTTTTAACTGGAGGTATCGCTACATATATAATATCATACAATCCCATATACCTAATTCTATACACACAGTTGATCCAAAGGAAGGCAAAAAACCCCAAGAAATCATGATTCAATTTGCTACAGCAGGGGAAAAAAATTCTTTCCTGAGGCAATTGGATTTTCCCCGGATTAACTTTACCTATAAATGTTAGTACCCAGATATATTATGTTCATTTTAGGAAAGAATCCAGGCCTTTCTTAAAGCAATCTACTGAGCTGGCCAGAACCACCTCTGGTGAAGAAACCTTTCCGTATTTGGAGATGAAATCTCTTTTCCTCTAGACGTAAAGAGTGCCCCCTTATCCTCTGTGATGACCTTAAAGTGAATAGCTCAACACCAAGTTCAGTATATGGACCCCTTATATATTTGTACATGTTGATCATATCCCCCTTAATCTCCTCCTCAAGAGAGAATAAATTCAGTTCCTCTAATCTTTCCTCATAGTTGAGCTCCTCCATGCCTCTTATCAGTTTGGTTGCCCTTCTCTGCACTTTCTCCAGTTCCCCGATATCCTTTTTGAGAACTGGTGCCCAAAACTGAACTGCATATTCCAGATGAGGTCTTACTAATGATTTGTACAGGGGCAAAATGATATCTCTCTCTCTGGAGTCCATACCTCTCTTAATACAATGTAGCGATACCCCTAGCTAAGAGGGCCGCTGGTATGATTTTTCGGGCCCTGTAACACTCGCTGTCAACCCCCAGCAATTGGCTCTAACCTCCCTTGGCACAGTTAGTAGGGGATGATAGAATTGTGTAATCTGTGACTCTTGGCAGCACAATCCCACAATAAAGACACACAGCAGTATGGTATAGTTATCACTAACTGTTTCTTCTGCACAGTAAATGACACAAACGACTGGTATACTTAACCCTGGTACTTTACTGAGAATAATGGTTAAGCAGATAAAACAGTATACATAAACATATGCAGAGCCCTGCAGTGAAAGAGTATTGTAACAAAACGGACAGATATACAATCCTGTGACAAGAAACTAACGGACCCCGCTGCAGCTCTTCTCCCTCGTGGGCAAGATGGCGCCCAGCAATGTCACTACTACTAAGTCAGGCCTGACTACTATGTGAAAGTTCTGCAGAGAAAGATCTTCGCTAGCAAATGGTGGTGTACTTCTGGAACAATTTGTAATCCACAAGAAGAAAGGAATTTGATAACTTGGTGAACCCAGAATAAATCTACTAGCGTTATTTAATGCACTGTCCCTCCGGTGTGCAACTGCAAACACTAACGTTAGTTCCGAACAACAGTTACTGGGTCTAGAGGTCCTATATTATTTTCATGAGCAAGTGCTCTCTCACCCAACCGGAACAGTCTGTGTCCGTATCTTCCGTCGCTGTGTCTTGGTACACAGATTCCACAACACCCGGGTCTTCGGTCCTCCTGGTAGTAGCAGAACAGCAGCAGGATGCGACGTCCCTCAGGCTCCTTGGTGGGTACGGAACACTCTTTGGAATAATACAGGCCTAGGCTTCAGGCCCTGTATTCTCAGCAGACTTCGCACAGAGTTCCACTTGCTGGGCGGGCGGTTTCCAAAGAGAAAGTTCTCTGGCCCGCCCCCTGGTTAAATACCCCGCCCCAGCAGTCCTTGCGCGGGGAAATGCATCCTGGGTATGGTAGTCTCTGGGCCTTAAAGCAAACACCCGCTACAACAAGAAAGGACTTTGCTCGCTTTGGAAACCGCAGCTTGGCATTGCATGTTATTATTGAGCTTATGATCTACCAAAACCCCCAGATCCTTCTCCACTACGGATCCCCCCAGTTGTGCTCCCCCTAGTATGTATGATGCATTCATATTCTTAGCCCCCAAGTGCATAACTTTAGATTTATCAACATTAAACCTCATCTGCCACATAGTCGCCCAATTAGACAGAGCATCGAGGTCGGCTTGTAAATTGGAGACATCCTGTAAGGATGTTATTCCACTGCATAATCCAAGTATGCAAAATCCAAGTATACCACGTCCACCGCCACGCCTCTGTCCAAGGCTTTACTTAACTCTTCATAAAAAGAAATCAGGTTTGTCTGACAACTTTTGTCTTTCATGAATCCATGTTGTCTGTTGCTTAAATAGTTTTTTCCAGCAAGAACTCGTCTATGTGGTCTTTTATTAAACGCTCCAGTATCTTCCCGACTATAGGAGTTAAACTAACAGGTCTATAGTTACTTGGTAAAGACTTTGTTCCCTTTTTAAATATAGGCACCACATTGGCCCTGCGCCAATCCAGTGGTACTATTCCTGTCATTAATGAGTCCCTAAAAATTAGATACAATGACTTTGAAATTACAGAGCTCAATTCTTTTAGGATCCGTGGGTGGATGCCATCTGGTCCAGGTGCTTTATCCACCTTTATTCTGTCTAAATATTTCTGGACCATATCACTTTTGAGCCATTGTGGATTTGGGGCTGTGTCACTACCACCCCCATTATGGACATGAGCTCCCCCATGCTCCTTTGTATACACAGAGCTGAAGAAAGTATTTAATAAATTAGCCTTCTCTTTGTCCCCAGTCACCCACTCTAGATTATTTTGTAAAGGGCCTACATGCTAATGCCGCGTACACACAACCGTTTTTAATGACGAGAAAAATGCATTTTTTTTAAAAAATGGTCATTAAAAATGATCGTGTGTGGGCTTCAGAGCATTTTTCAAGACGTGAAAAATGGCCATGAAAAATTTGGAACATGCTCTAATTTTTCTCGTCGTTTTTCAAGTCGTCGTTTTTCTCGTCATGAAAAACGGCCGTGTGTAGGCTTTAACGACGTAAAAAAAAAAACGCGCATGCTCAGAATCAAGTATGAGACGGAAGCGCTCGTTCTGGTAAAACTAGCGTTCGTAATGGAGATAGCACATTCGTCACGCTGTAACGGACTGAAAAGCACAAGGCTGAAAAGCACAAATCGTCTCTCACCAAACTTTACTAACACGGGGATCAGCAAAAGCAGCCCAAAGGATGGCGCCATCCGAATGGAACTTCCCCTTTATAGTGCCGTTGTACATTTCGTACGTCACCGCGCTTTGCTCAAGCATTTTTTTCCCCATGATCGTGTGTAGGCAAGGCAGGCTTGAGAAGAATCACGTCGAGAAAACGTTGTTTTTTTCAATGACATTAAAAATGGTCGGGTGTACGCGGCATAAGTCCTGGAGGGCAGCCCTCATCCTTGGAAAATTTGCTCTCTTGAAATTAAGTGTTTTTATATTTCCCGTATGTGATTTTTGCTTACAGCTAACATCAAATGAAATCATGTTATGGTCACTGCTACCCAGGTGTTCCTTTATCTTAACATTAGTAATACGCTCTGCATGGTTTGAGATTACCAGGTCCAACAGAGCATCATTCCTAGTTGGGGGCCGCAATAAACGGGACCATAAAATTGTCCTGCAATAGGTTTGTAAATTTTTGCCCTTTAACTGTCCCAGCAGTGCCATTACTCCAGTCAATTTCTGGGTAGTTAACATCTTCCATTATTTTACCGTCCCAGCCCTTGCAGCCCTTTCCATCTGTGCAAGGAGCTGAGTCTCCACCTCCTCATTAACATTGGGTGGTCTATAACAAACTCCAATGATTAACTTTGAACTACGCACATCTATATGCAGTTCAATCCATAATGCTTCAGACTCATCACACTCCATCCACATGTTTGTTATTTTAATATAAAAAAAAAAAAAAAAAAGAGAGACTATACAATCACTTTAAGGCCTCAAAAAGAAAACACTTTGCACATGCAATTTTCTGTTGCTGGTCGCCATTACACAGCAATCCTTCTGTTCCCTTGTTGAGCTAGCTGAAGACATTGAACATCTACATCACAAGGACTCCTCCACTCTCCTCTTCTCCCCCCAATTAAAGGGACTCTGTGCACAATATCTGCACACATTAAGGGGAACTCTACTTAGAGATGAATTATTGCATTTCTTGTTGTTTTATAATAGTGCCACAAACTTGTTGGGCCATTAGCATCAAGATTTGAAGGCAGCAGCCTGACATAAAAGCTCATTCTCTTCCCTTTTATACCTGGCGTCATAGGTTTTCAGGGCCTACAGCTTTTTTTTGATATTTTTTTTTTTTTAACCTAAAACCAAAAATCGTATATATTGCAGCGTACCAGTCATTAGGAGGTAGTGGCTGCATTCATTTTCTTTTTTAGTCTTTTTTTCACCTGGTGATCTGGCCAATAACACCCCTCCTGTATTAGAGTGCCCCCACTCTGGATGAAGAAGCACAGGGGACACCTTTAAATAGCAGCATTGTCAGTCTGGAGGGGGAGGGGTGTGCTAGATGTACTAGAAAATGTAAATACAATAACAAATTGAAGCCAAACTCCAGCTAACACTTTATAATCAATAACAGCTATTTTTTTTTTCCTATTGGGATAAAGGTTTTACATAAATAAATAAAAGCTGATCATTGTAATCCCCTCTGTCAGCGGTAAATGGCTTGTCTCATCCCTGTAAGCGCATACATATGGAAGAGAGCTTGTTCTTTTAAAAATAGAACAGATTTACTAGTCAGATCATCAGGAGAAAATAAGAGAAACTGAGCCTAAAAAAGAAAACAAATGCAGCCATCACATCTAAGAACTGGTAAGCTGCAATAAAGTGAAGGTTTTCTTTTGGGTTCAATACTTCTTTAGGCCTCATATACACTGCTGGTAAACGGACGTTTTTTTTCAGCTGCCCCTGAATAGTGATGTCGCAAACATAAAATTTTCTGTTCGCGAACGGCTAACGCGAATTTCCGCAAATGTTCGCGAACGGGCGAACCGCCCTAGACTTCAATAGGCAGGCGAATTTTAAAACCCACAGGGACTCTTTCTGGCCACAATAGAGATGGAAAAGTTGTTTCAAGGGGACTAACACCTGGACTGTGGCATGCCGGAGGGGGATCCACGGCAAAACTTCCATGGAAAATTACGTAGTTGACGCAGAGTCGGGTTTTAATCCATAAAGGGCATAAATCACCTAACATTCCTAAATTGTTTGGAATAACGTGCTTTAAAACATCGGATATGATGTTGTATCGATCAGGTAGTGTAAGGGTTACGCCCGCTTCACAGTGACAGACCAAACTCCCCATTTAACACACCGCAAACAACCGCAAACAGTCCATTTGCACAACCGCAAGGCTTTAATGATCACCTTAGATGATCACAAAGAAAATTTATCTTTTTTCTATGCAAAATTATCCAGCCGATCGCTTTTGGTCTGTTCACAATGAAGCAACGACCTTATCATCTGGGGTGTGCCAACATTGCCATTGCCAACACACCCATAGAGGTGGTCGCTTCATTGTGATACGCAAGCCCCTTCACCAGTCACCACAACAAGGTAACAATCACGAAGGGGAATTGACACATTTATGTGCTTTTTTTTTTTGTTTTGTTTTTGCAGCCACAGTGCAGCACCAGAGGCCAGAAAAATTAGGGATGTACACATGCCTGAAACACTAGGTATTGTTGCAGCCGCTGCTGTAGCAGCGGGCAGAAAAATTGATGTTTTCCAGGCAGAAAGTGCCCTAAAACATTGCGGCTTGAACCCTAGTTGGTGGCGGATAAGTCACGCAAGTCATCCGGCATGCAGAGATAAAATACAGCAGCGTGTGGACCATTTTTAGCCCAAGGCAGCTCATCTCATCAGGCCTTTTTTAGTCAAATGTATCGCCCACTGTCAGTCCCTTCGGGATCCATGCCTCATTCATCTTAATAAAGGTGAGGTAATCTAGACTTTTTTGACCTAGACGACTTCTCTTCTCAGTGACAATACCTCCTGCTGCACTGAAGGTCCTTTCTGAAAGGACACTTGAAGCGGGTCAGGCCAGAAGTTCTATCGCAAATTGGGATAGCTCAGGCCACAGGTCAAGCCTGCACACCCAGTAGTCAAGGGGTTAATCGCTCCTCAGAGTGTCGATATCTGCAGTTAAGGCGAGGTAGTCTGCTACCTGTCGGTCGAGTCCTTCTCTGAGGGTGGACCCCAAAGGGCTGTGGCGATGCGTAGGACTTAAAAAGCTCTGCATGTCCTCCATCAACAACACGTCTGTAAAGCGTCCTGTCCTTGCCGGCGTGGTCGTGGTAGGAGGAGGATTACTTTCACCTCTTACCCTGTTAGATTCCCGTTGTGCTGTGACATCACCCTTATACGCTGTGTAAAGCATACTTTTTAATTTATTTTGGAACTGCTGCATCCTTTCCGACTTCCGGTAATTCAGTAATTTCAGGCACTTTCTGCTTATACCGGGGGTCTAGTAGCGTGGCCACCCAGTACAGGTCGTTCTCCTTCAGCCTTTTTATACGAGGGTCCCTCAACAGGCACGACAGCATGAAAGACCCCATTTGCACAAGGTTGGATGTTGAGCTACTCATGTCCCATTCCTCGTCCTCAATGATCTCACTGAAGGTCTGTTCTTCCCCCCAGCCACGTACAACACCACGGGTACCAGATAGGTGACAACGAGCACCCTGGGATGCCTGCTGTGGTTGGTCTTCCTCCTCCTCCTCAAAGTCACATTCCTCCTCTGACTCCTCTTCCTCAGACTCCTCTTCCAGCGTTGCCGCAGGTCCAGCAAGCGATGCTGATAAGGCTGTTTCTGGTGGTGATGGTGACCACAACTCTTCCTCTTCCTCTTCACGCTCATCTACGGCCTGATCCAGCACTGTTCGCAGGGCACGCTCCAGGAAGAAAACAAATGGGATGATGTCGCTGATGGTGCCTTCAGTGCAACTGACTAGGTTTGTCACCTCCTCAAAAGGACGCATGAGCCTACAGGCATTGCGCATGAGCGTCCAGTAACGTGGCAAAAAAATTCCCAGCTGCGCAGAATAGCACCCCGGTCATACAAATACTCGTTGACGGCTTTTTCTTGTTGGAGCAGGCGGTCGAACATTAGGAGTGTTGAATTCCAACGTGTCGGGCTGTCGCAAATCAAGCGCCTCACTGGCGTGTTGTTTCGCCACTGGATATCTGAAAAGTGCGCCATGGCCGTGTAGGAATGCCTGAAATGGCCACACACCTTCCTGGCCTGCTTGAGGACGTCCTGTAAGTCTGGGTACTTATGCACAAAGCGTTGTAAAATCAGATTCAACACATGTGCCATGCACAGCACATGTGTCAACTTGCCCAAATTCAATGCCGCCAACAAATTGCTTCCGTTGTCACACACCACTTTTCCGATCTCCAGTTGGTGCGGAGTCAGCCACTGATCCACCTGTGCGTTCAGGGCGGACAGGAGTGCTGGTCCGGTGTGACTCTCTGCTTTCAGGCAAGTCAACCCCAAGACGGCGTGACACTGTCGTATCCGAGATGTGGACTAGCCCCTGGGGAGCTGGGGGGTGCAGTTGATGTGGAGCAAGACGCAGCAGCAGAAGAGGACTCAGCTGAGGAGGTTATCGAAGAGGATGGAGTAGGAGGAGTAGAGGAGGTGGCAGCAGGCCTGCCTTCAGGTCGTGGCGGTGTCACCACCAACTCCTCTGCAGAGCCACGCATTACATGCTTGGCAGCCGTCAGCAGGTTTACCCAATGCGCAGTGTAGGTGATATACCTGCCCTGACCGTGCTTTGCAGACCAGGTATCAGTGGTCAGATGGACCCTTGCCCCAACACTGTGTGCCAGACATGCCATGACTTCCTTTTGCACAATAGAGTACAGGTTGGGGATTGCCTTTTGTGAAAAGAAATTTCGGCCGGGTACCTTCCACTGTGGTGTCCCAATAGCTACAAATTTTTTGAAGGCCTCAGACTCCACCAGCTTGTATGGTAAAAGCTGGCGGGCTAAGAGTTCCGACAAGCCAGCTGTCAGACGCCGGGCAAGGGGGTGACTCTGTGACATTGGCTTCTTACGCTCAAACATGTCCTTGACAGACACCTGACTGTGGGCAGATGAGCAGGAACTTCTCAAGGCGAGAGACGGAGTGGCGGATGGTTGAGAGGGGGCAAGGACGACAGCAGTGGTTGACGTGGCTGAAGATGCTGGACCAGGAGGAGGATGGTGGCTTTGAGCTTGTGTGCTGCTTGTACTCGTCATCATGTGTTGATCCCATAGGCGTTTGTGATGTGCGATCATGTGCCTTCGCAAAGCAGTTGTACCTAGGTGGGTGTTGGATTTCCCACGACTCAGTTTCTTTTGGCACAGGTTGCAAATGGCATCGCTGTTATCAGAGGCAGACACACAAAAAAAATGCCACACTGCTGAACTTTGCAATGACGGCATTCTGGTGGTGGCAATAGCATGCGTTGATTGGCGTGCTGTCTGGCTGACCCCGGGTGCCGATACATGCTGTCTGACTGTGCCACTAGCTCCTTGCGACGACCTACCCCTGCTTCCAACTCGTCTCCTCCTCCTCTCTGTCTCCCCATCTGAACTTTCCCCCTGTTCTTCTTCTCTTCGAGCGGGCACCCACGTGACATCCACATCATCATCATCATCAACCGCTTCACTTGTATCTGACAACTCAGCAAAGGAAGCAGCAGCGGGTACAACATCATCATCATCACACCGTACGTCCATGTGTGTAATGCTGCCTGACTGAGACATATCCCTTTTATCTACAACCTCTGGCAATAATGGTTGCGCATCACTCATTTCTTCCAACTCATGTGTAAATAACTCCTCTGACAGATCAAGTGAAGCAGCTGTGGTGCTAGTGTTGGCGGCAGGCGGGCGAGTGGTAACTTGACAGGTGCCGAAGCTGAGATGGAGGAAGATGGTGCGTCAAGGTTCCGAGCGGAAGCTGTAGAAGATTGGGTGTCCTGTGTTAGCCAGTCAACTATGTCCTCAGAACTTTTCGAGTTCAGGGTACGTGGCCCCTGAACACTGGGCATTATTCTTGGGCCAAAGGGAATCACAGCACCACAACCACGACGGCCCCTGCGGGGTGGCCTGCTTCTGCCTGTCATTTTTTTTTAGATTAGTTTAGTTGTACTATGCGTGCAAGCTACTGTGGCACCAGATATGAGTGCCACTGTGCACTGGCAGAAGTTGGCAGAGTAGACGCTGTAGGCCTGAAACACACGCTGGCAGGCAACTGACTTGTATTCTATTGCAGTCAAAACTGTTGTTTTTTTTTTTTTTTTTATGTAAGCTACTGTGCCAGGAAAAAAAAAAAAAGCAGACTGATGTACTAGCCCTAAAAAGTGCTTTTTGGGGTGCTGTCAGGACGCTGTCCTTACAGCAGAGATCAGATGAGTCTTTCAGGAGTGGAGTGGACACTGAATACACTGGCCTAGCTATAGATTTCCCTATTAAATCAGCAGCAGCTACACTGTCCCTCCTCTCACTAAGACTGCAGCTTCCGAATGATTTCTAAAATGGATGCTGTCCAGGAGGTGGGAGGGTCTGGGTGGGAGGGTATGCTGCTGATTGGCTGGAATGTATCTGCTGACTGTGAGGTAAACGCTTCTAAACGCAAACGCGGCAATTTAAACGCTGCAAACCTGAAGTTTTTAAACATTAGTCAAGTTAAATCGTTAAGGAGAGGTTGTAAAACGTTCCGTGTACATGAAGCCTAAAAGTACAACTAAAATGCAAAACTTTTTTGTTTTCGTGTTGGATAGAGTGGAGAGGGATTAGAACACCTGTCAGTTTTTATTGTTGTCTGTGCCCCTGTTAGGAAGATTTACACTCTCTAATTGTCCTGTTTACCATTATACTTGAAAGTGAATGTAAAAGAAAATCCCAAATTTTGGGTTGTCCCCAGAAAAGTAATAGAGGGGAATCGTCCAATGGGGACATTAATTCTGGTGACCTGGGGGTCCCCAAGGGATTTCCTCTCAGTTCCTGTTTTGGCTATGGGACAGGAAGTGAAGGGAAATCTCTCCAATGGGGCAAAGATGGCAAAAAATTATTTGACAGGTTATAACCCTCTCTTACCCTATACAAAAATAAAAATAAATAAAAGTTTGGCCAATACAGTGGAACCTCGGATTGCGAGTAACGCGGTTAACGAGCGTTTCACAATACGAGCAGGATTCAAGCCTTTGCGGTGTGCAGTACCGCATTTGGCCAGAGGTGCGGGGGCGCCGTAACACTCTGAGCCGTTCAGAGCCGATCGGAAAAACTCGGAAGCACTCAGAAATACTTTGAAATACTCTGTTCTTGAGTGTTTCCGAGCGGTCTTCGAGTATTTCCGAGTCTCTCCGGCACCCCTCCACCTCTGGCCACATGCGGTATTGCATGCCATAGAAGTCAGTGTGGAACAAATTATCTTAGTTTCCATTGACTTCTATAGGGAAACTCGCTTTGATATGCGAGTGCTTTGGATTACAAGCATTCTCCTGGAACTGATTATGCTCGTAATCCAAGGCTCCACTGTAGTTCTACTTTAGGTTTTGGAGTGGAGAGGGATCACAGAGGGATTTTTATTGCTGTCTGTGCCTCCATTAGGGAGATTCACCCTCTCGATTTGTCTTGTTTACTGTTATCACTGCAAGTGTAAGTGAAAGAAAATGATAAAAAATTGGGGGTGGTCACCAGAACAGGAATAGAAGGGAAATTTTCCAATTGGGACTTTAGTTCTGGCGACAAACAGGATTCCCTTGCTTTGGAGGGATTTCCTCTAACTTCCTGTTTTGGCTGTGGGACAGGAAGTGAAGGTAAATTTCCCCAATAGGACTCCGATAGCAAAACACAAACAAACAAAAAAAAAAAAACTTGACAGGGGTTATAACCCTCCCTTACTCCATCCAAAATAAAAAAAGTTTTGCCTTTAGTTCTATGTTAACCCCTTCCTGGGCAAGATGGACTTCTTGGTCCCATGATCAATGTGATTGGCTGCATAGCTCCCAACTGTCCCCGATTTCGAGAGACTGTCCCTGATTTGGAGCAATGTCCCTCTGTCCCTCATTCCTCCTCATTTGTCTCTCATTTTGGTCTGATCTATAGAATTGTATATAAAATGCACTTTGTATCTATCAAAAAGTGTTTCCCAGCGCTAAACCTTTCATCCGATTTCTAAATTGCTGCATTTGTAAATTCCGAAAGCGAATATAAAGGAATAGTAGTGGTAAAAAAAAGCACATGTGGGTCTAACCAATCTTGTATTTTTTTGTACAATTCTCCTTTAAGGGGGCGTGTCCTATGCCTGCATACCTTTGCTGATAGGTGTCCCTCATTCTGATCTCAAAAAGTTGGGAGGTATGTTGGCTGTCATGGTAGTCACATGATCAGGAGCTTCCACATTAGCTCCCAATCATAAACAGAGACCAGGAACTGTCTGTGACAGCACCATGAGCATGATTGCATCACAGAAACCATATCTGCCATGGCACGTATGTGACGTGTTAATGCCCACCCTCACTGCCAGTACACATATGGGTTACATGGTCGGCAATACCATTGCACAGAGAAGGTAAGTATAATTATACAGTGAAACCTCGGATTGTGAGTAACACGGTTAAAGTGCTTGTAAACCCACTATTGCAACTTGCACCTACAGGTAAGCCTAGATTAAGGCTTACCTGTCGGTGCAAGAAATATCTCCTAAACCTACACGGTTTAGGAGATATTTACTAAAATGACAGGCGTCGCTGTCTACGGCGCATGCGCGCCGTAGACAACGGCGCATTCATGGGGTTAATCCCATTCACAAATTCGGCTAGTTCCCAGCAATCGCTGGGCTTAGCCGAATTTGACGGCATGCGCGGAGTGACGTCTGCGCCGCTCCGGCCAATCACAGCCCCGGGAGCGGCGCTGTGATTTGCTGGAGCGGCGATACCCAGAAGTAACATTCCATCTATCGCCGCAGCGATGGCTGGAGAGAGGGACACAGACGGCTTCGGGGGCCCCGATCTAAGGTAAGTGATGCATAATGAGCTAGTATGCTAGTCATATTGGCTCATTATGCCTTTCTCTTACAGGTTGTTAGAAAAAAAAAAAAAAAAAATTATTGGGTTTACAACCACTTTAACGAGCGTTTCGCAATACGAGCATTTTTTTTTTTTTTTAAAACCTGACTCCGTTTGCGAGCAGGATTCAAGCCACAGCGGTGTACAGTACTGCATTTGGCCTGAGGTGGGGGGGCGCCGAGCGGAGCTGTTCGGAAATACTTGAAAAAAATCGGAAATACTCTGTTCCCTAGCCTTTCTGAGGGTTTCCGAGCTGTCCCGAGTATTTCCGAGGCTCTCCGGCGCCCCCCACCTCTGGCCACGTGCGGTATTGCATGCCATAGAAGTCAATGCGGAACAAATTATTTTAGTTTCCATTGACTTCTATGGGTTAATTCGCTTTGATATGCAAGTGCTTTGGATTACGAGCATTTTCCTGAAACAGATTATGCTCGTAATCCAAGGTTCCACTGTACCAAAATAGGCGTGCGCACAGGGTGTGCCAGATGTGCCCAGGCACACCCTAATCACCCTGTGCAGCACAGATTCCCCCTACTGCCCTGGCATCTCCCCTTCTCTCCTATTAGCTGTTGCTGCTGGGATGTTTTAGGAGTGGGGAAGGGGCCAGTAACTATGTAATTTACCGGCCCCTTCCCGAATGAACATAGTGAGTGATCAGTATTGTGTATTTTTGCCTTGGGGTGCACACCCTAATGCAATAGGCTGCACACACCTATGTGTACCTCACTGTACCTTGACATAAAAAAAATTGCATTTAATATCACTTTAAGCCTAAACTGGTGTATTCGTTGCTGCAAATAGAAAAAGTTTTGAATTCTGCTAAAGTCTAACGCAACTTTGTCGCCCATTATTGCTGCTGTGCTTTGCACAGATTAGCGCTGTATTTGTTTAATGCTTTGAGATTTAAAAGAAAATTAAAAAATAAGAAAATAATCAATACAATAAAGAAGCAGTCAGAGAAAAATACCTATGATGAATCCTAGGAGTAGAAATCCCACCGCTCCGACGGCCAGCGTAAAGAGGGTGCGGGTAGAGAACCCTTTAATCCTGGTGCCCACCTCATAGTCATCGCTACCCAGCAGTCTCAACATTTTCAGTTCTAGCTCTCCGGATGGTGTTTATACACAGAGGCCTCACACAGGGAGGAAGAGGAGACTGCTTGCCAGCATGTGAAACTCCTGCCAGACCTTGAAAGTTAACAGCTTCCAAAAGAAGTTCACCTAATTAATGCTGGACCCTCCCTTTCTCATAGGCATGCCTGGCTGAGCAGATCAAAGTTCCCTGAGAAACCTCATGCATAGATTAACTTGCAGAGAACAGAGTTATACTGAAGCTAATTCAATGAGTGCTAGCCAAGCGATTTTCAGAGATCAAGGTCGGATTCACACTTCTTGTGCGTTTTTCAGTGTCATCGTGGGATCTTCTGCATTTTCCCCCATGCATTTTGCACTTGCCTTAATAATAAAGTCTCTCTATGCTGATCTTATGGTATACAGAGAAAAAAAAAAGTATTCATACCCCTTGAAATTTTCCACATTTTGTCATGTTACAACCAAAAACGTAAATGGATTTTATTGGGATTTTATGTGATAGACCAACACAAAGTGGCACATAATTGTGAAGTGGAAGGAAAATGATAAATGGTTTTCAACATTTTTTACAAATAAATATCTAAAAAAAATGTGGCGTGCATTTGTATTCGGCCCCTTTAACCTAATACCCCTAACTAAAATCTAGTGGAACCAATTGCCTTCAGAAGTCACCTAATTAGTAAATAGAGTCCACTTGTGTGTAATTTAATCTCAGTGTAAATACAGCTGTTCTGGTAAGCCCACAGAGATTTGTTAGAGAACCTATGTGAACAAACAGCATCATGAAGGCACAACACACTGTTCCTCTGGTGTGCAATGTAACACTCCGGTAACGGTGGGCCCTGACCAAAGGATACTGCGCCTAAAAGATAGTCAATGAATACTGAGCAAGTGCTCTCTCACCCGACCGGACCACTCCTTACAACCGACTTCAGTAGTTGGTGCTCCAGCACACCGTCTCACGATACCCGTAGTCTCCGATCCTCTCGACCATCCGAGGGAGATTGGTGGATGAGACGACTCTGGGTTCTCCCGTGACGATCAGCAAGCTCTCCGGATCCCCTAGGCCCAGGGTCTCCGGCCTAGTCCAAAGCAACAGGCCCCAATGTAGGCTCCACTTGCAGGGAGGGCGGTGTCCAAAGAGACCCGCGTGTTGCTCCTCCCTGCTTAAATAGTCCTTCCCCAGCAGACCTTGCGCCGGGCAATGCACTGTGGGTGTCCCGCTGCATACTGGGTATAGTAGTCTTTGTACTCATTAAAGTGACACCCCGCTACACTATGTGTGGTGGAAAACTAACACTGTACATCACCCTGAACACATGAAACATGGTGGTGGCAGCATCAGTTGAATGGTGATTGACTTACATTACCGGAACTTATAAAACCAGTCAGTAGAGGTTTTAATTATATCAACTGTATGCACCATTACGTTTTTTTTTCATTTAAAATCTTCTATACCCTTTTTTTAAGAGTACCATACATCATACAGAGCAAGAAGAGGGACAACCGTGGAGGAAAGGACAGAGGGATTTGGTTCCAAAGAAGAGACAGTTATGCCGCGTACACACAATCGGAAATTCCGACAAGAAAAGTCGGATGTGAGCTTTTGGTCGGAAATTCCGACCGTGTGTATGCTCCATCGGACTTTTGCTGTCGGAATTTCCGCCAACCAAAGATTGAGAGCTGGTTCGGAAATTCCGTTTGTCTGTAGCAACTCCGACGCCCAAAATTCTGACGCATGCTTGGAAACAGTTTTGACGCATGCTCGGAAACAATTTGACGCATGCTCGGAAGCATTGAACTGAATTTTCTCGGCTCGTCGTAGTGTTGTACGTCACCGCGTTCTTGACGGTCGAAAGTTCAGAAAACTTGTGTGACCGTGTGTATGCAAGCCAAGCTTGAGCGGAATTCCATCGGAAAAACCATTCAAGGTTTTTCCGGCGGAAAATCCGATCGTGTGTACGCGGCATTAGAAGATATGCTCATAACTCCTAACCGTTTGTACGTTCATACGTTTGTATGAACGTCCTATGGATGTATGACCATTCCAGATGTGGCTGAATGTTACTGTTCTGCCTCCAGCAGGATATTAAGTTGTTTGTCTGCAATATCATAATTGACCACAAGATGGAGCCAGTAGTACATTTTCTGTGTTTGCAGGTTATAGAAACTGTTCAGCTTTAACAAAAATACACATTATTCTTCAGTCTAAGGAAGAGAGACAAGTGCATCCTGGGAACTCAGACTCCATCTTAGGGACTGAAAGAGAAAGAACCTGCTACCAGAGCACATGTTGACAGAGACTTGTATTCTTCTGTGCCCATAATTGCAGCAATGCCAGTGTAAACCTTACTGCCAACCAGTGCTGGGACAAGGTCATCCAGCGCCCAAACCAAAGATGTGAAACTGCCCCCCCTTTCCCTTGGGGCAGGGCGCCCTCATCCCTGCAATAAACTATTGTGCCCAAGGAAGCCTCCCCTCCTGCCCCCCCCCCCTGCCCCAGCCCTGCTGCCATCCACTACTTTATTGTACTGTATTTCTATGTGTTTCACATACTGATTATGTGTACTTTGTCTGTTTTCTTCCTTTAGTTTCACCCCACCCTGTTTTGTTTAATAAAGCTTCAAAATTACACTCAGTCTGGCTTATTGCAGAATAGGAGGATTTAGCTGCATGTCCAGTTACACACTGGGAAACGTGTATTGGGGGACAGAACAGTCACAGTTTTACCTGCAGTGATTACGGCACAATGTGCTCGTATACTTTGTGTTGACATATCTGCCTCTGATGGTCAAATTCAGTAGTACCCAAAAGGGTGACAACACTGCAGCTCAACTAAGAAAACGTTGTCACCCAACACAATCTGTGCTTGTACGACTTAATTAAAACTACTTGCTGACCGCTTAACTGTAAATATACGTCATTACTTTGACGTTAAAGTGGTTGTAAAGTCAGAAGGTTTTTCATCCTAATGCATTCTATGTATTAAGATAAAAAGCCTTCTGTGTGTAGCAGCTCCCCTAGCCCCCCCCCCAATACTTACCTTAGCCCCACCTCTGTCTAGCGATGTCCACGAGTCCCTCGGCCGTCCCGGGACTCCCCTCCTGATTGGCTGAGACACAGCAGTGGCGCTATTGGCTCCCACTGTTGTTAATCAAAGTCAGTCAGCCAATAAGGGGAGAAAGGGGGCAGGCCTAGGTCGCGGCCTTACGTCTGAATGGACACAGGGAGATGTGACTCAGCTCAGGTGCCCCCACAACAAGCTGCTTGCTGTGGGGGCCCTCACCAGGAGGGAGGGGCCAGGATAGCCAAAGAGGGACCCAAGAAGAGGAGGATCCAGGCTGCTCTGTGTAAAAGCAACTACATAGAGCAGGTAAGTATAACATGGTTGTTATTTTTATATAAAAAAAAAACAAGACTTTACAAGCTAGCTGCTATAACCTCCTGGTATCTTCTTTTTTTTTTATTCGGCGACTCTCTCTTAGATAAAAATGATCCCAACGGCAGATTCGCCACAAGATCCTTTTTATAGGTGGTGGAGGAGGTGCCCCCTCCCGACACATTCTGCGTTTTTTTTCCGGCTTTACCGGAGCCGTCAGTAAACCTGAAAATGATTTGGTCCGGCAGATGGCTAAGCAGGAATTCAAAATTTTTTTTTCTTCTTAAAGTCAAAATGTCAAAACATTTTTTCTTTTTCCTTTTGCTTTTGATGTTAAATATTTTTATTAATCCTTTGCCACATTACATTACATACATAACAATACAAAAATATTTATAAACACATACACATAACACACATATACGGTCTCAATGAATACCCTCTATTAAAATGAACTAAAAGCTTTAATACTGAGAGATCCGCTTATCCTGAAGGAGATATATCCAACTATATGGCCTTCCTATGCTAAATCCACTAGTTACAGGAGTCAGCGCATATAGGGAAGAGGGGGGAAAAAGGTGAAGAAAAGACAAAACAAACAGAACAAAAAGAAAAAAACGAGAAGGGAGAGAGAAAAAAAAAAAAGGGAAAGGGAAGGAAAACAGAAAAAAAGAAAGTGAAGGATTCCTAGTGAAAGTGGGTTATAAAAAAACTAAGTCAAGTGATGAATATTAATATGTGTAATGTATAATAATTTAAGGGGGCACCAACCCCAAGCCTACCTATATATATATATATATATATATATATATATGAATATAAAAAAAACACAGAAAGGGGAAGGAGGGTAAGAGGGGAAAACAGTGAAGGGGCTACTCCCTCCCACCCAGATACCCAATTCCCTCCATAAAAAACTCTGATTCCCTAAACTCTCTCCATCCTCTCCAAATCTTATCATACCTTGACCGACACTCCTTATGGATTGACAGCAGCTCCTCCATCAATCCAATTCTGTCTATCTCTCTTAACTATTCTCCCATTGATGGAGCTTTTTTTTCTTTCCAGTTCTTCGGTATTAAAGTGGAGGTCCACCCTGAAAAAATCTTCACACTAAAAATTCTATAAAAAAAATAAAAAATTAATAGAAAAAAAAAAAAATATATACTCACCCTAAATGCCTGTTGCTATGCGGAAGTCCCCTAATCTGCCGCTAATGTTCCTCTTCTCCGTCCGCGGTGGCTCTCCTTCCACTTCCTCTTCCTGTGAATGGGCCGCGCTGCCTTCTGGGAACTGTGTGTGTATCCCAGGAGGCAAGCCGACCATTCACAAAGCGCCGTGCGAGTGGCGCATGCGCAGTAGGAAACGCGCAGTGAAGCCTTACGGCTTCACAGCCTGTTTCCCCTACTCAGAATGGAGGAGCCGGGAGCCTGTCAGCAGCGATCGATCGCCGCGGCAGGACCGACATCGCGGGAGAGTAGGACAGGTAAGTGTCCTTATTAAAAGTCAGCAGCTACACTGTTAGTAGCTGCTGACTTTTTTTTTTTCCTGCACCTCCGCTTTAATGCTTTAGCTCCATTCAATAGGTATGGCACCAGAGTCATTCTGTATTTTTTCCCTGTCATCCCCGTATTATGAAACAGGCAGTGCCAGGGATCTTGTTTCACCTCAAATCCACTAATCTTCTTTATTATACTTAATATCTCTCTCCAGTATACCTGTATCAGGTGGCAGTGCCACCATATATGGGCATGTGTTCCCTCCATCCCGCACTCTCTCCAACATAAGGGTGACATCTCCCTGTTTATTCTATGGAGTTTCATTGGGACATAATACCATTTAGTTAGGAGCTTATAGTTCATTTCTTTTACCTTTGCATCTATTGATGTAGAATGGACATAGTCTAATACCTGTCCCTTCTTTCCCTCTGGTATAGTTTGGTTTAATTCTAATTCCCAACTTTCTAGTATTTTTAATGTCTCAAGTCCCCTTGTAGGTGTCAATACCCTGTATATATTCAATATCCCCTGTCTTCCTATTCCCCCCCTCTCTATTAGTTTTTCCCATGGGTTCAACTCATAGCTCGCAGGGGTTTCGGTAGTGTATTAACAAAGTGTTGAACTTGTCTATATCTCCAATAGTCCCCTGGAGTGGGTCCGTATCCTTTTGCTTTTAAAGGTAAATGAGAGATATGGGGTCTTTTTGAGCGGTCTGAGGACCTGTCATGCTTATTTCTATCCCTTGTAATAGGAGTAAAAGTGATCCATTTTTTTAAACAATATTTGTAAAAATAAAAAGTTAAATAAATAAGAAAAAAATAATAATTTGAAGCGCCCCATCCCTCCGTTTTTGCGCACAGAAGCGAACGCATACATAAGTTGCGCCCACATATATCAACCGTGTTTAAACCACACATGTAAGGTATCGCCATGATCGTTAGAGCAAGAGCAATAATTCTAGTTCTAGCCTAGGCAAGTGTTGCCTATTGAGATTTTTAAGTACCGTAGTTTGTCGCCATTTCACGAGCATACACAATTTTAAAGCTTGACATACTAGGTATCTATTTACTTGTTGTAACATCATCTTTCACATTATACAAAAAAATTGGGCTAATTGTCCTGTTTTTTTTTATTCATTAAAGTGTATTTTTTAAAAAAAATATTGCGTTTGAAAGACCGCTGCGCAAATACAGTGTGACATTAAATATTGCAACGACCGCCCTTTTATTCTCTGGGGTTTCTGCTCAAAAAAAAATATATATAATGTTTGGGGGTTCTAGCAAAAAATACAGATTTTTACTTGGAAACAACAAATTTCAGAAAAAGGTTTGGTCTTAAAGTGGTTAAAACAGAACATAAGATGATGCTATAATGTAAATGCTGGTGGCCTGTGCAGTTCTTGGCTGTGTTCATGAATGTCTGGCATAGATCCGCTCGTTCTGCAGAATCTCACCTTGTGACTTGCTGGAAAGTTAAAGTTTTGAAGTCTGAAAACTAGGGAAAAGGAGACTGAGAAAATGCTTTCTCCTGCCTGCAGCAAACTGATGACATCATCCCAACCTGGACAAAGTCTCTAAACCAGAGCTTAGTTTTAAATGATAAAAAGTACAGATTTTCTGAAACATTATACTATTGTTATATATCATGACACATTATGATTGTATTCATGCAGACATGTAAAAGGTCCACTTTAAAGTGGTTGTAAATGCTTGTTCACACCAGCCGCAGTGATGAAGAGCTGAGCTCAGTGGATCGCTTTTTTGCATTTTTATTTTTTTTGTAAACGAACTCTACTGAGATGTCACACAACCTCATAAAGTTTAATTGCTGGCCGTGCGGTGTGCGAGGTAGTGAATTGCCTCGCACTGTACTGCGCTGAAAAAAAGTACTGCATGCAGTACTTTCTTTCAGTGCATCATGCCTGCAACGCAGTGGTGCGAACTGGGCACATAGGAGACATGTCCATGCGATAGGACTGCACAGGAATAGCCACCCCCAAGGCATATCCCTCTATAGTGTGCACTTACCTCAATCCAAAGCACCAAGTGATTTCTTTCTGCTGTCTCATTCCTCTGCTATCTGTGTGAGTCACTCTGATGGTCTATGCCAGTGATGGTGAACCTTGGCACGCCAGGTGTTTTGAAACTACATTTCCCATGATGCTCAACTACACTGCAGCGTGCATGAGCAGCATGGGAAATGTAGCTCCAAAACATCTAGGGTGCCAAGGTTTGACATCACTGGTCTATGCTGACACCAGGCAATCCCAAATAATAGCCCCCCCCTCCAGCACACAGCAGGTGATTGACAGCCTCAACTGTGCATTTGAGTGTTTCCCTATGAGACTGTGTAGGGAGGAGTGTCCTTTGCCTCTTCTCAGGTCTCAGATTACACTCGGCTCTCTGCAGTATGCTGTTCAGTGTCTGATGTCAGAGCCCCGCCCCCTGACTTCTATAGCTGAGAAATGCTGTGTAAAATGTAGTAAGGGGAGAGACACTTTTTGGGAGAAAGACAGTGGTGCTGTGCACCCCGAATAATATATAAGGGAAGTTTCCCCCACTGGGGGTTTTCTCGGCAGCAAAAATTGGACAAAACTAGAATGAGTAAAGATAGTAAAATGAAGCTTTATTGGTGACAACCATGACAAATAGACAGTTGACGGCTAAAATATGAGCTCTGGTAAATGAGGCTAAAAAGATCAATACATGGGGTGCAAACAAAATGTATCACACAACATTATATAGGTATTACAATGTTGGTAGGTACAAAAATCCTTGATGCGTTTCGACCCTTCGGGGTCTTCTTCAGAGGATAAGTTTGCTGTTGGAGGATTGCATTGAATAAAATAATTTATGGTTTAAAGACATAATACTAACATTAATGAGGTCCTCTAAAATGGTCTTTACTTGATCCCAAAACCGCAGTCCACCGATTCGCCAATACCCCTGAGGGCGGCGTCCCATCCGCCCGAGCGTGGCTTACAGGGAGTCACACTAATAGGAGCGGTTCCCCACACACTGGAAAGGCATGGCAAACCATCTATCTAGCAATATATCTAATATATACATGCACGTGGGCCTTTACCTTTTGGCGTGACCATACATCCACCTACCTATAATCAATCCTCTGTACTATACCTTAGACAAATATAGGTCTGTGCATCATATTACACACCTATAATGGCGCTCCCTATTAAATAATTTTGCTGCAGGTTCTAGTCTCCTCCACTTCCTTCCATGCCTTGCCTGTGTGTGGGAAACCGCTCCTATTAGTGTGACTCCCTGTAAGCCACGCTCGGATGGATGGGACGCCGCCCTCAGGGGTATTGGCGAATCGGTGGACTGCGGTTTTGGGATCAAGTAAAGATCTTTTTAGAGGACCTCTGGTCATGAGATCTTTTTCAATACAACGTGATTGGTAACTATGCATTGGAATGCTCATTAATGTTAGTAATATGTCTTTAAACCATAAATTCATTTATTCAATGCAATCCTCCCATAGCAAACTTATCTTCTGAAGAAGACCCCAAAGGGTCGAAACGCGTCAAGGATTTTTGTATCTACCAGCATTGTAATACCTATATAATGTTGTGTGATACATTTTGTTTGTACCCCATGTATTGATCTTTTTAGCCTCATTTACCAGAGCTCATATTTTAGCCGTCAACTGTCTATATGTCATGGTTGTCACCAATAAAGCTTAATTTTACTATCTTTACTCATTCTAATTTTGTCCAATTTTTGCTGCCGAGAAAACCCCCAGTGGGGAAACTTCCCTTATATATGCTGTGTAAAATGTGTGCTTTATAAGGCTGTAAAGAAGAAATGGCTGTAGATAAACAGGTACAACTTATGTAGGAGGATGTTTCATCTCTGTGTATTAGACATGCGCACTGCTGAAAAATGTGTTAGTTTTTGTTCCATTCGTTTTTTTTGCTTTTTTCGGAAATTCAGAAATTTCGAAAATTCGGAAATGAGAAAATTAGAACTTAGAAAATACAAATTTTCAGATTTTTGAATTTCCGAATTTTCTAATTTCTGAATTTTCGAATTTGTAATTTTCTAATTTCAGATTTTCGAATTCGAATTTTTGAATTTCGAATTCGAATTTTCAAAAACCTGAAAATCGGAAAAAAAAGAAAGAAAATTAGTAAAATTTGAAATAACGAACGTATTTGTTACGTTCACTAACAGCCAAATTTAAAAGGAAATTCCAATACCTATAATTTAATAGTTAGCAATAGCTAAGTTATTAGTTATTATTTTGGATTTTCATGCTTTAGAATTTTCAGATTTTCATTTTTATTTTCCTAATTTCGAATTCCCAAATTTCGGAAATTCGAAATTTCCGAAATTCGATATTTCGGAAAATTCAAAATTTCAGAAATAAAAAAACGAATTGCACATGTCTACTGTGTATCTGAGGCCAGTCACTTCGCTGGGTATATGGAAGGGTTTACAACCACTTTAAAGAAAATCCTATAGAAAAGGTGAACACGAGATGACATTACGGATCTTTATGCCCCATACACACAATCGTTTTTCATGCCATTTTTTAAAACCAACGTTTTTCTCGTCGTTTTTTTTCATGTTTCCTCTCAAGCCTGTCTTGCGTACACACGGTCATTTTAAAAAACGTTCAAGCAAAGCGCAGTGACGTACAACACGTACGACGGCACTATAAAGGGGAAGTTCCGTTCGGATGGCGCCACCCTTCATGTTAGTAAAGTTTGTTGAGCGACGATTCGCGATTTTCAGCCTCGTGCTTTTCAGTCCGTTAGAGCGTGACGAATGTGCTATCTCCATTACAAACGCTAGTTTTTTCCAGAACGAGCGCTCCCGTCTCATACTTGATTCTGAGCATGCGCGTTTTTTTTCACCTCGTTAAAGCATACACACTATCGTTTTTCACGTCGTTAAAAAAAAACGACATGAAAAACGACGTGAAAAAATAGAGCAGGTTCGAAATTTTTAATGCCCGTTTTTCACGTTGTTAAAAATGCTCTGGAGCATACACACGATCGGTTTTAATGCCCATTTTTAAAAATGCCATTTTTAACGGCATGAAAAACGATCGTGTGTATGGGGCATTAGTTAGGTGTATGGCTGTCATGTTGATCCAGTGGCTTAACTGCATTCTGAGTCATTATGTGGAGCTGGAATGCTAATGCCTTGTACACACGATCGGGCTTTTGCCTGGCCAAATTCCATCGGAGAAAAATTTAACATGTTCTAAATCTAAACTCAGACGGAATTCCTCGGAATTTCTGATGAAAAAACTCAGATGGGGCTACACACGGTAGGAATTTCCGATGGAAAAAGTCTTTCTGACTTTTTCCATCGGA
Organism: Rana muscosa; assembly: GCA_029206835.1. Lineage (NCBI taxonomy): Eukaryota > Metazoa > Chordata > Amphibia > Anura > Ranidae > Rana > Rana muscosa. The sequence continues at coordinate 1,045,035,605 of CM055117.1, forward strand.
AATTCCGATCGTGTGTACGAGCCGCATTCCTTCTATGAGTCACTAGTATTCTTAGAATGAGGTCAACAATGGCCGCCCCCATATTTGCCCAGTACAGGCTTCCTTTAAATAAAAGATACAGACAGCTTATGATACTGAAAATTGGACTTCGCTTTAATCAGATATTGCGAGTTAAACGACATAATGAAAAGAAGTAACTCCCCAGAGTGTTAATGGAAACCATTTACTGTTCATTCTGAAGAGCAGATAAAAGGATTTTAATATGATAGCAGGAGTTGGCATACGGCTCTCTTTTGCCTCCCTACTAAGTAACTTAATAAGATTGCTTTTTTTCCTATCCATTAGGGCAAAGGACAACCATCTGTTACCCAGAGAGGGGGCTAAAAATAGTTCTGATGTTCAAATGAGTTAACATTTAAAGCACACAAAGTTTCACAGAGAGTAAAAGTTATATCATTTTTAAAGAAATGATGCCCAGCGTACCGTACTTTTCCTTGCTTTGGGTAGTACAGAGGTGACAGGTTCTCTTTACAGATATTACAGTATTCAGGTGCGTGAGAGCTTTCCTTTGCATAGACCAGAGTTAAAGGGTATCTCCACCTTTTGTGGGGAAACAGAATGAACTTTAATGGCATCCCAGTCTTAGTCCGTAGGGTCTAAACGCTTGCCGACCGCCGCACGAACTTATACGTCGAAAGAATGGCACGGCTGGGCAAATGGGCGTATATATACGTCCCCTTTAATTTGCCACGTGTGGTCGCGCGCCTCTGGTGGCGTGCTTGCGACCCTGTCGCGAGCTCCGTGACCATGCCCGCGGGACCCGTGGACACGATCGGGTCACAGAGCTGAAGAGCGGGGAGATGTCAGTGTAAATACAACATCTCCCCGTTCTTTCTAGTGACATGTCACTGATCGAATGCTCCCTCTCATCAGGAGCAGCAATCAGCGATGTGTCACTCGTAGCCACGCCCCCTAACAGTTAGAATCACTCCCTAGGACACACTTAACCCCTTCAGCGCACCCTACAGTTTAACCCCTTCACTGCCAGTGTCATTTTTTACAGTAATCAGTGCATTTTTATAGCACTGATCGCTGTAAAAATGACAATGATCCCAAAATAGTGTCAAAAGTGTCCGATGTGTCCGCCATAATGTTGCAGTCACGATAAAAATCGCTGATCGCCATTACTAGTTAAAAAAAAAAGAAATATTAATAAAAATGCCATAAAACTATCCCCTATTCTGTAGACGCTAAAACTTTTGAGCAAACCAGTCAAACGCTTATTGTTGTTTTGTTTTTTTTCCCGAAAAATATGTAGAAGAATAGAATAAGTATCGGCCTAAACTGAGGAAAAAAAAAGTTTTTTTATATATTTTTTGGGGATATTTATTATAGCAAAAAGTAAAAAATATTTTGTTTATAGCGAAAAAAAAAAAACACGCAGAGGTGATCAAATACCACCAAAAGAAAGCTCTATTTGTGGGAAAAAAAAATACGTAAATTTTGTTTGGGAGCCACGTCGCACGACCGCGCAATTGTCAGTTAATGCAGTTAATGCAACGTAGTGCCGTATCGCAAAAAGTGGCCTGGTCTTTAGCCAGCCAAATGGTCCGGGGCTGAAGTGGTTAATATTGGTTAATATTGAGTTGGCCCACCCTTTGCCGCTATAACAGCTTCAACTCTTCTGGGAAGGCTGTCCACAAGGTTTAGGAGTTTGACTATGGGAATGTTTGACCATTCTACCAAAAGTGCTATTGAGAGGTCAAGCACTGATGTGGATGAGAAGGCCTGGCTCGCAATCTCCGCTCTAATTCATCCTAAAGGTGTTCTATCGGGTTGAGGTCAGGACTATGTGCAGGCCAGTTAAGTTCCTCCACCAGAAACTCACTCATCCATGTCTTTATGGACCTTGCTTTGTGCCCTGGTCCAAATATTTTGGTGGAGGGGGGATTATGGTGTGGGGTTGTTTTTCAGGGGTTTGGCTTGGGCCCTCAGTTCTAGTGAAGGGAAAACATACTAGCTCATTATGAATTACTTACCTTACATCAAAGCCCCCGCAGCGGTCAGTGACTTCTGGTTATCACGGGCTCCGATTGGCTGGAGCCGCCGGTAACGGCACACTGACTGAAGCAACGGCACATACTTGCTTCAGTTTGCTTCAGTGCGCATGTGCCGTGCAGGTTTAGGAGATATCCTGGGTAGCTACAGGTAAGCCTTATTATAGGCTTACCTGTAGCATAAAGTGGTGGTAAAAAGTTTACAACCATTTTAAGGCATCGGCATACCAAGACATTTTGGACAATTTAATGCTCCCAACTTTGTGGGAACAGTTTGGGGATGGCCCCTTCCTGTTCCAACATGACTGTGCACCACTGCACAAAGCAAGGTTCATAAAGACATGGATGAGCGGGTTTGGGGTGGAGGAACTTGACTGGCCTGCACAGAGTCCTGACCTCAACCCGATAAATCACCTGTGAGATGAATTTGACAGGATACAGCGAGCCAGGCCTTCTCTTTCACATAAGTGGCTGACCTCACAAATGCGCTTCTGGAAGAATGGTCAAACATTCCCATAGACACACTCCTAAACCTTGTGGACAGTAGGTGTGAGATTCGTGTTCGAGTCAAACTCATGTTCGACTCTAACATCGTCTGTTCGGCCGCTCGCCCAATTTCGAACAATATGGGCCGAATTCGAGTGGCACATCACGGCCCATAATTCACTGCGTCAACGCAGTGCATTGCTGGCTGATGATTGGCAAAGCATGTACTATGACCCGCATGCTTGGCCAATCACTGCACCATCAGTATAGAGAGCCGTAATTGGCCAAAGGCAGGGTGCACATGCAGCAGAGGGCCATCAATGAGTATCTGTGCCAATATGGCACCAGGACAGGGTCAGGGGAGCTTTTCTTTTTTTTTGCCACGCCAGTGGGTCATGATCAGGGATGCATGCACTGTCCTGTCACCATTTGAGGAGGCCACGAGGATGGTGAGCAGTGACAGTGCATGCATCAGTGACACTGTCCCTCTTTTCCACCTGTTGGAGCACACGCTGCATGGAATAATGGACAGGGCACTTGAGGCAGAACAGAGGGAGGGAGAGGAGGACTTCCTTACCTCTCAAGGCCCCCTTTATCCAGACAGTGTTCCTGCTGCCCGCCGATCACGCAGGAAGAGGAGGAGGAGGAGAAGGATTGCTTCAGCATGGAGGTGGAGCCTAGCATCAGCAGCAGACTTCAAGGGATCATTTACAGTCCCAAGAAACCCATGGACTTGTACGTGGCTGGGGGGAGGTGGCTGCGGATCATGTCGTCCTTAGTGACCCAGAGCACTCCGGACCGAATGCCTCAGCACACCCACGCTGCATGGCCTCCCTGATCCTGCAAAGCCTGCGGAAGGATCCTCGTATTCGTGGTATCAAGGAGAGGGATCATTACTGGCTGGCAACCCTCCTTGATCCACGTTACAAGGGTAAGGTTGGGCACCTTATCTTGCCGTCGCAGAGAGAGCAGAGGATGAAACATCTTCGGGAGGCCTTGCAGAAAGGTTTGTGCAACGCGTTTCCAGAGCCTGGGAGGTTACAAATTCCTGGTCCTGGACAACGTGTTGCTGAGGCTTCGGTCAGTCACAGAGAGAGTGGTGGAGAAGGTGGCCATCTGACCGATGCGTTCAGACAATTTTTTAGTCCGCAGCCCCAAGGGATGATCGGTTCCAGCAACCATCGCCAGCGTCTGGTTTACATGGTGCAGTAATACCTAGGGGCAAGATCAGACTTGGAGACCTTTCCAACAGAACATACACTGGGTTACTGGGTCTTGAGGATGGACCACTGGCCAGAGCTTGCACAATTTGCAATTGAGCTACTGGCCTGTCCTGCATCCAGCGTTCTTTCGGAACGCACATTCAGTGCTGCTGGAGGCTTTGTAACCGATCACAGGGTGTGCCTGTCCACCGAATCGGTCGATCGGCTGACCTTCATAAAAATGAATCCGTCTTGGATCACCAGCTACCAAGCACCTGATGCTGATGTAACCGAATATTATTTTTTTTTTAATGTGAGATCCCTTCAAAACTGCCTATGCTGATGCTGAGTGACTATCCTGTTATGCTGAGTGACTATCCTCTTCCTCCTCAATGTTCATGCTGATAGCTTGTAATAACATTTTTGGTTCTGGGCACCGCCACCAGTGGCTAAGGCCCAATTTTTCTGCCCCTGTTTAACAGGGGCGTGTAATTAAAAATTTTAATGCAATACTTTGCAGCAGGGCTCATTCCTGCACTCCAACTAGAGTATCTGTGAGGGGTTGCAGTGTTGTGGCACCAGCACCAGTGCCTAATGCCGCGTATACACGACCGTTTTTAATGTCATTGAAAAAAACTGCGTTTTTCTCGACGTGATTCTTCTCAAGCCTGCCTTGCCTACACACTATCATGGAAAAAAATGCTTGAGCGCGGTGACGTACAACACGTACGACGGCACTATAAAGGGGAAGTTCCATTTGGATGGCGCCACCCTTTGTGCTGCTTTTGCTGATCCTTGTGTTAGTAAAGTTTGTTGAGAGACGATTCATGCCTTTCAGCCTCGTGCTTTTCAGTCCGTTACAGCGTGACGAATGTGCTATCTCCATTACGAACGCTAGTTTTACCAGAACGAGCGCTCCCGTCTCATACTTGATTCTGAGCATGCACATTTTTTTTCACGTCATTAAAGCCTACACACGGCCGTTTTTCATGATGAGAAAAATGATGACGTGAAAAACTACAAGAAAAATTAGAGCATGTTCCAATTTTTTCATGGCCATTTTTCACGTTGTGAAAAATGCTCTGAAGCCCACACACGATCATTTTTAATGACCATTTTAAAAAATTGCATTTTTCTCGTCATTAAAAACGGTCATGTGTACGCGGCATAAGGCACAATTTTTCAGCCCCTGTTTAACGGGCGTGTAATTACATTTTTTGATGCAATACTTTGCAGCAGGGCTCATTCCTGCGCTCCAACTAGAGTATCTGTGAGGGGTTGCAGTGTTGTGGCACCAGCACCAGTGCCTAAAGCCCAATTTTTCAGCCCCTGTTTAACAGGGGCGTGTAATTACAATTTTTTATGCAATACTTTGCAGCAGGGCTCATTCCTGCGCTCCAACTAGAGTATCTGTGAGGGGTTGCAGTGTTGTGGCACCAGCACCAGTGCCTAAGGCCCAATTTTTCAGCCCCTGTTTAACAGGGGCATGTAATTACAATTCTTGATCTAATATTGCACAGCAGGGCCCGTTCTTGCCCCCACCAAGAATAACTGTGAGGCCTTACAGTGTTGTGGCAACACCACCACACCGTCCACCACCAAAGGCTCAATTTTTCTGACCCTGTTCAACAGGGGCATATAATTACAATTCTTGATCTAATATTTCACAGCAGGGCCCGTTCCTGTGCCCACCAATAGTAACTGTGAGGGCTTACAGTGTTGTGGCAACACCAACACCTAAGGCTCAAATTTCTGCAGAGTATATAGGGCAGGCCCATACTTTCAAACATCCAACTTACAAACGACTCCTACTTGCAAACGGAAGGAGACAACAGAAATTGTCATTGGGACAGAAAGTGAGGTGAAATCTTCTGAACAGGTGCACAGACAGCAAAACAAAGATTACAGGGGTGATAACCATTCCCTATGTTTTCCAAAAAGCTTAAAAATAGATTTTTTGGCTGGAGCTACACTTAAACAATGTACCTGTTCAAATTACAAACAGATTCTACTTAAGAACAAACCTACAGTCCCTGTCTTGTTTGCACCGCCTGTATATTGCTGTTCAGCGTATATAGGGCCTCCTTTTTTTAATTTGGGTGCGGGGTTCCCCTTAATATTTATACAAGACCCAAAGAGGCTGGTAATGGGCTGGGGGGGGGGGGGGTTACCCATGCTATTTTTCTCAATGATTTTCATCCATATTGCCGGGACCAGACATTACATTAAAGCCGCAAGCAGTTTTGAATGACTTTTATTCCTTTTGAAATGTCATTTTGTGCAGGGACAGTTCTAAACACGGGAAACACGTGAAAAAAAAAAACATCAATTGCTGCCACTGTGCCCATTAAACGCAGCCACTGTGCTCAAACGCCACCAGTTTGTCCCCAAATGCAGCCAGTTTGTCCCCCCAAATGCAGCCAGTTTGTCCCCCCAAATGCAGTCAGTTTGTCCCCAAATGCAGCCAGTTTGTCCCCAAATGCAGCCAGTTTGTCCCCATATACAGCCAGTTTGTCCCCATATACAGCCAGTTTGTCCTCAAATGCAGCCAGTTTCCCCCCAAATGCAGCCAGTTTCCCCTCAAATGCAGCCAGTTTATCCCCAAATGCAGCCAGTTTGTCCCCAAATGCAGCCAGTTTCCCCTAGCCCTGCACTTACCTTCATTGGGTCAGCGTCGTCTTTCTTCCGTCCTCTGTGTCTTCTCCTGCCCTTGATGTCGCTTCAGCCAATCAGGTTACCGGTAACCAGACCCGGTGAACCTGATTGGCTGAGACGCCTGTCAGTGTTAACCAAGTGCATCCCCAGTGCGTCCCCTGGTTAACTATTTGGAAGCCGATTACAGCCCTCAGGCTTTAATCGGGAAGCCTATCAGAGCCATTGGCTCTGATAGGCACTTCCAAAAACCAACCAGCCGCTGTTATTCAGATGGCCGGCGCTCAGCAGGGGGCTGGCCATCTGAATAGTGGGCGGCAGTGGCGGCAACAATACATAGGTTCATGTAATGCATGAACCCATTTATTGTTGTGAGTGACGGGTGCAGGAGAGAGAGGGGGCGGCGCTCCTGTGCCCACTATGGACGCACCGCCACTGGGTCAGAGATAAAGTTGTGGAGAAGTTTAAACCAGGGTTATTTTATTAAAAAAGCTTTGTACATCTCACGGAGCACTGTTCAATCGAAAATCCAAAAATGGAAAGCGTATGGCACAACTACAAACCTACAAAGTCATGGCTGTCCACCTAAACTGACAGGCTGGGCAAGGAAAGCATTCATCAGAGAAGCAGCCAAGAGACCCATGGTAACTCTGTGGGAGCTGCAGAGATCCACAGCTCAGGTGGGAGAATCTGTCCACAGGACAACTATTATGCCGCGTACACACGATTGTTTTTAATGTCATTTTCTCGACGTGATTTTTCTTGTTTCCTCTCAAGCCTGTCTTGCAAACACACGTTCAATAAAAAAAAAGCTCTAGCAAAGCGCAGTGACGTACAACATGTGCGACGGCACTATAAAGGGGAAGTTCCGTTCAAATGGCGCTACCCTTCATGTTAGTAAAGTTTGGTGAGTGGCGATTCGCGCTTTTCAGCCTTGTGCTTTTCAGTCCGTTACAGCGTGACGAATGTGCTATCTCCATTACGAACGCTAGTTTTACCAGAACGAGCGCTCCCGTCTCATACTTGATTCTGAGCATGTGTGTTTTTTTTCCCCTCGTAAAAGCATACACACTACCGTTTTTCACAACGTTAAAAAAAACGACGTGAAAAACGACGTGTAAAAATAGAGCAGGTTCTCATTTTTTGAAGGCCATTTTTCACGTCGTTAAAAATGCTCTGGAGCCTACACACGATCGTTTTTAATGACCAATTAAAAAAATTGCATTTTTAACGACGTGAAAAACGGTGGTGTGTACGCGGCATTAGTCGTGCACTCCACAAATCTGGCCTTTATGGAGGAGTGGCAAGAAGAAAGCCATTGTTTAAATAAAGCCATAAGAAGTCCTGTTTGCAGTTTGCGAGAATCCATGTGGTGGACACAGCAAACATGTGGAAGAAGGTGCTCTGGTCAGATGAGACCAAAATTTAACTTTTTGGCCTAAAACTTAAGCAAAACGCTATGTGTGGTGGAAAACTAACACTCCACATCACCCTGAACACACCATCCCCACCGTGAAACATGGTGATGGCAGCATCATGTTGTGGGGATGCTTTTCTTCAGCAGGGACATGGAAGCTGGTCAGAGTTGATGGGAAGATGGATGGAGTCAAATACAGGGCAATCTTAGAGGAAAACCTGTTATGCCACGTACACACGGTTGGACACAATCCGACAACAAAACCGTGGATTTTTTTTCGACGGATGTTGGCTTAAACTTGACTTGCATACACACGGTCACACAAATGTTGTCGGAAATTGCGAAAGTCAAGAACGCGGTGACGTACAACACTACGACGAGCCGAGAAAAATTAAGTTCAAAGATTCCGAGCATGCGTAGAATTTTTGTGCATTGAATTGTGTACACACGGTTGGAATGTCCGACAACAACTTTTGTTGTCGGAAAATTTGAGAACCAGCTCTCAAATTTTTGTTGTCGGAAATACCGACAGCAAATGTCCGATGGAGCATACACACGGTCGGATTTATAGACAACAAGCTCACATTGAACATTTGTTGTCGGAAATTCCGACCGTGTGTACGTGGCATTAGAGTCTGCAAAAGACTTGAGACTGGGGCGGAGGTTCACCTTAAAGCAGCACAACGACCCTAAACATACAGCCAGAGCTACAATGGAATGGTTTAGATCAAAGCATATTCATGTATTAGAATGGCTCAGTCAAAGTCCAGACCTAAATCCAATTAAGAATCTGTGGCAAGACTTGAAAGTTGCTGTTCACAGATGCTCTCCATCCAATCTGACAGAGCTTGAGCTTTTGCAAAGAAGAATGGGCAAAAATGTCACTCTCTAGATGTGCAAAGCTGGTAGAGACATTACCAAAAAGGCTTGCAGCGAAAGGTGGTTCTACAAGGTATTGACTCAGAGGGGCTTAATATAAATGCACACCTATTTTCACATATTTATTATTATTATTGCTAATAATTTGTAGACTTGTAATTTATTGTTAATGTTTAATGTTCATAAAAATTATGTTTGTGTGATTGGCTCACTGATTTTCCCAGAAATCTGTGCTAAGATGCAAGTCAGATTTTAGGCATCCTCTGCAATAGAAAGTTCAGATTTAGTGAGATACTCCCCAATGGGCTAAATACTTTTACAGGAATTCCAACACTGCAGCTTTTCTCTTCAGAACACTAAGCGTGTATCAGATGATTATAATGAACCAGACCCTCCCATTTAGAATCAGTCTGCAAACATTCTGTTGAAACGAACAGCTATTTCTACTGAGCAGAAACAGGTAGGACTCTGCTACAGTGTTTGTTCAAATCTTTGCAGTGTACATAGATCACCCAGAGGGGAATGTTTATTGCTCAACAAAAGTGGAATTAGTCTTTAAAGTTAAAAGGAATTCAGCCACTATCTAAAATATGCTTTCTTTCTATGGGTCAAATCCAAAAAGGTACATGGCACCTCATGGATCTCTTTTATTTACATCTGGCCATACACGTTTCTTGTTCAATTTCCTTAAAATTTACATTCACCTATGAAGTGCAAGAGCCTTTCTGATTGCATACAAATGTAAAATGTTTAGGTTTGACCTCATATTATATGGTTTTGGCAAATCTAAAGGAAAATTATACAATGTATGGTCAGCCTTACCGAGTGCTGGGAGTACAACTATCACTATACTCCTGGAGCTTTAAAGGACATGCACTGCATTTTCACACACAGCAGCTCTGCTCACCCCCCCCCTTTTCTATTGTCCATTCACAGAAGGCTTTGTATTTTGTGAATAGGTTTATATAAAACAAAGTGCTTTGTGATTGGACAGGATGAGGGGAGAGGTGGGCAGATGGGCTGCATACAACTTTGCTGCTAGAAAAGGTCTAGTGTCAGAGCTCCGGAAGTACAGTGATAGCTATGCTTTTGGTGCTTAGTAAAATGTAAACTAAATTGAAGAGATACATCTATGAGGTGGCATGCACCTCACTTGACGTAACCAATGGCAACCTGGCACATTTTAGAAAGTGGCTGAATTCCTGGAGCAGCAGCCCCAAGAGAACTTGAACCCTCCCTTGAGGGAAAAAAAACCCCCTCTATTCAGGCCTCCTGCACATATTTCCTCCCCAGCCACCTCTGCCTCCTTCCAGAGATCTGCAGGGGCATTATAAATATTTAAAGTGGGGTTCCGGGCATAATTTTTTATTTTTTTTGCAAGCTAAAATTAATCACATTAAATAGTCCCTAAAACATATTAATAGCTCCCCAATCGTTCCAGAAATCATTGCAAACACTTGCCTTATATCCTCTAGCTCATGTTTTAGCCATACCCATCATATGTGTGGGCATGTGAAGCCCAGTTCCTTTTTCTTCCTGGTTTTCAGGGAGAGGTGCATGCTGGGCGATTTTTAGGCACAGTAATGCCCAGAGACTCCTGGGAAATGAGTGTCATCATTTCCCAGGAGGCAATGGGGTTTAGGACAGGAAGTTTAACCACCTAGGACCAGGAACTAGGCAGATAGAAGTATTTTATTTTTATTTTTTATTTATTTATTTTTACATTAAAGGCAAGCTGTTAATAGAAAGTTCATTTTTAGGGTGGAACTCCGCTTTAACTGATCATTTGAAACTCCTGGCCCTATGTTCTGGAAACTTTTTTTAGAGGCAGGTGGGAGTAATCAAACTCTCAGCTCAGGAAACCCTGAGCAGACCTAGATAATCAATTACTGCTCCACCCACTACAATGAAGCCAAAAAATAGGATTTTTATAACAGCTTACCTGTAAAATCCTTTTCTTGGAGTACATCACGGGACACAGAGCGACATAGTCATTACTAATGGGTTATATAGATACCTTCAGGTGCTGGCACTGGCAACTTCCAAAACCGGAAGTACCCTCCCCTATATAAGCCCCTCCCATCCGGGAGCACCTCAGTTTTGTAGCAAAGCAATAAGTGTCCCCAAAGAGGGGTGGGAGCTCTGTGTCCCGTGATGTACTCCAAGAAAAGGATTTTACAGGTAAGCTGTTATAAAAATCCTATTTTCTTTCTCGTACATCACGGGACACAGAGCGACATAGTCATTACTAATGGGATGTCCTAAAGCAATGCCCAACGAGGGGGGGGGGATACACCATATATAAGCTGAGCGCTATCAGACATGAGGATCTTTTGCGGCCTGCAACACACTGCGCCCAAAGGCGACATCCTCCTGACTTCTAACGTCCACCTGGTAGAACCTAGTAAACGTGTGTACTGAAGACCATGTTGCGGCCTTACAGATTTGAGCCAGGGAGGCCTGGTGATGCACTGCCCATGAAGTTCCAACTGCTCTCGTGGAGTGCGCCCTAACTTTGAACGGAGGCGGTCTCCTTCTCAAGCCATAGGCTTGCATTATGACCTGTCGAATCCACTTGGCTAAAGTAGATTTTGACGCTGCCTGACCCCTTCTGGGGCCTTCCGGCAGAATAAACAAAGTATCCGTTCTGCGAATCTGAGCAGTGGCTTTTAGATAAGCTTTAACTGCTCTTACTACATCCAAAGAATGCAATAACTTTTCCTCTACCGAAGTAGGTTTGGGGAAAAAAGAAGGAAGAACCACATCCTGGTTCAAATGAAACCTCGATACCACCTTAGGAAGAAAGGCTGGATGAGGACGTAACACTACTCTGTCCTTATGGATAACCAGATATGGCTCCCTACAGGACATAGCTGCTAATTCCGACACTCTTTTAGCCGAACAAATGGCTACTAGAAAAATCAATTTCCTGGTGAGAAGAACCAGGGAAATATGCTGTAATGGTTCAAATGGTTGTTTCTGTAGAACCGACAGAACCAAGTTTAGATCCCATGGACATATGGGAATATTAACCGGAGGACTAATACGCATCACTCCTTGTATAAAGGCTTTGACTAGTGAATGCGAAGCCAAGGGCCTTTGAAAAAATATTGACAAGGCCGAAATCTGACCCTTGATAGTACTCAAGGCAAGCTTCCTATCTACAGCCCATTGTAGGAAGTCCAGAATCCTACCTATTACGTATTTACGTGGATGCCATTTCTTGGCCTCACACCAGGCGATGTACGCCTTCCAGATTCTATAGTAGATCTGCCTGGATACTGGCTTCCTGGCATTGATCATGGTAGATACCACAGCATTAGAGAGCCCTCTCTTTTTTAGAATGTGGGCTTCAATAGCCAGGCCGTCAAACCTAGGGCTGGTAAGGAAGGGTGGTATATCGGTCCTTGTGAAAGCAGGTCCGGACGATGTGGGAGGGTCCAAGGACTCCCCACAGACATCTTTACAATCTCTGCGTACCATGCTCTTCGGGGCCACGCTGGAGCCACCAGAATCACTGGTTTCTTTTCTACCCTGATTCTGCGGAGTAATCGAGGTAACAATTGTGGCGGTGGGAATGCATATATCAGCTTGAACTGATCCCAAGGGAACACTAGGGCATCCGAGCCGCAAGCTAGGGGATCCCTTGTCCAAGAGACAAACCTGTCCACTTTTGCGTTGAATCTGGATGCTAGCAGATCTACATCCGGTGTTCCCCACCGCTGACATATTGTCCGGAAAACCTCGGGATGAAGGGACCATTCCCCTGGGCATAATTGTTGGCGACTTAGAAAGTCCGCCTTCCAATTCTCCACTCCTGGAATGAATACCGCAGATATGGCTGGGACATATCTTTCTGCCCATCTCAGGATGTAATTTACTTCCCTTTGGGCTGCACGACTCCTGGTGCCCCCCTGATGATTGATATATGCCACTGCTGTGGCATTGTCTGATTGAATTCTGACAGGGGACCCTTGGAGTTTGGATGTCCATGCTACTAGGGCATACCGGGCTGCTCGTATCTCTAAGAGATTGATGGGCAGGGCCTTTTCCGCATCCGACCATCTGCCCTGGAGAGACCATTGCTCCAGTACTGCTCCCCAGCCTATAAGGCTGGCATCTGTAGTGACCACCTTCCAAGAAATCGGACTGAAGGATTTCCCTCTTTCCAGATTCTGGGGAACCAACCACCAGCGGAGGCTCTTGCGAACGGAAGGGGACAAGGACATTGGTAAGTCCAGAGCCTGAACTTTTTTGTTTCAGGCTGACAGTATGGCCCTTTGCAAATTCCTTGAATGGAATTGACCGTAGGGTACTGCTTCGAATGATGCCACCATTTTTCCCAGCAGCCTCATGCACAGGCGTATGGATGGCTGTCTTTTTGAACCCACTAAGTGGATCAAATCTCTCAAAGACGACCCCTTTTCTTGAGGCAAGAAAATTTTTCTCTGGTCTGAATCCAGCCTTAGCCCCAAGTATTCCAGACTTTTGACTGGTTTTAGGGCTGACTTGTCTCGGTTGATAATCCAACCGTGATATTCCAGATACTTGATTGTCTCGTGAACAACCACTTCTAGTTTTTCCACTGAGTGGTCTATCAGCAACAAGTCGTCTAGATATGCCATTATCGTTACACCTCGTGTTCTTAGATTGGCCAATAATGGGGCCAGAATTTTTGTGAACACTCGTGGTGCTGTGGCCAGACCGAAAGGTAAGGCTCTGAACTGAAAATGGCGCCCTTCTACCGCAAAGCGTAGAAATTTTTGGTGGGCTGGAAAGATGGGAATGTGCAAATAAGCATCTTTGATGTCGATCGAGGCTAACCATTCCTCCCCTTGTAGGGCAGTGGCCACCGACCGGATCGACTCCATCCGGAAAGTCCTGATATGTAGGAATTTGTTTAGCCCTTTTAGATTTAATATGGGCCTCACGTCCCCGTTTGGCTTCGGGACTGTAAAGAGGTTTGAGTAAAACCCGAACCCCCATTCTTCCAGGGGAACCTCTATAATTACTGCTTGGAGCAATAATTGTTCTAGTGCCAACAGGAAGGATCCTCTCTTCTGGGGATCCCTTGGCACGTTTGACCTTATAAAGTGGGAAGGAGGGGAGTCTTTTAACTCCAATTTGTATCCCAGATTTACTGCGGAGAGCACCCATCTGTCTCTGATCGTGTCCCGCCAGGTCTCTGTGAACAACTGAAGTCTTCCCCCCACCCGATTGAGTGGGGGCAACCCTTCATGCATTTGACTTTGGGGGAGGTTTTGTACCTCTCCTGCTCCAGGGCTTCTTGTTACCCTGCAATTGTCCCTGATTTTTACCTCCGGGATCTGACCGAGGAGGCCGTCGGAACTGTTTCACAGCCGATGTCCTAGGGACTGGAGAAGCAGGCCTCTTAAAAGAGGGACCTCTAACTCTATTTTTAACCGGCAAAAGTGTACTTTTATCGCTGGAAATTCTCTGGATATATTTGTCCAGGTCTTCCCCGAATAAGCGTTCACCATGAAATGGGAAGCTGACCAGCAATTTTTTACAGGGAGCTTCAGCAGACCAGTTTTTGAGCCATAAAAGCCTGCGCATATGTACTACAGACAGCGTAAGGCGGGAGGCCTGATGGATTGAATCCTTTATAGCGTCCACCGCAAAGCATAAGGCTCTAGGTAGATCAGCTAGGGCAAGAGCCTGCTGATCTGGCAAGTCCCTTAAGACCTGTTTCAACTGATCCTTCACTGCTTGGCAGACCCCAATAGCTGCCACTGCTGGTTGTGTCACCAATCCTGCTGTAGAAAAAGCAGATTTTAATAAGGACTCTAATTTTTTATCTATTGGGTCCTTGAACATTTGGACATTATCCACTGGACATGTCAGTGATTAATTCACACAAGAGATGGCTGCGTCCACTGTAGGGACCCTCCATTTTTTGATGAACTTATCCTCCATGGGATAGACCACTTGAAATCTCTTGGGAGGAGTAAATATTTTATCAGGATGCTCCCAATCCTGGTAAATGAGCCCTTCCAGTAAAGGATGGATCGGAAAGGAACAAACAGTCTGGGGAGCTTTTAGCGACCCCAACGAGGAGACAGAAGTGGATGATGGCTCCGCAAGGGGCATTTTAAATGCTGATCGGACCATATTAGTCAGGGACTGAACCCATAACCTTTCAGCATGTGATGCTGAGAATGGCTCTTCCACTGTTGATTCCTCTACAACAGAATCGACCTCATCCTGATCCCCTTCAGGCAGGTCGATCCCTGTATGGGACTGTTGCTCTGCTAACAGGCACTCTGAGGGAGGAGACGGAGATCGAGCGCTTTTTTCCTGTGACAGGGAAGCAGCGATCAATGCTGACAATCTCTCTTCCAGCCCTGCCCGAGCTGAGGAAAAAACCTCCTCTGTTACATACACAGGAGCAGGTGAACTGAGGACAGCCACAGTACCAGGTACTCCTGAGGGTGCTCTACGGTCACTAACCTCTGATTCTTCAGGGGAGACTGGTGCAGCCGAAGCATGCCCAAGATCCTCAGAGCCCGATGGAGACCCCCTATGCTTCCTGGAATTTTTAGTCCCGGAGTTTTTTGACGGCATTATTCCTAAGCCCAAAGCTGAGGTATTCCAGCCGAAATACACCACTTACTGACAATAGTCTAGCACAAATGCTGCTATAAAACCAGTTGGTGTCTACTAATGTGCCTTTCTATGGGGATGCCTGCATCAACCGCTTGCTGTATGCCTTTTTTAAATGTTGCCAGCTCTGTCTCTGCACTCCATAGCCAGCTCACAACACATAATTGTGGTTTTTAACATGCTGGGACGCCCGCACATGCGCAGAAGCGCTGCGGCGCGCACAGAGCGTCATCCCCCAAGCTCCGCCCCCTTTCCCGGCTCACCTCTATATATAGAGGCGCGTGCACGCGCACGCGCGCGGCCACGTGCGCCTTCGGCGCTAATTTTGAAAAGGAAACCAGGGACAAGAGCCAGGGCCCCTTTTGCCGCAGGCCGGGGGATGGACGAGCATTGCAACATGGCAGAGGAAGCAGTTTCCCACAAGAGAACTCACCATCTGCCTGGACTTGCTCTGATAAAAAGAAACTAGTCCACATGACAAGAAACGTTCCACAGCGGCCTCTAGTGGATTAACACAGGTACCGCAGTCTAATATATTAAATATATATATCTTTTTTTTTTTTTTTTTTTCTTGACTACTATTAAAATTATTACATTTTTTAGTAGTTACAGGCATGCACAGATATTAGCGGGAATACCGTTAGGTAACAGACAGAAAGACAAATTAGGCTTGGGGGTCCCCCAATAGAACCAAGTTCCTGGGGGCCCCCACTTACCTGTTCCCCGCCGCAGGACTTTGTTTGGTCCACAGAAGCCCAAACTTCACCTATCACGGCAGGCATTGTAATTAAACCTTCAGGGACCGGGTTCCCAAGGATTCCACTCCCCTGGACCTGTATAGCACCCTGCACAGAAAACATCTTGGTCGTGGGTATGACCAGAGCTCTGGATCCCAGGGTCCAGCTCTCCTAAGAGAAGCATTACAGGCAAAACCTTGCTCTTCTCTGCAAGGCCCGGGTACCGACCGTTTAGCTATGAAGCTTTTTTGGTCGGATCCGGAATAGCTTACTGAGGCCCAAAAGAACCTGTACGCAAGCTCAGTGAAAAACACATGTTTCTTCTTGGCCAACACCTTAGACACTGGCAAAAAACTGAGGTGCTCCCGGATGGGAGGGGCTTATATAGGGGAGGGTACTTCCGGTTTTGGAAGTTGCCAGTGCCAGCACCTGAAGGTATCTATATAACCCATTAGTAATGACTATGTCGCTCTGTGTCCCGTGATGTACGAGAAAGAAACAAAATTTACTTAGCAGCCTAACTAGAGGAGGGCACTACATACATAAATAAATAACAGGTGACCATTGTAAGCATTCCTGTCAGTGGTAAATGGTTTATCTCAACCCTCTATCTATCACTTTTGCTGAACAACTTGGTCTGTTAAAGAAAGTTGAAAAATAACAAACTCATGAAAGGGGAAAAAAAGCCTTAAAATGAATGCAGCCACCACATCTAATTACTCTTAATATAATACATTTTTGTTTTTGAGTGAGTTTAATACCCGTTTAACTTTACATTGCTTTGACATTTCCAGCACTCCTACATTTCAGAGAAAATGTTTTGAAGCCCGGTTTCAGAAAGTTGTAGTAGGTCACTCTAACACTAGGTGGCGATTTAACATAACCTATGAGAACAACAGGAGAATTCGAATGCCATTAAAATGACTAAAGCAGAAGCCTGCAGATGTGAACTTTTGACTCAAGATTTCTTTCAGGAGAAAGTATATTCATTTGCAAGGCAAATACTCATTATTCACACTCTGCGTACATTTCATCCCGCTACAGCGCTAACAATTACTGGTGCAGTAGCTAAATTGCGATCGCTAATAAAATAAGCACAGGAGAGACATTTGGAGGAGACATTACGGCAGACCAAAATGGCAATTATGATTTGTAAAGCGCATCGGATACATTTCAGCATTAATCCGTAGCAGCATATCTGACACTTTTAGGAATCTCATTTAGGGTCATGCTGCCCAAAACTGGTATTTCAAGTTTTGATAGATACTGGCCAGTTAACCCCCCTGATAGCTTCCTATATCCCTTCTGGTGAGATAACTCTGTATAAGTTCCTGGGTCTGTACACCTACTTTGGCCATTATTAGGGGTTCCCACTCTTCCTGTGTGATGGGTATCGCTATCCTAGAAGGAGCCACTGGCAATTGGGCCTATTTCCCCCTATGCGGCACTCCCAACCAGGCACACAGCACTTTTGGCATATGTCTACAGGCTCAATAATCAGTCTAGGGGTTTTATTTTTGGTGTTTTTTGGGGGGAATGAGAAACTTGGATGGGGCTGGGAGCATAGGATACACCAAACTGTAGAAACGGTATGACTTGAGGACTGCTAAACTTCTGGCTGCTCTGAACTGATTTCAAACTGCCACACTCAACTTGGGCTGCAATGTGCTTTATCCTAATTAGTAATAGAAGTAGTAGTATTCAGGAGCAGCCTGTCTATTAAGGGAGCAGGAGCACCGTCCCCCTAGTTTAAGGTGACCAGATTTTTTAAATGAAATCCAGGGACATATTTTTTTTTTACTAATAATGGCAGCAATCAGCGACTCTCTGCCCGTTGCCGCCGCCGCCCGCCTCACAGCCTATCAAGTCTAATACCTCGTACACACGACCGGTTTTCCTGACATGCCAAAAACCAAAGTTTTTCCCGACGTGATTCCTCTCAAGCCTGCTTTGCATACACACGTTCAGGCAAAAAAAAAAAACGCTTGACCAAAGCGCGGTGACGTACAACACGTAAGACGGCACTATAAAGGGGAAGTTCCATTCAAATGGCGCCACCCTTTGGGCTGCTTGGTGAGAGACGATTCGCACTTTTCAGCCTCGTGCTTTTCAGTCCGTTACAGCGTGACGAATGTGCTATCTCCATTACGAACGCTAGTTTTACCAGAACGAGCGCTCCCGTCTCATACTTGATTATGAGCATGCACTTTTTTTTTCCCCTCAGAAAAGCATACACACGAGCGGCTTTTGCGACGAGAAAAAGACTGACGGGAAACACGACGGGAAAAAATAGAGCAGGTTCTAATTTTTTTGCGGGCAGTTTCCTCATCGGGAAAACTGCTATGGAGCATACACACGACCGGTTTTCCCGACCAATCTAAAAAATGGCAGTTTTCTCGTCGGGAAAACCGGTCATGTGTACGAGGCATTACTCTCCGGGCCCCGGCTAATATTGGGTGGGGAGTGGAGGAAGATCACTCCGCCAAGGAAGGCAAGGAGATAAGCAGGCAGGCGGCTGGCCGGGACTTGAGCCAATGCAAAAGATAATGGGAGCGGAGCTGAATGGGTATGCACCCGAAACTGAACAAATATTCCCTCCAATTCGACCAGCACATAATAATCAGAAA
The DNA here is from genome assembly GCA_029206835.1 of Rana muscosa. NCBI lineage: Eukaryota > Metazoa > Chordata > Amphibia > Anura > Ranidae > Rana > Rana muscosa. The sequence goes on from CM055117.1 coordinate 1,045,054,286, forward strand.
GGGGCACAGATAATGGAAAAAAATACACCCCCCCTAAGCCAGTAGGAGCGGCAGAGCGGGGGGGGGGTGTAATTCAGAATGTTTTTTTTTTTATTCTGCACTGACTGTCTTTGAAATTGCCCCAGCCCCTGTTCAAATCCAATCCGGGGACAAAACCGGGGACAGACTTGTCCTCAATCCGGGGACTGTCCCCTGAAACAGGGGATGTCTGATCACCCTACCCTAGTTTGCATGCAAGGATGTATGCAGAGCGCCGGACTCGTACGTTTGTAAGAGTTTTTTATTTTTCAAGCCACATGATTAGAGCCGGAGCGAATCAATTCTATCGCTGTTGTCTTCCGGCTTCTCCCGGCCTATCAGGACAGGAGGCGGATCGGGTTGGCCGGGAGGAGAAGCTCAAGGAAGCCACGGAAGGGCTGAGTGCGGGGGGCCATGCCATTGATGGGTGAGTGCGGGGTGACCGTTCCGTGGAGGGGTGAGTCCTGGGGGACCGTTCCATGGAGGGGTGAGTGTGGAGGGACGTGCCGTGAAGAGATGAGTGCGGGGGGACCGTGCCGTGCAGGGGTGAGTCCTGGGGGACCGTTCCATGGAGGGGTGAGTGTGGAGGGACCGTGTCGTGAAGAGATGAGTGCGGGGGGACCGTGCCCTGGAGGGGTGAGTGCTGGGGGACCATGCCGTGGAGGAGTGAGTGCGGAGGGACCATGGAGGGATGAGTGCAGACCTGGGGGGTTGTTTGCTGCCCCCCTCAAAAAGTTTAGCACTAGCCGTCACTGGTAGTAGTACAATTCCTGGCTGTCTTGCACTGCTCCTGGCTGTACTAAGCACAGTCTCTGAAATATGACACACTCCTGGTTGTCTTGCAAAACTCCTGGCTGCACCCAGCCCTGACTTGCAGTGTGAAACACCCCAAAGTCACTTCCTTTGAGTAGCTGAATCAAGTACTTACTCAGTCCCAGAAAATGGAGCCTTTTCACTCCAGATCTCTTGGCTTTTTGGTCCAACTACTAACTCAATCTATCTCTGTCCGATAGGGTCCACAGTTAGTCCTAGCTGGGACCTTGATGGCTGCACCAAACTCCTGAGTCCTCTCCCTTTTTTCTCTCTGCCCTAAGGGCAGAGCCCCCAACACAAGGGTCTCTTCCAGATAGCTGGACCCTAAACTCTGCTCTCTGGCTGCCAGGCCTCTGGATATTTATGAACTCCCCAACCACATACTGGACTACCCTTTCCAGGTATTGGCCTCCCTCCCTCCCACTATACTTCTTGAAGCATGCAGAAGACAGCGGGAAGTGAAAACCAGCAGCCTGTGAGACACTGGACAGCCTAAAATAATTAACCCCTCTGCTCCTCTGCCTACTAGGGAGCCAACTACATTTCCCGAGCATCCTACTAAATGATGAAGCCGCTGTAGATGTTTTATTTGCTTTATATTATGAAGAAAATAACAGGAGGGAACGGTGGGTAGGGACACCCAAAACTCCCTGGAGGACAGAATTCTGTCCAAAAGATCTCACCATTATAGTATCCAACAAAGACATATAAAAAGGGCCATGATAGACTGCATAGTTATAAAGCACAGCTGTACCTTTAAACCAACTATCACTAAATCTATCTTTCTACTATCCAAAGTTTACGTAAACTACCCCTCCCTACACCAGCAGTATTTACCATGGTATCAGAACCTGGACCAATGTTTGCAGCCCAAAAATCTCTTCTGTGCTGGTTGCAAGTGTGCAATGGGTCCCGCTGACTTGGGCCATATACAAAGGATCTTATTTCTCAATATATGGCCGCATTCAAGTCAATAAGGGACCCAATGAGAAAAGGTGGCCAGTACTGAATGAGTAGGAATGAGGTTGGATTCAGTCTTTAACTCAGTCATTCCTCTGCCCCCTGTCCCCATATATCACTACAGCTGTAATCTTACAGTGCTGCGAGGATTAATACGAGCCGCTTGACCTGTCACAAGCACTCATCAAAAGTGCCAACTATGACCACCCTTTCCACCTCCCTCCTCCACTCATGAAATCTGTGCTATAGCTTCCATTAATGAAAAGAACCCTATGAATGGAGGAGGTGGACTTTCATTTGTCCATCCATCCATCCTTCATAAAACGCTTTTCATTGCAGGAATTTACAGTACAGTTTTTATGAATAGAGGAGGGGGGTGGAAAGGTTGGAATAGTTGGCACTTTTGACTTTTAAAAAAGAAGCTGACTTGATGGACCACTTAGTCTTTTTCAGCTGTAGCTCGTCTATGTTTCTTGGATTTTTTTTGCACATTAGAGGAAATGGATATAGATTTGTTGGTCTCCATGGGAACTTGTGGTTATACAAAAGAGAAGAGCTTGGGAATCCACTAGGATTAAATTGTCCCAGTTCGAAGGTCCATGGACATTTATCTGTGGTCCAAGTATCTGATACAAGTAGTAAATTGTGTGCTTCTTTGGAATAAGGAAGATCCTGACATTTCTGACAAATTGTCCTTCATATCTGCCATTTCCTAAAACTTTGAAGCTGAAGTTTAGGAATGGACAATTTTTTATGGACAAAGTATGTATGTACCACGCCTGCAGGATGTCTCTAAAATAGCCTTTCTCAAACTTTCCAACACAGAGGAACCCTTTAATAACAATCCGGTCTCATGACACATTAGTGTGATGGTCAGTGGGAAGAATGCTCTTTACACTTGTGGTCATTGGGAAAAATTACCTCCTTATAGATTTCTAAAAACGTCATTGGTGTCAGTGGGAACTTATCTAAGAGGCAATAATTGCCCGAGAAACCCTAGCAACCTCTGGAGGAACCCTGGTTGAGAAACCCTGCTTTAGAAGCTGGTAATCACTGAAGTATGCTTCACTACTCGAGTAATCTCCACTAGCTTCCAGGTCCCGTTTCCAGTGGCTGCCCTGCGTCATTGTGAACACAGGTCATTTGCTTGGTACACTTTGCATTTTCTGAATGAATGTAAAGTTTTCTCTGATTGGATGTGGTGGAGATTATGATGTCACCCTTCCACCTCATCCAATCACTCAACGCTTTGCATTAATTAAAAAAATGCAAAGTGTTCCTTGAATGACACCCGTTCCAGCAACCTGTGTTAAGAATGCAACAGGACAGCTGCTCGGTGCAGGACCCAGAAGCAAACTGAAATCAGTGCAGTAACAGTGTCTACTTTATAGATTTCCAGCTTCCAGTGGGATCCCGCAGGTATGGTATATACATACTTCCATTGGTCCAAGCTGCACTAATACAGTTTTAAAAATTGCCATGCCTTAACTTTAGCTTTAAAGTGGTTCTAAAGGCTCAAGGTTTCTTACCTTCATGCATTCTATGCCTTAAGGTAAAAAACCTCCTGTGTGCAACCCACCCAGCCCACCCAATACTTACCTGAGCCCCATGGCGATCCAGGGATGTGCACAAGAACCTCAGCTCCCCAAGGACTCTCTAACCTCATTGGTTAAGATAACAGCGGGAGCCATTGCGGTTAGTCACAGCCAGTGAGCCAATGAGGAAAGAGAGGGGGCGGGGCTGAGCCACGGCTCTGTGTGTGAATGGCCACACAGAGCAGCGGCTCAGGAGTGAGCTTGCTTGGGTGCCCCAGAGCAAGCTGTTTGCTTGTACTTGGCAGGAGGGAGGGGCTAGGAGCTCCTGGCGGAGGACCTGAGAAGAGAAGGATTGGGGATGCTCTGTGCAAAACTATTACGCAGAGCAGGTAAGTATGACATTTTTGTAATTTTTTTCTTAAACTTGCCTTTCATATCGCTTAAATTACTTTTTTAAACATTATCCGAGCCGTTAAGCAATCACCAAATTATGTGCATCAAAATTAAATGACCCGCCTTCTTTTAAACTTAAAGCTGAACTAAGCCCTCCTATCCTTTCCAGCCATGGAAGTGGCCAACTTAGATCTGTTTGATCTGTACTTCCATGGCGCTGCACATGTGATCAGTTAATACACCAGCCATTTGATAACTTGACAGTTCAGTTGAGCGCACAAGCAACTGTGATAGTTATAATCAATGGCATTTCTTGAAATTAGCTGTTTTGGGAAAAGTTAAATCCACCATTTTAGTTCCGCTTTAAAAGAGGCAAGATACATTGGCGTTATTTTAAAAGTTCCTTTATGTCTAGTGAGGATTCTAGTCTGATTACAGTACGCACTGTTCTGGGCTTTCCATGTCAATGTCACTGCCTGGTTGCCAGGCAACAGATACAGTTCATGGGATCTAGAAGACTGTTTATGTGCAATAGGGCATTTTGTTTACTTCTCTTAGTTAACATAAGGCAGATGGAAAAGGACGGAGGATTTTTAATTTATGCTTCCTGATTTTTTAAGAGTGATTCATCATAGTAACTGTCAGTGGCGGCCGGTGGTAATAGTAACAGTACCACCCCCCCCAGTCGGGTGGGTCTGGTGCACTTACCCCATCTATGGTGGGCAGCACTTCTCCCGGGCTTCACCAGCGGCTTCCCTTGCATGGTGGTGGTGACGACGGCTTACCCTTCCCCTGCTCTCCACAGGCATCACGGTGGCTTCCGTTTCCTCCCTCCTCAGCGGTCATTTGGGACTCTTCTCTTTTTGGCCAATCGGATAACGGGTCTCAGACCTGCCTCTGATTGACCGGATTGAGGATCAGTGTTATATTCATTCGCTGTTGTAACACCTGGGTGGGCTCCTGGTGCAATGCTCTGCGCCACAAGCCCAGCCTATTTTAAAGCCTATTAGAGCCTCCGGCTGTAATCAGGTGCTTAAAAAAAAAAAACACATCGCCGCCGTAATTCACGTGCCCGGCACCCTGAATGGAGTCGGGCACATGAATAGGGGGTGGTGGTGTCCTGTCAAAATAGCGGCCGTGGATAGAGCATGGGTGTGGCGGTTGTGGATGGGGGGGGGCGATGCTCGGGCATGGATGGGCCGCCACTGGTAACTGTCTAGACGCAGTCATTGATAGATTGCCAGCTGGGGAACTACAGGTTCCATCATATTTTCTAAGTTTGAAGGATGAAATATAAATATATATATATATATATATATATAATTTATACAGTTGCAAAAAAAAGTATGTGAACCCTTTTGGAATGATATGGATTTCTGCACAAATTGGAAATTAAAATGTGATCTGATCTTCATCTAAGTCACAACAATAGACAATCACAGTCTGCTTAAACTAATAACACACAAAGAATTAAATGTTACCATGTTTTTATTGAACACACCATGTAAACATTAACAGTGCAGGTTGAAAAAGTATGTGAACCCTTGGATTTGATAACTGGTTGAACCTCCTTTGGCAGCAATAACTTCAACCAAACGTTTCCTGTAGTTGCAGATCAGACGTGCACAACGGTCAGGAGTAATTCTTGACCATTCCTCTTTACAGAACTGTTTCAGTTCAGCAATATTCTTGGGATGTCTGGTGTGAATCGCTTTCTTGAGGTCATGCCACAGCATCTCAATCGGGTTGAGGTCAGGACTCTGACTGGGCCACTCCAGAAGGTGTATTTTCTTCTGTTTAAGCCATTCTGTTGTTAATTTACTTCTATGCTTTGGGTCGTTGTCCTGTTGCAACACCCATCTTCTGTTGAGCTTCAGCTGGTGGACAGATGGCCTTAAGTTCTCCTGCAAAATGTCTTGATAAACTTGGGAATTAATTTCTCCTTCGATGATAGCGATCCGTCCAGGTCCTGACGCAGCAAAGCAGCCCCAAACCATGATGCCCCCACCACCATACTTCACAGTTGGGATGAGGTTTAAATGTTGGTGTGCTGTGCCTCTTTTTCTCCACACATAGTGTTGTGTGTTTCTTACAAACAACTCAACTTTGGTTTCATCTGTCCACAGAATATTTTGCCAGTACTGCTGTGGAACATCCAGGTGCTCTTGCGCAAACTGTTAACATGCAGCAATGTTTTTTTTGGACAGCAGTGGCTTCCTCTGTGGTATCCTCCCATGAAATCCATTCTTGTTTAGTGTTTTACGTATCGTAGATTTGCTAACAGGTATGTTAGCATATGCCAGAGACTTTTGTAAGTCTTTAGCTGACAATCTAGGATTCTTCTTCACCTCATTGAGCAGTCTGTGCTGTGCCCTTGCAGTCATCTTTACAGGACGCCCACTCCTAGGGAGAGTAGCAGCAGTGCTAAACTTTCTCCATTTATAGACAAGTTGTCTTACCGTGGACTGATGAACAGCAAGGCTTTTGAAGATACTTTTATAACCCTTTCCAGCTTTATGCAAGTCAACAATTCTTAATCGTAGGTCTTCTGAGAGCTCTTTTATGCGAGGCATCATTCACATCAGGCAATGTTTCTTGTGAAAAGCAAACCCAGAACTAGTGTGTGTTTTTTATAGGGCAGGGCAGCTGTAACCAACACCTCCAATCCCATCTCATTGATTGGACTCCAGTTGGCTGACACCTCACTCCAATTAGCTCTTGGAGATCTCATTAGTCTAGGGGTTCACATACTTTTTCCACCTGCACTGTGAATGTTTATATGGTGTGTTCAATAAAAACATGGTAACATTTAATTCTTTGTGTGTTATTAGTTTAAGCAGACTGTGGTTGTCTATTGTTGTGGCTTAGATGAAGATCAGATCACATTCTATGACCAATTTGTGCAGAAATCCATATCATTCCAAAAGGGTTCACATACTTTTTTTTGCAACTGTATATATATAACCGCTTTCAATAAAAAAAAATGCTTTGTTCTCTTCCTTGATGTTTATTGTAGAAGAACACAGATATGCAGAGGTGAACATACATTAAAGAAATCTTGATGCATTTAAAAAAAAAGTGCTTAAAGAAGAATTCCAGGTATGGCAATTCTTACATACCGGTGTAGCGCCCTGCTCCCAACGAGTGGGCGCTATGTGTTAAAATTATAATTGTCTGAGCAATAGTTTGGCTCAGAAGGATTGTGTTTCAAATTATACTCTGTTTCAGTTCAGCTGGTTGCATGATTTTCCTCCTGACAGTGGGTGTCGCTGTCACCACTGGTCAGGATTGGAAAGGCAACAGGCTGAATGCATTGGGTATCTCTTTCTCTGAAGCGGCTCAGGGGCGTGGTCAACCCGCTGTGCATTCTGGGAGAGGGTACTTAAGAGACAGACACCATTTTGTGGGGTCGTCGATCGTTGGTGGTGGGCACTGACCTGAGGGCCCTCATGGCCTCAGGGAAGTGCTAGCAGTTTTGGCCTCTGGGCCACGTTGGCCTGAGGCTCCGTTGCTGAGATGTGGGCCCAGAAGTTACTGGGAGCCTACTGATCCAGGGATAATTCTGTGTCGCCTTGCCTGCGGGAAGGGACCAAGCAATTGAGGACTCAATTGGAGGATGTGTCCGGATCACAATCTACCTCTCAGTGCTGCCGGAACGGCTGGAAGATCCTGGCACTCAGAGCTGTGTTCTTTTATTCAGAAGGTAACCCAGGGAATGGTTACGCTAAGCCTGTGGCAGAGACTGTTCTATTTGCACCAAGTCTGTGGCAGAGACTGTTCCATTTGCACCAAGTCTGTGGCAGAGACTATATGTGATCGAGCTACGCATCAGTTGCTAGGCCAGTGAGATTGGGCCTATCCGGTGTTTGCTGAGTCCAGCGTGGAGACAGTTGTTCCTCTGGACCTAGGAAAATTCCTGTGATCCGCAATTAAGGTACCTGAGTCCTCCCCATCCCTTCAACCCCCTCTGTTGGAAACTTTAACCAATAAAACGCTTGAAAGAGACTTTGTGTTGGTGCAAACTTTCTTCTGGACAACACTTCAAGGAGAACCCCTGAGATGAGCATACGGAACAGTAAGGTAACGGCAGGCCAAAATTTAAACCAGCAGCTCCTACGGGGAGAACCCCTGACCAGTGGTGACAGCGACACCCACTGTCAGGAGGAAAATCATGCAACCAGCTGAACTGAAACAGAGTATAACTTGAAACACAATCCTTCTGAGCCAAACTATTGCTCAGACAATTATAATTTTAACACATAGAGCCCACTTATTGGGAGCAGGGCGCTACAGATAAAAATATATATATATTTACACTATATTACCAAAAGTATTGGGACACCTGCTTTTGCACGCACATGAACTTTAATGGCATCCTAGTCCGTAGGGTTCAATATTGAGTTGGCCCACCCTTTGCAGCTATAACAGCTTCAACTCTTCTGGGAAGGATGTCCACAAGGTTTAGGAGTGTGTCTATGGGAATGTTTGACCTTTCTTCCAGAAGCGCATTTGTGAGGTCAGACACTGATGTTGGATGAGAAGGCCTAGCTCGCAGTCTCCACTCTAATGTAAATGCCAGTCAAGTTCCTCCACCCCAAACTTGCTCATCCATGTATTTACGGACCTTGCTTTGTGCACTGGTCCAAATCATTTTGTGGAGGGGGGATTATGGTGTGGGGATGTTTCTCAGGGGTTGGGCTTGGCCTCTTAGTTCCAGTGAAGGGAACTCTTAAGGCGTCAGCATACCAAGACATTTTGGACAATTTCATGCTCCCAACTTTGTGTGAACAGTTTGGGGATGGCCCCTTCCTGTTCCAACATGACTGCACACCAGTGCACAAAGCAAGGTCCATAAAAATATGGACTTAGCAAGGGTGGTGGAAAATGAACTTCAAGTGCAAAAAATCACATTATAATAACTAAAACATATAGAATTAAATGTAACAATCTAAAAAAAATGAATTCCAAAGTGCTATAATGGTGCGAACCTCCCAACTAAAAAGTTGTTTCACTTGAAGTTCATTTGTATTGCAATTATCTGTAGAGGGGTTTCCACCATCCCTGCTAAGTTAAATTTGTTATGTCTTTTTTCAGTAAGATGTGTATTATAATATATGTGACGTTATATATCACTGGCATAGGCGTGCGCACGGGGTGTACCGGGGGTGCCTGGGCACACCCTAATCACCCTTGTTAGTGTAGCTGCATGCTGGCTGTCTCCCAAGTTCTCCTGTGAAATGCTGCAAGAGTGTATAGCGCTTTCACATTGAGCAGATCGCCAGACTTGTAAGAGCCGATCAGTGCCTTAAACTGTCATGTAATGTCCCTGCTTGCAGAGACTATCTGTCAAAAATCGGTGCTGATGTGGAAGGTGGACGGGGCCAAACAACTATCATACACCAGCCAAGGGATAGGGGCTGTTCGGGCCGCTCCGTGTTTTAAATGTCTCCGCCCCTTTCTATCAGCTATCAAACACCAGACAACGATTGAACTGCTTAAAAAGAGGCAAAGTCACATACAAGAGCAGCCCGCCCAGCCCCTATCCCCTTGGCTGGTGTATGATAGCTGTTCGGCCCTGCCCACCCCCGACATCAGAGCAGAGTTTTGACAGATGGTCTCTGCAAGCAGGGACATTACATGACAGTTTAAGGCACTGAGAGGCTCTTACAAGCCTGGCGATCTGCTCAATGTGAAACTCCCCCTCTCCTCTATCAGTGCCAATCAATGCCACTTGTCAGTGCCAATCAGTGCCAACCAATGCCACCTATCATTGCCAACCAGTGCCACCAGTCAATACCAATCAGTTCCAACCAATGCCACCTATGAGTGCCAATTAGTGCCACCTGTTAGTGCCAATCAGTGGCAATCAGTTTCCATGAGTGCTGCCTATCAGTGCCCATGAGTGCTGCCTATCAGTGCTGCCAATCAGTGCACTGGGATTGGGAGATGAACTCAACAAACAGGCACATTGTCTATGGTGGGTGGGCGGTCTGGTGGGGTACAACTGAAATCTGTTGATATTTGTTATTGCCACATGCCAATCTTTAGTATAATAGGTAATAACCACACTACTATTTACAGTAAACTACTGGAGGTAAAATAAAAGTGTCAGTAAAAGGCCTGCCGCTAAGCACTGTTATGTTTTCCGACACCACAAAAAAAAAGTACAGCACTAACTTACTGATCAACAACTTAACAATAATGGTGGAATCTCTAATGTATGGAAATCTCAAATGTTTTTTAAGCACTTCAGCCCCGGAATGATTTGCCCCCTTAATGTCGGGCCATTTTTTGCGATACGGCACTGCGTTGCTTTAACGTCGTATGATGTCATCCCAAAACGAGAGCCGCACTGCCCCGCCATCATTTGATGGTGGGCGTGCGGCAAGTGGTTAATGTCTAAACTGCTGGCAACAAAAGTGAGTACACTCCTAAGTGTAAATGTCCAAATTGGGCCCAAAGTTTCAATATTTTGTGTGGCCACCATTATTTTCCAGCACTTCCTTTACCCTCTCGGGCATGGAGTTCACCAAAGCTTCACAGGTTGCCACTGGAGTCCTCTTCCACTCCTCCATGACGACATCACGGAGCAGGTGGGTGTTAGAGATCTTGCGCTCCTCCACTTTCAGTTTGAGGATGCCCCACAGATGTTCAATAGGGTTTAGGTCTGGAGACATGCTTGGCCGTTTATTACCTTTACCCTCAGCTTCTTTAGCAAGGCAGTGGTCGTCTTGGAGGTGTGTTGGGGATGTTATGTTGGAATACTGCCGTGCGGCCCAGTCTCCGAAGGGAGGGGATCATGCTCTGCTTCAGTATGTCACAGTACATGTTGGCATTCATGGTTCCCTCAATGAACTGTAGTTCCCCAGTTCCGGCAGCACTCATGCAGCACCAGACCATGACACTCCCACCACCATGCTTGACTGTAGGCAAAACACATTTGTCTTTGTACTCCTCACCTGGTTGCCACCACACACCCTTGACACCATCTGAACCAAATAAGTTTATCTTGGTTTCTTTAGACCACAGGACATGGTTCCAGTAATCCATGTCCTTAGTCTGCTTGTCTTCAGCAAACTGTTTACAAGCTTTCTTGTGCATCACCTTTAGAAGAGGCTTCCTTCTGGGACGACAGCTATGCAGACCAAATGGTCTGAGCACTGACAAGCTAACCCCCCCCCCCCCCTCGCCTTCATCCTCTGTAGCAATGCTGGCAGCACTCATACGTCTATTTCCCAAAGACAATCTCTGTATATGACTCTGAGCATGTCCACTCAACTTCTTTGGTCGTCCATGGCGAGGTCTGTTCTGGTGGAACCTGTCCTGTTAAAGCGCTGTATGGTCTCTTGGCCACCGTGCTGCAGCTCAGTTTCAGGGTCTTGGCAATCTTCTTATAGCCTAGCCCATCTTTATGTAGAGCAACAATTATTTTTTTCAGATCCTCAGAGAGTTCTTTGCCATGAGGTGCCATATTGAACTTCCAGTGACCAGTATGAGAGAGTGAGAGCGATAACACCAAATTGAACACACCTGCTCCCCATTAACACCTGAGACCTTGTAACACTAACAAATCACATGACGCCGGGGAGGGAAAATGTCTAATTGGGCCCAATTTGGACATTTTCACTTAGTGGTGTACTCACATTTGTTGCCAGCGGTTTAGACATTAATGGCTGTGTGTTGAGTTATTTTGAGGGGACAGCAAATTTACATGGTTATACAAGCTGTACACTCGCTACTTTACATTGTAGCAAAGTGTAATTTCTTCAGTGTTGTCACATGAAAAGATAAAATATTTACAAATATGTGAGGGGTGTACTCACTTTTGTGAGATACTGTATATACATCATTAATTTGACATTATATACCGTTGTTGTCAGCAGTTAGCTGCCATAACCCCTGGTAAATTCTTTATACAATGGGCCATTCGATAAAAGTGGTCTCAGCGGCGGATTTGCCACAGGATCACTTTTATAGGCAGCACTTCCTGGTCATTTCCCTACTTACCAGAGACGTAGGTAAAGGGGAAAATGATTTGATCCCCTGGAGCGATGGGCAGGAAGTCGAGTGAGGGCAAGATGGTACCCACTCGACTCTATGCCCTTGGAGGACCTGAGCGACTTAAGTGTGAATGTGAGATCTGAGGTCTTTTTGACCCCAGATCTTGCAAAAAAAGAGGACCTGTTATGCTTAGTTCTATTACAAGGGATGTTTCCATCCCTTGTAATAGGAATAAAAGTGCTCAATTTTTTTTTAAAGGGTCAGTGTAAAAAAAATTAAACCGCTGCCTATGGAGACTTTTAAGTACCGTAGTTTGTTCCACGAGCGTGCGTAATTTTAAAGCATGACATGTTAGGTATCTATTTACTCGGTGTAACATTGTCTTTCACATTATACAAAATTGTGTTAAATTTACTGTTTTCTTCTTTTTTTTATTAAAATATTTTTTTTTTTCCAAAAAAATGCGTTTGTAAGACCACTGCACAAATACAGTGCAACATAAAATATTGCAATGATCTCGATTTTATTCTCTAGGGTCTCTGCTAAAAAATATATATATATAATGTTTGGGGTTCTATGTATTTTTCTTTGTATTTTTCTAGCAAAAAAATACTGATTTTAAACTGGTAAACAACAAATTTCAGAAATAGGCCTGGTCCTTAAAGGGATAGCTTACCTTTTACCACAAAACTGCCTATGCAAAAAGTGGCGTCTGTAGATAAAAACAAACGGTGCAGATCTGACTTAAGTTGAATAATACCCTTGCTATAGGTGTACTTCCAGGACTTTGCTAAGTGAGGCCTAGTCATCACTGCTCACCTCCACCATCACAGTACTCCCAGGACATTGCTAATTGAGGCCTAGTCATCACTGCCCACCTGCACCATCACAGGAATGAGCTCTCAAATGCTGAGCTCAGAGCTACTGCATCAGGGAAGAGAAAGAGAGTATGTGAGGGGGCTTGAAACAGAAAGAGCTCACTTCTGTGATGGTGGAGGTGAGCAGTGATGACTAGGCCTCACTTAGCAACGTCCTGGGAGTACTTAGCAATGTCCTGGGAGTATTCCAGTCAGGCTTCATAAGGTATGTAAATGCCCTACACCTACAGCAAGGGTATTATTCATCTTTGGAGCGGCAAAGTTTGTTTTTATTTGCAAACATCCCTTACCTGTATCGGCAGGTTTTTTGTAAAGGTGAACTATCCTTTTAAGAACAATTTTCCCCATTTCACTTTATAACCCAGACACTGAAAAAGAATGCATACAAAGATACTCAAAGAAGGGTGATTGCCGGACACAGCCTTCGGTACTGAGATCCAAGATACAGGGCTGTCCCGGCAAATCTGGGACTGTTGGCATCGATGCAGCAGCAGGCTGTCATCAAACTGAAGCCCTGTACACACGGGCGGGAATCCCATCTATTTGAAAACCGTCAGTTTTCCTGACAGGATTCCTGGCAAGCTTGCCTTGCCAAGCCCAGTGTACAGACGGCCACTCAAAAGAACCGTTGTTCTTTTGAATGGCAACAATGCGGTGACGTCATTGACTACGATGAGCCGGCGCTCGTCACATTCAATGCCGTCGCCGCCATCTTGCTACACCCCACACTAACCTTGTATGCTACCCTGCATGTGTCAAAGTCTTATCGAGCATGCGCGGGTTTACCTTTGACAGGTAAGCATACAGACGACCGGTTTTCTCGACAGGAAACACTCTGTTGGGAATCCCGACGGGAAAATAGAGCGCAGGTTCTCTATTTTTCCCGGGCAGTTTTCCTGTTGGGAAAACTGCTAGGGAGCATACACACGGCCGGGATTCCTGGCCAAATGCTCTCCTGGCAGTTTTCCTGCCGGGAAAACCGGTCATGTGTACGAGGCCTAAGAATTGAATTGCTAAATGAATCATTTCTTCAGAATCAGAGGAAGCCATTCTGGGATTTGTGAATAATAAAGCCTTCTGATAAGTATATATAAACAGCAGATACAGCACGAAATCCCATGTGCTGCTCTGAGATTTCCATTTTATAATCTTGCTTACTGTACTATGATCTCCACTACCTAATATACCCAGAGGGACTCGCTGGTCTCCACATAGATCCTCACAATGAAGAACAGAGAGAACAGAGAGCATAATTTCAGAAAGAAAGAAGGAAAATACCTCTGTGCTGCTACTGAAGCATGTTAACTGAATAAGTGCTGAAAATTTTAATATGGACACTCAACCAACACAAGGCTTACTCAGGGATTAAATTTAGTGCTCGTAAGAGAGGATTGGAGCAGTGGATGAAAGCAGAAATTGTCGTATCAAGAGAACCTGTCACTTTTCAGTGAATGGACAAAGTGACAGATTATTTTTAAAGTGTACGTAAACATTGACAATGAACTTCTCTTATTTATTTATTTTGGTCTGTTAAATAACCTATTGAAGTTTGTTATGCCCATTTCCTGAGAGCTAAATGTAGCGGGGTGGTCAAATTAAGGGAGGTGTCTGAGTGGTAATCAGGCTCAGACACCTTAAATTGTTAGGAGTTATGGACCATTTTTTGTCCTTAGGGGATTGTATTGGTGTGAAGTTCCCTGCGGCCTATGGGTGGCGCTGCCATATTGGGCCGGGGTTGAACCACCAATGCAGTGCTGTGCCTTTTGTGACCCCTCTCGGCAGCCGTACAGTGGGGCGGGGAACCTGCTGTGCATGCCGGAAGAGGATATACAAGGGGCAGACATCTTCTGATCGGGGTCCACCCCCAGGCCCCTTCAGCCTGGGAATGCTGTGTGTGGCTCATCTCCGGGTGCCCTTGGCCCGGAGGCTGTGTTCCGGTTCCACCTCAGGCACCTTTAGCCTGGGGTGAGGTACTACCTCACCGTTCCTGCCCGCCTGGGTATGGAGACCCGGGAGCTGCAGCGACGGCTCTGGGCTCAGCGCCTTCGGCTGGGGTCCGCTAGGGATTGAGAAGTCCAGGGTGCCGCCTTGCGAGGGGACCCACACCCTGAGAGAAGGGAGGATCATTCTGAAGAACCGATACGGGAGTCACGGTGAAGGAAGGGTCTGTTGACTCTCTGGGGGGACATCTTTTCATTGATAGTGGCCATGTTCTAGGAAGGGAGTTCAAGTTCATCAGGTCTGTGGCAGAGACCAAAAGTTTCGCCAGGTCCGTGGCAGGGGCCTTATTCACCAGGTCTGTGGCAGAGACCAACTTCACGGTCTGTGGCAGAAACTGACTGAGAATCTGAACAGTGAAGAGTTTGAGCTACCTTTGTGCCTGAACCTCCTCCACACCTTAGGCTGTCCTGTTTCCTTTGCTCCAACCTTTTCCTATCCAAAGAGACTGTTTATTACAAAGTGAGAATAAATACTGAGTTGGAGTTTCAGCTGGTGTGGACATTTACATTACTGGGGAAGTCAAGAATTTGCATCTACACATGGTAGAGGTGAGAATCATTCTCAGGAGGACTTTGACTCCTGGCTGCAGACACGACCCAAAAATAACACCGCTCAACCTCTTTACACAGGAGGGTACGGGCTGATAGTGCGGTGTGCCTGTCTCCCCCTGCGAGGAGCCAAGTTAAATGCAGGAGGGGGATAGGTGGGTGCGCTAGACGTGGGGGCTCGAGTCCGGGATGTGTCTGCGGCTGGAAAGTGTTGAAAATTCCCCCCAGAGTTTGAACTTTATTCCCCAGTGAGGTTCCGTGGAGGTCGGCCATATTGAGAACTGCGCCACGAGGAGAACCCTGTCTGCCTAGTTCGTGGGCGTGCCTATAGAGAAAGCCCGCGAACAGTACAGAAGATGGGAGGAGTCTGGCCATGTGAGGAGTTGCACGTGGGGACTTTGGCGTGAAAAGGACAGTGCGCAATGGAACAGCAAGTGGGCAACATGGCGTCTCATGCCTCATGGATTCCGGCCAGAACCACCATGAATATGACCTTGTTTGCTGCATCCGTGACGGATACAGGGATTCAAATTTTTAAGCTAAAAGCTAATGGTTGGACTTTGAAGGCACACGGTAGACAAAAGTAAAAAACTAAAGGTATTTTAATGTGAAATAGTTAATTCATCTAAAACAGTCATAAAACATCAAAATATTTGATCAAATGTTATAACTGGTCCACAGAGGTTATCATAATAATCATCGTACAGCACATTTTCCTTAATTGAACTCAAACGAGTGGAAACAAGGCAATAATCATAAAAATATAAGATTGATAACCAGGCAGTGGGTCCAGAGGAGGTGGAGAGCTTGCTCAACATGTTACGCATTCATAAAATGCTTCCTCAGGAGCATATATATATGAATATAGTAGGCCGTGTTGCAAAAACAAAGTTATTCAGCCCATCTACCTAAACAATGACGATCTATTAAAGGGTGCCGCCAGTCGAAGAGGTAGTATCGTGTAAATATGATTTAGGTAATATTGATAAGGTGATCTATGCTGGTAAGCAAGAGACAGCAGGAGTACACTCAGCCGATCCAAGGACAAATAATAATATGGTTCTTTTTTGGAAATAGAGTTGAAGCAGGTCAACTTAGTCCATAGGGAAATTGTGACGATACTAGTATAGTCAAAGAATAAAAAGTATAGATCCTTAGATGGAGATGGTGTCCGCATTGGCGAGTGGTCCTGTGCTTAGAGTGATCGGATACAGGGATTCGGCTGAAGCCCCGGGGACGTTTTGCCCTCTACGTTTGCAGAGATGTGGAGGCCCTCGTAGTGGTTTGTCCCGGCTGCTCGGGACTGGTGGTGCATCTTAAGCCCTTCGGCAGATGCGAGCAATGTAGGGAGTTCTTATTTGAGGTGGAGCAACCCACAGAGAAGCCTCGGGCTTTCCGCCTCAACTGCCTTACAGGCGCCACTACTTCGGAGGAAGGAGCCAGAGCTTTTGCAGCCACCCCTATGCGCACTGTTGAGACTTCGGAGGAAGTCGTGAGCACAGATGTTCCGGAGATTGAGGAACCGGAGTCGGAGAGACCGGAGGATGCTGCCTCGGTCACCACAGAGTCCTTGCTCCCACTGCCCAAGAGGAAGATTGGTTTCGTGATGGCTTCCTGCGGCCGTGGTGAAGTTACGCCCCAGCGCTTACTCGGAACAGATGCATCCGAGGGGAAAAGTTCCGGACGTCCTGGCTCAGCTACAAGCCGAGGTAAGCCGGGGAAAGAGACTCTGTCAGAAATCCGAAGTGTCAGGGATGCTTGGGTCAGGGATTCCAGGGCCCTTGAACTGGTTAGAGGTGGTGATTCATCTTCCACCCGGAGTTACATGCCTGTGGAGGAATGTGACACCTCTAACCTGGAGTCGGTCTCTGATCCAGGAGATGACGCAGCCATTGATGAGGTATTTGAGCGGAAGGGTTGGGATAAGATGCCCCTGTCCTTGTCCCATAGAAATAGGGACCCACCCATGTCCACTGGGGAGAGCACACCCCGGGTGGAGGCCCCAGAGCCTGTGGAGGGATCTGTCCCGTTGCCTGCCCTTCCACCGATGGAGATACCTGGATCCGTTATTGGGATCGAACGGGTGTCATTGAGGGCCCCTGTGTCTGGTCCCGAGGTAGTGAAAGTACCTCGACACCCGGACGCCATAGTCTTGACCGGTATGGGAGATCGTCTGACCATGCCACCTTTGTCCCATTTACAGAGGTTGTTTAATCAGAAGGTTGCTAGTGAATACGGATGGGAGTATCCGTACCTGCCAAAGGAGCTTCTGTTTGAGGTAGAGGCCTATAGACACCGGTGGTACGCGGACTTTCTTTGGACACATATCAAAGTACCTCAAGCCCGGAGGTACTATTCATGCTCTGCTACAGCTACCAAGCGGTACAAAGACTGTAGGAAAGCCTGGATGCTTGGTCGGCACATACATGCGGATAAGGTGGTTATTTGCCGAAAGGACACAAATAATGTCGAATACCATATCGACACCTTTGACAAACATTGGAAGCCGTTGGTGTTGCCAAATCCGCACCGCAAAGACACAAGGACTTTGGGGTAGAATAGTTCAGAGCAGGGCCAAAAAAGAAGAGGAGGAAGTTTTACCCGAAAAAAAAGTTCTTCTTTCAGGACGAGTGTTCTGACGGTGGCACTCCCCTTAGGTGGCGGTGTTGCATTGACTAAAAACAAAGGGAAGAGACTCTGTTTTTTTTTTTTTTTTTAAATGTGTTTTACTTTTAGAAGGGAAGGATTGTTCCTCCGGGAAGGCTGTGCATGTGTTTGAATATGAATGTGCTTTCTCCCTCTGCAGGTGGATACCAAGCAAAACACTGAGAATGGGGTTGTTTTGACTAGTGCAGACGGGGAGGGAATCTAATGATTGGAAATATGTTTGTGACATTTGAGACTGTGATGTGCACATTGTGTTCTACTGATCTTCTTTCATTTCTGCTTTTAGCTCCCTTTTTCCCATGTTAGGTGTCGGCACAAACAAGCAGTTTTTAAATTAGTTTTTTATTTTTCTTGTCTCTGGACCAGGCCTATGCTGACTCAGGTTCGGGAGGCATAGGTTTGCACCAGACACTGAGGACCAGTGTCCATTAGTAGGGGGAATGTGTAGCGGGGTGGTCAAATTGAGGGAGGTGTCCGAGTGGTAATCAGGCTCAGACACCTTAAATTGTTTGGACCATTTTTTGTCCTCAGGGGATAGTATTGGTGTGAAGTTCCCTGCGGCCTATGGGTGGCGCTGCCATATTGGGCCGGGGTTGAACCACCAATGCAGTGCTGTGCCTTTTGTGCCCCCCCTCGGCAGCCATACAGTGGGGCGGGGAACCTGCTGTGCATGCCGGGAGAGGATATAAAAAGGGGCAGACATCTTCTGATCTGGGTCCACCCTCAGGCACCTTCAGCCTGGGAGTGCGTGTGGCTCATCTCCGGGTGCCCTCGGCCCAGAGGCTGTGTTCCGGTTCCACCCCAGGCACCTTTAGCCTGGGGTGAGGTACTACCTCACCATTCCTGTCCGCCTGGGTATGGAGACCCGGGAGCTGCAGCGATGGCTCGGGGCTCAGGGCCTTCGGCTGGGGTCCGCTAGGGATTGAGGAGTCCAGGGTGCCGCCTTGCGAGGGCACCCACACCCTAAGAGAAGGGAGGATTATTCTGAGGGACCGATGCGTCACTGTGAAGGAAGGGTCTGTTGACTTTCTGGGGGGACATCTTCTCCTTGATAGCGGCCATGTTCTAGGAAGGGAGTTCAAGTTCATCAGGTCTGTGGCAGAGACCTTATTCACCAGGTCTGTGGCAGAGACCAAAAGTTTCGCCAGGTCCGTGGCAGGGGCCTTATTCACCAGGTCTGTGGCAGAGACCAACTTCATGGTCTGTGGCAGAAACTGTTTGAGAATCTGAACAGTGAAGAGTTTGAACTACGTTTGTGCCTGGACCTCCTACACACCTTAGGCTGTCTTGTTTCCTTTGCTCCAACATTTTCCTATCCAAAGAGACTGTTTATTACAAAGTGAGAATAAATACTGAGTTGGAGTTTCAGCTGGTGTGGACATTTACATTACTGGGGAAGTCAAGGACTTGCATCTACACATGGTAGAGGTGAGAATCATTCTCAGGAGGACTTTGACTCTGGCTGCAGACACGACCCAAAAATAACACTGCTCAACCTCTTTACACAGGAGGGTACGGGCTGATAGTGCGGTGTGCCTGTCTCCCCCTGCGAGGAGCTGAGTTAAATGCAGGAGGGGGATAGGTGGGTGCGCTAGATAAAAAAATAAATAAAAAAAAACCCCTTAGGCCCCTTTCACACGTACGTTCCATATGTCCGTTTTTCATCCATCCGTTTTCGGATGAAAAACGGACATACATGTATCCCTATGGGATAGCGGATGTCAGCGGATGAACATCCGCTGACATCCGACGACATCAGTCTCTGCTATGGTCCGTTTAGCATGACGGAGGAAAATCCTACTTTTCCATCCGTCTGCGGATCGGATAAAAACGGACAGACGGTTCGTTTTCATCCGATCCCCCCAAAGAGGAAAGCGGCGATCCGACCGGTCCGTTTCTGTACAGTGTGCAGAGACGGATAAGTCATCCGCCGGCTCAGCGGGGATCAACGGAGCGATCTCCGCTGAGCAAGCGGATATTCACGGGGCGGATCATGATGGGATCCGCTCATGTGAAAGAGCCCTTAATCCTTCCAGAAATCAAATCCTGTTCTGTGTCAATTAGCCCAGTGTTCTCTTTGGACAAAAAAAAACACCTTCCCCTAGGTTATGGTAAAGAGGAGAGTGTGAGGAGTTCTGTAGTCATCTAGGGCAGAGGTCTCCAAACTTTCTGTCCTTCAGAGGGGGTCCGGGCTGTGACCAGTGGGAGTAGAAAATGCCCCAGTGGCAGGTGCCCCATCAATGCCCCATCATTGGTTTTAGTGGGAGTAATAGTGCTCCATTAGTGTTATCAGTGGAAGAAATAGTGCCATATTGTTGGTTGCAGTGGGAGGTATAGTGCCCCATCGATGGTGTCTATGGGAGGAATAGTGCTACATCATTGATGTCTGTGGGAGGAATGGTGTCCGATCATTGGTGTCTGCTGGAGGAATGGTGCTGCATTATTTGTACTGTATCAGTTGTGGATGGAATATTGCCTCAAGGGCCGGATAGAGGCAAGCAAATGGCCGAATCTGGCCCCAGGGCCGCAGTTTGGAGACTACCGATCTACGGTAACATCACTACTTATAGATACAGTACAGCGCAGTGTTGCCACCCTAAAAAAGGAGGTGTGTTACTGGCAGGATTTCCCAAAAAATAAATAAAAGGTAACAATAATCCCAGAAAAAAAAATCTAATGCAGCCACCACATCTAAGGACTGGTAACTGCAATATGTTACATTGTTTTGTCTGGGCTTACCTATACTTTAAGGTCATAGTTCACCTTTACCAAAAACCTCCCGATGCAGGTACAGTAAAAGGCATCTGCAGATAAAAGCAAGCCGTGCAGTCACTTTTGTACCTTCACAAGCCTGACTGAAAAACTCCCAGAGATTGCATCATCCTGTCCTGCCTTGTTACTAGGACGCTAGTAAGGCTGGGTTCACATATGTGAGGCCGCGGTTCCCAGCATGGGGTCCGGTGCATTCCTGTTCACTGCCTCAGGTGCGAATCAGGTCAGAATTTATGCCTGAATTGTTCCCAAAAACACACAGGACCCTTTTGGAATGCGGACCACGGCTGCCCCAGACCTGTGTGAACCAGCTCCATTGAGAGCCGGGAACACTGTCCTGTTATGCGAATTGGAAAGTTTCCAAATTCCAATGGGCAGGGGCAGTTTAGAAACGGTGTATACAGCGCTCCTAATCCGCCCCAAAGATACTGCTTGCAGGATTTTTTGGAACGTCCCGCAAGCGCACCACCCCAGTGTGAAAACACTCTGGCTTTTACATCGGGGAGGCATGGGTGGCGGTTTTCAGGCACTTTACAGGCACTATTTCTAGCTCTAAAATGCCTGAAAACCGCCTTTGGTGCGAAAGGGGTCTATGTACTTGGTGAGCGAGGTGTGTGTCATTGTCAGGTGTGCAGAAAAATCACAAATCAATTCAGCGGCTCTTTGGGAGTAGCGCTACAAGGGGATAAAACCCAGGGAAATGTGCATGTGTTCTAGCCACTTGCCGACTGGCTAACGCCAATATACGTCGGCAGAATGGCACGGCTGCGTAAAGAAACGTACCTGTACGCTGCTTTGAATTTGCCACCATACGGGCGTGCGTGCCCGTCGCGTGCTCCGTGACCATGCCCACGGGACCTGTGGACTCGATGTCCGGCAGTGTCCCGTGATCGTGTCACGGAGCTGCAGAACAGGGAGATGCCTATGTAAACAAGGCATTTCCCTGTTCTGCCTTATGACAAGACAGGGATCTACTGCTCCCTGTCATCGGGAGCAGTGATCATTGTCGTGTCACTTTTAGCCCATCCCCCACAGTTAGAATCACTCCCTAGGACACACTTAACTCCGTGATCACCCCCTAGTGTTTAACCCCTTCCCTGCCAGTGTCATTTACACAGTAATCAGTGCATTTTTACAGCACTGATCGCTGTATAAATGACAACGGTCCCAAAATAGTGTCCGATGTGTCCGCCATAATGTCGCAGTCACAATAAAAATCGCTGATCGTCGCCATTACTAATAAAAAAAAATTATAATAAAAATGCTATAAATCTATCACCTATTTTGTAGACGCTATAACTTTTGTGCAAACTAGGGTTTTCCCGATACCGATACTAGTATCGGTATCGGGACCGATACCAAGCATTTGCGCGAGTACTTGTACTCGCGCAAATGCTCCCGATGCTTCACCCGATACTTTATTTTTTTTTGTGGCCGGAGAGGGCGGGAGGAGTCAGTGGCTGGAGAGGGCGGGGGAGTGCGGGCGGAGTCTGGTCGGAGAGGGCGGGAGGAGTGAGTGGCTGGGGAGGGCGGGCGGAGTCTGGGCGGAGAGGGCGGGAGGAATCAGTGGCTGGGGAGGGTGAGAGAGGAAAGTGCGGGCGAAGTCTGGCTGGAGAGGGCGGGCACAGTCGGTGGACGGAGTCCGCGGGCGGAGAGCGAGTCCCTCACCTGCAGTTGAACCTGGTAAGCTGGCAGGGGTTCAGGGCACAACCGCATCAGGATCGGTGACCGGTGCTGTCACATTCGGTCGCCGTCAGCGGCTGAACGTCCCCACGCCCATCTTGGTACACCCTGCACTCAGCTGCAGTAAGCAGCGGAAAACATCTTGTTACACCCAGCCCGAGCTATATGGGCTGGGTGTAACAAGATGTCTGCTGCTGCTTACTGCAGCCGAGTGCAGGGTGTACCAAGATGGGCGTTGCAGCAGTTTTTTTTTTCTTTAATCCTGTGTCATTTCCCCCCCCCCCCCCCGCAGCATTTCAGTGCCAATCACCTATCAGTACTCACAAGTGCTACCTATCAGTGCAATCAGTGCCATCTACCAGTGCCACCTATCAGGTGGCACTGGTAGATGGCACTGATTGCACTGATAGGTGGCACTTATGGGCACTGGTTGCCATCTATTAGTGCAATCAGTGCCATCTATCAGTGCTATCAGTGCCCACAAGTGCCACCTATCAGTGCAATCAGTGCCCACAAGTGCCACCTATCACTGCCCACAAGTGCCACCTATCATTGCCCACAAGTGCCACCTATCACTGCCCATAAGTGCCATCTACCAGTGCCCATAAATGCCACCTATCAGTGCCCCCAAGTGCCACCTATCAGTGCCACCTATCACTGCCCACAAGTGCCACCTATCAGTGCCCATAAGTGCCATCCATCAGTGCTCATAAGTGCCACCTATCAGTCCCCATCTTTCAAACTGTCACATGACATTGAAAAAAAGTATCGGTACTTGTCTTAAAAAAGTGGTATCGGGACAACCCTAGTGCAAACCAATCAATATACGCTTATTTCCATTTTTTTTACCAAAAATATGTAGAAGAATACATATCGGCCTAAACTAAGGAAAAAAAAATGTATATATTTTTTGTGGCTATTTATTATTGCAAAAAGTAAATATCGCTTTTTTTTCAAGATTGTTGCTCTTTTTTTGTTTATAGCGCAAAAAATAAAAACTGCAGAGGTGATCAAATAACACCAAAAGAGAGCTCTATTTGTGGGGAAAAAAGGACGTCAATTTTGTTTGGGTGCAATGTTGCACGACCGCACAATTGTCAGTTAAAGCGATGCAGTGCCGTATCGCAAAAAGTGCTCTGGTTTAGGAAGGGGGTAAATTCTTCCGGGGCTGAAATGGCTAGAGATCTATTTTATTTATTTTTTTCCTTGACATACACTTTAAGTCTGAAGGTTCAAACAGGGGAATTCATAAAGAGTTTCTAAGAGACTTTGTAGAATTCCACAGCACCTCCACACAACAAATGTCAGTGCAGGTGACATAGGACACCCCACCTTCATTGCAACTGTGCTTCTACTCCGCCGTTCAGGGATGGAGTGGCCATCGGGACTACCGGGAGTTTCCCGGTGGGCCGATGACTCAGTGGGCCGTTTAAAAAAATAAATAAATTTTGTGGCCCGTTTTTTTATGCAGAGTTTGGAGGCAGCGGGAGCGTGGCAGCAAACAGCGGCGGGGATTCGGGGAAGGTGGCCAGCGAGGAGGGCAGTTGGATATAAAAGCCAAGGAGGGAGAAGAGCTCCACCCCCTCCCTGAACACCGAAGAGGCGAACAGGAGCGAGCACGACCACCCCAGCGCTCCCAGAACCTTGATTCCTCCACCTCCTCTCTGCTCCAGGAACCATGCGGTCTGGGCCGGAGGGCAGGCTGACTGGGAGCCCGGAGGAAGAGAAAATGCGCCGCTGTAAGGAGCAGAGCAGCGAGAGCACCTCCCGGATCAAGAGGGAGACTGCTGGCCATCAGATACCCGGCATCCTACACAAACATGCCAGAACACTGAGACAGAGGGGGGGGTGAGCAGAGGAGGGACTGCAGAAAGGGGCAGTGCTATGTGGTCTGTCTCAGCCCTCCCCTCTGTCTCTCAGTCCCCCCTCTTTCAGCCCCCTCCTCTGTCTCTCAGCCCCCCCACTATCTATCAGCCCCCCACTATCTCTCAGACCCCTCCTCTGTCTCTCAGACCCCTCCTCTGTCTCTCAGACCCCT
The DNA here is from genome assembly GCA_029206835.1 of Rana muscosa. Classification (NCBI taxonomy): domain Eukaryota; kingdom Metazoa; phylum Chordata; class Amphibia; order Anura; family Ranidae; genus Rana; species Rana muscosa. The sequence continues at coordinate 1,045,078,593 of CM055117.1, forward strand.
CCTCTGTCTCTCAGACCCCCCTCTGTCTCTCAGTCCCCCCTCTGTCTCTCAGTCCCCGTGTCTCTCAGCCCCCCCCTCTTTTAGCCCCCTCCTCTGTCTCTCAGCCCCCCTCTATCTCTCAGACCCCCCTCTGTCTCTCAGACCCCTCCTCTGTCTCTCAGACCCCACCTCTGTCTCTCAGACCCTCCTCTGTCTCTCAGACCCCTCCTCTATCTCTCAGCTCTCCTCCTCTCTCTCTCAGCTCTCCTCCTCTGTCTCTCAGCTCTCCTCCTCTGTCTCTCAGCTCCCTCCCTCTGTCTCTCAGTCCCCCTCTGTCTCTCAGCCCCCTGTCTCTCAGCCCCCTGTCTCTCAGCCCCCCTCTGTCTCTCAGCCCCTCTCTGTCTCTCAGCCCCCCTCTGTCTCTCAGACCCCCTCTGTCTCTCAGCCCCCCTCTGTCTCTAAGACCCCCTCTTTGTCTCTTAGTCCCCCCTCTGTCTCTCAGCTCTCCTCCTCGGTCTCTCAGCTCTCCTCCTCTGTCTCTCAGCTCTCCTCCTCTGTCTCTCAGACCCTCCTCTGTCTCTCAGCCCCCCTCTGTCTCTCAGCTCCCCCCTCTGTCTCTCAGCTCCCTCCTTCTGTCTCTCAGTCCCCCTGTCTCTTAGCCTTTATCTCTCAGCCCCCCCTCTGTCTCTCAGCTCCCCCTCTGTCTCTCAGCTCTCCTCCTCTGTCTCTCAGCTCTCCTCCTCTGTCTCTCAGCTCTCCTCCTCTGTCTCTCAGACCCTCCTCTGTCTCTCAGCCCCCCTCTGTCTCTCAGCTCCCCCCTCTGTCTCTCAGCCCCCTTCTCCATCTCTCAGCTCTCCTCCTCTGTCTCTCAGCTCCCCCTCTATCTCTCATCTCCCCCCTCTGTCTCTCAGCTCCCTCCTTCTGTCTCTCAGCTCCCCCTGTCTCTCAGCCCTTATCTCTCAGCTCCCCCTCTGTCTTTCAGCTCCCCCTCTGTCTCTCAGCTCCCCCCTCTGTCTCTCAGCCCCCTCCTCTGTCTCTCAGCCCCCTCCTCTGTCTCTCAGCCCCCTCCTCTGTCTCTCAGCCCCCTCCTCTGTCTCTCAGCCCCCTCCTCTGTCTCTCTGCCCCCTCCTCTATCTCTCTGCCCCCTCCTCTATCTCTCTGCCCCCTCCTCTATCTCTCTGCCCCCTCCTCTATCTCTCTGCCCCCTCCTCTATCTCTCAGCTCCCCCTGTCTCTCAGCTCCCCCTGTCTCTCAGCTCCCCTCTGTCTCTCAACTCCCTCCCTCTGTCTCTCAACTCCCTCCCTCTGTCTCTTAGCTCCCCCCCCTTTTCTCTCAGCACCCCCTGTCTCTCAGCACCCCCCCTGTCTCTCTGCCCCCTCCTCTGTCTTATTCACTCCCTGACTCTTAGGCTGCTTTCACACTGGGGCGGGCATTGACGGTAAAACGCTGCTAGATTTAGCAGCACTTTACTGTCGTTTTAGCTGTGCTATTCGGCTTCTAGCAGGCGCTTTTAACCCCCGCTAGCAGCCAAATTAAAGGTTACTCGGGCTTTCACACTGGGACTGCAGCGGAGGCGCTTTACAGACGCTATTTTTAGTCCAAAAGCGCCTGAAAAACGCCTCAGTGTGAAAGGGGTCCTACACTCACCGCTAGGGATGAGCTTCGTGTTCGAGTCGAACATACGTTCGACTCGAACATCGGCTGTTCGATCGTTTGCCGAAGATCAAACGTTATGGGCCGTTCGTGCCAAATTCGAGTGACGCGAACGGCCCACAATACACTGCGCTATCGCAGTGCAATCCCGGCGCTGTGATTGGCCAAGCATGCACTGTGACCCCGCATGCTTGGCCAATCACAGCACCGGCAGCGAGGAGAGCCATAATTGGCCACAGGCAGGATGCCTGTGGCCAATCATAGCTCAGGGGGGTTTAGTACATGCCCCACACTATAAAAGGCCGCCAGCGCGGCGGCCTTGTGCAGTGTGTTCCGGTGTGCAGGGAAAGAGATACATAGGCAGGGACAGTGTGTTCTATGTTCTATTCTTTTCTCAGGCATCTGCAGGAGTTAGTGGGTGTTGTGTGCCTCCAGCACAGTATACACCTGGATCTACACTTCATTGCTGTTCTCTAAGCTAGATAGGCAGGCAGGGACAGTGTGTTCTTTTCTCAGGCATCTGCAGCAGTTAGTGGGTGTTGTGTGTGCCCCAGCACAGTATACACCTGTATATACCCGTCATTGCTGTTCTCTAATACAGGCATCTGCAGGAGTTAGTGGCACAGTATACACCTGTATATACCCGTCATTGCTGTTCTCTAATACAGGCATCTGCAGGAGTTAGTGGCACAGTATACACCTGTATTTACCCGTCATTGCTGTTCTCTAATACAGGCATCTGCAGGAGTTAGTGGCACAGTATACACCTTGTGGGGGGGTTAGCTCGGCAGCGGGTGTGTGTGACCCCCGGGATGGGCTCCCCACACAAAAACAGGCCCAGCAAACGGAGGTTGTGGTTTTCAAAATCAAAAAAAGGTGCGGTTTATTTTCTATTTACAGTGACAAAACACAGCAAAGCCAAAAGAAACATAAACAAAATAAATCCTGGTCAACTTGACCTCTGACTAAACATACAGGTTTCCTAACTAACAACTGGGATCAGCCTAGTGCTGTCCTAGTCCCTAAGTCCCTGGTTTTAAATGTCCAAGCAAATAGCCACACAGGCTTTGTCTCACCGCACAGGGGTTCACTCTCCCTAGACAGTCCACACAGGTCTGGTTCCAGGCATGAGCTAACATCTAATGAAGCTGGGAGTTCTTATAGAGGCCTAAATGAGCTGACAAGCTTCAGCTGGTCTCATCAACTCCCTGTCTGCACGACGCCCCACACTCTCCCTAGAGGTATGAGTCATCCATGAGCCCACTAGCCTCAGCTGGGCTTATACAACTCTCCACCTAGTTGTATAAGTCGGCGTAAAGCCTGAATCTGGGCGAAATATATCTACCCCCCTGGATGCAACCAGGTGACTTTACCTTCCTGCTGTCACAACCTGTATATACCCGTCATTGCTGTTCTCTAATACAGGCATCTGCAGGAGTTAGTGGCACAGTATACACCTGTATATACCCGTCATTGCTGTTCTCTAATACAGGCATCTGCAGGAGTTAGAGGCACAGTATACACCTGTATATACCCTCATTGCTGTTCTCTAATACAGGCATCTGCAGGAGTTAGTGGCACAGTATACACCTTTATATACCCGTCATTGCTGTTCTCTAAAACAGGCATCTGCAGGAGTTAGTGGCACAGTATACACCTGTATATACCCGTCATTGCTGTTCTCTAATACAGGCATCTGCAGGAGTTAGTGGCACAGTATACATCTGTATATACCCGTCATTGCTGTTCTCTAATACAGGCATCTGCTGGAGTTAGTGGGTGTTGTGTGCCCTAGTACAGTATACACCTGTATATACCCGTCATTGCTGTTCTCTAATATAGGCATCTGCTGGAGTTAGTGGGTGTTGTGTGCCCTAGTACAGTATACACCTGTATATACCCGTCATTGCTGTTCTCTAATACAGGCATCTGCAGGAGTTGGTGGCACAGTGTACACCTGTATATACCTGTCATTGCTGTTCTCTAATACAGGCATCTGCAGGAGTTAGTGGCACAGTATACACCTGTATATACCCATCATTGCTGTTCTCTAATACAGGCATCTGCAGGAGTTAGTGGCACAGTGTACACCTGTATATACCCGTCATTGCTGTTTTCTAATACAGGCATCTGCAGGAGTTAGTGGCACAGTAAACACCTGTATATACCCGTCATTGCTGTTCTCTAATACAGGCATCTGCAGGAGTTAGTGGCACAGTATACACCTGTATATACCCGTCATTGCTGTTCTCTAATACAGGCATCTGCAGGAGTTAGTGGCACAGTATACACCTGTATATACCCGTCATTGCTGTTCTCTAATACAGGCATCTGCAGGAGTTAGTGGCACAGTATACACCTTTATATAAATAAAGGGTGGTAAAACGATAAACAGGTAAAACTGTAAATAAGTTATACACAAAACAGCGCTAAAATATAAACAAAAATAACATAAAAGGACCCGTGGATCATGCCACTGAAAAAGTCCAGCACGTATGAAGAAATGACCAGTTCAGAGTATTATGGTGAGTAATATCACAAAAAAAGTCCAAGTGTGCACTTTCCACCACCAAAGACAATTATTTGGAATCCACCGTGTGATGAAAAAAAACCCTTAGGGGTTCACACTTACCAGAGGTAAGATATAAATGAGCCTTAAATAGAAGGTAACATCAGCTACTCTGCATAAGCAAATCTTCTCCAATCAGGGTACACCAATAAGGATGGACTCCAAAGCAGACCATAAAATAATAGGAAGATAACAGCACAATAGTGTAATCCTGTTTATTTCAAATCTGTTAACCCACCAGTAGGAAACCCCTTTAACCAAACTACGTACATCAAACAGCAGTAAAATAAGCAATGAATGGCCCAAGAGGGCGCTATCACCATTTCCAGCGTCCTAGGGAGAGTGTGTGTGTCCTCACGGATCCTGCAGACACTTCCGAATGGTAGCTGTGAGCGGTGGAACGCACGCTTGGAACGCAGACGTCACTTCCGGGTCGCGGGTAGTCGTGGTTACGCCCTGACGCGTTTCGTCACCTGACTTCAACAGAGGGCGTAACGTCACGACGCACCCGCGATGTTTATATCACCATGTCTGTTGAACATCTGCCAATCAGCGTACTCGGCAACAGATGACGAGTGCGTACCTCTGATGTCTGATTGGACGCTGATTATGCATTGCACAAATAGAGAACATGGGGTCTATCTAAGCATAGACTTAATTGATGCGGAAAACAGCCACAAACAATATAAATATAGCATCACATATAACATGTAAATACTTGGTAATAAATAAACATCGACATTAAATAATAAAAATCGACATTAAATAAGAACAATATATTAAAGGAGGCTGCATAAACAGAGGAAAATATAGTTTTAAAATTATGTGCAGCGATAATAAATATAGATTATGCTGGTCACCATCCTCAGCCACTTAAGCAGTAACAGAGCTATGAGTTCATATCTCTATATAGTGATAGTAAAAAATACATACATAAAAATTATTATATTTGAAGTAACAAACTAAAGAGTCACTACTGATATATTATGAGACTAATGATGAACCTGAGAAACCATATAACTATTTATGCTGCATGTACATATATACTATTATTACATCACCTAATAAGACATGATGTCAATACTATAATATCTAGTATGTAATAAAGATATTAAAATAGTATTAAAATGATAATAAAGACTGATGTGTATACTATGTATAAAAAATTGATAAAAATATATATACTATATTGCAGCAAATAAATAATCACCCATAGAAGTGATTTGATAAGGATGAAGAACATACATATAAAAACTATGGGAAAATTATCTATGTGTGTATGTCAACATAGTAATGTGGCCCCTTGTAAATAATAGATAAAATACTCAATAATATATGGTTAAAACTTGTGTGTAAAAGACATATAAATAGAAGTAAAAAACATATAAAATATATAAAATACCTCCATATGTCTTAAAAATGACATCACGTTATAACCAATAATAATCAGAACATCAAATATAGAGGAAGACATACTGTATTTATCGGCGTATAACACGCACTTTTTTCCCCTTAAAATCAGGGGAAAATCGTGGGTGCGTGTTATACGCCGTTACCCACTGATCCCGGCGATCTCCGCTGACTGAGCGGAGCGCAGCGATCGCCGCCGAGATACACATAGCCGAGTGTACTCGGCTATACTCGGCTTTTCTCGGCTCTGCTCACAGTCACGCCCAGTCCCGCCATTGGACCTGTGATATGTCCATCATAGGGCGGGACTCGGCGTGACTGTGAGCGGAGCCGAGAAAAGCCGAGTATAGCCGAGTACACTCGGCTATGTGTATCTCGGCGGCGGCTCCGCCCAGTCCCTGCGTCTCTGCGTCCCTGCGTTCCCTGCGTTCTCGGCGGCGTTCGCCCCGCTCCGCCTAGTCTCTGCGGCGATCTCGGCGGCGCCAATTTTGAAAACTGGGGCAAGGCTGCACTTAGCAAAGGCTGCACTGGACACTGGGCAAAGCTACACTGGGCAAAGGCTGCACTGGACAAAGCTGCACTGGACACTGGGCAAAGGCTGCACTGGGCAAAGGCTGCACTGGACACTGGGCAAAGCTGCACTGGACACTGGGCAAAGGCTGCACTGGACAAAGCTGCACTGGACACTGAGCAAAGCTGCACTGGACACTGGGCAAAGGCTGCAATGGACACTGCTGACAAGGCTGCAACGGACACTGCTGACAAGGCTGCATTTAAATGTAAGTTTTTTTTTTTCCTTAAACTTCCCTCCTAAAAGTTTTTTCCCTAAAATTCCCTCCTAAACTTGGGGTGCGTGTTATACGCCGGTGCGTGTTATACGCCGATAAATACGGTAAGTACAAATAATAAATGTGGCCACTATTAATTAATAATCACTGATGAAGCAATTTATGTCTAAATCCACGTTTAACCCTTTGGGCGATAAAGTGTCAACCAAGAAGATCCACTGGGTTTCCCGTTTGGAGAGTTCTCTAACGAGATTGGAACCTCTCCAAAACGGTTTGAGATGGTCTATACCCCAAAATTTAAGCCCAATAGGATCCTGGTTGTGATACAACTTAAAGTGTAAGGACACATTGTGATCCTTGAATCCGATCTTAATGTTAGCTATGTGTTCTGCAATACGGATTCTTAATAATCTTTTTGTGCGACCTATGTAGATTAGCCCACATGGGCACTGGAGAGCATATACTACATAGGATGTGTTGCATGTAATGAATTCTTTTATTCTAAATTCTTTATGGTTCGAAGTAGATGTGAATCTGTCAAGGGCTCTGATAGGCAATCTAACTTCTTTGCATGCTCAACATTTTCTACAGGCGTAGAAGCCGTCTTGATCCCATAGGGAGGGAGGTCTGGTTGGAGGATCAATAACTTTTTTGACTATTTTGTCAGCAAAATTAGGTGATCTTCTATAAATAAATCCTGGTCTGTTTGGTAACGCACACTTGAGTACTCTGTCCATCTGTAGGATGTGCCAGTGGGTGGTAAAGATTTCTTCTACCTCCTTATATTGTGAATGAAATCCTGAGATAAAACTCCATTCCTGATTGTTTGCAATTACTCCGTGGGACGTATTGATCAGGAGATCTTCTCTGGGAATCAAGGATATCTCATTGATAGTGTGATCCAAAACATCTACACGGTAGCCTTTTTCCACAAACTTTTTCTTATTAACCATAGCTTGTGTTTTGTAATCTTCAGGATCCGTGCAGTTTCTCCTTATCCTAGTTAGCTGACCTTTAGGGACATTTCTAAACCATAGAGGGTGGTGGCCACTCTGCATAGGTAAGTAACTGTTTGAGTCTGTTGGCTTAAAATAAACCGAAGTACCGAGTTTATTTCCGTGTCTGAATATATTGACATCCAGGAAATGGATCTTAGAATCACTAATTTCATAGGTAAGTTTGATATTATTCATGTTGTTATTCAATTCTTCCAAAAATGTATTCAAAGCTGATAGTGGACCTGACCAAATAAAAAAGAGGTCATCTATATACCTTCGGTATAATAATAATGAGTCCCTCTTGACCGCGAAGATGGCTTTATCTTCCCATTCCCCCATGAATAGGTTTGCAATGCTAGGTGCAAATTTGGCACCCATCGCAACCCCACGTTTCTGTAGATAAAAATTGCCATTATACCAAAAGTAATTATGCCCTAGACAGAAGTCTAGGGCATTCCTCAGAAACACTTTATGGGTAATGTCATTTCTCTGACATAAAGCCCAGTTTAAGGCTAGGAGAGCATCATCATGCTGTATGCTGTATGAAAGCGATTCACACCAGACATCCCAAGAATATTGCTGAACTGAAACAGTTCTGTAAAGAGGAATGGTCAAGAATTACTCCTGACCGTTGTGCACGTCTGATCTGCAACTACAGGAAACGTTTGGTTGAAGTTATTGCTGCCAAAGGAGGTTCAACCAGTTATCAAATCCAAGGGTTCACATACTTTTTCCACCTGCACTGTGAATGTTTACATGGTGTGTTCAATAAAAACATGGTAACATTTAATTCTTTGTGTGTTATTAGTTTAAGCAGACTGTGGTTGTCTATTGTTGTGACTTAGATGAAGATCAGATCACATTTTAATTTCCAATTTGTGCAGAAATCCATATCATTCCAAAAGGGTTCACATACTTTTTTTTGCAACTGTATATATATAACCGCTTTCAATAAAAAAAAATGCTTTGTTCTCTTCCTTGATGTTTATTGTAGAAGAACACAGATATGCAGAGGTGAACATACATTAAAGAAATCTTGATGCATTTAAAAAAAAAGTGCTTAAAGAAGAATTCCAGGTATGGCAATTCTTACATACCGGTGTAGCGCCCTGCTCCCAACGAGTGGGCGCTATGTGTTAAAATTATAATTGTCTGAGCAATAGTTTGGCTCAGAAGGATTGTGTTTCAAATTATACTCTGTTTCAGTTCAGCTGGTTGCATGATTTTCCTCCTGACAGTGGGTGTCGCTGTCACCACTGGTCAGGATTGGAAAGGCAACAGGCTGAATGCATTGGGTATCTCTTTCTCTGAAGCGGCTCAGGGGCGTGGTCAACCCGCTGTGCATTCTGGGAGAGGGTACTTAAGAGACAGACACCATTTTGTGGGGTCGTCGATCGTTGGTGGTGGGCACTGACCTGAGGGCCCTCATGGCCTCAGGGAAGTGCTAGCAGTTTTGGCCTCTGGGCCACGTTGGCCTGAGGCTCCGTTGCTGAGATGTGGGCCCAGAAGTTACTGGGAGCCTACTGATCCAGGGATAATTCTGTGTCGCCTTGCCTGCGGGAAGGGACCAAGCAATTGAGGACTCAATTGGAGGATGTGTCCGGATCACAATCTACCTCTCAGTGCTGCCGGAACGGCTGGAAGATCCTGGCACTCAGAGCTGTGTTCTTTTATTCAGAAGGTAACCCAGGGAATGGTTACGCTAAGCCTGTGGCAGAGACTGTTCTATTTGCACCAAGTCTGTGGCAGAGACTGTTCCATTTGCACCAAGTCTGTGGCAGAGACTATATGTGATCGAGCTACGCATCAGTTGCTAGGCCAGTGAGATTGGGCCTATCCGGTGTTTGCTGAGTCCAGCGTGGAGACAGTTGTTCCTCTGGACCTAGGAAAATTCCTGTGATCCGCAATTAAGGTACCTGAGTCCTCCCCATCCCTTCAACCCCCTCTGTTGGAAACTTTAACCAATAAAACGCTTGAAAGAGACTTTGTGTTGGTGCAAACTTTCTTCTGGACAACACTTCAAGGAGAACCCCTGAGATGAGCATACGGAACAGTAAGGTAACGGCAGGCCAAAATTTAAACCAGCAGCTCCTACGGGGAGAACCCCTGACCAGTGGTGACAGCGACACCCACTGTCAGGAGGAAAATCATGCAACCAGCTGAACTGAAACAGAGTATAACTTGAAACACAATCCTTCTGAGCCAAACTATTGCTCAGACAATTATAATTTTAACACATAGAGCCCACTTATTGGGAGCAGGGCGCTACAGATAAAAATATATATATATTTACACTATATTACCAAAAGTATTGGGACACCTGCTTTTGCACGCACATGAACTTTAATGGCATCCTAGTCCGTAGGGTTCAATATTGAGTTGGCCCACCCTTTGCAGCTATAACAGCTTCAACTCTTCTGGGAAGGATGTCCACAAGGTTTAGGAGTGTGTCTATGGGAATGTTTGACCTTTCTTCCAGAAGCGCATTTGTGAGGTCAGACACTGATGTTGGATGAGAAGGCCTAGCTCGCAGTCTCCACTCTAATGTAAATGCCAGTCAAGTTCCTCCACCCCAAACTTGCTCATCCATGTATTTACGGACCTTGCTTTGTGCACTGGTCCAAATCATTTTGTGGAGGGGGGATTATGGTGTGGGGATGTTTCTCAGGGGTTGGGCTTGGCCTCTTAGTTCCAGTGAAGGGAACTCTTAAGGCGTCAGCATACCAAGACATTTTGGACAATTTCATGCTCCCAACTTTGTGTGAACAGTTTGGGGATGGCCCCTTCCTGTTCCAACATGACTGCACACCAGTGCACAAAGCAAGGTCCATAAAAATATGGACTTAGCAAGGGTGGTGGAAAATGAACTTCAAGTGCAAAAAATCACATTATAATAACTAAAACATATAGAATTAAATGTAACAATCTAAAAAAAATGAATTCCAAAGTGCTATAATGGTGCGAACCTCCCAACTAAAAAGTTGTTTCACTTGAAGTTCATTTGTATTGCAATTATCTGTAGAGGGGTTTCCACCATCCCTGCTAAGTTAAATTTGTTATGTCTTTTTTCAGTAAGATGTGTATTATAATATATGTGACGTTATATATCACTGGCATAGGCGTGCGCACGGGGTGTACCGGGGGTGCCTGGGCACACCCTAATCACCCTTGTTAGTGTAGCTGCATGCTGGCTGTCTCCCAAGTTCTCCTGTGAAATGCTGCAAGAGTGTATAGCGCTTTCACATTGAGCAGATCGCCAGACTTGTAAGAGCCGATCAGTGCCTTAAACTGTCATGTAATGTCCCTGCTTGCAGAGACTATCTGTCAAAAATCGGTGCTGATGTGGAAGGTGGACGGGGCCAAACAACTATCATACACCAGCCAAGGGATAGGGGCTGTTCGGGCCGCTCCGTGTTTTAAATGTCTCCGCCCCTTTCTATCAGCTATCAAACACCAGACAACGATTGAACTGCTTAAAAAGAGGCAAAGTCACATACAAGAGCAGCCCGCCCAGCCCCTATCCCCTTGGCTGGTGTATGATAGCTGTTCGGCCCTGCCCACCCCCGACATCAGAGCAGAGTTTTGACAGATGGTCTCTGCAAGCAGGGACATTACATGACAGTTTAAGGCACTGAGAGGCTCTTACAAGCCTGGCGATCTGCTCAATGTGAAACTCCCCCTCTCCTCTATCAGTGCCAATCAATGCCACTTGTCAGTGCCAATCAGTGCCAACCAATGCCACCTATCATTGCCAACCAGTGCCACCAGTCAATACCAATCAGTTCCAACCAATGCCACCTATGAGTGCCAATTAGTGCCACCTGTTAGTGCCAATCAGTGGCAATCAGTTTCCATGAGTGCTGCCTATCAGTGCCCATGAGTGCTGCCTATCAGTGCTGCCAATCAGTGCACTGGGATTGGGAGATGAACTCAACAAACAGGCACATTGTCTATGGTGGGTGGGCGGTCTGGTGGGGTACAACTGAAATCTGTTGATATTTGTTATTGCCACATGCCAATCTTTAGTATAATAGGTAATAACCACACTACTATTTACAGTAAACTACTGGAGGTAAAATAAAAGTGTCAGTAAAAGGCCTGCCGCTAAGCACTGTTATGTTTTCCGACACCACAAAAAAAAAGTACAGCACTAACTTACTGATCAACAACTTAACAATAATGGTGGAATCTCTAATGTATGGAAATCTCAAATGTTTTTTAAGCACTTCAGCCCCGGAATGATTTGCCCCCTTAATGTCGGGCCATTTTTTGCGATACGGCACTGCGTTGCTTTAACGTCGTATGATGTCATCCCAAAACGAGAGCCGCACTGCCCCGCCATCATTTGATGGTGGGCGTGCGGCAAGTGGTTAATGTCTAAACTGCTGGCAACAAAAGTGAGTACACTCCTAAGTGTAAATGTCCAAATTGGGCCCAAAGTTTCAATATTTTGTGTGGCCACCATTATTTTCCAGCACTTCCTTTACCCTCTCGGGCATGGAGTTCACCAAAGCTTCACAGGTTGCCACTGGAGTCCTCTTCCACTCCTCCATGACGACATCACGGAGCAGGTGGGTGTTAGAGATCTTGCGCTCCTCCACTTTCAGTTTGAGGATGCCCCACAGATGTTCAATAGGGTTTAGGTCTGGAGACATGCTTGGCCGTTTATTACCTTTACCCTCAGCTTCTTTAGCAAGGCAGTGGTCGTCTTGGAGGTGTGTTGGGGATGTTATGTTGGAATACTGCCGTGCGGCCCAGTCTCCGAAGGGAGGGGATCATGCTCTGCTTCAGTATGTCACAGTACATGTTGGCATTCATGGTTCCCTCAATGAACTGTAGTTCCCCAGTTCCGGCAGCACTCATGCAGCACCAGACCATGACACTCCCACCACCATGCTTGACTGTAGGCAAGACACATTTGTCTTTGTACTCCTCACCTGGTTGCCACCACACACCCTTGACACCATCTGAACCAAATAAGTTTATCTTGGTTTCTTTAGACCACAGGACATGGTTCCAGTAATCCATGTCCTTAGTCTGCTTGTCTTCAGCAAACTGTTTACAAGCTTTCTTGTGCATCACCTTTAGAAGAGGCTTCCTTCTGGGACGACAGCTATGCAGACCAAATGGTCTGAGCACTGACAAGCTAACCCCCCCCCCCCCCCTCGCCTTCATCCTCTGTAGCAATGCTGGCAGCACTCATACGTCTATTTCCCAAAGACAATCTCTGTATATGACTCTGAGCATGTCCACTCAACTTCTTTGGTCGTCCATGGCGAGGTCTGTTCTGGTGGAACCTGTCCTGTTAAAGCGCTGTATGGTCTCTTGGCCACCGTGCTGCAGCTCAGTTTCAGGGTCTTGGCAATCTTCTTATAGCCTAGCCCATCTTTATGTAGAGCAACAATTATTTTTTTCAGATCCTCAGAGAGTTCTTTGCCATGAGGTGCCATATTGAACTTCCAGTGACCAGTATGAGAGAGTGAGAGCGATAACACCAAATTGAACACACCTGCTCCCCATTAACACCTGAGACCTTGTAACACTAACAAATCACATGACGCCGGGGAGGGAAAATGTCTAATTGGGCCCAATTTGGACATTTTCACTTAGTGGTGTACTCACATTTGTTGCCAGCGGTTTAGACATTAATGGCTGTGTGTTGAGTTATTTTGAGGGGACAGCAAATTTACATGGTTATACAAGCTGTACACTCGCTACTTTACATTGTAGCAAAGTGTAATTTCTTCAGTGTTGTCACATGAAAAGATAAAATATTTACAAATATGTGAGGGGTGTACTCACTTTTGTGAGATACTGTATATACATCATTAATTTGACATTATATACCGTTGTTGTCAGCAGTTAGCTGCCATAACCCCTGGTAAATTCTTTATACAATGGGCCATTCGATAAAAGTGGTCTCAGCGGCGGATTTGCCACAGGATCACTTTTATAGGCAGCACTTCCTGGTCATTTCCCTACTTACCAGAGACGTAGGTAAAGGGGAAAATGATTTGATCCCCTGGAGCGATGGGCAGGAAGTCGAGTGAGGGCAAGATGGTACCCACTCGACTCTATGCCCTTGGAGGACCTGAGCGACTTAAGTGTGAATGTGAGATCTGAGGTCTTTTTGACCCCAGATCTTGCAAAAAAAGAGGACCTGTTATGCTTAGTTCTATTACAAGGGATGTTTCCATCCCTTGTAATAGGAATAAAAGTGCTCAATTTTTTTTTAAAGGGTCAGTGTAAAAAAAATTAAACCGCTGCCTATGGAGACTTTTAAGTACCGTAGTTTGTTCCACGAGCGTGCGTAATTTTAAAGCATGACATGTTAGGTATCTATTTACTCGGTGTAACATTGTCTTTCACATTATACAAAATTGTGTTAAATTTACTGTTTTCTTCTTTTTTTTATTAAAATATTTTTTTTTTTCCAAAAAAATGCGTTTGTAAGACCACTGCACAAATACAGTGCAACATAAAATATTGCAATGATCTCGATTTTATTCTCTAGGGTCTCTGCTAAAAAATATATATATATAATGTTTGGGGTTCTATGTATTTTTCTTTGTATTTTTCTAGCAAAAAAATACTGATTTTAAACTGGTAAACAACAAATTTCAGAAATAGGCCTGGTCCTTAAAGGGATAGCTTACCTTTTACCACAAAACTGCCTATGCAAAAAGTGGCGTCTGTAGATAAAAACAAACGGTGCAGATCTGACTTAAGTTGAATAATACCCTTGCTATAGGTGTACTTCCAGGACTTTGCTAAGTGAGGCCTAGTCATCACTGCTCACCTCCACCATCACAGTACTCCCAGGACATTGCTAATTGAGGCCTAGTCATCACTGCCCACCTGCACCATCACAGGAATGAGCTCTCAAATGCTGAGCTCAGAGCTACTGCATCAGGGAAGAGAAAGAGAGTATGTGAGGGGGCTTGAAACAGAAAGAGCTCACTTCTGTGATGGTGGAGGTGAGCAGTGATGACTAGGCCTCACTTAGCAACGTCCTGGGAGTACTTAGCAATGTCCTGGGAGTATTCCAGTCAGGCTTCATAAGGTATGTAAATGCCCTACACCTACAGCAAGGGTATTATTCATCTTTGGAGCGGCAAAGTTTGTTTTTATTTGCAAACATCCCTTACCTGTATCGGCAGGTTTTTTGTAAAGGTGAACTATCCTTTTAAGAACAATTTTCCCCATTTCACTTTATAACCCAGACACTGAAAAAGAATGCATACAAAGATACTCAAAGAAGGGTGATTGCCGGACACAGCCTTCGGTACTGAGATCCAAGATACAGGGCTGTCCCGGCAAATCTGGGACTGTTGGCATCGATGCAGCAGCAGGCTGTCATCAAACTGAAGCCCTGTACACACGGGCGGGAATCCCATCTATTTGAAAACCGTCAGTTTTCCTGACAGGATTCCTGGCAAGCTTGCCTTGCCAAGCCCAGTGTACAGACGGCCACTCAAAAGAACCGTTGTTCTTTTGAATGGCAACAATGCGGTGACGTCATTGACTACGATGAGCCGGCGCTCGTCACATTCAATGCCGTCGCCGCCATCTTGCTACACCCCACACTAACCTTGTATGCTACCCTGCATGTGTCAAAGTCTTATCGAGCATGCGCGGGTTTACCTTTGACAGGTAAGCATACAGACGACCGGTTTTCTCGACAGGAAACACTCTGTTGGGAATCCCGACGGGAAAATAGAGCGCAGGTTCTCTATTTTTCCCGGGCAGTTTTCCTGTTGGGAAAACTGCTAGGGAGCATACACACGGCCGGGATTCCTGGCCAAATGCTCTCCTGGCAGTTTTCCTGCCGGGAAAACCGGTCATGTGTACGAGGCCTAAGAATTGAATTGCTAAATGAATCATTTCTTCAGAATCAGAGGAAGCCATTCTGGGATTTGTGAATAATAAAGCCTTCTGATAAGTATATATAAACAGCAGATACAGCACGAAATCCCATGTGCTGCTCTGAGATTTCCATTTTATAATCTTGCTTACTGTACTATGATCTCCACTACCTAATATACCCAGAGGGACTCGCTGGTCTCCACATAGATCCTCACAATGAAGAACAGAGAGAACAGAGAGCATAATTTCAGAAAGAAAGAAGGAAAATACCTCTGTGCTGCTACTGAAGCATGTTAACTGAATAAGTGCTGAAAATTTTAATATGGACACTCAACCAACACAAGGCTTACTCAGGGATTAAATTTAGTGCTCGTAAGAGAGGATTGGAGCAGTGGATGAAAGCAGAAATTGTCGTATCAAGAGAACCTGTCACTTTTCAGTGAATGGACAAAGTGACAGATTATTTTTAAAGTGTACGTAAACATTGACAATGAACTTCTCTTATTTATTTATTTTGGTCTGTTAAATAACCTATTGAAGTTTGTTATGCCCATTTCCTGAGAGCTAAATGTAGCGGGGTGGTCAAATTAAGGGAGGTGTCTGAGTGGTAATCAGGCTCAGACACCTTAAATTGTTAGGAGTTATGGACCATTTTTTGTCCTTAGGGGATTGTATTGGTGTGAAGTTCCCTGCGGCCTATGGGTGGCGCTGCCATATTGGGCCGGGGTTGAACCACCAATGCAGTGCTGTGCCTTTTGTGACCCCTCTCGGCAGCCGTACAGTGGGGCGGGGAACCTGCTGTGCATGCCGGAAGAGGATATACAAGGGGCAGACATCTTCTGATCGGGGTCCACCCCCAGGCCCCTTCAGCCTGGGAATGCTGTGTGTGGCTCATCTCCGGGTGCCCTTGGCCCGGAGGCTGTGTTCCGGTTCCACCTCAGGCACCTTTAGCCTGGGGTGAGGTACTACCTCACCGTTCCTGCCCGCCTGGGTATGGAGACCCGGGAGCTGCAGCGACGGCTCTGGGCTCAGCGCCTTCGGCTGGGGTCCGCTAGGGATTGAGAAGTCCAGGGTGCCGCCTTGCGAGGGGACCCACACCCTGAGAGAAGGGAGGATCATTCTGAAGAACCGATACGGGAGTCACGGTGAAGGAAGGGTCTGTTGACTCTCTGGGGGGACATCTTTTCATTGATAGTGGCCATGTTCTAGGAAGGGAGTTCAAGTTCATCAGGTCTGTGGCAGAGACCAAAAGTTTCGCCAGGTCCGTGGCAGGGGCCTTATTCACCAGGTCTGTGGCAGAGACCAACTTCACGGTCTGTGGCAGAAACTGACTGAGAATCTGAACAGTGAAGAGTTTGAGCTACCTTTGTGCCTGAACCTCCTCCACACCTTAGGCTGTCCTGTTTCCTTTGCTCCAACCTTTTCCTATCCAAAGAGACTGTTTATTACAAAGTGAGAATAAATACTGAGTTGGAGTTTCAGCTGGTGTGGACATTTACATTACTGGGGAAGTCAAGAATTTGCATCTACACATGGTAGAGGTGAGAATCATTCTCAGGAGGACTTTGACTCCTGGCTGCAGACACGACCCAAAAATAACACCGCTCAACCTCTTTACACAGGAGGGTACGGGCTGATAGTGCGGTGTGCCTGTCTCCCCCTGCGAGGAGCCAAGTTAAATGCAGGAGGGGGATAGGTGGGTGCGCTAGACGTGGGGGCTCGAGTCCGGGATGTGTCTGCGGCTGGAAAGTGTTGAAAATTCCCCCCAGAGTTTGAACTTTATTCCCCAGTGAGGTTCCGTGGAGGTCGGCCATATTGAGAACTGCGCCACGAGGAGAACCCTGTCTGCCTAGTTCGTGGGCGTGCCTATAGAGAAAGCCCGCGAACAGTACAGAAGATGGGAGGAGTCTGGCCATGTGAGGAGTTGCACGTGGGGACTTTGGCGTGAAAAGGACAGTGCGCAATGGAACAGCAAGTGGGCAACATGGCGTCTCATGCCTCATGGATTCCGGCCAGAACCACCATGAATATGACCTTGTTTGCTGCATCCGTGACGGATACAGGGATTCAAATTTTTAAGCTAAAAGCTAATGGTTGGACTTTGAAGGCACACGGTAGACAAAAGTAAAAAACTAAAGGTATTTTAATGTGAAATAGTTAATTCATCTAAAACAGTCATAAAACATCAAAATATTTGATCAAATGTTATAACTGGTCCACAGAGGTTATCATAATAATCATCGTACAGCACATTTTCCTTAATTGAACTCAAACGAGTGGAAACAAGGCAATAATCATAAAAATATAAGATTGATAACCAGGCAGTGGGTCCAGAGGAGGTGGAGAGCTTGCTCAACATGTTACGCATTCATAAAATGCTTCCTCAGGAGCATATATATATGAATATAGTAGGCCGTGTTGCAAAAACAAAGTTATTCAGCCCATCTACCTAAACAATGACGATCTATTAAAGGGTGCCGCCAGTCGAAGAGGTAGTATCGTGTAAATATGATTTAGGTAATATTGATAAGGTGATCTATGCTGGTAAGCAAGAGACAGCAGGAGTACACTCAGCCGATCCAAGGACAAATAATAATATGGTTCTTTTTTGGAAATAGAGTTGAAGCAGGTCAACTTAGTCCATAGGGAAATTGTGACGATACTAGTATAGTCAAAGAATAAAAAGTATAGATCCTTAGATGGAGATGGTGTCCGCATTGGCGAGTGGTCCTGTGCTTAGAGTGATCGGATACAGGGATTCGGCTGAAGCCCCGGGGACGTTTTGCCCTCTACGTTTGCAGAGATGTGGAGGCCCTCGTAGTGGTTTGTCCCGGCTGCTCGGGACTGGTGGTGCATCTTAAGCCCTTCGGCAGATGCGAGCAATGTAGGGAGTTCTTATTTGAGGTGGAGCAACCCACAGAGAAGCCTCGGGCTTTCCGCCTCAACTGCCTTACAGGCGCCACTACTTCGGAGGAAGGAGCCAGAGCTTTTGCAGCCACCCCTATGCGCACTGTTGAGACTTCGGAGGAAGTCGTGAGCACAGATGTTCCGGAGATTGAGGAACCGGAGTCGGAGAGACCGGAGGATGCTGCCTCGGTCACCACAGAGTCCTTGCTCCCACTGCCCAAGAGGAAGATTGGTTTCGTGATGGCTTCCTGCGGCCGTGGTGAAGTTACGCCCCAGCGCTTACTCGGAACAGATGCATCCGAGGGGAAAAGTTCCGGACGTCCTGGCTCAGCTACAAGCCGAGGTAAGCCGGGGAAAGAGACTCTGTCAGAAATCCGAAGTGTCAGGGATGCTTGGGTCAGGGATTCCAGGGCCCTTGAACTGGTTAGAGGTGGTGATTCATCTTCCACCCGGAGTTACATGCCTGTGGAGGAATGTGACACCTCTAACCTGGAGTCGGTCTCTGATCCAGGAGATGACGCAGCCATTGATGAGGTATTTGAGCGGAAGGGTTGGGATAAGATGCCCCTGTCCTTGTCCCATAGAAATAGGGACCCACCCATGTCCACTGGGGAGAGCACACCCCGGGTGGAGGCCCCAGAGCCTGTGGAGGGATCTGTCCCGTTGCCTGCCCTTCCACCGATGGAGATACCTGGATCCGTTATTGGGATCGAACGGGTGTCATTGAGGGCCCCTGTGTCTGGTCCCGAGGTAGTGAAAGTACCTCGACACCCGGACGCCATAGTCTTGACCGGTATGGGAGATCGTCTGACCATGCCACCTTTGTCCCATTTACAGAGGTTGTTTAATCAGAAGGTTGCTAGTGAATACGGATGGGAGTATCCGTACCTGCCAAAGGAGCTTCTGTTTGAGGTAGAGGCCTATAGACACCGGTGGTACGCGGACTTTCTTTGGACACATATCAAAGTACCTCAAGCCCGGAGGTACTATTCATGCTCTGCTACAGCTACCAAGCGGTACAAAGACTGTAGGAAAGCCTGGATGCTTGGTCGGCACATACATGCGGATAAGGTGGTTATTTGCCGAAAGGACACAAATAATGTCGAATACCATATCGACACCTTTGACAAACATTGGAAGCCGTTGGTGTTGCCAAATCCGCACCGCAAAGACACAAGGACTTTGGGGTAGAATAGTTCAGAGCAGGGCCAAAAAAGAAGAGGAGGAAGTTTTACCCGAAAAAAAAGTTCTTCTTTCAGGACGAGTGTTCTGACGGTGGCACTCCCCTTAGGTGGCGGTGTTGCATTGACTAAAAACAAAGGGAAGAGACTCTGTTTTTTTTTTTTTTTTTAAATGTGTTTTACTTTTAGAAGGGAAGGATTGTTCCTCCGGGAAGGCTGTGCATGTGTTTGAATATGAATGTGCTTTCTCCCTCTGCAGGTGGATACCAAGCAAAACACTGAGAATGGGGTTGTTTTGACTAGTGCAGACGGGGAGGGAATCTAATGATTGGAAATATGTTTGTGACATTTGAGACTGTGATGTGCACATTGTGTTCTACTGATCTTCTTTCATTTCTGCTTTTAGCTCCCTTTTTCCCATGTTAGGTGTCGGCACAAACAAGCAGTTTTTAAATTAGTTTTTTATTTTTCTTGTCTCTGGACCAGGCCTATGCTGACTCAGGTTCGGGAGGCATAGGTTTGCACCAGACACTGAGGACCAGTGTCCATTAGTAGGGGGAATGTGTAGCGGGGTGGTCAAATTGAGGGAGGTGTCCGAGTGGTAATCAGGCTCAGACACCTTAAATTGTTTGGACCATTTTTTGTCCTCAGGGGATAGTATTGGTGTGAAGTTCCCTGCGGCCTATGGGTGGCGCTGCCATATTGGGCCGGGGTTGAACCACCAATGCAGTGCTGTGCCTTTTGTGCCCCCCCTCGGCAGCCATACAGTGGGGCGGGGAACCTGCTGTGCATGCCGGGAGAGGATATAAAAAGGGGCAGACATCTTCTGATCTGGGTCCACCCTCAGGCACCTTCAGCCTGGGAGTGCGTGTGGCTCATCTCCGGGTGCCCTCGGCCCAGAGGCTGTGTTCCGGTTCCACCCCAGGCACCTTTAGCCTGGGGTGAGGTACTACCTCACCATTCCTGTCCGCCTGGGTATGGAGACCCGGGAGCTGCAGCGATGGCTCGGGGCTCAGGGCCTTCGGCTGGGGTCCGCTAGGGATTGAGGAGTCCAGGGTGCCGCCTTGCGAGGGCACCCACACCCTAAGAGAAGGGAGGATTATTCTGAGGGACCGATGCGTCACTGTGAAGGAAGGGTCTGTTGACTTTCTGGGGGGACATCTTCTCCTTGATAGCGGCCATGTTCTAGGAAGGGAGTTCAAGTTCATCAGGTCTGTGGCAGAGACCTTATTCACCAGGTCTGTGGCAGAGACCAAAAGTTTCGCCAGGTCCGTGGCAGGGGCCTTATTCACCAGGTCTGTGGCAGAGACCAACTTCATGGTCTGTGGCAGAAACTGTTTGAGAATCTGAACAGTGAAGAGTTTGAACTACGTTTGTGCCTGGACCTCCTACACACCTTAGGCTGTCTTGTTTCCTTTGCTCCAACATTTTCCTATCCAAAGAGACTGTTTATTACAAAGTGAGAATAAATACTGAGTTGGAGTTTCAGCTGGTGTGGACATTTACATTACTGGGGAAGTCAAGGACTTGCATCTACACATGGTAGAGGTGAGAATCATTCTCAGGAGGACTTTGACTCTGGCTGCAGACACGACCCAAAAATAACACTGCTCAACCTCTTTACACAGGAGGGTACGGGCTGATAGTGCGGTGTGCCTGTCTCCCCCTGCGAGGAGCTGAGTTAAATGCAGGAGGGGGATAGGTGGGTGCGCTAGATAAAAAAATAAATAAAAAAAAACCCCTTAGGCCCCTTTCACACGTACGTTCCATATGTCCGTTTTTCATCCATCCGTTTTCGGATGAAAAACGGACATACATGTATCCCTATGGGATAGCGGATGTCAGCGGATGAACATCCGCTGACATCCGACGACATCAGTCTCTGCTATGGTCCGTTTAGCATGACGGAGGAAAATCCTACTTTTCCATCCGTCTGCGGATCGGATCAAAAACGGACAGACGGTTCGTTTTCATCCGATCCCCCCAAAGAGGAAAGCGGCGATCCGACCGGTCCGTTTCTGTACAGTGTGCAGAGACGGATAAGTCATCCGCCGGCTCAGCGGGGATCAACGGAGCGATCTCCGCTGAGCAAGCGGATATTCACGGGGCGGATCATGATGGGATCCGCTCATGTGAAAGAGCCCTTAATCCTTCCAGAAATCAAATCCTGTTCTGTGTCAATTAGCCCAGTGTTCTCTTTGGACAAAAAAAAACACCTTCCCCTAGGTTATGGTAAAGAGGAGAGTGTGAGGAGTTCTGTAGTCATCTAGGGCAGAGGTCTCCAAACTTTCTGTCCTTCAGAGGGGGTCCGGGCTGTGACCAGTGGGAGTAGAAAATGCCCCAGTGGCAGGTGCCCCATCAATGCCCCATCATTGGTTTTAGTGGGAGTAATAGTGCTCCATTAGTGTTATCAGTGGAAGAAATAGTGCCATATTGTTGGTTGCAGTGGGAGGTATAGTGCCCCATCGATGGTGTCTATGGGAGGAATAGTGCTACATCATTGATGTCTGTGGGAGGAATGGTGTCCGATCATTGGTGTCTGCTGGAGGAATGGTGCTGCATTATTTGTACTGTATCAGTTGTGGATGGAATATTGCCTCAAGGGCCGGATAGAGGCAAGCAAATGGCCGAATCTGGCCCCAGGGCCGCAGTTTGGAGACTACCGATCTACGGTAACATCACTACTTATAGATACAGTACAGCGCAGTGTTGCCACCCTAAAAAAGGAGGTGTGTTACTGGCAGGATTTCCCAAAAAATAAATAAAAGGTAACAATAATCCCAGAAAAAAAAATCTAATGCAGCCACCACATCTAAGGACTGGTAACTGCAATATGTTACATTGTTTTGTCTGGGCTTACCTATACTTTAAGGTCATAGTTCACCTTTACCAAAAACCTCCCGATGCAGGTACAGTAAAAGGCATCTGCAGATAAAAGCAAGCCGTGCAGTCACTTTTGTACCTTCACAAGCCTGACTGAAAAACTCCCAGAGATTGCATCATCCTGTCCTGCCTTGTTACTAGGACGCTAGTAAGGCTGGGTTCACATATGTGAGGCCGCGGTTCCCAGCATGGGGTCCGGTGCATTCCTGTTCACTGCCTCAGGTGCGAATCAGGTCAGAATTTATGCCTGAATTGTTCCCAAAAACACACAGGACCCTTTTGGAATGCGGACCACGGCTGCCCCAGACCTGTGTGAACCAGCTCCATTGAGAGCCGGGAACACTGTCCTGTTATGCGAATTGGAAAGTTTCCAAATTCCAATGGGCAGGGGCAGTTTAGAAACGGTGTATACAGCGCTCCTAATCCGCCCCAAAGATACTGCTTGCAGGATTTTTTGGAACGTCCCGCAAGCGCACCACCCCAGTGTGAAAACACTCTGGCTTTTACATCGGGGAGGCATGGGTGGCGGTTTTCAGGCACTTTACAGGCACTATTTCTAGCTCTAAAATGCCTGAAAACCGCCTTTGGTGCGAAAGGGGTCTATGTACTTGGTGAGCGAGGTGTGTGTCATTGTCAGGTGTGCAGAAAAATCACAAATCAATTCAGCGGCTCTTTGGGAGTAGCGCTACAAGGGGATAAAACCCAGGGAAATGTGCATGTGTTCTAGCCACTTGCCGACTGGCTAACGCCAATATACGTCGGCAGAATGGCACGGCTGCGTAAAGAAACGTACCTGTACGCTGCTTTGAATTTGCCACCATACGGGCGTGCGTGCCCGTCGCGTGCTCCGTGACCATGCCCACGGGACCTGTGGACTCGATGTCCGGCAGTGTCCCGTGATCGTGTCACGGAGCTGCAGAACAGGGAGATGCCTATGTAAACAAGGCATTTCCCTGTTCTGCCTTATGACAAGACAGGGATCTACTGCTCCCTGTCATCGGGAGCAGTGATCATTGTCGTGTCACTTTTAGCCCATCCCCCACAGTTAGAATCACTCCCTAGGACACACTTAACTCCGTGATCACCCCCTAGTGTTTAACCCCTTCCCTGCCAGTGTCATTTACACAGTAATCAGTGCATTTTTACAGCACTGATCGCTGTATAAATGACAACGGTCCCAAAATAGTGTCCGATGTGTCCGCCATAATGTCGCAGTCACAATAAAAATCGCTGATCGTCGCCATTACTAATAAAAAAAAATTATAATAAAAATGCTATAAATCTATCACCTATTTTGTAGACGCTATAACTTTTGTGCAAACTAGGGTTTTCCCGATACCGATACTAGTATCGGTATCGGGACCGATACCAAGCATTTGCGCGAGTACTTGTACTCGCGCAAATGCTCCCGATGCTTCACCCGATACTTTATTTTTTTTTGTGGCCGGAGAGGGCGGGAGGAGTCAGTGGCTGGAGAGGGCGGGGGAGTGCGGGCGGAGTCTGGTCGGAGAGGGCGGGAGGAGTGAGTGGCTGGGGAGGGCGGGCGGAGTCTGGGCGGAGAGGGCGGGAGGAATCAGTGGCTGGGGAGGGTGAGAGAGGAAAGTGCGGGCGAAGTCTGGCTGGAGAGGGCGGGCACAGTCGGTGGACGGAGTCCGCGGGCGGAGAGCGAGTCCCTCACCTGCAGTTGAACCTGGTAAGCTGGCAGGGGTTCAGGGCACAACCGCATCAGGATCGGTGACCGGTGCTGTCACATTCGGTCGCCGTCAGCGGCTGAACGTCCCCACGCCCATCTTGGTACACCCTGCACTCAGCTGCAGTAAGCAGCGGAAAACATCTTGTTACACCCAGCCCGAGCTATATGGGCTGGGTGTAACAAGATGTCTGCTGCTGCTTACTGCAGCCGAGTGCAGGGTGTACCAAGATGGGCGTTGCAGCAGTTTTTTTTTTCTTTAATCCTGTGTCATTTCCCCCCCCCCCCCCGCAGCATTTCAGTGCCAATCACCTATCAGTACTCACAAGTGCTACCTATCAGTGCAATCAGTGCCATCTACCAGTGCCACCTATCAGGTGGCACTGGTAGATGGCACTGATTGCACTGATAGGTGGCACTTATGGGCACTGGTTGCCATCTATTAGTGCAATCAGTGCCATCTATCAGTGCTATCAGTGCCCACAAGTGCCACCTATCAGTGCAATCAGTGCCCACAAGTGCCACCTATCACTGCCCACAAGTGCCACCTATCATTGCCCACAAGTGCCACCTATCACTGCCCATAAGTGCCATCTACCAGTGCCCATAAATGCCACCTATCAGTGCCCCCAAGTGCCACCTATCAGTGCCACCTATCACTGCCCACAAGTGCCACCTATCAGTGCCCATAAGTGCCATCCATCAGTGCTCATAAGTGCCACCTATCAGTCCCCATCTTTCAAACTGTCACATGACATTGAAAAAAAGTATCGGTACTTGTCTTAAAAAAGTGGTATCGGGACAACCCTAGTGCAAACCAATCAATATACGCTTATTTCCATTTTTTTTACCAAAAATATGTAGAAGAATACATATCGGCCTAAACTAAGGAAAAAAAAATGTATATATTTTTTGTGGCTATTTATTATTGCAAAAAGTAAATATCGCTTTTTTTTCAAGATTGTTGCTCTTTTTTTGTTTATAGCGCAAAAAATAAAAACTGCAGAGGTGATCAAATAACACCAAAAGAGAGCTCTATTTGTGGGGAAAAAAGGACGTCAATTTTGTTTGGGTGCAATGTTGCACGACCGCACAATTGTCAGTTAAAGCGATGCAGTGCCGTATCGCAAAAAGTGCTCTGGTTTAGGAAGGGGGTAAATTCTTCCGGGGCTGAAATGGCTAGAGATCTATTTTATTTATTTTTTTCCTTGACATACACTTTAAGTCTGAAGGTTCAAACAGGGGAATTCATAAAGAGTTTCTAAGAGACTTTGTAGAATTCCACAGCACCTCCACACAACAAATGTCAGTGCAGGTGACATAGGACACCCCACCTTCATTGCAACTGTGCTTCTACTCCGCCGTTCAGGGATGGAGTGGCCATCGGGACTACCGGGAGTTTCCCGGTGGGCCGATGACTCAGTGGGCCGTTTAAAAAAATAAATAAATTTTGTGGCCCGTTTTTTTATGCAGAGTTTGGAGGCAGCGGGAGCGTGGCAGCAAACAGCGGCGGGGATTCGGGGAAGGTGGCCAGCGAGGAGGGCAGTTGGATATAAAAGCCAAGGAGGGAGAAGAGCTCCACCCCCTCCCTGAACACCGAAGAGGCGAACAGGAGCGAGCACGACCACCCCAGCGCTCCCAGAACCTTGATTCCTCCACCTCCTCTCTGCTCCAGGAACCATGCGGTCTGGGCCGGAGGGCAGGCTGACTGGGAGCCCGGAGGAAGAGAAAATGCGCCGCTGTAAGGAGCAGAGCAGCGAGAGCACCTCCCGGATCAAGAGGGAGACTGCTGGCCATCAGATACCCGGCATCCTACACAAACATGCCAGAACACTGAGACAGAGGGGGGGGTGAGCAGAGGAGGGACTGCAGAAAGGGGCAGTGCTATGTGGTCTGTCTCAGCCCTCCCCTCTGTCTCTCAGTCCCCCCTCTTTCAGCCCCCTCCTCTGTCTCTCAGCCCCCCCACTATCTATCAGCCCCCCACTATCTCTCAGACCCCTCCTCTGTCTCTCAGACCCCTCCTCTGTCTCTCAGACCCCTCCTCTGTCTCTCAGACCCCCCTCTGTCTCTCAGTCCCCCCTCTGTCTCTCAGTCCCCGTGTCTCTCAGCCCCCCCCTCTTTTAGCCCCCTCCTCTGTCTCTCAGCCCCCCTCTATCTCTCAGACCCCCCTCTGTCTCTCAGACCCCTCCTCTGTCTCTCAGACCCCACCTCTGTCTCTCAGACCCTCCTCTGTCTCTCAGACCCCTCCTCTATCTCTCAGCTCTCCTCCTCTCTCTCTCAGCTCTCCTCCTCTGTCTCTCAGCTCTCCTCCTCTGTCTCTCAGCTCCCTCCCTCTGTCTCTCAGTCCCCCTCTGTCTCTCAGCCCCCTGTCTCTCAGCCCCCTGTCTCTCAGCCCCCCTCTGTCTCTCAGCCCCTCTCTGTCTCTCAGCCCCCCTCTGTCTCTCAGACCCCCTCTGTCTCTCAGCCCCCCTCTGTCTCTAAGACCCCCTCTTTGTCTCTTAGTCCCCCCTCTGTCTCTCAGCTCTCCTCCTCGGTCTCTCAGCTCTCCTCCTCTGTCTCTCAGCTCTCCTCCTCTGTCTCTCAGACCCTCCTCTGTCTCTCAGCCCCCCTCTGTCTCTCAGCTCCCCCCTCTGTCTCTCAGCTCCCTCCTTCTGTCTCTCAGTCCCCCTGTCTCTTAGCCTTTATCTCTCAGCCCCCCCTCTGTCTCTCAGCTCCCCCTCTGTCTCTCAGCTCTCCTCCTCTGTCTCTCAGCTCTCCTCCTCTGTCTCTCAGCTCTCCTCCTCTGTCTCTCAGACCCTCCTCTGTCTCTCAGCCCCCCTCTGTCTCTCAGCTCCCCCCTCTGTCTCTCAGCCCCCTTCTCCATCTCTCAGCTCTCCTCCTCTGTCTCTCAGCTCCCCCTCTATCTCTCATCTCCCCCCTCTGTCTCTCAGCTCCCTCCTTCTGTCTCTCAGCTCCCCCTGTCTCTCAGCCCTTATCTCTCAGCTCCCCCTCTGTCTTTCAGCTCCCCCTCTGTCTCTCAGCTCCCCCCTCTGTCTCTCAGCCCCCTCCTCTGTCTCTCAGCCCCCTCCTCTGTCTCTCAGCCCCCTCCTCTGTCTCTCAGCCCCCTCCTCTGTCTCTCAGCCCCCTCCTCTGTCTCTCTGCCCCCTCCTCTATCTCTCTGCCCCCTCCTCTATCTCTCTGCCCCCTCCTCTATCTCTCTGCCCCCTCCTCTATCTCTCTGCCCCCTCCTCTATCTCTCAGCTCCCCCTGTCTCTCAGCTCCCCCTGTCTCTCAGCTCCCCTCTGTCTCTCAACTCCCTCCCTCTGTCTCTCAACTCCCTCCCTCTGTCTCTTAGCTCCCCCCCCTTTTCTCTCAGCACCCCCTGTCTCTCAGCACCCCCCCTGTCTCTCTGCCCCCTCCTCTGTCTTATTCACTCCCTGACTCTTAGGCTGCTTTCACACTGGGGCGGGCATTGACGGTAAAACGCTGCTAGATTTAGCAGCACTTTACTGTCGTTTTAGCTGTGCTATTCGGCTTCTAGCAGGCGCTTTTAACCCCCGCTAGCAGCCAAATTAAAGGTTACTCGGGCTTTCACACTGGGACTGCAGCGGAGGCGCTTTACAGACGCTATTTTTAGTCCAAAAGCGCCTGAAAAACGCCTCAGTGTGAAAGGGGTCCTACACTCACCGCTAGGGATGAGCTTCGTGTTCGAGTCGAACATACGTTCGACTCGAACATCGGCTGTTCGATCGTTTGCCGAAGATCAAACGTTATGGGCCGTTCGTGCCAAATTCGAGTGACGCGAACGGCCCACAATACACTGCGCTATCGCAGTGCAATCCCGGCGCTGTGATTGGCCAAGCATGCACTGTGACCCCGCATGCTTGGCCAATCACAGCACCGGCAGCGAGGAGAGCCATAATTGGCCACAGGCAGGATGCCTGTGGCCAATCATAGCTCAGGGGGGTTTAGTACATGCCCCACACTATAAAAGGCCGCCAGCGCGGCGGCCTTGTGCAGTGTGTTCCGGTGTGCAGGGAAAGAGATACATAGGCAGGGACAGTGTGTTCTATGTTCTATTCTTTTCTCAGGCATCTGCAGGAGTTAGTGGGTGTTGTGTGCCTCCAGCACAGTATACACCTGGATCTACACTTCATTGCTGTTCTCTAAGCTAGATAGGCAGGCAGGGACAGTGTGTTCTTTTCTCAGGCATCTGCAGCAGTTAGTGGGTGTTGTGTGTGCCCCAGCACAGTATACACCTGTATATACCCGTCATTGCTGTTCTCTAATACAGGCATCTGCAGGAGTTAGTGGCACAGTATACACCTGTATATACCCGTCATTGCTGTTCTCTAATACAGGCATCTGCAGGAGTTAGTGGCACAGTATACACCTGTATTTACCCGTCATTGCTGTTCTCTAATACAGGCATCTGCAGGAGTTAGTGGCACAGTATACACCTTGTGGGGGGGTTAGCTCGGCAGCGGGTGTGTGTGACCCCCGGGATGGGCTCCCCACACAAAAACAGGCCCAGCAAACGGAGGTTGTGGTTTTCAAAATCAAAAAAAGGTGCGGTTTATTTTCTATTTACAGTGACAAAACACAGCAAAGCCAAAAGAAACATAAACAAAATAAATCCTGGTCAACTTGACCTCTGACTAAACATACAGGTTTCCTAACTAACAACTGGGATCAGCCTAGTGCTGTCCTAGTCCCTAAGTCCCTGGTTTTAAATGTCCAAGCAAATAGCCACACAGGCTTTGTCTCACCGCACAGGGGTTCACTCTCCCTAGACAGTCCACACAGGTCTGGTTCCAGGCATGAGCTAACATCTAATGAAGCTGGGAGTTCTTATAGAGGCCTAAATGAGCTGACAAGCTTCAGCTGGTCTCATCAACTCCCTGTCTGCACGACGCCCCACACTCTCCCTAGAGGTATGAGTCATCCATGAGCCCACTAGCCTCAGCTGGGCTTATACAACTCTCCACCTAGTTGTATAAGTCGGCGTAAAGCCTGAATCTGGGCGAAATATATCTACCCCCCTGGATGCAACCAGGTGACTTTACCTTCCTGCTGTCACAACCTGTATATACCCGTCATTGCTGTTCTCTAATACAGGCATCTGCAGGAGTTAGTGGCACAGTATACACCTGTATATACCCGTCATTGCTGTTCTCTAATACAGGCATCTGCAGGAGTTAGAGGCACAGTATACACCTGTATATACCCTCATTGCTGTTCTCTAATACAGGCATCTGCAGGAGTTAGTGGCACAGTATACACCTTTATATACCCGTCATTGCTGTTCTCTAAAACAGGCATCTGCAGGAGTTAGTGGCACAGTATACACCTGTATATACCCGTCATTGCTGTTCTCTAATACAGGCATCTGCAGGAGTTAGTGGCACAGTATACATCTGTATATACCCGTCATTGCTGTTCTCTAATACAGGCATCTGCTGGAGTTAGTGGGTGTTGTGTGCCCTAGTACAGTATACACCTGTATATACCCGTCATTGCTGTTCTCTAATATAGGCATCTGCTGGAGTTAGTGGGTGTTGTGTGCCCTAGTACAGTATACACCTGTATATACCCGTCATTGCTGTTCTCTAATACAGGCATCTGCAGGAGTTGGTGGCACAGTGTACACCTGTATATACCTGTCATTGCTGTTCTCTAATACAGGCATCTGCAGGAGTTAGTGGCACAGTATACACCTGTATATACCCATCATTGCTGTTCTCTAATACAGGCATCTGCAGGAGTTAGTGGCACAGTGTACACCTGTATATACCCGTCATTGCTGTTTTCTAATACAGGCATCTGCAGGAGTTAGTGGCACAGTAAACACCTGTATATACCCGTCATTGCTGTTCTCTAATACAGGCATCTGCAGGAGTTAGTGGCACAGTATACACCTGTATATACCCGTCATTGCTGTTCTCTAATACAGGCATCTGCAGGAGTTAGTGGCACAGTATACACCTGTATATACCCGTCATTGCTGTTCTCTAATACAGGCATCTGCAGGAGTTAGTGGCACAGTATACACCTTTATATAAATAAAGGGTGGTAAAACGATAAACAGGTAAAACTGTAAATAAGTTATACACAAAACAGCGCTAAAATATAAACAAAAATAACATAAAAGGACCCGTGGATCATGCCACTGAAAAAGTCCAGCACGTATGAAGAAATGACCAGTTCAGAGTATTATGGTGAGTAATATCACAAAAAAAGTCCAAGTGTGCACTTTCCACCACCAAAGACAATTATTTGGAATCCACCGTGTGATGAAAAAAAACCCTTAGGGGTTCACACTTACCAGAGGTAAGATATAAATGAGCCTTAAATAGAAGGTAACATCAGCTACTCTGCATAAGCAAATCTTCTCCAATCAGGGTACACCAATAAGGATGGACTCCAAAGCAGACCATAAAATAATAGGAAGATAACAGCACAATAGTGTAATCCTGTTTATTTCAAATCTGTTAACCCACCAGTAGGAAACCCCTTTAACCAAACTACGTACATCAAACAGCAGTAAAATAAGCAATGAATGGCCCAAGAGGGCGCTATCACCATTTCCAGCGTCCTAGGGAGAGTGTGTGTGTCCTCACGGATCCTGCAGACACTTCCGAATGGTAGCTGTGAGCGGTGGAACGCACGCTTGGAACGCAGACGTCACTTCCGGGTCGCGGGTAGTCGTGGTTACGCCCTGACGCGTTTCGTCACCTGACTTCAACAGAGGGCGTAACGTCACGACGCACCCGCGATGTTTATATCACCATGTCTGTTGAACATCTGCCAATCAGCGTACTCGGCAACAGATGACGAGTGCGTACCTCTGATGTCTGATTGGACGCTGATTATGCATTGCACAAATAGAGAACATGGGGTCTATCTAAGCATAGACTTAATTGATGCGGAAAACAGCCACAAACAATATAAATATAGCATCACATATAACATGTAAATACTTGGTAATAAATAAACATCGACATTAAATAATAAAAATCGACATTAAATAAGAACAATATATTAAAGGAGGCTGCATAAACAGAGGAAAATATAGTTTTAAAATTATGTGCAGCGATAATAAATATAGATTATGCTGGTCACCATCCTCAGCCACTTAAGCAGTAACAGAGCTATGAGTTCATATCTCTATATAGTGATAGTAAAAAATACATACATAAAAATTATTATATTTGAAGTAACAAACTAAAGAGTCACTACTGATATATTATGAGACTAATGATGAACCTGAGAAACCATATAACTATTTATGCTGCATGTACATATATACTATTATTACATCACCTAATAAGACATGATGTCAATACTATAATATCTAGTATGTAATAAAGATATTAAAATAGTATTAAAATGATAATAAAGACTGATGTGTATACTATGTATAAAAAATT
Source organism: Rana muscosa (assembly GCA_029206835.1). Taxonomy (NCBI): domain Eukaryota; kingdom Metazoa; phylum Chordata; class Amphibia; order Anura; family Ranidae; genus Rana; species Rana muscosa. The sequence continues at coordinate 1,045,109,926 of CM055117.1, forward strand.
GATAAAAATATATATACTATATTGCAGCAAATAAATAATCACCCACAGAAGTGATTTGATAAGGATGAAGAACATACATATAAAAACTATGGGAAAATTATCTATGTGTGTATGTCAACATAGTAATGTGGCCCCTTGTAAATAATAGATAAAATACTCAATAATATATGGTTAAAACTTGTGTGTAAAAGACATATAAATAGAAGTAAAAAACATATAAAATATATAAAATACCTCCATATGTCTTTTACACACAAGGGGAAGACCACCGATGCACTCTCAACCAACACAGGACCAGAGAGGCCCCCAATGGAGAGAGCCTCCATGGTGGGAGAAAGAACACACACCCTATTACAATCAAAGGAGAGAAGATCCAGAGGATGCAGAGCAGGGCGAAGGCTCCAGAAAAAGGAGGAGAGAGCAGGAATAGGAGGCATCTTCAATCTTACTGAAACACAACGGACTCATAAAGAAACAAACATTTTACACCTTGGCTTGAAATGTGGTTTGAAAAGACCCGTCAATAAGTTTGATATTTTCATTGATGCACACAAATATATGAGGAAACTAAATATAAAAAAATACTTTCTGAACAAAAATTCACAACCCACTACTAACCTAGCATCTGTATCTACTGAAAGTGGGTTACGGAATAAATCACTTTTTAATCCCCTAAACACTGCAAACCAACACGTTGATGTTTTTAAAGGTTTAGTTCTACGTGATTTAGAGGGCCTGATCCCCAAAAAAGATGTGAACCCGCGTCATATACAACAAGGAATTGAATTACTGGAAAAACGTAAGGATTTGGTAATACGACCAGCGGACAAAGGAGGAGGAATCGTGTTAATGACTAAAGAATTCTACCACCAACAATTACATGGTATGTTGACAGAGGATGATACATATAAGAAGCTAGAAAAAGATCCCACTGTACAATATGAGGCTGATTTGAGAATTTTAGTGGAATCTGGATATTCTAAATGGGTTCTGACTGAAAAAGAAAAGATATTCTTAATCCCAAGTAGCAGCAGGATACCAACAATCTACACTCTGCCGAAGATACATAAGGATGCAAAATGCCCACCTGGGAGACCTATAGTGAATGGCATAGGTTCTATTTCAGCAAGAGTAGGACAATATCTTGACACATTCCTACAGAAGAGTGTCACTATGACTAAAGCTTACTTACGGGACAATAAGAATTTATTACAACTCCTCCAAACAATTGATTTGGCAGGGAGATCAGATGTATTTTTAATTACTGCTGATGTTTCCTCGCTGTACACTATCATACAGCATGATGATGCTCTCCTAGCCTTAAACTGGGCTTTATGTCAGAGAAATGACATTACCCATAAAGTGTTTCTGAGGAATGCCCTAGACTTCTGTCTAGGGCATAATTACTTTTGGTATAATGGCAATTTTTATCTACAGAAACGTGGGGTTGCGATGGGTGCCAAATTTGCACCTAGCATTGCAAACCTATTCATGGGGGAATGGGAAGATAAAGCCATCTTCGCGGTCAAGAGGGACTCATTATTATTATACCGAAGGTATATAGATGACCTCTTTTTTATTTGGTCAGGTCCACTATCAGCTTTGAATACATTTTTGGAAGAATTGAATAACAACATGAATAATATCAAACTTACCTATGAAATTAGTGATTCTAAGATCCATTTCCTGGATGTCAATATATTCAGACACGGAAATAAACTCGGTACTTCGGTTTATTTTAAGCCAACAGACTCAAACAGTTACTTACCTATGCAGAGTGGCCACCACCCTCTATGGTTTAGAAATGTCCCTAAAGGTCAGCTAACTAGGATAAGGAGAAACTGCACGGATCCTGAAGATTACAAAACACAAGCTATGGTTAATAAGAAAAAGTTTGTGGAAAAAGGCTACCGTGTAGATGTTTTGGATCACACTATCAATGAGATATCCTTGATTCCCAGAGAAGATCTCCTGATCAATACGTCCCACGGAGTAATTGCAAACAATCAGGAATGGAGTTTTATCTCAGGATTTCATTCACAATATAAGGAGGTAGAAGAAATCTTTACCACCCACTGGCACATCCTACAGATGGACAGAGTACTCAAGTGTGCGTTACCAAACAGACCAGGATTTATTTATAGAAGATCACCTAATTTTGCTGACAAAATAGTCAAAAAAGTTATTGATCCTCCAACCAGACCTCCCTCCCTATGGGATCAAGACGGCTTCTACGCCTGTAGAAAATGTTGAGCATGCAAAGAAGTTAGATTGCCTATCAGAGCCCTTGACAGATTCACATCTACTTCGAACCATAAAGAATTTAGAATAAAAGAATTCATTACATGCAACACATCCTATGTAGTATATGCTCTCCAGTGCCCATGTGGGCTAATCTACATAGGTCGCACAAAAAGATTATTAAGAATCCGTATTGCAGAACACATAGCTAACATTAAGATCGGATTCAAGGATCACAATGTGTCCTTACACTTTAAGTTGTATCACAACCAGGATCCTATTGGGCTTAAATTTTGGGGTATAGACCATCTCAAACCGTTTTGGAGAGGTTCCAATCTCGTTAGAGAACTCTCCAAACGGGAAACCCAGTGGATCTTCTTGGTTGACACTTTATCGCCCAAAGGGTTAAACGTGGATTTAGACATAAATTGCTTCATCAGTGATTATTAATTAATAGTGGCCACATTTATTATTTGTACTTACCGTATTTATCGGCGTATAACACGCACCGGCGTATAACACGCACCCCAAGTTTAGGAGGGAATTTTAGGGAAAAAACTTTTAGGAGGGAAGTTTAAGGAAAAAAAAAAACTTACATTTAAATGCAGCCTTGTCAGCAGTGTCCGTTGCAGCCTTGTCAGCAGTGTCCATTGCAGCCTTTGCCCAGTGTCCAGTGCAGCTTTGCTCAGTGTCCAGTGCAGCTTTGTCCAGTGCAGCCTTTGCCCAGTGTCCAGTGCAGCTTTGCCCAGTGTCCAGTGCAGCCTTTGCCCAGTGCAGCCTTTGCCCAGTGTCCAGTGCAGCTTTGTCCAGTGCAGCCTTTGCCCAGTGTAGCTTTGCCCAGTGTCCAGTGCAGCCTTTGCTAAGTGCAGCCTTGCCCCAGTTTTCAAAATTGGCGCCGCCGAGATCGCCGCAGAGACTAGGCGGAGCGGGGCGAACGCCGCCGAGAACGCAGGGAACGCAGGGACGCAGAGACGCAGGGACTGGGCGGAGCCGCCGCCGAGATACACATAGCCGAGTGTACTCGGCTATACTCGGCTTTTCTCGGCTCCGCTCACAGTCACGCCGAGTCCCGCCCTATGATGGACATATCACAGGTCCAATGGCGGGACTGGGCGTGACTGTGAGCAGAGCCGAGAAAAGCCGAGTATAGCCGAGTACACTCGGCTATGTGTATCTCGGCGGCGATCGCTGCGCTCCGCTCAGTCAGCGGAGATCGCCGGGATCAGTGGGTAACGGCGTATAACACGCACCCACGATTTTCCCCTGATTTTAAGGGGAAAAAAGTGCGTGTTATACGCCGATAAATACAGTATGTCTTCCTCTATATTTGATGTTCTGATTATTATTGGTTATAACGTGATGTCATTTTTAAGACATATGGAGGTATTTTATATATTTTATATGTTTTTTACTTCTATTTATATGTCTTTTACACACAAGTTTTAACCATATATTATTGAGTATTTTATCTATTATTTACAAGGGGCCACATTACTATGTTGACATACACACATAGATAATTTTCCCATAGTTTTTATATGTATGTTCTTCATCCTTATCAAATCACTTCTATGGGTGATTATTTATTTGCTGCAATATAGTATATATATTTTTATCAATTTTTTATACATAGTATACACATCAGTCTTTATTATCATTTTAATACTATTTTAATATCTTTATTACATACTAGATATTATAGTATTGACATCATGTCTTATTAGGTGATGTAATAATAGTATATATGTACATGCAGCATAAATAGTTATATGGTTTCTCAGGTTCATCATTAGTCTCATAATATATCAGTAGTGACTCTTTAGTTTGTTACTTCAAATATAATAATTTTTATGTATGTATTTTTTACTATCACTATATAGAGATATGAACTCATAGCTCTGTTACTGCCTAAGTGGCTGAGGATGGTGACCAGCATAATCTATATTTATTATCGCTGCACATAATTTTAAAACTATATTTTCCTCTGTTTATGCAGCCTCCTTTAATATATTGTTCTTATTTAATGTCGATTTTTATTATTTAATGTCGATGTTTATTTATTACCAAGTATTTACATGTTATATGTGATGCTATATTTATATTGTTTGTGGCTGTTTTCCGCATCAATTAAGTCTATGCTTAGATAGACCCCATGTTCTCTATTTGTGCAATGCATAATCAGCGTCCAATCAGACATCAGAGGTACGCACTCGTCATCTGTTGCCGAGTACGCTGATTGGCAGATGTTCAACAGACATGGTGATATAAACATCGCGGGTGCGTCGTGACGTTACGCCCTCTGTTGAAGTCAGGTGACGAAACGCGTCAGGGCGTAACCACGACTACCCGCGACCCGGAAGTGACGTCTGCGTTCCAAGCGTGCGTTCCACCGCTCACAGCTACCATTCGGAAGTGTCTGCAGGATCCGTGAGGACACACACACTCTCCCTAGGACGCTGGAAATGGTGATAGCGCCCTCTTGGGCCATTCATTGCTTATTTTACTGCTGTTTGATGTACGTAGTTTGGTTAAAGGGGTTTCCTACTGGTGGGTTAACAGATTTGAAATAAACAGGATTACACTATTGTGCTGTTATCTTCCTATTATTTTATGGTCTGCTTTGGAGTCCATCCTTATTGGTGTACCCTGATTGGAGAAGATTTGCTTATGCAGAGTAGCTGATGTTACCTTCTATTTAAGGCTCATTTATATCTTACCTCTGGTAAGTGTGAACCCCTAAGGGTTTTTTTTCATCACACGGTGGATTCCAAATAATTGTCTTTGGTGGTGGAAAGTGCACACTTGGACTTTTTTTGTGATATTACTCACCATAATACTCTGAACTGGTCATTTCTTCATACGTGCTGGACTTTTTCAGTGGCATGATCCACGGGTCCTTTTATGTTATTTTTGTTTATATTTTAGCGCTGTTTTGTGTATAACTTATTTACAGTTTTACCTGTTTATCGTTTTACCACCCTTTATTTATTTATTTACTAATTTTAAACAGCTGCTTTACCATTTAATGTGTTTTGTATAAAAATACCTTGAATTTTACTGTTCAGGCTGCCTTGTATTTTGCAAGTTTGAACTGGCGCTAAGTGTGTGTTCTGTCAGGCCTTCATATAACACACCTTTATTCTATTCATACACCTTTTATATACCCGTCATTGCTGTTCTCTAATACAGGCATCTGCAGGAGTTAGTGGCACAGTATACACCTGTATATACCCATCATTGCTGTTCTCTAATACAGGCATCTGCAGGAGTTAGTGGCACAGTATACACCTGTATATACCCGTCATTGCTGTTCTCTAATAAAGGCATCTGCTGGAGTTAGTGGGTGTTGTGTGCCCTAGTACAGTATACACCTGTATATACCCGTCATTGCTGTTCTCTAATACAGGCATCTGCAGGAGTTAGTGGGTGTTGTGTGCCCTAGTACAGTATACACCTGTATATACCCCTCATTTCTGTTCTCTAATAAAGGCATCTGCTGGAGTTAGTGGGTGTTGTGTGCCTCCAGCACAATATACACTACCCAATTGCTGGTTTTCCCATCCCCATGCAGGCCATTACTAGATCTGGAAGGCCAACAAAGAGAGGCAGACAGTCACAAGCCAATAAAAGAGGGCAAGCAGGCTCTGTGTCTAGAGACAACAGTGCTGGTCAAGGACGCGGTGCATTGTCATCAGCACGTGGCCATGGGACACGCTTGCCCTTATTTTCGGCAGCTGGACGTGTTGAGCCGCATCATGCCGAAGACTTGGTAGAATGGATGACCAAGCCCTCCTCATCCTCCTCATCCTCTCTCACCCAGGCTCAGGGTACTGGCAAAGCAGCTGCCAAAGCATCCTCTTCCCTCTTATCAATGTCATCATCAGTCACTCCTTCCCTAGACCCACCATGTCCTCCTGAGGAGTCCCCCAAACTGTTTGAGCACAGTGTTGGGTACATGCTCCAGGAGGATGCCCAGCGTTTCGAAGGATCTGATGATGATACCCAGCTAGAGGAAGGCAGTAGCGTGAGCGCAGATAGAGGGGATGCTCAAGAAGGACAGCAATCTGGCAGTCATGTTCCAGCAGCTGCAGCATACTGCCAGATTGGCTCCAGTGATGAGGAGGGAGGGGATGATGAGGTCACTGACTCCATGTGGGTGCCTAATAGGAGAGAGGAGGAGGATGAGGAGGAGGCACATCTCCAACGAGGCAGGATGCCCTCCGGGGGCCAGCGTAAGGGCAGCACACCGACTGAATCACACCGCAGAGCTACGCCTGTGCAGGGCACTGAATCTGCCTGTTATTCCAAAAGTTCTTTGGTGTGGGCCTTTTTTGAGTCGAGTGCATCAGATCGCACCGCTGCTATTTGTAACATATGTCTCAAGCGTATCTCGCGTGGCCAAAACATCAGCCGTTTGGGCACCACTTGCTTGACTAGACATATGTTGACCAGACATTCAGCTCGTTGGCAAGCGTACCTTAAAGACCCACACCAAAGAACAAAGCGGACCTCTCCTTGCTCCTCATCAGCTGGGATCTCAAACCCCACTATACCTTCAGTCCTCTCTGAAACCTGCACTGAGAGGAATGAAGGTGTAGAATTAGGTGTGTCACAGCCAAGTACTTGCGGGCACTCTGCTAGCAGTACACCGACGTCCGATTGTAGCAGGCAAATTTCCCTGCCCCAGCTGCTGGACCGTCGAAAGAAGTTCACTCCCAGCTATCCACATGCCCAGCGGTTGAATGCTAGCTTGGCTAAATTGTTAGCAATTCGACTGCTGCCTTTTCAGTTGGTAGACTCGGCCCCCTTCCGTGAGTTTATGCAATGTGCGGTTCCTCAGTGGCAGGTTCCCAAACGCCACTTTTTCTCACGGAAGGCGATTCCGGCTCTCTACCGGCATGTGGAAGGCAATGTCCATGCCTCGCTGGACAGGGCGGTTAGCGGTAAGGTGCATTTTACCGCTGACTCATGGTCCAGCAGGCATGGACAGGTACGTTACCTTTCTTTCACGGCCCATTGGGTCACTCTTTTGGCAGCTGGGAAGGATGCAGGACAAGGTGCAGTAGTGTTGGAGGTTGTTCCGCTGTCACGCCTCCAAAATGCTACTACTGGTTGTGTCACACCTCTCTCCTCCCCCCTCCTCTTCTTCTTCCTCCATGGCCTCTTCCTGTGCTTTGTCCTCGGAACCAGCAGTGCTCCATAGGCGTTCAAGGGGCTACGCAAGTACGCAGGCAAAAAGATGCCATGTCGTGCTTGCGCTGGTGTGTTTGGGGGACAGGAGCCACACTGGGGCAGAGGTTCTGTCAGCTCTGCAGGGGCAGGCCGAGAGGTGGTTGACGCCACGCCAGCTTAAGCCAGGGATGGTGGTTTGCGACAATGGCACCAACCTCCTCTCCGCCCTCCGACAGGGACAACTGACCCATGTGCCCTGTGTGGCTCACGTCCTTAACCTGGTGGTGCAGCGGTTCTTGGGCAGAAACCTGGGCTTACAGGATGTCCTGAGGCAGGCCAGGAAAGTCTGTGTGCATTTCCGCAGATCATATAATGCCAGTGCTCGGCTGGCTGAGCTGCAAAAGGAGTTGAACCTGCCCAAGAACCGCCTTATATGTGACATGCCCACCAGGTGGAACTCAACATTGGCCATGCTGCAGCGGCTGCACACGCAGCAGAGGGCCATCAATGAGTACCTGTGCGACTACGGCACCAGAACAGGGTCAGGGGAGCTCGGGTTTTTTTCACCACACCAGCGGGGCATGATCAGGGATGCATGCACTGTCCTGGCACCATTTGAGGAGGCCACGAGGATGGTGAGCAGTGACAGAGCATGCATCAGTGACACGGTACCTCTTGTCCACCTGTTGGAGCATACGCTGCGTGGAATAATGGACAGGGCACTTGAGGCAGAACAGAGGCAGGAAGAGGAGGACTTCCTTGCCTCTCAAGGCCCCCTTTACCCAGATAGTGTTCCTTGTGTCCTACCCATCACACAGGAAGAGTAGGAGGAGGAGGAGGATTGTGTCAGCATGGAGGTGGAGCATGGCACTCCGCATCAACAGCAGCAGTCTTTTAGGGATGATTTACAGTCCCAACAAACCCGTGGACTTGTACGCGGCTGGGAGGAGGTGGCTGCGGATCATGTCGTCCTTAGTGACCCAGAGGACTCCGGACCGAATGCCTCAGCTAACCTACACTGCATGGCCTCCCTGATCCTGCAAAGTCTGCGGAAGGATCCTCGTATTCTTCGGATCAAGGAGAGGGACCATTACTGGCTGGCCACTCTCCTTGATCCACGGTAAAAGGGTAAGGTTGCGGACCTTATCTTGCCATCGCAGAGGGAGCAGAGGATGAGACAACTCCGGGAGGCCTTGCAGAAAGGTCTGTGCAACGCGTTCCCAGAGACTGGGAGGTTACAAACTCCTGGTCCTGGACAACGAGTTGCTGAGGCTTCGGTCAGTAGCAGAAGGAGCGGTGGAGAAGGTGTCCATCTGACCGATGCGTTCAGACAATTTTTTAGTCTGCAGCCCCAAGGTATGATCGGTTCCAGCAACCATCGCCAGCGTCTGATATACATGGTGCAGGAATACCTAGGGGCAAGGTCAGACTTGGACACCTTTCCCACCGAAAATCCTCTGGCTTACTGGGTCTTGAGGATGGATCACTGGCCAAAGCTTGCACAGTATGCAATTGAGCTACTGGCCTGTCCTGCATCCAGCATTCTTTCGGAACGCACATTCAGTCCTGCTGGAGGCTTTGTCACGGATCACAGGGTGCGCCTGTCCACCGACTCAGTTGATCGACTGACCTTCATAAAGATTATCCAGTCTTGGATCACCACCAGCTACCAAGCACCTGAAGCTGATATAATAGAATAATTTATTTTCAAATGTCACATTCCTTCAAGACTGATGCTGATGCTGAGTGACTGTCCTGTTATGTTGACTGACTATCCTCCTCCTCCTCAATGATCCGATTCTTGATGATAGCTTGGAAGAACTTTTTTGTTTCTGGGTGCCGCCACCAGTGGTTAAGGCCCAATTTTTCAGCCCCTGTTTAACAGGGGCATGTAATTACAATTGTTGATGCAATGCTTTGCAGCAGGGCTCATTCCTGCACTCCAACTAGAGTATCTGGGTGAGGTTGCAGTGTCGTGGCACCAGCACCAGTGCCTAAGGCCCAATTTTTCAGCCCCTGTTTAACCACTTAACGACCTCTCACTGTATATATACGTCGGCACAATGGCACCGACAGGCACAATCACGTAGAGCATACGTGATTGCCTTTGTACAGTTGTGGGGTCCAATCGGACCCCCCTTCTGTACAGTGAGCGGTCGGAATTCGTTGGGGAGCGATCCGACATGAGGGGACGGCCGTTCGATTCCGGCCACCCCCCCGCGATCGCTCCCGGCGAATGGAAATGCCCCCTCTGTCTGTGGAATGTTTACACAGGCAGAGGAAGCAGGAGGAAGTGATGTCATCTCTTGTGCGGCACTCACATATACCGAGCGCCGTACAAGAGAAGACATCAAGGGTAGTGCACAAACACTACACTAACACCAGCACACATAGGCACATAAATCGCCCCCCCAGGCCCCCCCAGATCACCCCCCAGCCCCCAGTCACAGTGTCACTGATTGCAGTGACCATTTATTTACTGATCACTGCAATCAGTGACATTTGTGACTGTAAAAGTGTCAGTACATTTAGTTTTAAGTCCAGTGTAGCCCCCTAACCCCCCTAATAAAGGTTTAACCCCTTGATCACCCCCCAGATAACCCTTTCACCCCCTAGCACCGCCGTCGCTAAGCGATCATTTTTCTGATTGCTGTCTTAGCTTCGGTGATGCAGATCGGTAGCCAGTCATTTTTTTTAGGTTCGCCACAGGTTTTTATAGCGTCAGGTACCCCCATAAATGATCTAATAAAGGTTTAACCCCTTGATCACCCCCCAGATAACCCTTTCACCCCCTAGCACCGCCGTCGCTAAGCGATCATTTTTCTGATTGCTGTCTTAGCTTCGGTGATGCAGATCGGTAGCCAGTAATTTTTTTTAGGTTCGCCACAGGTTTTTATAGCGTCAGGTACCCCCATAAATTATCTAATAAAGGTTTAACCCCCTTGATCGCCCCCCAGGTAACCCTTTCACCCCCTATCACCACTGTCGCTAAGCGATCATTTTTCTGATCGATGTCTTAGCGTCGGTGATGCAGATCGGTAGCCAGTATTTTTTTTTAGGTTCGCCGCAGGTTTTTATAGCGTCAGGTACCCCCATAAATTATCTAATAAAGGTTTGACCCCCTTGATCGACCCCAGGTAACCCTTTCACCCCCTATCACCCCTGTCGCTAAGCGATCATTTTTCTGATCGCTGTCTTAGCGTCGGTGATGCAGATCGGTAGCCAGTATATTTTTTTTAGGTTCGCCGCAGGTTTTTATAGCGTCAGGTACCCCCATAAATTATCTAATAAAGGTTTAACCCCCTTGATCGCCCCCCAGGTAACCCTTTCACCCCCTATCACCACTGTCGCTAAGCGATAATTTTTCTGATCGCTGTCTTAGCGTCGGTGATGCAGATCAGTAGCCAGTATTTTTTTTTTAGGTTCGCCGCAGGTTTTTATAGCGTCAGGTACCCCCATAAATTATCTAATAAAGGTTTAACCCCCTTGATCGCCCCCCCAGGTAACCCTTTCACCCCCTATCACCACTGTCGCTAAGCGATCATTTTTCTGATCGCTGTCTTAGCGTCGGTGATGCAGATCAGTAGCCAGTAATTTTTTTTAGCTTCGCCGCAGGTTTTTATAGCGTCAGGTACCCCCATAAATTATCTAATAAAGGTTTAACCCCCTTGATCGCCCCCCAGGTAACCCTTTCACCCCCTATCACCACTGTCGCTAAGCGATCATTTTTCTGATCGCTGTCTTAGCGTCGGTGATGCAGATCGGTAGCCAGTAATTTTTTTTAGGTTCGCCGCAGGTTTTTATAGCGTCAGGTACCCCCATATATTATCTAATAAAGGTTTTAACCCCTAATTGCCCCTAGTTAACCCTTTCACCAGTGATAATCATATAAGTGTTACGGGTGACGCTGGTTAGTTAGTTTGCTTTTTATAGTGTCAGGGCACCCGCCGTATATAACCCAATAAAGGTTTAACCCTCTGATCGCCCGGCGGGTGATATCAATTAGGTTTTAGCGTCAGAGAGGGTCTGCGTCACACCCCAGGCAGCGTCAGGTTAGTGCCAGTAACGCTAACACCCACGTGTGAAGCATACACCTCCCTTAGTGGTATAGTATCTGAACAGATCAATATCTGATCTGATCAGATCTATACTAGCGTCCCCAGCAGTTTAGGGTTCCCAAAAACGCAGTGTTAGCGGGATCAGCCCAGATACCTGCTAGCACCTGCGTTTTGCCCCTCCGTCCAGCCCAGGCCACCCAAGTGCAGTATCGATCGATCACTGTCACTTACAAAACACAACACACATAACTGCAGCGTTCGCAGAGACAGGCCTGATCCTGTGACTCCAGTGCTGTAGGAGGTGATTTCACCACCACAGTTAAAAAAAAAAAGCAAATATGCCGAAGCATTGGGGCAGCAGGGGCGGAGGAGTGATTTTGCTCCTAATGCCGCGTACATACGGTCGAAATTCCGACGGAGGCTTGCCCGTGGAAAAGTCCGACCATGTGTGTGCGGCATAACTTTTTTGCGGGAGGATGCCCCCATGCTTCGGCATATATAAATGGTGCATGTATGCCCATCATTAGAAGTGGGTGGATGAAGGGCGGTATTCTAATGGTGGGCATACCCACCGATCAATCTCTTTTTTCGTTCAGCCACCTGACTGCATGAAAAAAAAAGATTACAATACATGTCCAACAAGGACCAGCAACGTACTGGTATGTTGCTGGACTTTGAATGGTTATACCAGATTGATGCCTGCGGGTTTAGGTATCATCTTGGTATCATTCTTTTCAGCCAGCGGCCGGCTTTCATGTAAAAGCAATCCTAGTGGCTAATTAGCCTCTGGACTGCTTTTACAAGCAGTGGGAGGGAATGTCCCCCCCCGGATATAAAAAGCGCCATTGGGAAATTGGGAAAGCATTTTATCACTAGGGATGAGCTTCGTGTTCGAGTCGAACATACGTTCGACTCGAACATCGGCTGTTCGATTGTTCGACGAAGATCGAACGATTTGGGCCGTTCGCGCCAAATTCGAGTGACGCGAACGGCCCACAATGCACTACGCCATCGCAGTGTCATCCAGGCGCTGTGATTGGCCAAGCATGCACTGTGACCCCGCATGCTTGGCCAATCACAGCGCCGGCAGCGAGGAGAGCAATGATTGGCCACAGGCAGGATGCCTGTGGCCAATTATTGCTGAGGGGGTTTAGTACACGCCCCACACTATAAAAGGCTGCCAGAGCGGCGGCCTTGTGTAGTGTGTTCCGGAGCAGGGAAAGAGAAGCATAGGCAGGGACAGTGTCATTTTTTTCCTTTACTAATCCTGGATTCCTTGTGTTTAGGGACAGAGAAGGATAGTTAGGGAGAGTGTCAGTGTGTCATTCTGTGCTAAACCTTGTTTGTAGGGACAGAGAAGGACAGTGAGGGAAAGTGTCAGTGTGCTATTCTGTGCTAATCCTTGTTTGTAGGGACAGAGAAGGACAGTGAGGGAAACTGTCAGTGTGCTATTCTGTTCTAAACCAATCTTGCTGAACCATATTTTAAATCCTTGAGTTTAGGGACAGAGAAGGACACTCGTGGAAACTATCAGTGTGCTATTCTGTGCTAATCCTTGTTTGTAGGGACAGAGAAGGACAGTGAGGGAAACTGTCAGTGTGCTATTCTGTTCTAAACCAATCTTGCTGAACCATATTTGAAATCCTTGAGTTTAGGGACAGAGAAGGACGCTCGTGTAAACTATCAGTGTGCTATTCTGTGCTAATCCTTGTTTGTAGGGACAGAGAAGGACAGTGAGGGAAACTGTCAGTGTGCTATTCTGTTCTAAACCAATCTTGCTGAACCATATTTGAAATCCTTGAGTTTAGGGACAGAGAAGGACACTCGTGGAAACTATCAGTGTGCTATTCTGTGCTAAATCTTGTTTGTAGGGACAGAAAAGGACAGTGAGGGAAAGTGTCAGTGTGCTATTCTGTCCTAAACCAATCTTGCTGAACCATATTTGAAATCCTTGAGTTTAGGGACAGAGAAGGACACTCGTGGAAACTATCAGTGTGCTATTCTGTGCTAATCCTTGTTTGTAGGGACAGAGAAGGACAGTGAGGGAAACTGTCAGTGTGCTATTCTGTCCTAAACCAATCTTGCTGAACCATATTTGAAATCCTTGAGTTTAGGGACAGAGAAGGACACTCGTGGAAACTATCAGTGTGCTATTCTGTGATAATCCTTGTTTGTAGGGACAGAGAAGGACAGTGAGGGAAAGTGTCAGTGTGCTATTCTGTCCTAAACCAATCTTGCTGAACCATATTTGAGATCCTTGAGTTTAGGGACAGAGAAGGACACTCGTGGAAACTATCAGTGTGCTATTCTGTGCTAAATCTTGTTTGTAGGGACAGAGAAGGACAGTGAGGGAAACTATCAGTGTGCTATTCTGTGCTAAACCAATCTTGCTGAACCATATTTGAAATCCTTGAGTTTAGGGACAGAGAAGGACACTCGTGGAAACTATCAGTGTGCTATTCTGTGATAATCCTTGTTTGTAGGGACAGAGAAGGACAGTGAGGGAAAGTGTCAGTGTGCTATTCTGTCCTAAACCAATCTTGCTGAACCATATTTGAGATCCTTGAGTTTAGGGACAGAGAAGGACACTCGTGGAAACTATCAGTGTGCTATTCTGTGCTAAATCTTGTTTGTAGGGACAGAGAAGGACAGTGAGGGAAACTATCAGTGTGCTATTCTGTGCTAAACCAATCTTGCTGAACCATATTGCAAATCCTTGTGTTTAGGGACAAAGAAGGATAGGCAGGGGACAGTGTCAGTGTCTTTGTTGCTAAGCCTCCTGCACAGTATACACCTGAAGGTAGCCCTTATTGCTGTTTTTCCCGTCTCCCTGCAGGCCATCCATTAAAATGTCTGGAAGGCAAACAAGGAGAGGCAGACAGTCAGGAGGCAAAAAAAGAGGGCAAGCAGGCTCTGTGTCTGGGGGCAACAGTGCTGGTCGTGGACGCGGTGCATTGTCATCAGCACATGGCCATGGGACACGCTTGTCCTTCTTTTCGGCAGCTGGACATGTTGAGCCACATCATGCCGAAGACTTGGTAGAGTGGATGACCAAGCCCACCTCATCCTCCTCATCCTCTCTCACCCAGGCTCAGGGTACTGGCAAAGCAGCTGCCAAAGCGTCCTCTTCTCTGGTATCAATGTCATCATTAGTCACTCCTTCCCTAGACCCACCATGTCCTCCTCCTGAGGAGTCCCCCGAACTGTTTGAGCACAGTGTTGGGTACATGCTCCAGGAGGATGCCCAGCGTTTCGAAGGATCTGATGATGATACCCAGCTAGAGGAAGGCAGTAGCGTGAGAGCTGAGAGAGGGGATGCTCAAGAAGGACACCAATCTGGCAGTCATGCTCCAGATTGGCTCCAGTGATGAGGAGGGAGGGGTTGATGAGGTCACTGACTCCACGTGGGTGCCTAATAGGAGAGAGGAGGAGGAGGAGGATGAGGCACATCTCCAACGAGGCAGGATGCCCTTGGGTGGCCAGCGTATGGGCAGCACACCGACGGAATCACACCGCAGAGCTCCGCCTGTGCAGGGCGCTGCCTCTGCCCGTCATTCAAAAAGTTCTTTGGTGTGGGCCTTTTTTGAGGCGAGTGCATCAGATCGCACAGCTGCTGTTTGCAACATATGTCTCAAGTGTATATCGCGTGGCCAAAACATCAGCCGCTTGGGCACCACATGCTTGATCAGACATATGTTGACCTGCCATGCAGCTCGTTGGCAAGCCTACCTTAAAGACCCACACCAAAGAACAAAGCGGACCTCTCCTTGCACCGCATCAGCTGGGATCTCCAACCCCAGTATACCTTCAGTCCTCTCTGAAACCTGCACTGAGAGGAATGAAGGTGTAGAATTAGGTGTGTCACAGCCAAGTACTTGCGGCCACTCTGCTAGCAGTACACCGACGTCCGATTCTAGCAGGCAAATTTCCCTGCCCCAGCTTCTGGACCGTCGAAAGAAGTTCACTCCCAGCCATCCACATGCCCAGCGGTTGAATGCTAGCTTGGCTAAATTGCTAGCGCTTCAACTGCTGCCTTTTCAGTTGGTAGACTCGGCCCCCTTCCGTGAGTTTGTGCAATGTGCGGTTCCTCAGTGGCAGGTTCCCAAACGCCACTTTTTCTCACGGAAGGCGATTCCGGCTCTGTACAGGCATGTGGAAGGCAATGTCTTGGCCTCGCTGGACAGGGCGGTCAGCGGTAAGGTGCATATTACCGCTGACTCATGGTCCAGCAGGCATGGACAGGGATGTTACCTTTCTTTCACGGCCCATTGGGTCACTCTTTTGGCAGCTGGGAAGGATGCAGGACAAGGTGCAGTAGTGTTGGAGGTTGTTCCGCTGCCACGCCTCCAAAATGCTACTACTGGTTGTGACACACCTCTCTCCTCCACCCCCTCCTCTTCTTCCTCCGTGGCCTCTTCCTGTGGTTTGTCCTCGGAACCAGCGGTGCTCCGTAGGCGTTCAAGGGGCTACGCAACTACGCAGGCAAAAAGTTGCCATGCCGTGCTTGCGCTGGTGTGTTTGGGGGACAGGAGCCACACTGGGGCAGAGGTCCTGTCTGCTCTGCAGGGGCAGGCCGAGAGGTGGTTGACGCCACGCCAGCTTAAGCCAGGAATGGTGGTTTGCGACAATGGCACCAACCTCCTCTCCGCCCTCCGACAGGGACAACTGACCCATGTGCCCTGTATGGCTCATGTCCTTAACCTGGTGGTGCAGCGGTTCTTGGGCAGGTACCCGGGCTTACAGGATGTCCTGAGGCAGGCCAGGAAAGTCTGTGTGCATTTCCGCAGATCTTATAATGCCAGTGCTCGCCTGGCTGAGCTGCAAAAGGAGTTGAATCTGCCCAAGAACCGCCTTATATGTGACATGCCCACCAGGTGGAACTCAACGTTGGCCATGCTGCAGCGGCTGCACACGCAGCAGAGGGCCATCAATGAGTACCTGTGCGACTACGGCACCAGGACAGGGTCAGGGGAGCTCGGGTTTTTTTCACCACGCCAGTGGGGCATGATCAGGGATGCATGCACTGTCCTGGCACCATTTGAGGAGGCCACGAGGATGGTGAGCAGTGACAGTGCATGCATCAGTGACACTGTACCTCTTGTCCACCTGTTGGAGCACACGCTGCGTGGAATAATGGACAGGGCACTTGAGGCAGAACAGAGGCAGGAAGAGGAGGACTTCCTTGCCTCTCAAGGCCCCCTTTACCCAGACAGTGTTCCTTCTGTCCCACCCATCGCACAGGAAGAGGAGGAGGAGGAGGAGGAGGAGGAGGAGGATTGTGTCAGCATGGAGGTGGAGGCTGGCACTCAGCATCATCAGCAGCAGTCTTTTAGGGATGATTTACAGTCCCAAGAAACCAGTGGACTTGTACGTGGCTGGGAGGAGGTAGCTGCGGATCATGTCGTCCTTAGTGACCCAGAGGACTCCGGACTGAATGCCTCAGCTAACCTACGCTGCATGGCCTCCCTGATCCTGCAAAGTCTGCGGAAGGATCCTCGTATTCTTCGGATCAAGGAGAGGGACCATTACTGGCTGGCCACTCTCCTTGATCCACGGTACAAGGGTAAGGTTGCGGACCTTATGTTACCGTCGCAGAGGGAGCAGAGGATGAGACAACTCCGAGAGGCCTTGCAGAAAGGTCTGTGCAACGCGTTCCCAGAGACTGGGAGGTTACAAACTCCTGGTCCTGGACAACGAGTTGCTGAGGCTTCGGGCAGTCAAAGAAGGAGCGGTGGGGAAGGTGGCCGTCTGACCGATGCGTTCAGACAATTCTTTAGTCCGCAGCCCGAAAGTATGATCCGTTCCAGCAACCATCGCCAGCGTCTGATATACATGGTGCAGGAATACCTAGGGGCAAGGTCAGACTTGGACACCTTCCCCACCGAAAATCCTCTGGCTTACTGGGTCTTGAGGATGGATCACTGGCCAGAGCTTGCACAGTATGCAATTGAGCTACTGGCCTGTCCTGCATCCAGCGTTCTTTCAGAACGCACATTCAGTGCTGCTGGAGGATTTGTCACGGATCACAGGGTGCGCCTGTCCACCGACTCGGTTGATCGACTGACTTTCATCAAGATGAACCAGTCTTGGATCACCACCAGCTACCACACACCTGATGCTGATATAACAGACTAATTGATTTTAAAATGTCACATCCCTTCAAGACTGATGCTGATGCTGAGTGCCTGTGCTGTTATGTTGACTGGCTATCCTCCTCCTCCTCCTCCTCAATGATACGATTAATGATGATAGCTTGGAAGATCATTTTGGTTTATGGGTGACGCCACCAGTGGCTAAGGCCCAATTTTTCAGCCCCTGTTTAATAGGGGCGTGTAATTTCAATTTTTGATGCAATACTTTGCAACAGGCCTCATTGCTGTGCTCCAAGTACAGTACCTGTGAGGGGTTGCAGTGTTGTGCCACCAGTGCCTAAGGCCCAATTTTTCAGCCCCTGTTCAACAGGGGCATGCAATTATAATTATTGATCTAATAATTCACAGCAGGGCCCATTGCTGCGCCCACCAAGAGTAACTGTCAGGCCTTACAGTGTTGTGTCAACACCACCACCACCACCACCACCACCAAAGGCCCAATTTTTCAGCCCCTGTTCAACAGGGGCATGCAATTATAATTATTGATCTAATAATTCACAGCAGGGCCCATTGCTGCGCCCACCAAGAGTAACTGTCAGGCCTTACAGTGTTGTGTCAACACCACCACCACCACCACCACCACCACCAAAGGCCCAATTTTTCAGCCCCTGTTCAACAGGGGCATGCAATTATAATTATTGATCTAATAATTCACAGCAGGGCCCATTGCTGCGCCCACCAAGAGTAACTGTCAGGCCTTACAGTGTTGTGTCAACACCACCACCACCACCACCACCACCACCACCACCAAAGGCCCAATTTTTCAGCCCCTGTTCAACAGGGGCATGCAATTATAATTATTGATCTAATAATTCACAGCAGGGCCCATTGCTGCGCCCACCAAGAGTAACTGTCAGGCCTTACAGTGTTGTGGCACCAGCACCACCATCAAAGGCCCAATTTTTACTACCACTGTTCAACAATTATATGTTATTACAATTCCTGATATAATAGTTGACAGCAGGGCGTTCCAGCACCCACCAAGAGTAACTGTGAGTGCTTACAGTGTTGTGCCAACACCAACACCTAAGGGACCAATTTCTGCAGAGTATATACGGCAGGTCCCTACTTTCAAACATCCAACTTACAAACGACTACTACTTGCAAACGGAAGAAGACAACAGGAAGTGAGAGGAAATCTACCCCTTGGAAGGAAAATTCTCTCCTGTAAGAATTAATATGGGAGAAAGGTGTCTCCTCTCTACTGATGCTTTATCACCAATCCTTGTTTCAATAAAAACACCACATTTCAAAAACAGTTGTCATTGGGACGCAAAGTGAGGTGAAATATTCTGAACAGGGGCACAGACAGCAAAACAAATGTTACAGGGGTGATAACCCTTCCCTATGTTTTCCAAAAAGCTTAACAATAGATTTTTTGGCTGGAGCTACACTTAAACAATGTACCTGTTCAAAATTACAAACAGATTCTACATAAGAACAAACCTACAGTCCCTGTCTTGTATGCACCGCCTGTATACGGCTGTTCAGAGTATATAGGGCCTTTTTTATTTTGTGTGCAGGGTTCCCCTTAATATCCATACAAGACCCAAAGGGGCTGGTAATGGGCTGGGGTAGGGGTGATGGGGTAGCTATGCCATTTTTCTTAAAGATTTTCATCCATATTACCGGGACCAGACATTACATTAAAGCCGCAAGCAGTTTTAAATGGCTTTTTTTTCCTTTAGAAATGTCATTTTGTGCAGGGACAGTTCTAAACATGGGAAACACGTGGCAATTCACAGGCATACTTTAGACACCCCCCAGGTACAATATTTAAAGGAATATTTGACTTTTTTTTTTCACTTTATGCATCATTAAAATGACTGCTCCCGAAAAACGGCCGTTTTTAAAACTTCTTTTTGCATTGATACATGTCCCCTGGTGCAGAACCCGGGTTCCCAAACTCTGTTTAGGACAATAACATGGATAATAGTCGTTATAATTAGCACTTTAGAATTCGAACGTTCGCATCCATTGTATTTAATAGGGTTCTAATGTTCATGCGAACTTTCGGTCCGTTCGTGGGTTCTGGTGCGAACCGAACCCGGGGGTGTTCGGCTCATCACTATTTATCACACCGATCTTGGTGTGGTCAGATGCTTTGAGGGCAGAGGAAAGATCTAGGGTCTAGACCCCAGTTTTTTCAAAAAAAGAGTACCTGTCACTACCTATTGCTATCATAGGGGATATTTACATTCCCTGAGATAACAATAAAAATGATAAAAAAAAAAAAAAAATATGGAAGGAACAATTTAAAAATAAAAGAAAAAAGCAAAATTAATAATAAAAAAAAGCACCCCTGTCCTGCCCTGCTCTTGCCCAATGGCGAACGCAAGCGTCGGTCTGGCGTCATATGTAAACAGCAATTGCACCATGCATGTGAGGTATCACCGCGAAGGTCAGATCGATTGCAGTAATTTTAGCAGTAGACCTCCTCTGTAAATCTAACGGGGTAACCTGTAAAGGCTTTTAAAGGCTTTTAAAAATGTATGTAGTTTGTCGCCAATGCGCGTTTGTGCGAAATTTTAAAGCATGTCGTGTTTGGTATCTATGTACTCGGCCTAAGATCATCTTTTTTATTTCATCATACATTTGGGCAATATAGTGTGTTTTAGTGCATTAAAATTAAAAAAAGTGTATTTTTTCCCCAAAAAATGCGTTTGAAAAATCGCTGCGCAAATACTGTGTAGCAAAAAAAAATGCAACACCCACCATTTTATTCTGTAGGGCCTTTGCTTTAAAAATATATATAATGTTTGGGGGTTTAACATAATTTTCTTGCAAAAAAAAATATGTTTTCATGTAAACAAAAAGTGTCAAAAAGGGCTTTGTCTTCAAGTGGTTAGAAGAGTGGATGTAAGCTTCCTAATGTTGTGTATAAAATGCCAGAACAGTTCAAAACCCCCCCAAATGACCCCATTTTGGAAAGTAGACACCCCAAGCTATATACTGAGAGGCATGTCGAGTCCATGGAATATTTTATATGTTGACACAAGTTGCGGAAAAAAGACAATTTTTTTTTTTTGCACAAAGTTGTCACTAAATGATATATTGCTCAAACATGCCATGGGCATATGTGGAATTACACCCCAAAATACATTCTGTTGCTTCTCCTGAGTACGGGGATACCACATGTGTGAGACTTTTTGGGAGCCTAGCCGCGTACGGGACCCCAAAAACCAATCACCGCCTTCAGGCTTTCTAAGGGTGTAAATTTTTGATTTCACTTCTCACTGCCTATCACAGTTTCCGAGGCCATGGAATGCCCAGATGGCACAAACCCCCCCAAATGACCCCATTTTGGAAATTAGACACCCCAAGCTATTTGCTGAGAGGTATTGTGAGTATTTTGCAGATCTCGCTTTTTGTCACAAAGTTTTGAAAATTGAAAAAAAAAAAGAAAAAAAAAATGTCTTTCTTCATTTTCAAAAACAAATGAGAGCTGTAAAATACTCACCATGCCTCTCAGCAAACAGCTTGGGGTGTCTACTTTCCAAAATGGGGTCATTTGGGGGGGTTTTGTGCTATTTTGGCATTTTATGGCCTTCGAAACTGTGATAGGTAGTGAGGAGTCAAATCAAAAATTTGTGCCTAGAAATCCTGAAGGCGGTGATTGGTTTTCGGGGTCCCGTACGCGGCTAGGCTCCTAAAAAGTCCCACACATGTGGTATCCCCGTACTCAGGAGAAGCAGCAAAATGTATTTTGGGGTGCAATTCCACATATAACCATGGCATGTGTGAGCAATATATCATTTAGTGACAACTTTTTGTATTTTTTTTTTTTGTCATTATTCAATCACTTGGGACAAAAAATGTTTTTTCAATGGGCTCAACAGGCCTCTCAGCAATTTCCTTGGGGTGTCTACTTTCTAAAATGGGGTCATTTGGGGGGGTTTTGTGCTATTTTGGCATTTTATGGCCTTCAAAACTGTGATAGGTAGTGAGGAGTGAAATCAAAAATTTGCGCCCTTAGAAATCCTGAAGGCGGTGCTTGGTTTCCGGGGTCCCGTACGTGGCTAGGCTCCTAAAAAGTCCCACACATGTGGTATCCCCGTACTCAGGAGAAGCAGCAGAATGTATTTTGGGGTGCAATTCCACATATAACCATGGCATGTGTGAGCAATATATCATTTAGTGACAACTTTTTGTAATTTTTATTTTTTTTTGTCATTATTCAATCACTTGGGACAAAAAAAAAAAATATTCAATGGGCTCAACATGCCTCTCAGCAATTTCCTTGGGGTGTCTACTTTCCAAAATGGGGTCATTTGGGGGGGGTTTGTACTGCCCTGTCATTTTAGCACCTCAAGAAATGAGATAGGCAGTCATAAATTTAAAGCTGTGTAAATTCTAGAAAATGTACCCTAGTTTGTAAACGCTATAACTTTTGCACAAACCAATAAATATACACTTATTGACATTTTTTTTACTAAAGACATGTGGCTGAATACATTTTGGCCTAAATGTATGACTAAAATTGAGTTTATTCGATTTTTCTTATAACAAAAAGTAGAAAATATAATTTTTTTTCAAAATTTTCGGTCTTTTTCCGTTTATATCGCAAAAAATAAAAATCGCAGAGGCAATCAAATACCATTAAAAGAAAGCTCTATTTGTGGGAAGAAAAGGACGCAAATTTCGTTTGGGTACAACATTGCATGTCCGCACAATTTACAGTTAAAGCAGCGCAGTGCAAAATTCTGAATTCACCTCTGGTCCTTTAGCTACCAAATGGTCCGGGGCTTAAGTGGTTAACAGGGGCATGTAATTACAATTTTTTATGCAATGCTTTGCAGCAGGGCTCATTCCTGCACTCCAACTAGAGTATCTGGGAGAGGTTGCAGTGTTGTGGCACCAGCACCAGTGCCTAAGGCCCAATTTTTCATCCCCTGTTTAACAGGGGCGTGTAATTACAATTTTTGATGCAATACTTTGCAACAGGGCTCATTGCTGTGCTCCAAGTACAGTATCTGTGAGGGGTTGCAGTGTTGTGGCACCAGTGCCTAAGGCCAAATTTTTCTGCCCCTGTTCAACAGGGGCATGTAATTACAATTCTTGATCTAATAATTCACAGCAGGGCCCATTCCTGCGCCCACCAAGAGTAACTGTGCGGGCTTACAGTGTTGTGGCAACACCACCATCACCAAAGGCCCAATTTTTCCTACCACTGTTCAACAATGGCATGTAATTACAATTCCTGATATAATAGTTCACAGCAGGGCGTTCCAGCGCCCACCAAGAGTAACTGTGAGGGCTCACAGTGTTGTGGCAACACCAACATGTAAGGGGCAAATTTCAGCTGAGTATATACGGCAGGCCCCTACTTTCAAACATCCAACTTACAAACGACTCCTACTTGCAAACGGAAGGAGACAACAGGAAGTGAGAGGAAATCTAACCCTAGGAAGGGAAATTCTCTCCTGTAAGAGTTAATATGGGAAGAAGGTGTCTCCTCTCTACTGATGCTTTATCACCAATCCTTGTTTCAATAAAAACCCCACTTTTCAAAAACATTTGTCATTGGGACGGAAAGTGAGGTGAAATGTTCTGAACAGGTGCACAGACAGCAAAACAAATGTTACAGGGGTGATAACCCTTCCCTATGTTTTCCAAAAAGCTTAAAAATAGATTTTTTGGCTGGAGCTACACTTAAACAATGTACCTGTTCAAAATTACAAACAGATTCTACTTAAGAACAAACCTACAGTCCCTGTCTTGTATGCACTGCCTGTATACAGCTGTTCAGAGTATATAGGGCCTTTTTTTATTTTGGGTGCGGGGTTCCCCTTAATATCCATACAAGACCCAAAGGGGCTGGTAATGGACTGGGGTAGGGGGGGTGATGGGGTAGCCATGCCATTTTTCTCAAAGATTTTCATCCATATTACCGGGACCAGACATTACATTAAAGCCGCAAGCAGTTTTAAATGGCTTTTTTTCCTTTACAAATGTAATTTTGTGCAGGGACAGTTCTAAACACGGGAAACACATGCCACTTCACAGGCATACTTTAGACACCCCCCAGGTACGATATTTAAAGGAATATTTCACTTTGTTTTTTCACTTTATGCATCATTAAAATGACTGCTCCCAAAAAACGGCCGTTTTTAAAACTTCGTTTTGCATTGATACATGTCCCCTGGGGCAGAACCCAGGTCCCCAAACTATTTTTAGGACAATAACATGCATATTAGTCGTTATAATTAGCACTTTAGATTTTAAACGTTCGCGTCCATTGTATTTAATAGGGTTCTAACGTTCGTGCGAACTTTCGGTCCGTTCGAAGATTCTGGTGTGAACCAAACCGGGGGGGTGTTCGGCTCATCCCTACCCACCGCCTCTCTTTTACACTCACTCCCTCTCTCTTACACTCACCCCCTCTCTCACCCACCCCCTCTCACCCCCTTTCCCTCAACCCTCCCTCTCCCTCTCTCTCATTCCCCTCTCTATCACCCTCTCATGATATACAATAATGGATGTAGGGGCCTTTTGGTGGGCGTGATTTTTTTGGGGGGTGGGGGGCAGCATTTTATTGAATTAAAGTGGGCCGGTCTGGATGAAGTCCAGGGACAATTTTTTGTCCCAGTCCAGCCCTGCCGCCGTTACACCTGTCAGACAGTGCGGTGGCTGGACTGTTGTACCAGGGGGTGAGGCCTGATGAGGATTCACAGGCACTAGTCCTCCATCAGGTCCGCTCCTCTTCTGATAAACAGCAGGTAATGGGCAGATCCTTAGCCAATAGACAGCCTACTATTAGATATAGAATCTGCCCAATGCCTGCTGTCAATTACAAGGCGAGAGTGGACCTGATGGGGAACTAGTGTCTCGGCGTCCCCATCAAGTTGTCCACTGCAGCTAAAAACTGTCGACTGTGAATTTGGATTTGGTAATTATTTTTAAAATTTGGTGCATTAATAGCCATTATTTCTCCCTTTTTGATTTTTTTTTTCTTTTGCCCTGCAAGACCGTAGTTTAGTCTACCCCCTTTTCTTTACTTTTTAGTGGTTTAATAATTCCCTGGCAGGTGTAGAACTCAATGTCTGTTTTTCATCATAATTCAGGTCACTCACCTACTGTCATGATTTTCTTCTTTGTATTGTACAAAATATTCTACCCTGCTGGAACGAATAACGCAACTTTTTATAATAATTAAAAAAAAAAAATTATAAAAATAAATGTAAAAATATATTAAAAAAAAATAGCACCACTTTGTAAAACTTACACTATTAAAAACTACCTAAATCTGCCGCACATGTTGGTAAAGTTACCAAAACATGCGGTAGGGATTTTTGAATCTGGCACACACCATTTTAAAGGGCCATGGCACTAAGAAAACTCTCAGTGGTGCTTTATTGAATTTCCTCAAATGTATTCAATTTTTTTCCTCCAGTACCTTTTAAAGTATTGCTGTAGAGAGGTAGAACAACTTTTCTAATACAGAAAACTCAGACCATGAAAGAGAAGTAATTCAGATGATTACATGGTTAATGATGAAGCAAGGCTAGCGAGGAGAATATTTAATAGCAAATTTGAATTATTCAAGTAGAACAGTGTCCCGCTAGCAGGCAGCTGAAACAGATCGACATATTCTTAATTAAATGCATTTTTTTTTTTTGTAAATGGTCAAATAAATACCGCAGAATTTGTTTTATGATCCCAGATACTGCAATCAAATATTTGGGAATGCGGAGAGGTTTCAAGTGAAAGAACTCTAAAGAGCTGTAATGCTATTTACTATGAACTCCATCAAACTATCAGCCTCTGAAGTTCTGCAATAAATGAACCTACAATAATTGGATAAATTAAGTGGACCATCACAAGGCTACCGTATGCATTCTGTTGGAGCTAATTAGTATGGAGCAAAGAGGAACCATGTCTCTGCAATGCAGTTTATTCAGATGGACATTCTTATGAAATCCTAGATCAGTGATGGCGAACCTTGGTACCCCAGATGTTTTAGAACTACATTTCCCATGATGCTCATGCACCCTGCGGTGTGCTAGAGCATCATGGGAAATGTAGTTCTAAAACATCTGGAGTGCCAAGGTTCACCATCACTGTCCTGTGTACTCGACAGTGTGATTGCGTTGCTTCCATTCCACATAGCTCTACATTTTAAAATTCAGCCTGGTAAATATACACTACTGTGCAAAAGTTGTAGGCACGTGAAATAATGCTGTAAATGAAAGAAGTATAGCCAAAGCTTTTTTGGCTATACATCTCCTATGGATCACAGTAGTGCAGTTAGTTCTCCAATCTTTTGACCTGTTGCCGGCTGACCTCACAGAGCCAGTCCAGGCTCTGAAAAGATCCCGACCATAGGGTTGGGATCCACCCAGAAGCCTGGACCGGCACCTGGCTCAGCCTCTCAGCGATCCGCAGAAGCAGGAACAAAGGTGCGCCAGACTAAGTGCAGCATTAAAATCAAGGATTTATTTAAAAAAAACAAGACAATTGGCAACTCACGATATAGTAGACATATCCGTCCCAAAGCTTCTCTGGATCTCAGGGATCCGCAGGGCCTGAGCCAGCCCCTCCTTCCCCTTCCAGAGCCTAGCACTCTAGTGAGCGCTGGAGGGGCAGAGCAAAGAGCCGCTGACTGACAGTCAGGAGGGGGAGACCTGACCGATCAGCGGCGTTTGATCGCTCAGTTCTAACTCCAGACCCGGCTGGGGACAGATGCAGCATCAGAAAAATACTGCATCCACCTACGTGAGTATTACTGTTTACAAATGATGTTTGCATATGTACAAGAGGCAAGTCAGATCTTCTTTTTTTTTTGGTATTAGATATACGGTAATTATGGAATTTAATTATGGTATAATAATTGTGGTACAGTTAAATGTGTGGCCGGCCACTCTTTTGGTTTAGTAGGAAAATCCTCCAAGAGGGACATCTGTTCTGCAAACAACTCTCTAAGATGGGAACTTAGTTCAGTTTATAGTTTATATAATTTTCCAATGTACAGGACGTCCCATAAGTCGCCATACATAGGGAAAATGGGAAAATGTAGCTAAATGTACCTTTATTTACAAAATATTAGTTGGAACATTTTACAAACTATTAACAAAATATTCTCTAAGTGTTGGCCACCTCTTTCTACACACACACACCAAGGGGGTTATTTACGAAGGGCAAATCCACTTTGCACTACAAGTGCAAACTACAAGTGCAAAGTGCACTTGAAATTGCACTGAAAGTGCACTTGGAAGTGCAGTCGCTGTAAATCTGAGGGGTAGATCTGAAATGAGGGGAAGCTCTGCTGATTTTATCATCCAATCATGTGCAAGCTAAAATGTTGTTTTTTATTTTCCTTGCATGTCCCCCTTAGATCTACAGCGACTGCACTTCCAAGTGCACTTTGCACTTGTAGTTTGCACTTGCAGTGCAAACTGGATTTGCCTTTCGTAAATAACCCCCAATGTCTTCTCCCCCACTCATGACAACAACGTTCCAAAATATCTGTTGTTATGCAAGTATAAAAAATATACAATTTTATATAAAATATAATACGAGTTTGTTAATTTTTCCTATGTATGGAGACTTTTGGGACACCCTTTACCTCCAGGACACATAGCAGAGGAAATCTCCCCAACAAGGCAGAGATAGAGAAATAGATACAGTGAAAAAAGTAACCTGAATTTTCGTCAAGTAAAGCAAAACCTCGGTATAATTTTTTTAGAGCCAGCGGTCGACTCTCCTGTAATAGCAATTGGAGTTACTAACTAGCCGCTCAATTGCTATTACAAGCAATGGGAGGGGATTCACCCCCACCCCCTCCTTCCTTGGCTTTCTAAGGCCCTCTCGTCCCACCAGTAGACCTGAGAGACCAGCCAGCGCATCTGCCTGCTGGCCGGACAGATAAGTAAAGCCGGGCTGTTTGTAATATTAGCCCGGAAGAGATGACATGACATTACTTCGGGTTACTTGGAGACAATCGGAGACAATTTTTTAAAATTGAGAGTATTTAAAAACACAGATCTTGGTGTTTTGAAAGCTTTAAAGTGAAGAGGAGGGACTTGGGGTGTTATAGACCCTCAAACTTGCTATAAAGAGGACCTGTCACATGCCTATTGCTGTCAGAAAGATGTTTACATTCCTTGTGAAAGCATTAAAAGTGATAAAAAAAATAAATGAAAGCCACAGTGTAAAAAAAAAAAAAAAAATGTTATAATTTAATTTTTTATTTTTTTTTTAAAGTGCTCTGTCCTCCCGTGCTCTACGTGCAAATACTATAGGATGAAACTAACATGTATCTGAATGATTATATTGAAAGAAGTACCAAGAAACTAAATTGGGAGTTTTAAGGTGCAAAAAATCTAATCAAATAGATTTTTACTAATTTCATAATTTTATTAAACAAACATGGTTCAAATAAATAAAGTTTAAAACCAGAACATGAAAAATCATATGGTCACAATACATTGTATCTGATTTTACTGATTTGAGCATGATAAACATAAATTATTAAAATTGTTTAGGAGCATTTAAAAAATGAATCCAGAGAGTTGTTTTTGTGACTGCAAAAAAAAGTTGTTGTTTTCTTATATTTTCATAAAAATTTGGTGATTTGAAATGTTAACCACTTAAGCCCTGGACCATTTTGGCTAGTTAATGACCAGGCCCCTTTTTGCGAGTCGGCACTGCGTCGCTTTAACTGACAATTGCGCGGTCGTGCGACGTGGCTCCCAAACAAAATTGACGTCCTTTTTTTCTCACAAATAGAGCTGTCTTTTGGTGGTATTTGATCACCTCTGCGGTTTTTATTTTTTGCGCTATAAACAAAAATAGAGCGACAATTTTGAAAAAAAAAACAATATTTTTTACTTTTTGCTATAATAAATATCCCCCAAAAATATATAAAAAAACTTTTTTTTCCTCAGTTTAGGCCGATACATATTCTTCTTCTACATATTTTTGGTAAAAAAAATCAGAATCTGTGTTTATTGATTAGTTTATGCAAAAGTTATAGCGTTTACAAAATAGGGGATAGTTTTATGGCATTTTTATAAAAAAAAATTTTTTTTACTAGTAATGGCGGCGATCAGTGATTTTTTTCATGACCGTGATATTATGGCGGACACATCGGACACTTTTGACACATTTTTGGGACCATTGTCATTTTTACAGTGATCAGTGCTATAAAAATACACTGGTTACTGTAAAAATTACACTGGCAGTGAAGGGGTTAACCACTAGGGGCGCTGAAGGGGTTAAGTCTGCCTAAGTGAGTGATTACTACTGTTAGGGGGCGTGGCTACGAGTGACACATCACTGATCTCCACTCTGATTACACAGAGCCGAAATCAGTGACAGTGTCAGTAGGCGAGCGGGATCCCCGCCGCGATCGAGTCTGCGGGACCAGCGGGCCGACTCACGGGGAACCCACGTCAGGCAGTTAAAGGCGACGTACAGGTACATGATGTGCCTGTACGTGCCATTCTGCCGACATATATCTACTGGAGGGGGTCCTTAAGTGGTTAAACTGTAAAGGGATCTGTGAATATTTAAAAAAAAATGTAAATGTACTTGTGTATAGCATAAAATCTATTCAAGTAGAAACACTTTCTAACCAACATGTATAGAAATCCAACTGTCAAACCTGTACAAAATAATGTAATCTCTGTCTTTAAATGTGCATCACAGCTTACGCGTTTCAAAAGTGTACCATCTTTTGCAAAGCCACCTCACCTGCACTGAAGCTGGCAATTTATTAGTAGATTATAAAACAAACCATTTGTACAAAAATTCTTAGTACATTCAATGATTTGAATAATATCGCTTAAAATTTTGTTTGCCTTTGACATTCAGTTTTGCAATAAATTGACTTTTCCAAAAAGAAAACCACATATACAGTTCGAAATTTAGAATTTTTTTTTTATTTATTCCACAATAAGAAATTTGTTAATTTGTGAAAAAACTTCCATCCAGCTTCTTCCAAATGAATTATTTTTTTCATAAGATGAGGAACTCAGCTGATATATATTTAAAACATTATTATGAGCAGCACTGAATTTATAGATAATTATTCAAGTCTTAAAATTTACACAAGGCTTTTGGTAAAACCCACTTGGCACATGAAAATTTACAATATCAATTTAAAAGTTATTTAGCAGAAGCTAAAAGATTTATTTAAACCCAAACAATATGACAATCACCTTGAATTAATAAAGATTTAAATCTTAAAAGTATTTTGTATATCTTATTTTTATTAAAAAATGTTGTAAAAGAGAAGGTGGCATTTTAACAATGTTACTATTTTCTTAGAATGTAATAACGTCTCTGAGGGTATTCGACAATAACAGAGTAATTGTATAATAATTTTTACACTCTTCAAGTTCTTGTGGTTTGAATGCTTCCCACGTGTAAGTGATTTCAAGGACATATCCATTAAAACACCCCCATAAAAAGCACTTATAGAAATTTTATGACTAGAAAATTAAAAGATTCTGCACAAAAAACATCTCATGAATAGGACAAGTTACCATACCTTGTTGAAAATGATATAAACACAGTGAACGTAATTATATGGATTTTCTGTTTGTGCCATTCTATCATATACTTGTATATATAAACATGATGAGTATTTGAAACAACCTTGAAAAGTAATTAAACCAAATTTTGATAAGTTTTTCAAAAATTGTACAGTGTATTTCTTTATTATATTCAATACCACACTTGTAATTGTTTATTTATTTTTAATTTGGAACTATAGAAAAATAAATGTGTAGCGCTAAGCCCATAAATAAAGCAATTTAAATAGGTAGTTTTATAAACCAAAATACAGTAATGTGTAAAAATTTAATAACCCATACAGAAATAAATCTAAGTGATGAAAATAAAATGTGCAAAAAAAAATGTAATATATGGTTGCGCACACACTATACATTCAATAACAAACCTCAAAGTGCAAATAAAGTGCATACAACTAAAGTGCAAAGGATTGTGCAAAATAAAGCATTACATCATTAGATTACTTTACAATCAAAATCAATCCTCAATTAAAGTGCAAGCAACGCAGTGCAAACAATTTATTAATTTATTGTCAGTACTTTATTTTTTGTACTTTAGGGATCAATTTTGATGGTAAAGTAATCTAATTATTTATTGTTTTACTTTCACAATCCTTTTCACTTTAGTTTTATCCATTTTATTGTTTGCACTTTATTTGCACGTTGAGGATTATTATTGATTGTATAATGTGTGTGGGCAAAGTGCAAATAAAGTGCAAACAATAAAGTGCATAACACTAAAGTGAAAAGGATTGTGAAAATAAAGAAATAAATAATTAGATTACTTTACAATCAAAATCAATCCTCAATTAAAGTGCAAACTGTTGATTGATTTATGGTTTTACTTAATTTTTTTCACTTTAATTGAGGTTTGATTTTCATGCAAAGTAATCTAATTATTTATTGCTTTATTTTCACAATCCTTTTCACTTAATGTTATGCACTTTATTGTTTGCACTTTATTTGCACTTAAAGGAGCTGTAAAGACAGAAGTTTTTTTTTATATTAATGCATTATGCATTAAAGTGGTTGTAAACCCTTACAACACACTTTTTGCTACAGGTAAGCCTATAATAAGGCTTACCTGTAGCTACCCCGGATATATCCTAAACCTGAATGGTTTAGGAGATATGCCCTGTATTTGCATGTGCCGATGTAATCGGCACATGCGCACTGAAGCAACAGCACGTACGTGCTGTTGCTTCAGTGAGTGTGCCATCACTGGCAACTCTTGCGCGCATGCACGGGAGTGACGGCATCGGGGCCTCGGCCAATCACAGCGCCGGAGCCACGATACCCGGAAGTAACCCCTGTGAGTGATGTCGCCGGCTGGTGCTGTGTACGGGCACCACAGCGAGGGCTTTGATCCCAGGTGAGTATTACATAATGAGCTAGTATGCTATGCCAGCCCTCAAAATTTGCACTCGCCTGCTCGCATTTGGCGAGTGAATTTATGAGCAGTGCGTGTAAGGACAGGGCTTCCCCTCCCGTCGCGCACACTCTCGCAGAGCGGCCAGTACAATATCTGTATTCTACAGCTCCGAATATCTCCACCTCCCCGCACTGCACACAGTGCACACACTAGCAGCAAAGCAGAGCTTTGCAAGGAAGTGTGCCAGCCAGCGCCACCCCTCTCCACCCATCTCCGTCCCGCACACAGGCTAGCAGCAGATTTGTGAACAGAATGGACACTGGCGCCGCCCCTCTCCACCTCAGCTTGGGTTCTCCCCTCTCCACCTCCCACAGGTTAGCAGCGATGTGAGGAAAAGAATAGACACCGGCGCCGCCCCTCTCCACCTCCACTTGTGACCGCCCCTCTCCACCTGCACTTGGGTCCGCCCCTCTCCACCTCCCACAGGTTAGCAGCAATGTGGGGAAAAGAATGGACACCGGTGCCGCCCCTCTCCACCTCCGTTTGGGACCGTCCCTCTCCACCTCCAATTAGGACCGCCCCTCTCCACCTCCCACAGGCCAGAAGCTTTGCCCACAACTGTACCAGCCGCCTGGGACCGCCCCTCTACACCTCCCACACATCCAAGGAGTGCACCGATGCCTGACCCCATGGCTGCAATGGTATGTGATAATGAGACAGTCTGTTGTGATGTTCTGGAGGCATTGAGAGAACATATGTGCTGGATATGGGGGGGGGGTTAATTGGAGGCATAGGTCTGAATCATCCCCCACCCAATCCATTATACCTATGCCCCGAGATCTGCCCCCTCCCCCCAATCCATTATATCTATGCCTCCAATTCCACCCCTCCCCCCCATTCTATCATACCCATGCCTCTAATTCCCCCCTCCACCCCATTCTATCATAGCTATGCCTACAATTCTGCCATCCCCCCATCTATCATACCATATGATAGATGGGGGGAGGGGAGAGTAAAATTGGAGGCATAGCTATGATAGAATGGGGGTAGGGGGCGGAATTGGAGGCATGGGTATGATAGAATGGGGGTAGGGGGTGGAATTGGAGGCATGGGTATGATAGAATGGGGGTAGAGGGGCGGAATTGGAGGCATGGGTATGATAGAATGGGGGCATAGGTACCCTGGTGAGGGGAGGTTGGAAGACGAGGTGTGCTGGGGGGTCGTTAAAAGCACAGGTTTGCTGGGGGGGCATTGGAGGCAGAGACATACTGGGAAAAGGAATTATAGGTATAGAGGTGTGCTAGGGGGAGAAGGGATTGGAGACATAGGTGTGATGGAGAGGGGAGGCATTGGAGGAGGCGTTGAAGGTAGAGGTGTACTGTGTTGGAGGTAGAGGGTGACTGTTGGAGGCGTTGGAGGTAGAGGTGTACTTGGGGAGGCATTGGAGGTAGAGGTGTACTGCGTTGGAGGTAGAGGTGTACTGCGTAGGAGGTAGAGGTGTGAGATAGAGGTGTACTGCGTTGGAGGTAGAGGTGTACTGGGGGGAGGCGTTGGAGGTAGAGGTGTACTGGTGGAGGCGATGGAGGTAGAGGTGTACAGGGGGGAGGTGTTGGAGGTAGAGGTGTGCTGGGGGAGGCGTTGGAGGTAGAGGTGTACTGGGGGAGGCGTTGGAGGTAGAGGTGTACTGGGGGAGGAGTTGGAGGTAGAGGTGTACTGGGGGGAGGCGTTGGAGGTAGAGGTGTACTGGGGGAGGCGTTGGAGGTAGAGGTGTACTGGGGAGAGGCATTGGAGGTAGAGGTGTACTGGGGGAGGCGTTGGAGGTAGGGGTGTACTGGGGGATGCGTTGGAGGTAGAGGTG
This sequence comes from Rana muscosa, assembly GCA_029206835.1. Classification (NCBI taxonomy): domain Eukaryota; kingdom Metazoa; phylum Chordata; class Amphibia; order Anura; family Ranidae; genus Rana; species Rana muscosa. The sequence continues at coordinate 1,045,143,294 of CM055117.1, forward strand.
TACTGGGGGGAGGCGTTGGAGGTAGAGGTGTACTGGGGGAGGCGTTGGAGGTAGAGGTGTACGGGGGGAGACATTGGAGGTAGAGGTGTACTGGGGGGAGGCGTTGGAGGTAGAGGTGTACTGGCGGAGGCGTTAGAGGTAGAGGTGTACTGGGGGAGACGGAGGTAGAGGTGTACTGGGGGGAGGCGTTGGAGGTAGAGGTGTACTGGGGGAGGCGTTGGAGGTAGAGGTGTACTGGGGGAGGCGTTGGAGGTAGAGGTGTACTGGGGGGAGGCGTTGGAGGTAGAGGTGTACTGGGGGAGGCGTTGGAGGTAGAGGTGTACTGGGGGGAGGCGTTGGAGGTAGAGGTTTACTGGGGGAGGCGTTGGAGGTAGAGGTGTACTGGGGGAGATGTTGGAGGTAGAGGTGTACTGGGGGGAGGCGTTGGAGGTAGAGGTGTACTGGGGGGAGGCGTTGGAGGTAGAGGTGTAATGGTTGTTGTTATTTATTTTTGTAACTTCTGAATAAAACATTTAACAGTGTTATTTCATGAGATCATTTACAAGGGCGTGTTTAGGGACGGGGCAAAGTAGGGTTTGGGTGGGGCAACAGGTGGCGAGTAACTCTTAAGGCCTGGCTAGTAGCTCAGGACTTGAAATTTATCTCATTATGCCTTTGTCTTGCAGGTGTTAGTTTTTGTTTTGTTTTTCAAAGTGCGTTTAAAACCACTTTAAGTTAAAAAATCCTCTGTGTGTAGCAGCCTCCCCAGCACCCCCTAATACTTACCTGAGGTCCATCTCTCTCCAACGATGTCCACGAGTGTCTTAGACGGCCATGACTCTCCTCCTAATTGGCTGAGACACAGCAGCAGTGCCATTGGCTCACAGGGCTGTCAATCAAAGTCAGTTAGCCAGTTCGGAGAGAGAGGGGGCGGGGCCAGGTCACATGTCTGAATGGACACACAGAGCTGTGACTTGACTCGGGGGCCCCCATAGCAAGCTGCTTGCTGTGGGGGCACTGGGCAGGAGGGAGGGGCCAGGAGAGCCAAAGGGGGACCCGAGAAGAGGAGGATCCGGGCTGCTTTGTGCAAAACCGACTGAACAGAGGAGGTAAGTATAACATGTTTGTTATTTTAAAAAAAACAGGACTTTACAATCACTTTATATTGATGTGGGTAATTGTATATTGCCTTTTTTTTTCCACATTTTATTTTAATCAATCAGAATAATTTCTGTATGGGTTGCCACATTTTTACACATTACTGTATTTTGGTTTACAAGAATTTTTATTAGAATTGTTTTCTTTATGGGCTTAGAGCAATACATTTATTTTTCTATTTTATTTATTTATTACAGGTACTTATATAGCTCTGTCAATTTACGCAGCACATTACAAAATATTGTACATTCACATCGGTCCCTGCCCTCAAGGAGCTTACAATCTAAGGTCCCTAACTCATATACATACATACACAAACTAGGGCCAATTTATTGAGAAGTGGTGTCGCTCCAGGCATAGTGTCTCAAATGAACGCCCGCCCCACTCAAACCTTCAGGTGCAGGCTCTGCAATCGTGTAGGCAATCAAAGAAAGTAGCTGAACGGCCACACTCTGAATACACACCTTTATTTGTGGCAAAACAGTGTTAAAAAATCCAAAACTATCACATCATGATTGTAGTTGGTACCGAAGAAAAGACTAAGGCCAACATGTTGTTTTTTTCGACGAGATTCTTGGACAAGAAACTTGTCCCGGCCGAGTGTACAGACGCTGAATTCAAAGAACCCGCGGTTCTTTGAATGGAGCGTACGCGGTGACGTCATCGACTACGACGAGCATGCGCTCGTCACATTCGATGCCGTCGCCGCCATCTTGGTATACCCTACGTATGCCTAGGAAGCTACCGCGCATGCGTCGAATTCATTTCGAACATGCGCGGGCTTCCGGGAGGACAGGTAAGTGTACACACACTCACTTTTCTCATTGAGAAACATGCCGACGAGAATCTCGACGAGAAAATAGAGAGCAGGATCTCTATTTTCTCGTCGAGATACTTGTCGCTTTTCTTGACGAGGAACCATACACACGAACGAATTTCTTGGCAAAAAATCTCTGCCAGCAAGTTTCTTGCTGGGTTTTGCCGAGAAACTCGTTCATGTGTACGAGGCTTAAAACATTTCACATCATGGTAGATGCTTAATCATAGCTATATTTAAGCATCTACCATAATGTGAAATTTTCTTCTGTACCAACTACAACCATGATGGGACAGTTTTGACATTTTTAACACTATTTTGCCACGAATAAAGGTGTGTTTTTTTAGAGTGCGGCCGTTCAGCTACTTTCTTTGATTGCCTACGCTTTAGGGCTAATTTATACAGAACCAATTAACCTACCAGCATGTCTTTTGGAGTGTGGGAGGAAACCAGAGGTAACCCACACAGGCACAAGAACATGCAAACTCCAGGCAGGGTGTCATGGTTGAACCTATTTTTGAGTTTGGTATCACAAATTTGGTTGTTGGCTGCTCTACCTGCTAACTATAATATTGCCCAAGCACAGATTTTTTCTGATTGCATTGTAATTTGGAAATATGTTGTACATTTTTTGCTGCATTAAGAGATGACTAAACACTTTGTGCTATGGCGTATACAAATGGGCCAATTTATGTGCGACCAGAACTCCACAGAAGCTCTAAACTTGATCGATCTGAGGCTCTATTCACATGTAATTACTCAAATGAGGGATTACATGTGATCAGTGACGGTTCTTGAATACAAATCGGAAAGCCACGGCTGACAACTGCTGCTGTTTGAACATCGTGTGTGCAGGCAGCGCTTAGAAACACAAAAATCTACAAATTTTCGCTGCCAGTGGCCCATGTTCAGCAGCTACTGAATTTCCAAAAGCAAACATTTATTATATTGCAGCTTACCAATTCTTAGATGTGATGGCGGCATTAGTTTTCTTTAATAACCACTTCCGGACCACCCACTGCACATATACTGCGGCAGGGCGACCCGGCTGCACAAAACTGATTGGACACAGCCAAGGCCAATCAGCGGGTTCGGCGGCTGCGATGGCCACCGGACACCTACGATTGCTCAGAGGAGACACAGAACGGCGGTCTGCCTATGTCGTTCTGTCACAGAGGAAAATGGAGATCTTGTGTTTCTGCTAAGCAGAAACACCGATTTCTGTTTTCCTCCAGTGCATCTACCCCCACACAGCTAGAAAGCACTCCCTAGGAGCACACTTAACCCTTTGATCAACCCTGATGTCAACCCCTTCCCTGCCAGTGTCATTTATACAGTGACCGTGCATTTTTTTTTAGCACTGATCACAGTATTGGTTTCACTGGTCCCCAAAAAGTGTCACTCAGTGTCAGATTTGTTTGCCGCAATGTCGCAGTCCTGCTAAAAATTGCTGATCGCCGCCATTACTAATTTTACAATTAGTAATGGCGAGAATTTTAAAAAGAAGAATTTTAAAAAGAAGTCCATAAATCTATCCCATAGTTTGTAGATTCGATAACTTTTGCGCAAAACAATCAATATACTGTTATTGGGATTTTTTTTACCAAAAATATGTAGCAGAATTCATATTGGCTTAAATTGATGAAGAAATTAGATTTTTTTACATTTTTATTTGAACAGAAAAGCTCCCTTGCAGTTAAAAGGATGATACAAACCATTTAGCACTGGCAGGGATGCTTAAAATGATCAGCTTTTATTTATTCATGTAAAATCTTTATCCAAAAAGGGAAAAAAGACTGTTTGCTGTAACTGATTATAAAACATTGGCCTGAGTTCAGCTTCAATTTGTTAGTGTATTTAAATTTGCTAATATTTCTAACACTCTCTTCCCCAAGACTGGCAATGCTCCCTGTGCTCCTTCATCCAGAGTAGGGGCACTGTAATACAGGAGGTGTGTTACTGGCCAGATCACCAGGTAAAATCAGAGGGGGGAAAAAAAGAATTAAAAATATAAAAAAAATGCAGCCATCACATCTAATGATTGGCAAGCTGCAATATATTACATTTTTGGGTAGAGTTACAGAGAGACAGTCTCAAACCAAACAGATCCTGCTTTGCTTTTTCTTAAAAATGCATTTTATATATATATATATATATATATATATATATATATTGTAAAAAAAAAAGGGGTATACAATCTATACACTGATGCCGCGTACACACGATCGTGATTCACGGTGGTGAAAACACCGCCGTGAATCACGACATGAAAAAAAATGAAAAACGAGGGAACGGCATGTTCCCCCACACACGACCGTTTTTCCCGTAATTTTTTTCTTTGTCGAGAAAAACGACCGTGTGTGGGCTCCGTGGCAGTGTTTCCCTATAGGAAAACTGCCGCGGAAAAAAATGCTGGAAAAAACGATGAGAAAAATTAGAACATGTTCTAATTTTTCTCATCGTGATTAATGCCGTTTTTCCCGTCGGGAAAAACGGCAAAAAGCCCACAGACGATAGTTTTTCTCGTCCAAAGGAAAAAATGTCATTTTTCCCGACGGGAAAAATGATCGTGTGTACGCGGCATTAAGGCCGGGTTCACACTGATGCAAACTGGATGCGGTTTTCTTCGCATCCAATTTGCATGACAGGAGACTGTGACCAGCTCTCAGTGGAGCCGGTTCACATGTCTCGGGGGCGGCCTCAGAGCGCATTGCACAGGGGTCTTGTGCGCCTTTGCCTCAGTTTTGAGTCCGAATTCAGGCTTGATTCATCCCTGAAACCGAGAACAGGGACGCACCGGTCCCCTGCTGTGAGCGCAATCTGAAGACAGTGTGATAGTTTAAACATTTAAATGTTTATTTTTAAAACCAAAAAACCAAAATACATGAAAAAGGATTTTTCTAAAACAAAAGGATTTTATATAAAATAGTAAAAAAAAGGACAAAAAATCTGTGAAAAAAAGTATACACTTAAAAACTTTAAACAACAAATGTTAAAAAAAAATGTAAATAACTAAATGTTTGTTTCTAAAACAAAAATATTTGATATAAATAGTAAAAAATTGATATAAAATCTGTGAAAAAAATGTATACACTTAAAAATATAAAAATAGTAAATATTCAAATAATTAAATGTTTATTTCTAAAACAAGAATATTTTATATAAATAGTAAAAAAGGATATCAGATCTTTAAAAAAAATGCATACACTTTAAAAACGTTAAAATAATATTTCCACAAAAACTTTAGCATCCCTATTTAAACAAACACAAAGAAACACTAAATAAAATAAAAGGTGCAATAGCGTGCCCAAGACCTTTGGGTGCCGTAGACTTCACAGCATAAGAACAAATAACAGCAATAAGCAACTTTCTGTTATTAACAAATTCACCTTTTGGGAACAGGAGCAAGAGAAGTTTTATAAAAGTTTAGAGCATTTGATGTTATATACAGAAATACAAAAGGCAAAAAGTAAGAGGAAGCAGAAGGCTTGTTTTATTTTATAAATATTCCCGCTGATACAGTAGCATTCGCTATGTTTGTGTATTACTGTAAACTGGCGAGTTATAGCCACAAAATGCATCTTTTGGTGAAATAAAGATATCTGATGCTCATCTGACTTGATGACTCTGACCCTTCCCTAGACACACCACACCGGGTGCCCTAACAGGCTTTTTACCTTCTCTCATCCTACCAGTACAATACCTACCTAACCCATAGAGCAGTGGTTCTCAAGTCAACTCCTGTCCTGAGGACCCACTAACAGGCCAGGTTTGCAAGATAACTGAAATACATCACAGGTGATATCCTTTGCTGCTCAGTGATTGCAGTATTCTAGTCTACATCTCCCCAAGGTAATACTTAAAATCTGACCTGTTAGTGGGTCCTGAGGACAGGAGTTGAGACCCACTGCCATAGAGGATCCAGGATTGGGACCCCTCGGCATCAAGCGTGGCTGATTTCAGCCCACATGGAAGCAGGTCCTTTTCTCCACCTGTGTTCATGGAAGGTTGCGTAGTTCTACCCACCTCTCCCCTCTTTTTTTTCCAATGGATACCTCAGGCCTTTTAATGCGTCTCCAATCTGCTTTTTCAGTCTGACCACTTGGACCTATGAGGACCAGCACCCCCTGAATCCCAACCTACTTACAATTATTCCAGGTTGGACCAATGTAAGTATGCAATACGGATCATACCTGAAGTTCCGCTTTTAGAAAAATTGGCTAGCAGGTGAGTAAAAGAGAAATTTGGCAAAGAGACTTTTACCACTTCAGCCCTGGAAGATTTGGCTGCTCAGTGACCAGGCTATTTTTTGTGATACAGCACTGTGTTACTTTAACTGACAATTGCGTGGTCGTGCGACGCTGTACCCATACAAAATGTAATTTTTTCCACACAAATAGAGCTTTCTTTTGGTGGTATTTGATTATCTCTACATTTTTTTTCCCTCAGTTTAGGCCGATGTGTATTCTTCTATATATTTTTGGTAATAAAAATCGCAGTAAGCGATTGGTTTGCGCAAAAGTTATAGCATCTACAAAATAGGGGAAAGATTTATGGCATTTTTATTTTTTACTAGTAATGGCGGCGATCTGTGATTTTTATCGGGAATGCAACATTATGGCGGACAGATTGGACACGTTTGACACATTTTTGGGACCATTGACAATTATACAGTGATCAGTGCTATAAAAAATGCACAGAGTACTGTGTAATTGTCACTGGCAGGGAAGAGGTTAAAACTAGGGGGCGTCAAAGGGGTTAACTGTGTTCCCTATGTGTGTTCTAACTGTAGGGGGATGGGACTGACTAGAGGAGATGACAGATTGTTGTTCCTAGATAGTTGGAACGCACAATCTGTCTCTCCTCTCCTCACAGAACAGGGATTTGTGTGTTTACACTAGGGATGAGCTCGGTGTTCGAGTCGAACATACATTCGACTCGAACATCGGCTGTTCGATCGTTCGACGAAGATCGAACTATTTGGGCCATTCGCGCCAAATTCGAGTGACGCGAACGGCCCATAATACACTGCGCCATCACAGTGCAATCCCGGCGCTGTGATTGGCCAAGCATGCACTGTGACCCCGCATGCTTGGCCAATCACAGCGCCGGCAGCTAGGAGAGCCATAATTGGCCACAGGCAGGTTATACAGCTGAAGCTAGCCCGTATTGCTGTGTTTTCCTGGTGTGTTACACTAACAGGCGTTTGCAGCACTTACAGCGGGTGGAGTGACCTTCCTGCTAAATATACACCTGAAGCTAGCCCGTATTGCTGTGTTTTCCTGGTGTGTTACACTAACAGGCATTTGCAGCACTTACAGCGGGCGGAGTGTGCTTCCTGCTAAATATACACCTGAAGCTAGCCCGTATTGCTGTGTTTTCCTGGTGTGTTACACTAACAGGCATTTGCAGCACTTACAGCGGGCGGAGTGTGCCTCCTGCACATTATACACCTGAAGCTAGCCCTTATTGCTCGAGCTTTTTTTCTTTTGTGTTACACTAACAGGCATTTGCAGCACTTACAGCGAGCGGAGTGTGCTTCCTGCAAAATAAACACCTGAAGCTAGCCCTTATTGCTGTTTTTTTCCTGTTGTGTAACACAGGCAGTCATCTGCAGCACTTACAGTGGGTGTTGTGTGCTTTCTGCAAAATATACACCTGAAGCTACCCCTTGTTGCTGGTTTTCCCATCTCCCTGCAGGCCATTGCTATGTCTGGAAGGCCAACAAAGAGAGGCAGACAGTCACGAGCCAATAAAAGAGGGCAAGCAGGCTCTGTGTCTGGTCGTGGACGCGGTGCATTGTCATCAGCACATGGCCATGGGACACGCTTGTCCTTCTTTTCGGCAGCTGGACATGTTGAGCCGCATCATGCCGAAGACTTGGTAGAGTGGATGACCAAGCCCTCCTCATCCTCCTCATCCTCTCTCACCCAGGCTCAGGGTACTGGCAAAGCAGCTGCCAAAGCGTCCTCTTCCCTGGTATCAATGTCATCATCAGTCACTCCTTCCCTAGACCCACCATGTCCTCCTGAGGAGTCCCCCGAACTGTTTGAGCACAGTGTTGGGTACATGCTCCAGGAGGATGCCCAGCGTTTCGAAGGGTCTGATGATGATACCCAGCTAGAGGAAGGCCATAGCGTGAGAGCAGAGAGAGGGGATGCTCAAGAAGGACACCAATTTGGCAGTCATGTTCCAGCAGCTGCAGCATACTGCCAGATTGGCTCCAGTGATGAGGAGGGAGGGGATGATGAGGTCACTGACTCCACGTAGGTGCCTAATAGGAGAGAGGAGGAGGATGAGGAGGAGGCACATCTCCAACGAGGCAGGATTCCCTCGGGGGGCCAGCGTAAGGGCAGCATACCGACTGAATCACACCGCAGAGCTCCGCCTGTGCAGGGCGCTGCCTCTGCCCGTAATTCAAAAAGTTCTTTGGTGTGGGCCTTTTTTGAGTCAAGTGCATCAGATCGCACAGCTGCTGTTTGCAACATATGTCTCAAGCGTATATCGCGTGGCCAAAACATCAGCCGTTTGGGCACCACATGCTTGACCAGACATATGTTGACCTGCCATGCAGCTCGTTGGCAAGCGTACCTTAAAGACCCACACCAAAGAACAAAGCGGACCTCTCCTTGCACCGCATCAGCTGGGATCTCCAACCCCACTATACCTTCAGTCCTCTCTGAAACCTGCACTGAGAGGAATGAAGGTGTAGAATTAGGTGTGTCACAGCCAAGTACTTGCGGGCACTCTGCTAGCAGTACACCGACGTCCGATTCTAGCAGGCAAATTTCCCTGCCCCAGCTGCTGGACCATCGAAAGAAGTTCACTGCCAGCCATCCACCTGCCCAGCGGTTGAATGCTAGCTTGGCTAAATTGCTAGCGCTTCAACTGCTGCCTTTTCAGTTGGTAGACTCGGCCCCCTTCCGTGAGTTTGTGCAATGTGCGGTTCCTCAGTGGCAGGTTCCCAAACGCCACTTTTTCTCATGGAAGGCAATTCCGGCTCTCTACCGGCATGTGGAAGGCAATGTCTTGGCCTCGCTGGACAGGGCGGTCAGTGGTAAGGTGCATATTACTGCTGACTCATGGTCCAGCAGGCATGGGAAGCCGGGAAGGATGCAGGACAAGGTGCAGTAGTGTTGGAGGTTGTTCCGCCGTCACGCCTCCAAAATGCTACTACTGGTTGTGACACACCTCTCTCCTCCACCCCCTCCTCTTCTTCTTCCTCCATGGCCTCTTCCTGTGCTTTGTCCTCGGAACCAGCGGTGCTCCGTAGGCGTTCAAGGGGCTACGCAAGTACGCAGGCAAAAAGATGCCATGCCGTGCTTGCGCTGGTGTGTTTGGGGGACAGGAGCCACACTGGGGCAGAGGTTCTGTCTGCTCTGCAGGGGCAGGCCGAGAGGTGGTTGACGCCACGTCAGCTTAAGCCAGGAATGGTGGTTTGTGACAATGGCACCAACCTCCTCTCCACCCTCCGACAGGGACAACTGACCCATGTGCCCTGTGTGGCTCACGTCCTTAACCTGGTGGTGCAGCGGTTCTTGGGCAGGTACCCGGGCTTACAGGATGTCCTGAGGCAGACCAGGAAAGTCTGTGTGCATTTCCGCAGATCTTATAATGCCAGTGCTCACCTGGCTGAGCTGCAAAAGGAGTTGAACCTGCCCAAGAACTGCCTTATATGTGACATGCCCACCAGGTGGAACTCAACGTTGGCCATGCTGCAGCGGCTGCACACGCAGCAGAGGGCCATCAATGAGTACCTGTGCGACTACGGCACCAGGACAGGGTCAGGGGAGCTCAGGTTTTTTTCACCACGCCAGTGGGGCATGATCAGGGATGCATGCACTGTCCTGGCACCATTTGAGGAGGCCACGAGGATGGTGAGTAGGGATGAGCTTCGGGTTCGAGTCGAACATACGTTCGACTCGAACATCGGCTGTTCGATCGTTCGACGAAGATCGAACGATTTGGGCCGTTCGCGCCAAATTCGAGTGACGCGAACGGCCCACAATGCACTACGCCATCGCAGTGTCATCCAGGCGCTGTGATTGGCCAAGCATGCACTGTGACCCCGCATGCTTGGCCAATCACAGCGCCGGCAGCGAGGAGAGCAATGATTGGCCACAGGCAGGATGCCTGTGGCCAATTATTGCTGAGGGTGTTTAGTACACGCCCCACACTATAAAAGGCCGCCAGCACGGCGGCCTAGTGTAGTGTGTTCCGGAGCAGGGATAGAGCAGCATAGGCAGGGACAGTGACTTTTATTTCTTTCTTGCTTAACCTGGATTCCTTTAGTTTAGGGAAAGAGAAGGATAGGTAGGGAGAGTGTCAGTGTGTTTTGTGCTTGTGCTATATTGTGCTTAAAAAAAACATTTTTTCTAGGGACAGAAAACTGTAGGTAGGGAGAGTGTGTCAGTTTCTTTCACTGTCAAAGTCCTTGTTTCCAGGGACCTGGAAGGACAGTGAGTGAATTCTCCTTGTGCTAAATTGTGCTTAAAAAAAACATTTTTTCTAGGGACAGAAAACTGTAGGTAGGGAGAGTGTGTCAGTTTCTTTCACTGTCAAAGTCCTTGTTTCCAGGGACCTGGAAGGACAGTGAGTGAATTCTCCTTGTGCTAAATTGTGCTTAAAAAAAACATTTTTTCTAGGGACAGAAAACTGTAGGTAGGGAGAGTGTGTCAGTTTCTTTCACTGTCAAAGTCCTTGTTTCCAGGGACCTGGAAGGACAGTGAGTGAATTCTCCTTGTGCTAAATTGTGCTTAAAAAAAACATTTTTTCTAGGGACAGAAAACTGTAGGTAGGGAGAGTGTGTCAGTTTCTTTCACTGTCAAAGTCCTTGTTTCAAGGGACCTGGAAGGACAGTGAGTGAATTCTCCTTGTGCTAAATTGTGCTTAAAAAAAACATTTTTTCTAGGGACAGAAAACTGTAGGTAGGGAGAGTGTGTCAGTTTCTTTCACTGTCAAAGTCCTTGTTTCCAGGGACCTGGAAGGACAGTGAGTGAATTCTCCTTGTGCTAAATTGTGCTTAAAAAAAACATTTTTTCTAGGGACAGAAAACTGTAGGTAGGGAGAGTGTGTCAGTTTCTTTCACTGTCAAAGTCCTTGTTTCCAGGGACCTGGAAGGACAGTGAGTGAATTCTCCTTGTGCTAAATTGTGCTTAAAAAAAACATTTTTTCTAGGGACAGAAAACTGTAGGTAGGGAGAGTGTGTCAGTTTCTTTCACTGTCAAAGTCCTTGTTTCCAGGGACCTGGAAGGACAGTGAGTGAATTCTCCTTGTGCTAAATTGTGCTTAAAAAAAACATTTTTTCTAGGGACAGAAAACTGTAGGTAGGGAGAGTGTGTCAGTTTCTTTCACTGTCAAAGTCCTTGTTTCCAGGGACCTGGAAGGACAGTGAGTGAATTCTCCTTGTGCTAAATTGTGCTTAAAAAAAACATTTTTTCTAGGGACAGAAAACTGTAGGTAGGGAGAGTGTGTCAGTTTCTTTCACTGTCAAAGTCCTTGTTTCCAGGGACCTGGAAGGACAGTGAGTGAATTCTCCTTGTGCTAAATTGTGCTTAAAAAAAACATTTTTTCTAGGGACAGAAAACTGTAGGTAGGGAGAGTGTGTCAGTTTCTTTCACTGTCAAAGTCCTTGTTTCCAGGGACCTGGAAGGACAGTGAGTGAATTCTCCTTGTGCTAAATTGTGCTTAAAAAAAACATTTTTTCTAGGGACAGAAAACTGTAGGTAGGGAGAGTGTGTCAGTTTCTTTCACTGTCAAAGTCCTTGTTTCCAGGGACCTGGAAGGACAGTGAGTGAATTCTCCTTGTGCTAAATTGTGCTTAAAAAAAACATTTTTTCTAGGGACAGAAAACTGTAGGTAGGGAGAGTGTGTCAGTTTCTTTCACTGTCAAAGTCCTTGTTTCCAGGGACCTGGAAGGACAGTGAGTGAATTCTCCTTGTGCTAAATTGTGCTTAAAAAAAACATTTTTTCTAGGGACAGAAAACTGTAGGTAGGGAGAGTGTGTCAGTTTCTTTCACTGTCAAAGTCCTTGTTTCCAGGGACCTGGAAGGACAGTGAGTGAATTCTCCTTGTGCTAAATTGTGCTTAAAAAAAACATTTTTTCTAGGGACAGAAAACTGTAGGTAGGGAGAGTGTGTCAGTTTCTTTCACTGTCAAAGTCCTTGTTTCCAGGGACCTGGAAGGACAGTGAGTGAATTCTCCTTGTGCTAAATTGTGCTTAAAAAAAACATTTTTTCTAGGGACAGAAAACTGTAGGTAGGGAGAGTGTGTCAGTTTCTTTCACTGTCAAAGTCCTTGTTTCCAGGGACCTGGAAGGACAGTGAGTGAATTCTCCTTGTGCTAAATTGTGCTTAAAAAAAACATTTTTTCTAGGGACAGAAAACTGTAGGTAGGGAGAGTGTGTCAGTTTCTTTCACTGTCAAAGTCCTTGTTTCAAGGGACAGAGAAGGACACCTGAAGATAGCCCTTATTGCTTTTTTCCCATCTCCCTGCAGGCCATCTATTAGAATGTCTGGAAGGCAAACAAGGAGAGGCAGACAGTCAGGAGGCAATAAAAGAGGGCAAGCAGGCTCTGTGTCTGGGGGCAACAGTGCTGGTCGTGGACGCGTTGCATTGTCATCAGCACATGGCCATGGGACACGCTTGTCCTTCTTTTCGGCAGCTGGACATGTTGAGCCACATCATGCCGAAGACTTGGTAGAGTGGATGACCAAGCCCTCCTCCTCCTCCTCATCCTCTCTCACCCAGGCTCAGGGTACTGGAAAAGCAGCTGCCAAAGCGTCCTCTTCCCTGGTATCAATGTCAGACTCATCATCAGTCACTCCTTCCCTAGACCCACCATGTCCTCCTCCTGAGGAGTCCCCCGAACTGTTTCAGCACAGTGTTGGGTACATGCTCCAGGAGGATGCCCAGCGTTTCGAAGGGTCTGATGATGAAACCCAGCTAGAGGAAGGCAGTAGCGTGAGAGCAGACAGAGGGGATGCTCAAGAAGGACACCAATCTGGCAGTCATGTTCCAGCAGCTGCAGCATACTGCCAGATTGGCTCCAGTGATGAGGAGGGAGGTGATGATGAGGTCACTGACTCCACGTGGGTGCCTAATAGGAGAGAGGAGGAGGAGGAGGATGAGGAGGAGGCACATCTCCAACGAGGCAGGATGCCCTTTGGTGGCCAGCGTAAGGGCAGTACACCGACGGAATCACACCGCAGAGCTCCGCCTGTGCAGGGCGCTGCCTCTGCCCGTCATTCAAAAAGTTCTTTGGTGTGGGCCTTTTTTGAGGCTAGTGCATCAGATCGCACAGCTGCTGTTTGCAACATATGTCTCAAGCGTATATCGCGTGGCCAAAACATCAGCCGCTTGGGTACCACATGCCTGACCAGACATATGTTGACCTGCCATGCAGCTCGTTGGCAAGCCTACCTGAAAGACCCACACCAAAGAACAAAGCGGACCTCTCCTTGCACCGCATCAGCTGGGATCTCCAACCCCACTATAACTTCAGTCCTCTCTGAAACATGCACTGAGAGGAATGAAGGTGTAGAATTAGGTGTGTCACAGCCAAGTACTTGCGGCCACTCTGCTAGCAGTACACCGACGTCCGATTCTAGCAGGCAAATTTCCCTGCCCCAGCTGCTGGACCGTCGAAAGAAGTTCACTCCCAGCCATCCACATGCCCAGCGGTTGAATGCTAGCTTGGCTAAATTGCTAGCGCTTCAACTGCTGCCTTTTCAGTTGGTAGACTCGGCCCCCTTCCGTGAGTTTGTGCAATGTGCGGTTCCTCAGTGGCAGGTTCCCAAACGCCACTTTTTCTCACGGAAGGCTATTCCGGCTCTCTACCGGCATGTGGAAGGCAATGTCTTGGCCTCGCTGGACAGGGCGGTCAGCGGTAAGGTGCATATTACCGCTGACTCATGGTCCAGCAGGCATGGACAGGGACGTTACCTTTCTTTCACGGCCCATTGGGTCACTCTTTTGGCAGCTGGGAAGGATGCAGGACAAGGTGCAGTAGTGTTGGAGGTTGTCCCACCGCCACGCCTCCAAAATGCTACTACTGGTTGTGACACACCTCTCTCCTCCACCCCCTCCTCTTCTTCTTCCTCCATGGCCTCTTCCTGTGGTTTGTCCTATGAACCAGCAGTGCTCCGTAGCCGTTCACGGGGCTACGCAAGTACGCAGGCAAAAAGATGCCATGCCGTGCTTGCGCTGGTGTGTTTGGGGGACAGAAGCCACACTGGGGCAGAGGTCCTGTCTGCTCTGCAGGGCCAGGCCGAGAGGTGGTTGACGCCACGCCAGCTTAAGCCAGGAATGGTGGTTTGCGACAATGGCACCAACCTCCTCTCCGCCCTCCGACAGGGACAACTGACCCATGTGCCCTGTGTGGCTCACGTCCTTAACCTGGTGGTGCAGCGGTTCTTGGGCAGGTACCCGGGCTTACAGGATGTCCTGAGGCAGGCCAGGAAAGTCTGTGTGCATTTCCGCAGATCTTATAATGCCAGTGCTCGCCTGGCTGAGCTGCAAAAGGAGTTGAACCTGCCCAAGAACCGCCTTATATGTGACATGCCCACCAGGTGGAACTCAACGTTGGCCATGCTGCAGCGGCTGCACACGCAGCAGAGGGCCATCAATGAGTACCTGTGCGACTACGGCACCAGGACAGGGTCAGGGGAGCTTGGTTTTTTTTCTCCACGCCAGTGGGGCATGATCAGGGATGCATGCACTGTCCTGGCACCATTTGAGGAGGCCACGAGGATGGTGAGCAGTGACAGTGCATGCATCAGTGACACTGTACCTCTTGTCCACCTGTTGGAGCACACGCTGCGTGGAATAATGGACAGGGCACTTGAGGCAGAACAGAGGCAGGAAGAGGAGGACTTCCTTGCCTCTCAAGGCCCCCTTTACCCAGACAGTGTTCCTTCTGTCCCACCCATCGCACAGGAAGAGGAGGAGGAGGAGGAGGAGGAGGAGGATTGTGTCAGCATGGAGGTGGAGGCTGGCACTCAGCATCATCAGCAGCAGTCTTTTAGGGATGATTTACAGTCCCAAGAAACCAGTGGACTTGTACGTGGCTGGGAGGAGGTGGCTGCGGATCATGTCGTCCTTAGTGACCCAGAGGACTCCGGAGCGAATGCCTCAGCAAACCTACGCTGCATGGCCTCCCTGATCCTGCAAAGTCTGCGGAAGGATCCTCGTATTCTTCGGATCAAGGAGAGGGACCATTACTGGCTGGCCACTCTCCTTGATCCACGGTACAAGGGTAAGGTTGCGGACCTTATGTTACCGTCGCAGAGGGAGCAGAGGATGAGACAACTCCGGGAGGCCTTGCAGAAAGGTCTGTGCAACGCGTTCCCAGAGACTGGGAGGTTACAAACTCCTGGTCCTGGACAACGAGTTGCTGAGGCTTCGGCCAGTCAAAGAAGGAGCGGTGGGGAAGGTGGCCGTCTGACCGATGCGTTCAGACAATTCTTTAGTCCGCAGCCCCAAAGTATGATCGGTTCCAGCAACCATCGCCAGCGTCTGATAAACATGGTGCAGGAATATCTAGGGGCAAGGTCAGACTTGGACACCTTCCCCACCGAAAATCCTCTGGCTTACTGGGTCTTGAGGATGGATCACTGGCCAGAGCTTGCACAGTATGCAATTGAGCTACTGGCCTGTCCTGCATCCAGCGTTCTTTCGGAACGCACATTCAGTGCTGCTGGAGGATTTGTCACGGATCACAGGGTGCGCCTGTCCACCGACTCGGTTGATCGACTGACTTTCATCAAGATGAACCAGTCTTGGATCACCACCAGCTACCACACACCTGATGCTGATATAACAGACTAATTGATTTTAACATGTCACATCCCTTCAAGACTGATGCTGATGCTGAGTGCCTGTGCTGTTATGTTGACTGGCTATCCTCCTCCTCCGAGTCCTCAATGATACGATTGATGATGATAGCTTGGAAGATCATTTTTGTTTATGGGTGCCGCCACCAGTGGCTAAGGCCCAATTTTTCAGCCCCTGTTTTACAGGGGCGTGTAATTACAATTTTTTTAGCAATAATTTGCCATAGGGCTCATTGCTGTGCTCCAAGTACAGTATCTGTGAGGGGTTGGAGTGTTGTGGCACCAGTGCCTAAGGCCCAATTTTTCAGCCCCTGTTTAACAGGGGCGTGTCATTACAATTTTTGAAGCAATACTTTGCAACAGGGCTCATTGCTGTGCTCCAAGTACAGTATCTGTGAGGGGTTGTAGTGTTGTGCCACCAGTGCCTAAGGCCCAATTTTTCAGCCCCTGTTCAACAGGGGCATGCAATTACAATTCTTGATCTAATAATTCACAGCAGGGTCCATTGCTGCACCCACCAAGAGTAACTCTGAGGGCTTACAGTCTTGTGGCAACGCCACCACCACCACCACCACGAAAGGCCCAATTTTTCAGCCCCTGTTCAAAAGGGGCATGTAATTACAATTCTTGATCTAATAATTCACAGCAGGGCCCATTGCTGCACCCACCAAGAGTAACTGTCAGGGCTTACAGTGTTGTGGCACCAGCACCACCATCAAAGCCCCAATTTTTACTACCACTGTTCAACAATTATATGTAATTAAAATTCCTGATATAATAGTTGACAGCAGGGCGTTCCAGCACCAACCAAGAGTAACTGAGTGCTTACAGTGTTGTGCCAACACCAACAACTAAGGGGCCTATTTCTGCAGAGTATATACGGCAGGTCCCTACTTTCAAACATCCAACTTACAAACGACTCCTACTTGCAAACGAAAGAAGACAACAGGAAGTGAGAGGAAATCTACCCCTAGAAAGGAAAATTCTCTCCTGTAAGAATAAATATGGGAGAAAGGGGTCTCATCTGTACTGATGCTTTATCAGCAATCCTTGTTTCAAGAAAAACACCACATTTCAAAAACAGTTGTCATTGGGACGGAAAGTGAGGTGAAATGTTCTGAACAGGGGCACAGACAGCAAAACAAATGTTACAGGGGTGATAACCCTTACCTATGTTTCCCAAAAAGTTTAAAAATAGATTTTTGGGCTGGAGCTACACTTCAACAATGTACCTGTTCAAAATTACAAACAGATTCTACATAAGAACAAACCTACAGTCCCTGTCTTGTATGCACCGCCTGTATACGGCTGTTCAGAGTATATAGGGCCTTTTTTATTTTATGTGCGGGGTTCCCCTTAATATCCATACAAGACCCAAAGGGGCTGGTAATGGGCTGGGGTGGGGGGGGGGGGGGGTCATGGGGTAGCTATGCCATTTTTCTTAAAGAATTTCATCCATTTTACCGGGACCAGACATTACATTAAAGCCGCAAGCAGTTTTAAATGGCTTTTTTTTCCTTTAGAAGTGTCATTTTGTGCAGGGACAGTTCTAAACACGGGAAACACGTGGCACTTCACAGGCATACTTTAGACACCCCCCAGGTACGATATTTAAAGGAATATTTGACTTTTTTTTTTTCACTTTATGCATCATTAAAATGACTGCTCCCGAAAAACGACCGTTTTTAAAACTTCTTTTTGCATTGATACATGTCCCCTGGTGCAGAACCCGGGTTCCCAAACCCTATTTATGACAATAACATGCATAATAGTTGTTATAATTAGCACTTTAGAATTCGAACGTTCGCATCCATTGTATTTAATAGGGTTCTAATGTTCGTTCGAACTTTCGGTCCGTTCGCGGGTTCTGGTGCGAACCGAACCCGGGGGTGTTCGGCTCATCACTAATGGTGAGTAGTGACAGTGCATGCATCAGTGACACTGTACCTCTTGTCCACCTGTTGGAACATACGCTGTGTGGAATAATGGACAGGGCACTTGAGGCAGAACAGAGGCAGGAAGAGGAGGACTTCCTTGCCTCTCAAGGCCCCCTTTACCCAGACAGTGTTCCTTCTGTCCCACCCATCGCACAGGAAGAGGAGGAGGAGGAGGAGGAGGAGGAGGATTGTGTCAGCATGGAGGTGGAGCCTGGCACTCAGCATCATCAGCAGCAGTCTTTTAGGGATGATTTACAGTCCCAAGAAACCCGTGGACTTGTACGTGGCTGGGAGGAGGTGGCTGCGGATCATGTCGTCCTTAGTGACCCCGAGGACTCCGGACCGAATGCCTCAGCTAACCTACGCTGCATGGCCTCCCTGATCCTGCAAAGTCTGCGGAAGGATCCTCGTATTCTTCGGATCAAGGAGAGGGACCATTACTGGCTGGCCACTCTCCTTGATCCACGGTACAAGGGTAAGGTTGCGGACCTTATCTTACCGTCGCAGAGGGAGCAGAGGATGAGACAACTCAGGGAGGCCTTGCAGAAAGGTATGTGCAACGCGTTTCCAGAGACTGGGAGGTTACAAACTCCTGGTCCTGGACAACAAGTTGCTGAGGCTTCTGTCAGTCAAAGAAGGAGCGGTGGGTAAGGTGGCCGTCTGACCGATGCGTTCAGACAATTCTTTAGTCCGCAGCCCCATGGTATGATCGGTTCCAGCAACCATCGCCAGTGTCTGATATACATGGGGCAGGAATACCTAGGGGCAAGGTCAGACTTGGACACCTTCCCCACCAAAAATCCTCTGGCTTACTGGGTCTTGAGGATGGATCACTGGCCATAGCTTGCACAGTATGCAATTGAGCTACTGGCCTGTCCTGCATCCAGCATTCTTTCAGAACGCACATTCAGTGCTGCTGGAGGATTTGTCACGGATCACAGGGTGCGCCTGTCCACCGACTCGGTTGATCGACTGACCTTCATAAAGATGAACCAGTCTTGGATCACCACCAGCTACCAAACACCTGAAGCTGATATAACAAACTAATTTATTTTCAAATGTCACATCCCTTCAAGATTGATGCTGATGCTGAGAGACTGTCCTGTTATGTTGACTGACTATCCTCCTCCTCCTCAATGATCCGATTGATGATGATAGCTTGGAAGAACATTTTTGTTTCTGGGTGCCGCCACCAGTGGCTAAGGCCCAATTTTTCAGCCCCTGTTTAACAGGGGCATGTAATTACAATTTTTTATGCAATGCTTTGCAGCAGGGCTCATTCCTGCACTCCAACTAGAGTATCTGGGAGAGGTTGCAGTGTCGTGGCACCAGCACCAGTGCCTAAGGCCCAATTTTTCAGCCCCTGTTTAACAGGGGCGTGTAATTACAATTTTTGATGCAATACTTTGCAACAGGGCTCATTGCTGTGCTCCAAGTACAGTATCTGTGAGGGGTTGCAGTGTTGTGGCACCATTGCCTAAGTTCCGATTTGTTTAACAGGGGCATGTAATTACAATTCTTGATCTAATAATTCACAGCAGGGCCCATTCCTGAGCCCACCAAGAGTAACTGTGAGGCCTTACAGTGTTGTGTCAACACCACCACCACCACCACCAAAGGCCCAATTTTTCAGCCCCTGTTCAACAGGGGCATGCAATTACAATTCTTGATCTAATAATTCACAGCAGGGCCCATTCATGCGCCCACCAAGAGTAACTGTGAGGGCTTACAGTGTTGTGTCAACACCAACATGTAAGGGGCAAATTTCAGCAGAGTATATACGGCAGGCCCCTACTTTCAAACATCCAACATACAAACGACTCCTACTTGCAAACGAAAGGAGACAACAGGAAGTGAGAGGAAATCTACCCCTAGGAAGGGAAATTCTCTCCTGTAAGAGTTAATATGGGAAAAAGGTGTCTCCTCTACTGATGCTTTATCACCAATCCTTGTTTCAATAAAAACCCCACTTTTCCAAAAACATTTGTCATTGGGACGGAAAGTGAGGTGAAATCTTCTGAACAGGTGCACAGACAGCAAAACAAATGTTACAGGGGTGATAACCCTTCCCTATGTTTTCCAAAAAGCTTAAAAAAATATTTTTAGGCTGGAGCTACACTTAAACAGTGTACCTGTTCAAAATTACAAACAGATTCTACATAAGAACAAACCTACAGTCCCTGTCTTGTATGCACCGCCTGTATACCGCTGTTCAGAGTATATAGGGTCTTTTTTATTTTGTGTGCGGGGTTCCCCTTAATATCCATACAAGACCCAAAGGGGCTGGTAATGGGCTGAGGTGGGGTGATGGGGTAGCTATGCCATTTTTCTCAAAGATTTTCATCCATATTACCAGAACCAGACATTACATTAAAGCCGCAAGCAGTTTTAAATGGCTTTTTTGTCCTTTAGAAATGTCATTTTGTGCAGGGACAGTTCTAAACACGGGAAACACGTGGCACTTCACAGGCATACATTAGACACCCCCCAGGTACGATATTTAAAGGAATATTTGACTTTTTTTTTTTCACTTTACATGTCCCCTGGTGCAGAACCCGGGTTCCCAAACCCTTTTTAGGACAATAACATGCATATTAGTCGTTATAATTAGCACTTTAGATTTCGAACATTCGCATCCATTGTATTTAATAGGGTTCTAACGCTCATGCAAACTTTCGGTCCGTTCGCGGGTTCTGGTGCGAACCGAACCCGGGGGTGTTCGGCTCATCCCTAGTTTACACACACACGTCCCTGTTCTGGCTCTCGTACCTGCGATCGTGCGTGTCCGGCGATCAGCTCGTCTGCCAGCCATGAGCATTGGCACCCCCGCTGTGCAGTGGGCGCCTACTATCCCTGCTTAAAGGGCCGACGTACAGCTACGGCGGCTCGCGGGAATGTGCAGACCTGCCGCAGTAAAATGACAGCGACTGGTCGGCAAGCGGTTAAAGTATCTTTTATCAAAATTCTACCTCCTGGCCAATTTTTGTGCAGTAACATTAGTTCTGCTTTGAGGACGCTAAATAACACAGCTTCAATACAGATATAGCCCAGTTACCGTATATACTCAAGTTTTTCAGCACTTTTTTTGTGCTGAAAATGCCTCCCTCGGCTTATACTCGAGTCTGTGTCGAATCTGCTCTCTGTGTCGAATCTGCTCTCTGTGTCGAATCTGCTCTGTGTGTTGAATCTGCTCTATGTGTCGAATCTGCTCTGTGTGTCGAATCTGCTCTGTGTGTCGAATCTGCTCTGTGTGTCGAATCTGCTCTGTGTGTCGAGTCTGCTCTGTGTCGTCAGTCTAGTGATAGGCGGAACACTGACTCACTGCTGGGAAACCGAGTCAGTGTTCCGTTATGGACGAGGAGGAGGCGCTTTGGTACACTGCATGGCCGCCGACTAGACTGAATATGTCACAGCGTCGGGAGATCGTAAGGCTGCAGATGGACACAGCGCCGGAGATCAGGTAGGGAGATTGGGCACAGTGAGGCATGGGCACAGTAAGGCATGGGCACAGTGACAGTGAGGCATGGGCACAGTGAGGCATGGGCACAGTGAGGCATGGACACAGTGAGGCATGGACACAGTGAGGCATGCACATGGACACAGTGAGGCACAGTGAGGCATGGACACATTGAGGCACAATGAGGCATGCACATGGACACAGTGAGGCAAAGTGAGGCATGCACATGGACACCCTAGGCTTATACTCGAGTCAATAAGTTTTCCCAGTAATTTGTGGTAAAATTAGGGCCTCGGCTTATATTCGTGTCGGCTTATACTCGAGTATATACGGTATGTCACCCAGAGAAGTTGTTAATCATCATTTGTTAAGTGTCGAAAGCTGGCAGCATAGATGAGCTCTTCTTAATGTTTGTTCATCCTGAACAACATTATGAAAAATATCTGATGACACGGTAACATCTACACTTGACAGGCATGGAATAGATACAGCAAATTGCATACCTAAGTGTAGCGGGCATTTAAATTTGGGGGGGAGCATCTGGGTTATTCAACCCAGATGTACTAATTGTTAGGGAATCTGAGAATCCCTTTTGTGGTTCTTGGAGGACTCTGGTGGTGCAAGGTTCCCTGTGGCCTGCAGGTGGAGTTGTCGCCCTGGGCCGGAGTTGAACCTGCACCGCAAGACTGTTCCTTTTTGTCCTTTCCTGGCGCTGGTACAGCGGGGCGGGGAACCCGCTGTGACACAAAGGGAGAGGAGATAAAAGGGGCGGACGCCCTGACCTCGGGGTTCAGAGTTGGAGGACGCGGCCGTGCCCAGGCACCTTCAGCCTGGGTGCTGGCGTTCCGGAGTTCCTGACCCAGGTGCCCTTGACCTGGCCGGAGCGAGGGATGGAGTCCACCCCAGGCACCTTAAGCCTGGGATGAGGTACTATGGCCAAGGCCTGGGACCCAGTAACTTCGACTGGGTTTCCGCGAGGGTGGAGGAGTCCGAGGGGACCTAAGGTGTTGGGACCCGTATCTGAGGTGAGGAGGCCCGGGGAGTGTAACCCTTCCGAATAGCCCGGTACAGCATTAATCCGGTGACGGCGGGGCCTCTGGTAACTCTCTTGGAGGGATGTCTTCCTCCTGACAGGGGCTGCAACGTAGCGAAGGTAACTCCAGTTCCTGTTCACTAGAGTCGCTGGAAGAGACTCAGAAGCCAAAAAGTACGTTTTACACTCACTGTGCTTAGCAACCGTTGGTGAAACCTCAACGGTTTAGTTTCTTTGAGGATTGTGCCTTGACCTACTCCCCACCAATATTGAACTGTTCTATGGGTCTCAAACTGTCTGCTCGCAAAGGACAATTTGTTTGCCGTTATGGAATAAATACGTGTTGGACCTTTTTCAGTGTGTGGTACTCCAATTACTGGGAGCAAAGGGGGGTTATCAGCAGAACAGACTTGGCTCTGAGCGTATACACAGCCCGAATGTAATCTGTTGCTGGCCTTCACCTCTACATGCAGTAATCTAGAGGACATGGGCCGTGGCGCACCTCGCTCTCCCCTTCAAGGTACCCCTAGACCGAAGCAAAAGTAACCGCTAAAGAAGAGAGAGAGGGTGAGGCCACTACATAAGTCATGTGACTACACTGGTAATAGTGGAATATATCCAAACCAGATTGAAATGTTTGCAGAAACTGGGAGTATTGGTTCCTTGTGCTGCCCTCAACCACAAAACTGAACTTCAAGCTTATAAAAATGCAGCTCTATAATCATTAACCACTCATTGACTGCATAACGCCGTTATACTGCGGCAAAGTGGCTCTCCTGTGCCGGAGTGACCCGGCACTTCTGGGTATGGGGCACGTGCGCATGCCGCTGGGGCCCAGCTTATGCTGTGACTAATCACAATGCTGTGTCTAAACACAGCAGAAGCCGATCAGTGGGTGCCGGACATTCGATGACCACCT
The DNA here is from genome assembly GCA_029206835.1 of Rana muscosa. Classification (NCBI taxonomy): domain Eukaryota; kingdom Metazoa; phylum Chordata; class Amphibia; order Anura; family Ranidae; genus Rana; species Rana muscosa. The sequence continues at coordinate 1,045,166,426 of CM055117.1, forward strand.
TCCACCAAGCAATGTATCTAAAGCAACAGAAGGAGCCAATCAGTTCATGTGCAGACAAGAAGCATGCCGATAGGAGAAATAGAGTGACAGAGAGATGAGCTTATCACTGTGCTGCTTCTTCTTTCACTGCCCAGCCATAGGACCACCTGGAATTGATTGAATGATGCTGGCCATCAGCCTGAGGACATCTAGTGCTGGAAAATATTGCTGGGAAAATCTCTGGAGTGAAAGTAAATGTTGCCACAAAAGTTATTTTTTTTAAATGTATCTTTTACCCACCTACCCCCCGTGCTATGGCTGTAAGACGGCTATAGCACGGGCCCACATTGGTGTCTATGGACGTCCTCCCGTGATCACGCTTCCCATGCGCCCCCTTCAGATACAGATGATCACAGATCAGGGTAAGGGGCCAATCACAGCGGCTTTTTACCATATGACCAGCTGTGTCCTATCACAGCTGATCACAGTGTAAACAGTATTTGCTGGTTATCGGCAGTCCTCTCCTCATGCTGACAGTGTGTGAGGAGAGGAGAGCCGATAACTGACAAACCCACACAGGGAACATCTACACTGATAATCAGGGCACTAATCATCAGTGTCCTAAATATCAGTGCAGCCCCAACAGTGCCCACAAGTGCTGCCAATCAGTGCCCATCAGTAATGCCGTCAGTACCCATCAGTGCTGTCCGTCAGTGCCCACCAGTGATGTTAGTGCCCATCAGTGCTGCCTATCAGTGCTGCCTGTCAGTGCCCATTAATGCCGCCTTTCAGTGTCCATCTGTGACACATATCAGTGCAGCCTCATCAGTGCCCGTCAGTGCAGCCTATCAGTGCCCATCAGTGCAGCCTATCAGTGCCCATCAGTGCAGTCTCATCAGCGCACATCACTGAAGGAGAAAAATTACTTATTGAGAAAATTTTATAACAGAAACTATGTGTAGCACCCTGATGTTTAGGCAGGGCTGCTTTTAAATTTATTTGCCAAGTGATAGTTGCCTTGGCCAATTGCTAGGAGGTCAATTGACTTTGCCCTAATTCTGGAACTTCTGCACTCCTCTCTTCTGTCACTAGGTGGCCAGGTACCCGGTGACATTAGATAAGAAAAGGGCATTGCAAGGACAGATTAGGAGTATATGGGGTATCTAAGCCAATGGGCAGGCATTTTCTAGAGTCCCTACTGGGAATTGGCTGAGGTCCTCATAAATATGCCAAGCCGCTCCTCCTAACCTCCACCCACTATGTCAGAAACATTCTCCAATGTCCAAGAAAACAGGGGGACTCACCAGAGAAAATGCCCTGAAATGAAGTAAGCCTGCCCCAGATTACACAGCTCAGGCTTAAGCCTGAGCTTATTATATTTTGCTTATCCTAACAGTCCTACTCTAGCACACTTCTAGAGGGTGCTACACAACCATAACAGTCTAGATTTCCCATCAATTTTTTGCCATCATTGTGTCCTTGCTTCATTTTACTTTGAGCAATTAAAAGCCTGGCATGCTTTCATACTTTTGGCTCTGTATGCCACCAGAATAAAATTAAAACTAAACAATCCAAATGAGTTTGAAGTGCAGACTTTCAGCTTTAATTCAAGGTGTTGAACATATATATCAAGTTACAATTGTAGGAACTAAAACCATTTTTATACAGTCCCCCAATTTTCAGGGCTTCAAATGTAATTGGACAAATGAATATAATCATAAATAAAATGTTAATTTTTTATATTTTGTTGAGAATCCTTTACTGGCAATGACTGCCTGAAGTCTGGAACCCATGGACATTACCAAAAGACTGGGTTTCCTCCTTTCTGTTGCCTTGCCAGGCTCTAACTGCAGCTGTCTTCTCTTTGTGGGTCTTTCTGCCTTAAGTTTTGCTTTCAGCAAGTGAAATGCATGCTCAATTTGGTTGAGATCAGGTGATTGACTGCCATTGCAGAATATTCCACTTCTTTTACTTCAAAAGCTCCTGGGTTGCGTTTGCAGTGTGTTTTGGATCATTATTCATCTGTACTGTGAAGCGCCATCCAATCAACTGTGCTGCATTTGGCTGAATCTGGGTTGACAGTATATTTCTAAACACTGCAGAATTCATTCTGCTGCTTCTGTCTTCTGTCACATCATCAATAAACACCAATGACCCAGTGCCACTGGAAGTCATGCATGCCCCATGCCATCACACTGTAAGCTCCACCATGTTTTACAGATGACGTTGTGTGCTTTGGATCATGAGCTGTTCCAAGCCTTCTCCACACTTTTTTTCTTCCCGTCATTCTCGTATTGATTAATCTTAGTTTCATCCAAATAATTATTTTCCAGAACTGGTCTGGCTTTTTTAGATGGTTTTTGGCAAAATCTAATCTGGCTTTTCCATTCTTCAGGCTTATGAATGGTTTGCACCTTGTGGTGAACCCTTTGTATTTGCTCTTGTGAAGTCTTCTCTTGATTGTAGACTTTGAAAATGATATGCCCACCTCCTGGAGAGTGTCCTTCACTTGTCTGGATGTTGTGAATGAGTTTTTCTTTACCATAGAGAGGATTCTGCGATCATCCACCACTGTTGCCTTCCATGGACGTCCAGGGCTTTTTATGTTGCTGAGCTTACCAGTGCATTCTTATTTACTCAGAATGTACCAAACTGTTGATTTGGCCACTCCTAATGTTGCTGATATCTCTCTGATGCATTTGTTTTGTTTTTTAAGCCTTACAATGGCCTGATTCACTTGCATGGACAGCTCATTTGAACTTATGATGTAGGTTCACAGCAATAGATTCCTAATGCAAATACCACACTAAAGGCCCGTACACACGATCAGCAAAATTTAGTCTGACGATTGATCTGCTGATTTTCTGATCGTTAGTATGGTGCTTTCAACAACCGATTCTGAATTTTCGGACGACAAAAACACGCTATAAAACTTTTGTCATATGTGAACACAACATCCGATTTTCATATAATTAATACAGTTTTTGTCTGAAAAAAATGGCAAGACTACGCATGGTAAGAAGCAAAAGAACACATACAAAACAATTTAACACAATACATCACTTCTGAAGTTGTATTCTGTCGTACGAGAATTTTCGTATGTTGAGTAACCTCTTCACTTTCGATATCAGACTAGCATGCAACAAAAATCAGAAGAAAATTTGTCTGATAATCTGATCATGTGTACCAGGCTTTAGAATCAACTCCAGACCTTTTACCTGCTTAAGGCCTGGTTCACACTGGGGCAACAAACGCTCCGACATTGGGAGCTCATGTCGCATGACGTGTGAAAATCAATGTTTCCCTATGGGAGCCGTCTTAACTGGTCCGACACATGTCTGTCCGACTTTGAAAATGCTCCCTGTACTACTTTGGTCCGACTTTGATCCGACTTCAGCCCATTGACTATCATTGAAGTCGGATCAAAGTCGGACCGCAGTCTTGCATGATCCGACTTTGGCATGCGACTTGTGCTGTGCTGCTCTTGAGGGGGAACTCCAGGCCAAATTTTAAATAAAAAACCGGCATGGGTTCCCCCTCCAGGAGCATACCAGGCCCTTGGGTCTGGTCTGGATTTGAAGGGGAACCCCTACGCTGAAAAAACGGCGTGGGGGTCCCCCCAAAATCCAAACCAGACCCTTATCCGAGCACGCAACCTGGCAGGCCGCAGGGGAAGCGGGGGGACAAGAGAGCGCCCCCCCTCCCTCCTGAGCCGTACCAGGCCGCATGCCCTCAACATGGGGGGTTTGGTGCTCTGGGGCAGGGGGGCTACCTGCGGCCCCCCCACCCCAGAGCACCCTGCCCCCATGTTGATGGGGACAAGGGCCTCTTCCCGACAACCCTGGCCGTTGGTTGTCGGGGTCTGCGGGCGGGGGGCTTATCGGAATCCGGGAGCCCCCTTCAATAAAGGGGCCCCCGGATCCCGGCCCCCCCACCCTATGTGAATGAGTATGGGGTACATCGTACCCCTACCCATTCACCTGGTGGAAAAAAATTGCAATAAAAAAAACACACAGCTTTTTAAAGTATTTTATTGCACAGCTCCGGGGGTCTTCTTCCGACCTCGGGGGTCTCCTCCGCTAACTTCTTTTAGCTCTTTTGCTAGCGGAGGCCCGGTCTTCTCCGTCGCCTTCTTCTTCTCCCGCTATCCGGTTTTTCTCCCGCTTCTTTCTTCTGCCGGGCCTCCGCTAACTTCTTTTAGCTCTTTTGCTAGCGGAGGCCCGGTCTTCTCCGTCGTCTCGTCCGGCTCTCCGTTGTCCTTCTGCCGGCCCCTCCACTAACTTCTTTAGCTCTTTTGCTAGTGGAAGGGCTGGTCTTCCCGTCGTCACCGTCGCCGTCTTCTTCCCTCTTCTCCTCCTCGATGTTGACTCGTCGCTTCCTCTCGCAGTAATGCTAAATCTTCGGTCCGCAGAGATTAATATAGGCTTCTCATGACGTCACAGTCACATGTTCCCATGACGTCACAGTCACATGCTCCGGGGCCATGTGCCCCGGAACATGTGACTGTGACGTCATGGGAAGCCTATATTAATCTCTGCGGACCAAAGATTTAGCATTACTGCGAGAGGAAGCGATGAGTCAACATCGGGGAGGAGAAGAGGGAAGAAGACGCCGACGGCGACGACGGGAAGACCGGCCCTTCCACTAGCAAAAGAGCTAAAGAAGTTAGTGGAGGGGCCGGAAGAAGGACAACGGAGAGCCGGACGAGACGACGGAGAAGACCGGGCCTCCGCTAGCAAAAGACCTAAAAGAAGTTAGTGGAGGCCCGGCAGAAGAAAGGAAGAACCGGAGAGGAGAAGAGGGAAGAAGGCGACGGAGAAGACCGGGCCCCGCCAGCAAAAGAGCTAAAGAAGTTAGCGGTGGCCCGGCAGAAGAAAACCGGAGAGCGCGGCGACGACACCGGAGACCCCCGAAGTCGGAAGAAGACCCCCGGAGCTGTGCAATAAAATACTTTAAAAAGCTGTGTGTTTTTTTTATTGCAATTTTTTTCCACCAGGTGAATGGGTAGGGGTACGATGTACCCCATACTCATTCACATAGGGTGGGGGGGCCGGGATCTGGGGGCCCCTTTATTGAAGGGGGCTCCCGGATTCCGATAAGCTCCCCGCCGCAGACCCCGACAACCAACGGCCAGGGTTGTCGGGAAGAGGCCCTCATCAACATGGGGGCAGGGTGCTCTGGGGTGGGGGGCCGCAGGTCGCCCGCCTGCCCCAGAGCGCCAAACCCCCCATGTTGAGGGCATGCAGCTTGGTACGGTTCAGGGGGGAGGGGGGCCGCTCTCTCGTCCCCCCCCTCTTCCCCTGCGGCCTGCCAGGTTGCGTGCTCGGATAAGGGTCTGGTTTGGATTTTGGGGGGGACCCCCACGCCTGTTTTTTGGCGTACAGGTTCCCGTTCAAATCCAGACCAGACCCAAGGGCCTGGTATGCTCCTGGAGGGGGAACCCATGCCATTTTTTTATTTAAAATTCGGCCTGGAGTTCCCCCTCAAGAGCAGCACAGCACAAGTCGCATGCCAAAGTCGGATCATGCAAGACTGCGGTCCGACTTTGATACGACTTCAATGATAGCTAATGGGCTGAAGTCGGATCAAAGTCGGACCAAAGTAGTACAGGGAGCATTCTCAAAGTCGGACCGACATGTGTCGGACCAGTTAAGACGGCTCCCATAGGGAAACATTGATTTTCACACGTCATGCGACATGAGCTCCCAATGTCAGAGCGTTTGTCGCCCAAGTGTGAACCAGGCCTGAAAATGCTCCCTGTACTACTTTGGCCCGACTTTGATCCTACTTCAGCCCATTGACTATCATTGAAGTCGGATCAAAGTCGGACCGTAGTCTTGCATGATCCGACTTTGGCATGCGACTTGTGCTCTGCTGATCTTGAGGGGGAACTCCACGCCAAATTTTAAATAAAAAAAACGGCATGGGTTCCCCTCCAGGAGCATACCAGGCCCTTCAGTCTGGTATGGATTTTAAGGGGAACCCCCTAAGCCGAAAAAACGGCGTGGGGTCCCCCCAAAATCCAAACCAGACCCTCATCCGAGCACGCAACCTGGCAGGACAAGAGCGGCCCCCCCCTCCCTCCTGAACCGTACCAGGCCTCATTCCCTCAACATGGGGGGTTTGGTGCTTTGGGGCAGGGAGGCGGCCTGCGGCCCCCCCACCCCAAAGCACCCTGCCCCCATGTTGATGAGGACAGGGCCTCTTCCCGACAACCCTGGCCGTTGGTTGTCGGGGTCTGCGGGCGGGGGCTTTGTCACGGAGCTGCTGTGTAAACAAGGCATCTCCCTGTTCTGCCTTGTGACAGGACACTGATCGTCTGCTCCCTGTAATCGGGAGCAGTGATCAATGTTGAGTCACAGGTAGCCCAGCCTCCACACAGTTAGAATCACTCCCTAGGACACACGTAACCCCTTCCTCCCCCCTCTAGTGGTTAACCCCTGCACTGCCAGTGTCATTTACACAATAATCAGTGCATTTTTATACCACTGATCGCTATATAAATGGTCCCAAAATAGCGTCAAAAGTGTCCGATGTGTCCGCCATAATGTCGCAGTCACAATAAAAAAAAATTATTAATAAAAATGCCATAAAACTATCCCCTATTTTGTAGACGCTATAACTTTTGCGCAAACCAATCAATAAACGCTTATTGCGATATTTTTCTTTATTTTGTATAATTTTATTTTAATGAAATCCTAGCTGTTCGGGTAGATATCAAAAATCTTGTTTCTGAGCGAAATCATATGAGACTAACATACAAACTATGCTTCCCGGAGTTCTTAGTACCCCCTCATGTTTTTTGTTTGGTAACAATACCTAATAGGTGTAGAAGACGATAAAAACATTTTGTTTTCTGTATTTCCACCTCCAGCAAGCAAGGTGCACGGTGCGCTTTTAGTCCAAGGCCGCTTGCTGTGTCGATGACAAGATAATTACATTTCCTTATATATCCATCAAACAAACATTCTGCAGAAAGTTGAGTCATCAGAGAAAATCTGGCGAGGAGACGGAGTGGCTTCCTGGAGATAGCACGCTATAATCTTCCTTTTTTGTAACCTTTCATTTATGGGAATTTAATGGTATGCCTATCAATAGTTTTGATCGCATCTCACACCTTCCACAAACAAATTCATAAGCAGATCACGCTTCCTTTGTGGAAAAACAGAACCACTGTCTGTGAAATCGTTTAGACACATTTGCTTCAGTCACCATCGTGTTATAGCATTTTTTTTTCATATGGATGATAAATCATTTAAAGGTTTTTAAAGTCATTTTAATAGTTCTAAAAATGTAAAATCTGACAGTAGATAAGGGTGATACATCTAGGCAGTCATGAATGTAAATAGGCTATATGTTGTGCTGTTCAAATATAAATTATTTATTTAAAATGTAGCCACTAGATGGAGCTAAGTATCATAGGAATTTGCTATCACGCTTAGGTCCACCTTGTGGCCAAATGCAGGATTTTTTCTGCTTAAAAAAATCAATGATTCATATAGTACAAGATATAGCCTATTTACTTTCTTTTTTTACATTTCATGTACTTTTACTGGGTGAATGGTTATGCAAATTCTTTAAAAAAACAATGCCTTAGTCTTCCCTTATACTTGTAGATACATATGAAGTTGTGTATTCTTTAATTTAATATATTCAATAAAAAATGTTAAAGCGGAGTTCCACCGAAAAATGGAACTTCTGCTTTTCGGAATCCTCCCCCCCTACGGTGTCACATTTGACACATTTTTTAGGGGGGAGGAGGGAGCAGATACCTGTGTAATCTAGGTATTTGTTCCCACTTTTGGGCATAGGTCGCCGCGCAGCGACCTAGGCCACGACCGGCGCCTTCTCCGTCCCCCCTGCTGTCTTCTGGGAGACACACAGGTCCCAGAAGACAGCAGGGACCAGTGGAATCGTGCAGCGTGACTCGCGCATGCGCAGTAAGGAACCAGGAAGTGAAGCTGCAAGGCTTCACTTCCTGATTCCCTTACCGAAGATGGCGGCGACAGCATCCGAGAGCCGAGGGACAGATCGGCTTCGGGTTCCGACATTGCAGGCACCCAGGACAGGTAGGTGTCCATATATTAAAAGTCAGCAGCTGCAGTATTTGTAGCTGCTGACTTTTATTAATTTTTTTCTGGCGGAACTCTGCTTTAAGTTAAAGTGGTATTAAAGGTTTGGCTTAAAAAATAAAAATAAAATAAAATAACAAGCATGTCATACTTACCTGCTCTGTGCAGTGGTTTTGCACAGAGCTGCCACGATCCTCTTCTTCTTGTGTCCCCCACTGGTGCTTTTAGCTCCTCCCCCTTGCCCAATGCCCCTAATAGCAAGCCACTTGCTATGGGGGCACTGGTGCATGCTTGCTCCCAAGCCCTGCTCTATACATCAATAAACAGAGACAGAAACTGCAACACCACTCCAGGTGATATGCTCGAAAAGCTGGTGGTTCCTCTTGCGGACCCCCTCTGCTGGTTGGCTTGGATCCATTCCATCTGGCTGCTCACTGGACAACCTTTGGGACTGCCTATCGCTGGGGTCTCCACCTTACTTACCATGATGAGCCTTTCGTTATTTTAACTCTAGTTAGTGTGTTTTTATCTTTTGGGCAATAAAAAGTCTTGTTTTTTACTGCACTTAGAAGCACCATCTGTTTGTTTTTTCCTGGCCTGATGATCGATAGTCCCATATTGACGTCACTGAGTAAGGAAGGTACACCCATACCGAGATGGGCCCAACCCATTACATTCCACCTACTGTTTTTTGTCCATGTCCACCTCAAAAGACCCCCTAAGACACCTACCTGCTGCTTTAACAAAGCCAAACCCAAACCCACGTGCAAAGAACACTCTGAGCAGCAGCCACTCCCATTGCCTCTTTAGGAAAAACAACCACATGAAAAAACGATCCTTGTAAAAACTTCTGAAAAATTAGGGGAGAGAGGGAGGGCGACCAAGTATCTTGACTGCTGAGGCGCAATGAGCCCAGGTACCATTAACCGTAACATATATGTATTATCAACCTTCCCCTTGCCCCCTCACCCTATTAAATAAAACACTTACAACCATTAGGTTGGAAAGGGCAAGGCCACAGCTTTATTGATTCCAAACATAACATGTGAACAATATTTCAACAAGTGCCAGTCACAGTTGTACTGTGAGCACACAATACCAAAGGGGTGTGGGAGGGGCCTGTCCTTACCATAAGTGCTGGACAGGCCGCCAACTTCCGATATCCATCAAGGGCATGGCCCATTACTGCCATTTTATGCTGGCAAGGTCAAGAAAAACTGCAGCAAGCTGTGACATACCACTGAAAGAAGGGGCGGGAGGGCGGGCAGCTCTTCCCAGCACGTCTTCCGAAAGGACCCCAGAATTCCCTGGAGCAAACCTTTACCCGAGCTCAGGCCCAACCCATCCCCCACATTGACCAATCCTTGGGTGACCAACGCCTTGTCCTGCACCTGGCCATGCCCCCATCAGTCAAGGCTCTCTTTCCCTAGGGGGGTCAAGAGGCCTTCATTGACGCTGCCCTGGCTCCCACTGAACGACTAGCAACTCCCACCCTTCTGCTAGACCACTGGTGCCACACCCCAGCCACACCCTAAACCCCCCCTGGCCATCCAGTAAGGTAAGCCTTACCCACGCTTTCAATCCAAACCTTTTTAACTGCCTTACTGTAGCCAGCCCAGCAACTCAGTCATGCAAGCCCTCAACCATGCAGTTCCAGACCTATTACTTTATGAGAGTTACGAATCATATTAGCTGCAAATGACAGTAAATACCCTTTACAGACCCTGACAACCATTAAAGCGGTAGTAAACCACGTCCAAAAAAAAAATTGGGTCCCCCGTCAGTAAAACAAAGCCCTCCAGCAGCGTTCTGCTTTAAGTACATTTCTATAGAATTCTGAGAATAACGTTTGGTGGGATTATTATTATAGTTAGAATAAAAACTCTGTAAGCTGAAACACCCTGTCCATTATAAAGACACAAGTGTCATATATTCACGGAACCGCCATGATTCCCGTAGCGCTTGATGGATTAAAGTCTGCTGGTGACAGGGAAGAACATTCATTCCTGTAATTATATTCATGTATTGAGAAATGGAATGTGCCATGAATTATGGGTAAAGTATTATTTTTAACATGGAGACGGTTTAAAATTACATCTTGCATACCTTATTACACTGGCAGGCTTGCAGCATGCTAATCATTTTAATGACCTGTTGAAAATGGGCTGATGGATTATGGGATTTCTGTCCCTATCTGGGAGTCTGCACTCATTATGGCTGCTAAATTATTAAAACTCAAAGTTGTACTTATTAGTCATTTTCTCCTTTGCTGTCAGCCAAGCAGTTTTGGAAGATGCTTAATTACAGATAGGGATGGCTGGAAGAGATGTATTCTCATAAATGAGGAAGAAAACTGTTCCCAAATTACTAGGGACACCAACTGTATTCATGGAGAGCTGACCCACCCCAATGGATGGCTCTTGAATTTTGTCCTCCATGATCTTTCAGCTGCAAAGCTTAATTGATCCAGTTATGATCACAACAATCCATAGCTTCCTTCCTTATCTATTCATTAAAGAAGATGCAGGGAGGTACGGCCCCAGTAAACACTCAGAGTCCAGTTTCAGAAATAGAACTTGTATTAATGTTAAAGTTCACAAGAAGCCTGCTGGGAAGGCACAGGACTGGGAACACTCACAAGATGTAACAGCGTTGTGTAGCAGAGCAGATCTCAGATGTCCCGACAGCATTTGTCTTGAGGGGTGGAAGGCAGCCTGGCCGGTCTATACCCAAAAGTGGAGGCTTCCAGGAAGGATGGTGTGTCTGTATCCTTTCCCTACTTGTCTGGAATCTCTCCCTAGTGCTATTGACTGCCCCTGACAGATGGATGACCTGTCCATGCACTACCCACATGTGAAATGCACACCAAGCCTGGGAGCCAGGGTCTTAAATAGACTCTGTCTGACCCAAGATGGCTGCCAGAGTCCCATGGTGCAGCAGCATCTAACCGGATAGCTTCCCTAGTGACCCAGGAAACCATAGAGGAACCATGTCCCTCTTGACTTCCTCTCCTTTTGCAATGCCGCCACGGTTGAGCGCCACCTGCAGTAGAGAAAGCAGACTGCACTTGCCTACAAAGAACTAAAGGTAAACCTTTTTTTTTTTTTTTTTTTTGGATTGAGTAAGGGAGGGTTATAACTCATGACAGTTTTGTGCCATCTGTGTCCCATTGGGGAGATTTACCCTAAATTCCTGTCCCATAACCAAACCCGAAAGTGGGAGGAAGCCCTGCAACTTAAGGGAATCCATGGAGGCCCCCTAGGTCACCAGAACTAGTGTCCCCATTGGAAGATTTCCCCTCTGTCACTGTTCTGGGGACAACCCAATATATGTGCAGCGGGTAAGCGCACACTTCTTCTGGTGGTGGATCTGTGGTATTTAACCAGTTAACAACCACCTGCCGACAAATAACGTCGACAAGGTGGTTGCTTAACTCTGGGAGGACGTTATATAACGTCCTCCCAGAATCGCGCTCCCGCGCGCGCACACGGGAAACTCCGTGACCGCCGGGTCCAGAGGACCCGGCGGATCACGAATCGCGGTAAATCGCCGCTGATAGCGCCCGTTTACCACGTGATCGCTCCGTCAAATGACGGAGCAATCACTTGTAAACAGACTGGCGTCATGTGATGATGCCGGTTCCTCCCTCCCCTCTCTGTACCGATCGGTACAGTGTGAGAGGAGAGGGGGAGAGAGCGGATGGCAGCAGCAGCACTGTGGGCTGGATCTGTGACAATTGCAGTCACAGATCCAGCCATCCATCCATCCCTGCTCAGCCATCCCTGTGCAATACCCTGCCAATACTCTGCAAAATACCCTGCAATACCCTGGTGCAATACTCTGCAATACCCTGGTGCAATACTCTGCAATACCCTAGTGCAATACTCTGCAATACCCTGCGCAATACTCTGCAATACCCTGCAATACCCTGGTGCAATACTCTGCAATACCCTGGTGCAATACTCTGCAATACCCTGCGCAATACTCTGCAATACCCTGCGCAATACTCTGCAATACCCTGCAAAATACCCTGCAAAATACTCTGCAATACCCTGCGCAATACTCTGCAATACCCTGCAAAATACTCTGCAATACCCTGCAAAATACTCTGCAATACCCTGCAATACCCTGCGCAATACTCTGCAAAATACTCTGCAATACCCTGCGCAATACTCTGCAATACCCTGCACAATACTCTGCAATACCCTGCGCAATACCCTGCACAATACTCTGCAATACCCTGCACAATACTCTGCATCACCCTGCGCAATACTCTGCAAAATACTCTGCAATACCCTGCGCAATACTCTGCAATACCCTGCGCAATACTCTGCAATACCCTGCACAATACTCTGCAATACCCTGCATAATACTCTGCAATACCCTGCACAATACACCCTGTGCAATACTCTGCAATACCCTGCGCAATACTCTGCAATACCCTGTGCAATACCCCCTGTGCAATACCCCATGCAATACCCTGCCATACTCCGCAATACCCTGCCATACTCCGCAATGCCCTGCCATACTCCGCAATGCCCTGCCATACTCCGCAATGCCCGGCCATACTCCGCAATGCCCGGCCATACTCCGCAATGCCCGGCCATACTCCGCAATGCCCGGCCATACTCCGCAATGCCCGGCCATACTCTGCAATAACCACTTCCCGCCCGCTGGCCGTCATATGACGTCCTTGACTTTGTGCGGGGATATCTGAATGATGGGAGCAGCTACAGGCATCATTCAGATATTAGCTTTTTCAGCCGGCGATTCCCTACACCATAACAACAATCATAGTGGCTGTTCCGCCGCTTGATCATTCTTACGGGAGGCGAGAGGGGATGTACCCCCCCCCCCCCGCCGCCCTCCGGTGCTTTACCGACTCACCGCTACGATCAAAGCCAGGATTGTTTGTTTTTTTTGTTTTTTTTTCAGGCTTCCCAGCCTAGAGGTGAGATGTGGGGTCTTATCGACCCCATATCTCACTGTAAAGAGGACCTGCCATGCCATATTCCTATTACAAGGGATGTTTACGTTCCTTGTAATAGGTATAAAAGTGATCAAAAAAAATTTTGGGGCGGAAAAACATGTCAAACTAAAATAAATAAAGTAAAATGAACAATACATTTTTTTTTTTTTTAAAGCGCCCCTGTCCCCGTGAGCTCGCATACAGAAGCGAACGCATACGTAAGTCCCGCCCACATATGAAAACGGTTTTCAAACCACACATGTGAGGTATCTCTGCGAACGTTAGAGCAAGAGCAATCATTTTGGCCCTAGACCCCCTCTGTAACTCAAAACATGTAACCAGTAAAAATATTTAAAGCGTCGCCTATGGGGATTTTTAAGTAGCGAAGTTTGGCGCCATTCCACAAGCGTGTGCAATTTTTAAGGGTGACATGTTAGGTTTCTATTTACTCGGCGTAACTTCATATTTCACATTATGCAAAAACATTGGGCTAACTTTACTGTTTTTTTTTTTTTTTAAGCACAAAACATTTTTTTTCCGTAAAAAACCCGTTAAAAAAATTGCTGCGCAAATATCGTGCGAGATAAAAAGTTGCAACGACCACCATTATATTCTCTAAGGTCTTTGCTAAAAAACATATATAATGTTTTGGGGTTCTATGTAATTTTATAGCAAATAAATGATGATTTTTACATGTAGGAGAGAAATGTCAGAATTGGCCTCGGTGCTCCAGAACGCCTGAAGGGGCTCCCTGCATGTTGGGCCTCTGTATGTGGCCACGCTGTGTAAAAGTCTCACACATGTGGTATCACCATACTCGGGAGTAATAGCAGAATGTGTTTTGGGGTGTAATTTGTGGTATGCATATGCTGTGTGTGAGAAATAACCTGCTAATATGACAATTTTAGGAAAAAAAAAAAGAGAAAAAAAAAATCTTGATTTTGCAAAGAATTGTGGGAAAAAATGACAACTTCAAAAAACTCACAATGCCTCTTTCTGAATACCTTGGAATGTCTTCTTTCCAAAAAGGGGTCATTTGGGGGGTATTTGTACTTTTCTGGCATGTTGGGGTCTCAAGAAATGAGATAGGCCGTCAGTACTTCAGGTGTGATCAATTTTCAGATATTGGCACCATAGCTTGTGGACTCTATAACTTTCACAAAGACCAAATAATATGCACCAATTTGTACTTATTTTTACCAAAGATATGTAGCAGTATAAATTTTGGCCAAAATTTATGAAGAAAAAATAGTAATTTGCAAAATTTTATAACGGAAACGAAAAAAACCCAATTTTTTTACAGAATTTTCAGTCTTTTTTCTCTTATAGCGCAAAAAATAAAAAACCCAACAGTGATTAAATACCACCAAAAGAAAGCTCTATTTGTGTGAAAAAAAGGACAAAAAATTCATATGGGTACAGTGTTGTATGACTGAGTAATTGTCATTCAAAATGTGAGAGCACCAAAAGCTGAAAATTGGTCTGGTTATTAAGGGGGTTTAAGTGCCCAGTGGTCAAGTGGTTAAAGTCACAGGCATTTGGATGTATGCACACCTTGATGTTTTCTCTTTGAATCCTCCCTGGAATGTTTATATGTAAATTATCCCAGACACCATTGTGATTTCTCTTTCATTAAGACTATATGGGTTGATGATTTAAGCTACAAATATCATCAGCACGGGTCTCCCTTTTTTTTTCACAGGATCTTTATTCACTGAAAGTTTTTCTTTTTTTGTTGTTAATTTTTTGGACTATTCGTGCCTATGAATTTCTGACCAAGTATTTTTAGCATAGGATTTGTCCTTCACAGGATTTATATTTTCACTTTATGGTGATTTTAATTAATCTTTGTGTGGATATTTGACACATCAATATTTGCACGGTTATCAATATCTATATATGCTTCACATGTTATATATGATCCTTTGTTTCACAATTTATGGTTTTGCATTATCCAATTGTCTTTATTGGTGTTTTTTTCACATTATTAGTTATCCCTTTACCAACCCAATATTGGATTTTTTTTTTTTTTACTTTCACTTTTATGATAACGGTAAACAGGACAAATATAAAGGGGGAATACCCTTAAAAGTTGCAGAGGTATAAATCAACACCTAACAGGTGTTCTAATCCATCTCCACTTTGTCCAAGGCAAAAAAAAAAGTTTTACCTTTAGTTGTACTTTAAATCCCTTCATTCTGTTCATCTCTATAGTTTCCTTAAGGTACCACTAAGCACAATCACTTTCATCTCATCTCTCTAACATCTCCCCAACATCCTTGTACCTGCCAGTCACTCTGTTGAGGAGGCTCCAGAGTCCAGCGTAAAGGGTGTCTACAAAAAGTCCTGTCTGTTTTGCCAGCTGGCCAACCCCTGGTGAGTTTGTTATTAGTGGATTGGACCTAGCATTCTTTTTTTTTTTAGTTCAGATATTCTTTATTTCTTTTATATAAGCATACTTATACATATATACTTCCTTTCCATATACACCATTGTAAATATCCTTTATCACATATAATGAAACAATAAACCCATTCTCCCTTCCACCCCCCACACATTTCCCCTCCTCTCCCCTCCCTTTCGTTCCTCCCTCCCATCCCCCCCCCCCTCTACCACACCTTCACCTCCATCCATTGTTTCCATATCTTCATAAATTTCTTTCTATTTCCTCTCTTATTATATGTAAATTCTTCTTTCCTAATAGTGTTGTCCATTACCTTCCTCCATTCTATTCCTGTTGGAGGATCTTTTTCTTGCCAGCTTTGTGCTATAAGTTTCCTACCTTGAAACAAACATCTTAATATTGCCGTTTGCGTGTCTCCTGGAATTCCCCTTTCTTCCATCAAGCCTAGCACACATAACCTGGCCTCTGGTTGTAGAGATGTCCCGAATACAAAGTTTATTCCATCTATTATTTCTTTCCAATACCTATACAGCTTGGGGCACCTCCAAACCATATGTATCAAATCTCCTTCCTCATTTCCACATCTCTGACACTTTGCATCTTGTCTCCTACCAAACTGTAACATTCTTTGAGGTGTGTAATATGCTCTATGCATTAAGTATAATTGGGAGACCATTTGAGAGGGGGAGAGTGAGACTCTAGGGCCTGCTCCCAATATCTTCTTCCACTGTTCCGGTGTTATTGGACCCACATCTCTTTCCCATTTCCCTTTATTCTTAATATCGGGTCTCTCTTCCTGGTCCGCCTCACTTATACATCTCTGAGATTATCCCTTTAGATGTATCCGCGTTTACTAATCTACGGAGCTGGGGAATTTCGTTCCATACTGGTGTCTCCTGCCCAAATTGTGAGTTCAGGGCGTGCCTAACCTGTAGGTATCTGTAAAATGATTTATTGGGAACTAAGTACTCCTCCCTTATCTCCTGAAATGTTTTTATTCTCCCCTCCTTAAAAACCTGTATCAGAAAATGTACACCGCAAATATCCCATTCTACAATTTTTCCCATAATTTTGAGCTCTTTTAAGTTGCTGTTATCCCAGAGAATCCACTATAGCCCAGTATCCCCTTAACTGTTTCCCAACTTTTTACCATCAGTTTTCCAGTAGGACTCCTGGAGCAGAAAGAGTCCGCCTCCACTGCCTCCACCTCTGTGTCATGATTTGTATCATTCAGAAGTAGATTTTTCCCCAACTCCCTGCCCGCCGTTAGATTGCGCCCACTCATATGCTGCATTTGTGCCGCTAAGAAGTAGTGCCTCGGGTTAGGCAGTGCCAACCCCCCCTTCTCTCTGGGTTGCTGCAAGGTTCGGAGGCGGATTCTCACTGCTCCATTTTTCCATATTAACTCCCTAAATACACTATCCAGTTTTTTAAACCAGTGCTTTGGAATCCACACTGGGGAGTTATGTAAAACATACAGGATCTGAGGCATCCACACCATTTTAACCACTTAAGCCCCGGACCATTTGGTAGCTAAAGGACCAGAGGTGAATTCAGAATTTTGCACTGCGCTGCTTTAACTGTAAATTGTGCGGACATGCAATGTTGTACCCAAACGAAATTTGCGTCCTTTTCTTCCCACAAATAGAGCTTTCTTTTAATGGTATTTGATTGCCTCTGCGATTTTTATTTTTTGCGATATAAATGGAAAAAGACCAAAAATTTTGAAAAAAAATGATATTTTCTACTTTTTGTTATAAGAAAAATCAAATAAACTCAATTGTAGTCATACATTTAGGCCAAAATGTATTCAGCCACATGTCTTTAGTAAAAAAAAATGTCAATAAGCGTATATTTATTGGTTTGCGCAAAAGTTATAGCGTCTACAAACTAGGGTACATTTTCTGGAATTTACACAGCTTTTAATTTATGACTGCCTATCTCATTTCTTGAGGTGCTAAAATGGCAGGGCAGTACAAAACCC
Source organism: Rana muscosa (assembly GCA_029206835.1). Taxonomy (NCBI): domain Eukaryota; kingdom Metazoa; phylum Chordata; class Amphibia; order Anura; family Ranidae; genus Rana; species Rana muscosa. The sequence goes on from CM055117.1 coordinate 1,045,183,834, forward strand.
CCCCAAATGACCCCATTTTGTAAAGTAGACACCCCATGGAAATTGCTGAGAGGCATGTTGAGCCCATTGAATATTTTTTTTTGTCCCAAGTGATTGAATAATGACAAAAAAAAAAAAAAAATTACAAAAAGTTGTCACTAAATGATATATTGCTCACACATGCCATGGTTATATGTGGAATTGCACCCCAAAATACATTCTGCTGCTTCTCCTGAGTACGGGGATACCACATGTGTGGGACTTTTTAGGAGCCTAGCCACGTACGGGACCCTGGAAACCAAGCACCGCCTTCAGGATTTCTAAGGGCGCAAATTTTTGATTTCACTCCTCACTACCTATCACAGTTTCGAAGGCCATAAAATGCCAAAATAGCACAAAAACCCCCCAAATGACCCCATTTTGGAAAGTAGACACCCCAAGCTATTTACTGAGAGGCATGATTAGTCCATGGAATATTTTATATTTTGCCACAAGTTGCGGGAATATGACAAACTTTATTTTTTTTGCACAAAGTTGTCACTAAATGATATATTGCTCACACATGCCATGGGCATATGTGAAATTACACCCCAAAATACATTCTGCTGCTTCTCCGGAGTACGGGGATACCACATGTGTGGGACTTTTTGGGAGCCTAGTCGCGTATGGGACCCCAAAAACCAAGCACCGCCTTCAAGGTTTCTAAGGGCATAAATTTTTGATTTCACTCCTCACTACCTATCACTACCTATCACAGTTTTGAAGGCCATAAAATGCCAAGATGGCACAAACCCACCCCAAATGACCCCATTTTGGAAAGTAGACACCCCAAGCTATTTGCTGAGAGGCATGTTGAGCCCATTGAATATTTTTATTTTTTTGTCCCAAATGATTGAATAATGACAAAAAGAAAAAAAAAAAGAAAAAAATGTACAAAAAGTTGTCACTAAATGATATATTGCTCACACATGCCATGGTTATATGTGGAATTGCACCCCAAAATACATTCTGCTGCTTCTCATGAGTACGGGGATACCACATGTGTGGGACTTTTTGGAAGCCTAGCCGGGTACGGGGCCCCAAAAACCAAGCACCGCCTTCAGGATTTCTAAGGGCGTAAATTTTTGATTTCACTCCTCACTACCTATCACAGTTTCGAAGGCCATAAAATGGCAAGATAGCACAAAACCCCCCAAAATGACCCCATTTTGGAAAGTAGACACCCCAAGGAAATTGCTGAGAGGCATGTTGAGCCCATTGAATATTTTTTTTTTTTGTCCCAAGTGATTGAATAATAACAAAAACAAAATGTACAAAAAGTTGACACTAAATGATATATTGCTCAAACATGCCATGGTTATATGCGGAATTGCACCCCAAAATACATTTGGCTGCTTCTCCTGAGTACGGGGATACCACATGTGTGGGACTTTTTGAGAGCCTAGCCGCGTACGGGACCCCGAAAACCAAGCACCGCCTTCCGGATTTCTAAGGGCACAAATTTTTGATTTCACTCCTCACTACCTATCACAGTTTTGAAGGCCATAAAATGCCAAGATAGCCCAAAACCCCCACAAATTACCCCATTTTGCAAAGTAGACACCCCAAGCTATTTGCCGAGAGGCATGGTGAGTATTTTACAGCTCTCATTTGTTTTTGAAAATGAAGAAAGACATATTTTTTTTTGCTTTTGTTTTCTTTTTTTAATTTTTAAAACTTTGTGACAAAAAGCGAGATCTGCAAAATACTCAACATACCTCTCAGCAAATAGCTTGGGGTGTCTACTTTCCAAAATGGGGTCATTTGGGGGGTTTTTGTGCCATCTGGGCATTCCATGGCCTCCGAAACTGTGATAGGCAGTGAGGAGTGAAATCAAAAATTTACACCCATAGAAATCCTGAAGGCGGTGCTTGGTTTTCGGGGTCCTGTACGCGGCTAGGCTCCCAAAATGTCTCACACATGTGGTATCCCCGTACTCAGGAGAAGCAACAGAATGTATTTTGGGGTGCAATTCCACATATAACCATGGCATGTTTGAGCAATATATAATTTAGTGACAACATTTTGTACATTTTTTTTTTTTTTTTTATTTTTGTCATTATTCAATCACTTGGGACAAAAAAAAGAAAATATTTAATGGGCTCAACATGCCTCTCAGCAAATAGCTTGAGGTGTCTACTTTCCAAAATGGGGTCATTTGGGGGGGGGGGGGGGGGTTTGAACTGTCCTGGCATTTTATGCACAACATTAGGAAGCTTATGTCACACATCATCCACTCTTCTAACCACTTGAAGACAAAGCCCTTTCTGACACTTTTTGTTTACATGAAAACATTTTTTTTTTTGCAAGAAAATTCTGTTGAACCCCCAAACATTATATATATTTTTAAAGCAAAGGCCCTACAGATTAAAATAGTGGGTGTTGCATTTTTTTTTTCCACGCAGCATTTGCGCAGCGATTTTTCAAACGCATTTTTTGGGGGAAAAACACACTTTTTTTATTTTTAATGCACTAAAAAACACTATATTGCCCAAATGTTTGATGAAATAAAAAAGATGATCTTAGGCCGAGTACATGGATACCAAACACGACATGCTTTAAAATTGCGCACAAAAGCGCAGCGGCGAGAAACTACATTCATTTTTAAAAGCATTTAAAAGCCTTTACAGGTTACAACGTTAGATTTACAGAGGAGGTCTACTGCTAAAATTACTGCCCTCGATCTGACCTTTGCGGTGATACCTCACATGCATGATGCAATTGCTGTTTACATATGACGCTAGACCGACGCTTGCGTTCGCCTTTGCGCAAGAGCAGGGGGGGGACAGCGGTGCTTTTTTTTTTTTTTTATTATTTATTTTGCTTTTTTATTTTATTTTTAAACTGTTCCTTAAATATTTTTTTTTTTTTTTATCATTTTTATTGTTATCTCAGGGAATGTAAATATCCCCTATGATAGCAATAAGTAGTGACAGGTACTCTTTTTTTGAAAAAAAATGGGGGGTTAGACCCTAGATCTTTCCTCTGCCCTCAAAGCATCTGACCACACCAAGATCGGTGTGATAAAATGCTTTCCCAATTTCCCAATGGCACTGTTTATATCGGGGGGGGGGGGCATTCCCTCCCACTGCTTGTAAAAGCAGTCTAGAGGCTAATTATCTGCTAGAATTGCTTTTACATGAAAGCCGGCCACTGGCTGAAAAGAATGATACCAAGATGATACCTAAACCCGCAGGCATCATTCTGGTATAAACATTCAAAGTCCAGCAACATACCAGTACGTTGCTGGTCCTTGTTGGACATGTATTGTAATCTTTTTTTTTCATGCAGCCTGTTGGCTGATCGAAAAAAAGAGATTGATCGGTGGGTATGCCCACCATTAGAATACCTCCCTTCATCCACCCACTTCTAATGATGGGCATATATGCCGAAGCATGGGGGCATCCTCCCGCAAAAAAGTTATGCCGCGTACACACAGTCGGACTTTTCCACGGGCAAGCCTTTGTCGAAATTTCGACCGTATGTACGCGGCATAAAAGGTTATGCCGCGTACACACGGTCGAACTTTTCCACGGGCAAGCCCCTGTCGGAATTTCGACCGTATATACGCGGCATTAGGAGCAAAATCGCTCCTCCGCCCCTGCTGCCCCCATGCTTCGGCATATATGCTCTTTTTTTAACTGTGGTGGTGAAATCACCTCCTACAGCGTTGGAGTCACGGCTTTATGTATCGTGGGAGCAAACGCTGTTGCTGTCAAGATAAATAAATCCGCGATGCAACTGAATGGCGTACCTGCTAAGCAAATGATGGTTAACATTAAAACAAAGTAACATTACAGTACAACAGTAAGACCTTACCATACCATACCTGCAAAGCAAATACCAAAACAAAACCTAGTAAAAAATAAAACATTTTTTTAACGCAACCTGTGCCTAAAATATATATATATTGATCTCCTTGCCCAATTTGATGTTTGTCCTTGACAATTTTAGACGTATCTCACATTTGAAAATTAATTACTCCAAGTCCTTTGCGTTGAATATCACCCTGCCCTCGACCTTGGTCGCCCAATGTCAAGAAAACTTCCCCTTCTCTTGGAAATCAGACAATATTACCTATTTAGGTATTCAGCTACCACAGAACCTCTCAAAACTTTACGAGAAGAATTTCTTGAATGAACTGAACGCCATACAACAGGATTTGCTCCACTGGGACTCTCCCACGATTTCTTGGTTTGGGCGTGCCTCCATCATTAAAATGACAGTGCTCCCGCGACTACTATATAAACTGCAGACTATCCCGATCGCCTTGCCACCCTCCTTTTTTGCCTCCTATAAGAAACTTTGTAGAAAATTCCTGTGGGGCTCCAAGGCCCCAAGAATTGGTTGGGCGAAGCTGGTACTCCCTAAATTAGAAGGGGGTATTGGACTCCCAGACCTGCAGAGGTACTATTGGGCCACACATCTGGCACGAGTGGTCGACTGGAAGGTGCACTCACATCATAAGGGCTGGGTACAGCTAGAAAATGTGAGCTTAGGACTTGAGCTGGGAAAATTGCCCTGGCTTTCCAAGAAATACTGGACGCCCTCCGTTGTATCTCATCCCTTGGTGGGGGCGACCCTGTCGGCCTTTGTACGGGCTTGCAGGACACATGAGGTTTCAGCCACGGAATGTGGTTTGACCCCCATCAGGGGAAACCCTGATTTCACACCAGGAATGGAGGGGACCTTCCTGGAGCTAGAATGGCCACGTGCAGATATGTTGGCTAAGCACTTTTTCTCTGGGGACAGATTCCTCACGTTGAAGGAACTACAGGCGATGTCCCTGACCAGAGCTTTCCCTTTCTTCCTCAATGTTTAAGCAACCGTTCACAGCTATGGAAGCGGAACGAACCTCGTGGGAAACCCGTCTGGACAGATCTATAGAGCCAAAGAACTGGGAACGGGTTCATTGGTATATCCATAAAGGTTCACTAAACGTAAACACCCAGGAGAACGGGTATAAGATCAGAACACGGTGGTACAGGACACCAGACCTCGTTCATAAATTTTGCCCGCCCGTATCGGATCGGTGCTGGAGATGTGGTAGAGAACTGGGTACCTTCCTACATGTGTGGTGGGAGTGCCCCCTGATTCAACCCTACTGGCGAGGGGTCCATGATGTGACGACTAAGACCTCCTCACTACCCCTGGAGTTTTCATCAGCGCAGTATCTCCTTCATCTCTCTGAAATATCAAAAAAGACGTACCGCACCTCGGTTGCGATCCATATGATCAACGCAGCCAGAATGTGTATTCCTGTACACTGGAGGGATACGACGCCTCCATCAATGAAAGAATGGCTGACACGTCTTAACCGTATTGCAGCGATAGAGGAACTAATTCACACTGCGCAAGATAGAATTACTACTTTTACTGCAACATGGGATGTATGGTTCAAATTTCGAAACTCCGCAGAGTACCAGACTCTAATGCTGCATACGGATTGACCTGGTCTAAGCGAAAATGCTCTTACGTGACTAGGGCAGGTTCGCAGGATCGGGGATGGGATCCTGCCTTGGAGCGGAATGAAGGGAGAGGGTAGAGGGTGGTACCCCCTCTTTAGGATTTTGCCTCTTAGTGGAGCGTCCCCTACACATTCCTCTGCCCCCCTTCCCCACCCACCCCTTTTTTTTTTCTTTTTTTTTTTTTTGTGTCCTTCCCTCCTTCAAGTCCACACCCCACCTCTCTTACCCTTTCCTTCTGATCCCGCTCGAAGCTTCTCCCCTTTCCCTCCTTCTCTTCTATTTCCTTTTCCTCTCTCTCTCTTTCTTTTTCCCTCTTTCCCCCTTTTCTATGATTCTGCTGGGCGAGGGGCATGGAGGCAGGGGCCATGATGGGTGGCCCCTGTGTCTAGGCTCTTCGGAATTTGCGAATCCTTAGATCAGATTAGGTTGCAGTTACCGTATTTATCGGCGTATAACACGCACTTTTTTCCCCTGAAAATCAGGGGAAAATCGTGGGTGCGTGTTATACGCCGATACTGTCATCCCTGAGCTGTCTCCGCTGACTGAGCGGAGCGAGATACACATAGCCGAATGTACTCGGCTATACTCGGCTTTTCTGGGCTCCGCTCACAGTCACGCCCAGTCCCGCCATTGGACCTGTGTTATGTCCATCATAGGGCGGGACTCGGCGTGACTGTGAGCGGAGCCGAGAAAAGCCGAGTATAGCCGAGTACACTCGGCTATGTGTATCTCGGCGGCGGCTCCGCCCAGTCCCTGCGTCCCCTGCGTCCCCGGCGTTCGCACAGTCTCGGCGCCAATTTTAAAATGATGCACGGCGACACTGGGGGCAAGGCTGCACGGCGACACTGGGGGCAAGGCTGCACGGCGACACTGGGGGCAAGGCTGCACGGCGACTCTGGGGCAAGGCTGCACGGCGACTCTGGGGCAAGGCTGCAATGGACACTGACAAGGCTGCACTGTGACAAGGCTGCAATGGACACTGACAAGGCTGCACTGTGACAAGGCTGCAATGGACACTGACAAGGCTGCACTGTGACAAGGCTGCAATGGACACTGACAAGGCTGCATTTAAATGTAAGTTATTTTTCCTTAAACTTCCCTGCTAAAAGTTTTTTTCCCTAAAATTTCCTCCTAAACTTGGGGTGCGTGTTATACGCCGGTGCGTGTTATACGCCGATAAATACAGTAGCTTAAATAAGCTGGCTCCAATATTAGGCGGCAAGGGGCATGAAGTGTTGCTTTGTTTCCCCCCCTTTTTGTTTTTCTTTGTCCGAGGACAATTACCATAACATATACTACGATAATTAGGATAAACCCCCTTTCAGAAGTACTGATGCATTTCTCAATTGCAAGGAACGAGGGAAGAGCAATTGTTGTTATGATGTGTTTTGGGCATGCTGTTCAGATCTTGCCACGTTCTGTGTTATTTATCTTTTGAACCGTTTCGTATGTGGAGCTAGAACTCCTGTCTTCTGATCTGTATCTTTGGATATTATTGTGAGCTTCCCTATTATATCTGTAATTTGTTTTCTTTAATAAAAAAAAAGAATTTGGTAAAAAAAAAAAAAAAAAAAAAAATATATATGCCAAAGCATGGGGGCATCCTCCCGCAAAAAAGTTATGCCGCGTACACACGGTCGGACTTTTCCACGGGCAAGCCTTTGTCGAAATTTCGACCGTATGTACGCGGCATAAAAGGTTATGCCGTGTACACACGGTCAAACTTTTCCACGGGCAAGCCTCCATCGGAATTTTGACCGTATATTCGCGGCATTAGGAGCAAAATTGCTCCTCCGCCCCTGCTGCCCCCATGCTTCGGCATATATGCTCTTTTTTTAACTGTGGTGGTGAAATCACCTCCTACAGCGTTGGAGTCACGGCTTTATGTATCGTGGGAGCAAACGCTGTTGCTGTCAAGATAAATAAATCCGCGATGCAACTGAATGGCGTACCTGCTAAGCAAATGATGGTTAACATTAAAACAAAGTAACATTACAGTACAACAGTAAGACCTTACCATACCATACCTGCAAAGCAAATACCAAAACAAAACCTAGTAAAAAATAAAACATTTTTTTAACGCAACCTGTGCCTAAAATATATATATGCCGAAGCATGGGGGCATCCTCCCGCAAAAAAGTTATGCCGCGTACACACGGTCGGACTTTTCCACGGGCAAGCCTTTGTCGAAATTTCGACCGTATGTACGCGCCATAAAAGGTTATGCCGCGTACACACGGTCGAACTTTTCCACGGGCAAGCCTCCGTCGGAATTTCGACCGTATATACGCGGCATTAGGAGCAAAATCGCTCCTCCGCCCCTGCTGCCCCCATGCTTCGGCATATATGCTCTTTTTTTTTAACTGTGGTGGTGAAATCACCTCCTACAGCACTGGAGTCACGGCTTTATGTATCGTGGGAGCAAACGCTGTTGCTGTCAAGATAAATAATTCCGCACTACAGTTGAATGGCGCACCTGAAAACAAAAAATTACATACCTGAAAAGCAAGCATGATAAAACATTGCAGAATGGAATACAGTAAAAAAGAGCAGAACAATAGAGAGAAAATAGAGAGAGAGAGAGAGAGCAATAAAACGACAACTATTTTTGGTCTTTTTATTTTATATTTTTTTTGTGTTTTTGTTTTTTACGTTTTTTTTTTCTTTTTTACACTTTTTTTTTTTAAACTTTAACAACTGTAATGGTTCGGGTCTCTCAAAATGTAATGACATCTTGGGAGACCCTGTGTAAGTGTGTCCTAGTCTGTGAAATGCTGTACCCTACGCTAAAACTTCACTTTTGAGTGGTAGCGTTCAAAACATTCACCAAGGCAAAGACCAGGTTTGTCAGGACAGAGTGGACAATAATAACGGGTGTCACGCCTAAATCCGCGCTTGCTACAGACACGACATCTTTTTTGGGGGGTTCGTTGGGTAGGGGTACTCGGGAGGAGATGCGTATAATGCCTCTCATGCAGCCGGCTTACTGCATTTGGTAGGGGATGGTGAGGTGCAGAACCGCCTGGATACAGGAGTTCTGTGACTATCTCATTCTGGAATTTTAGAAGAGATAAAGTCCCGCCTGAAGCTCTGTATAGCACATGAGCGTTCAGCAAAGCCAATTGGAATAAGGATAGAGACACTTTTTTGTACCAGCGTCTCGCCTTACGGTCAATTAGATACGGTGCCATCAACTGGTCGTTGAGGTCCACCCCTCCCATATTTTTGTTATATTCGTGGACACAGAGGGGTTTCTCCACAACACCAGTCGCCGTACGAATTTGGACTGTCGTGTCTGCATGAAGGGAGGTAAGAAGGAAAACATTCTTATTGTCCCTCCACTTCATAGTGAGCAAGTTATTACACTTTACGCAGGCTCTCTCCCCCAGCCTAAGACGGGCATCTACAAGCCGCTGGGGAAAGCCCCGGCGATTAGGTCGCACGGTGCCACATGCTCCAATCTGATGATAAAACAAGTGACTAAACAGTGGCACGCTCGTGTAATAATTGTCCACATACAAGTGGTACCCCTTTCCGAATAAGGGTGACACCAAGTTCCACACTATCTTGCCAGCGCTCCCTATGTAATCCGGGCTGTTGACCGGCTCAACCTGACTATCTTTTCCCTCATAAACCATAAAGCTCCATACATAGCCTGTTGCCCTGTCACAGCACTTATAGAGCTTGACCCCGTATCTGGCACGCTTGCTGGGAAGGTACTGCTTGAAAGCCAAGCAGCCAGAAAATTTAATCAGGGACTCATCAACGCAGACAGCTTGATCGGGAATAAACAAGGCTGCAAAATGTTCGTTGAAGTGGTTTATGAGGGGCCGAATTTTATAGAGCCGGTCGTATTCAGGGTCCCCACGTGGACGACAAAATTCATTGTCGTTGAAGTGCATGAACCGCAAAATCTGCTTGTATCGTTTCCTGGGCATGGAGGCAGAGAACACGGGCATGTGGTCAATTGGGTGCGTGGACCAATAAGCACGCAATGACGGGAATTTATGTGTGCCCATGTTGAGGGAAAGGCCCAGAAAGGTCTTAAATTCGGAAACCGTAATTGGTTTCCAATCTTTGGCAATGGAAGGCAACTGGGGATTAGCGTAGATGAATTGACCAGCATATAAATTACTCTGGTCCACAATAGATCTATAGAGATCTTCCGTGAAAAACAGCGAATAAAAATCGATTGGCGTAAAATCAGCTGTTTCCACCTGAATACCGGGTTGGGCAGTGAATGGGGGAAGTACGGGTTCTGCAGAAGTGGTGGGGACCCAATCAGGATAGGCGAATTCTGCAGGAAGGGCACTATGGGCACACCGGGCCTGCCTTTGTCTTCTTGGTGGCAGCGGGACACTACTTGTGCTTGCCACCTCGCCAGCTTGAACTGCACTTATGGGACTCGCCACGTCACCACGTGATACTGCAGTGCTGGATGTACACCCAGGCTGTACTAGGCCGCTGGTGCTTGCCAATTCACCAGAAGGAATAGCGGCGCTAGTACTACTCTGCTCCATGATATGAGAGCCCTGCGGTTCTTGCTCCTCAACAACCTCAGAAGATCGGGATCGGGTACGCCTGACCTTAGCAGGGACCTCAACTTCGTCGTCAGAGCTATCTGACGTGGGGCCGCTGACGTCACTGTCTTCTACGGAAGGATATTCTGAGCCTGAATCTGACAGATACGTGACCTCCTCTTCACTATCTGTCATGCTCAGAATCTCGTAGGCCTCTTTACTAGTGTACCTTCGTCTTGCCATTTTGGGCTCTAAATTTAGGGGTACACTAGTAAGATTCACAGAAAAAAAGCACCTGACTGTCGTCAGCAAATATATCAAACGCTACAAAAAAAACTGTTAGCGGTCGCAGGGATCAGGACTGTCTCTGCGAACGCTGCAGTTATGTGTTTTGTGTTTGGTAAGTGACAGTGATCGATCGATATTGCACTTGAGTGGGCTGGGCTGGGCTGGGCTGGGCTGGGCGGAGGGACTAAACGCAGGTGCTAGCAGGTATCTGGGCTGATCCCGCTAACACTGCGTTTTTGGGAACCCTAAACCGCTGGGGACGCTAGTATAGATCTGATCAGATACTATACCACTAAGGGAGGTGTATGCTTTGCGCGTGGGTGTTAGCGTTACTGGCACTAACCTAACGCTGCCTTGGGCGACGCAGACCCTCTCTGGCGCTAAAACCTAATTGATCTCACCCGCCGGGAGATCAGGGGGTTAAACCTTTATTGGGTTATATACGGTGGGTGCCCTGATGCTATAAAAAGCAAACTAACCAACCAGCGTCACCCGTAACCTTTATATGGTGATCACTGGTGAAAGGGTTAACTAGGGGCAATCAGGGGGTTAAAACCTTTATTAGGTTAAATATGGGGGTACCCGACGCTATATAAAAACCTGACGGGTTACCTAAATAACTAAATAACTAACTGGGTAACCAGTGTCACCAGTGACGCTTATACGGTGATCACTGGTGAAAGGGTTAACTCTAGGGGCAATCAGGGGGTTAAAATAATATATGGGGGTACCTGACGCTCTAAAAACCTGCAGCGAAACTAAAAATAAATAACTGGCTATCTAGGGCACCACCGGCACTAAATACAGCGATCGAAAATACGATCGCTTAGTGACGCTGGCGTTAGGGGGTGAAAGGGTTACCTGGGGGGCGATCAAGGGGTTAAACCTTTATTAGGGGGGTTAGGGGGCTACCCTGGACCTAAAGGGGCCTAATCCTAACTGCCCTGTAACTTTTTACTATCACAGATGACACTAAATGCAGTGATCAGTAAAATAAATGATCACTGCAATCAGTGACACCGTGATTGGGGGCTGGGGGGTGACCTGGGGGGTGATCTGGGGGTGACTGGGGGGTGAAATGTGTGCCTATGTGTACCTAAGTGTCAGTGGACTGTTGGTGCACTAACCTGCTTCCTCTCTCCTCGGCGCTGGAATCGAAAAGACCGCCGCGAGGGAGATGACATCACTTCCTCCTGCCTGTGTTTACATTACATGGCGGAGGAAGCATTTTCATTGGCCGGGAGCGATCGCGAGGGGGTGGCCGAAATCGAATGGTCACCCCCTCATCTCTGATCGCTCCCCAACGATAAACGGCCGCTCACTGTATAGGAGGGGGGTCCGATCGGACCCCCCAACTGTACAAAGGCGATCACGTATGCTCTACGTGATTGTGCCTGTCGGTGCCATTCTGCCGACGTATATATACAGTGAGCGGTCGTTAAGTGGTTAACAAGGTTACATCGTCCAGCCACTGAAAGTGGGAGCCTCTTCCAGACATGGCATTTCTGTTTTAGTTTTGTCATTAATGGCACTAAGTTACCGGCTATATATTGGCTTGGGTCTCTTGTTATGTTTATTCCCAAATACCTCATCTGGTTTACAACTTTTACTTGGGTTGTCTGCTGTGGTATTGGGTCTATCGGTAAGAGTACAGATTTTTCCCAATTAATCCTCAACCCTGAGAATTTGCCATACTCTCCGACTATCCTCATTGCCGCATCCAACGAGGACTGCGTGTCTCCCAAGAAAAGCAGAACATCGTCTGCGTACATGGTGACTTTTTCTTCCCCATACTTCCTCTTAAATCCCTCTATTTCTGGGGATGCCCTTATTGAAATAGCCAAGGGCTCCATTGCGAGGGCGAAAAGCAGGGGCGGCAGTGGACACCCCTGTCTTGTCCCCCTCGCCAACTGGAACCATTCTGAACACTCACCATTCACTCTTACTTTGGCCCTTGGACCCTCATACATTATCTTAACCCAATTTGGTGAACTTTGGGCCAAACCGAAACTCTGCCAATACCTTCCACAAGAAATGCCACTCAAGGCTATCAAACGCCTTGGCTGCATCTAAAGACAGGATTGCTCTTGTCTCTCCCTTTTCTACTGGCAGTTGAATATTGAGGACCTAGCATTCTTAAAACATTGATGAAAAGGTCTTTAGGAAGCCCTCCTACTTTGGGAGGTGGCCTTCAACCTTTCCATCGCTGGGGAGAAGGTAGTTGCTAGAAAAGGCTGTGTGTCTAGTTTTAGGCCTTAGGGCTGAATCCTGACAGGTGTTGCCCCTTTATTGGATAAAGAAGGCCATGTGGGCCTAAAAAGAGATATTCTAACAAGCTTACAAGTTAAGGTCCTTCTAGTTGAATGGACTTTAAAATTTTAAGATGTAACTGCCCTACATACTAGTGACCTTTGTACACTGCTCTACATACTAGTGACCTCTGTACACTGCCCTACATACTAGTGATCTCTGTATACTGCTCTACATACTAGTGACCTTTGTACACTGCCCTACATACTAGTGACCCCTGTACACTGCCGTACATACTACTGACCTCTGTACACTGCCCTACATACTACTGACCTCTATACACTGCCCTACATACTAGTGACCTCTGTACACTGCTCTACATACTAGTGACCTCTGTACACTGCTCTACATACTAGTGACCTCTGTACACTGCCCTACATACTAGTGACCTCTGTACACTGCTCTACATACTAGTGATCTCTTTACACTGCCCTACATACTACTGACCTCTGTACACTGCCCTACAAACTACTGACCTCTGTACACTGCCCTACATACTACTGACCTCTATACACTTCCCTACATACTACTGACCTATGTACATTACAATACATCCTACTGACCTCTGTACACTGCCCTGCATACTACTGACCTCTAAACACTTCCCTACATACTACTGACCTATGTACATTACAATACATCCTACTGACCTCTGTACACTGCCCTGCAAACTACTGACCACTGTACACTGCCCTACATACTACTGACCTATGTACATTACAATACATCCTAATGACCTCTGTACACTGCCTTACATACTACTGATGTCTGTACACTGCCTTACAAACTACTGACCTATGTACACTGCCCTACATACTAGTGACCCCTGTACACTGCCCTACATACTACTGACCTCTATACACTGCCCTACATACTAGTGACCTCTGTACACTGCTCTACATACTAGTGACCTCTGTACACTGCTCTACATACTAGTGACCTCTGTACACTGCCCTACATACTAGTGACCTCTGTACACTGCTCTAAAATACTAGTGATCTCTGTACACTGCCCTACATACTACTGACCTCTGTACACTGCCCTACAAACTACTGACCTCTGTACACTGCCCTACATACTACTGACCTCTATACACTTCCCTACATACTACTGACCTATGTACATTACAATACATCCTACTGACCTCTGTACACTGCCCTGCAAACTACTGACCACTGTACACTGCCCTACATACTACTGACCTATGTACATTACAATGCATCCTACTGACCTCTGTACACTGCCCTGCAAACTACTGACTTCTGTACACTGTTCTACATACTACTGACCTCTGTACACTGCTCTACATACTACTGACCTATGTACACTGCTTTACAAACTTCTGACCTCTGTACACTACCCTACATACTACTAACCTCTGTACACTGCTCTACATACTACTGACCTCTGTACACTGCTCTACAAACTACTGCACTCTGTACACTGCCCTACATACTACTTACCTCTGTACACTGCCCTACATCTTACTGACCTCTGTACACTACCTTATATACTACTGACCTCTGTACACTGTACACTGTATGATACGTTAAATACAGTTCTGTAAGCAACACCTTATATTCTGTCAGTGCCCCTCCCGAGACTAAACTCTGGATTCGTCCCTGCTCCTACGCCTGCTGAAGCACTGATGTCCCTTCTTGTTCTAGTACCAAGCCTCCAGAAACAATGCATATTGCACAGGGCCAAGCAGCTTACTCTAGACACTGGGAGCCTAAAAGTTCCCAGGTCAGTTTTAGCTACTCACTTTCGGATCCAAGAACTATGAAGGCACTGATACGAGAGGCCAATCAGCCACAGCTCAAGTAACCCCTAACAACCAGGGCTTTTTTTTCAGCTGGAACTTGGTGGAACTCAGTTCTACCACCTCTGGCTCAGGCCCTCTGCTCCCTACTCACCACTATCACTTGTAAACACAGAAGTCCGGCTTCTGTGTTTACAAGTGACAGCTTAATTCTCAATGGCTCCCGTAGATCTGATCTCCTGATAGATGGCTCCCACTGAGTACAGGATGGGGACAAGGGAGATGCAGGTGTCCAGGGTGCAATGAGTAGGCCAACATCCCCAATGGATGATCTCCCTGCAAGCGAGAGAGGTGGAGCCACCTACAGTGTGTGGGGAGGTACTAGAGCCGGCTGGGTGCTTCAACTTAATACAACAACAAAAGTAAGGTGGAAAATGGTAGAGCTTTTAAGGAAGGGGGGAGAATATGGGGGCAGTAGAGGGGGTTGCATGCAGAGGTCAGAGCTGAAGAAGGGTGAAAAAGAGATGTGGATGGGGAATGCAGAGGTTAGCAGCTCTGGAAGAAGGCTGAATTCTGAACTCTGTGTGTAGCGCACCCCTGAACTCTGCACTCTGTATGCAGCGCAACTTTGAACTCTGCACTCTGTTACCCCCAACTATGCACGTAATGCACTCCTATGCTTTAAGACCCTCCCACTGTTAATGAAATTTGACCACACCCACTATCTGATGCCGTTTGGAGGGTGTGTGTGCGGGGGAGAGTGGCTCGTGGTTAAGTTCCCGCACCTGTTTTCTGAGAAAAAAAGGCCTGCTAACAACCCTTGGAAAAACCCTGGTTAAGAATGGCCACTTTAATTTTTTATAAAGCCAGGAATGACTAGATCAGGATAATGGGTGTGCTGGTCTTAGCTGTAGGAGTAGAGTTTGGCCAGGACTGGGACAGGGCAGAAGTCCAGTGCAGCACAGATGCCCTTTGCTGTCTGTACTGATCATTGCTTGGGATCACTGTCAGTTATAATGTGAATAGTTAAATCAGTGTAATATAATACTGTGCCAACCAAAAAAATATATAGTACAAGCTGCCAACACAACAATAAGACTGATTGTAAACAAAATGGGTGAAAAAGTGTAGCGCTAAAATAGATCACCAAACAGACCTATATGAAAAGTGCACTGATAAACTAGATTCGTTGATACAGTGTAGAAAGGATGATTGCAATGTAATACCAGACCCTATAAGTGAATGGAGTGCAATAATTATAAGATTGACAACTATGTCTGATTATTAGCTCACTGTGAATATATATTGATATCTTGCAATATTAAAATAGCTAAATCATCACATATACAGTATATAAAAATAATGCAATTATCAACTAGCAGTTGAACAAAAAATCATAAACACTAAAACAAAACATACATGAGTATGAGTGCATGTGACCTAAAAAAGTATTTGGTGACAAACATTAATGGGTGAAAAGTATAACTAACATCATATTAGTCCAACAGTAAGTGAACAAAACATATTAGTCCATAGAGATTAGATGTCAGGTTGTGACCGTGACTCCTGGAAGGAGCATTCTATGGTAGCAGGTGTTCAACAGTCTTTTTGCACAAAAGCAATCAGCATGGATCAAAAGATGTGGACCCAACTCACCATACGGCGGTGGATCTGTCAAGCATGGAAAACCAAAACCACAGGAACGAACTCCAGGAGTAGCCTGTTCAGTCTCCTCCTCTGCAGGTCGGTAGTGTAACCAGCGTACCAAGTACTGGGAACATAAAAGCTACTCCGAGTCTCCAGGGGTTTTTACTCCTCTCACTGGTGGTTTTTAGAGTGTAAAAGAAAAAGAGAGATGCCTCCACATTGCATAAAACCAGATGATGGAATTTATTTGAAAAAAATATCAAATCGCATGAATATTCAATAAAAACAGTCCAAATGGAACAATAAAAATGCGCAGTTCGAGGTGGCTAGGGCCAGCGTATTAACCCTACGCGTTTCGTCCGCAAAGACTTCAACTGGGGTTAAATCAGGCCTCAGAATCTACAGTAAATAAAAATAAGATTAAAAGACACGCTAAATTCCTCATGTACAGTACATTAATTTAATTAATTGATTTTCTTAGTTTTTTACCGTTTAGATCTTCTTTACCTTAATTCAAGGTTTATGGATAAAGCCAAAGATAGACATTCCATGGCAGTCAGATATTTCTTGACCAAAATTATTTTTTACTATAATGTACTGTGCATAAATAAAGATGTTTATGTGTATGTATGTGCATGCGTGCGTGTGTGTATTTTTTTTTTTACAAGAAGGAGAAAATAATTACTCACCAACATTATCTTTTAGGGATATAAAAGCAGCTCAGGGTGCAGTACTTTGTGACTAGTAAAACGTGTCAGGTGTGTTTAATTACACACTTCAATCTTTAGCAATCCATAGATGGCAGCTCTGACAACTCCCCTATTTGATCCTACCTTCCTTCATCTTCATCCCTCCTTACTTCATTAGCTGGACTTTTTATTTTTTCTATTGACTGACCTCAGCCAAGAAAAAAATTAAATAAACCCATTCAGTCAAAAAAAGGAAGTGTGATGTTATTGTATGCAGAGAGACTATATAATATGCTACTTTACTTTAATATGTCTGATTTAAATACTAAGTGTTTTACAGCTGTTATTTAGGGTTTGTTGGAGAGCTGTGGCATGTGAGACTTTAACGCCTTTCTCAACTTTTTTACCCCTGAAGTGCCCTTGAAATACATTTTAGGTCTAGGGGAACCCTTGTTAAGAACCAATTCATTGGGTTAATGGAGAAAAAGTACAGTCTTAGAGCCGGTTCACACAGGGGCAACACGACTTCCAGCACGACTTTGGGAGGCAACTTGGACACAACTTGAGCATGAATCACAGCGCGACTCCAGGCAACTTACAAGGCAACTTCAAGTTGCCTCCAGGACAGGCGACTTTCCAGTGGCCAATCAAACAATAATCAGCTCTTTGGGAGGGAGGGGTTTGCCTGGAAAACTATTTTTACTTCCTGGAAAGTTGCTTCAGTTAAGACAGGGGATCCGACTTGGAGGCAACTTCCATTGAAATCAATGGGTACAAGTTGCCTAGAAGTCGGATTGAAGTCATACAGGAACCTTCTCTGAAGTCGGAGCGACTGCAGTAGTGTACATTAAGACGGCTCCATTCACTTCCATTACTTTTCTAAACCGCGCGACTTGGGGCGACTTGAAGTCGGATCCCAGGACGCCCCTGTGTGAACCGGCTCTTACAGTGATGGTCAATAGAAAGAATGCTCCCTCGCAGTGATAGTTGGAATTTCTGGTTATGTGATACGATGAGGCACTGAGATCTTGAGGAATGTACAATTCAGCTTTACTTGCATAGGAGAACAGCATACATGTGTAAGAACAGTGAGAACATCAACTCAACTCGCCGTGTTTGGAGGAGGAGGAATGCTGCTTATGACCCCAAGAACACCATCCCCACCATCAAACATGGAGGTGGAAACATAATGCTTTGGGTTTTTTTTTTTTTCTGTTAAGGGGATAGGACAAATTCACTGCATCAAAGGGACGATGGACGGGACCATGTAATGTCAAATCTTGGGTGAGAACCTCCTTCCCTCGGCCAGGGCATTGAAAATGGGTCATGGATGGGTATTTCAGCATGGCAATGACACACAATACATAGCCAAGGCAACAAAGGAGTGGCTCAAGCCGCTTGCTATGGGGACAGACACAGAAAAAGAGGAGATAAAAATGCTGGTTGGGGACCCCAGAAGAGGAGGTTCAGGGCCCCTCTGTGCAATACCAGTACACAGAGCAGGTAAGTATATACCTCTTTTTTTTTTTTGATTTAAAAAAGGAGAATTTAGAACCATAAGAGACTTTTCCTGTCTGGTTTCTCTCATAAATCTTTCAAATGCTCTTCTTTTTTCCCATTTCTATCTCAGGCTGTGTGTGCTGCAATGTATGAATCAGCATAGAAGTTTTCAATTTGCTCTATTCTCCATGGTCCACTCTTACATATACCGCTCCAATGATTTTCCCCACACCTTACTCTCCTATTCTTGTGTCAATCTATCATCCAATGTTAAAATCTATGTCTCAGATCCGCATGCACTCATAATTTATTTATAACTTTATATTCATAGTTCTGGATACCACATTTAATCTTAAAATTGAGTGCATTTTGAACATCCATTTGTATGATTTTATTCTAATTTTACTTTCATTGCTTACTTTGCTTTTTGTTAGTAATAAAACGTTTGAAATATTTAAAGCTGATCTCCAAATACATTTTTTTTTAATTTATGCTGAACTCTAGGCACAACAAACAAGAAACAGTCTTTGCAGCATTGTTTTTGTATTTTATTAGGGGTGATGGACTTGGATAGGGTTGAGGGCACTTGATCAATACAGTCCCTATAAACACTTCTCCTTCTAACTCCAACACAATCTTGCTTGTAGAACAACAACTCCCAGGACCAGCTGGCACTGTATAGATTATCTTACAAAAGTGCAATCAGACCAATAGCAAATGCCCTTTTCAGGCAGGAACCACGGGCCCCTTTGGTAATGTAGCAAAAAGTCATAGTTCCCAGCTGTCCTCCTTTGGCTACTGATCCCAGCACCACCTCTTCAGGCACTGCCAGCCCACCTGGCTGCAGCTGCCACTTTCCCTAGCCCGTCTGGCTAAAACACCACAGTCCTCCCAGACTGACTCTGCTTTCATCCCAGACTGCTCTCTCCCAGTCCTCTCAGGCATGCCTCTCAGAACTCCCGATTGTAACACTCACCAGCCCACCTGGTTATCGTGTCTAAAAACTGTGGGATCAATTTAGGGATACACTCGGAGGCCCTCGGAGATGCTTGGAGACACTCGGAGATGCTCAGAGACACTCGGGAACAGAGTGTCTCTGAGCATCTCTGAGTGTCTCCGAGCTTCACTGGTGCCCCCGCACCTCTGGCCACATGCAGTACGGCACACCCCAGAGGCTTGAATCCTGCTCGTCTTGCGAGACAACGCTCGCAAATCAAGTCAGGATTTAAAAAAAAAAAAACAGCTGGTATTGCGAAACGCTCGTGTGACAGGGGTCACTAGGGGCACAGGGTGAAGGAAAACCCCACTATGATCTGTGCTAATCAGATTCAATGCTGTATATATATTGAAACAAATTGGATGTATACTGTGTGTGGGGGTTGTGTAATCATTGCTGTGATGAGGTGGGGGGTGATTTGCATTCTACTGTCTAGTGTGGCTTGTGGGAATTAAGCCTATAATTATAGGTTGTGGAACTAGCAGACAGACAGGTTAATTTAAGAGATGCTGATGTGTCACCTGTCTACTGTGTAATGGTAATGAACCTCAGCTATGCTACACATCCTTTCATTGTGAGATGTAGGGATGAGCTCGGTGTTCGAGTTGAACATACGTTCGACTCGAACATCGGCTGTTCGATCGTTCGCCGAACAACGAACGATTTGGGCCGTTCGCGCCTAATTCGCGGCCCACAATGCACTACGCCATCGCAGTGTCATCCAGGCGCTGTGATTGGCCAAGCATGCACTGTGACCCCGCATGCATGGCCAATCACAGCGCCGGCAGCGAGGAGAGCAATGATTGGCCACAGGCAGGATGCCTGTGGCCAATTATTGCTGAGGGTGTTTAGTACACGCCCCACACTATAAAAGGCCGCCAGCACGGCGGCCTAGTGTAGTGTGTTCCGGAGCAGGGAAAGAGAAGCATAGGCAGGGACAGTGACATTTTTTTTTCTTGCTTAACCTGGATTCCTTTAGTTTAGGGAAAGAGAAGGATAGGTAGGGAGAGTGTCAGTCTGTTTTACTGTGCTAAACCTTGTTTGTAGGGACAGGAAGGACAGTGAGGGAAATTCTCATTGTGCTATACTGTGCTAAAGCATTCCTCATCAACCATCTTTAAAAAAATTTTTTTATAGGGACAGAAAACTATAGGTAGGGAGAGTGTCAGTGTGTTTTACTGTGCTAAACCTTGTTTGTAGGGACAGGGAAGGACAGTGAGGGAAATTCTCATTGTGCTATACTGTGCTAAAGCATTCCTCATCAACCATCTTTAAAAAAAATTTTTTATAGGGACAGAAAACTATAGGTAGGGAGAGTGTCAGTGTGTTTTACTGTGCTAAACCTTGTTTGTAGGGACAGGGAAGGACAGTGAGGGAAATTCTCATTGTGCTATACTGTGCTAAAGCATTCCTCATCAACCATCTTTAAAAAAAAAAAATTATAGGGACAGAAAACTATAGGTAGGGAGAGTGTCAGTGTGTTTTAATGTGCTAAACCTTGTTTGTAGGGACAGGGAAGGACAGTGAGGGAAATTCTCATTGTGCTATACTGTGCTAAACCATTCCTCATGAACCATCTTTAAAAAAAAATTTTTATAGGGACAGAAAACTATAGGTAGGGAGAGTGTCAGTGTGTTTTACTGTGCTAAACCTTGTTTGTAGGGACAGGGAAGGACAGTGAGGGAAATTCTCATTGTGCTATACTGTGCTAAAGCATTCCTCATCAACCATCTTTAAAAAAAAAAAATTATAGGGACAGAAAACTATAGGTAGGGAGAGTGTCAGTGTGTTTTACTGTGCTAAACCTTGTTTGTAGGGACAGGGAAGGACAGTGAGGGAAATTCTCATTGTGCTATACTGTGCTAAAGCATTCCTCATCAACCATCTTTAAAAAAAAAAAAAAATATAGGGACAGAAAACTATAGGTAGGGAGAGTGTCAGTGTGTTTTACTGTGCTAAACCTTGTTTGTAGGGACAGGGAAGGACAGTGAGGGAAATTCTCATTGTGCTATACTGTGCTAAAGCATTCCTCATCAACCATCTTTAAAAAAAAAAAAATTATAGGGACAGAAAACTATAGGTAGGGAGAGTGTCAGTGTGTTTTACTGTGCTAAACCTTGTTTGTAGGGACAGGGAAGGACAGTGAGGGAAATTCTCATTGTGCTATACTGTGCTAAAGCATTCCTCATCAACCATCTTTACAAATAAAAAAATTATAGGGACAGAAAACTATAGGTAGGGAGAGTGTCAGTGTGTTTTACTGTGCTAAACCTTGTTTGTAGGGACAGGGAAGGACAGTGAGGGAAATTCTCATTGTGCTATACTGTGCTAAAGCATTCCTCATCAACCATCTTTAAAAAAAAAAAATTATAGGGACAGAAAACTATAGGTAGGGAGAGTGTCAGTGTGTTTCACTGTGCTAAACCTTGTTTGTAGGGACAGGGAAGGACAGTGAGGGAAATTCTCATTGTGCTATACTGTGCTAAAGCATTCCTCATCAACCATCTTTAAAAATAAAAAAATTATAGGGACAGAAAACTATAGGTAGGGAGAGTGTCAGTGTGTTTCACTGTGCTAAACCTTGTTTGTAGGGACAGGGAAGGACAGTGAGGGAAATTCTCATTGTGCTATACTGTGCTAAATCATTCCTCATCAACCATCTTTGAAATCCTTGTTTTTTGGACAGTCAGGGAAATTGTCGTTGTGCTATTCTGTGCGAAAGCAATCATCCTCAACCATATTTAGAAATCCTTAAGTAAAGGGACAGAGAAGGACACCTGAAGGTAGCCCTTATTGCTTTTTTTCCCATCTCCCTGCAGGCCATCCATTAGAATGTCTGGAAGGCAAACAAGGAGAGGCAGACAGTCAGGAGGCAATAAAAGAGGGCAAGCAGGCTCTGTGTCTGGGGGCAACAGTGCTGGTCGTGGACGCGGTGCATTGTCATCAGCACATGGCCATGGGACACGCTTGTCCTTCTTTTCGGCAGCTGGACATGTTGAGCCACATCATGCCGAAGACTTGGTAGAGTGGATGACCAACCCCTCCTCCTCCTCCTCATCCTCTCTCACCCAGGCTCAGGGTACTGGCAAAGCAGCTGCCAAAGCGTCCTCTTCCCTGGTATCAATGTCAGACTCATCATCAGTCACTCCTTCCCTAGACCCACCATGTCCTCCTCCTGAGGAGTCCCCCGAACTGTTTGAGCACAGTGTTGGGTACATGCTCCAGGAGGATGCCCAGCGTTTCGAAGGGTCTGATGATGAAACCCAGCTAGAGGAAGGCAGTAGCGTGAGAGCAGACAGAGGGGATGCTCAAGAAGGACACCAATCTGGCAGTCATGTTCCAGCAGCTGCAGCATACTGCCAGATTGGCTCCAGTGATGAGGAGGGAGGGGATGATGAGGTCACTGACTCCACGTGGGTGCCTAATAGGAGAGAGGAGGAGGATGAGGAGGAGGCACATCTCCAACGAGGCAGGATGCCCTTTGGTGGCCAGCGTAAGGGCAGTACACCGACGGAATCACACCGCAGAGCTCCGCCTGTGCAGGGCGCTGCCTCTGCCCGTCATTCAAAAAGTTCTTTGGTGTGGGCCTTTTTTGAGGCTAGTGCATCAGATCGCACAGCTGCTGTTTGCAACATATGTCTCAAGCGTATATCGCGTGGCCAAAACATCAGCCGCTTGGGTACCACATGCCTGACCAGACATATGTTGACCTGCCATGCAGCTCGTTGGCAAGCCTACCTCAAAGACCCACACCAAAGAACAAAGCGGACCTCTCCTTGCACCGCATCAGCTGGGATCTCCAACACCACTATAACTTCAGTCCTCTCTGAAACATGCACTGAGAGGAATGAAGGTGTAGAATTAGGTGTGTCACAGCCAAGTACTTGCGGCCACTCTGCTAGCAGTACACCGACGTCCGATTCTAGCAGGCAAATTTCCCTGCCCCAGCTGCTGGACCGTCGAAAGAAGTTCACTCCCAGCCATCCACATGCCCAGCGGTTGAATGCTAGCTTGGCTAAATTGCTAGCGCTTCAACTGCTGCCTTTTCAGTTGGTAGACTCGGCCCCCTTCCGTGAGTTTGTGCAATGTGCGGTTCCTCAGTGGCAGGTTCCCAAACGCCACTTTTTCTCACGGAAGGCTATTCCGGCTCTCTACCGGCATGTGGAAGGCAATGTCTTGGCCTCGCTGGACAGGGCGGTCAGCGGTAAGGTGCATATTACCGCTGACTCATGGTCCAGCAGGCATGGACAGGGACGTTACCTTTCTTTCACGGCCCATTGGGTCACTCTTTTGGCAGCTGGGAAGGATGCAGGACAAGGTGCAGTAGTGTTGGAGGTTGTTCCACCGCCACGCCTCCAAAATGCTACTACTGGTTGTGACACACCTCTCTCCTCCACCCCCTCCTCTTCTTCTTCCTCCATGGCCTCTTCCTGTGCTTTGTCCTCTGAACCAGCGGTGCTCCGTAGGCGTTCAAGGGGCTACGCAAGTACGCAGGCAAAAAGATGCCATGCCGTGCTTGCGCTGGTGTGTTTGGGGGACAGAAGCCACACTGGGGCAGAGGTCCTGTCTGCTCTGCAGGGCCAGGCCGAGAGGTGGTTGACGCCACGCCAGCTTAAGCCAGGAATGGTGGTTTGCGATAATGGCACCAACCTCCTCTCCGCCCTCCGACAGGGACAACTGACCCATGTGCCCTGTGTGGCTCACGTCCTTAACCTGGTGGTGCAGCGGTTCTTGGGCAGGTACCCGGGCTTACAGGATGTCCTGAGGCAGGCCAGGAAAGTCTGTGTGCATTTCCGCAGATCTTATAATGCCAGTGCTCGCCTGGCTGAGCTGCAAAAGGAGTTGAACCTGCCCAAGAACCGCCTTATATGTGACATGCCCACCAGGTGGAACTCAATGTTGGCCATGCTGCAGCGGCTGCACACGCAGCAGAGGGCCATCAATGAGTACCTGTGCGACTACGGCACCAGGACAGGGTCAGGGGAGCTTGTTTTTTTTTCTCCACGCCAGTGGGGCATGATCAGGGATGCATGCACTGTCCTGGCACCATTTGAGGCCCCCACGAGGATGGTGAGCAGTGACAGTGCATGCATCAGTGACACTGTACCTCTTGTCCACCTGTTGGAGCACACGCTGCGTGGAATAATGGACAGGGCACTTGAGGCAGAACAGAGGCAGGAAGAGGAGGACTTCCTTGCCTCTCAAGGCCCCCTTTACCCAGACAGTGTTCCTTCTGTCCCACCCATCGCACAGGAAGAGGACGAGGAGGAGGAGGAGGAGGAGGATTGTGTCAGCATGGAGGTGGAGCCTGGCACTCAGCAGCATCAACAGCAGCAGTCTTTTAGGGATGATTTACAGTCCCAAGAAACCCGTGGACTTGTACGTGGCTGGGAGGAGGTGGCTGCGGATCATGTCGTCCTTAGTGACCCAGAGGACTCCGGACCGAATGCCTCAGCTAACCTACGCTGCATGGCCTCCCTGATCCTGCAAAGTCTGCGGAAGGATCCTCGTATTCTTCGGATCAAGGAGAGGGACCATTACTGGCTGGCCACTCTCCTTGATCCACGGTACAAGGGTAAGGTTGCGGACCTTATGTTACCGTCGCAGAGGGAGCAGAGGATGAGACAACTCCGGGAGGCCTTGCAGAAAGGTCTGTGCCACGCGTTCCCAGAGACTGGGAGGTTACAAACTCCTGGTCCTGGACAACGAGTTGCTGAGGCTTCGGCCAGTCAAAGAAGGAGCGGTGGGGAAGGTGGCCGTCTGACCGATGCGTTCAGACAATTCTTTAGTCCGCAGCCCCAAAGTATGATCGGTTCCAGCAACCATCGCCAGCGTCTGATAAACATGGTGCAGGAATATCTAGGGGCAAGGTCAGACTTGGACACCTTCCCCACCGAACATCCTTTGGCTTACTGGGTCTTGAGGATGGATCACTGGCCAGAGCTTGCACAGTATGCAATTGAGCTACTGGCCTGTCCTGCATCCAGCGTTCTTTCGGAACCCACATTCAGTGCTGCTGGAGGATTTGTCACGGATCACAGGGTGCGCCTGTCCACCGACTCGGTTGATCGACTGACTTTCATCAAGATGAACCAGTCTTGGATCACCACCAGCTACCACACACCTGATGCTGATATAACAGACTAATTGATTTTAACATGTCACATCCCTTCAAGACTGATGCTGATGCTGAGTGCCTGTGCTGTTATGTTGACTGGCTATCCTCCTCCTCCGAGTCCTCAATGATACGATTGATGATGATAGCTTGGAAGATCATTTTTGTTTATGGGTGCCGCCACCAGTGCCTAACGCCCAATTTTTCAGCCCCTGTTTAACAGGGGCGTGTAATTACAATTTTTGAAGCAATACTTTGCAACAGGGCTCATTGCTGTGCTCCAAGTACAGTATCTGTGAGGGGTTGCAGTGTTGTGCCACCAGTGCCTAAGGCCCAATTTTTCAGCCCCTGTTTAACAGGGGCGTGTAATTACAATTTTTGAAGCAATACTTTGCAACAGGGCTCATTGCTGTGCTCCAAGTACAGTATCTGTGAGGGGTTGCAGTGTTGTGCCACCAGTGCCTAAGGCCCAATTTTTCAGCCCCTGTTCAACAGGGGCATGTAATTACAATTCTTGATCTAATAATTCACAGCAGGGCCCATTGCTGCACCCACCAAGAGTAACTCTGAGGGCTTACAGTGTTGTGGCAACACCACCACCACCACCACCACGAAAGGCCCAATTTTTCAGCCCCTGTTCAAAAGGGGCATGTAATTACAATTCTTGATCTAATAATTCACAGCAGGGCCCATTGCTGCACCCACCAAGAGTAACTGTCAGGGCTTACAGTGTTGTGGCACCAGCACCACCATCAAAGGCCCAATTTTTACTACCACTGTTCAACAATTATATGTAATTACAATTCCTGATATAATAGTTGACAGCAGGGCGTTCCAGCACCCACCAAGAGTAACTGTGAGTGCTTACAGTGTTGTGCCAACACCAACAACTAAGGGGCCTATTTCTGCAGAGTATATACGGCAGGTCCCTACTTTCAAACATCCAACTTACAAACGACTCCTACTTGCAAACGCAAGAAGACAACAGGAAGTGAGAGGAAATCTACCCCTAGGAAGGAAAATTCTCTCCTGTAAGAATTAATATGGGAGAAAGGTGTCTCCTCTGTACTGATGCTTTATCACCAATCCTTGTTTCAAGAAAAACACCACATTTCAAAAACAGTTGTCATTGGGACGGAAAGTGAGGTGAAATGTTCTGAACAGGGGCACAGACAGCAAAACAAATGTTACAGGGGTGATAACCCTTACCTATGTTTTCCAAAAAGTTTAAAAATAGATTTTTGGGCTGGAGCTACACTTAAACAATGTACCTGTTCAAAATTACAAACAGATTCTACATAAGAACAAACCTACAGTCCCTGTCTTGTATGCACCGCCTGTATACGGCTGTTCAGAGTATATAGGGCCTTTTTTATTTTATGTGCGGGGTTCCCCTTAATATCCATACAAGACCCAAAGGGGCTGGTAATGGGCTGGGGTAGGGGGGGGGGGTCATGGGGTAGCTATGCCATTTTTCTTAAAGATTTTCATCCATATTACCGGGACCAGACATTACATTAAAGCCGCAAGCAGTTTTAAATGGCTTTTTTTTCCTTTAGAAGTGTCATTTTGTGCAGGGACAGTTCTAAACACGGGAAACACGTGGCACTTCACAGGCATACTTTAGACACCCCCCAGGTACGATATTTAAAGGAATATTTGACTTTTTTTTTTCACTTTATGCATCATTAAAATGACTGCTCCCGAAAAACGACCGTTTTTAAAACTTCTTTTTGCATTGATACATGTCCCCTGGTGCAGAACCCGGGTTCCCAAACCCTTTTTAGGACAATAACATGCATAATAGTCGTTATAATTAGCACTTTAGAATTCGAACGTTCGCATCCATTGTATTTAATAGGGTTCTAATGTTCGTACGAACTTTCGGTCCGTTCGCGGGTTCTGGTGCGAACCGAACCCGGGGGTGTTCGGCTCATCACTAGTGAGATGTATATTGGGAGCTTGTTATATGTATCTATTGTGTGAAGTCTTTTGATAATGGGAGTTAAGCCTGTAATTATAGGTATGGTACACTGGCAGCCAGACAGTCTGCTGAATATAAAGGCCATGCATAGTCCTTTAAGAGGTAAAGGGATTAGCTGTTGTCTTCTAAGAGATGGGTATTGGGAGACAGAAAGGTCATGTGTCTGAGCCATTCACTGTAGTTAAGTGGCTCATGTAAATTAGCTCTGGTCAAAGATGTATTGCAAGACACTCCTCTCTGTGTGTATATAAGCTGTAGCGTTTGTCAATAAAAATGTAGTTCATTTTGGAAAGATACAGAGCGTTTTGTCTCGTTCTTTTGGAAGGATTAATCCTATGGGAAGGGGTCGCCTGACTGTGGAGGATCGGTAGCGAATGTGTGTCCAGGAGAGGGAATATCTTTAAAACGGCGTTTAACCTCTTCTATATTTGGGGTGCCATTACAGCTCGTAAACCGTGTTACTCACAATCCGAGTTTTTAATGTATATATAAAATAATATGAAAAGTGATTGGAGGGAAGCCTCAGAATGGCAAAGATGTTTTTATTACAAACTATGTGAGCAGACTGCAGTTCCTCTTTAAAGCAGTTGTATACCCGCTGACTTTTTTTTTATTCTTTTAAACCTGCATAGGAAAAGGCATAATGGCATACTAGCTCATTATGAAATACTTACCTTAGAACGAGGTGTCGGTGTCCCTCCCGGTCCACGCCGAGGCAGCTGACATTATGCCTCGGCATGTCTTCTGGGTATCGCGGCTCCAGCGCTGTGAGTGGCTGGAGCCACGATGTCGTAACTCCCGCGCATGCGCGCTGGAGTCTTCTTTCCGGCAAGGTCCGGCCTCCGCCGGACCTTCAGCCAAGAATCCCCTGTGCACATGCGCCGCTGCAGTCAGCGGCGCAGTGCAAGGGGAATATCTCCTAAACCGTGAAGGTTTAGGAGATATTTTGTTTACCTTCAGGTAAGCCTTATTATAGGCTTACCTGTAGGTAAAAGTAAAAAAAAACAGTATATAACCACTTTAAGTTCTGTTTTTATTTTCCCCTTTTTTCTGCCTGCATGCTTTATTTACTATTCTTTATTTTTCAGGGACATCATTTGTTTCTTGCTCTTGTTTTTCCTCTCTAGCATTTTAACCTGGTATTATTCTCTTCTTCTTTTGGCTTTGTACACCCATCATCACAGCAATCTTTTTCCTTCATACAGCTTTAAAACTTTCTCTGCACATGCTACTATAAGGCTACTTTCACACTGAGGCGCTGGATGCGCTGGCGGTATAGCGGCGCTATTTTTAGCGCCACTATACCGTATTTTTTCCCGCAATTTGCGGGCGCTAGCGGGGGGATTTTAACCCCCGCTAGCGGCCGAAAATGGGTTAAAAACGCCTGCAATAACGCCTCTTTGCTGCGTTTTGCGGGCATTTGGAGGCGCTACCCCATTGATTACAATGGGCAGGGGCGCTATAGGAGCGGTATTTGCGCCTCAAAGATGCAGCTTGCATGAGTTTTTTGACCCTCCTGCAAGTGCATTGCCTCTTTTTCTTTTTCATAATCCCCATTTTCTGTTAGCATGTTGCAGCGATAGCTGTCTTGCTTGTGCTGTCTTTTTAGGCTAGAAAGCCTCAATGGGGGGGGGGGGGGGGGGGGGTTCAGTATAAGCAGCAAGAGTCCACACAGCAGTTTAGGTTTTAAACAGGCTGCTACCGGCTTGCTTTTCCAGCATGAAACATACTTAAATAAATCCCAGTCACTCTGGAATTTACTGCACGATTCAATCCTTAAGCCATGTAAACACGATAGGTTTTACCGATGAAAACAGTCCGATGGACTTTTTTTTATCGGACAAACCGATCGTGTGTGGGCCACATCGGTCTTTTTTCCATCGGTGTTTAAAAATAGAACATGTTTTAAATTTATCCGATGGTTAAAAAACCGATAGCAAATTACTATCGTCTGTGGGGAACTCCATCGAATAAAAAACCCACGCATGCTCAGAATCAAGTCGACGCATGCTCAGAAGCATTGAACTTCATTTTTCTCAGCTCATCGGAGTGTTTTACGTCACCACGTTTGGAACGGTCGGTTTTTTGACTGATGGTGTGTAGGCAAGACTGATGGAAGTCAGCTTCATCGGTTTTCCGATGGAAAAATCCATCGGTTTAAAAACCATAGGAAATCCGATCATGTGTGCTTTACTCTAACTGGGAAAAACTCGATATAAGCGAAAAAAGAGCGGAAATTTGGGAAAAAAAAAACAATATTTTCTTCTTTCTATTTTAAAAGAAATCCAATAAAATCTAATTTATTCATAAATTTAAGCCAAAATGTATTCTGCTACATGTCTTTGGTAAAAAAAATCACGTTAAGTGTATAATAAATGGTTTGTGTGATCACGGACAGATGTACGCAGATGATCATGTACAGATGTGCGCAGGTGATCACAGACATATGTGTGCAGATAATCATTGGGACATGTGATTTTACTGTTACATATGTGGGGGACAGGTGTTTTTACTCTGTGGGGACATGTGTGGGGGCAGTGTTTTGGGGACACTATTTTGGGGACTTTGTGTGTTTACATTGTGTGGAGACATTAGGCTGGTGATCAGTGTGTAAAAGGCTGTAAAAAACAGCTCATACTCACTGATCACCGGCCATCTGCAGAGATCTGCTCTCCTCTTCTTACTGACAACTTCCGTGTGAGGAGAGCCGATTGCCTAGCAACCGGCTCCCTATTTACATCACATGACAGCTGTGATTGGACACAGCCATCATGTGATCAGGAGGGCCAATCAGAGAGCCCTCCTGCTAATTGGAGATGCGCTGTGTCTGGGTGACACAAGCGCATCGGGATCGTGCCGATGCGCGCGTGCCGATGCGCGGGCACGCGCGCGATACCCCTCCTTCTGAGGGACGTTCCTGAACGTCCACTCAGAAGAAGAAAGCACCCACCCGGCCGTATATGTGCAGTGGTTGGGTGGGAAGTGGTTAAAGTAGAATTATAGGAAAACGTTTTTTTTTTTTTTCGACAGAGTAAGGGAGGGTTGGTTTAGTTTTTGTCATTTGTGCCCTATTGGGGAGATTTACCTTTCCTTCCTGTCCCACAGCCAAAACAGGAAGTGAGAGGAAATCCCTTCAAATAAAAGGAATTCCTTAGGAACCCCCATAAGAAGATTTCCCCTCTATTACTTTTCTGGGGACAACCCAAAATTTGGGATTTTCTTTGACTTACACTTTCAATGATAATGGGTCAAACATTCCCATAGACACACTCCTAAACCTCGTGGACAGCCTTCCCAGAAGAGATGAAGCTGTTATAGCTGCAAAGGGTGGGCCAACTCAATATTGAACCCTACGGACTAAGACTGGGATACCATTAATAGTTCATGTGCATGTAAAGGCAGGTGTCCCAATACTTTTGGTAATATAGAGTATATGATTGTATTCTGGGGGACATGCAAGGCTCTCCACTTGCATCTTTCTTTATCTCATTCATAATTTACTTTAATCTGTATTCAGAGATTTAAAGTGCGTGTATAGCCAGAAGTCTTTTTTGAGGCTTGGATAGAGTAGGAAGGGGTTATTTTATTTATTTTTGTCTACTAGTTTAACCACTTCCCGCCCAGTCAATAGCGAATTGACGTCCGGGAAGTGGTTGCAATATCGATACTGGACGTCATATGACGTCCTGCAGGATATTGCCTTGCGCGCGCCCGCGGGGGCGCGCAGCGCGGTGATCGGGGACGGCATGTGTCCCTCAGACACAGCGCTACCCCGATCACGGTAAACAGCCAATTTCATTGGCTGTTTACCATGTGATCGGCTGTGTCAAAGTCACAGCCGATCACCTGTCAAAACAAACTCGGCGGCGCGCTCCGTGCGCGCCGCCACAGGCTTGCAGAGCGGGGATCGGGGAAGGCGAGTGTCCCTTGGACACAGCGCGTCCCCGATCAGAGTAAACAGCCAATGAATTGGCTGTTTACCACGTGACCGGCTGTGTCCAATCACAGCCGGTCACAAATGTAAACAAACTCCACAGGAGTTACTACCTGATCCCTGCTCTCTCCTCACACACCGATCTGTGAGGAGAGAGAAGAGATCAGTAAGTTAGCTCAGTGTAGTTTGTCTACATAAGTTTACAGTGCACAACACGCCCCCCCCATAAAGAGGACCTGTCACACAGCCCAGCACATCAATCAGCCCAGCCAATCAGCCCATCTGTCAATCAGCCCATCTGTCAATCAGCCCATCTGTCAATCAGCCCATCTGTCAATCAATCAGCCCATCTGTCAATCAATCAGCCCATCTGTCAATCAATCACCCCACCTGTCAATCAATCACCCCACCTGTCAATCAATCAACCCATCTGTCAATCAATCAATCAGCCCATCTGTCAATCAATCAGCCCATCTGTCAATCATCTGTCACAGGCCCACCTCCATCGGTACCGCCATTGGCACTGCCACACAGGCTACCAGTACCGCCATCGGTACCAGTACCACCACCAGTACCGCCACCAGGCCCAGCATCTATACTGCCACACAGGCCCGCTACCAGTATCACCACTAGTGCCGCCATCGGTACCACCACCAGTACCACCACCCGTACCACCGTCGGTAGTGCCACCACCACCTGTACCACCACCTGTACCGCCATCGGTACCATCACCACCCGTACCACCACCACCTGTACCGCCATCGGTACCACCACCACCTGTACCGCCATCGGTACCACCACCACCCATACCGCCATCGCTACCACCACCACCCATACCGCCACCGGTACCGCCGCCACCACCACCACCCGTACCACCATCGGTACCACCACCACCTGTACCGCCATTGGTACCACCACCACCCATACCGCCATCGGTACCACCACACAGGCCCACCACTAATACCTCCATCGGTACTACCACACAGACCGCCACCACTACCACCAGCAGTACCATTACACAGGCCCACCAATAAGCACTGCCATAATGTCCCAAAGGGTTTACACACCTGAGGAGGCATATGCCATTCTTGCCATGTCGGATGATGAGAGCAGCGGGGAGCTCCCATTATCCGATTCTGGTTCGGAATACGAGCCAGTGGAGGATAGTGGCTCAGAGTCCGAGTCCCCGGAGGAAACCGTCCCTCCCAAAAGAATGCGATCGGCACCAAGATCAGCACCAAGATCAGGAGAACTGCCCACCACCAGCAGCGCCATACCCCAGGAAGAGGAGCCCAGTACAAGCAATGGAAATGCACGCCCAACCCGAAGAATCCAGCCCCAATCCTACCTTCCCGATGCCCTGGCAAACCCCTTATGGTTGCCTGCCAACTCAGGATCCGCTATCATCCCCCCTTTCACCGCACAGCCAGGTGTGCAGCCCGACACTACAAATTTTTCTAAATTTGATTATTTTTGTTTATTTTTCCCACAAGATTTGCTGCAGAATATAGTGGATCAAACGAATCTGTATGCATCCCAATTTATTGCTGCCAACCCCAATTCTTCCTACGCCCGCATGTTCCAGTGGCGGCATCTAACATTGGAGGAATTTAAATTATTTTTGGGCCTTATGTTCAATATGAGACTTACAAAAAAGAACGAAGTCCATTCATATTGGTCCAAACGCCCCATCCAACACATGCCCATATATTCCGCTGTCATGTCCAGGAAAAGATACGACATGATTATGCGCTTTCTCCACTTCAATGACAATTCACAGTGCCCTCCCCGAGATCATCCCAACTACGACAAATTGTACAAGATACGCCGCCTAATCAATGCCTTTTCCCAGCGATTTGAAGACGTTTTCATCCCAGACCAAAAAATTTGTGTGGACGAGTCCCTCGTACATTTCACCGGCCGACTGCAGTTCAAGCAGTACATACCAAGCAAGAGAGCCAGGTATGGGTTAAAATTAAATAAATTATGTGATCGAGCCACTGGATACGTCTGCAAATTCAGGATCTACGAAGGCAAAGACTCCCAGCTCCAGCCCCGTGATTGCCCCACATATATTGGAACCAGTGGGAAAATTGTCTGGGAGTTGGCATACCCCCTGTTCGGAAAAGGTTACCATTTATATGTTGATAATTATTATACCAGCCTGCCCCTTTTTCGCCACCTTTACAGTAAACAAACCCCGGCCTGCGGTACCTTAAAAAAAACCGGAAGGGATTCCCACAAAATTTATTGACAAAAAAATTGCGACCTGGAGAATCGGCATCCATGAGGAACGAGGAGGTGTTGGCCATGAAGTGGAGGGACAAGAAAGATGTCCACATCCTCTCTACGATCCACAATGACACCATGGTGGAGATCCCAAGAAGACGCGGCTCCATTGTAAAGCCTGAATGTGTCCACGACTACAATTTGTACATGGGGGGGGGGGTGGATTTAAACGACCAGATGCTACAGCCCTACTTATCAACCAGAAAGTCCCATTATTGGCACAAAAAAGTTGCGTTTCACCTGTTTCACATGGCCCTTTTTAATTCGTTTGTCTGCTACCAAAAAGCAACTCAAAATCACCGACTCCACTACCTCCAATATATCGAAGATATCATCGATAGGATAGGATAGGACACCTCTGCCTGCTACCTGGACCTGTGCTTTGGCTGTGCTCTGGCTGTGCTGACAGTATCTCTGCCTGTGCGAACTATGGACAGTATTCCTGCCTGCTGCCGGGATGATTGCTTTTGCTGTCGCTGACCTCATCCCTGCCTGCTGCCTGGACCGATGCTCTCCTCTGTGGACCACTGCACTTCTAAAACCACAGGTAATCTTTTGTTATTTGGTATGTACCTGCTATGTGTTAGATATATGAAGGGCCTTCAAAAATGTGATCGGTAGTCAGAAAATGATATGTGCAATTAATGCTGCTAGAATGCCTGGAGGTGCTACTTGGATGTTGGGCCTCTGTATGTGGCCAGGCTGTGTAAAAGTCTCAAACATGTGGTATCGCCATACTCAGGAGGAGTAGCAGAATGCATTTTTGGGTGTAATTTTTGCTATGTACATATTATGTGTTAGAAATATCTTATAAATTGACAACTTTGTGTAAAAAAAATGCATTTTAATTTTTTCTCCACATTTTCCAAAACCTTCTGGAAAAAAATGAACCGTTCAAAAGACTCATAATGCCTCATAGATTATACGTTGGGGTGTGTGCTTTCAAAAATGGGGTCATTTTGTGGAAAATTCTATTGTCCTGGTGCTCCAGGGCCTTCAAAATTGTAATAGGTGGTTGAGAAAGGATATGTGCGATTTATGCTTGTAGAACGCCTGAAAGTGCTACTTCAATGTTGGGCCTCTGTATATGGCCAGGCTGTGTAAAAGTCTCACACATGTGGTATCGCTATACTCAGGAGGAGTAGAATAATGCATTTTGGGGTGTTATTTTTGCTATGTATATGCTATGAGTTAGAAATATCTTATAAATGGACAACTTTGTGTAAAAAAAATGCATTTTCATTTTTTCTCCACATTTTCCAAAACCTTCTGGAAAAAAATGAACCGTTCAAAAGACTCATAATGCTTCATAGATTATACGTTGGGGTGTGTGCTTTCCAAAATGGGGTAATTTTGTGGAAAATTCCATTGTCCTGGTGCTCCAGGGCCTTCAAAAGTGTAATAGGTGGTTGAGAAAGGATATGTGCGATTTATGCTTGTAGAACGCCTGAAAGTGCTACTTCAATGTTGGGCCTCTGTATATGGCCAGGCTGTGTAAAAGTCTCACACATGTGGTATCGCTATACTCAGGAGGAGTAGAATAATGCATTTTGGGGTGTTATTTTTGCTATGTATATGCTATGAGTTAGAAATATCTTATAAATGGACAACTTTGTGTAAAAAAAATGCATTTTCATTTTTTCTCCACATTTTCCAAAACCTTCTGGAAAAAAATGAACCGTTCAAAAGACTCATAATGCTTCATAGATTATACGTTGGGGTGTGTGCTTTCCAAAATGGGGTAATTTTGTGGAAAATTCCATTGTCCTGGTGCTCCAGGGCCTTCAAAAGTGTAATAGGTGGTTGAGAAAGGATATGTGCGATTTATGCTTGTAGAACGCCTGAAAGTGCTACTTCAATGTTGGGCCTCTGTATATGGCCAGGCTGTGTAAAAGTCTCACACATGTGGTATCGCTATACTCAGGAGGAGTAGCAGAATGCATTTTGGGGTGTCATTTTTGCTATGTATATGCTATGCGTTAGAAATATCTTATAAATGGACAACTTTGTGTAAAAAAAATGCATTTTCATTTTTTCTCCACATTTTCCAAAACCTTCTGGAAAAAAATGAACCGTTCAAAAGACTCATAATGCTTCATAGATTATACGTTGGGGTGTGTGCTTTCCAAAATGGGGTCATTTTGTGGAAAATTCCATTGTCCTGGTGCTCCAGGGCCTTCAAAAGTGTAATAGGTGGTTGAGAAAGGATATGTGCGATTTATGCTTGTAGAACGCCTGAAAGTGCTACTTCAATGTTGGGCCTCTGTATATGGCCAGGCTGTGTAAAAGTCTCACACATGTGGTATTGCTATACTCAGGAGGAGTAGCAGAATGCATTTTGGGGTGTCATTTTTGCTATGTATATGCTATGCGTTAGAAATATCTTATAAATGGACAACTTTGTGTAAAAAAAATGCATTTTCATTTTTTCTCCACATTTTCCAAAACCTTCTGGAAAAAATGAACCGTTCAAAAGACTCATAATGCTTCATAGATTATACGTTGGGGTGTGTGCTTTCCAAAATGGGGTCATTTTGTGGAAAATTCCATTGTCCTGGTGCTCCAGGGCCTTCAAAAGTGTAATAGGTGGTGGAGAAAGGATATGTGCGATTTATGCTTGTAGAACGCCTGAAAGTGCTACTTCAATGTTGGGCCTCTGTATATGGCCAGGCTGTGTAAAAGTCTCACACATGTGGTATCGCTACACTCAGGAGGAGTAGCAGAATGTATTTTGGGGTGTAGTTGCAATTATGCATATGCTGTGTGAGAGAAAAAAACTGTTAATATGACCAGTTTGTGTAAAAAAAAAAAAAAATTAAAATTTCCCAAGAATTGTGGGAAAAAAATACAACTTCAAAAAACTCACCACGCCTCTTAGTAAATACCTTGGACTGTCTACTTTCCAAAAAGGGGTAATTTTGGGGTATTTGTACTTTCCTCGCTTGTTAGTGTCTCAAGAAATGAGCTATCCCTTCAGTACATCAGGCGTGATCAGATGTGATAAATTTTCAGTGATTGCCACCATAGTTTGTAGACTCTATAACTTTCACAAAGACCAAATAATATAAACTAATTTGGGTTCATTTTACCAAAGATATGTAGCAGTATACATTTTGGCACAAATTTATGAAGAAAAATTACTTATTTGCAAAATTTTACAATAGAAACTAAAAAAAAGTGTTTTTATTTTAAAAAAATTGCTGTTTTTTGCTTATATCGCAAAAAATAAAAAACCCAGTGGCGATTAAATACCACCAAAAGAAAGCTCTATTTGTGAGAAGAAAATGATAAAAAATTTGTTTGGATACAGTGTAGCATGACTAAGTAATTGTCATTCAAAGTGTGAGAGTACTGAAAGCTGAAAATTGGTCTGGGCGGGAAGGTGCATAAGTGCATGGTATTGAAGTGGTTAACTTAATAGAAATATGTATTTTTTCAACCCGACTAGCTATGTTACTGTTGAAACCAATAAATTGATATCTATGCAGTTTTGATCCAAAAAAAAAAATGTTTCTCCTGAAAAAGTAAAGTAGCCCCCGACTCCCGCTTGATTGAATTTGTATTGACAGCTGGAGCGGGTGTGCTCGTCCCCGGTGCAGGAATGATCAGGCACAGGTAAGTAAAAGGGGGGCTCTGGGGCAGGGGCAGATTCAGGGGGGGGCAACAGGGCAATTGCCCCCCCCCCGAGACCATCTGTCACACTCACTTGCTTGCTCTGTTTTTTGTTTTTTTGCGCCTGATCTCCCGGATTTGGGGACCCGGTACCGGCCGGCCACAGGTCCCCTGGACCACAAACTTGGTACACATGTAGCCCCGTGTCTTCTCTACAAGTGTTCAAAGTTTGGTGTCTGGGAGACCTACAGCCGGGGAGAACCGATTTTTCAAACCCGGGCACTCCTTCCATAGACTCCAA
Source organism: Rana muscosa (assembly GCA_029206835.1). NCBI lineage: Eukaryota > Metazoa > Chordata > Amphibia > Anura > Ranidae > Rana > Rana muscosa. The sequence continues at coordinate 1,045,221,268 of CM055117.1, forward strand.
TGTTAAACGGTAATTTCTCCAGGAACTTTGCGGACCGGTACTGGCCAGTCGTAGGTCCCCTGGACCCCAAACCTGGCACACATGTAGCCCCATGTCTACTCTACAAGTGTGCAAAGTTTGGTGTCTGGGAGACCTACGGCTGGGGAGAACCGATTTTTCAAACCCGGGCACTCCTTCCATAGACTCCCATGTTAAACATCAGTCTAGTCATGGGCACAGTGAAGCATGGGCACAGTGAGGCATGGGCACAGTGAGGCAAAGTGAGGCATGCAGATGGACACCCTAGGCTTATACTCGAGTCAATAAGTTTTCCCATTTTTTCGGGGTAAAATTAGGTGCCTCGGCTTATATTCGGTTCGGCTTATACTTGAGTATATACAGTACTTGTTCTGCGGCTGCCGCTGCCTCTCTGAGTCTCTCTCTCAGTTTCTCACATCAGCTGATCAGTGGCACTGAGAGAGAGACTCGTTTAATGTAGTTACGCGGTGCACTGACACGATACCAGGAGCGGAGGAGGAGGTGGGTGGAGCCTCTTCCCTGCACTCGTTGCTAACGCCTGGGCCGCTCGGCATCTAGCAACGAATGACGTCAGTGAGTCACGTCGGGCCGCTCTGCAGGCAGGTGCGATAGCGTGCGGCTCCACAGACAGGTATGAAAGCATGCGGCTCCGCTTGCGGCGCGGTTTGTGGGCGGGCTGCGCTGTTCGTGGGCAGACCGTGCTGCTCAGTGTGTTGGCAGCACAGGTGAGAGTGAGAGAGCAGGCTTAGTTTGGCAGCTGGCCAATCAGCTAGCCGGGAGCAGGGGAGCAGAGAGATGAGATCATCTCTCACCGCCCGTGCCTGCCCTGTATTCCTGCAGTGACTTCCGCCCTCACTGTGCAGGCAGCAGAGAGATTACATTATCTCTCTGCTGCCTGACTCTGGGAGTCTGGGACACAGCAAGAGACAACCAAAACTACACCTTAGCAGGCAAGTTAGTGACAATCCGCAAGGTGTGGCAGGCGACGTGGCAAATGACAATCTGCATCTGGTGGCAGGTGACGTGGCAAATGACAATCTGCATCTGGTGGCAGGCAAGTGACAATCAGCAAGGTGTGGCAGGTGAGTGGCAAGTAACAATCCGCAAGGTGTGGCAGGTGACGTGGCAAATGACAATCTGCATCTGGTGGCAGGCAAGTAACAATCCGCAAGGTGTGGCAGGTGATGTGGCAAGTAACAATCCGCAAGGTGTGGCAGGTGATGTGGCAAGTGACAATCTGCAACGTGTGGCAAGTGACATGCTCAGGGCTCCCACTAATTGCAGGTGATGGTGGCAAGTGACACACTCGGGGCTCCCACTGATTCTGCATTGAACTATTTAATTTTATATTACAATGTAATAATAGAAATAATGCGCTTCAATCATCCTGACACCATAACAACCATGGTGCCGGGATGATTGAATCGCCGACACCAGCCATTTCCCCGATAAATTTCCCACAAAAAAAACATATTTTTTGGCAGTACCCCTCCTGAGAAAAGACTCTGGATCCGCCCCTGCTCTGGGGCGAAGTGGTTAAAGTAGAATTATAGGGCTCTGGGGGGTTGGTGCACTACAAGAGGTTTTTCACCTCAATGCATTGAGGTGAAAAACCGTGAGGGTTTACAACCCCTTTAATCTCCACTGAGGGTTTTGCCCCATATAAAGAAAAAAAAAAGAAAATACTGCAGAGTTTGAACAAGAATATTTTTTTTCCTATTTTCTGTTATAAAATTTTCAACTAAATAATCTTTCTTCATAAATTTAGGCTAAAATGTATTCTGTCACATATCTTTGGTAAAAATAACCCAAATCAGTGTATATTATTTAGTCTGTGTGAAAGTCTAGCATATATATATTTGAAAATTGGTGAATCCTGATGTATTGACAGCCTATCTCATTTCTTGAGACCCTGAAATGCCAGGACAGTACAAATACTCCCCAAATGACCCTTTTTTGGAAAGTAGACTGCCCAAAGTATTTAGTAAGAGGCATGGCGAGTTTTTTGAACATGTAATTTTTTCGCACAATTTTTTGGATAATGGAGAAATTAAATAATTTTTCCCATTTTTTTAAAAAAAAATTACATACTGTCACCAATGCAGTACAGCATCATCATATGACTGGTGTGACAGTGATCAGTTATACTGACTGGTGACAGTGTGTAAAAATAAATAAATAAATATTTTATTTCAATTTTTTAAGCTTTTTTTTTTTTACACATTTTTTTTCTTAATTCTTTTTTTACATACTGTCTTCAGAGTAGTTCAGCGTTGACCACTGTAACAGTTATCGTTTGAACTGTCATGAATGGCTTTGATTCAAGACTCGTTGTTTACTATTGTAATGCTGTGATTGGCCACAGCTATTCACATGGTTCAGGGTGCTTAATTGGCCCAGGTACCATGTGATAGCTGTGGGCCAATCACAACATCACAATAGTAAGTACGCTGTCATGAATGAAAGCCATTCATGATAGTTTTGCTTACATGTTATCAGGTGATCACTATGATTAGTCATAGCGATAACATGACACGCTGGCCGCTCACAGCTGCAAGGTAGCGAACACTGTGATCCACTGTGTCCACTGGACAAAACGGTGACAGAATTGCGCTGCTGCGTGCCCCGGGGCGTACCAGTGCACATGTGCACTGCGATGTTCGGGTACGTCAGGGTGCCTGGGGAAGCTGCCCGCCAGCAGTAAATGTACTGATGGCAGTTGGCAAGTGGTTAATTTCATACAATATCATGTGACTCCTGTGATTGGCTCACACAGCAGTCACATGATTGGGAGCTAGTCCAGATAGTTCCCAATCACAAGCCTTGACCAACAGCTGTCTGTAACAGCTCGGTCAGTGCTAAGAGCGTGCTGTGAGCATGCTTTCATCACACAACCTCTTGCCACTGTAAACACATATGTGTGGTGGCTGGGTGAATATGCCCCCCTTTCTTGCCACTGCATATATGTGTTACATGGGCAACAAATGATTAAAAAACAGTTATCCTTTATTAGAATTGAAGCACCAGAAACAAAGCACATTGTTCAGTAACTGTGGATTGGACACAACCATTCACTTTTGATGTTGCACTCAAGCAGCAAAATAAAGAGGCATGCCAAGGTATTTTTATTGGTGCCCCAGATGACGTCTCGTGTGATGAAACGCATAGGGCGGAGCGACGTGCTGACATTGTGTGATCCCGAAAGACGTGCGTATATGCTTTGTGTTTGGCTGATGAGGACTTTTGTATAGCGCTATGTTTTATACATTGATGTAAGTGCAATTTTAATAAACACACTGAGAGGGTTTTACACTTTTTGAAGCACTTTCTTTTCTATGTCCTGGGGATGAACCTTTTGGATGATGCTGGAATGATTATTGTCTAAACTGTTTGCCTCTGAAGGTTACCTTCAGAATTGCTCCTGGATGACCCTGGCCAGGTTGTGAGGCCACATGCTCTGCTGACTTCTCTTTAATTAGAGGGTCTTATGTAGCTGGTAAGCCTGCATTTCTTACATAAGAGGTGGTGGTGTCACGGCTTCAATTCCTTTTCGATGTGATGGATGTCGATTTTCTACACGGATTGTTTTGATGGAATAAGAAGAGGATCCATCCCCTGCGTGGGCAAATTTGCGTGTTTTGTGTACCTATTAACCACTTCAGCCCCGGAGGATTTGTCTGCCCAATGACCGGGCCATTTTTTGCGATTCGGCACTGTGTCGATTTAACTGACAATTACGTGGTCGTGCGACGTTGTACCCAAACAAAATTGATTTCCTTTTTTTCCCACAAATAGAGCTTTCTTTTGGTGGTATTTTATCACCTCCGCAGTTTTTATTTTTTGCGCTATAAACAAAAAAAGAGCGACAATTTTGAAAAAAAAAGCAATATTTTTTACTTTTTGCTATAATAAATATCCCCAAAAAATATATAAAAAAACTAATTTCTTTCTCAGTTTAGGCCGATATGTATTCTTCTACATATTTTTGGTAAAAAAAAAAATCGCAATAAGTGTATATTGATTGGTTTGCGCAAAAGTTATAGCGTCTACAAAATAGGGGATCGATTTATGGCATTTTTATTATAATTTTTTTTACAAGTAATGGCGGCGATCTGCGATTTTTATCATGACTGCGACATTATGGCGGACACATCGGACACTTTTGATGCTGTTTTGGGACCATTGTCATTTACACAGCGATCAGTGCTATAAAAATGCACTGATTACTGTGTAAACGGCACTGGCAGTAAAGGGGTTAACCAGTTGGGGGCGAGGAAGGGGTTAAGTGTGTCCTAGGGAGTGATTATAACTGTGTGGGGGCTGGGGTACAAGTGACACAACAGTGATCATTGCTCTCGATGACAGGGAGCAATAGATCAGTGTCCTGTCACTAGGCAGAACAGGGAAATGCCTTTTTTTACAGGCATCTCCCTGTTCTGCAGCTCCGAGACACGCTTGCGGGACCTCGGCGGACATCGAGTCCACGGGTCCCGCGGGCACGGTCATGGAGCTCATGGCAGGGGGCGGTCGGCAAGCGGTTAAAAACTAAAAAAAAAAAGATTTTACAAAAATATAGCGGTACCCTCTTGAGGGCTGCTGTGTGTTGTAGTCCGTCTGTCACCCTGCCCAGCCAGGCCCACAGGTCTCATTCACCCTCAGGTAGAAAACCAGTCCTTGAACTTTTTTTTATTTTTATTGAGGGGAATAAACTTGGATAGGGATGGGATATTCATGAGATGCCTAAACTGATTTGCAGAACCATATAAATGGGACTGACTATATACTTCTCCAGTATATACAACTCCAATCTTCAACTCCGGCACATCACTTGCTTGCACACTATCTCTCCCCAACACCTCCAGCACATCACTTGCTTTCATTTTCCGGACCAGCTAGCACTGATTTGTAGGCCTGACACTGACTCAGCCAGGTCTAGGGTGAATGCTCTTTGCAGGCAGGGACGCGGGCCCCTTTGGTGTAGCAAAAATGTAGGAAGTCCAAGTGCTAGCTGTCCACGTGGCTACTGAGCCCAGTACTACATCTTCAGACCACGCCAGCCCTCCTGGCTGCAGCTGCCTCTCTCTCCACAGTCCATCACACTGGCTCTGCACCCATCTCAGACTGCAATCTCCCAGTCCTCTCAGGCGTATCTTTTTATGATACATTTGTATTGGTATCAGACAGATAAAAGTGTGCAAGGATACACAGTCAGAGCTTATTCACTGCTGTACATCATGAATTGTACACCATTAATTGAATTGCTCGTGCCGTGTGCGCGTCCCTGATCTCATGACACACATATACAGTCAGGTCCATAAATATTGGGGCATCGACACAATTCTAATCTTTTTGGCTCTATACACCACCACAATGGATTTGAAATAAAACGAACAAGATGTGCTTTAACTGCAGACTTTCAGCTTTAATTTGAGGGTATTTACAACCAAATCAGGTGAACGGTGTAGGAATTACAACAGCTTGTACATGTGTCTCACACTTTTTAAGGGACCAAAAGTAATGGGACAATTGGCTGCTCAGTTGTTTCATGGCCAGGTGTGTGTTATTCCCTCATTATCCCATTTACAAGGAGCAGATAAAAGGTCCAGAGTTCATTTCAAGTGTGCTATTTGCATTTGGAATCTGTCGCTGTCAACTCTCAATATGAGATCCAAAGAGCTGCCACTATCAGTGAAGCAAGCCATCATTAGGCTGAAAAAACAAAACAAACACATCAGGGGGCGTGGCTTGGCGCGCGGCGGAGATGGCAGCACACTAGAGGAGCTCCTCAGCACACGCGGCCATTAGAAGCTCTACACCCGACCACAGGCTTTCAGATGCCGGGCAGGAGGCTATACTCAACTCCCCGCTCCCATCTGCGCCGCAACACCAGATCATCCGCAGCGAAAAACATCGCGGACATCTTTAAAACTCAGCACACAGGCCGCAGCGGAACTCCGAGGCCCAAGATGGCGCCGTCGCGACACGAGGGAGACAACAGCGAGGACTCTCAGCCAGCGCCTGTAGATTCTAACAGGGGTAAGCCTGCATCAGATCACCCCTTAACGCTGGCAGATATGTCTGTGATAGCCGTGGACATCAAAGCAACTTTCTCAGCGGCTATCACGGACTTGAAAACGAGCATGATAGTTATCAATGAGAAGATGGCGGTGGTGGAGCATGCAGGTCAACATAGGGACAAGGCCATACACAGGCTAGAGCTAACCACGCAGGCCCAGGCGCAACATTTCATAGATATGAACCGGCACATAGAAGATTTGGACAATAGGGGCAGGAGGTGCAACATTAGGGTGCGGGGGGATCCCCGAATCTGTCGACCATGAGCAAATCGTCCCGGCCCTTACGAGAGTGTTCAACAGTTTACTAGAACGCCAAGAGGACATGGAGATAGACTTTGTACGGGCGCATAGGGCTCTCAGACCCAGAGGCGCTGATTCAGCACCCCCGAGAGACATTATATGTTGCCTGCAGAGCTTTGGCCTTAAAAAATATATTATGCGCAAAGCACGGAGAAATGACAGGATCATTTTTAATGGCGCAACAATAATGCTATTTCAGGATCTGTCTCAGATAACTTTAAGAAACAGATGAGCCCTAAGGGAAAGAGATCTGAAATATTTGTGGCGTTTTCCTTTCGCTCTGACTGTATCTTACAATGGCCACTGTGACAGCAGGAAGGTAAAGTCACCTGGTTGCATCCAGGGGGGTAGATATATTTCTCCCAGATTCAGGCTTTATGCCGACTTATACAACTAGGGAGTTGATGAAGCCCAGCTGAGGCTAGTGGGCTCATGAATGACTCATACCTCTAGGGAGAGTGCTGGGCGTCGTGAGGCAGGGAGTTGATGAGACCAGCTGAAGCCTGTCAGTTCGTTTAAGGCCTCTATAAAAACTCCCAGATTCATTAGATGTTAGCTCATGCCTGGACCCAGACCTGTGTGGACTGTCTAGGGAGAGTGAACCCCTGTGCGGTGAGACAAAGCCTGTGTGGCTATTTGTTTGGACTTTTACTAAACCAGGGACTTAGGGACTAGGACAGCACCAGGCTGATCCCAGTTGTTAGTTTAGGAAACCTGCATGTTTAGTCAGAGGTCAAACTGACCAGGATTTATTTTGTTTGTTTCTTTTTGGCTTTGCTGTGTTTTTGTCACTGTACATAGAGAAATAAACCGCACCTTTTGATTTTGAAAACCACAACCTCCGTCTGCTGGCCCTGTTTTTGTGTGGGGAGCCCAACCAGGGGGTCACACACACCCGCTACCGAGTTAACCCCCTCACAGTTGGTGGAGAACCAGTGGCAGTTTTTTTTAAGCCAGCATGGAGGAGATACTGAAACAGCTGGCTCTAGCAAATGCCAATCAACAGCAGACAAATGCAGGTTTGCAAAGGAGCCTTGCAGCCCAGCAGCAAGCTCATCAACAAGCCCAGCAGCAATCTGAGGCCCGCTTCATAGACCTGTTACAGAAGCAAGAGCAGAGACTACAACAAATGGAAGCAGTAATGCAGCAACGTCCGCAGACCAGTGAGGAAAGCCGTCCCACTAATACCGCGTCCTTTGGGGTGAGTCGTTTATTGACAAAAATGACTGGAGAGGATGATCCAGAGGTATTTTTGACCACATTTGAAAGGACTGCTGAAAGAGAAAAGTGGCCTGAGGAGCAGTGGGCTGGACTGGTGGCTCCTCTGTTAACTGGTGAATCGCAGAAGGCTTACTATGACCTAGAGCCTGACCAAGCAAAAGACTATGTGATGCTAAAAGCTGAAATATTGGCAAGGCTGGGTGTCACCCTGGCTGTCCGGGCTCAGCGTGTGCATAACTGGACTTTCCAGCTTGGAAAACCCCCCAGGTCTCAAATGTATGATCTCATTCACCTGAGCAGGAAGTGGCTACAGCCAGAGACTTTGTCCGCACCGGAGATTGTGGAACGTGTTGTGATGGATCGTTTCTTGAGAGCTCTTCCTACCGCCATTCAAAAGTGGGTAAGCCACGGAGACCCAGAAACGGCCGGTAAACTTGTGGATCGTGTAGAGAGATACTTGGCTACAGAGAACCTGACGGCCTCTTCCAGAGACTCTCGGACTTTCCACCCTAAGACCAGACCATCCCCAGGGGCGGATAAGAGGATTCCAAGGGGTGAGGGTGGAGAGAGTGAGAGGGTGGGAGCTCTACCCCAAGTTTGGCGAGAACAGCCTGGGAAATCAGCGGCTCAAGAGGCCGCAAGAAGGATCGTTTGCTACCGCTGCCGGCAAGCGGGACATATTGCAGCCAATTGCCCGGTTGTGGAGGAACCCATGCAGTGTGACTTTCTGACGGGCAGACGTCAGTCGCTGTGTGCGACAGTCGCATGCACTGCCATTCGAGGAACTGAGAAACATTTATGCAAAATGTGTGTTAATGGTAGAAATGTTGTGGTATTGTTGGATTCAGGTAGCCTTGTGACCCTGATAAAGGCTGAGTTAGTTAAAACAGAGGTCTCTGGGAATAGCAAGGTAGCTGTTATTTGTGTGCATGGGGACACCCGAGAGTATCCAGTGACTACAGTGTGTTTCGAGACCCCCAAAGGTACCCTCTCTCATCCAGTGGGCTTAGTATCTCAGTTACCGCATGACGCCATTGTGGGAAGGGATTTTCCGAAGTTCTGGGAACTGTGGGATGATCCTGAGCCCCCCACTGGTGCCCCTATGTACCAGGAATGTGATAGCCAGAACTCCTCTGAGAGTGGTGAGGACTCTCCAGAATTTCCCTTGTCAGTATTGGCAGGGGAGACTCAAGAAACTGGAGAGGAGCCCACCTCCTCAGACGAAAACCTACCGTCTGTGGAGTTTTCTGATCTGGAGGTTCACAGGGAAAATTTTGCCACAGAACAGTTAAAAGACCCCGCCCTAATAAAGGCACGGGAAAACGTAGTGGAAATAGATGGCGAGTTAGTGAACCCAGATAATACCTGCACTTACCCATACTTCAGCGTAGAGAAGGACCTACTGTATCGGGTGGCAAAAAGGGCAGAAGAAACCGTTGAGCAGCTGGTGGTGCCCAAACCTTACAGGAAGTTGGTGTTGGAGTTGGCCCATGGGCACATTCTTGGAGGTCATCTGGGGACAGAGAAAACCCGAGAGAGGGTATTACAGAGATTCTATTGGCCTGGGGTGATGAAGGACATAGAAAATTATTGTTCCTCCTGCCCTGTGTGTCAGAGGTCGGCCCCGATGCCACATTTCCGTAGCCCGCTGGTCCCTCTACCCATCATTGAGGTCCCGTTTGAGAGAATCGCAATGGATTTGGTAGGTCCTATAATCAAGTCCGCTAGGGGGCACCAGTACATATTGGTTATAATGGACTATGCCACCCGTTATCCAGAAGCGATCCCTCTCAGAAATACCTCGGCCAAAACCATAGCCAAAGAGCTATCTCTTGTTTTTAGCCGGGTGGGTATTTGTAAAGAACTGCTTACGGACCAAGGTACACCCTTTATGTCCCGGGTTATGAAAGAGCTGTGTAAATTGTTCAAAGTGACGCAATTGCGTACATCTGTGTATCACCCCCAAACCGATGGGCTGGTTGAAAGATTCAACAAAACCCTAAAACAAATGTTGAAGAAAGTGGTGGATAGAGATGGAAAGGATTGGGACTGTCTACTTCCTTATTTGATGTTTGCTATTAGGGAGGTGCCCCAATCCTCTACGGGATTCTCCCCCTTTGAGTTACTGTATGGGAGACACCCAAGAGGGCTGTTGGATATTGCCAAGGAAACTTGGGAAAGTGAGAGTTCTCCCCACAGGAGTGTGATTGAGCATGTCGCCCTGATGCAAGATCGAATTGCACAGGTAATGCCCATCGTGAAGGAACATTTGGCCCAAGCGCAGTTGGCACAGCAGAGAGTGTACAACCGTGGAGCAAAGACCCGTACCTTTTCCCCGGGGGATAGGATATTGGTACTTGTCCCTACGGTTGAAAGTAAATTCCTTGCCAAATGGCAAGGCCCCTACGAGATAATGGAAAAAGTGAGCGAAGTGAATTACAAGGTCAGACAACCAGGAAGGCGAAAGCCCGAACAGATATATCACGTTAATCTGTTGAAAGCCTGGAGGGATAGAGAGTCCCTAGTCGCAGAAACTTGGTCACCAGCTCAAACTGGTTGCGTGATTCCGGAGGTTGGAATAGCAGCCACCTTGTCACAACCCCAACAACAGGAGGTTAAGGAGTTTGTGCTTCGCAACAAGGAGGTGTTCTCTGAGCTGCCGGGACAAACATCTGGGGTAGAGCATGATATTATTACCCCGCCCGGTGAAAGGGTGAAGTTAAAACCCTATCGGATCCCAGAGGCCCGACGGGAGGCAATACGGGAGGAAGTACAGAAAATGCTGAACTTAGGGGTGATAGAGGAGTCCCAAAGTGATTGGTCTAGTCCCATTGTGTTGGTGCCTAAACCGGATGGGAGCTGGCGATTTTGTAACGATTTTCGTCAGTTGAACAAAGTTACAAAATTTGACACCTACCCCATGCCACGTATAGATGAGTTGATCGACCGGCTGGGAACAGCCCGATACATGACGACTCTTGACCTCACAAAAGGGTATTGGCAAATTCCCCTGGCCAAGTCGGCCAAAGAGAAAACCGCATTTGTAACCCCAGACGGGGCGTTCCAATATAAGAGAATGCCGTTCGGGTTACAGAATGCGCCGGCCACATTCCAGCGGAAAATGGACCAGATGCTGAGGCCCCATCGGAAGTATGCTGCGGCTTACCTGGATGACGTAATTGTCCATAGCACAGATTGGGCCTCACATCTGCCAAAAGTGCAAGCAGTCCTGGACTCTGTTCGGGAAGCGGGGTTTACGGCTAACCCCAAGAAGTGTACCATTGGGCAGGAGGAGGCCAAATATCTTGGGTACACCATTGGCAGGGGAGTAATAAAACCCCAACTCAACAAAGTCGAGGCCATCCAGAGTTGGCCACGTCCCAACAGCAAGAAGCAGGTACGAGCCTTTCTGGGAATCGCGGGTTATTATCGGCGCTTCATTCCCCACTTTGCTTCTAAGGCTGTGCCCCTAACCAACCTGACGAAAGGGAAAGGGTCGGTCATGATTAAATGGACCCCCGAGGCTGAGGCAGCATTCCAATTCTTGAAACAAGCCTTATGTAGCCAGCCAGTGTTGTACTCACCCGACTTCTCTAAAGACTTTGTCGTACAAAGTGATGCGTCAGATGTGGGGTTAGGAGCAGTATTGTCCCAGGTCTGGAACGGGGAAGAGCACCCAGTCATTTACCTCAGCAGGAAGTTGAAGTCCCATGAGGTAAATTACGCCACGGTTGAAAAGGAATGTTTAGCGGTGAAGTGGGCTCTAGATTCCCTTCGGTACTATCTGCTAGGTAGGCACTTTGACATGGTTACGGATCACGCTCCGTTAAAGTGGATGGCTCAAAACAAGGAGACAAATAGAAGAGTGAATAGGTGGTTCCTGGCCCTACAGGAATTCAACTTCACAGTAAAGCATCGCCCTGGCGTTCAAATGGGGAATGTGGATGCTTTGTCTCGAGTACATGAATGCCTGATTGCTGGTGTTCCAACCCCAAGGTTAAAACAAGAGGGGGGGTATGTGACAGCAGGAAGGTAAAGTCACCTGGTTGCATCCAGGGGGGTAGATATATTTCTCCCAGATTCAGGCTTTATGCCGACTTATACAACTAGGGAGTTGATGAAGCCCAGCTGAGGCTAGTGGGCTCATGAATGACTCATACCTCTAGGGAGAGTGCTGGGCGTCGTGAGGCAGGGAGTTGATGAGACCAGCTGAAGCCTGTCAGTTCGTTTAAGGCCTCTATAAAAACTCCCAGATTCATTAGATGTTAGCTCATGCCTGGACCCAGACCTGTGTGGACTGTCTAGGGAGAGTGAACCCCTGTGCGGTGAGACAAAGCCTGTGTGGCTATTTGTTTGGACTTTTACTAAACCAGGGACTTAGGGACTAGGACAGCACCAGGCTGATCCCAGTTGTTAGTTTAGGAAACCTGCATGTTTAGTCAGAGGTCAAACTGACCAGGATTTATTTTGTTTGTTTCTTTTTGGCTTTGCTGTGTTTTTGTCACTGTACATAGAGAAATAAACCGCACCTTTTGATTTTGAAAACCACAACCTCCGTCTGCTGGCCCTGTTTTTGTGTGGGGAGCCCAACCAGGGGGTCACACACACCCGCTACCGAGTTAACCCCCTCACACCACCTACATATATTACGCTCCCCGGCAGACCTCCCAGAGTTTTGTGAATCGCTGGAAATGGAGCATGTAGCTCTCCCTGAATGGTACGCAGAATTCCTACACACCCCACTAGAAAGGAGCCCCCCGCCTCTCCCTTCATGTCACCTGACTCCAGACTTACTAAAAAAGCCAGGCACGGGCGAGATGGGAGCATCAGACCGGACACACCGGGGAGACATGCGTGGCCTTCCAGAGACCGGAATGCGGAGTGACACTTCGCAACGCTGTTGTCGCTCCCCCTACTCCATGTTTCAGCAACCTTCCTTAAGCTGCCTCACCTCTTCCCCTGCAGAGTGACCTACGATTACATTCTGATCCTCTGCCCTCACTTCCCTTTTCCACGTTGCCCTGTTGGTAATTCATGCCTGACTTGGACTTCTCAAAGTACAGGCGTGCTATCTCCTCCACTTAAATCCCGGTTTGAACCCTTTTCAGAAGCACAGGTTGATACCGACTGTCAGGGACTGTTTGCATTTTTATGCAGCCACTATACCTAATTCCCCACTACGGTCATCCTCATTGAAATAGTGATCGGAGTTTAAACTTTGACCCCTCTAAGGATTTGCCCTGGAAGTGGCTCAATGTTAGTTTCTCCCCAGGTTATACTCTCCAAAACATATTGCCTTATGCCGCGTACACACGATCATTATTCACGGCGGTTAAAAAACCGCCGTGAATAATGACAGGAAAAACGAGGGAACCGCTTGGTTCCCTACACACGGTCGTTTTTCCCATCATTTTTTCTCTTGACGAGAAAAACGACCGTCTGTGGGCTCCGCGGCAGTGTTTCCCTATGGGAAAACTGCCGCGGAAAAAAATGCTGGAAAAAACGACGAGAAAATTTAGAACATGTTCTAATTTTTCTCGTCGTTTTTTATGCCGTTTTTCTCGACGAGAAAAACGACATAAAGCCCACAGACGATCGTTTTTCTCGGCGAAATGAAAAAATGCAGTTTTTCTCGTCGAGAAAAGCGGTCGTGTGTACGCGGCATTAGTTTTATCCAGCTGAGTATATATATTTTGCCAGTTACAGAGCCCACCTTTTCACCCCGAGAGGAGTATCCTTGCCCCCTGAGTGGTTTGTCCCTACTGTGCCCAGATATCCCAGCTCCTACCGAGCACTTCAATTACCTTGCAGATTAATTATGGTAGACTTTAGGTGCACTTGGTCCTTCATTTCCTGCTAACAGGGATCCATATATGTACAGACTTTATGTATATTATGCAATCCACTGCCCTATGGGCTAGAAGGAGGCTATAATCGCACTTACTTTTGTTGCTCCCTTTTCTGTGAGCGGTTGTTTATTTTTGCCTAGAAAATGTAGTATACACCTTGGTCGGGTGTACAATACACTGAATTGTTTAATATGTTTTGTCTAAATTGGTCGTGTGTGCGATGACTGGGAGGATCCTTTCATTTGGTTAGGTCTTCCTTGGCATTGCTCTTCTGGGTGGGCTGTCGTCGGGTCGTTTTCGTCTCCCGGCGACCCCACAGAGGGCTCCTTGCTCCCCCTTTCAGAGGCAGGGATCTCTACTGAAAGTTGGCGAGTGCCCCTTCCTGGGAGGGTTTTGACCATCCAGGAGGGGGGACGGTTTCTACGCCATCCTCTTGTTGTGTCTCTCTATTTTGATTTTCTATCTCTTTATAAATCTCTGTCTCTCTTTTCTCTCTCCCCTTTTTCTAATACCATTTTTTTTCTTTTTTTTTCTTTACCCAAAAAGTATTTCTCTACAGTGTTGTTGGATTGTTGTCTTAGTCTTCAAACACAGATACTAAACTCCACAGTGTAGTTTTCATTTTGTTCTATTGCAGAGTAATCCGGGGGTCACCTCCTTCTGCCCCCCCTCCCATGGCTTACTCTTCTCTGGGGCGACACCCCACGATGATCTCGCATAACATCAGGGGCCTGAACATCCTGGAGCGCTGCTCCACTCTCCTGAAGGAACTCAGGAAACGTAGGCCCCATTTTGTATTTCTTCAAGAGACCCACTTCAAAACCCGCCATATACCAAAACTCACAGATTCGTATTTCACCAGAGCGTTTCACGCCACGAATGATGAATCTAAAACTAAAGGGGTATCCATACTGATCAGTAGGGATGCTCCTTTTGAGTTGTCGGAACAACTTTGCGATACGCAGGGTAGATTTGTGTTTTTAAAGGGTACATATGCAGGCACACCTGTAACATTTGCGAATGTATACTTCCCAAATAGAGCTCATGTCAAGTTCTGTCAGAACATGGTCAGAGAACTCCAAGGGTTTGCGACAGGCTGCACGATTCTTGGGGGGGATTTTAATGTGCCTCTGAATCCCCTCTTGGATACGTCCAATGGCAAGACATGTATCACTTACAAGATCCTCAAGAAGATCAAATCGCTATTGCAATCCTTACAATTGGTTGACACTTGGCGCTTTCTTGACCCAGACGGCCGAGACTACACCCATTTCTCTATACCCCATTCAAGAAATGCCAGATTAGATTATCTGTTCATAACACAGAGGGATCTTCCCAGAGTTTCGGGAGCACATATAGGTCTTCAGACGATCTCAGATCATTCCCCCGTATCCCTTTCGCTAGACATGTTGCACGCGACTAAACAACAACCCACTTGGCGCCTGAACGCCTCGCTACTGACTGACCCAGACCTACTACCCAAAATCACCACCGAACTGACAGACTTTTTCAAACCTAACGTCACCCCAGGGATGGATCCTCTGGTTGTATGGGAGGCCCATAAATGCACTATTAGAGGGATGTTGATTGCAATGGGTTCTAAACGCAAAAAAGAAAGGGAAGCCATCATTCGGAATCTGATCGCGACGATCAATTCCTTAGAGGCACAGCACAAGCAATCTTTGTCGATAGACTCTGCTACTCAGCTGTTAGAGACTAGAAAGGAATTACAGTTGATACTCGACTCGTGGGCGAAGCGCATGTTGTTTTTCAAAAACAAAATTTATTACGAATCCGGGAATAAGACGGGCAGAGTACTGGTCAGAGCCTTGAAGGCACATGCTTCCTCCAACAACATTGCTAGCATCAGAAACCCTGCGGGGAAACTGGATGTTGCGTCGGAAGCAATTGCGGGACATTTTCATAGTTTCTACTCTAAGCTTTATAACTTAGCCCCCCAACATAAACAACCTCATATGGAAGGGGACAGAACACAGATTATCCAGGAGTATCTAGTCAAGAGTGGTCTTCCAGCTATTTCAGAGCTTGACTCTACTTCACTGGAAACACCAATCTCCTCCCTGGAGCTCAGACAGACTATTAAACAGCTCAAATCTGGCAAGAGCCCAAGACCGGACGGGTACTCGGCAACCTATTATAAGACCTTTATTGATATCTTGACTGAGCCTCTGAAAGAAGCTCTGAACTCCCTGTCTGAGCCCAGGGAGAACACTCCCGATTTCCTGACCGCACACATAACAGTGATTCAGAAACCAGGGAAAGACCCCGGGGAATGCGCTAGCTATAGGCCCATTTCCCTGTTGAACTTAGTTGTGAAGTTGTTCGCGAAGGTCCTGGCCTTGAGGCTGGGCCCACTTCTGCCAAAACTGATAGGTTTAGAACAGGTGGGCTTTATGCCTGGCAGGGAAGCAAAAGATAACGTCACCAAAGCGTTGCTCCTGACTCACGCGGCAAAAATACGAAAAAGCGAAGGCTTTCTCCTCTCTACGGATGCGGAGAAGGCCTTTGATCGGGTGGCATGGGACTTCATGATAGCGGTGTGTGACCGGGTAGGCCTGGGACCGCGCATACTGTCGTGGATCTCAGCATTATATAGGAATCCCTCTGCGTTCCTAAAAATAAATGGCACTTTGTCAAAAAAGATATCCATCTCTAACGGAACCAGACAGGGTTGCCCATTGTCGCCTCTGTTGTTTATTCTCTCATTGGAACCCTTTATCAGGACGATACAGGGCAATCCTGCGATTCATGGCTTCCAGATTCAAGATAGAGAGTTTAAAACGGCGGCCTACGCGGATGACCTTTTATTCTTCCTGACCGACCCAACCTTGACCATCCCTAACCTCTTAAAAGAATTTGCCCACTTTGGTTATCTAGCAAATTTAAAGATAAATTACTCGAAATCTGAAGCCCTAAATATTTCACTCCGCCCTTCGGTACTTAGGAACATGGTTGACCCCACAACTACAATCTATATATGAGGTAAATTACCCCCCCATGCTCAAAACATGCGAAACAGATCTCAACACTTGGCATCTAGGCACCTTCTCATGGTTTGGTCGGGCGGCCATCATCAAGATGGTGGTCTTACCTAAAATCCTTTACTTGATGCGCACCATACCTGTCAAGATCCCTCCGAAATTCTTTAAAGCATTAAACTCCATCATTTTGAAATTTCTATGGCAACACAAAAAACCGAGGTTAAAATGACCTACTCTGATGAAGCCTAAAGATTTGGGTGGGATTAATCTACCAAATTTTAAAAATTATTATTACGCGGCACATGTAGCCAGGGTCATTGATTGGCACTGCCACGATGACACGAAGGACTGGGTTAAGCTAGAGGCGACCTTGTGCACGTTCCCACTCACGCTCTCACCATGGATCCCAGGGTCGGGTCTTTCCTCCAACCTAAAAAGCTGTCCGATCACGTATACTACATTAGACATTCTGAGAACACTAGTTAAAAAAAAGACGGATATCACCACGATCCCCAGCCCTATGACCCCGCTGAAGGACAACCCTGACTTTCCCCCAGGTATACTTAACTCCACGCTCCACTCAGGGACGAAAGATACCTCCCTAAGAGTAGGTGAATGCTTTCTGGGTTCTAGGGTCAGAGACTGGACATCTCTCAAGACAGAGTGCGAATTACCCCATCTAAAACAGTGGACATACTTTCAGATCCGGAGCTACCTAGGCAAGTTTAGAAGCCCTCAGGATCTTTACAGACCTCTGACCGCCCTGGAAGCGGCCTGTCACAGCAAATCCCCAGTGTTTAAGGCCACCTCTCTGGCATGCTCCTGGTTGCAATATCCCGGAGTAGCTGGGGAGAATGCGCATAGAGAAGAATGGGGCCGAGACCTAGACTTAGAGATATCAGACGAACAATGGAGATATGCATGCATCTTGGTTCACAAATGCTCCATAAGTACTAAACTGCAGGAAACAAGCTACAAATTGCTGACACGATGGTACCACACGCCTGTAAGACTTCACAGATGGGATAGCCAAAAATCTGAGATATGTTGGAGGTGTCAAACTGAAAGGGGCACGTTAGCTCACATTTGGTGGCACTGTACTCTGATCACAAGCTACTGGTCAGAAGTTCGGAAACTGATTAAACAGATCACTGAAACTAAGCTAAACCTAGATGCTGCATGTTGCCTGCTACATATATCGAGTTTTTCCCTTAAGAGATACAAACATTTCTTGACAAAACACCTTCTGAATGCGGCCAAATCCATTATTCCCCTGTATTGGAACTCGACTCGAGTCCCATCCATTTCTGAATGGCTCAATAAAGTGGAGGAAATAGCCTCCATGGAAGATACCCTGGCCCAGGACGGTAGTGACGCAAAGAAGTTTTGCGACACCTGGCAGCCGTGGTTCGATTTTAGGTATTCTCAGGAATATATGCATGTGGGTGCGAACACACCCCCCTAAGAGTATTTGATTTGGTGATTTCCCCTACGGTTGACCCCCGGAGGCTGACCGCCTTTTAGGACCGATCCGACTACACTCTGGAGTAAGTGCAATATCCCCTTCTTCTAACACTACCTCTCTTCGCTTCTCCCCACTTTCTCTTTCCCTTTTCTTAAATCGAAACGCTGCTACAATTGAGATAGCGGATGTTGACAATAATGTTTGATCAGAAAGTACTGACCAATAGTATTCATTTATCCCTTATATCTAGAAGACAATGTTACGTTCTAACTTTTTCACTTTATACAGATTGGCATTATTTCCTATGCTGCATATTCAGAAGACTGGATATACCATGTAATGTCGTCATTTCTTTACTAACCATTCAATACTTTCACTGGCAGTCGTGGCTCGTACCCATGACTGTCACCTGACGGCACTCTTCAGCTAGGCGCTAATATTGACTTTTGCCACATTGTACTGACTTGATCGCAATGTTTGCAGCTACATCTGCGTTCTTGGATATGTGCACTCCTGTATTGTTTTCATTCTTTTTCTTAATAAATTCTTTGAATGAAAAAAAAAAACCAAACCCATCAGAGAGATAGCAAAAACATTAGGTGTGGCCAAATCAACTGTTTGGAACATCCTTAAAAAGAAAGAACGCACCGGTGAGCTCAGCAACACCAAAAGACCCGGAAGACCATGGAAAACAACTGTGGTGGATGACCGAAGAATTATTTCCCTGGTGAAGAAAACACCCTTCACAACAGTTGGCCAGATCAAGAACACTCTCCAGGAGGTAGGTGTATGTGTGTCAAAGTCAACAATCAAGAGAAGACTTCACCAGAGTGAATACAGAGGGTTCACCACAAGATGTAAACCATTGGTGAGCCTCAAAAACAGGAAGGCCAGATTAGAGTTTGCCAAACAACATCTAAAAAAGCCTTCACAGTTCTGGAACAACATCCTATGGACAGATGAGACCAAGATCAACTTGTACCAGAGTGATGGGAAGAGAAGAGTATGGAGAAGGAAAGGAACTGCTCATGATCCAAAGCATACCACCTCATCAGTGAAGCATGGTGGTGGTAGTGTCATGGCGTGGGCATGTATGGCTGCCAATGAAACTGGTTCTCTTGTATTTATTGATGATGTGACTGCTGACAAAAGCAGCAGGATGAATTCTGAAGTGTTTCGGGCAATATTATCTGCTCATATTCAGCCAAATGCTTCAGATCTCATTGGACGGCGCTTTACAGTGCAGATGGACAATGGCCCGAAGCATACTGCAAAAGCAACCAAAGAGTTTTTTTAAGGGAAAGAAGTGGAATGTTATGCAATGGCCAAGTCAATCACCTGACCTGAATCCGATTGAGCATGTATTTCACTTGCTGAAGACAAAACTGAAGGGAAAATGCCCCAAGAACCAGCAGAAACTGAAGACAGTTGCAGTAGAGGCCTGGCAGAGCAGCACCAGGGATGAAACCCAGTGTCTGGTGATGTCTATGCCTTCCAGACTTCAGGCTGTAATTGACTGCAAAGGATTTGCAACCAAGTATTAAAAAGTGAAAGTTTGATTTATGATTGTTAATCTGTCCCATTACTTTTGGTCCCTTAAAAAGTGGGATGCACAGATACAAACTGTTGTAAATCCTACACCGTTCACCTTATTTGGATGTAAATACCCTCAAATTAAAGCTGAAAGTTTCATTTCAAATCCATTGTGGTGGTGTATAGAGCCAAAAATATTAGAATTGTGTCGATGTCCCAATATTTATGGACCTGACTGTACGTAGCAAACGAGTATCTGTTTTCAAGTCACGTCAACAAAATCATTTTATACAAAGTTTTCTGTACAAACATAAACATTTTGCTTTTATTATGAGATAAACATCCACAGGGTTAATTGGCCCCATATAAATGGCAAAGTGGTATTTATAAACAGAAGTCTGCTTTGCATTTGTTCCAAATGAATGAATGACTGCAGATGAGTAGGGATGAGCTCGGTGTTCGAGTCGAACATCGGCTGTTCGATCGTTCGACGAAGATCGAACGATTTGGGCCGTTCGCGCCTAATTCGAGTGACGCGAACGGCCCACAATGCACTACGCCATCGCAGTGTCATCCAGGCGCTGTGATTGGCCAAGCATGCACTGTGACCCCGCATACTTGGCCAATCACAGCGCCGGCAGCGAGGAGAGCAATGATTGGCCACAGGCAGGATGCCTGTGGCCAATTATTGCTGAGGGTGTTTAGTACACGCCCCACACTATAAAAGGCCGCCAACACGGCGGCCTAGTGTAGTGTGTTCCGGAGCAGGGAAAGAGAAGCATAGGCAGGGACAGTGACATTTATTTTTTCTTGCTTAACCTGGATTCCTTTAGTTTAGGGAAAGAGAAGGATAGGTAGGGAGAGTGTCAGTGTGTTTTACTGTGCTAATCCTTGTTTCTAGGGACAGGGAAGGACAGTGAGGGAAATTCTCCTTGTGCTATAGTGTGCTAAAGCATTGATCATCAACCATCTTTAAAAAATCATTTTTTCTAGGGACAGAAAACTATAGGTAGGGAGAGTGTCAGTGTGTTTTACTGTGCGAATCCTTGTTTCTAGGGACAGGGAAGGACAGTGAGGGAAATTCTCCTTGTGCTATAGTTTTCTAAAGCATTGATCATCAATCAGCTTTAAAAAACATTTTTTCTAGGGACAGAAAACTATAGGTAGGAAGAGTGTCAGTTTCTTTCTCTGTGATAATCCTTGTTTCTAGGGACAGGGAAGGACAGTGAGGGAAATTCTCCTTGTGCTATAGTGTGCTAAAGCATTGATCATCAATCAGCTTTAAAAAAACATTTTTTCTAGGGACAGAAAACTATAGGTAGGAAGAGTGTCAGTTTCTTTCACTGTGATAATCCTTGTTTCTAGGGACAGGGAAGGACAGTGAGGGAAATTCTACTTGTGCTATAGTGTGCTAAAGCATTGATCATCAATCAGCTTTAAAAAAACATTTTTTCTAGGGACAGAAAACTATAGGTAGGAAGAGTGTCAGTTTCTTTCACTGTGATAATCCTTGTTTCTAGGGACAGGGAAGGACAGTGAGGGAAATTCTACTTGTGCTATAGTGTGCTAAAGCATTGATCATCAATCAGCTTTAACCACTTAACGACCGCCCACCGCCGATTTACGTCGGCAGAATGGCACCGACAGGCAGAATCACGTAGATCTACGTGATCGCCTTTGTGCAGTTGGGGGGTCCATCAGGACCCCCCTTCACTGCAGTGAGCGGCCGTTAAGTGTTCGGGAGCGATCAGGCATGAGGGGGCGGCCGCTCGATTCCGCCCCCCCCCTCGCGATCGCTCCCGGCCAATGAAAATGCTTCCTCCGCCATGTGATGTAAACACAGGCTGGAGGAAGTGATGTCATCTCCCTCGCCGCGGTCTTTTCGTTCCCGGCGCCGAGGAGAGAAGACAGAGGTTAGTGCTCCAACAGTCCACTGACACGTAGGTACACATAGGCACACAAATCACCCCCCAGTCACCCCCAGATCACCCCCCAGGTCACCCCAAAGCCCCCAATCACAGTGTCACTGATTGCAGTGATCATTTATTTTACTGATCACTGCATTTAGTGTCATCTGTGATTGTAAAAAGTTGCAGGGCAGTTAGGATTAGGCCCCTTTAGGTCCAGGGTAGCCCCCTAACCCCCCCCCTAATAAAGGTTTAACCCCTTGATCACCCCCCCAGGTAACCCTTTCACCCCCTAACTTCAGCGTCACTAAGCGATTGTTTTTCCGATCGCTGTATTCGTGTAGCTGGTGTTTGAGATAGGCAGTTATTTTTTTTTAGGTTCGCCGCAGGTTTTTATTAGTGTCAGGTACCCCCATATATTATTTTAACCCCCTGATTGCTCCTAGAGTTAACCCTTTCACCAGTGATCGCCGTATAAGCATCACTGGTGTCACTGGTTAGCCAGTAAGTTATTTAGTTATTTAGGTTACCCGTCAGGTTTTTATATAGTGTCGGGTACCCCCATATTTAACCTAATAAAGGTTTTAACCCCCTGATTGCCCCTAGTTAACCCTTTCACCAGTGATCACCATATAAAGGTTACGGGTGACGCTGGTTGATTAGTTTGCTTTTTATAGCATCAGGGCACCCGCTGTATATAACCCAATAAAGGTTTAACCCCCCTGATCGCCCGGCGGGTGAGATCAATTAGGTTTTAGCGCCAGAGAGGGTCTGCGTCGCCCCAGGCAGTGTTAGGTTAGTGCCAGTAACGCTAACACCCACGCGCAAAGCATACACCCCCCTTAGTGGTATAGTATCTGATCAGATCTATACTAGCATCCCCAGCGGTTTAGGGTTCCCAAAAACGCAGTGTTAGCGGGATCAGCCCAGATACCTGCTAGCGCCTGCGTTTAGCCCCTCCGCCCAGCCCAGCCCAGCCCACCCAAGTGCAGTATCGATCGATCACTGTCACTTACCAAACACAACACACATAACTGCAGCGTTCGCAGAGACAGGCCTGATCCCTGCGATCGCTAACAGTTTTTTTGTAGCGTTTGATATATTTGCTGACGACAGTCAGGTGCTTTTTTTCCTGTGAATCTTACTAGTGTATCCCTAAATTTAGAGCCCAAAATGGCAAGACGAAGGTACACTAGTAAAGAGGCCTACGAGATTCTGAGCATGACAGATAGTGAAGAGGAGGTCACGTATCTGTCAGATTCAGGCTCAGAATATCTTCCCGTAGAAGACAGTGACGTCAGCGGCCCCACGTCAGATAGCTCTGACGACGAAGTTGAGGTCCCTGCTAAGGTCAGGTGTACCCGATCCCGATCTTCTGAGGTTGTTGAGGAGCAAGAACCGCAGGTCTCTCGTATCATGGAGCAGAGTAGTACTAGCGCCGCTATTCCTTCTGGTGAACTGGCAAGCACCAGCGGCCTAGTACAGCCTGGACGTACATCCAGCACTGCAGTAACACTTGGTGACGTGGCGAGTCCCATAAGTGCAGTTCAAGCTGGCGAGGTGGCAAGCACAAGTAGTGTCCCGCTGCCACCAAGAAGACAAAGGCAGGCCCGTCGTGCCCATACTGCCCTTCCTGCAGAATTCGCCTATCCTGATTGGGTCCCCACCACTTCTGCAGAACCCGTACTTCCCCCATTCACTGCCCAACCCGGTATTCAGGTGGAAACAGCTGATTTTATTCCAATTGATTTTTATTCGCTGTTTTTCACGGAAGATCTCTATAGATCTATTGTGGACCAGAGTAATTTATATGCTGGTCAATTTATCGCCGCTAATCCCCAGTTGCCTTCCATTGCCAAAGATTGGAAACCAATTACGGTTTCCGAATTTAAGACCTTTCTGGGCCTTTCCCTCAACATGGGCACACATAAATTTCCGTCATTGCGTGCTTATTGGTCCACGCACCCAATTGACCACATGCCCGTGTTCTCTGCCTCCATGTCCAGGGCACGATACGAGCAGATTTTGCGGTTCATGCACTTCAACGACAATGAACTTTGTCGTCCACGTGGGGACCCTGAATACGACCGGCTCTATAAAATTCGGCCCCTCATAAACCACTTCAACGAACGTTTTGCAGCCTTGTTTACTCCCGATCAAGTTGTCTGCGTTGATGAGTCCCTGATTAAATTTTCTGGCCGCTTGTCTTTCAAGCAGTACCTTCCCAGCAAGCGTGCCAGATACGGGGTCAAGCTCTACAAGTTCTGTGACAGGGCAACAGGCTATGTAGTCACAGAACTTTACGGTTTATGAGGGAAAAGATAGTCAGATTGAGTCGGTCAACTGCCCGGATTACATAGGGAGCGCTGGCAAGATAGTGTGGAACTTGGTGTCACCCTTATTCGGAAAGGGGTACCACTTGTATGTGGACAATTATTACACGAGCGTGCCACTGTTTAGTCACTTGTTTGATCATCAGATTGGAGCATGTGGCACCGTGCGACCTAATCGCCGGGGCTTTCCCCAGCGGCTTGTAGATGCCCGTCTTAGGCTGGGGGAGAGAGCCTGCTTGAAGTGTAATAACTTGCTCGCTATGAAGTGGAGGGACAATAAGAATGTTTTCCTTCTTACCTCCCTTCATGCAGACACGACAGTCCAAATTCGTACGGCGACTGGTGTTGTGGAGAAACCCCTCTGTGTCCACGAATATAACCAAAATATGGGAGGGGTGGACCTCAACGACCAGTTGATGGCGCCGTATCTAATTGACCGTAAGGCGAGACGCTGGTACAAAAAAGTGTCTCTATCATTATTCCAATTGGCTTTGCTGAACGCTCATGTGCTATACAGAGCTTCAGGCGGGACGTTATCTCTTCTAAAATTCCAGAATGAGATAGTCACAGAACTCCTGTATCCAGGCGGTTCTGCACCTCACCATCCCCAACCAAATGCAGTAAGCCGGCTGCATGAGAGGCATTATTCGTATGTCCTCCCGAGTACCCCTACCCAAAGCCCCCCCCAAAAAAGATGTCGTGTCTGTAGCAAATGCGGATTTAGGCGTGACACCCGTAGTTTTTGTCCACTCTGTCCTGACAAGCCTGGTCTTTGCCAAGGTGAATGTTTTGAACGCTACCACTCAAAAGTGAAGTTTTAGCGTAGGGTACAGCATTTCACAGACAAGGACACACTTACACAGGGTCTCCCAAGATGCCATTACATTTTGAGAGACCCGAACCATTACAGTTGTAAAGTTACAAAAAAAAGTGTAAAAAAGAAAAAAAAAACCGTAAAAAACAAAACACAAAAAAAATATAAAATAAAAAAAACAAAAATAGTTGTCGTTTTATTGTTCTCTCTCTCTCTATTTTCTCTCTATTGTTCTGCTCTTTTTTACTGTATTCTATTCTGCAATGTTTTATCATGCTTGCTTTTCAGGTATGTAATTTTTTGTTTTCAGGTGCGCCATTCAACTGCAGCGCGGAATTATTTATCTTGACAGCAACAGCGTTTGCTCCCACGATACATAAAGCCGTGACTCCAGTGCTGTAGGAGGTGATTTCACCACCACAGTTAAAAAAAAGAGCATATATGCCGAAGCATGGGGGCAGCAGGGGCGGAGGAGCGATTTTGCTCCTAATGCCGCGTACATACGGTCGAAATTCCGACGGAGGCCTGCCCGTGGAAAATTCCGACCGTGTGTACGCGGCATAACTTTTTTGCGGGAGGATGCCCCCATGCTTCGGCATATATATATTTTAGGCACAGGTTGCGTTAAAACATTTTTTTTATTTTTTACTAGGTTTTGTTTTGGTATTTGCTTTGCAGGTATGGCATGGTAAGGTCTTACTGTTGTACTGTAATGTTACTTTGTTTTAATGTTAACCACCATTTGCTTACATAAAGCCGTGACTCCAACGCTGTAGGAGGTGATTTCACCACCACAGTTAAAAAAAAGAGCATATATGCCGAAGCATGGGGGCAGCAGGGGCGGAGGAGCGATTTTGCTCCTAATGCCGCGTATATACGGTCGAAATTCCAACGGAGGCTTGCCCGTGGAAAAGTCCGACCGTGTGTACGCGGCATAACCTTTTATGCCGCGTACATACGGTCGAAATTCCGACGAAGGCTTGACCGTGTGTACGCGGCATAACTTTTTTGCGGGAGGATGCCCCCATGCTTCGGCATATATGCCCATCATTAGAAGTGGGTGGATGAAGGGAGGTATTCTAATGGTGGGCATACCCACCAATCAATCTCTTTTTTTCGTTCAGCCAATAGGCTGTATGAAAAAAAAGATTACAATACATGTCCAACAAGGACCAGCAACGTACTGGTATGTTGCTGGACTTTGAATGTTTATACCAGAATGATGCCTGCGGGTTTAGGTATCATCTTGGTATCATTCTTTTCAGCCAGCAGCCGGCTTTCATGTAAAAGCAATTCTAGCAGATAATTAGCCTCTAGACTGCTTTTACAAGCAGTGGGAGGGAATGTCCCCCCCCCCCCCGGATATAAAAAGCGCCATTGGGAAATTGGGAAAGCATTTTATCACACCGATCTTGGTGTGGTCATATGCTTTGAGGGCAGAGGAAAGATCTAGGGTCTAACCCCCCAATTTTTTTCAAAAAAAGAGTACCTGTCACTACTTATTGCTATCATAGGGGATATTTACATTCCCTGAGATAACGATAAAAATGGTAAAAAAAATAAAATATGGAAGGCACAGTTTAAAAATAAAATAAAAAAGCCAAATAAATAATAAAAAAAAAAAAAAAAAAAAAAAAAAGCACCACTGTCCCCCCCTGCTCTTGCGCAAAGGCGAACGCAAGCGTCGGTCTAGCGTCATATGTAAACAGCAATTGCATCATGCATGTGAGGTATCACCGCGAAGGTCAGATCGAGGGCAGTCATTTTAGCAGTAGACCTCCTCTGTAAATCTAACGTGGTAACCTGTAAAGGCTTTTAAATGCTTTTAAAAATGAATGTAGTTTGTCGCTGCTGCGCGTTTGTGCGCAATTTTAAAGCATGTCGTGTTTGGTATCCATGTACTCGGTCTATGATCATCTTTTTTATTTCATCAAACATTTGGGCAATATAGTGTTTTTTAGTGCATTAAAAATAAAAAAGTGTGTTTTTCCCCCAAAAAATGCGTTTGAAAAATCGCTGCGCAAATACTGTGTGGAAAAAAAAAATGCAACACCCACTATTTTAATCTGTAGGGCCTTTGCTTTAAAAAAATATATAATGTTTGGGGGTTCAACATAATTTTCTTGCAAAAAAAAAATTTTTTTCATGTAAACAAAAAGTGTCAGAAAGGGCTTTGTCTTCAAGTGGTTAGAAGAGTGGATGATGTGTGACATAAGCTTCCTAATGTTGTGCATAAAATGCCAGGACAGTTCAAAACCCCCCCAAATGACCCCATTTTGTAAAGTAGACACCTCAAGCTATTTGCTGAGAGGCATGTTGAGCCCATTGAATATTTATTTTTTTTGTCCCAAGTGATTGAATAATGACCAAAAAAAAAAAAAAATGTACAAAAAGTTGTCACTAAATTATATATTGCTCAAACATGCCATGGGCATATGTGAAATTACACCCCAAAATACATTCTGTTGCTTCACCTGAGTACGGGGATACCACATGTGTGGGACTTTTTGGGAGCCTAGTCGCGTACGGGACCCCAAAAACCAAGCACCGCCTTCAGGATTTCTATGGGTGTTAATTTTTGATTTCACTCCTCACTGCCTATCACAGTTTCGGAGGCCATGGAATGCCCAGATGGCACAAAACCCCCCCAAATGACCCCATTTTGGAAAGTAGACACCCCAAGCTATTTGCTGAGAGGTATGTTGAGTATTTAGCAGATCTCGCTTTTTGTCACAAAGTTTTGAAAATGTAAAAAAAGAAAAAAAAAAGAAAAAAAAATGTCTTTCTTAATTTTCAAAAACAAATGAGAGCTGTAAAATACTCACCATGCCTCTCAGCAAATAGCTTGGGGTGTCTACTTTCCAAAATGGGGTCATTTGTGGGGGTTTTGGGCTATTTTGACATTTTATGGCCTTCAAAACTGTGATAGGTAGTGAGGAGTGAAATCAAAAATTTATGCCCTTAGAAACCTTGAAGGCGGTGCTTGATTTTTGGGGTCCCGTACGCGGCTAGGCTCCCAAAAAGTCCCACACATGTGGTATCCCCGTACTCAGGAGAAGCAGCAGAATGTATTTTGGGGTGTAATTTCACATATAACCATGGCATGTGTGAGCAATATATCATTTAGTGACAACTTTTTGTACATTTTTTTTTTCTTTTTGTCATTATTCAATCATTTGGGACAAAAAAAAAAAATATTCAATGGGCTCAACATGCATCTCAGCAAATAGCTTGGGGTGTCTACTTTCCAAAATGGGGTCATTTGGGGGGGTTTTGTGCCATCTTGGCATTTTATGGCCTTCAAAACTGTGATAGGTAGTGAGGAGCGAAATCAAAAATGTATGCCCTTAGAAACCTTGAAGGCGGTGCTTGGTTTTTGGGGTCCCGTACGCGGCTAGGCTCCCAAAAAGTCCCACACATGTGGTATCCCCGTACTCAGGAGAAGCAGCAGAATGTATTTTGGGGTGTAATTTCACATATGCCCATGGCATGTGTGAGCAATATATCATTTAGTGACAACTTTGTGCAAAAAAAAAAAAGTTTGTCATATTCCCGCAACTTGTGGCAAAATATAAAATATTCCATGGACTGAACATGCCTCTCAGTAAATAGCTTGGGGTGTCTACTTTCCAAAATGGGGTCATTTGGGGGGGTTTTGTGCTATTTTGGCATTTTATGGCCTTCGAAACTGTGATAGGTAGTGAGGAGTGAAATCAAAAATTTGCGCCCTTAGAAATCCTGAAGGCGGTGCTTGGTTTCCGGGGTCCCGTACGTGGCTAGGCTCCTAAAAAGTCCCACACATGTGGTATCCCCGTACTCAGGAGAAGCAGCAGAATGTATTTTGGGGTGCAATTCCACATATAACCATGGCATGTGTGAGCAATATATCATTTAGTGACAACTTTTTGTAATTTTTTTTTTTTTTTGTCATTATTCAATCACTTGGGACAAAAAAAAAAAATATTCAATGGGCTCAACATGCCTCTCAGCAATTTCCTTGGGGTGTCTACTTTCCAAAATGGGGTCATTTGGGGGGGTTTTGTACTGCCCTGCCATTTTAGCACCTCAAGAAATGAAATAGGCAGTCATAAATTTAAAGCTGTGTAAATTTCAGAAAATGTACCCTAGTTTGTAAACGCTATAACTTTTGCGCAAACCAATAAATATACGCTTATTGACATTTGTTTTACTAAAGACATGTGGCTGAATACATTTTGGCCTAAATGTATGACTAAAATTGAGTTTATTCGATTTTTCTTATAACAAAAAGTAGAAAATATCATTTTTTTTCAAAATTTTCGGTCTTTTTCTGTTTATATCGCAAAAAATAAAAATCGCAGAGGCAATCAAATACCATTAAAAGAAAGCTCTATTTGTGGGAATAAAAGGACGCAAATTTCGTTTGGGTACAACATTGCATGTCCGCACAATTTACAGTTAAAGCAGCGCAGTGCCGAATCCCAAAAACAGGCCTGGTCCTAATGGCCCGAAATGGTCCGGGGCTTAAGTGGTTAAAAAAACATTTTTTCTAGGGACAGAAAACTATAGGTAGGAAGAGTGTCAGTTTCTTTCACTGTGAGAATCCTTGTTTCTAGGGACAGGGAAGGACAGTGAGGGAAATTCTCCTTGTGCTATAGTGTGCTAAAGCATTGATCATCAATCAGCTTTAAAAAAACATTTTTTCTAGGGACAGAAAACTATAGGTAGGAAGAGTGTCAGTTTCTTTCACTGTGATAATCCTTGTTTCTAGGGACAGGGAAGGACAGTGAGGGAAATTCTACTTGTGCTATAGTGTGCTAAAGCATTGATCATCAATCAGCTTTAAAAAAACATTTTTTCTAGGGACAGAAAACTATAGGTAGGAAGAGTGTCAGTTTCTTTCACTGTGATAATCCTTGTTTCTAGGGACAGGGAAGGACAGTGAGGGAAATTCTCCTTGTGCTATAGTGTGCTAAAGCATTGATCATCAATCAGCTTTAAAAAAACATTTTTTCTAGGGACAGAAAACTATAGGTAGGAAGAGTGTCAGTTTCTTTCACTGTGATAATCCTTGTTTCTAGGGACAGGGAAGGACAGTGAGGGAAATTCTACTTGTGCTATAGTGTGCTAAAGCATTGATCATCAATCAGCTTTAAAAAAACATTTTTTCTAGGGACAGAAAACTATAGGTAGGAAGAGTGTCAGTTTCTTTCACTGTGATAATCCTTGTTTCTAGGGACAGGGAAGGACAGTGAGGGAAATTCTACTTGTGCTATAGTGTGCTAAAGCATTGATCATCAATCAGCTTTAAAAAAACATTTTTTCTAGGGACAGAAAACTATAGGTAGGAAGAGTGTCAGTTTCTTTCACTGTGATAATCCTTGTTTCTAGGGACAGGGAAGGACAGTGAGGGAAATTCTCCTTGTGCTATAGTGTGCTAAAGCATTGATCATCAATCAGCTTTAAAAAAACATTTTTTCTAGGGACAGAAAACTATAGGTAGGAAGAGTGTCAGTTTCTTTCACTGTGATAATCCTTGTTTCTAGGGACAGGGAAGGACAGTGAGGGAAATTCTACTTGTGCTATAGTGTGCTAAAGCATTGATCATCAATCAGCTTTAAAAAAACATTTTTTCTAGGGACAGAAAACTATAGGTAGGAAGAGTGTCAGTTTCTTTCACTGTGATAATCCTTGTTTCTAGGGACAGGGAAGGACAGTGAGGGAAATTCTACTTGTGCTATAGTGTGCTAAAGCATTGATCATCAATCAGCTTTAAAAAAACATTTTTTCTAGGGACAGAAAACTATAGGTAGGAAGAGTGTCAGTTTCTTTCACTGTGATAATCCTTGTTTCTAGGGACAGGGAAGGACAGTGAGGGAAATTCTACTTGTGCTATAGTGTGCTAAAGCATTGATCATCAATCAGCTTTAAAAAAACATTTTTTCTAGGGACAGAAAACTATAGGTAGTGTGACAGCAGGAAGGTAAAGTCACCTGGTTGCATCCAGGGGGGTAGATATATTTCTCCCAGATTCAGGCTTTATGCCGACTTATACAACTAGGGAGTTGATGAAGCCCAGCTGAGGCTAGTGGGCTCATGAATGACTCATACCTCTAGGGAGAGTGCTGGGCGTCGTGAGACAGGGAGTTGATGAGACCAGCTGAAGCTTGTCAGCTCATTTAGGCCTCTATAAGAACTCCCAGCTTCATTAGATGTTAGCTCATGCCTGGAACCAGACCTGTGTGGACTGTCTAGGGAGAGTGAACCCCTGTGCGGTGAGGCAAAGCCTGTGTGGCTATTTGTTTGGACTTTTACTAAACCAGGGACTTAGGGACTAGGACAGCACCAGGCTGATCCCAGTTGTTAGTTTAGGAAACCTGCATGTTTAGTCAGAGGTCAAACTGACCAGGATTTATTTTGTTTGTTTCTTTTTGGCTTTGCTGTGTTTTTGTCACTGTACATAGAGAAATAAACCGCACCTTTTGATTTTGAAAACCACAACCTCCGTCTGCTGGCCCTGTTTTTGTGTGGGGAGCCCAACCAGGGGGTCACACACACCCGCTACCGAGTTAACCCCCTCACAGTTGGTGGAGAACCAGTGGCAGTTTTTTTTAAGCCAGCATGGAGGAGATACTGAAACAGCTGGCTCTAGCAAATGCCAATCAACAGCAGACAAATGCAGGTTTGCAAAGGAGCCTTGCAGCCCAGCAGCAAGCTCATCAACAAGCCCAGCAGCAATCTGAGGCCCGCTTCATTGACCTGTTACAGAAGCAAGAGCAGAGACTACAACAAGTGGAAGCAGTAATGCAGCAACGTCCGCAGACCAGTGAGGAAAGCCGTCCCACTAATACCGCGTCCTTTGGGGTGAGTCGTTTATTGACAAAAATGACTGGAGAGGATGATCCAGAGGTATTTTTGACCACATTTGAAAGGACTGCTGAAAGAGAAAAGTGGCCTGAGGAGCAGTGGGCTGGACTGGTGGCTCCTCTGTTAACTGGTGAATCGCAGAAGGCTTACTATGACCTAGAGCCTGACCAAGCAAAAGACTATGTGATGCTAAAAGCTGAAATATTGGCAAGGCTGGGTGTCACCCTGGCTGTCCGGGCTCAGCGTGTGCATAACTGGACTTTCCAGCTTGGAAAACCCCCCAGGTCTCAAATGTATGATCTCATTCACCTGAGCAGGAAGTGGCTACAGCCAGAGACTTTGTCCGCACCAGAGATTGTGGAACGTGTTGTAATGGATCGGTTTTTGAGAGCTCTTCCTACTGCCATCCAAAAGTGGGTAAGCCATGGAGACCCAGAGACGGCCGGTGGTCTTGTGGATCGTGTAGAGAAATACTTGGCTACAGAGAACCTGACGGCCTCTTCCAGAGACACTCGGACTTTCCACCCTAAGACCAGACCATCCCCAGGGGCGGATAAGAGGATTCCAAGGGGTGAGGGTGGAGAGAGTGAGAGGGTGGGAGCTCTACCCCAAGTTTGGCGAGAACAGCCTGGGAAATCAGCGGCTCAAGAGGCCGCAAGAAGGATCGTTTGCTACCGCTGCCGGCAAGCGGGACATATTGCAGCCAATTGCCCGGTTGTGGAGGAACCCATGCAGTGTGACTTTCTGACGGGCAGACGTCAGTCGCTGTGTGCGACAGTCGCATGCACTGCCATTCGAGGAACTGAGAAACATTTATGCAAAATGTGTATTAATGGTAGAAATGTTGTGGTATTACTGGATTCAGGTAGCCTTGTGACCCTGATAAAGGCTGAATTAGTTAAAACAGAGGTCTCTGGGAATAGCAAGGTAGCTGTTATTTGTGTGCATGGGGACACCCGAGAGTATCCAGTGACTACAGTGTGTTTCGAGACCCCCAAAGGTACCCTCTCTCATCCAGTGGGCTTAGTATCTCAGTTACCGCATGACGCCATTGTGGGAAGGGATTTTCCGAAGTTCTGGGAACTGTGGGATGATCCTGAGCCCCCCACTGGTGCCCCTATGTACCAGGAATGTGATAGCCAGAACTCCTCTGAGAGTGGTGAGGACTCTCCAGAATTTCCCTTGTCAGTATTTGCAGGGGAGACTCAAGAAACTGGAGAGGAGCCCACCTCCTCAGACGAAAACCTACCGTCTGTGGAGTTTTCTGATCTGGAGGTTCACAGGGAAAATTTTGCCACAGAACAGTTAAAAGACCCCGCCCTAATAAAGGCACGGGAAAACGTAGTGGAAATAGATGGCGAGTTAGTGAACCCAGATAATACCTGCACTTACCCATACTTCAGCGTAGAGAAGGACCTACTGTATCGGGTGGCAAAAAGGGCAGAAGAAACCGTTGAGCAGCTGGTGGTGCCCAAACCTTACAGGAAGTTGGTGTTGGAGTTGGCCCATGGGCACATTCTTGGAGGTCATCTGGGGACAGAGAAAACCCGAGAGAGGGTATTACAGAGATTCTATTGGCCTGGGGTGATGAAGGACATAGAAAATTATTGTTCCTCCTGCCCTGTGTGTCAGAGGTCGGCCCCGATGCCACATTTCCGTAGCCCGCTGGTCCCTCTACCCATCATTGAGGTCCCGTTTGAGAGAATCGCAATGGATTTGGTAGGTCCTATAATCAAGTCCGCTAGGGGGCACCAGTACATATTGGTTATAATGGACTATGCCACCCGTTATCCAGAAGCGATCCCTCTCAGAAATACCTCGGCCAAAACCATAGCCAAAGAGCTATCTCTTGTTTTTAGCCGGGTGGGTATTTGTAAAGAACTGCTTACGGACCAAGGTACACCCTTTATGTCCCGGGTTATGAAAGAGCTGTGTAAATTGCTCAAAGTGACGCAATTGCGTACATCTGTGTATCACCCCCAAACCGATGGGCTGGTTGAAAGATTCAACAAAACCCTAAAACAAATGTTGAAGAAAGTGGTGGATAGAGATGGAAAGGATTGGGACTGTCTACTTCCTTATTTGATGTTTGCTATTAGGGAGGTGCCCCAATCCTCTACGGGATTCTCCCCCTTTGAGTTACTGTATGGGAGACACCCAAGAGGGCTGTTGGATATTGCCAAGGAAACTTGGGAAAGTGAGAGTTCTCCCCACAGGAGTGTGATTGAGCATGTCGCCCTGATGCAAGATCGAATTGCACAGGTAATGCCCATCGTGAAGGAACATTTGGCCCAAGCGCAGTTGGCACAGCAGAGAGTGTACAACCGTGGAGCAAAGACCCGTACCTTTTCCCCGGGGGATAGGATATTGGTACTTGTCCCTACGGTTGAAAGTAAATTCCTTGCCAAATGGCAAGGCCCCTACGAGATAATGGAAAAAGTGAGCGAAGTGAATTACAAGGTCAGACAACCAGGAAGGCGAAAGCCCGAACAGATATATCACGTTAATCTGTTGAAAGCCTGGAGGGATAGAGAGTCCCTAGTCGCAGAAACTTGGTCACCAGCTCAAACTGGTTGCGTGATTCCGGAGGTTGGAATAGCAGCCACCTTGTCACAACCCCAACAACAGGAGGTTAAGGAGTTTGTGCTTCGCAACAAGGAGGTGTTCTCTGAGCTGCCGGGACAAACATCTGGGGTAGAGCATGATATTATTACCCCGCCCGGTGAAAGGGTGAAGTTAAAACCCTATCGGATCCCAGAGGCCCGACGGGAGGCAATACGGGAGGAAGTACAGAAAATGCTGAACTTAGGGGTGATAGAGGAGTCCCAAAGTGATTGGTCTAGTCCCATTGTGTTGGTGCCTAAACCGGATGGGAGCTGGCGATTTTGTAACGATTTTCGTCAGTTGAACAAAGTTACAAAATTTGACACCTACCCCATGCCACGTATAGATGAGTTGATCGACCGGCTGGGAACAGCCCGATACATGACGACTCTTGACCTCACAAAAGGGTATTGGCAAATTCCCCTGGCCAAGTCGGCCAAAGAGAAAACCGCATTTGTAACCCCAGACGGGGCGTTCCAATATAAGAGAATGCCGTTCGGGTTACAGAATGCGCCAGCCACATTCCAGCGGAAAATGGACCAGATACTGAGGCCCCATCGGAAGTATGCTGCGGCTTACCTGGATGACGTAATTGTCCATAGCACAGATTGGGCATCACATCTGCCAAAAGTGCAAGCAGTCCTAGACTCTATCCGGGAAGCGGGGTTTACGGCTAACCCCAAGAAGTGTACCATTGGGCAGGAGGAGGCCAAATATCTTGGGTACACCATTGGCAGGGGAGTAATAAAACCCCAACTCAACAAAGTCGAGGCCATCCAGAGTTGGCCACGTCCCAACAGCAAGAAGCAGGTACGAGCCTTTCTGGGAATCGCGGGTTATTATCGGCGCTTCATTCCCCACTTTGCTTCTAAGGCTGTGCCCCTAACCAACCTGACGAAAGGGAAAGGGTCGGTCATGATTAAATGGACCCCCGAGGCTGAGGCAGCATTCCAATTCTTGAAACAAGCCTTATGTAGCCAGCCAGTGTTGTACTCACCCGACTTCTCTAAAGACTTTGTCGTACAAAGTGATGCGTCAGATGTGGGGTTAGGAGCAGTATTGTCCCAGGTCTGGAACGGGGAAGAGCACCCAGTCATTTACCTCAGCAGGAAGTTGAAGTCCCATGAGGTAAATTACGCCACGGTTGAAAAGGAGTGTTTAGCGGTGAAGTGGGCTCTAGATTCCCTTCGGTACTATCTGCTAGGTAGGCACTTTGACATGGTTACGGATCACGCTCCGTTAAAGTGGATGGCTCAAAACAAGGAGACAAATAGAAGAGTGAATAGGTGGTTCCTGGCCCTACAGGAATTCAACTTCACAGTAAAGCATCGCCCTGGCGTTCAAATGGGGAATGTGGATGCTTTGTCTCGAGTACATGAATGCCTGATTGCTGGTGTTCCAACCCCAAGGTTAAAACAAGAGGGGGGGGTATGTGACAGCAGGAAGGTAAAGTCACCTGGTTGCATCCAGGGGGGTAGATATATTTCTCCCAGATTCAGGCTTTATGCCGACTTATACAACTAGGGAGTTGATGAAGCCCAGCTGAGGCTAGTGGGCTCATGAATGACTCATACCTCTAGGGAGAGTGCTGGGCGTCGTGAGACAGGGAGTTGATGAGACCAGCTGAAGCTTGTCAGCTCATTTAGGCCTCTATAAGAACTCCCAGCTTCATTAGATGTTAGCTCATGCCTGGAACCAGACCTGTGTGGACTGTCTAGGGAGAGTGAACCCCTGTGCGGTGAGGCAAAGCCTGTGTGGCTATTTGTTTGGACTTTTACTAAACCAGGGACTTAGGGACTAGGACAGCACCAGGCTGATCCCAGTTGTTAGTTTAGGAAACCTGCATGTTTAGTCAGAGGTCAAACTGACCAGGATTTATTTTGTTTGTTTCTTTTTGGCTTTGCTGTGTTTTTGTCACTGTACATAGAGAAATAAACCGCACCTTTTGATTTTGAAAACCACAACCTCCGTCTGCTGGCCCTGTTTTTGTGTGGGGAGCCCAACCAGGGGGTCACACACACCCGCTACCGAGTTAACCCCCTCACAGTAGGAAGAGTGTCAGTTTCTTTCACTGTGATAATCCTTGTTTCTAGGGACAGGGAAGGACAGTGAGGGAAATTCTACTTGTGCTATAGTGTGCTAAAGCATTGATCATCAATCAGCTTTAAAAAAACATTTTTTCTAGGGACAGAAAACTATAGGTAGGAAGAGTGTCAGTTTCTTTCACTGTGATAATCCTTGTTTCTAGGGACAGGGAAGGACAGTGAGGGAAATTCTCCTTGTGCTGTAGTGTGCTAAAGCATTCCTCATCAACCATCTTTGAAATCCTTGTTTTTTGGACAGTCAGGGAAATTGTCGTTGTGCTATTCTGTGCAAAAGCAATCATCCTCAACCATATTTAGAAATCCTTAAGTAAAGGGACAGAGAAGGACACCTGAAGGTAGCCCTTATTGCTTTTTTCCCATCTCCCTGCAGGCCATCTATTAGAATGTCTGGAAGGCAAACAAGGAGAGGCAGACAGTCAGGAGGCAATAAAAGAGGGCAAGCAGGCTCTGTGTCTGGGGGCAACAGTGCTGGTCGTGGACGCGGTGCATTGTCATCAGCACATGGCCATGGGACACGCTTGTCCTTCTTTTCGGCAGCTGGACATGTTGAGCCACATCATGCCGAAGACTTGGTAGAGTGGATGACCAAGCCCTCCTCCTCCTCCTCATCCTCTCTCACCCAGGCTCAGGGTACTGGCAAAGCAGCTGCCAAAGCGTCCTCTTCCCTATCAATGTCAGACTCATCATCAGTCACTCCTTCCCTAGACCCACCATGTCCTCCTCCTGAGGAGTCCCCCGAACTGTTTGAGCACAGTGTTGGGTACATGCTCCAGGAGGATGCCCAGCGTTTCGAAGGGTCTGATGATGAAACCCAGCTACAGGAAGGCAGTAGCGTGAGAGCAGACAGAGGGGATGCTCAAGAAGGACACCAATCTGGCAGTCATGTTCCAGCAGCTGCAGCATACTGCCAGATTGGCTCCAGTGATGAGGAGGGAGGGGATGATGTGGTCACTGACTCCACGTGGGTGCCTAATAGGAGAGAGGAGGAGGAGGAGGATGAGGAGGAGGCACATCTCCAACGAGGCAGGATGCCCTTTGGTGGCCAGCGTAAGGGCAGTACACCGACGGAATCACACCGCAGAGCTCCGCCTGTGCAGGGCGCTGCCTCTGCCCGTCATTCAAAAAGTTCTTTGGTGTGGGCCTTTTTTGAGGCTAGTGCATCAGATCGCACAGCTGCTGTTTGCAACATATGTCTCAAGCGTATATCGCGTGGCCAAAACATCAGCCGCTTGGGTACCACATGCCTGACCAGACATATGTTGACCTGCCATGCAGCTCGTTGGCAAGCCTACCTCAAAGACCCACACCAAAGAACAAAGCGGACCTCTCCTTGCACCGCATCAGCTGGGATCTCCAACCCCACTATAACTTCAGTCCTCTCTGAAACATGCACTGAGAGGAATGAAGGTGTAGAATTAGGTGTGTCACAGCCAAGTACTTGCGGCCACTCTGCTAGCAGTACACCGACGTCCGATTCTAGCAGGCAAATTTCCCTGCCCCAGCTGCTGGACCGTCGAAAGAAGTTCACTCCCAGCCATCCACATGCCCAGCGGTTGAATGCTAGCTTGGCTAAATTGCTAGCGCTTCAACTGCTGCCTTTTCAGTTGGTAGACTCGGCCCCCTTCCGTGAGTTTGTGCAATGTGCGGTTCCTCAGTGGCAGGTTCCCAAACGCCACTTTTTCTCACGGAAGGCTATTCCGGCTCTCTACCGGCATGTGGAAGGCAATGTCTTGGCCTCGCTGGACAGGGCGGTCAGCGGTAAGGTGCATATTACCGCTGACTCATGGTCCAGCAGGCATGGACATGGACGTTACCTTTCTTTCACGGCCCATTGGGTCACTCTTTTGGCAGCTGGGAAGGATGCAGGACAAGGTGCAGTAGTGTTGGAGGTTGTTCCACCGCCACGCCTCCAAAATGCTACTACTGGTTGTGACACACCTCTCTCCTCCACCCCCTCCTCTTCTTCTTCCTCCATGGCCTCTTCCTGTGGTTTGTCCTCTGAACCAGCGGTGCTCCGTAGCCGTTCAAGGGGCTACGCAAGTACGCAGGCAAAAAGATGCCATGCCGTGCTTGCGCTGGTGTGTTTGGGGGACAGAAGCCACACTGGGGCAGAGGTCCTGTCTGCTCTGCAGGGCCAGGCCGAGAGGTGGTTGACGCCACGCCAGCTTAAGCCAGGAATGGTGGTTTGCGACAATGGCACCAACCTCCTCTCCGCCCTCCGACAGGGACAACTGACCCATGTGCCCTGTGTGGCTCACGTCCTTAACCTGGTGGTGCAGCGGTTCTTGGGCAGGTACCCGGGCTTACAGGATGTCCTGAGGCAGGCCAGGAAAGTCTGTGTGCATTTCCGCAGATCTTATAATGCCAGTGCTCGCCTGGCTGAGCTGCAAAAGGAGTTGAACCTGCCCAAGAACCGCCTTATATGTGACATGCCCACCAGGTGGAACTCAATGTTGGCCATGCTGCAGCGGCTGCACACGCAGCAGAGGGCCATCAATGAGTACCTGTGCGACTACGGCACCAGGACAGGGTCAGGGGAGCTTGGTTTTTTTTCTCCACGCCAGTGGGGCATGATCAGGGATGCATGCACTGTCCTGGCACCATTTGAGGAGGCCACCAGGATGGTGAGCAGTGACAGTGCATGCATCAGTGACACTGTACCTCTTGTCCACCTGTTGGAGCACACGCTGCGTGGAATAATGGACAGGGCACTTGAGGCAGAACAGAGGCAGGAAGAGGAGGACTTCCTTGCCTCTCAAGGCCCCCTTTACCCAGACAGTGTTCCTTCTGTCCCACCCATCGCACAGGAAGAGGAGGAGGAGGAGGAGGAGGAGGAGGAGGATTGTGTCAGCATGGAGTTGGAGGCTGGCACTCAGCATCATCAGCAGCAGTCTTTTAGGGATGATTTACAGTCCCAAGAAACCAGTGGACTTGTACGTGGCTGGGAGGAGGTGGCTGCGGATCATGTCGTCCTTAGTGACCCAGAGGAGTCCGGAGCGAATGCCTCAGCAAACCTACGCTGCATGGCCTCCCTGATCCTGCAAAGTCTGCGGAAGGATCCTCGTATTCTTCGGATCAAGGAGAGGGACCATTACTGGCTGGCCACTCTCCTTGATCCACGGTACAAGGGTAAGGTTGCGGACCTTATGTTACCGTCGCAGAGGGAGCAGAGGATGAGACAACTCCGGGAGGCCTTGCAGAAAGGTCTGTGCAACACGTTCCCAGAGACTGGGAGGTTACAAACTCCTGGTCCTGGACAACGAGTTGCTGAGGCTTCGGCCAGTCAAAGAAGGAGCGGTGGGGAAGGTGGCCGTCTGACCGATGCGTTCAGACAATTCTTTAGTCCGCAGCCCCAAAGTATGATCGGTTCCAGCAACCATCGCCAGCGTCTGATAAACATGGTGCAGGAATATCTAGGGGCAAGGTCAGACTTGGACACCTTCCCCACCGAAAATCCTCTGGCTTACTGGGTCTTGAGGATGGATCACTGGCCAGAGCTTGCACAGTATGCAATTGAGCTACTGGCCTGTCCTGCATCCAGCGTTCTTTCGGAACGCACATTCAGTGCTGCTGGAGGATTTGTCACGGATCACAGGGTGCGCCTGTCCACCGACTCGGTTGATCGACTGACTTTCATCAAGATGAACCAGTCTTGGATCACCACCAGCTACCACACACCTGATGCTGATATAACAGACTAATTGATTTTAACATGTCACATCCCTTCAAGACTGATGCTGATGCTGAGTGCCTGTGCTGTTATGTTGACTGGCTATCCTCCTCCTCCGAGTCCTCAATGATACGACTGATGATGATAGCTTGGAAGATCATTTTTGTTTATGGGTGCCGCCACCAGTGGCTAAGGCCCAATTTTTCAGCCCCTGTTTTACAGGGGCGTGTAATTACAATTCTTGATCTAATAATTCACAGCAGGGCCCATTGCTGCACCCACCAAGAGTAACTCTGAGGGCTTACAGTGTTGTGGCAACGCCACCACCACCACCACCACGAAAGGCCCAATTTTTCAGCCCCTGTTCAAAAGGGGCATGTAATTACAATTCTTGATCTAATAATTCACAGCAGGGCCCATTCCTGCACCCACCAAGAGTAACTCTGAGGGCTTACAGTGTTGTGGCAACACCACCACCACCACCACCACCACGAAAGGCCCAATTTTTCAGCCCCTGTTCAACAGGGGCATGCAATTACAATTCTTGATCTAATAATTCACAGCAGGGCCCATTCCTGCACCCACCAAGAGTAACTCTGAGGGCTTACAGTGTTGTGGCAACACCACCACCACCACCACCACCACGAAAGGCCCAATTTTTCAGCCCCTGTTCAACAGGGGCATGCAATTACAATTCTTGATCTAATAATTCACAGCAGGGCCCATTGCTGCACCCACCAAGAGTAACTGTCAGGGCTTACAGTGTTGTGGCACCAGCACCACCATCAAAGGCCCAATTTTTACTACCACTGTTCAACAATTATATGTAATTAAAATTCCTGATATAATAGTTGACAGCAGGGCGTTCCAGCACCAACCAAGAGTAACTGTGAGTGCTTACAGTGTTGTGCCAACACCAACAACTAAGGGGCCTATTTCTGCAGAGTATATATACGGCAGGTCCCTACTTTCAAACATCCAACTTACAAACGACTCCTACTTGCAAACGCAAGAAGACAACAGGAAGTGAGAGGAAATCTACCCCTTGGAAGGAAAATTCTCTCCTGTAAGAATTAATATGGGAGAAAGGTGTCTCCTCTGTACTGATGCTTTATCAGCAATCCTTGTTTCAAGAAAAACACCACATTTCAAAAACAGTTGTCATTGGGACGGAAAGTGAGGTGAAATGTTCTGAACAGGGGCACAGACAGCAAAACAAATGTTACAGGGGTGATAACCCTTACCTATGTTTTCCAAAAAGTTTAAAAATAGATTTTTGGGCTGGAGCTACACTTAAACAATGTACCTGTTCAAAATTACAAACAGATTCTACATAAGAACAAACCTACAGTCCCTGTCTTGTATGCACCGCCTGTATACGGCTGTTCAGAGTAGATAGGGCCTTTTTTATTTTATGTGCGGGGTTCCCCTTAATATCCATACAAGACCCAAAGGGGCTGGTAATGGGCTGGGGTAGGGGGGGGGGGGTCATGGGGTAGCTATGCCATTTTTCTTAAAGATTTTCATCCATATTACCGGGACCAGACATTACATTAAAGCCGCAAGCAGTTTTAAATGGCTTTTTTTTCCTTTAGAAGTGTCATTTTGTGCAGGGACAGTTCTAAACAAGGGAAACACGTGGCACTTCACAGGCATACTTTAGACACCCCCCAGGTACGATATTTAAAGGAATATTTGACTTTTTTTTTTTCACTTTATGCATCATTAAAATGACTGCTCCCGAAAAACGACCGTTTTTAAAACTTCTTTTTGCATTGATACATGTCCCCTGGTGCAGAACCCGGGTTCCCAAACCCTTTTTAGGACAATAACATGCATAATAGTTGTTATAATTAGCACTTTAGAATTCGAACGTTCGCACCCATTGTATTTAATAGGGTTCTAATGTTCGTACGAACTTTCGGTCCGTTCGCGGGTTCTGGTGCGAACCGAACCCGGGGGTGTTCGGCTCATCACTACAGATGAGTCATAAAACACGTATTATAACCTGGAGGCACTTATTGCCTGTACGATGGAGGCTAATTCTGCCTGTGGCTTTATCACTGAGATTGTGTCATAGTTAAAGTGCAACTCCGCCTTTCCGTGTAGTAAGAGTGGATTGAAGGAACATTAATCGCGTCACAGACTGAAAGAACTGTAGGCCTATGCAGGGGACACCTTTAGAAACCATAGGGCCCTGTACCATACATTGTGCCTGACAGGGACCCCCCTCCCGTTTCCCTGCTCGGTGTGGGTGTTGGTGATAGTGTGTGCAATGTGCAGCTTCAGAGTGTAATTTCAGTGCAGAGCAGTGCATATAGAATGTGCAAAGAACAGTATGCTGTGCACAGCAATGTTTAGTGTCATGGCAGTGGGCAGTATGTGGTGGCAGGCCAGGGCAGTGAACAGTATATGGTGGCAAGACAATAATCAGTAGGAAGTGGCAGGTGGTTGACCATTTGTAGTGGCAGGTCAGGGTTGTGGGCAGTTTGTAGTGACAGGACAGGGCAGTGATGGTGCGTCCATAAAGGGCGCACGGGCGCCACCCCCTCTCTCCTGCCACCTGTCTATCACCATAGATAGATTCATGCATTGCATGAATCTATCTATGGTTGCCACTGAAACGCCCTATTCAGGTGCCCGGCCACTCTAATAGGCGTCCAAAAAGGTGAACAGTGGGCGCCATGCTGGGTGCTCACAGTTCACTCAGCGTTGTGTTAGGAAAGCAAATGAATATTCGCATTCCTAACACTGAACCGCCTCTCAGCCAATCAGGTCCTTGTGTCTGTTACCTGTCACCAAATTGACTGAAATGTCAGACGCTGTGATTGGATGCCTATCAGGCGTCCAATAATAGCAGAGGATGGGAAAAGAGGACGGGAGAAGACATCGAGGAGCGTGAAGGACATCGCCGCCGTGACACACTGCCCCACCGAGAGGTAAGTGCTGGGCGGGGGATGCACACTGGCAGCATTTGATGGGCACAGAAGCGGCAATTGATGGGCACACTGGCAGCAATTGATAGGCACAGTTGCGGCAATTGATAGGCACACTGGCAGAAATTGATGGGCACAGTGTCAGAAATTGATGGGCACACTGGCAGAAATTGATTGGCACAGTAACGGCAATTGTTGAGCACACTGGCAGCAATTGATGGGCACAGTAGCGGCAATTTATGAGTACAGTGGCTGCGTTTGATGGGCACAGTGGCGGCATTTGGTGGCACAGTGGTGGCAATTGATGGCACAGTGGCTGCGTTTGAGGGGCACAGTGGCTGCGTTTGAGGGGCACAGTGGCTGCCTTTGAAGGCACAGTGGCTGCGTTTGATGGGCACAGTGGCTGTGTTTGATGGGCACAGTGGCTGCATTTGATGGCACAGTGGCTGCGTTTGATGGCACAGTGGAGGCAATTGATGGGCACAGTGGCTGCAATTGATGGGGGGTTTTTTTCAGTTTGTTTGCGCCCCCTCAAAAAATTTTGAGCACCAGCCGCCACTGGGTCAGGGTGGTGGAAATCTTGTAGTTGTAGGTCAGGGCTATAGGATGTATGATATAGAAGGTCACAAAAGTGGGCAGTATGTAGTAGCAGGTCAAGGAAGTGGACAGTATACAGTGGCAAGGCAGAGAAGTGAGCAGCATATAGTGGCAGGGCAGTGAGGAGCATATAATGGCAGGGCAGCGAGCAGTATGTAGTAGAAATACAGGGTAGTATGTAGTGGCAGATTAGGACAGTATGTAGTGGTGGGTCGGGGCTGTGGGCAGTATAACGTGAAAGTTCGGGGCATTCGGCAGTATGCAGTGGCAGGGCAGTAAGCAGTATGTAGTAGAAGGGTAGGGCAATGTACAGTATAGTGGCAGGGCAGGTCAGGACAGAAGGCAGTATGTAGTGGCAGGTCAGGGCAGTATGTAGTGGTAGGTCCGGGCTGCGGGCAGTATGAAGTGGAAGGGCAGGGTAGTGGTCAGTATCTAATAGCAGGTTTGGCAAGTGGACAAAGTGGAGTGGCAGACCAGCCAAATGAGCAGTATGTAGTGGCAGAGCAGTGAGCAGTATGTAGTGGAAGGTAGGTCAGGACAGTGAGCAGTATG
This sequence comes from Rana muscosa, assembly GCA_029206835.1. NCBI lineage: Eukaryota > Metazoa > Chordata > Amphibia > Anura > Ranidae > Rana > Rana muscosa. The sequence goes on from CM055117.1 coordinate 1,045,265,097, forward strand.
TAGTGGAAGGGAGGTCAGGGCAGTGAGCAGTATGCCGTGGAAGGGAGGTAAGGGCAGTGAGCAGTATGCAGTGAAAGGGAGGTAAGGGCAGTGAGCAGTATGCAGTGGCAGGTCAAGGCAGTGAGCAGTATATAGTTATAGAAGTAAAAATCAGACTCCTGGCTCTTCATAAAGGCTGTGTGCCCTTTGTAAAAAGAGTCCGTCCACCCAAAAAATGCAATTAAAGCTGAACTCTAGTCAAAAATGTATGCAACTATATACAGTAAATAGCCCATTAAAGATAAAATAAATGTAGTGCTGCCCCCACAGGAGCCGCTTGATAAATTGAGTTTCCTGTTCTATGCCTCAAACCCAAGAACAACCTCAGCCCCTCTGACACACCTGGTTGAATGAAAATTACTGCATGCACTTATAATAACATGAGTGTAGACACCTTTAACTTGGATGTGAGTTAGTACCATAAAATAGACACAAGGTAGAATAATTGGTGGTTTGAGCATAAATGAGCACACAGAAGTTAGGTTCAGACACAGTCAGTATACAGTATAATCACTGCCAAGGTAATTTCGAATACAGTTCTGTACCATTAGACTGGGATTAACTCATGATTCAGCAAAGTAATCAATAAAAGTGCATATAAGCATTAACTGCAATATGACTAATAATAATAAAATAACTAGTCTAGAGTGCACTTTAGGAGAATGGCTAGGATATGGTGCAATGTCCCCTGAGAGGTACTGTACCTCTTAGCATAAGCAATGGGTGGAAGTCTCTGTGTAGCAGTTGTAAATGGGCAGTCTTCTTTAGTACTAACTCTTCAGCCGGCTAGCATTGGGGGCCCAGTTGTACAGTTGATGCACATGAGAATAGTCCCAGTCAAGCCCGCAGGCAGCAATAAGGCTACTAGATGGCTATATGGTCAGTTCTTAAAGGGCTCAGTCTCTCTAGCAGCAAATAATAAATCCACATAGCAGCAGTTCACCATCCAGTCACACACAGCGATTAGTCCACTCTGGCTGTCAGCACCTTCCGTCTCAGCACTCTGGATCCCGCTCAGGCCACCGATATGCAGTAGTGATGGTGTACACTGGACAGTGATGTGCACTCTCTGATCACACAGTATTACCATGGTATGCTCACAATGCACGCCTCAGCGCGATGACAGATTGACCCCTCCCCTACACGTTATGCCACAGGGTCACCTGGCTTCCTCAGGGAGATATTAGCTTTTTCTGCAATAGTCATCTTCATTTCAGAGCTGCATGGAATTCCAGGCAAATGGTTTAATATATTGTTAAAAGACATAAAGGGAACTGTTTTTGACTGGATTTATTTTGTCCATCCAGTTCTGAGATTTACTCAGATATTTCAAACAAAGATATTGTTTGAAAGGACAAAATGAATCTTCAAATCTTCAACTTCTCCAACAGAAGCCTTTTAGCTTATTATTTTTTTTGACACATTTCTATTCCTCATAAATAGCTCACCAATAAACATGAAAAATATTAGACAACCCCCCCCCCCCCCAAAGGACATCTTAAAAATGTATATATCACCCTGAGAAAAATAAATATTCCCTGAATGCGGTCCCATGTGCCCTTGAAACAACATGTCGATTAATTGCTGTTTTATGCAGTAAAAGAGCTTGAATTACTTCTGGAGAGCTGGCTATTCCTTACACTGACATTGGTGATGGCTCCACCATTGGCCATGTATACCATATTTATTCAGGGAGAAGTATATGTGTGGTATGGACTTTGCTCACACAAAAAAATGCAGGTAATGCCAAAAACAACTGAGTGGGGCTATCATAAAAGGATCAAATTAAATAGGTTAAGCTAAAAAAATATATATATATATTTTTTTTTACACTGTCCCTTTCATTTATTTTTATTTTTTATCACTTTTATTCCTATTGCAAGGAATGTAAACATCCCTTGCAATATAAATAAGCACGACAGGTCCTATTTATTGGTCTTTTTGACCCCAGATCTCTCATTTACCTTGAACATGAAAAATAAAATAAAAAATCAGCCCTTTATGGCTGACATTGAAATTGATATCAGAGGTTGCTCCGGTCCTCCATGGGCATAGAGTCGAGAGGGGCCATACCTTTTCCCACTTTTTTATAAGTGACCTACCTTCCCTCTGTTCTCAGCTGCACACGAGGGGGGGGGAGAGAAGCAGCAGGACACTGAGCTTCCCAGTGAATGGCTATGCAGCAGGGGCATGTCTTGACAAGTCTGATCATTGGAGGAGAGTACACTGAGTTCCCAGCATAGCTAGAGAACTGACCACGCTGTGTTCTCCTGCTTAGTGTGGTCATTATTTAATAGGAAAACAGAGGGACTAGCAGGAACACCAGGGATGTCATATAAAGGAAGCAATACAAGGAGAACAGGATACTTTCTTATACAAGTACATGGTACAGCAGACACATATCAGGAATATGAAATGTTGGGGTAACAAACACTTTAAATAGTTGGCCTTATTTTATTAACTCCACTAGCTAGGAACTTGGTTGCAAAGAGCATAGTAGATATAATTAACCAGCTGGTTGTTTAATCCAAGCTTGGGAAGGACTCCTAAAGGGAAACTTTACACATTTTGGATCAATTTTTTTTTTTTTAAATGTTTACATTTTTAAAGTGTTATTTTAAAATTTAGATAAACCCCATTTTATTATTATTATTATTATTATTTTTTTACAAAATCAGGGTACTTGCATCTTGCATCACTGAGTCTTATTGGTTTTCCAAAGAGAAAGCAGAGCAGAAGCTGTTTTCTCTTTCAGACTGTATTCCTCTCACTGAAACTCCATATGGACCTACCTGCACAGAGTAGGCAGGAAGAGTGAGGGGTCATGAGTGCTTGCTTTGCCTCATTCTGTAGTGTGTGTACATTTCTGCTTGTGCTATTGAGCTCTGTAAACTCTGTGCCCTTTTTCTGTGGAACTAGTCATGTCTGGCCTCAACCATTATTCATAGGAAATTGAAAACACCATTTTGTGCCAATATCCAGTTACTCCCTAACCCCAACCATTTGTAGGCAAAATCACACTTACCCAGTCATTAAAGACCCTGGAGTATGGGGGGCGTGGCGACTGGACTCCAAGATGGACGCTTAGCTCTGGAGCTCTGCTTGTCAGCCTGAGATAATAACAGCCACCAGAGCCTACCGGCGTTACCGAGAGCCCTGCGCACCACTATCGGATCCCTGAACAGCCGAGGACCGGTCCGGAGATGGCCAGGAACCGAAAGAAGCCGATGCAGCCCCAGAAACTGGACAGCTTCTTTGGAGCGGCGGCGAGGGGGATACAGCAAAATGGCGGCGGCGCGCGAAACCCACAGCCCTCATCGCAGCCAGGCAGCGGCCCGCCATCCAATGCCATCCACTCAGCTACTGCACACAGCGTATCCTCCTCTGGGACATCCAGCCCCACAACGTGGAGCCCGGCCAAATCGGGACCGCAGAGAGATTCCCCAGCTAGGCCGGATCCCAGCATGGAGGTAAGCGGGCCGCAATCTGCCAGCACAAGACAGCAAAGGCAGGGGGGGTCCAATATCAGACTTCCCCACTGCAGACAGACCTGTGTCTAACACCATGCTGAAGGACATGCTCCTCTCGATGAGAACCTCCCTGCAGTCAGACATATACAGTGGGATCAATGCATGCCAGAAAGAAGTACAGGCCATGGGACAAAGGGTTCACCTAATTGAATCCAAAGTAGAAGAGCACACTTCTGCATACAACATGATGGTGGAGGCCCATAAAGCGCAAGGGGAGGATATAGAATGGCTCAAAGACAAAATGGCGGACCTCAAGGACAGGTCCAGGAGGAACAACCTTAAACTGAGGGGTCCCTGAAATTGTCCCCCCTGCGCAGCTCCTTCAATATACCCAGACTCTGTTCTCTACACTGTTACCAGAGGCGACAGCACAGGATCTCCTTATTGACAGAATCCACAGGGTCCCCAAACCCTCGTTCCTCCCCGATGATGTTCCCAGGGATGTCCTGATGAGGAAACATTTTTACCATATCAAAGACCGTATATTACAAGCATCACGTGCTCCAGGGAACATTCCGCCACAATATGCCAACATCAGGATGCTGCCTGACTTGTCTAGACACACTTTACAACGCCGACGCAACCTGCTGACTATAACCAAAGCTTTGAGGAATCATAATATACTGCACAAGTGGAAATACCCAGCCACTCTTGTCATCACCCACAACGGGGTTAATGTCTCTGTACCCAAGCTGGAAGAAGGGTTGAATGCCCTACACCAATGGGGCATTCTCCCGGATCAGGTTCCTCAACCTCATCATTCAGCGGGCCTGCAACCAATGCAGAATGAATGGCAGGTAGTGTCCCACAAGAAATCTGGTAAGAAAAAAAACGGTGAAGCTCACTAACTGTTTAAAGACACATCTCAAGTTTATCTCAGGTGTACAGGTACCACCGTGGGGTACCCCTCTTGCACCCTCCTATCTGCATTAGCAGCTACGACTGCTCGAGGATCAGTTTTTAGATCCATTTCTTATGAAGGAAGAGTTAAATCTACGCTTTTATTTTCTTATCTACATTACTGTTTTTTCTGTTTTCCCTGTTACCCTTTTTGATATACGCAGATACACTCAAAGTATATTGAAAACTGTAGCTGGAGAAACCGAACACCGAATGACACCCTCTCGCCAGGCTGGAACATGTCAGTCACCACTACTCTGGAAAAGTAAGTGCCCAGTTTCATCATACATTCTATCACCCATCTAATACAATGACAATTAAACTATTATCCATTGACGCCCGGGGTCTAAATCACCCAGCAAAACGTTTCTCCATGTGGAAGGAGGCCTGCACACAGGGAGCTGACATTCTCTGTGTGCAGGAAAAACATTTTCAACGGGACAGAGCCCCAAAATGCTCACACAAAGACTATCCTTTCATCTACATGGCTTGCACGCCTAACAACAAATAAGGGGGAGTCCTAATGGCCATCAAAAACTCTCTCTCATTCCAACCTAAGGATACTGTTATTGACGAAGGAGGCAGATACATAATTCTTACAGGAGATATCAACTCCAAACCATACACGATTGTCTCGGTGTATGCCCCAAACTCTCATCAACTCCGTTTCCTAAGGAAAATCTTTACCAAAGCACAAGCCATGAAATATGGTAACCTCCTGGTTTGCGGAAACTTTAACATAACGTCAGACCCGTTATTGGATACATCTTCAGGCAAAACCAGAAGCTACCTGTCTCTTCAACCCATGTTACACAAGATGGAACTATTTGACGCGTGGAGATGCCTCCACGCTAATGAACGTGACTATACCTTTTTTCTCGAATAGGCACAGCTCATATTCTCGCATAGACATGTTCTTGACAGACAAATGGTTACTACAAAACATAGAAAAAATTAATATACATGATATCACATGGTCAGACCATGCTGCTATATCCATGTCTATTGCAGAAATACTACCCCCATCTGGCATTGTAACACTAGAATTCTACAAGAACCACATCTTCAAGAATCTATAGCCCAACACATAACAAATTTCTTTGCAGAAAATGTTGACTCTGTGGCTGACCCAAACGTTCTATGGAATGCACACAAAGCCTTTATTAGAGGGATACTAATCCAAATTGGTGCTAGAGAAAAAAGAAAGCGGACACACTTACTAAACACAACTATTGCTGACATAAACAACCTAGAATCCCTGAATAAGAAATCACGTCAGCGCCCTTAACTAGCAAGTTGAATACCCTTAGAGAAAAACTTAGAGAACTCCTATCACACCAATATAATAAACATCTCAGACGCCTAAAGCTAACACACTATGCCAACGCCGACAGAGCAGGCAAATATTTAGCAAATAGACTCAAGGCAATACGCTCCAAAACTAGAATACAATACTTGAGACACCCCTTCACATCACAAAAAAATTATCAACCCCCAAGATATAGCCAATCAATTTGCTGACTACTACAGCTCACTCTACAACCTCCATAGGGACCCTAATACCCGCCAACCGACAGCAGAAAAGATAAAAACATTCCTGCATAAAATAGAACTCCCATCCCTATCCCAGACAAAACTAAAGGACCTAAATAATCCGATCACAGCTCTAGAAGTGGAAAAAATAACTTACTCTTTACCAAATGGGAAATCTCCAGGCCCCGATGGCTTTTCCAATGAATACTTCAAAACATTTAAACACATACTTTCGCCCCACATGTCCAAAGTCTTCACCAAAGCCACTGAATCTGCGACACTTCCACAGGAAATGCTAAGAGCACACATAGTCACATTACCTAAACCAGGAAAGGAACCCAACACGCCGGCTAACTTCAGACCCATCTCACTCCTGAATACTGACACCAAAATTTATGCAAAACTACTAGCTAAAAGACTTACACATATAATACCATTAATCATCAAACAAGATCAGATGGGCTTTGTGAAGGGGAGACAGACCTCTGACGCTACTAGGAGAATTGTCAATGTGATACATCATGCTGAAAAGTCTCGAACGCCTTCTATGCTGCTTTCTATTGACACAGAGAAGGCGTTCGACAGGGTCCATTGGACCTACATGGAAATGGTTCTGGAAAAGTTTGGCTTTAAAGGATCGATATTGAAGGCTATCTTATCCCTATATTCTTGCCCATCTGCCCAGGTATACTCAGCAGGCCTCCTGTCTAAGCCTTTTGATATTTCAAATGGGACTAGACAGGGTTGTCCCCTGTCTCCAACTATTTTTAACTTAATGATAGAACCACTAGCTGAAGCAATCAGATCTCAACCCTTGATCTCGGGCTTTCAGTTTGGCTCCAATATGCATACCATTAATCTCCTTTGCGGATGATGTAATCCTGCTCCTGACTAACCCACTACAGTCCTTAAAAGAGGCGCATACAATTCTAACAGCATTTGGGGATATCTCTTATTATAAGGTCAACTTCACAAAATCCCTTATCCTAGTCCTAGGAGTACAGCCTCACACAAAATGATTCCTACAAGAAAACTTACCTTATACCTGGAGCACAGGTAGCATCACCTATTTGGGCATCTCGCTCACTAGCAAAATATCCGCCCTCACCAAAAACAACATGACCCCATTGATGGCCAGACTGGAAGCCCAGCTCAGGGATATTTCAAAAACTGAAATCTCATGGATAGGTAGAATATCCGCATATAAAATGTTGATATTACCGCAAATCTTATTCCTCTTCATTTCCTCAACAGCCTCGCAAGTATAGGTTGGAAATAAATATGGAAGGGGAAAAAAGCTAGGTGCTCAAGAAATAACTTGACATCTCACAGAAAAGCAGGTGGGGCGGGACTAGCAGACATTTATGATTACCTATGGGCGGTACGCCTAGACCAGATTTAATTCTGGAATCTGAAATCCGACTTACCCCTCTGGGTTGATATTGAAACCAACTTATCTCCAATGAAAGACCTTACCCAACTACTCATAGGAGACAGGTGGGCTCCCTGGAACATTACTACTTTTTCGCCCCCAATACAGGCCTCATTGAGAGCCTGGAGACTCCTTTTAGATAAGTCCCACCAGGACGTACAGACTATAGACTTCGAACTTCCCTTGACTCTATTGGAGTCCAAGATTCCAATGCTAGACGTCACAGACATGACCAATAAGGGCATCTCTCACATATCGGACCTCTATGAAGGTCCACGACTCAAAACTGTAGATCAAATCATGGTACAATACCGTATCCCCACAACCGGCATTTTCAAATGCCTCAGAATCACACACTTCTTAAAATGTCATACTCCCCCAATAGTGACAGTGCTAAATAAAATATGGCAATTCTACTCCACAGCAAAACCGGATACGAAGGGCATTTCCTTTTTCTGTAACCTAATGCACGACAGAATGACGTTCAATAAGACAGCAGCAATGCAAAAATGGGAGGTAGACATGGGTAACACCTTCACGAACGCACAATGGCACCGCGCCTTCATAGAAATACACAGATCTTCCCACTGTGTAAAACATTGGTAACTAATGATCAAAATTGCAAACAGATGGCACTATACTTCCTTCCGACTTGCCACATACTTTCCATGTACGTCACTGAACTGCTGGAGGGAGTGCGGGCACGTAGGTAACTTACTTCATATGTTCTGGCACTGCCCTAGCATAAGGAGTCTTTGGAACCAGGTTTTCCAACTGATCTCTTCCATAACTGGAATACTATCACCGCCCGACCCGGCCTTAGCGCTACTGCACCTAAATATAGACAAATACCCGCAAGCCTTTAGACCAGTCATAACGCACATACTATTAGAGACGCGCCTGTTGATATTGCGCAATTGGAAATCCAATAAAGCTACGAACATTTCTGAAGTCACGGCAGCAGTTCATAGAAATTATACCTTTGAACACCTCATAGCAATTAATTCTCTAACATGTAAGAAGTTTGATGATTACTGGGCTATTTGGCCCAAGATCCTGTGATAAACTGTTTAGAAACCCTAAATGTATGATAATCCGATACTACTGGAAATTACCAATGTGTATTACTTATAGTGTATATCCCTCTCTCTGTACCTTCCTGTCTTATATTTTCTCCTTTATTCCTTTCTGTTTACTGTTAACTGCAAAAATTCTTTAATAAAAATGTATTGAACTAAAAAAAAAAAAAAAGACCCTGGAGTATATTGAGTTATTGGCAGTTATAACAGTGCAGTGTGCCCTTCTCAGGCCATATTCATAATTCCTCCACATGAGCCTACTGTCTAATGCAACCTCATTCCTACAGCCTAGCCTTGGTATCACACTAGAAAGATCAGACATGTTATCCAAGTGTAGCGGGGTGTTAAATTTAGGGGAAGAGTCTGAGTGGTAACCAGGCTCAGACACATTAAATTGTTAGGATTTATGGACCATTTTGTCCTCAGGAGATAGTATTGGTGTGGAGTTCCCTGTGGCCTATAGGTGGCGCTGCAATCTTGGGCCGGGGTTGAACTATCAATACAGTGCTGTGCCTTTTGTGACCCCTCTCAGCAGCCGTACAGTGGGGCGGGGAACCTGCTGTGCATGCCATGAGGGGATATAAAAGGGGCAGACATCTTCTTATCAGGGTTCGTCCACCCCCAGGCACCTTCAGCCTGGGAGTGCGTGTGGCTCATCTCCGGGTGCCCTCGGCCCGGAGGCCGTGTTCCGGTTCCACCTCAGGCACCTTTAGCCTGGGGTGAGGTACTACCTCACCGTTTCTGACTGCCTGGGTATGGAGGCCCAGGAGCTGCAGCAATGGCCCGGGGCCCAGCAATCTTCGGCTGGGGTCCACTAGGGATCGAGGAGTCCAGGGTGCCGCCTTGCGAGGGGACCCGCGCCCAAAGAGAAGGGAGGATCTGTTCCGAAGGACCGATGCTGTGGTCACGGTGAAGGAAGGGTCTGTTGACTCTCTGGGGGGACGTCTTCTCCCTGAAAGGGGCCATGTCCTAGGAAGAGACCATTGTTCACCAGGTCAGTGGCAGTGATCTTGTTCACCAGGTCAGTGGCAGTGACCTTATTCACAGGGTCTGTGGCAGAGATCAACCTCATGGTCTGTGGCAGAGACCGTGCGCCAAAACTGTTTGAGAAACCTGAACAGTCAGAAGAGTTTGAGCTACGTTTGTGCCTGGACCTCCTCCACACCTTGAGCTGTCCTGTGTCTTTGCTCCAACCTTTCTTCTATCCAAGAGACTATTTGCTATTCGAGTGAGAATAAATATTGAGTTGGACTTTCAGCTGGTATGGACATTTATGTTCCTGGGGAAGTCAAGGACCCTGCATCTACACACTGTAGAGGTGAGAGCAGGGCTGGTGCAAGGATTTTTGACACCCTAGGCGAAACCTAATTTTGCCCCCCCCCCATTGGCTCAGCCCCTCACTGAGATTTTTGCGGCGCCTCTTCACCTATTTCTTCAGCAGTGGTCCACAGGTCTGCACCTGTGCCTCTGGACCCGGCAAATAGTGGACCAAGACAAATAGTGGATGGCACCAGCTTGATTCCTCGCGCCAGCTGTGGTCCACAGGCTAGGGCAGTATACAGACAGGTTAACTGTAACTGCCTGTCTGTAAGAGCATACAGATACACTGACAATGTTTTACAGGTTCTTACTAAAAACAATAATAAATGCACATTTTTGTACCAGCAAAAAGATCTGCATTTTTTTTTTTTTTTTACAAAGGTGAACTTGAACCTCCACACCTCAGATCACCACAATTTCTGTTCTTTCAGGTTCTCAGATAACCCCAATTCTTCCACCTTCACACCTCAGATCACCCCATCACTGTATCACCCTAAATGCCTGTTACCCTCTGCACCCCCCTCCGCACCTCTGTTCCCCTCTGCACCCCCCCTCCGTACCTCTGTTCCCCTCTGCACCCCCCCCTCCGTACCTCTGTTCCCCTCCGCACCTCTGTTCCCCTCTGCACCCCCCCTCCGTACCTCTGTTCCCCTCTGGACCCCCCTCCGCACCTCTGTTCCCCTCCGTACCTCTGTTCCCCACTGCACCCCCCCTCCGTACCTCTGTTCCCCTCTGCATCCCCCCTCCGTACCTCTGTTCCCCTCTGCACCCCCCCTCCGTACCTCTGTTCCCCTCTGCACCCCCCTCCGTACCTCTGTTCCCCTCTGCACCCCCCCTCCGCACCTCTGTTCCCCTCTGCACCCCCCCTCCGCACCTCTGTTCCCCTCTGCACCTCTGTTCCCCTCTGCACCCCCCTCCGTACCTCTGTTCCCCTCTGCACCCCCCCTCCGTACCTCTGTTCCCCTCTGCACCCCCCCTCTGCACCTCTGTTCCCCTCTGCACCCCCCCACACATATCTGTTCCCCTCTGTACCCCCCTGCGCATCTGTCCCCCCACATATCATCTGTTCCCCCTCTGTACCCCCCTGCGCATCTGTCCCCCCACACACACATATCTGTTCCCCCTCTGTACCCCCTGCGCACCTGTTCCCCCTCTGTACTCCCCCGCAACTTCTGTTCCCCTCTGTACCCCCCTGCGATTCTGTCCCCCCCACTCCCCACACACACACATATCTGCCCCCCCTCTGTACCCCCCTGCGCATCTGCCCCCCCACTCCCCACACACACATATCTGTCCCCCCTCTGTACCCCCTGTGCATATGTCCCCCCCCACTCCCCACACATATCTTTTCCCCCTCTGTACCCCCCTGCGCATCTGTCCCCCCCCCACACACACACACATATCTGTTCCCCCTCTGTACCCCCTGCGCACCTGTTCCCCCTCTGTACTCCCCTGCAACTTCTGTTCCCCCTCTGCACCCCCCCACACATATCTGTTCCCCCTCTGTACCCCCTGCGCATCTGTCCCCCCACATATCATCTGTTCCCCCTCTGTACCCCCCTGCGCATCTGTCCCCCCACACACACATATCTGTTCCCCCTCTGTACCCCCTGCGCACCTGTTCCCCCTCTGTACTCCCCCGCAACTTCTGTTCCCCCTCTGTACCCCCCTGCGATTCTGTCCCCCCCACTCCCCACACACACACATATCTTCCCCCCTCTGTACCCCCCTGCGCATCTGCCCCCCCACTCCCCACACACACATATCTGTCCCCCCTCTGTACCCCCTGTGCATATGTCCCCCCCCACTCCCCACATATATCTTTTCCCCCTCTTTACCCCCCTGCGCATCTGTCCCCCCCACACACACACACAAATATCTGTTCCCCCTCTGTACCCCCTGCGCACCTGTTCCCCCTCTGTACTCCCCTGCAACTTCTGTTCCCCCTCTGTTCCCCCCTGCACATCTGCCCCCCCCCCACTCCCCACACATATCTGTTCCCCCTCTGTACCCCCCTGCACATCTGCCCCCCCACTCCCCACACATATCTGTTCCCCCTCTGTACCCCCCTGCACATCTGCCCCCCCACTCCCCACACATATCTGTTCCCCCTCTCTGTACCCCCCTGCACATCTGCCCCCCCCCCACTCCCCACACATATCTGTTCCCCCTGTGTACCCCCCTGCACATCTGCCCCCCCCACACATATCTGTTCCCCCTCTGTACCCCCTGCACATCTGCCCCCCCCACACATATCTGTTCCCCCTCTGTACCCCCCTGCACATCTGCCCCCCCCACACATATCTGTTCCCCCTCTGTACCCCCCTGCACATCTGTTCCCCCCAATATATATCTGTTCCCCCCATATATATCTGTCCCCCCCCATATATATCTGTTCCCCCTTTGTACCCTCTCCCACACACATCTGTACGGTACCCCCTGCACTTCTGTCCCCTCCCAAAACACATATATCTGTTTCCCCCTCTGTACACAGTGCAATGCACTATAAACTTGACAGCAGAGTAAAAAATGTTTATGTGACTGCAGCACTGAGCTGCCTGTGCTTCCGTTCCATACCTGAGCCAGCGGTGGGTGACTGATGACTTTACTACATGAGAGCGGCGCTGCTGCCTGCCTGTCCTCTCACAACAGATTCCAGAGCGACGAGGGGGAGGAGGGTGTGATATCGTGGCAAGCCCGTATGCAGGGCTTCTATCTCATCTGCCCCAGCCAGTTTCATTGCTCATGCAACACTTCCGGTCGGCGGCTCCTTGTCCCAGCTCTCTCCCCTCATCTTCTCATTGCTAGGGCGGCACTTACACAACACACATCAGATCGGAGAGCTCCCCTTAGCCCGGGACCCATATGCCATGTGACACTGTCTGTGATGTCCAGGGCAGAGCAGCGGAGAACTCTATCGAGCCGCGCTGGGGGGGGGGGCGGGAGTTTGGCGGCGCTGCTGCTTGACATGTCAGGGCATTGGTGGAGCTCTGTGGAGGACTGTGCGGGAGTAAAATAACCAGCGGTCGGGCGCCCTAGGCGGTCGCCTAGTCCGCCTAGTGGTAGCGCCGGCCCTGAGTGAGAGTCATTCTCAGGAGGACTTTGGACTCTGGCTGCAGACAAGGCCCAAAAAACAACACTGCATAACCTCTTTACACAGGAGGGTATGGGCTAGCGGTTCGGTGTGCCTGTCCCTCCCCCCCCCGCGCGAGGAGCCAAGTTTATTGCAGGAGGGGGATGGGTGGGTGCCGCTACACAAGCAATATACCAGGGCTGGGAGCAGAGATGCTAATTAGAGAGTGGAAGTTTGGGACATTTTGTTATTAAAGTGAAAATGACAGTTAACAACATGATGTGTAGGTGGCTATATAGACAGCAGCATTGTCAGCCTAGGAGAAGGGAAGTGTACTAGTAGATATAGATACACTAACAAATTGAAGCCAGACTTTGGATAACATTTTATAAGCAGTTACAGCAACAGTTTTTTTCTTTTAGGATAGAGATTTCACATAAATGATTAAAAACTGACCATTGTAAGCACCCCTGTCAGTGTTAAATGGTTTTGCCCAACCATGGAACTGCTACATTTGCAGGACAGTTTGGTTCTTTGAAAAACAACAGACTACTGGCCAGGTCACCAGGCAAAAACAAAGGTAAGGAAGTAAGGAAGCCTAAAAAAATGCAACCATCACATCTAAGAATTGGTAAGCTGCAATATAATAGATGTTTGCTTTTGAGTTTAATACCACTTTAAATATTTAAGGCACTTTCCATCACAAAGACATAAGTGTGTTAAATCCCATTGCAGTGCAAAAAAAAATTTAAAGTCCCACTATAATAAAGTCCGATGTGAATGTGCTCAGTGCCACTTCAATATAAGTGCCACATACCGTATGTGATAACTTCAACATCTTCCACTTGGTGTCCCCAAATTCTCCCACCTCACTCACTAAATGGAGTTGACTCCTTGATTGAACAAGAGAGTCAAATGTGCCAAAGATTATCCACCATGAAGGCTACAACCAGCACCCTGTATATTCTGGTGACATATTTATTCTTCATCACCTACCACCACACACTATCTTGACCTGCATGGCTGCTCATCGTCCAGGAAATAAAAGGGAATAAATAAAATAAAGTAAAAGCCCTGAGGCGGCACATAGGAGCCCTGGACAGACTGGGAGGATCCCCCACTGAGGTGTGCCCTGGCCTGGCCACAACAGGCTGTCCCTGAAGGAACGTGTAAGAGGAGAAGCCGTCAGATGGCTGCCACCAGCCAGAGCCTGACTATCAAACTCCTAAACATGTTTGGAGGGATGGTGAATGACCAACTGAGTTGGAAAGCAACACGGGAATCTTAGAATTTGAGATACCACTTAAACTTCAGATGTCAAAGAACCAATTTAAAGTTCAAGTGCCAAGCCGGTATAGCCCTGTGAGAGAAGGACCCAGAAGGTTAGACAGACTATGCAGAAGACCAAAGGACTGTGCTTGAGTAGAATCTACATGTATCCTGTGCTCCCTCCACCCTAGGGTTGCCACTTCATCCCTTTAAAACCAAACACATATTAATTACACAGGTTCTGTGGCTGATTAAGGTGGTAATTAAACACACTTGGTGCCTTATTTGCATTAAATTAGCCTCAGAACCTGTGTAATTCATATGTGTTTGGGTTTAAAGGGATGAGGTGGCAACCCTACTCCACCCTCCTTTCTACTTCTTCATGCACGTGTGCAATAAAGTCATTAAGTCATTAAAACATTAATGCAAAGTAATTGGTGCCCATCCTTCTAACATCCAGAGTCAAGAACTGCTCCTTGAGAGGAATAGCCTGGGACATTTATTGGCCAGTAAGTAGGACTGGGACATAAGCAATGTATTAGCTAGTAAGCTGAAGGTCAATGCTGAATGTTAGGCTGCTTTCACACTGAGGCGATATTGCGCTAAAAATAGTGCCTGCAATGCGCCCTGAAAGAGCCACTCCTTTAATTCCAGTGTGAAAGCCCGAGGGCTTTCACACTGGAGCGTTGCACTGGCAGGAGGGTAAAAAAACTCCTGCCAGCCCCATCTTTGAGGTGCGGTAGGAGCAGTAAAAATAACGCTCCTATAGCGCCCCTGCCCATTGAAATCAATAGGGTAGCGCCTCCAAAACGCCCGCAAAACTGCGTTTTTGCAGGCGGGTTTAACCCTTTTTCGGCCGCTAGCGGGGGTTAAAATCACCCTGCTAGCGCCCGCAAATCGCGGCAAACACGACGGTAAAACGCCGCTAAAAATAGTGGCGTTTTACCGCCAGCACACCCAGCGCTTCAGTGTGAAAGTAGCCTTAAGCCCCGTACACACGGTCAGACTTTTGCCCAACAAACTTCGTTTTAAGCAAGTTGGACCAACAATCCGACCGTGTGTACGCTCCATCGGACAAACTTTTTTTCGTTTGGTTTTGTTTTCATCGGACAAAAGTTGGGTCTGCAAAAGGACAAACTTTTGCCCAACAAAAGTCCGATGGAGCAAAGTCCTACCGTGTGTACAGAAAACCATAGGAATTTTGTCCGATGGACAAAACAACTAATGTTAACCACTTAAGCCCCGGACCATTTGGTAGCTAGAGGACCAGAGGTGATTTCAGAATTTTGCACTGCGCTGCTTTAACTGTAAATTGTGCGGACATGCAATGTTGTACCCAAACGAAATTTGCGTCCTTTTCTTCCCACAAATAGAGCTTTCTTTTAATGGTATTTGATTGCCTCTGCGATTTAAATTTTTTGCGATATAAACGGAAATAGACCGAAAATTTTGAAAAAAAATGATATTTTCTACTTTTTGTTATAAGAAAAATCGAATAAACTCAATTTTAGTCATACATTTAGGCCAAAATGTATTCAGCCACATGTCTTTAGTAAAAAAAATGTCAATAAGCATATATTTATTGGTTTGCGCAAAAGTTATAGCGTCTACAAACTAGGGTACATTTTCTGGAATTTACACAGCTTTTAGTTCTGCCTATCTCATTTCTTGAGGTGCTAAAATGGCAGGGCAGTACAAAACCCCCCCAAATGACCCCATTTTGGAAAGTAGACATCCCAAGGAAATTGCTGAGAGGCATGTTGAGCCCATTGAATATTTTTTTTTTTGTCTCAAGTGATTGAATAATGACAAAAAAAAAAATAATTACAAAAAGTTGTCACTAAATGATATATTGTTCACACATGCCATGGTTATATGTGGAATTACACCCCAAAATACATTTTGCTGCTTCTCCTGAGTACGGGAATACCACATGTGTGGGACTTTTTAGGAGCCTAGCCGCGTACGGGACCCCGAAAACCAAGCACCGCCTTCAGGATTTCTAGGCACAAATTTTTGATTTCACTCCTCACTACCTATCACAGTTTCGAAGGCCAAAAAAAGCCAAAATAGCACAAAACCCCCCCAAATGACCCCATTTTGAAAAGTAGACACCCCAAGCTATTTGCTGAGAGGCATGGTGAGTATTTTACAGCTCTCATTTGTTTTTAAAAATGAAGAAAGAAAATATATATATATTTTTTTTCTTCAAAACTTTGTGACAAAAAGCGAGATCTGCAAAATACTCACCATACCTCTCAGCAAATAGCTTGGGGTGTCTACTTTCCAAAATGGGGTGATTTGGGGGGGTTTTGTGCCATCTGGGCATTCCATGGCCTCCGAAACTGTGATAGGCAGTGAGAAGTGAAATCAAAAATTTACACCCTTAGAAAGCCTGAAGGCGGTGCCTGGTTTTTGGGGTCCCGTACGCGGCTAGGCTCCCAAAAAGTCTCACACATGTGGTATCTCCGTACTCAGGAGAAGCAGTAGAATGTATTTTGGGGTGTAATTCCACATATGCCCATGGCATGTTTGAGCAATATATCATTTAGTGACAACTTTGTGCAAAAAAAAAAAAAAATTAATTGTCTTTTTTCCGCAACTTGTGTCAACATATAAAATATTCCATGGACTCGACATGCCTCTCAGTATATAGCTTGGGGTGTCTACTTTCCAAAATGGGGTCATTTGGGGGGGTTTTGAACTGTTCTGGCATTTTATACACAACATTAGGAAGCTTATATCCACTCTTCTAACCACTTGAAGACAAAGCCCTTTTTGACACTTTTTGTTTACATGAAAACATATATTTTTTTTGCAAGAAAATTATGTTGAACCCCCAAACATTATATATATTTTTAAAGCAAAGGCCCTACAGATTAAAATGATGGGTGTTGCATTTTTTTTTCTACACAGTATTTGCGCAGCGATTTTTCAAACGCATTTTTTGGGGAAAAAATACACTTTTTTTAATTTTAATGCACTAAAACACACTATATTGCCCAAATGTTTGATAAAATAAAAAAGATGATCTTAGGCCGAGTACATAGATACCAAACACGACATGCTTTAAAATTTTGCACAAACGCGCATTGGCGACAAACTACATACATTTTTAAAAGCCTTTACAGGTTACCCCGTTAGATTTACAGAGGAGGTCTACTGCTAAAATTACTGCCCTCGATCTGACCTTTGCAGTGATACCTCACATGCATGGTGCAATTGCTGTTTACATATGACGCCAGACTGACGCTTGCGTTCGCCATTGGGCAAGAGCAGGGCAGGACAGGGGTGCTTTTTTTTTTTTTTATTATTAATTTTGCTTTTTTATTTTATTTTTAAATTGTTCCTTCCATATTTTTTTTTTTTTATCATTTTTATTGTTATCTCAGGGAATGTAAATATCCCCTATGATAGCAATAGGTAGTGACAGGTACTCTTTTTGAAAAAACTGGGGTCTAGACCCTAGATCTTTCCTCTGCCCTCAAAGCATCTGACCACACCAAGATCGGTGTGATAAAATGCTTTCCCAATTTCCCAATGGCGCTTTTTATATCCGGGGGGGGGACATTCCCTCCCACTGCTTGTAAAAGCAGTCCAGAGGCTAATTAGCCACTAGGATTGCTTTTACATGAAAGCCGGCCGCTGGCTGAAAAGAATGATACCAAGATGATACCTAAACCCGCAGGCATCATTCTGGTATAAATATTCAAAGTCCAGCAACATACCAGTACGTTGCTGGTCCTTGTTGGACATGTATTGTAATCTTTTTTTTTCATGCAGCCAGTTGGCTGAACGAAAAAAGAGATTGATCGGTGGGTATGCCCACCATTAGAATACCGCCCTTCATCCACCCACTTCTAATGATGGGCATACATGCACCATTTATATATGCCAAAGCATGGGGGCATCCTCCCGCAAAAAAGTTATGCCGCACACACATGGTCGGACTTTTCCACGGGCAAGCCTCCGTCGGAATTTCGACCGTATGTACGCGGCATTAGGAGCAAAATCGCTCCTCCGCCCCTGCTGCCCCATCAGGGATCAGGCCTGTCTCTGCGAACGCTGCAGTTATGTGTGTTGTGTTTTGTAAGTGACAGTGATCGATCGATACTGCACTTGGGTGGCCTGGGCTGGACGGAGGGGCAAAACGCAGTTGCTAGCAGGTATCTGGGCTGATCCCGCTAACACTGCGTTTTTGGGAACCCTAAACTGCTGGGGACGCTAGTATAGATCTGATCAGATCAGATATTGATCTGATCAGATACTATACCACTAAGGGGGGTGTATGCTTCACGCGTGGGTGTTAGCGTTACTGGCACTAACCTGACGCTGCCTGGGGTGTGACGCAGACACTCTCTGACGCTAAAACCTAATTGATATCACCCGCCGGGCGATCAGGGGGTTAAACCTTTATTGGGTTATATATACGGCGGGTGCCCTGACACTATAAAAAGCAAACTAACTAACCAGTGTCACCCGTAACACTTATATGGTGATCACTGGTGAAAGGGTTAACTAGGGGCAATTAGGGGGTTAAAACCTTTATTAGATAATATATGGGGGTACCTGACGCTATAAAAACCTGCGGCGAACCTAAAAAAAATTACTGGCTACCGATCTGAATCACCGACGCTAAGACAGCGATCAGAAAAATGATCGCTTAGCGACAGTGGTGATAGGGGGTGAAAGGGTTACCTGGGGGGCGATCAAGGGGGTTAAACCTTTATTAGATAATTAATGGGGGTACCTGACGCTATAAAAACCTGCGGCGAACCTAAAAGAAAATACTGGCTACCGATCTGCATCACCGACACTAAGACAGCGATCAGAAAAATGATCGCTTAGCGACAGTGGTGATAGGGGGTGAAAGGGTTACCTGGGGGGCGATCAAGGGGTTAAACCTTTATTCGATAATTTATGGGGGTACCTGACGCTATAAAAATCTGCGGCGAACCTAAATAAAATTACTGGCTACCTATCTGCATCACCGTCGCTAAGACAGCGATCAGAAAAATGATCGCTTAGCGACAGTCGTGATAGGGGGTGAAAGGGTTACCTGGGGGGCGATTAAGGGGGTTAAACCTTTATTCGATAATTTATGGGGGTACCTGACGCTATAAAAACCTGCGGCGAACCTAAATAAAATTACTGGCTACCTATCTGCATTACCGACGCTAAGACAGCGATCAGAAAAATGATCGCTTAGCGACAGTCGTGATAGGGGGTGAAAGGGTTACCTGGGGGGCGATTAAGGGGGTTAAACCTTTATTAGATAATTTATGGGGGTACCCGACGCTATAAAAACCTGCGGCGAACCTAAAAAAAATAGCTGGCTACCGATCTGCATCACCGACGCTAAGACAGCGATCAGAAAAATGATCGCTTAGCGACGACGGTGCTAGGGGGTGAAAGGGTTATCTGGGGGGTGATCAGGGGGTTAAACCTTTATTAGGGGGGGTTAGGGGGCTACACTGGACCTAAAACTAAATGTAGTGACACTTTTACAGTCACAAATGTCACTGATTGCAGTGATCAGTAAATAAATTGTCACTGCAATCAGTGACACTGTGACTGGGGGCTGGGGGGTGATCTGGGGGGGCCTGGGGGGCGATTTGTATGCCTATGTGTCCTGGTGTCAGTGTAGTGTTAGTGTACTGACCTGTGTGTCTTCTCTTGTACGGCGCTCGGTATATGTGAGCGCCGCATGAGAGATAACATCACTTCCTCCTGCTTCCTCTGCCTGTGTAAACATTACACAGCAGAGGGAGCATTTCCATTCGCCGGGAGCGATCGCGGGGGGTTGACAGGAATCGAATGGCCGCCCCCTCATGTCGGATCGCTCCCCAACGAATACCGTCCGCTCACTGTATAGGAGGGGGGTCCGATTGGACCCCCCAACTGTACAAAGGCAATCACGTACACTGTACGTGATTGTGCCTGTCGGTGCCATTCTGCCGACGTACATATACAGTGAGCGGTCGTTAAGTGGTTAAAATCAACCAACAATAGCAGAAGTTGACCAAAGGGTGGCGGTAAAGAGCAGAAAAGAGCAGAAAAACCATGTGATGTTGCAAAAAGTTTTGGGAAAGTTTGCAGAAAAGTCCTGTGGTGTGTATGCTATGGGTGTGCCCGGCCAACTCCGTTCGGACAAAAATCCACGGAAAAGTCCGATGGAAGTCCGACCGTGTGTACGAGGCTTTAGCCTTATCTATTGAGGATCAGTCAAAATAGGGTTACTTTTTTTCAGGCATTTAAAGATGCATATGAGGCACCCAAAAGCTATCTTTACAAAGTATTGTAGGGTGAAAGGAAAAGGGCAGAACGTTGAATATGGAGCAACACAGGCAGAACACCAACCCTGATTGTGCATTATTTGAATCTTTTTCATTATATAAAACTGTTCGATCTGATCAGGATTTTAAATGACTCTCACATCTCGAGATATAAGTCATGCACCTGCTCCTCTGTCCTAAAAGTGTCATTTACAACTTTGCTTCTAATATGTGATCTTTTATGTCCCAATATATCCTGTTTATACTATTTCTGCAACATGCCATGTGCAATAATCGTTAAAGGAAAGCAAAGCATTTGGCCTTATTCTCGTTTCTAACACCATAAACAGCACTGTTTGGCACATGATATAAACAGTAACTGCACCGCCTGGTATTGTAATGTACCCCTGGCCCCAGTGCAATATTGAATGCTCCGTCACTGTATGTTTGATCGTCATAAATAAATGTAATAAAAATATAATTGGAATTTTTTTATTGAGCTGGGATCTGGGGTTTTAATGCAGACTTGTTTTCCAGATTGGAGCAGATTGTCATTTGGAGTTTCTGTGGGAAAAGTAAATTTGTCAAAAACTGAAATTATATCATATTTTAAAGCCTATTTAAAGTATATCTGAAAACTTTTTAATTTTTTTGGATAGAGTAGAAAATGGTTAAAATGTCTTGTGTGTCCCACCAGTGTGGAGGCCTCCCTTCACTTCCTGTCCTGTAGACACAACAGTGAAGGAGATACTATCTTAGACAGTTGTGTTTCCCGTTAGAAGATTTCCCTGCTATTCATGTTCTTTTGATAACTCAAAATTTGGGATTTTCCATTACTTTAAGTCCCAGTGACTGTGGTAACCAGGACAATTCGAGAATCTGAAACTCCATAGAGACACAACAGCAATAAAAACCTGACAAAGTTCCTAGCTTCTTTCCATTCTATTCAAAATTAGAGAAACTGATGGCTTTGGGTACACTTTAACCACTTAAGCCCCGGACCATTTTGTAGCTAAAGGACCAGAGGTGTTTTCAGAATTTGGCACTGCGCTGCTTTAACTGGAAATTGTGCGGACATGCAATGTTGTACCCAAACGAAATTTGCATCCTTTTCTTCCCACAAATAGAGCTTTATTTTAATGTTATTTGATTGCCTCTGCGATTTTTATTTTTTGCAATATAAACGGAAAAAGACTGAAAATTTGAAAAAAAAAAGATATTTTCTACTTTTTGTTATAAGAAAAATCGAATAAACTCAATTTTAGTCATACATTTAGGCCAAAATGTATTCAGCCACGTCTTTAGTAAAAAAAATGTCAATAAGCGTATATTTATTGGTTTGCGCAAAAGTTATAGCGTCTACAAACTAGGGTACATTTTCTGGAATTTACACAGCTTTTAATTTATGACTGCCTATCTCATTTCTTGAGGTGCTAAAATGGCAGGGCAGTACACAACCCCCCCAAATGACCCCATTTTGGAAAGTAGACATCCCAAGGAAATTGCTGAGAGGCATGTTGAGCCCATTGAATATTTTTTTTTTGTCTCAAGTGATTGAATAATGACTAAAAAAATAAAAAAAAATTACAAAAAGTTGTCACTAAATGATATATTGCTCACACATGCCATGGTTATATGTGGAATTGCACCCCAAAATACATTTTGCTGCTTCTCCTGAGTACGGGGATACCACATGTGTGGGACTTTTTGGGAGCCTAGCCGCGTACGGGCCCCCGAAAACCAAGCACCGCCTTCAGGATTTCTAAGGGCGCAAATTTTTGATTTCACTCCTCACTACCTATCACAGTTTCGAAGGCCATAAAATGCCAAAATAGCACAAAACCCCCCCAAATGACCCCATTTTAGAAAGTAGACACCCCAAGGAAATTGCTGAGAGGCCTGTTGAGCCCATTGAATATTTTTTTTTTTGTCCCAAGTGATTGAATAATGACAAAAAAAAAAAAAATTACAAAAAGTTGTCACTAAATGATATATTGCTCACACATGCCATGGTTATATGTGGAATTACACCCCAAAATACATTTTGCTGCTTCTCTTGAGTACGGGGATACCACATGTGTGGGACTTTTTAGGAGCCTAGCCGCGTACGGGACCCCGAAAACCAAGCACCGCCTTCAGGATTTCTAGGCACTAATTTTTGATTTCACTCCTCACTACCTATCACAGTTTCGAAGGCCATAAAATGCCAAAATAGCACAAAAAAAACCCAAATGACCCCATTTTGGAAAGTAGACACCCCAAGCTATTTGCTGAGAGGCATGGTGAGTATTTTACAGCTCTCATTTGTTTTTGAAAATTAAGAAAGAAAATAATTTTTTTATTTTTTTACATTTTCAAAACTTTGTGACAAAAAGCGAGATCTGCAAAATACTCACCATACCTCTCAGCAAATAGGTTGGGGTGTCTACTTTCCAAAATGGGGTAATTTGGGGGGGTTTTGTGCCATCTGGGCATTCCATGGCCTTTGAAACTGTGATAGGCAGTGAGGAGTGAAATCAAAAATTTACACCCTTAGAAAGCCTGAAGGCGGTGCTTGGTTTTGGGGTCCCGTACGCGGCTAGGCTCCCAAAAAGTCTCACAC
The DNA here is from genome assembly GCA_029206835.1 of Rana muscosa. NCBI lineage: Eukaryota > Metazoa > Chordata > Amphibia > Anura > Ranidae > Rana > Rana muscosa. The sequence goes on from CM055117.1 coordinate 1,045,288,149, forward strand.
ATGTGGTATCCCCGTACTCAGGAGAAGCAACAGAATGTATTTTGGGGTGTAATTCCACATATGCCCATGGCATGTTTGAGCAATATATCATTTAGTGACAACTTTGTGCAAAAACTAAAAATAAAATGTATTTTTTTCCGCAACTTGTGTCAACATATAAAATATTCCATGGACTCGACATGCCTCTCAGTATATAGCTTGGGGTGTCTACTTTCCAAAATGGGGTCATTTGGGGGGTTTTGAACTGTCCTGGCATTTTATACACAACATTAGGAAGCTTACATCCACTCTTCTAACCACTTGAAGACAAAGCCCTTTCTGACACTTTTTGTTTACATGAAAACATTTTTTTTTTTTGCAAGAAAATTATGTTGAACCCCCAAACATTATATATTTTTTTAAAGCAAAGGCCCTACAGATTAAAATGGTGGGTGTTGCATTTTTTTTCCACACAGTATTTGCGCAGCGATTTTTCAAACGCATTTTTGGGGGAAAAAATACAGTTTTTTAATTTTAATGCACTAAAACACACTATATTGCCCAAATGTTTGATGAAATAAAAATGATGATCTTAGGCCGAGTACATAGATACCAAACACGACATGCTTTAAAATTTCGCACAAACGCGCATTGGCGACAAACTACATACATTTTAAAAAGCCTTTAAAAGCCTTTACAGGCTACCACGTTAGATTTACAGAGGAGGTCTACTGCTAAAATGACTGCCCTCGATCTGACCTTCACGGTGATACCTCACATGCATGGTGCAATTGCTGTTTACATATGACGCCAGACCGACGCTTGCGTTCGCCATTGCGCAAGAGCAGGGCAGGACAGGGGTGCTTTTTTTATTTTTTTATTATTAATTTTGCTTTTTTATTTTATTTTTAAACTGTTCCTTCCATTTTTTTTTTTTTTTTATAATTTTTATTGTTATCTCAGGGAATGTAAATATCCCCTAAGATAGCAATAGGTAGTGACAGGTACTCTTTTTTTGAAAAACTGGGGTCTATTCCTCTGCCCTCAAAGCATCTGACCACACCAAGATCGGTGTGATAAAATGCTTTCCCAATTTCCCAATGGCACTTTTTATATCTGGGGGGGGGGACATTCCCTCCCACTGCTTGTAAAAGCAGTCCAGAGGCTAATTAGCCACTAGGATTGCTTTTACATGAAAGCCGGCCGCTGGCTGAAAAGAATGATACCAAGATGATACCTAAACCCGCAGGCATCAATCTGGTATAACCATTCAAAGTCCAGCAACATACCAGTACGTTGCTGGTCCTTGTTGGACATGTATTGTAATCTTTTTTTATGCAGCCTGTTGGCTGAACGAAAAAAGAGATTGATCAGTGGGTATGCCCACCATTAGAATACCTCCCTTCATGCACCCACTTCTAATGATGGGCATACATGCACCATTTATATATGCCGAAGCATGGGGGCATCCTCCCGCAAAAGTTATGTTGCACACACATGGTCTGACTTTTCCACGGGCAAGCCTCCATCGGAATTTCGACCGTATGTACGCAACATTAGGAGCAAAATGGCTCCTCCGCTCCTCCACCCCTGCTGCCCCAATGCTTCGGCATATATGCTTTTTTTTTAACTGTGGTGGTGAAATCACCTCCTACAGCACTGGAGTCGCAGGGATCAGACCTGTCTCTGCGAATGCTGCAGTTATGTGTGTTGTGTTTTGTAAGTGACAGTGATCAATCGATACTGCACTTGGGTGGCCTGGGCTGGACAGAGGGGCAAAACGCAGGTGCTAGCAGGTATCTGGGCTGATCCCGCTAACACTGCGTTTTTCGGAACCCTAAACTGCTGGGGACGCTAGTATAGATCTGATCAGATCAGATATTGATCTGTTCAGATACTATACCACTAAGGGAGGTGTATGCTTCACACGTGGTTGTTAGCGTTACTGGCACTAACCTGACGCTGCCTGGGGCGACGCAGACCCTCTCTGGCACTTAAACCTAATTGATATCACCCGCCGGGCGATCAGGGGGTTAAATCTTTATTGGGTTATATACGGCGGGTGCCCTGACACTATAAAAAGCAAACTAACTAACCAGCGTCACTGTAACACTTATATGGTGATCACTGGTGAAAGGGTTAACTAGGGGCAATCAGGGGGTTAAACCTTTATTAGGTAATATATGGGGGTACCCGACGCTATAAAAACCTGCGGCGAACCTAAAAAAATAACTGGCTACCTATCGGCATCATCGACACTAAGACAGTGATCAGAAAAACGATCGCTTAGTGACACTGGCAAAAGGGGGTGAAAGGGTTACCTGGGGGGGCGATCAAGGGGTTAAACCTTTATTAGGTAATATATGGGGGTACCCGACGCTATTAAAACCTGCGGCGAACCTAAAAAAAATAACTGGCTACCTATCGGCATCACCGACACTAAGACAGCGATCAGAAAAACGATCGCTCAGTGACAGCGGTGCTAGGGGGTGAAAGGGTAACCTGGGGGGGCGATCAAGGGGTTAAACCTTTATTGGGTAATATATGGGGGTACCCGACGCTATAAAAACCTGCGGCGAACCTAAAAAAAATAACTGGCTACCTATCGGCATCACCCACACTAAGACAGCGATCAGAAAAACGATCGCTTAGTGACACTGGCAAAATGGGGTGAAAGGGTTACCTGGGGGGGCGATCAAGGGGTTAAACCTTTATTAGGCAATATATGGGGGTACCCGACGCTATAAAAACCTGCGGCGAACCTAAAAAGAATAACTGGCTACCTATCGGCATCACCGACACTAAGACAGCGATCAGAAAAACGATTGCTTAGTGACAGTGGTGCTAGGGGGTGAAAGGGTTACCTGGGGGGGCGATCAAGGGGTTAAACCTTTATTAGGTAATATATGGGGGTACCCGACGCTATAAAAACCTGCGGCGAACCTAAAAAAAATAACTGGCTACCTATCGGCATCACCGACACTAAGACAGCGATCAGAAAAACGATCGCTTAGTGACAGCGGTGCTAGGGGGTGAAAGGGTTACCTGGGGGGGCGATCAAGGGGTTAAACCTTTATTTGGTAATATATGGGGGTACCCGACGCTATAAAAACCTGCGGCGAACCTAAAAAAAATAACTGGCTACCTATCGGCATCACCGACACTAAAACAGCGATCAGAAAAACGATTGCTTAGTGACGGCGGTGCTAGGGGGTGAAAGGGTTACCTGGGGGGTGATCAAGGGGTTAAACTTTTATTAGGGGGGGGGGTTAGGGGGCTACACTGGACCTAAACTAACTGCCCTGACACTTTTACAGTCACAAATGTCACTGATTGCAGTGATCAGTAAATAAATGGTCACTGCAATCAGTGACACTGTAACTGGGGGGTGATCCGGGGGTGTCTGGGGGGGCCTTGGGGGACGATTTATGTACCTATGTGTGCTGGTGTTAGTGTAGTGTTTGTGCACTAACCTGTGTGTCTTCTCTCATGCGGCGCTTGGTATATGTGAGCGCCGCATGAGGGATGACATCACTTCCTCCTGCCTGTGTAAACATTACACAGGCAGAGGAAGCATTTGATTCGCCGGGAGCGATCGCGAGGGGGTGGCCAGAATCGAATGGCGGCCCCCTCATCACGGATCGCTCCTGAAGCGATCCCGGCCCCTCACTGTACCGGAGGGGGGTCCGTTTGGACCCCTCACCCATACGAAGGCAGGCACGTACAGGTACGTGATTGTGCCTGTCCGTGCCATTCTGCCGACGTATATTTACAGTGGGCGGTCGTTAAGTGGTTAAGCATATGTAGCGGCCTCACCCCTCTCCCTTGCTTTATCGGTTATATGGCTGTTGTCTAGGGGTACCTGGGAGAGAGAGATGATACACACCACGGCCCATATCCTCCGTAACTAAGAGGTGAAGGCCAGAAGATTGGGCTTTTGTGTAGGTGTCCTAGAGTCCAGTCCAGTCCTTCGTCCCTAACTCCTTTGCTTTAGTAACCCAAGTTCCACACAGTGAATAGGTACAACTCTGTTTTATTGCTTGGCAAGAAGAATAAAACTATCTTTCTCCTTTGGAAAATGGGGACAGATCGAGGCACAATCCTTTCCCTTCTTGCTGCTGCCCACTGTGCTGTCACCAGTGGTGAATAGTCACTGCCACTGACTAGGTAATATAGAACGTGAATTACCTTCGCTCACTTTGCCCCTGTCAGAGGAAGAAATCCGTCCAAGGGAGAAATGGAGGCCTCTCCGTCACCAGCGATGCCGCGCCAGGCTCTTCGGAGAAGTTACTGCGCACCAGTCCTCACAAACTCAGACATGGGCACCCAAGGAGTTAGGGTCCCCTCGGATTCCTACACCCTAGCGGAACTCAGTCAAAGGTACTGAGCCCCAGGCATCCACCATAGTACCTCACCCCAGGCTAAAGGTGCCTGAGATGGACTCCATCGCCGCTCCAGCTAGGCCAAGGGCGCCTAGGCCTAGAACACCGGAACGCCAGCACCCAAGCTGAAGGTACCTGGGTGCGGCCACGTCCTCCAACTCTCTCCCCAAAATCATGGCGTCCGCCCCTTTTATGACCGCTCCCTTTGCGTCACAGCGGGTTCCCCGCCCCGCTGTACCAGCTCCAGGGAAGGACAAAAAGGCACAGTTTGCGGTGTGAGTTCAGCTCCGGCCCAAGGCAACAACGACACCTGTAGGCCCCAAGGAACCCCACACCACCAGAGTCCTCACATAAATTCAAACACCCGCTACACATATATATACTGTAGTTAAAAAATGTTTTGTGAGATGTGACCCATGACCTATTCCTCTTTCCCAGCCTACTTCAGCATGCCGGGTAGGGATGCCCCCATAAGTTCGACTCGAACATCGGCTGTTCGACCGTTCGGCGAACATCGAACGATTTGGGCCGTTCGCGCCAAATTCGAGTGACGCGAACGGCCCACAATACACTGCGCCATCGCAGTGCAATCCCGGCGCTGTGATTGGCCAAGCATGCACTGTGACCCCGCATGCTTGGCCAATCACAGCGCCGGCAGCTAGGAGAGCCATAATTGGCCACAGGCAGGTTGCCTGTGGCCAATTATAGCTCAGGGGGTTTAGCACAGCGCGGCGGCCTTGTGTAGTGTGTTCCGGCGCAGGGAAAGAGTTCCATAGGCAGGGACAGTGTCAGTGCTATATTTGTACCTCAAACTTGTGTGTAGGGAGAGAGAAGGATAGGCAGGGAGAGTGTCAGTGTCATATTCTTTGCTAAACCTTGTGTGCAGGGAGAGAGAAGGATAGGCAGGGGACAGTGTCAGTGTCACATTCTTTGCTAAACCTTGTGTGCAGGGAGAGAGAAGGATAGGCAGGGAGAGTGTCAGTGTCATATACTTTGATAAACCTTGTGTGCAGGGAGAGAGAAGGATAGGCAGGGGACAGTGTCAGTGTCATATTCTTTGCTAAACCTTGTGTGCAGGGAGAGAGAAGGATAGGCAGGGGACAGTGTCAGTGTCACATTCTTTGCTAAACCTTGTGTGCAGGGAGAGAGAAGGATAGGCAGGGAGAGTGTCAGTGTCATACTTTGATAAACCTTGTGTGCAGGGAGAGAGAAGGATAGGCAGGGGACAGTGTCAGTGTTATATTCTTTGCTAAACCTTGTGTGCAGGGAGAGAGAAGGATAGGCAGGGGACAGTGGCAGTGTCATTGTTGCTAAGCATCCTGCACAATATACACCTGAAGTTAGCCCGTATTGCTGCTTTTTCCTCGTGTGTTACACCAACAGGCATTTGCAGCACTTACAGCGGGCGGAGTGTGCCTCCTGATCATATTACACCTGAAGTTAGCCTGTATTGCTGCTTTTTCCTGGTGTGTTACACCAACAGGCATTTGCGGCACTTACAGCGGGCGGAGTGTGCCTCGTGATCATATTACACCTGAAGTTAGCCTGTATTGCTGCTTTTTCCTGGTGTGTTACACCAACAGGCATTTGCGGCACTTACAGCGGGCGGAGTGTGCCTCCTGATCATATTACACCTGAAGTTAGCCTGTATTGCTGCTTTTTCCTGGTGTGTTACACCAACAGGCATTTGCGGCACTTACAGCGGGCGGAGTGTGCCTCCTGATCATATTACACCTGAAGTTAGCCTGTATTGCTGCTTTTTCCTGGTGTGTTACACCAACAGGCATTTGCAGCACCTACAGCAGGCGTAGTGTGATTCCTGCAAAATATACTCCTGAAGCTAGGCCTTATTGCTGGTTTTCCCATTTCCCTGCAGGCCATTAGAATGTCTGGAAGGCAAACAAGGAGAGGCAGACAGTCAGGAGCCAATAAAAGAGGGCAAGCAGGCTCTGTGTCTAGAGACAACAGTGCTGGTCGTGGACGCGGTGCATCGCCATCAGCACATGGCCATGGGTCACGCTTGTCCTTCTTTTCGGCAGCTGGACGCGTTGAGCTGCATCATGCCGAAGACTTGGTAGAGTGGATGACCAAGCCCTCCTCATCCTCCTCATCCTCTCTCACCCAGGCTCAGGGTACTGGCAAAGCAGCTGCCAAAGCGTCCTCTTCCCTGGTATCAATGTTATCATCAGTCACTCTTTCCCTAGACCAACCATGTCCTCCTGAGGAGTCCCCCGAACTGTTTGAGCACAGTGTTGGGTACATGCTCCAGGAGGATGGCCAGCGTTTCGAAGGGTCTGATGATGATACCCAGCTAGAGGAAGGCAGTAGCGTGAGAGCAGAGAGAGGGGATGCTCAAGAAGGACACTAATCTGGCAGTCATGTTCCAGCAGCTGCAGCATACTGCCAGATTGGCTCCAGTGATGAGGAGGGAGGGGATGATGAGGTCACTGACTCCACGTGGGTGCCTAATAGGAGAGAGGAGGAGGAGGAGGATGAGGAGGAGGCACATCTCCAACGAGGCAGGATGCCCTCGGGGGGCCAGCGTAAGGGCAGCACACCGACAGAATCACACCGCAGAGCTCCGCCTGTGCAGGGCGCTGCCTCTGCCCGTTATTCCAAAAGTTCTTTGGTGTGGGCCTTTTTTGAGTCGAGTGCATCAGATCGCACCGCTGCTGTTTGCAACATATGTCTCAAGCGTATATCGCGTGGCCAAAACATCACCCGCTTGGGCACCACATGCTTGACCAGACATATGTTGACCTGCCATGCAGCTCGTTGGCAAGCCTACCTTAAAGACCCACACCAAAGAACAAAGCGGACCTCTCCTTGCACCGCATCAGCTGGGATCTCCAACCCCACTATACCTTCAGTCCTCTCTGAAACCTGCACTGAGAGGAATGAAGGTGTAGAATTAGGTGTGTCACAGCCAAGTACTTGCGGGCACTCTGCTAGCAGTACACCGACGTCCGATTCTAGCAGGCAAATTTCCCTGCCCCAGCTGCTGGACCGTCGAAAGAAGTTCACTCCCAGCCATCCACATGCCCAGCGGTTGAATGCTAGCTTGGCTAAATTGCTAGGGCTTCAACTGCTGCCTTTTCAGTTGGTAGACTCGGCCCCCTTCCGTGAGTTTGTGCAATGTGCGGTTCATCAGTGGCAGGTTCCCAAACGCCACTTTTTCTCACGGAAGGCGATTCCGGCTCTCTACCGGCATGTGGAAGGCAATGTCTTGGCCTCGCTGGACAGGGCGGTCAGCGGTAAGGTGCATATTACCGCTGACTCATGGTCCAGCAGGCATGGACAGGGACGTTACCTTTCTTTCACGGCCCATTGGGTCACTCTTTTGGCAGCTGGGAAGGATGCAGGACAAGGTGCAGTAGTGTTGGAGGTTGTTCCACCGCCACGCCTCCAAAATGCTACTACTGGTTGTGACACACCTCTGTCCTCCACCCCCTCCTCTTCTTCTATGGCCTCTTCCTGTGCTTTGTCCTCGGAACCAGCGGTGCTCCGTAGGCGTTCAAGGGGCTACGCAATTATGCAGGCAAAAAGATGCCATGCCGTGCTTGCGCTGGTGTGTTTTGGGGACAGGAGCCACACTGGGGCAGAGGTCCTGTCTGCTCTGCAGGGGCAGGCCGAGAGGTGGTTGACGCCACGCCAGCTTAAGCCAGGAATGGTAGTTTGCGACGATGGCACCAACCTCCTCTCCGCTCTCCGACAGGGACAACTGACCCATGTGCCCTGTGTGGCTCACGTCCTTAACCTGGTGGTGCAGCGGTTCTTGGGCAGGTGCCCGGGCTTACAGGATGTCCTGAGGCAGGCCAGGAAAGTCTGTGTGCATTTCCGCAGATCTTATAATGCCAGTGCTCGCCTGGCTGAGCTGCAAAATGAGTTGAACCTGCCCAAGAACCACCTTATATGTGACATGCCCACCAGGTGGAACTCAACTTTGGCCATGCTGCAGCGGCTGCACACGCAGCAGAGGGCCATCAATGAGTACCTGTGCGACTACGGCACCAGGAGAGGGTCAGGGGAGCTCGGGTTTTTTTCACCACGCCAGTGGGGCATGATCAGGGATGCATGCACTGTCCTGGCACCATTTGAGGAGGCCACGAGGATGGTGAGCAGTGACAGTGCATGCATCAGTGACACTGTACCTCTTGTCCACCTGTTGGAACATACGCTGCGTGGAATAATGGACAGGGCACATGAGGCAGAACAGAGGCAGGAAAAGATGGACTTTCTTGCCTCTCAAGGCCCCCTTTACCCAGACAGTGTTCCTTCTGTCCCACCCATCGCACAGGAAGAAGAGGAGGAGGAGGGGGAGGAGGAGGATTGTGTCAGCATGGAGGTGGAGCCTGGCACTCAGCATCATCAGCAGCAGTCTTTTAGGGATGATTTACAGTCCCAAGAAACCAGTGGACTTGTACGTGGCTGGGAGGAGGTGGCTGCAGATCATGTCGTCCTTAGTGACCCAGAGGACTCCGGACCGAATGCCTCAGCTAACCTACGCTGCATGGCCTCCCTGATCCTGCAAAGTCTGCGGAAGGATCCTCGTATTCTTCGGATCAAGGAGAGGGACCATTACTGGCTGGCCACTCTCCTTGATCCACGGTACAATGGTAAGGTTGCGGACCTTATCTTACCGTCGCAGAGGGAGCAGAGGATGAGACAACTCCGGGAGGCCTTGCAGAAAGGTCTGTGCAACGCGTTCCCAGAGACTGGGAGGTTACAAACTCCTGGTCCTGGACAACGAGTTGCTGAGGCTTCGGTCAGTCAAAGAAGGAGCGGTGGGGAAGGTGGCCGTCTGACCGATGCGTTCACACAATTCTTTAGTCCGCAGCCCCAAGGTATGATCGGTTCCAGCAACCATCGCCAGCGTCTGATATACATGGTGCAGAAATACCTAGGGGCAAGGTCAGACTTGGATACCTTCCCCACCGAAAATCCTCTGGCTTACTGGGTCTTGAGGATGGATCACTGGCCAGAGCTTGCACAGTATGCAATTGAGCTACTGGCCTGTCCTGCATCCAGCATTCTTTCAGAACGCACATTCAGTGCTGCTGGAGGATTTGTCACGGATCACAGGGTGCGCCTGTCCACCGACTCTGTTGATCGACTGACCTTCATAAAGATGAACCAGTCTTGGATCACCACCAGCTACCAAACACCTGAAGCTGATATAACAGACTAATTTATTTTCAAATGTCACATCCCTTCAAGACTGATGCTGATGCTGAGAGACTGTCCTGTTATGTTGACTGACTATCCTCCTCCTCCTCAATGATCCGATTGATGATAGCTTGGAAGAACATTTTTGTTTCTGGGTGCCGCCACCAGTGGCTAAGGCCCAATTTTTCAGCCCCTGTTTAACAGGGGCGTGTTATTACAATTTTTTATGCAATGCTTTGCAGCAGGGCTCATTCCTGCACTCCAACTAGAGTATCTGGGAGAGGTTGCAGTGCCGTGGCACCAGCACCAGTGGCTAAGGCCCAATTTTTCAGCCCCTGTTTAACAGGGGCGTGTAATTACAATTTTTGATGCAATACTTTGCAACAGGGCTCATTGCTGTGCTCCAAGTACAGTATCTGTGAGGGGTTGCAGTGTTGTGGCACCAGTGCCTAAGGCCCAATTTTTCTGCCCCTGTTTAACGGGGGCATGTAATTACAATTCTTGATCTAATAATTCACAGCAGGGCCCATTCCTGCGCCCACCAAGAGTAACTGGGAGGCCTTACAGTGTTGTGTCAACACCACCACCACCACCACCAAAGGCCCAATTTTTCAGCCCCTGTTCAACAGGGGCATGCAATTACAATTCTTGATCTAATAATTCACAGCAGGGCCCATTCCTGCGCCCACCAAGAGTAACTGTGAGGCCTTACAGTGTTGTGTCAACACCACCACCACCACCACCAAAGGCCCAATTTTTCAGCCCCTGTTCAACAGGGGCATGCAAATACAATTCTTGATCTAATAATTCACAGAAGGGCCCATTCATGCGCCCACCAAGAGTAACTGTGAGGGCTCACAGTGTTGTGGCAACACCAACATGTAAGGGGCAAATTTCAGCTGAGTATATACGGCAGGCCCCTACTTTCAAACATCCAACTTACAAACGACTCCTACTTGCAAACGGAAGGATACAACAGGAAGTGAGAGGAAATCTACCCCTAGGAAGGTAAATTCTCTCCTGTAAGAGTTAATATGGGAAAAAAAGTGTCTCCTCTCCACTGATCTTTTATCACCAATTCTTGTTTCAATAAAAAAAAACAAATTTTCAAAAAACATTTGTCATTAGGACGGAAAGTGAGGTGAACTGTTCTGAACAGGTGCACACTGCACAGACAGCAAAACAAATGTTACAGGGGTGATAACCCTTCCCTATGTTTTCCAAAAAGCTTAAAAATAGATTTCTTGGCTGGAGCTACACTTAAACAATGTACCTGTTCAAAATTACAAACAGATTCTACATAAGAACAAACCTACAGTCCCTGTCTTGTATGCACCCCCTGCATACGGCTGTTCAGAGTATATAGGGCCTTTTTTATTTTGTGTGCGGGGTTCCCCTTAATATCCATACAAGACCCAAAGGGTTGGGCTCTGATGGGGTAGCTATGCCATTTTTCTTAAAGATTTTCATCCATATTACCGGGACCAGACATTACATTAAAGCCGCAAGCAGTTTTAAATGGCTTTTTTTCCTTTAGAAATGTAATTTTGTGCAGGGACAGTTCTAAACACGGGAAACACGTGGCACTTCACAGGCATACTTTAGACACCCCCCAGGTACCATATTTAAAGGAATATTTGACTTTTTTTTTCACTTTATGCATCATTAAAATGACTGCTCCCGAAAAACGGCCGTTTTTAAAACTTTTTATTGGATTGATACATGTCCCCTGGTGCAGAACCCGGGTTCCCAAACCCTTTTTAGGACAATAACATGCATAATAGTCGTTATAATTAGCACTTTAGATTTTGAACGTTCGCATCCATTGTATTTAATAGGGTTCTAAAGTTTGTGCGAACTTTCGGTCCGTTCGCGGGTTCTGGTGCGAACCGAACCCTGGGGTTTGCGGCTCATCACTAATGCCGGGCAATAGAGGGTGAGGAACCAAGGAAATAAGGAGTGCGGACATACGTTTGACTCGAACATCGGCTGTTCGATCGTTCGACGAAGCTCAAACTCACCACAATGACGGGGAGAGACACATTAGTGAACAGTCAAAGGGTCAAAGGATTGAGAGTTAGAGGACTTCATTCAAACCTCACATTGGATCTACCTCCAGCTTATACAAAAGACGATATACCTCTAGATTGAGATCGCATACCTACCTGTGAAACAGCCAATAAATGGGAGCACCTATCTGTCATATCTCATGAAATGTCCCCGCTGAAGGAGTTTGGTGTTGGACTGTTGATAGGTTATGATTGTCCCGAAGCTTTGGTACCACAAAGGGTAATCACAGGAGGAAAGGGTGAACCCTACGCTGTTCAAACTGATCTAGGATGGGGTGTTGTTGGAGGAAAACAGCAGATTGCAAACTCAAGACAGGTGACAGGATTGTGTCATCGAATATCTGTCCAAGAGTTACCAGCTGTAAGTTCAGCGGCAGTAATCAAGATCCTTGAATCTGACTTTGCAGACATAAGTTCTAAAGAAAAGAGTGTATCCCAAGAAGACATAAAGTTCGTACACATTCTAGAAAAAAGTATTCAACAGAATCAACAAGGTTATCTTGAAATGCCCTTACCCTTTAGAGAACGACCTCGTCTGCCAAATAACAAAAATCTTGCCCTAGCGAGATTGAAATGTTTGAAGAAAAGGATGGGAAGAGATCTCAAATTCAAGCAGGATTATTTGAAATTCATGGAAGGCATCCTTGAAGAAGGACATGCAGAAAAAGTTAATAACCAACCTAAAGAAGGAGAAGTGTGGTACATCCCACATCAAGGTGTTTACCACCCAAAGAAACCAGATAAGATTAGAGTAGTATTTTATTGCTCAGCAAAGTATGATGGTGTTGCATTGAACGATCATCTACTAAAAGGACCAGATCTTACAAACACTCTGCCTGGAGTACTCTGTAGATTCAGAAAGTATCCCGTAGCGGTCATGTGTGACGTTGAAAAGATGTTCCACCAGTTTCATGTGAAGAATGAAGATAGAGACTTTCTGAGATTCCTATGGTGGGAGGACGGAGATACGGATACAGAGCCAGCAGAATACGGAATGAAAGTACACTTGTTTGGAGCAGCGTCGTCTCCAGGTTGCGCCAATTATGGTATGCAGTACCTGGCCAATAAAAATGAAAAGGACTGTCCATCAGCAGCAAATTTTCTTAAGAAAAACTTTTACGTAGATGATGGTCTTATAAGTTTACAGTCCTCAGAATCTGCAATCAAACTAGTGAAAGAAAGCCAAGAGTTATGCGCAAGAGGAAACCTGCGCCTTCACAAATTCATCTCAAACAACAGAGAGGTACTGGAATCCATCAGTGACTCTGAACGTGCATCAACAATGAAGAATGTAGATCTCAATTATGATCATCTTCCAGTTCAGAATGTACTTGGATTGGGATGGAATGTAGAGAATGACGAGTTCTTCTTTGAAACATCCTTGAAAGAAAAAGTTGCAACTAGAGGTACCATACTTTCCGCAGTGGCTTCTATATATGATCCATTGGGATTCTTGGCACCAGTAATCCTCAAAGCAAAAAAATTACTACAAGAATTATGTAGACGGAAGTTGGGATGGGATGAACCCATACCTGAAGATTTGAGGCCAAGGTGGGAGGCTTGGCTAAAAGACTTGCAAAATTTGAGAGAAGTTCAGATACCTAGATGTTTTGTACCTCATCATTTCGGAGAGTACAAGAAAATAGAACTTCATCACTTTTCAGACGCCAGTAGTTATGGTTATGGACAGTGCTCCTACATCAGAGTGATAGGAGAAGGAAAAATACACTGTGCCCTGGTTATGGGAAAGACCAGAGTCGTACCTACCAGTATTCAGACAATACCAAGACTTGAACTGACAGCAGCTGTTGTTTCAGCATCAGTAAGCAAGTTTCTGAGAGAAGAATTAGAGTTAAAAATAGATGAAGAATATTTTTGGACAGACTCGCAAGTTGTCCTAGGATACATAAACAATGAAGCTCGAAGATTCCATGTCTTTGTCGCCAACAGAGTTCAGAAAATTTGGGAAATAACAAATCCGGAACATTGGCATCACATTGATACAAAGCATAACCCAGCAAATCATGCTTCAAGAGGCCTGAATGTAACATAATTGAAAAATTCAAACTGGTTCACCGGTCCAGAGTTCCTTTGGGAAAAGGAAATCATACCCAGTGAAGGTTACACAGAATTGTCTATTGGTTGATCCAGAAGTAAAAGTTGTACAAACATTGAGCACTGCCGCCAAGTGTCAAGATGACATACTTGAAAGACTAGCCAGATGTTCAAAATGGAATACAGTCATAAACGTAGTAGCTCGAATTCAACGTTTGGCAAAGGGAGTTAAAATAAGGAATCATTGAATGTAGAGGAAAGAATGAAAGCTGAAGAAACGGTCATAAGACTCATTCAACAGAGATTCTATAGTGAAGAGTTGAAGAGACTTGGTCAAGAACCTAAAAGGCTTCCCAACAACTAGGCTTGTGCACAACGGAAAAATTCGGTTAGTTTTGGTTCGTTTCTTTTCGGTCCTGTTGATTCGTAATCATTCGTAATTTTGCTAGACGGGATTTTTCGTGTTCGGACTAATTCGTATTTTCGCAAGCGACATTTTTCGTAGAATTTTTAGTTGATTTATAATTCGTACTTTCGGTAGAGTACATTGTTTTTCGTTGATTCTGGACACAACTCCTACTTTCGTAACTTTTTTTGGGTTCGTTGATTCGTAATTTTCTGTGTCTCTCTCACGACGACGCTGCCTATTATGCCTAATGTGCTTCGAATGGATTTGTACTTTTCTAAATACATAGCGGTTATTTGTAACGATTCGAAATCTCGTATTTTACTTTCGTTTTTTACATGCGGCTATAGCCTCCGCCCCTGTACACCATTTTGAGAGGGTTCAGCACAGTGAGGGAGAAGCAGAGAGCAGAGCAGAGTGTTATTGTGCTTTGAATGGATTCGAAATCTCGTATTTTACTTTAGTTTTTTACATGCGGCTATAGCCTCCGCCCCTGTACACCATTTTGAGAGGGAGTTCAGCACGGTGTGGGAGAAGCAGAGAGCAGAGCAGAGTGAGTGTTATTGTGCTTCGTATGGATTCGTACATTCGTAACTTTTTCATAACGAATTATGCCGAAGACATTCGGGCATTCGCTATTTGCGGTATAATTTATTTCGGATTCGGTCTTATTCGTAATTGCTTTGTTCGGAAATTCGAATGCTTCCGAATGTCCGAAAGTTGCTAAATTCGGACGAATTTCAATTCGTTACGAAACAAATTGCACAAGCCTACCAACAACCACCCATTGTACAAGCTTAATCTTGTTCTACAGGATGGTATACTGAAGGTGGAAGGGAGACTGGAAAATGCATTGTTACCCAGCAGAGTGAAGCATCCAGCAATTCTACCCAAAAATTCTACCTTCACAAGATTGATTATCGATCAGTACCACAACAAATCCTTGCATCAAGGAAGAAGCTTTACCCAGAACTGTTTGAGAGAAGGTGGTTACTGGATAGTAAAAGGAAGCAAAGTTATAGCAAAGTATATAAATAAATGCGTAACCTGTAGAAAGGCAAGTAGACCTACCAAAGAACAAAGAATGGCAGATTTACCGGCAGATCGTGTAAACCCATCACCACCATTTCTTTATAGTGGTATGGATTGTTTCGGCCCATTCATCACCAAACAAAACCGCAAGGAGTACAAGAGATATGGACTAATATTTACATGTCTAAGCTCCAGAGCAATTCATCTGGAAATGTTAGAAGATATGTCAACTGACGCATTCATTAATGCCTTGAGATGTTTCATAGCCATTAGAGGTACTGTCAGAGAGCTTAGATCTGACCAAGGATCTAATTTTGTTGGAGCAAATAATGAATTGAAGAAAGCTCTAAAAGAGATCGATAAAGAAAAAGTAACTCAGTATTTGTCAAAGAATCAATGTGATTTTCATATGAATGCTCCACATGCAAGCCACACAGGAGGAGTTTGGGAAAGACAAATCAGAACTGTAAGAAATGTGTTAAGTTCAATGTTGAGAAAGAGCTCCGGAAGAATAGATGATGCTTCACTTAGGACCCTATTGTATGAAGTAATGTCTATTGTTAACAGTCGTCCACTTACAGTTGACAACATCAATGATCCAACAAGTTTGGAACCTTTAACTCCCAACCATCTACTTCACCTTAGGTCTGATTACATACAACCACCACCTGGCAAGTTTACCAAAGAGGATTTATATGCCAAAAAGAGATGGCGAAGAGTCCAATATCTATCAGAACAGTTTTGGAATAGATGGGAGAAAGAGTACTTAGCCAATCTTACGTTAAGAAGTAAATGGCAAACACCCAGAAGAAATGTACAAGTTGGTGACATAGTATTAGTGGAAGAAGAAGATTTACCTAGAAGTCAATGGAAATTGGCCAAAGTTCTAGAAGTTCAAAAGGATAAAGACAGACTAGTAAGAAGAGCGTTGTTACAAATAGGAGACTCAAAACTTGACAAAAAGGGAAAACGTTTCACTATTCTACTCAGGTTGGAACGTCCTATACAGAAGTTAGTTGTTCTACTTGAGAGTGATAAAAGACACTTGGAAGTTGAGAACCTGATGGAAAATTCCCCAAATTCATGTTCAAATCCTACTATAGAGAACATAGAATTATAGGTGATTTGGTGGGAGTGTAGCTGGCCAGCTAAGACCTGTCCTAGGTTGCTAATGTGGCTTACATGCATATATAGCTAGACCTGCTAATAATGTTAATACAGTGCATATGCTCATTTGTGAGAGATAACAGCAGACTTATTTACTCTGACTTTATATATGGATGTCATATAACAATTGTATATTGTGTTCACAGAAGAAAAAGAAAAATATATACCTTTAAGAGTCATTATTATCTACAGAAAGGTAAGCTTAATGACAGCAGAATTGCAACCAGAAAGCATAGAGTTAAGCTTTTGTGACTCATCAGAAGTTTTAGCCAATCACAACCAATCTCACTGAGCACGAGTCTTTGGCCAATCACAGCCAGTATTACACCCATGTTCTGTCTAGGAAATCTCCTAGCACATTGTTAGAACTCATTACACCAGAAAGAGTAGATCTGAACAGTTCAGATCCATCCAGAGTCCAGTTTTATGGAAGCAAGTGGCCAAAATAGGTATTTAATACATATATATGTTCCTATTGTTAATAATGTGATTAGAACTGTATACTGAAACAAGTTATGTGTTCACTTGTAGTTCCACCAAACCAGATTTCAAACCAACAAACAAACAGCAATATAGAGCAAGTCCCAGAGAGATCATAAAGTGTCTAAAGTATTTAGAGTGAAAGTACAGATACTGAAGAGAGAAATATATCTACCATTTTATGTAGAATTACAAGATTGAACAGTTGAACCTCCATTTGTTATACTTTATTCTACACGTGTTTGTACATGGACTTTCTGCTGCTAGATTGTCAGTGTTATATATGAAGAAAAGCTGAAGTGAATAAAGAAGTTATCTTAAAAGTTTGGTGTGCTCTTTAAACCTACTGCTTCCATAGAACGGCGCTAGAGGAATTATAAAGTAACAGATAGTCTTGTTTGGACTAAAAGATCAGAGAAAATAAAATTCTTCTAATGCCACAGCGCATAAAGGCACTTCATAGTGCTGTGCCTGCCACATGTGCCTCCTGCAAAATATACACCTGAAGCTAGCCCTTATTGCTGTGTTTTCCTGTTGTGTAACACAGGCAGGCATCTGCAGCACTTACAGCGGGCGTAGTGTGCCTCTTGCACAGTATACACCTGTAGCTACCCCTTATTGCTGGTTTTCCCATCTCCCTGCAGGCCATTAGAATGTCTGGAAGGCAAACAAGGAGAGACAGACAGTCAGGAGCCAATAAAAAAAGGGCAAGCAGGCTCTGTGTCTAGAGACAACAGTACTGGTCGTGGACGCGGTGCATCGTCATCAGCACGTGGCCATGGGACGCGCTTGTCCTTATTTTTGGCAGCTGGACGTGTTGAGCCGCATCATGCCGAAGACTTGGTAGAGTGGATGACCAAGCCCTCCTCATCCTCCTCATCCTCTCTCACCCAGGCTCAGGGTACTGGCATAGCAGCTGCCAAAGCGTCCTCTTCCCTCGTATCAATGTCATCATCAGTCACTCCTTCCCTAGACCCACTGTGTCCTCCTGAGGAGTCCCCCGAACTGTTTGAGCACAGTGTTGGGGACATGCTCCAGGAGGATGCCCAGCGTTTCGAAGGGTCTGATGATGATACCCAGCTTGAGGAAGGCAGTAGCGTGAGAGCAAAGAGAGGGGATGCTCAAGAAGGACAGCAATCTGGCAGTCATGTTCCAGCATCTGCAGCCTACTGCCAGATTGGTTCCAGTAATGAGGAGGGAGGGGATGATGAGGTCACTGACTCCACGTGGGTGCCTGATCGGAGAGAGGAGGAGGATGAGGAGGAGGCACATCTCCAACGAGGCAGGATGCCCTCGGGGGGCCAGCGTAAGGGCAGCACACCGACTGAATCACATCGCAGAGCTCCGCCTGTGCAGGGCGCTGCCCCTGCCCGTTATTCCAAAAGTTCTTTGGTGTGGGCCTTTTTTGAGTGGAGTGCATCAGATAGCACCGCTGCTGTTTGCAACATATGTCTGAAGCGTATCTCGCGTGGCCAAAACATCAACCGCTTGGGCACCACATGCTTGACCAGACATATGTTGACCTGCCATGCAGCTCGTTGGCAAGCGTATCTTAAAGACCCACACCAAAGAACAAAGCGGACCTCTCCTTGCTCCTCATCAGCTGGGATCTCCAACCCCACTGTACCTTCAGTTCTCTCTGAAACCTGCACTGAGAGGAATGAAGGTGTAGAATTAGGTGTGTCACAGCCAAGTACTTGCGGGCACTCTGCTAGCAGTACACAGACGTCCGATTCTAGCAGGCAAATTTCCCTGCCCCAGCTGCTGGACCGTCGAAAGAAGTTCACTCCCAGCCATCCACATGCCCAGCGGTTGAATGCTAGCTTGGCTAAATTGCTAGCAATTCAACTGCTGCCTTTTCAGTTGGTAGACTCGGCCCCCTTCCGTGAGTTTGTGCAATGTGCGGTTCCTCAGTGGCAGGTTCCCAAACGCCACTTTTTCTCACGGAAGGCGATTCCGGCTCTCTACCGGCATGTGGAAGGCAATGTCCATGCCTCGCTGGACAGGGCGGTCAGCGGTAAGGTGCATATTACCGCTAACTCATGGCAGGCATGGATAGGGACGTTACCTTTCTTTCACGGCCCATTGGGTCACTATTTGGCAGCTGGGAAGGATGCAGGACAAGGTGCAGTAGTGTTGGAGGTTGTTCTGCCGCCACGCCTCCAAAATGCTACTACTGGTTGTTGTGACACACATCTCTCCTCCACCCCCTCCTCTTCTTCTTCCTCCATGGCCTCTTCCTGTGCTTTGTCCTCGGAACCAGCGGTGCTCTGTAGACGTTCAAGGGGCTACGCAAGTACGCAGGCAAAAAGATGCCATGCCGTGCTTGCGCTGGTGTGTTTGGGGGACAGGAGCCACACTGGGACAGAGGTTCTGTCTGCTCTGCAGGGGCAGGCCGAGAGGTGGTTGATGCCACGCCAGCTTAAGCCAGGAATTGTGGTTTGCGACAATGGCACCAACCTCCTCTCCGCCCTCCGACAGGGACAACTGACCCATGTGCCCTGTGTGGCTCACGTCCTTAACCTGGTGGTACAGCGGTTCTTGGGCAGGTACCCGGGCTTACAGGATGTCCTGAGGCAGGCCAGGAAAGTCTGTGTGCATTTCCGCAGATCATATAATGCCATTGCTCGGCTGGCTGAGCTGCAAAATGAGTTGAACCTGCCCAAAAACCGCCTCATATGTGACATGCCCACCAGGTGGAACTCAACGTTGGCCATGCTGCAGTGGCTGCACACGCAGCAGAGGGCCATCAATGAGTACCTGTGCGACTACGGCACCAGGACAGGGTCAGGGGAGCTCGGTTTTTTTCACCACGCCAGTGGGGCATAATCAGGGATGCATGCACTTCCCTGGCACCATTTGGGGAGGCCACGAGGATGGTGAGCAGTGACAGTGCATGCATCAGTGACACTGTACCTCTTGTCCACCTGTTGGAGCCTACGCTGCGTGGAATAATGGACAGGGCACTTAAGGCAGAACAGAGGCAGGAAGAGGAGGACTTCCTTGCCTCTCAAGGCCCCCTTTACCCAGACAGTGTTCCTTCTGTCCCACCCATCACACAGGACGAGGACGAGGAGGAGGAGGAGGAGGATTGTGTCAGCATGGAGGTGGAGCATGGCACTCAGCATCAACAGCAGCAGTCTTTTAGTGATGATTTACAGTCCCAACAAACCCGTGGACTTGTACGTGGCTGGGAGGAGGTGGCTGCGGATCATGTCGTCCTTAGTGACCCAAAGGACTCCGGACTGAATGCCTCAGCTAACCTACGCTGCATGGCCTCCCTGATCCTGCAAAGTCTGCGGAAGGATCCTCGTATTCTTCGGATCAAGGAGAGGGACCATTACTGGCTGGCCACTCTCCTTGATCCACGGTACAAGGGTAAGGTTGCGGACCTTATCTTGCCATCGCAGAGGGAGCAGAGGATGAGACATCTCCGGGAGGCCTTGCAGAAAGGTCTGTGCAACGCGTTCCCAGAGATTGGGAGGTTACAAACTCCTGGTCCTGGACAAGGAGTTGCTGAGGCTTCGGTCAGTAGCAAAACGAGCGGTGGAGAAGGTGGCCGTCTGACCGATGCGTTCAGACAATTTTTTAGTCCGCAGCCCCAAGGTATGATCGGTTCCAGCAACCATCGCCAGCGTCTGATATACATGGTGCAGGAATACAGTACCTAGGGGTAAGGTCAGACTTGGACACCTTTCCTACTGAAAATCCTCTGGCTTACTGGGTGTTGAGGATGGATCACTGGCCAGAGCTTGCACAGTATGCAATTGAGCTACTGGCCTGTCCTGCATCCAGCGTTCTTTCGGAATGCACATTCAGTGCTGCTGGAGGCTTTGTCACGGATCACAGGGTGCGCCTGTCCACCGACTCGGTTGATCAACTGACCTTCATAAAGATGAACAAGTCTTGGATCACCACCAGCTACCAAGCACCTGAAGCTGATATAACAGAATAATTTATTTTCAAATGTCACATCCCTTCAAGACTGATGCTGAGTGACTGTCCTGTTATGTTGACTGACTATCCTCCTCCTCCTCAATGATCCGATTCTTGATGATAGCTTGGAAGAACTTTTTTGTTTCTGGGTGCCGCCACCAGTGGCTAAGGCCCAATTTTTCAGCCCCCGTTTAACAGGGGCATGTAATTACAATTTTTGATGCAATGCTTTGCAGCAGGGCTCATTCCTGTACTCCAACTAGAGTATCTGGGAGAGGTTGCAGTGTCGTGGCACCAGCACCAGTGCCTAAGGCCCAATTTTTCTGCCCCTGTTTAACAGGGGCGTGTAATTACAATTTTTGATGCAATACTTTGCAACAGGGCTCATTGTTGTGCTCCAAGTTCAAGATCTGTGAGGGGTTGCAGTGTTGTGGCACCAGTGCCTAAGGCCTAATTTTTCTGCCCCTGTTTAACAGGGGTGTGTAATTACAATTTTTGATGCAATACTTTGCAACAGGGCTCATTTCTGTGCTCCAAGTACAGTATCTGTGAGGGGTTGCAGTGTTGTGGCACCAGTGCCTAAGGCCCAATTTTTCTGCCCCTGTTTAACAGGGGCATGTAATTACAATTCTTAATATAATAATTCAGAGCAGGGCCCATTCATGCGCCCACCAAGAGTAACTGTGAGGGCTCACAGTGTTGTGGCAACACCAACATGTAAGGGGCAAATTTCAGCAGAGTATATACGGCAGGCCCCTACTTTCAAACATCCAACTTACAAACGACTCCTACTTGCAAACGGAAAGAGACAACAGGAAGTGAGAGGAAATCTACCCCTAGGAAGGGAAATTCCCTCCTGTAAGAGTTAATATGGGAAAAAGGTGTCTCCTCTCTACTGATGCTTTATCACCAATCCTTGTTTCAATAAAAACCCCACTTTTCAAAAACATTTGTCATTGGGATGGAAAGTGAGGTGAAATGTTCTGAACAGGGGCACAGACAGCAAAACAAATGTTACAGGGGTGATAACCCTTCCCTATGTTTTCCAAAAAGCTTAAAAATAGATTTTTTGGCTGGAGCTACACTTAAACAATGTACGTGTTCAAAATTACAAACAGATTCTACTTAAGAACAAACCTACAGTCCCTGTCTTGTTTGCACCGCCTGTATACTGCTGTTCAGAGTATATAGGGCCTTTTTTATTTTGTGTGCGGGGTTCCCCTTAATATGCATACAAGACCCAAAGGGGCTGGTAATGGGCTGGTGTAGGGGCTGGTGGGGTAGCCATGCCATTTTTCTCAAAGATTTTCATCCATATTACCGGGACCAGACATGACATTAAAGCCGCAAGCAGTTTTAAATGGCTTTTTTTCCTTTAGAAATGTCATTTTGTGCAGGGACAGTTCTAAACACGGGAAACACCACTTCACAGGCATACTTTAGACACCCCCCAGGTACGATATTTAAAGTAATATTTCACTTTATGCATCATTAAAATGACTGCTCCCGGAAAACGTCCGTTTTTAAAACTTCGTTTTGCATTAATACATGTCCCCTGGGGCAGAACCTGGGTCCCCAAACCCTTTTTAGGACAATAACATGCATATTAGTCGTTATAATTAGCACTTTAGATTTCGAACGTTTGCGCAAACTTTCGGTCCGTTCGAAGGTTCTGGTGCGAACCGAACCGCGGGGTGTTCGGCTCATCCCTATCCATGAAGATAGAACAGCAGTTAGGAAATGGTCTGTCCAGGGTCGTAGGGATGTGTAAAGGAGCCCCATAGCATAACCAATAAAACTTATGCCACGTCAATTTTTTTTTTATGTTTGTTTTGGATACAGTGGGAGGAGAGTTAGCATGTTTGCTGTTTCCTGGGTCTCTGTTCTCTCACTTCCTGCCCTGCTGACAACATTTTACTAGACGGAAAGTGAGGGAAACTATCTAACAGCATTTTTATTTGAGTAGGGGAAGGCTAGAACACCTGTCGGCTTTTTTTTTTCTATTTGTGTTCCTGTTGCAGATTTAATTTTAATATTTAACCTTCATTTCTGTCTGGTAAAACAGTTGTCAACAGGACAGAACGTGAAAAAAAAAAATGAAATAGCTTAGTGTTGCGAAAGTCTGGAGACTGGCTGCCACATCCCTAAACAACAAATATAGCACAAAGGAAATAACCCCAGCAGGACTTTAAAGGCAGTTGGTAGTAGTTGTAGTGAAGATACAGTATAATAAAATCAATACATTTATTTTCACATAATAAAATAGTGATGACAGTCACATAGTACAGGATTGAGGTTAAAAACAAAACAAAATAACCATATGTAGCAGGTACTTACTTTCCCGCCGTAAGTTTTTGAAGTTTTCGGTGACACCAGTGGTGTACCTCTGGAGGTCCACTGGGTGGCGCTGTCACTATGGGCCGACGGACGGATACCGCTGTGTGCTGAGCTTACTTTTGTCCTCTCTGGGCAGCGGTATGGTGGGGCGGGGAACCCGCTGTGCTTGCTGGGAGAGGGGATAAAAGGGCCGGCCATCTTGGTCACGGGGTGGTTGGTCCCTGGCACCTTTAGCCTGCGGACAGAGTTTGTGTTTGTCCTCTAGGCGGACTAGGCCTAGAGGACCACCGGAGATCGTGTTCCACCCTTGGCACCTTTAGCCTGGGGTGAGGTACTCGGACGGCGGTCCGGAGCTCAGTGCCCAACACTGAGTTCCGCGAGGGAAGGATCCTAGGGTACTCCGGAGATGGATGCCTGAATCCGAGGTGGGCGTAATGGACCGGGAAGAGCTCCTCATCTGAAGACCCGGTGCAGCATACTGCCGGTGACGGGTGAGCCTCTTGTCGGAGACCGTCCGGAAGGTGAATTTCCCTCGTGCGGAGACCATAACCCACTCTTTGGAGGAGAGTGGAGGATCGAACTTGTGTCTGGGCCTATTCGTACACACACCTCCTTTTCTGTTCTATAGCCAAGGGAGTCCATGTTATGTTCTAAATAAAGGAGTGTTGGACTTTAATGGTGTGTGGCTCAAGTTTCTGGCAGACGAGGTTCTCGGAGACTCTTGGAGGGAGGATCTGATACACAACACAGGCCCGAAGGTAAAGGAAGGCATTGCTGATACCACTTGTACACCTGTGGTGGAAGCCACGCGTAGCGCACCCTCTCCCTCCCCTATCATACCCCTAGACCAGAGACATTGCGAGCAGAACTTTAATAGAGGGGACGGGGAGAGGGGAGAGGGGAGAGGGGAGAGGGGAAGAACTGCCCGCTACACATACATATGTACATATGTAGATCCAGTTCCATATAGCTCATAAACTGGAACCCTGGGTTGGTCTTATGAGATTAAAGAGCAGACCAAAAATTAAGTTCACAGGAGGTTCCCAACATTTTTATAAGAAAATTCCTTCTTCAGGATAAGACCAAGGTACAATAGTCTAAGGATGTAATAATACAAATATAAGTATATGCACTAATAAACACAGTTCGGGCTCATTTACACTTGCTTTGGCTTCAACACACATTAACGACTAGTTTACACTTGCTTCAAAACATGGCTTCGGATACGCTTTGTTAAAGCTCTCTGAACTCCTGGCACTAAATAAAATGGTTAGCTTACAGTCCTGTTTACACCTGCTTTTGCTTGGTGCTTCGATGGGGCTTCAGTGGGGCTTTGGTGGAGCTTCGATTGGGCTTTGGTGGGGCTTCGGTCAGTTTTCATGGGGCTTTGATGAGGCTTCAGTGGGGCTTCAAGCAACTTTGCCATAGACTTCTATTGAGGCTCTGAAGATGCTCTGAAGACATGTGCATTCGTTTTCATCCGAATGCATTTTCGTCCAAATTTCAGGTATTTTCGTTATCGTTTTAACAAACGAAAACAAAAGCACAGAATCCGAAAACCGAAAGATTCGACATAAAAAAATGCTTTATTTTCGTTTTCATTGCGACAACAGTTCGATATAGTTAGAAGATTCGACATGACGCTGACAATAACAATCTGTGTCTATCGAACTTGTGGTCGAATGTGCCTAACCTTAACTCTATTAGTCCAAGATTATTCTACATAGAGAGAAAAGATTTGACATAGAGAGAAAAGATTCGACATTATAGAGAGAAAAGATTTGACGTTATAGAGAGAAAAGATTCGACATTATAGAGAGAAAAGATTTGACATAGAGAGAAAAGATCACTGCTGGAATTGGGTGGGGGAAGTAAAATAAAAATAAAGATGATGATGAATGTTATTGGCTGATTGTAACCAAAGAGGAGGAGCAGTAAAATAGCTAGAACTAACTTGACAATTCAACACGAACGATGAAGATTCGACAAAGCATCGAAAAACATACAAACATTGAATCTGTCATTGAAGGCTTATGGTGTCTGTCGAAAGTTAGAAGATTCGACAGTGCAGCTAAACTTTCCGATGCTGCAATCGTACATTTCCGGTCAAATGCATCCGCCCATAGGCTATAGAAGAATTCTAATGTTGGTTGACTAGTAATAGTAATTAATAAATATAATTATCACTAGTCATACAACATTAGAATTCTACTATAGCTTGTAGGCGGAACATTCAACGGGAAATGTACGATTGCGGCGTTGTACAGTTTCGCTGCTCTGTCGAGAACTGCTAAACTATCTGATATAGCCATACATTGTGAGTATTTTTCTATATATGTCATGTAAAAGGACTGGTTTACCTGTAATTATACTCATGATTTAGGGCTCATTTAGACCTGCTTCGGCTTTAACAAGGCTTCAGACAGGCTTTGTTAAATTTCTCTGAACGCTAGTCAATAGACATGTGCACACTGAAATATTTCAGTGACAGATTTGACCTTAATTAATTCAGATTTTCGGACGAATGCAATTTCTAACAAAAAACAAAATAAATAAAAACGAATTTCGGGAGTAACTAAATAAATTTATTTTCGGACGAAAACTAAATTCCGAAACAAAATATTTCAGTGTGCACATGTCTATTGACTAGCGTTCAGAGAAATTTAACAAAGCCTGTCTGAAGCCTTGTTAAAGCCGAAGCAGGTGTAAATGAGCCCTAAATCATGAGTATAATTACAGGTAAACCAGTCCTTTTACATGACATATATAGAAAAATACTCACAATGTATGGCTATATCAGATAGTTTAGCGGTTCTCTCTGATGTGCCCCACCGCATTGTGCCCCCAGATCAAGAAACTGGTGAGAGGGGAGGTAATATCCCAAACCCCAAGGGAGTGGGCGAAATAGATGCCAGATGCATTGGAGGGTGATGGAGACTGCGCTAGTTGGAGCCCACAGGAGCACATAAAAGGAGCCGGACAAACCTAGTAAGAAAAGTATATAGGGCAACCCCTATCCAATAAAAATGCTAAAGTGTATTGCTGTCGCAGGGGTGGGGGGGGGGGGATGGGGGGGATGAGGGAAGGAGGAGGACAGATAGTGAGTTCTATTTCTTCCCAACTTTATCCAAAACTAGAAAACATGTTTTCGCTTGACCTACATTTTAAGTCCACTTACCCCCTCCCCCCAGTTCCTCTCTTCTCTCCCCCTGCAAGAAAATCTCTCTCTCTAGTGATCCTGTTTGCTTTCATAGATTAGCTAATAATAGTTACTTACATATCTGGGATCTACAGTACAAGGGGTCTTCAAAGAGGCTTTGCACTTTTATATTTTCATTGGAAGCAGTGATGGCGGGAAGAGTAGTAATTGGTCCTGTCTGAGAGTGTTACCGTATATACTCGAGTATAAGCAGACCCGAATATAAGCCGAGGCACCTAATTTTACCACAGAAAACTGGGAAAACGTATTGACTCGAGTATAAGCCTAGGGTGTCCATCTGCATGCCTCACTGTGCCTCACTTTGCCTCACTGTGTCCATGTGCATGCCTCACTGTGTCCATGCCTCACTGTGTCCATGCCTCACTGTCCATGCCTCACTGTGCCCATGCCTCACTGTGTCCATGCCTCATTGTGCCCATGCCTCACTGTGTCCATGCCTCATTGTGCCCATGCCTCACTGTGTCCATGCCTCATTGTGCCCATGACTAGACTGAAGTTTATGTGTAGGGGTTGGGGTGCATGCGGAATGTCTTGAGGCTCCTACTGAGGCACCATCCCGGAAGAATATGTGACTGTATGTCAAAAAAATGGTTGATCAAGAGTGGGACTTTGTGTGTGCCTCAGTGGAGTGAATAAATATAGACGTATCACGATATATAGAAAAATAAACAATTTTTATTATCCTGCAGAAGGCAGCAATTTAAAAAAAAAACTTATATTGTTACAAAAGTATATATAAGAAAATATAAAATCACATTGCAGTTCAAATAATGGGTAACGGGATGTGCAATTCCCATTCACAGAGAGAAGTGAAGGCCTACGCGTTTCGCGGATTTCCACTTCATCAGGGACATTTAGCATAGCACAAAGAGTTAATACAAGGGTTCTAGGAGCAAACAAAACAATGATAAAATATACATGCATATTATATCCTATATATTTAAGGGGGAAAAAAAAACTAACATATATAGATCAACATTATACAGATCTATACTGAAAGGATAGGGAGGGGAGGGGAAAAAAAAGTACTTGTATCCCCGCTATACCTTTTCCACACCATCTATTGTACCTAATATCTTTTCCCACTCTCTATCCCCCCTTCCCCCCCCTCCTCCTTTCTCCTCCCCCTCCCTGTCCCTTTTCCCCTATTTTTTCATTTTTTCTTCCCCGTTTATTTTTTTTTCCCTCCCCTCCCTATCCTTTCAGTCCCTATATGTTCCACCCCC
The DNA here is from genome assembly GCA_029206835.1 of Rana muscosa. NCBI lineage: Eukaryota > Metazoa > Chordata > Amphibia > Anura > Ranidae > Rana > Rana muscosa. The sequence continues at coordinate 1,045,315,604 of CM055117.1, forward strand.
TCCCCTCTGAATTACAATTATTTTGATATACATAGGGATCCACCCCATACAACCGCGCAGATCTCTCTTTTAGGGGGGGAGAATCCTCACAGGCACCCAGGTCTCTTCCGTCCGCCACATTGCATCTGTGCTTGTACAGTTCTCTGGTAAGTTTCTATCTCTCTTTTTGAGACTAATATATAAAACATGCATACGAAACTATATCAATACATGTTATTTATGTGTACACTAGAAGCTTTAGGTACATTTCCCCCGTATATATGGGACACCGCTGCGCATGTATAGGACCATACATATGATCAGAAATGTTTTCCTCTGTAAATATTCAAATGATACTGATATTTAGAAAATAAATGCTAATGTAGTATGTGGATGTGCCATTGGATAACATACTTGATATGCCTCAATGTGCACACCCACAGTCTTTCTTATTCCAATCGGATCTAATATCTGTATAATGTTGATCTATATATATGTTAGTTTTTTTTTCCCCCCCTTAACCACTTCGCGCCCGGGCTATAAGCAAAAGACGTCCGCAAAGCGGTCGTCAATTGCTGATAGGACGTCCATGGACGTCCTCTTGTTTACTTCCGCGATGCGCGCCACCGCGGGCGCGCGTCGGGGAAAAACTGTGCCCGCCGTGTCAGGCGAGTGCCGATGCGCGTGCCTGGCGGCCGCGATGTCCGCCAGGTACGAGCGATCGGCTGTCACAGAGCCAGGGACGTGGATCTCTGTGTGTAAACACAGAGATCCACGTCCTGTCGGGGAGAGGAGACGGATGGTGTGTCCCTTGTACATAGGGACAACCATCAGTCACCTCCCCCAGTCAGTCCCCTCCCCCCCACAGTAAGAACATCTAGCAGGGAACATATTAACCCCTTGATCGCCCCCTAGTGGTTAACCCCTTCCCTGCCAGTCACATTTATACAGTAATCAGTGCATATTTTTAGCACTGTTCGCTGTATAAATGTGAATGGTCCAAAAAATGTGTCAAAAGTGTCCGATGTGTCCGCTGTAATGTCACAGTCACAAAAAAAAAATCGCAAATCGACGCCATTACTAGTAAAAAAATAAATAAAAAAATAATAAAAAAAAAATCATAATTCTATTTCCTATTTTGTAGGCGCTAAAACTTTTGCGCAAACCAATCACTATACGCCTATTGCGATTTTTTTTTTTACCTAAAATATGTAGAATACGTATCGGCCTAAACTGAGGAAAAAAATATTTTTTTTTTAAAAAAAAATGGGATATTAATTATAGCAAAAATTAAAAAATATTGTGTTTTTTTCAAAATTGTCGCTCTATTTTTGTTTATAGCGCAAAAAATAAAAACCGCAGAAATGATCAAAGACCACCAAAAGAAAGCTCTATTTGTGGGAAAAAAAGGACGTCAATTTTGTTTGGGAGCCACGTCGCACGACCGCGCAATTGTCATTCAAAGCGTGACGGTGCTGAAACCTGAAATTTCGCCTGGGCAGGAAGGGGGTTATGTGCCCAGTTGTCAAGTGGTTAAATATATAGGATATAATATGCATGTATATTTTATCAATGTTTTGTTTGCTCCTAGAACCCTTGTATTAACTCTTTGTGCTACGCTAAATGGCCCTGATGAAGCGGAAATCCGCGAAACGCGTAGGCCTTCACTTCTCTCTGTGAATGGGAATCGCACATCCCGTTACCCATTATTTGAACTGTAATGTGATTTAATATTTTCTTATATATACTTTTGTAAGAATATAAGGTTTTTTTACATTGCTGCCTTCGGCAGGATAATAAAAATTGTTTATTTTTCTATATATCGTGATACGTCTATATTTATTCACTCCACTGAGGCACACACAAAGTCCCACCCTTGATCAACCATTTTTTTGACATACAGTCGCATAGGCTGAAGTTTAACATGGGAGTCTATGGAAGGGGTGCCCGGTTTTGAAAAATCAGGGCTCCCTGGCTGTAGGTCCTCCAGATAAAAAACTTTTCACACTTATAGAACTTATAGAGAAGAAATGGGGCTATATATGTGCCAAGTTTTGGGTCCAGGGGACCTACGACCGGCCAGTACTGGGTCCCCAAAGTCACCGAAGAAATTACAGTTTAACATGGGAGTCTATAGAAGGGGTGCCCGGCTTTGAAAAATTGGTGCTCTCCGGCCGTAGGTCCCCCGGACAACAAACTTTGCACACTTGTAGAGGAAGAGGGGGGCTACATGTGTGCCACGTTTGGGGTCTAGGGGACCTACGGCCGGTCGGTACTGGGTCCCCAAATCTGGGAGATCAGGTGCAAAAAGGTGACTTAAGTATAAGCCGAGGGGGGCATTTTCAGCACAAAAAAATGTGCTGAAAAACTCGGCTTATACTCGAGTATATACGGTATGTGACTAGTCTGTCTGGCAAGCCGGCTGACCTTGTAGTTTAGTATACGAGTTGTCACACTGTGGTGAAGATGGCTGTGAAACTTATAAAAAAAGTGTGGAAACTTTTTGAGGAACCCTCACAGGTAGCTTTCCCAGTTCTATGAGATTCAGGAACATGCCCTAGCATTTACAGATTTTTCTTCAATCACCATGGAATGTGGCAAGGTAAATGTTGATTGTCCAAAAACATGAATCAATACCACCTTGTTCTAATTTACATAATCCAAAGATTTGAACCAGGTGCTATTACAAACCTTCAACTACAGTAACTGTGATATGTGGTTTAAGTGGAAACAGTGCTTAATGGTGTTTTTTATTTATTATCACTAGTGATGAGCCGAACACCCCCGGGTTCGGTTCGCACCAGAACCCGCGAACGGACCGAAAGTTCGAACGAACATTAGAACCCTATTAAATACAATGGATGCGAACGTTCGAATTCTAAAGTGCTAATTATAACAACTATTATGCATGTTATTGTCCTAAAAAGGGTTTGGGAACCCGGGTTCTGCACCAGGGGACATGTATCAATGCAAAAATAAGTTTTAAAAACGGTCGTTTTCCGGGAGCAGTCATTTTAATGATGCATAAAGTGAAAAAAAAAAAGTCAAATATTCCTTTAAATATCGTACCTGGGGGGTGTCTAAAGTATGCCTGTGAAGTGCCACGTGTTTCCCGTGTTTAGAACTGTCCCTGCACAAAATGACACTTCTAAAGGAAAAAAAAGCCATTTAAAACTGCTTGCGGCTTTAATGTAATGTCTGGTCCCGGTAATATGGATGAAAATCTTTAAGAAAAATGGCATAGCTACCCCATGACCCCCCCCCTACCCCAGCCCATTACCAGCCCCTTTGGGTCTTGTATGGATATTAAGGGGAACCCCGCACATAAAATAAAAAAGGCCCTATATACTCTGAACAGCCGTATACAGGCGGTGCATACAAGACAGGGACTGTAGGTTTGTTCTTATGTAGAATCTGTTTGTAATTTTGAACAGGTACATTGTTGAAGTGTAGCTCCAGACCAAAAATCTATTTTTAAACTTTTTGGAAAACATAGGTAAGGGTTATCACCCCTGTAACATTTGTTTTGCTGTCTGTGCCCCTGTTCAGAACATTTCACCTCACTTTCCGTCCTAATGACAACTGTTTTTGAAATGTGGTGTTTTTCTTGAAACAAGGATTGCTGATAAAGCATCAGTACAGAGGAGACACCTTTCTCCCATATTTATTCTTACAGGAGAGAATTTTCCTTCCTAGTGGTAGATTTCCTCTCACTTCCTGTTGTCTTCTTGCGTTTGCAAGTAGGAGTCGTTTGTAAGTTGGATGTTTGAAAGTAGGGACCTGCCGTATATACTCTGCAGAAATAGGCCCCTTAGTTGTTGGTGTTGGCACAACACTGTAAGCACTCACAGTTACTCTTGGTTGGTGCTGGAACGCCCTGCTGTCAACTATTATATCAGGAATTTTAATTACATATAATTGTTGAACAGTGGTAGTAAAAATTGGGCCTTTGATGGTGGTGCTGGTGCCACAACACTGTAAGCCCTGACAGTTACTCTTGGTGGGTGCAGCAATGGGCCCTGCTGTGAATTATTAGATCAAGAATTGTAATTACATGCCCCTGTTGAACAGGGGCTGAAAAATTGGGCCTTAGGCACTGGTGGCACAACACTGCAACCCTTCACAGATACTGTACTTGGAGCACAGCAATGAGCCCTGTTGCAAAGTATTGCTTCAAAAATTGTAATGACACGCCCCTGTTAAACAGGGGCTGAAAAATTGGGCCTTAGGCACTGGTGGCACAACACTGCAACTCCTCACAGATACTGTACTTGGAGCACAGCAATGAGCCCTGTTGCAAAGTATTGCTTCAAAAATTGTAATTACACGCCCCTGTTAAACAGGGGCTGAAAAATTGGGCGTTAGGCACTGGTGGCGGCACCCATAAACAAAAATGATCTTCCAAGCTATCATCATCAATCGTATCATTGAGGACTCGGAGGAGGAGGATAGCCAGTCAACATAACAGCACAGGCACTCAGCATCAGCATCAGTCTTGAAGGGATGTGACATTTTAAAATCAATTAGTCTGTTATATCAGCATCAGGTGTGTGGTAGCTGGTGGTGATCCAAGACTGGTTCATCTTGATGAAAGTCAGTCGATCAACCGAGTCGGTGGACAGGCGCACCCTGTGATCCGTGACAAATCCTCCAGCAGCACTGAATGTGCGTTCCGAAAGAACGCTGGATGCAGGACAGGCCAGTAGCTCAATTGCATACTGTGCAAGCTCTGGCCAGTGATCCATCCTCAAGACCCAGTAAGCCAGAGGATTTTCGGTGGGGAAGGTGTCCAAGTCTGACCTTGCCCCTAGATATTCCTGCACCATGTTTATCAGACGCTGGCGATGGTTGCTGGAACCGATCATACTTTGGGGCTGCGGACTAAAGAATTGTCTGAACGCATCGGTCAGACGGCCACCTTCCCCACCGCTCCTTCTTTGACTGGCCGAAGCCTCAGCAACTCGTTGTCCAGGACCAGGAGTTTGCAACCTCCCAGTCTCTGGGAACGCGTTGCACAGACCTTTCTGCAAGGCCTCCCGGAGTTGTCTCATCCTCTGCTCCCTCTGCGACGGTAACATAAGGTCCGCAACCTTACCCTTGTACCGTGGATCAAGGAGAGTGGCCAGCCAGTAATGGTCCCTCTCCTTGATCCGAAGAATACGAGGATCCTTCCGCAGACTTTGCAGGATCAGGGAGGCCATGCAGCGTAGGTTTGCTGAGGCATTCGCTCCGGAGTCCTCTGGGTCACTAAGGACGACATGATCCGCAGCCACCTCCTCCCAGCCACGTACAAGTCCACTGGTTTCTTGGGACTGTAAATCATCCCTAAAAGACTGCTGCTGATGATGCTGAGTGCCAGCCTCCACCTCCATGCTGACACAATCCTCCTCCTCCTCCTCCTCCTCCTCCTCCTCCTCCTCTTCCTGTGCGATGGGTGGGACAGAAGGAACACTGTCTGGGTAAAGGGGGCCTTGAGAGGCAAGGAAGTCCTCCTCTTCCTGCCTCTGTTCTGCCTCAAGTGCCCTGTCCATTATTCCACGCAGCGTGTGCTCCAACAGGTGGACAAGAGGTACAGTGTCACTGATGCATGCACTGTCACTGCTCACCATCCTCGTGGCCTCCTCAAATGGTGCCAGGACAGTGCATGCATCCCTGATCATGCCCCACTGGCGTGGAGAAAAAAAACCAAGCTCCCCTGACCCTGTCCTGGTGCCGTAGTCGCACAGGTACTCATTGATGGCCCTCTGCTGCGTGTGCAGCCGCTGCAGCATGGCCAACGTTGAGTTCCACCTGGTGGGCATGTCACATATAAGGCGGTTCTTGGGCAGGTTCAACTCCTTTTGCAGCTCAGCCAGGCGAGCACTGGCATTATAAGATCTGCGGAAATGCACACAGACTTTCCTGGCCTGCCTCAGGACATCCTGTAAGCCCGGGTACCTGCCCAAGAAGCGCTGCACCACCAGGTTAAGGACGTGAGCCACACAGGGCACATGGGTCAGTTGTCCCTGTCGGAGGGCGGAGAGGAGGTTGGTGCCATTGTCGCAAACCACCATTCCTGGCTTAAGCTGGCGTGGCGTCAACCACCTCTCGGCCTGGCCCTGCAGAGCAGACAGGACCTCTGCCCCAGTGTGGCTTCTGTCCCCCAAACACACCAGCGCAAGCACGGCATGGCATCTTTTTGCCTGCGTACTTGCGTAGCCCCGTGAACGGCTACGGAGCACCGCTGGTTCATAGGACAAACCACAGGAAGAGGCCATGGAGGAAGAAGAAGAGGAGGGGGTGGAGGAGAGAGGTGTGTCACAACCAGTAGTAGCATTTTGGAGGCGTGGCGGTGGGACAACCTCCAACACTACTGCACCTTGTCCTGAATCCTTCCCAGCTGCCAAAAGAGTGACCCAATGGGCCGTGAAAGAAAGGTAACGTCCCTGTCCATGCCTGCTGGACCATGAGTCAGCGGTAATATGCACCTTACCGCTGACCGCCCTGTCCAGCGAGGCCAAGACATTGCCTTCCACATGCCGGTAGAGAGCCGGAATAGCCTTCCGTGAGAAAAAGTGGCGTTTGGGAACCTGCCACTGAGGAACCGCACATTGCACAAACTCACGGAAGGGGGCCGAGTCTACCAACTGAAAAGGCAGCAGTTGAAGCGCTAGCAATTTAGCCAAGCTAGCATTCAACCGCTGGGCATGTGGATGGCTGGGAGTGAACTTCTTTCGACGGTCCAGCAGCTGGGGCAGGGAAATTTGCCTGCTAGAATCGGACGTCGGTGTACTGCTAGCAGAGTGGGCGCAAGTACTTGGCTGTGACACACCTAATTCTACACCTTCATTCCTCTCAGTGCATGTTTCAGAGAGGACTGAAGTTATAGTGGGGTTGGAGATCCCAGCTGATGCGGTGCAAGGAGAGGTCCGCTTTGTTCTTTGGTGTGGGTCTTTGAGGTAGGCTTGCCAACGAGCTGCATGGCAGGTCAACATATGTCTGGTCAGGCATGTGGTACCCAAGCGGCTGATGTTTTGGCCACGCGATATACGCTTGAGACATATGTTGCAAACAGCAGCTGTGCGATCTGATGCACTAGCCTCAAAAAAGGCCCACACCAAAGAACTTTTTGAATGACGGGCAGAGGCAGCGCCCTGCACAGGCGGAGCTCTGCGGTGTGATTCCGTCGGTGTACTGCCCTTACGCTGGCCACCAAAGGGCATCCTGCCTCGTTGGAGATGTGCCTCCTCCTCATCCTCCTCCTCCTCCTCTCTCCTATTAGGCACCCACGTGGAGTCATTGACCTCATCATCCCCTCCCTCCTCATCACTGGAGCCAATCTGGCAGTATGCTGCAGCTGCTGGAACATGACTGCCAGATTGGTGTCCTTCTTGAGCATCCCCTCTGTCTGCTCTCACGCTACTGCCTTCCTCTAGCTGGGTTTCATCATCAGACCCTTCGAAACGCTGGGCATCCTCCTGGAGCATGTACCCAACACTGTGCTGAAACAGTTTGGGGGACTCCTCAGGAGGAGGACATGGTGGGTCTAGGGAAGGAGTGACTGATGATTTGTCTGACATTGATACCAGGGAAGACGACGCTTTGGCAGCTGCTTTTCCAGTACCCTGAGCCTGGGTGAGAGAGGATGAGGAGGAGGAGGAGGGCTTGGTCATCCACTCTACCAAGTCTTCGGCATGATGTGGCTCAACATGTCCAGCTGCCGAAAAGAAGGACAAGCGTGTCCCATGGCCATGTGCTGATGACAATGCACCGCGTCCACGACCAGCACTGTTGCCCCCAGACACAGAGCCTGCTTGCCCTCTTTTATTGCCTCCTGACTGTCTGCCTCTCCTTGTTTGCCTTCCAGACATTCTAATAGATGGCCTGCAGGGAGATGGGAAAAAAGCAATAAGGGCTACCTTCAGGTGTCCTTCTCTGTCCCTTGAAACAAGGACTTTCACAGTGAAAGAAACTGACACTGTCCCTACCTAGAGTTTTCTGTCCCTAGAATAAATGTTTTTTTTAATCACAATATAGCACAAGGACAATTCACTCAATGTCTCTCCAGGTCCCTGGAAACAAGGACTTGCAGAGTGAAAGAAACTGACACTGTCCCTACCTAGAGTTTTCTGTCCCTAGAATAAATGTTTTTTTTAAGCACAATATAGCACAAGGAAAATTAACTCACTGTCCTTACAGGTCCCTGGAAACAAGGACTTGCAGAGTGAAAGAAACTGACACTGTCCCTACCTAGAGTTTTCTGTCCCTAGAATAAATGTTTTTTTTAAGCACAATATAGCACAAGGACAATTAACTCACTGTCCTTACAGGTCCCTGGAAACAAGGACTTGCAGAGTGAAAAAAAAAAAACACTCTCCCTACCTAGAGTTTTCTGTCCCTAGAAAAAATGTTTTTTTTAAGCACAATATAGCACAAGGAAAATTAACTCACTGTCCTTACAGGTCCCTGGAAACAAGGACTTGCAGAGTGAAAGAAACTGACACTGTCCCTACCTAGAGTTTTCTGTCCCTAGAATAAATGTTTTTTTTAATCACAATATAGCACAAGGAAAATTAACTCACTGTCCTTACAGGTCCCTGGAAACAAGGACTTGCAGAGTGAAAGAAACTGACACTGTCCCTACCTAGAGTTTTCTGTCCCTAGAATAAATGTTTTTTTTAATCACAATATAGCACAAGGAAAATTAACTCACTGTCCTTACAGGTCCCTGGAAACAAGGACTTGCAGAGTGAAAGAAACTGACACTGTCCCTACCTAGAGTTTTCTGTCCCTAGAATAAATGTTTTTTTTAATCACAATATAGCACAAGGAAAATTAACTCACTGTCCTTACAGGTCCCTGGAAACAAGGACTTGCAGAGTGAAAGAAACTGACACTGTCCCTACCTAGAGTTTTCTGTCCCTAGAATAAATGTTTTTTTTAATCACAATATAGCACAAGGAAAATTAACTCACTGTCCTTACAGGTCCCTGGAAACAAGGACTTGCAGAGTGAAAGAAACTGACACTGTCCCTACCTAGAGTTTTCTGTCCCTAGAATAAATGTTTTTTTTAAGCACAATATAGCACAAGGACAATTAACTCACTGTCCTTACAGGTCCCTGGAAACAAGGACTTGCAGAGTGAAAGAAAAAAAACACTCTCCCTACCTACAGTTTTCTGTCCCTAGAAAAAATGTTTTTTTTAATCACAATATAGCACAAGGAAAATTAACTCACTGTCCTTACAGGTCCCTGGAAACAAGGACTTGCAGAGTGAAAGAAACTGACACTGTCCCTACCTAGAGTTTTCTGTCCCTAGAATAAATGTTTTTTTTAATCACAATATAGCACAAGGACAATTAACTCACTGTCCTTACAGGTCCCTGGAAACAAGGACTTGCAGAGTGAAAGAAACTGACACTGTCCCTACCTAGAGTTTTCTGTCCCTAGAATAAATGTTTTTTTTAAGCACAATATAGCACAAGGACAATTAACTCACTGTCCTTACAGGTCCCTGGAAACAAGGACTTGCAGAGTGAAAGAAACTGACACTGTCCCTACCTAGAGTTTTCTGTCCCTAGAATAAATGTTTTTTTTAAGCACACTATAGCAGAAGCACAAAACACACTGACACTCTCCCTACCTATCCTTCTCTTTCCCTAAACTAAAGGAATCCAGGTTAAGCAAGAAAGAAATAACAGTCACTGTCCCTGCCTATGCTACTCTATCCCTGCTCCGGAACACACTACACTAGGCCGCCGTGCTGGCGGCCTTTTATAGTGTGGGGCGTGTACTAAACACCCTCAGCAATAATTGGCCACAGGCATCCTGCCTGTGGCCAATCATTGCTCTCCTCGCTGCCGGCGCTGTGATTGGCCAAGCATGCGGGGTCACAGTGCATGCTTGGCCAATCACAGCGCCTGGATGACACTGCGATGGCGTAGTGCATTGTGGGCCGTTCGCGTCACTCGAATTTGGCGCGAACGGCCCAAATCGTTCGATCTTCGTCGAACGATCGAACAGCCAATGTTCGAGTCGAACGTATGTTCGACTCGAACACGAAGCTCATCCCTAATTATCACATTTAGTTATACAGATCTATTAATCACACCATAAGGGGGCACAGTTCTGCGTCTAATAAAAGCATAGTTGGTAGCTACTATATGCTTTTGTATGGCATCCAGACATCTTAATGAACATTCATTGTCCTGGGTAGTAATTCCTTGCTCGGTCTGTGCAGGTGTGGCCTCGGGAATTGGACTGTGCATTTGGGGGGAGCCATCTTGGATTTCTCCCTTTAGATCTGGGATATCGACTGCACTGGATGCTTCCTCTACATTCCCAGCCATTTGTGTAGCACATGCCACAATGGAACCGTGGAACCTTGGGTCTGCAGGTGGTGGGAAACTATGATGCCACCACTCCCCACTGTATCCCGTACTGTAAGTAGCATGCCTCTTCTGAGTTACAGCTAGCATGTGGATAGAACACAAGGGGATACAAGAACTGGGGGACTTGAAGCCCAATATAGGACAGTTGTCCTTCTACAAATTCTTTCATGGGGCAACAGGCTGATTTTAGATCTGAATCAGCATCCCTAATGTATTTCACTCCACCCCTGGAGCGTCAACAGAGGCTCTGATGATGCTCCCGGGGTGGAGTGAAATGCATTAGGTACTGAGACTTCCAGTGACATAATCTCTTGGATTTTGGAACTCAAACCGCAGATTGCAAGGCATTTTATATGCTTGTCATGAAAGACCAAGGCTTTTTTTCATTTGGAACGCGGGGGAACGCAGTTCCCGCCACCTCCAGCACTGAATGTATGTAATGGCAAGGGGTGCTGGAGGGTCTATGATGCTGGCTGCTGGGGGGGGGGGGGGGGTATAATGTTGTGTGAGGAATCTATTATTGCTGGGGGGAAATCTATTATTGCTGGGTGGATCTGCTATTGCTCGGGGGGTCTAATTTGACTAGGATGGGGGTCTATTATTGCTGGGGGGATCTATTGCAGCTTGGATAGGGTCTATTGTTGCTGGCTGCAGGGGATCTATATTACTGCTTTTTCCGTTATCATTAACAAATTTCATACAACTTACTTAACACCAGAAAAATAAATACTTTGTTCCGTATTCTCCAAAAGGGGTGTTACTGGTAGGTGGATAGTGGGTGGAACCAAGAGGCAGTACTTGGAGGTGGGTAGGGGGCGGAGACAAGGGGTGGCTTAAAAGAGGGGAGTTCCTGCACCTATGCTCTGAGAAAAAAAAGCCCTGTGAAAGACCAACACGTGAGTGGATATTATTTTATAATAAAAACGTTTTAAACAATATGATGCCATGTATGCTCTATTTCTTATCCTATGAGTACGTCTAACTATTGGGGACGTGTGGAAGAGGATAGACACCATAGGTGTGCGCAGCCTATTACATTAGGGTGTGCACCCCAAAGCTCAAACATACACTACCTACCGATCACTCACAGTGTTTAATCACAAAGGAAAGGGACCGGTAAATTACACATTTACTGCCCCTTCCCCCACTTATCCTAATACCTACCCTCAGCAACAGCTGGCGGGAGAGGAGGGAAGCCGGCAGCGCTGTAGGGGGGGAAGCCAGGGCAGTAGGGGGAATCTGTGCTGCACAGGGTGATTAGGGTGTGCCTGGGCACACCTGACACACCCTGTGCGCACGCCTATGATAGACACATCTATGGAGGATATATTTCACCAGTACAGGCGATCCCTACATGGATACTAGCTGGTGAGTGAAGGGCACAGGAGTAAGGGAAGCACAGCACTTTCATCACTCTTGCCATATATTTCTGCACAGATAGCACTTTAAAGGAATCATCGTTATATTGAAGAATCTGACAGCACTATATAAACTTTTTTTTGTTATACTTTGTCATTTGTTCTAGCAGACATTGTTGATTATATGGTAGATATTGTAAACTGTTTTTTATAATTCTATATATTTTACTGAGCACAGCAAGAGCAGGAACTTCCCATACTAATTCTTAAAGGAGTACACACCTTTTTTCTGTAGCAGTCAAAACTTAATTTAAATTAAATTCATTTGAGCACACCACAGCACAGGGAAACTTATTGTCCATTTCTTTTAGTGGGTTTGGCTATGCAGCGAACAATTGCCTCCATGTTGGGTTGCCTGGCCTTAGTGGTGTAGGCAAAGTACATGGTTAGGAACCAGGTTTCCTTTTGGCTGAGTCTACAGCTAGGCAGCACTTGGAGAGTTTTTCTGAAGTATTGCACCTCTGTCTGTATGAGTTGGGAGATTCTCTCCAACTCTCCCGCCTTGGTCTTATGTCGGTTCACATGAGACCTCTGTTATGGTTTAAATGTTGGTCAGCGGGGCTCCCTTGCACAAAACAGTTAAAATCTAGGCAAACAGTTAAAATGTAGGCACCTGGTTGGTAATGCCTTGAATATATTTATCTCAGCCTGCTCTCCTCCAATGATCAGACTTGTCCTGACACCCCCGCCCCCCCCTGCACAACCTTTTACTGGGAAGATCAGTGTCCTGTTGCTTCTCCTCCCCCTAGCTCTTATACAGCTGAGAACAGAAGGAATGTGATCACTTATAAAAAAGTGGAAAAAAGGTATTTATAATGTTTTTTTTTTATATATATCTGTACACACATGTGTTGCCTTTCATTTCAATTTTAAACTGAATGGGTTGTTTGACAAGATGATTGTTTACAGCCATTTTAAGGTTTGGGGTTCATTTTGCTTACAAACCAACAGCAGGAATAGAATCTTTCACATAACAATCTTCTGCTATCTACTATGCAAGTTCTTTAAATATTTTAGCCCAGAAACCTAAACTAGATTTAGTAAGCAAACGTTAGTAGAAGGGTTTTCTGTTTAATAATGAAAGTTATAGGTGTTTATTGATCGGACAGGCTGGAAAATCTGTCCTGGTCACGTTTGTTATCCTGCGTGATTAATGCACCAGCAGCATCTTCTGCACTCTCTTCCCTCTCCCCTGTGCATCGATATAACCCAAAACTTGTATGGAACGCTCAGAAGATTTTTTTCCTTCTGAGTCCCTGTATACATATCATTTACAATAGTTGGGTCAGTTTGTGGATGTAAAAACTTGTTCTCAATTTACTAAATTATATAAATATATATTGTGTGTAGCATATGTAGCGGGTACTTAAATTTAGGGGGAGCATCTGGGTGGTAGTGTAACCCAGATGCCCTTATTGCTAGGAAATTCAAGGTTCCCTTTGTGAGTCTTGGAGGACTCTGGTGGTGTGAAATTTCTGCCGGCCTATAGGTGGCGTTGTTGCCCTGGACTGGGGTTGGGCTCGCACCGCAATACTGTGCCTTTTTGTCCTCCCCTGGAGCTGGTACAGCGGGGCGGGGAACCCGCTGTGGCGCGAAGGGAGAGGTCATAAAAGGGGCGGACGCCCTGATCACGGGGTTAGAGTCCGGAGCCAAAAGATGTGGCCGCACCCAGGCACCTTCGGCCTGGGTGCTGGTGTTCCGGTGTTCCAGGCCTAGGTGCCCTTGACCTAGCCGGAGCAGAGATGGAGTCCATCTCAGGCACCTTTAGCCTGGGGTGAGGTACTATGGTGGATGCCTGGGGCTCAGTACCTTCGACTGAGTTCCGCGAGGGTGGAGGAATCCGAGGGGGCCCTAATTCCTTGGGTGCCCGTGTCTGAGTTCGTGAGAACTGGTGTGCAGTAACTTCTCTGAAGAGTCCGGCGCAGCATCGCTGGTGACGGAGAGGCCTCCACTTCTCCCTTGGACGGATTTCTTACCCCTGACAGGGGCAGAGCGAGTGAAGGTAAATTCACGTTCTACATCACCTAGTCAGTGGCAGTGACTATTCACCACTGGTGACAGCACAGTGGTCAGCAGCAGAAGGGAAAGGATTGTGCCTCCATCTGTCCCCATTTTCCAAAGTAAAAAAACTGTTTTATTGCTTGGCAAGAAGAATAAACCTGAGTTGGACCTATTCATTGTGTCGAATTCTGGTTACTAGGAGCAAAGGAGTCAGGGACGAAGTACTGGACTTGACTCTAGGACACCTACACAAAACCCAATTTGCTGGCTTTCACCTCTTAGCTATGGAGGACATGGGCCGTGGTGTATCTCATTTCTCTCTCCCAGGTACCCCTAGACAACAGCCATACAACCGATAAAGAAAGAGAGAAGGGTGAGCCCGCTACACATATAAATCAGAATAAGAGTGACATAAGAAATAATAATGAGGTTCAGGTTTGCCGCTACCAAGGGTTAGAGGTGAATCCTGTAAGAATCCTTCAAGATTCACAGTCCTGGGGGAATTTGGTTTTTTAACCATAATGCACTACACAGCCTTTGAACAGGAGGCTTAGACAGACCAATAGGTGGGATTTTGGATAAGCCTACCCGCTTTCTATAAAAGGTTGGAGGGGGGGGGGGCACAAATCAGGCAAAGTGTCACACTCTAATGTTCTGTACATATTGCATGTTTCTCAGAGGTTGGGAGTTAAAGTTTTTTTACATATGTAGCACACCAATCCTGTTGCCCCTGCTTACCTTCACCTGCAGGGGGTAGGACACACCATGCCACAAGCCCGTGTCCTCCTTATCAGAGGTCAGGCAGTGTTTACAGATTTGGGTCCTGCAGCGAGTTACATCTTTCCACTGGTTCTCGTCCCTAGATTATAAGGAAAAGTCTATATTCTTCCCCAAGAAGGCCAATGTCCACACGACTTTAACTCCAACAAAGAGTTTATTTTCCTTTTGTTTCAGTTAATGGGAAATTGAAGAGAGAAAGAAGCTAGTGAAGATAGGAGGTAGATTCAGGCACACAACACTTGACTCACTCGTCGCCACTCGATCCCGAGTGGGTTTAGCTCACCCCGATAGATCCCTCTCACAGTCTAGCAGCCGGAGTGGAGCTCGAACAGTACTGTCACTTTGTCCCCTCCAGGGATGGGTTCAGGAGATCCTCTATAGCAGCAGAATCCTGTTATTCCTGAATCCAGAACTTTCCTTAACCTTCTGTAGGATTCAGAGAACAGACGATGCCAATGGGCACTCTACAGGGTTAACTTTGTTGAGCAAGGAATCCTTCCCCCTGACAGGTCACCAGGCCTTTCCCGAGACAGCAACCTACTATCACTCGTCTCCTCTGTGGGACAGATCCTCCCCTGGCTTCCTCTCGGTCAGAGCGGGTACCCTCACCTGGGCACCCTGGGACTCCAATGTGCTGATTGTAGACTCAGTCAATGGTACTTGGCCTACCTGGAACGTCGCAGCCTCAGGCCAAAGGTGCCTGAGACTCTTCGGCCAGTCCACGCACCCCCAAGGGGCACACTCCCCCGGGCACTCACTCCCCAGGCACTCCTCCCTAAAAATGGCGTCTGCCTCTTATATACCCTCTCCCGGCATGCACAGCAGGTGAGGCCCCGCCCACTGCACGGCAGCCGAGAGAGGACATCCAATCACGCCACTGTGTCACCTGAGGTTCGACCCTAGGCCCAGGCAACAGTGCCACCCACAGGCCAAAGGGGAACCGCACACCAGACAACACCGCAGCAGAGCAGAGTCCAGCACTAAATTAGAAAGCCTGGGCCAAACTATGGCCCAGGCTGTCCCTTAAATTTGGGTATAGCGACCCCCTAAATTTAGGGGTCCGCTACACATATATAAATATCTCATATTTGACTTTCGAAAGACTGCATATTAATTAATGAATATCATGAATAACCCCTGTGACAACGTGGGCTTTCACCACTGTTAGGGTCCTTTCACACGGGGCGGATCCGTGCAGATCCGCCCCGTGAAGCTCCGCTTGCTCAGCGGGGATCGCTCCGTTGATCCCCGCTGAGCCGACGGATGACTGGGCGGTCCCCGCACACTGTGCAGGGACCGCCCTGTCAGAGCGCCGCTCTCCCCTATGGGGAATCGGATGACGACGGACCGTAGAGTCCGTTGTCATCCGATCCGCTCCGCCGACGGAAGGAAAAATAGGGTTTTCCTCCGTCACACTTTGGCGGAGCGGAGCGGGTCGGATGTCAGCGGACATGTCTCCGCTGACATCCGTGCCTCCATAGGGGTACATGGAGGATCCGTTTCAGGTCCGCCTAAAAAACTGACAGGCGGACCTGAACGGACCTCCGTGTGAAAGAGCCCTTACACCGATATCTAAAAAGGTATTGCACAGAGAGACTTTAAAACTCTCCTACTTACATTAAAATAGGTCACGAACATCCATGTTTTCCACCTGGATTTCTATTTATAATGAGAAAGAGAACTAGTAGGTTGACCTTAGGCAGTGCCGATCCTGACCTCCCTGGGGCCCTAAGCAAAATTCTGCTAAGGGGCCCTTTACGGTGGCAAAAAATGGGTGTGGTTTACGCGGAATGGTGGGCGTGGCTTACGTGGGCGTGGCTCGGAGGGGTGTGGTTAGAGTCGGAGATGAATGAGGGATGGAGGAAGAGGGAGAGATAGAAAGAAAGAGGGGTGGAGGGACAGCAGGCCCAGATCCTACACCACAATAGAAATATGTGTATTCCAGAAAGTTTAACAAATCAGCAGATAAAGATACTCCAAACACCTGGTGTTAGCGCTTCAATCATCCCGGCACCATGGTTGTTATGGTGTCAGGATGACTGAAGCGCATTGTTTCTATTATTGCATTGTAATATAGAATGAAATTATTCAACTCACCATAATGCAGAATCAGTGGAAGCCCCGAGTCCCTCCTTACACCAGGCATTCCCAGCGGAGTCCCCCTTACACCAGGCATTCCCAGTAGAGTCCCTCCTTATATCAGGCATTCCCAGTAGAGTCCCTCCTTACACCAGGCATTCCCAGTAGAGTCCCTCCTTACACCAGGCATTCCCAGTAGAGTCCCTCCTTACACCAGGCATTCCCAGCGGAGTCCCCCTTACACCAGGCATTCCCAGCGGAGGCCCCCCTTACACCAGGCCTCCCCAGCGGAGGCCCCCCTTACACCAGGCCTCCGCAGCGGAGACCCCCTTACACCAGGCATTCCCAGCGAAGGCCCCCCTTACACCAGGCATTCCCAGCGGAGTCCCGCCTTACACCAGGCCTCCCCAGCGGAGGCCCCCCTTACACCAGGCATTCCCAGCGGAGGCCCCCCTTACACCAGGCATTCCCAGCGGAGTCCCCCCTTACACCAGGCCTCCCCAGCGGAGGCCCCCCTTACACCAGGCATTCCCAGCGGAGTCCACCCTTACACCAGGCCTCCCCAGCGGAGGCCCCCCTTACACCAGGCATTCCCAGCGGAGGCCCCCCTTACACCAGGCAATCCCAGCGGAGTCCCCCCTTACACCAGGCCTCCCCAGCGGAGGCCCCCCTTACACCAGGCATTCCCAGCGGAGTCCCCCCTTACACCAGGCATTCCCAGCGGAGTCCCCCCCTTACACCAGGCCTCCCCAGCGGAGGCCCCCTTACACCAGGCATTCCCAGCGGAGGCCCCCTTACACCAGGCATTCCCAGCGGAGGCCCCCCTTACACCAGGCCTCCCCAGCGGAGGCCCCCTTACACCAGGCATTCCCAGCGGAGGCCCCCCTTACACCAGGCCTCCCCAGCGGAGGCCCCCCTTACACCAGGCATTCCCAGCGGAGGCCCCCCTTACACCAGGCCTCCCTAGCGGAGGCCCCCCTTACACCAGGCCTCCCAGGCGGAGGCCCCCCTTACACCAGGCATTCCCAGCGGAGGCCCCCCTTACACCAGGCCTCCCCAGCGGAGGCCCCCTTTACACCAGGCATTCCCAGTGGAGGCCCCCCTATACACCAGGCCTCCCCAGTGGAGGCCCCCCTTACACCAGGCATTCCCAGTGGAGGCCTGCCTTACACCAGGCATTCCCAGCGGAGGCCTTACACCAGGGTAGGCCCCCCTTACACCAGGCATTCCCAGCGGAGGCCCCCCTTACACCAGGCATTCCCAGCAGAGGCCCCCCTTACACCAGGTGTGATGCCCCAGCAGCAGAGACTCTCTCCGCCACCATTACGCAGAGGGGACAGTGGAGGAGCCGGCCGGGTGGCTGGCAATAGGAATTAAGCTGCGGCGCCGCCGCCCACCCCCGCCCCTTCCCACATTTCACTCACACACAGACAGACATTAGCGGGGCGGGAGGTGGGCGGTGCCGCAGCTCAATTCCTATTGGCAGCCACCCTGACCCTCCTCTTGGTCTACAAGAAAATGAAAATTGTCTCCGCCCGGCCTGCGGACCTCTAGTGGCGGCGGCGGCGGTTGCGGCGGCGGCGAAGATTCGGGGGCCCCTAGTAATTACTCGGGGCCCTATGCAGCTTGCCTAGCAAGCCTATAGGGCGGATCGGCCCTGACCTTAGGCTAACTGCTTCTAGGTAATGGCTGCTGTAATGTAGACTTGTTGTTTTGAGCGCTTGTATCAGTAACATATACTATAGCTCCAAGTAAAGCCATGGGGAAACATGACTAGGAAATAATTAGGCTGAAGCCTCGTACATACGACCGAGAATCTCGTCATGAAAAAAACCGTTGTTTTTCTTGACGAGATTTTTGGACAAGAAACTTGTCCCGGCCGAGTGTACAGACGCTCGATTCAAAGAACCCGCGGTTCTTTGAATGGAGCGAACACGGTGACGTCATCGACTATGACGAGCGTGCGCTCGTCACATTCGATACCGTCGCCGCCATCTTACTACACCCTACCTATGCCTAGGAAGCTACCGCGCATGCGTCAAAGTCATTTCGAGCATGCGCGGGCTTCCCAGAGGACAGGTAAGTGTACACACACACACTTTTCTCGTCGAGAAACAGGCTGACGAGAATCTCGACGAGAAAATAGAGAGCAGGTTCTCTATATTTCTCGTCGAGATTCTTGTCGGTTTTCTTGACGAGAAACCTGATAGCTGCGTACACACGACCGATTTACTCGGCAAGAAAGCTCTGCCAGCAAGTTTCTTGTCGTTTTTCGACGAGAAACTCGGTCGTGTGTACGAGGCTTGAGAGTATTAAATGTGACTAATTTTCTCCAAATGTATCACTTTCTATGGGTTGAAAATTGTGAAGGACACCATAGTGGACACGGCTTGTCCATATCTAGTCAGATCGAGTGGAGTTTATTGCATCTTTTTATATTCTGAAAGGATTTTTATCTTCCGGAAAATTACAGCCACCGGTAAATTCTTTTTTTTTTTTTATACTATGGAAATTGCAGTCTATGACAAGTGTCTATGGTGTGGTGGGTAGGGATGAGCTCGGTGTTCGAGTCGAACATAGGTTCGACTCGAACATCGGCTGTTCGCGCGTTCGGCGAACAACGAACGGCCCAAATTCGAGTGACGCGAACGGCCCACAATACACTGCGCCATCGCAGTGTAATCCCGGCGCTGTGATTGGCCAAGCATGCACTGTGACCCTGCATGCTTGGCCAATCACAGCGCCGGCAGCGAGGAGAGCAATGATTGGCCACAGGCAGGATGCCTGTGGCCAATTATTGCTGAGGGGGTTTAGTACACGCCCCACACTATAAAAGGCCGCCAGCGCGGCGGCCTCGTGTAGTGTGTTCCTGCGCAGTGAAAGAGAAGGATAGGCAGGGACAGTGTCATATTTTTTCTTTGCTAAACCTTGTGTGTAGGGACAGAGAAGGATAGGTAGGGAGAGTGTCAGTGTCATATTCTTTGCTAAACCTTGTGTGCTGAACCATATTGCTAAACCTTGTGTGTAGGGACAGACAAGGATAGGCAGGGAGAGTGTCAGTGTCATATTCTTTGCTAAACCTTGAGTGCTGAACCATATTGCTAAATCTTGTGTGTAGGGACAGACAAGGATAGGTAGGCAGAGTGTCAGTGTCATATTCTTTGCTAAACCTTGTTTGTAGGGACAGAGAAGGATAGGCAGGGAGAGTGTCAGTGTCATATTCTTTGCTAAACCTTGTGTGCTGAACCATATTGCTAAACCTTGTGTGTAGGGACAGACAAGGATAGGCAGGGAGAGTGTCAGTGTCATATTCTTTGCTAAACCTTGTGTGCTGAACCATATTGCTAAACCTTGTGTGTAGGGACAGACAAGGATAGGCAGGGAGAGTGTCAGTGTCATATTCTTTGCTAAACCTTGTGTGCTGAACCATATTGCTAAACCTTGTGTGTAGGGACAGACAAGGATAGGTAGGCAGAGTGTCAGTGTCATATTCTTTGCTAAACCTTGTTTGTAGGGACAGAGAAGGATAGGCAGGGAGAGTGTCAGTGTCATATTCTTTGCTAAACCTTGTGTGCTGAACCATATTGCTAAACCTTGTGTGTAGGGACAGACAAGGATAGGCAGTCGAGAGTGTCAGTGTCATAATCTTTGCTAAACCTAGTGCGCTGAACCATATTGCTAAACCTTGTGTGTAGGGACAGACAAGGATAGGCAGTCGAGGGTGTCAGTGTCATAATCTTTGCTAAACCTAGTGTGCTGAACCATATTGCTAAACCTTGTGTGTAGGGACAGACAAGGATAGGCAGTCGAGAGTGTCAGTGTCATAATCTTTGCTAAACCTAGTGCGCTGAACCATATTGCTAAACCTTGTGTGTAGGGACAGAAAAGGATAGGCAGTCGAGAGTGTCAGTGTCATAATATTTGCTAAACCTAGTGCGTTGAACCATATTGCTAAACCTTGTGTGTAGGGACAGACAAGGATAGGCAGTCGACAGTGTCAGTGTCATAATCTTTGCTAAACCTAGTGCGCTGAACCATATTGCTAAACCTTGTGTGTAGGGACAGACAAGGATAGGCAGTCGAGAGTGTCAGTGTCATAATCTTTGCTAAACCTAGTGTGCTGAACCATATTGCTAAACCTTGTGTGTAGGGACAGACAAGGAAAGCCAGTCGAGAGTGTCAGTGTCATAATCTTTGCTAAACCTAGTGCGCTGAACCATATTGCTAAACCTTGTGTGTAGGGACAGAAAAGGATAGGCAGTCGAGAGTGTCAGTGTCATAATCTTTGCTAAACCTAGTGCGCTGAACCATATTGCTAAACCTTGTGTGTAGGGACAGACAAGGATAGGCAGTCGACAGTGTCAGTGTCATATTCTTTGCTAAACCTTGTGTGCTGAACCATATTGCTAAACCTTGTGTGTAGGGACAGACAAGGATAGGCAGGGAGAGTGTCAGTGTCATATTCTTTGCTAAACCTTGTGTGCTGAACCATATTGCTAAACCTTGTGTGTAGGGACAGACAAGGATAGGTAGGCAGAGTGTCAGTGTCATATTCTTTGCTAAACCTTGTTTGTAGGGACAGAGAAGGATAGGCAGGGAGAGTGTCAGTGTCATATTCTTTGCTAAACCTAGTGTGCTGAACCATATTGCTATACCTTGTGTGTAGGGACAGACAAGGATAGGCAGTCGACAGTGTCAGTGTCCTATTCTTTGCTAAACCTTGTGTGCAGGGAGAGAGAAGGATAGGCAGGGGACAGTGTCAGTGTCATTGTTGCTAAGCCTCCTGCACAGTATACACCTGAAGCTACCCCTTATTGCTGGTTTTCCCATCTCCCTGCAGGCCATTAGAATGTCTGGAAGGCAAACAAGGAGACACGCTTGTCCTTCTTTTCGGCAGCTGGACATGTTGAGCCACATCATGCTGAAGACTTGGTAGAGTGGATGACCAAGCCCTCCTCATTCTCCTCATCCTCTCTCACCCAGGCTCAGGGTACTGGCAAAGCAGCTGCCAAAGCGTCCTCTTCCCTGGTATCAATGTCATCATCAGTCACTCCTTCCCTAGACCCACCATGTCCTCCTCCTGAGGAGTCCCCCGAACTGTTTGAGCACAGTGTTGGGTACATGCTCCAGGAGGATGCCCAGAGTTTCGAAGGGTCTGATGATGATACCCAGCTAGAGGAAGGCAGTAGCGTGAGAGCAGAGAGAGGGGATGCTCAAGAAGGACACCAATCTGGCAGTCATGTTCCAGCAGCTGCAGCATACTGCCAGATTGGCTCCAGTGATGAGGGAGGGGATGATGAGGTCACTGACTCCACGTGGGTGCCTAATAGGAGAGAGGAGGAGGAGGAGGATGAGGAGGAGGCACATCTCCAATGAGGCAGGATGCCCTTGGGTGGCCAGCGTAAGGGCAGCACACCGACGGAATCACACCGCAGAGCTCCGCCTGTGCAGGGCGCTGCCTCTGCCCGTTATTCAAAAAGTTCTTTGGTGTGGGCCTTTTTTGAGGCGAGTGCATCAGATCGCACAGCTGCTGTTTGCAACATATGTCTCAAGCGTATATCGCGTGGCCAAAACATCAGCCGCTTGGGCACCACATGCTTGACCAGACATATGTTGACCTGCCATGCAGCTCGTTGGCAAGCCTACCTTAAAGACCCACACCAAAGAACAAAGGGGACCTCTCCTTGCACCGCATCAGCTGGGATCTCCAACCCCACTATACCTTCAGTCCTCTCTGAAACCTGCACTGAGAGGAATGAAGGTGTAGAATTAGGTGTGTCACAGCCAAGTACTTGCGGCCACTCTGCTAGCAGTACACCGACGTCCGATTCTAGCAGGCAAATTTCCCTGCCCCAGCTGCTGGACCGTCAAAAGAAGTTCACTCCCAGCCATCCACATGCCCAGCGGTTGAATGCTAGCTTGGCTAAATTGCTAGCGCTTCAACTGCTGCCTTTTCAGTTGGTAGACTCGGCCCCCTTCCGTGAGTTTGTGCAATGTGCGGTTCCTCAGTGGCAGGTTCCCAAACGCCACTTTTTCTCACGGAAGGCGATTCCGGCTCTCTACCGGCATGTGGAAGGCAATGTCTTGGCCTCGCTGGACAGGGCGGTCAGCGGTAAGGTGCATATTACCGCTGACTCATGGTCCAGCAGGCATGGACAGGGACGTTACCTTTCTTTCACGGCCCATTGGGTCACTCTTTTGGCAGCTGGGAAGGATGCAGGACAAGGTGCAGTAGTGTTGGAGGTTGTTCCACCGCCACGCCTCCAAAATGCTACTACTGGTTGTGACACACCTCTGTCCTCCACCCCCTCCTCTTCTTCTTCCTCCGTGGCCTCTTCCTGTGCTTTGTCCTCAGAACCAGCGGTGCTCCGTAGGCGTTCAAGGGGCTACGCAAGTACGCAGGCAAAAAGATGCCATGCCATGCTTGCGCTGGTGTGTTTGGGGGACAGGAGCCACACTGGGGCAGAGGTTCTGTCTGCTCTGCAGGGGCAGGCCGAGAGGTGGTTGACGCCACGCCAGCTTAAGCCAGGAATGGTAGTTTGCGACAATGGCACCAACCTCCTCTCCGCTCTCCGACAGGGACAACTGACCCATGTGCCCTGTGTGGCTCACGTCCTTAACCTGGTGGTGCAGCGGTACTTGGGCAGGTACCCGGGCTAACAGGATGTCCTGAGGCAGGCCAGGAAAGTCTGTGTGCATTTCCGCAGATCTTATAATGCCAGTGCTCGCCTGGCTGAGCTGCAAAAGGAGTTGAACCTGCCCAAGAACCGCCTTATATGTGACATGCCCACCAGGTGGAACTCAACGTTGGCCATGCTGCAGCAGCTGCACATGCAGCAGAGGGCCATCAATGAGTACCTGTGCGACTACGGCACCAGGACAGGGTCAGGGGAGCTCGGGTTTTTTTCACCACGCCAGTGGGGCATGATCAGGGATGCATGCACTGTCCTGGCACCATTTGAGGAGGCCACGAGGATGGTGAGCAGTGACAGTGCATGCATCAGTGACACTGTACCTCTTGTCCACCTGTTGGAACATACGCTGCGTGGAATAATGGACAGGGCACTTGAGGCAGAACAGAGGCAGGAAGAGGAGGACTTCCTTGCCTCTCAAGGCCCCCTTTACCCAGACAGTGTTCCTTCTGTCCCACCCATCGCACAGGAAGAAGAGGAGGAGGAGGAGGATTGTGTCAGCATGTAGGTGGAGCCTGGCACTCAGCATCATCAGCAGCAGTCTTTTAGGGATGATTTACAGTCCCAAGAAACCCGTGGACTTGTACGTGGCTGGGAGGAGGTGGCTGCGGATCATGTCGTCCTTAGTGACCCAGAGGACTCCGGACTGAATGCCTCAGCTAACCTACGCTGCATGGCCTCTCTGATCCTGCAAAGTCTGTGGAAGGATCCTCGTATTCTTCGGATCAAGGAGAGGGACCATTACTGGCTGGCCACTCTCCTTGATCCACGGTACAAGGGTAAGGTTGCGGACCCTATCTTACCGTCGCAGAGGGAGCAGAGGATGAGACAACTCCGGGAGGCCTTGCAGAAAGGTCTGTGCAACGCGTTCCCAGAGACTGGGAGGTTACAAACTCCTGGTCTTGGACAACGAGTTGCTGAGGCTTCGGTCAGTCAAAGAAGGAGCGGTGGGGAAGGTGGCCGTCTGACCGAAGCGTTCAGACAATTCTTTAGTCCACAGCCCCAAGGTATGATCGGTTCCAGCAACCATCGCCAGCGTCTGATATACATGGTGCAGGAATACCTAGGGGCAAGGTCAGACTTGGACACCTTCCCCACCGAAAATCCTCTGGCTTACTGGGTCTTGAGGATGGATCACTGGCCAGAGCTTGCACAGTATGCAATTGAGCTACTGGCCTGTCCTGCATCCAGCGTTCTTTCAGAATGCACATTCAGTGCTGCTGGAGGATTTGTCACGGATCACAGGGTGCGCCTGTCCACCGACTCGGTTGATCGACTGACCTTCATAAAGATGAACCAGTCTTGGATCACCACCAGCTACCAAACACCTGAAGCTGATATAACAGACTAATTTATTTTCAAATGTCACATCCCTTCAAGACTGATGCTGATGCTGAGAGTTTGTCCTGTTATGTTGACTGACTATCCTCCTCCTCCTCAATGATCCGATTGACGATGATAGCTTGGAAGAACATTTTTGTTTCTGGGTGCCGCCACCAGTGGCTAAGGCCCAATTTTTCAGCCCCTGTTTAACAGGGGTGTGTTATTACAATTTTTTATGCAATGCTTTGCAGCAGGGCTCATTCCTGCACTCCAACTAGAGTATCTGGGAGTGGTTGCAGTGTCGTGGCACCAGCACCAGTGGCTAAGGCCCAATTTTTCAGCCCCTGTTTAACAGGGGCGTGTAATTACAATTTTTGATGCAATACTTTGCAACAGGGCTCATTGCTGTGCTCCAAGTACAGTATCTGTGAGGGGTTGCAGTATTGTGGCACCAGTGCCTAAGGCTCAATTTTTCTGCCCCTGTTTAACAGGGGCATGTAATTACAATTATTGATCTAATAATTCACAGCAGGGCCCATTCCTGCGCCCACCAAGACTAACTGTGAGGCCTTACATGTTGTGTCAACACCACCACCACCACCAAAGGCCCAATTTTTCAGCCCCTGTTCAACAGGGGCATGCAATTACAATCATTGATCTAATAATTCACAGCAGGGCCCATTCATGCGCCCACCAAGAGTAACTGTGAGGGCTCACAGTGTTGTGGCAACACCAACATGTAAGGGGCAAATTTCAGCTGAGTATATATGGCAGGCCCCTACTTTCAAACATCCAACTTACAAACGACTCCTCCTTGCAAACGGAAGGATACAACAGGAAGTGAGAGGAAATCTACCCCTAGGAAGGCAAATTCTCTCCTGTAAGAGTTAATATGGGAAAAAAAGTGTCTCCTCTCCACTGATTCTTTATCACCAATTCTTGTTTCAATAAAAAACCCAAATTTTCAAAAAACATTTGTCATTAGGACAGAAAGTGAGGTGAACTGTTCTGAACAGGTGCACACTGCACAGACAGCAAAACAAATGTTACAGGGGTGATAACCCTTCCCTATGTTTTCCAAAAAGCTTAAAAATATGTTTTTTGGCTGGAGCTACACTTAAACAATGTACCTGTTCAAAATTACAAACAGATTCTACATAAGAACAAACCTACAGTCCCTGTCTTGTATGCACCGCCTGTATACGGCTGTTCAGAGTATATAGGGCCTTTTTTATTTTGTGTGTGGGGTTCCCCTTAATATCCATACAAGACCCAAAGGGGCTGGTAATGGGCTGGGGTAAGGGGGGGGGGGGGGTGTGATGGGGTAGCTATGTCATTTTTCTTAAAGATTTTCATCCATATTACCGGGACCAGACATTACATTAAAGCCGCAATCAGTTTTAAATGGCTTTTTTTCCTTTAGAAATGTAATTTTGTGCAGGGACAGTTCTAAACACGGGAAACAGGTGGCACTTCACAGGCATACTTTAGACACCCCCCAGGTACGATATTTAAAGTAATATTTGACTTTTTTTTTTTCACTTTATGCATCATTAACCACTTAACGACCGCTCACTGTATATATACGTCGGCAGAATGGCACCGACAGGCACAATCACGTAGAGCATACATGATTGCCTTTGTACAGTTGGGGGGTCCGATCGGACCCCCCTCCTATACAGTGAGCGGTGGCTAAGTGTCCGGGAGCGTTTAGGGATGAGGGGACAGCCATTCGTTTCTGGCCACCCCCTCGCGATCGCTCCCGGCGAATGGAAATGCCCCCTCTGTCTGTGTCAGACAGAGGGAGCAGGAGGAAGTGATGTCATCTCTGGTGCGGCGCTCACATATACCGAGCGCCGTACAAGAGAAGATATCAGGTCAGTGCACACAACACTACACTGACACCAGGACACATAGGGACATAAATCGCCCCCCCCAGGCCCCCCAGATCACCCCAGATCACCCCCCAGCCCCCAGTCACAGTGTCACTGATTGCAGTGACCATTTATTTAGTGATCACTGCAATCAGTGACATTTGTGACTGTAAAAGTGTCACCAAAGTTTAGTCTTAGGTCCAGTGTAGCCCCCTAACCCCCCCTAATAAAGGTTTAACCCCCTGATCACCCCCCAGATAACCCTTTCACCGCCTATCACCACTGTCACTTAGCGATCATTTTTCTGATCGCTGTCTTAGCGTCAGTGATGCCGATCGGCAGCCAGTAATTCTTTTTAGGTTCGCCGCAGGTTTTTATAGCGTCAGGTACCCCAATATATTATCTAATAAAGGTTTAACCCCCTTGATCGCCCCCCAGGTAACCTTTTCACCCCCTATCACCACTGTCACTAAGCGATCGTTTTTCTAAACGCTGTCTTAGTGTCTGTGATGCAGATCGGTAGCCGGTAATTTTTTTTAGGTTCGCCGCAGGTTTTTATAGCGTCAGGTACCCCAATATATTATCTAATAAAGGTTTAACCCCCTTGATCGCCCCCCAGGTAACCCTTTCACCCCCTATCACCACTGTCGCTAAGCAATTGTTTTTCTAAACGCTGTCTTAGTGTCGGTGATGCAGATCGTAGCCAGTATTTTTTTTTAGGTTTGCCGCAGGTTTTTATAGCGTCAGGTACCCCAATATATTATCTAATAAAGGTTTAACCCCCTTGATCGCCCCCCAGGTAACCCTTTCACCCCCTATCACCACTGTCACTAAGCGATCGTTTTTCTAAACGCTGTCTTAGTGTCTGTGATGCAGATAGGTAGCCGGTAATTTTTTTTAGGTTCGCCGCAGGTTTTTATAGCGTCAGGTACCCCAATATATTTTCTAATAAAGGTTTAACCCCCTTGATCGCCCCCCCCAGGTAACCCTTTCACCCCCTATCACCACTGTCGCTAAGCAATTGTTTTTCTAAACGCTGTCTTAGTGTCGGTGATGCAGATCGTAGCCAGTAATTTTTTTTAGGTTCGCCGCATGTTTTTATAGCGTCAGGTACCCCCATATATTATCTAATAAAGGTTTTAACCCCCTGATTGCCCCTAGTTAACCCTTTCACCAGTGATCACCATATAAGTGTTACGGGTGACGCTGGTTAGTTAGTTTGCTTTTTATAGTGTCAGGGCAACCGCCGTGTATATAACCCAATAACGGTTTAACCCCCTGATCGCCCGGCGGGTAATATCAATTAGGTTTTAGCGTCAGAGAGGGTCTGAGTCACACCCCAGGCAGCGTCAGGTTAGTGCCAGTAACGCTAACACCCACGCGTGAAGCATACACCCCCCTTAGTGGTATAGTATCTGAACAGATCAATATCTGATCTGATCAGATCTATACTAGCGTCCCCAGCAGTTTAGGGTTCCCAAAAACGCAGTGTTAGCGGGATCAGCCCAGATACCTGCTGGCACCTGCGTTTTGCCCCTCCGTCCAGCCCAGGCCACCCAAGTGCAGTATCGATCGATCACTGTCACTTACAAAACAAAAACACACATAACTGCAGCATTCGCAGAGACAGGCCTGATCCCTGCGACTCCAGTGCTGTAGGAGGTGATTTCACCACCACAGTTAAAAAAAAAAGCAAATATGCCAAAGCATTGGGGCAGCAGGGGCGGAGGAGTGATTTTGCTCCTAATGCCGCGTACATACGGTCGAAATTCCGACGGAGGCTTGCCCGTGGAAAAGTCCGACCATGTGTGTGCGGCATAACTTTTTTGCGGGAGGATGCCCCCATGCTTCGGCATATATAAATGGTGCGTGTATGCCCATCATTGGAAGTGGGTGGATGAAGGGCGGTATTCTAATGGTGGGCATACCCACCGATCAATCTCTTTTTTCGTTCAGCCAACTGGCTGCATGAAATAAAACGATTACAATACATGTCCAACAAGGACCAGCAACGTACTGGTATGTTGCTGGACTTTGAATGTTTATACCAGAATGATGCCTGCGGGTTTAGGTATCATCTTGGTATCATTCTTTTCAGCCTGCGGCCGGCTTTCATGTAAAAGCAATCCTAGTGGCTAATTAGCCTCTGGACTGCTTTTACAAGCAGTGGGAGGGAATGCCCCCCCCGGATATAAAAAGCGCCATTGGGAAATTGGGAAAGCATTTTATCACACCGATCTTGGTGTGGTCAGATGCTTTGAGGGCAGAGGAAAAATCTAGGGTCTAGAAGACCCCAGTTTTTTCAAAAAAAGAGTACCTGTCACTACCTATTGCTATCATAGGGGATATTTACATTCCCTGAGATAACAATAAAAATGATAAAAAAAAAAAATACTTGGAAGGAACAATTTAAAAATAAAATAAAAAAGCAAAATTAATAATAAAAAAAAAAGAAAAAAAAAAAAAGCACCCCTGTCCTGCCCTGCTCTTGCCCAATGGCGAACGCAAGCGTCGGTCTGGCGTCATATGTAAACAGCAATTGCACCATGCATGTGAGGTATCACCGCGAAGGTCAGATCGAGGGCAATCATTTTAGCAGTAGACCTCCTCTGTAAATCTACTGGGGTAACCTGTAAAGGCTTTTAAAGGCTTTTAAAAATGTATGTAGTTTGTCGCCAATGCGCGTTTGTGCGAAATTTTAAAGCATGTCGTGTTTGGTATCTATGTACTCGGCCTAAGATTATCTTTTTTATTTCATCAAACATTTGGGCAATATAGTGTGTTTTAGTGCATTAAAATTAAAAAAAGTGTATTTTTTAACCCAAAAAATGCGTTTGAAAAATCGCTGCGCAAATACTGTGTAGAAAAAAAAAATGCAACACCCACCATTTTAATCTGTAGGGCCTTTGCTTTAAAAATATATATAATGTTTGGGGGTTCAACATAATTTTCTTGCAAAAAGAAAAAAATGTTTTCATGTAAACAAAAAGTGTCAAAAAGGGCTTTGTCTTCAAGTGGTTAGAAGAGTGGATGTAAGCTTCCTAATGTTGTGTATAAAATGCCAGAACAGTTCAAAACCCCCCCAAATGACCCCATTTTGGAAAGTAGACACCCCAAGCTATATACTGAGAGGCATGTCGAGTCCATGGAATATTTTATATGTTGACACAAGTTGCGGAAAAACGACAATTTTTTTTTTTTTTGCACAAAGTTGTCACTAAATGATATATTGCTCAAACATGCCATGGGCATATGTGGAATTACACCCCAAAATACATTCTGTTGCTTCTCCTGAGTACGGGGATACCACATGTGTGAGACTTTTTGGGAGCCTAGCCACGTACGGGACCCCAAAAACCAAGCACCGCCTTCAGGCTTTCTAAGGGTGTAAATTTTTGATTTCACTTCTCACTGCCTATCACAGTTTCGGAGGCCATGGAATGCCCAGATAGCACAAAACCCCCCCAAATGACCCCATTTTGGAAAGTAGACACCCCAAGCTATTTGCTGAGAGGTATTGTGAGTATTTTGCAGATCTCGCTTTTTGTCACAAAGTTTTGAAAATTGAAAAAAATATATATATATATATATATATATTTTCTTTCTTCATTTTCAAAAACAAATGAGAGCTGTAAAATACTCGCCATTCCTCTCAGCAAATAGCTTGGGGTGTCTATATTCCAAAAATTTTTTTGTTATTATTCAATCACTTTGGACAAAAAAAAATATATTCAATGGGCTCAACAGGCCTCTCAGCAATTTCCTTGGGGTGTCTATATTCCAAAATGGGGTCATTTGGGGGGGTTTTGTGCGATTTTGGCATTTTATGGCCTTCGAAACTGTGATAGGTAGTGAGGAGTGAAATCAAAAATTTGTGCCTAGAAATCCTGAAGGCGGTGCTTGGTTTTCGGGGTCCCGTACGCGGCTAGGCTCCTAAAAAGTCCCACACATGTGGTATCCCCGTACTCAGGAGAAGCAGAAAAATGTATTTTGGGGTGTAACTCCACATATAACCATGGCATGTGTGAGCAATATATCATTTAGTGACAACTTTTTGTAATTTTGTTTTTTTGTTGTTTTTTTTTGTCATTATTCAATCACTTTGGACAAAAAAAAATATATTCAATGGGCTCAACAGGCCTCTCAGCAATTTCCTTGGGGTGTCTACTTTCTAAAATGGGGTCATTTGGGGGGGTTTTGTGCTATTTTGGCATTTTATGGCCTTCGAAACTGTGATAGGTAGTGAGGAGTGAAATCAAAAATTTGCGCCCTTAGAAATCCTGAAGGCGGTGCTTGGTTTCCGGGGTCCCGTACGCGGCTAGGCTCCCAAAAAGTCCCACACATGTGGTATCCCCGTACTCAGGAGAAGCAGCAAAATGTATTTTGGGGTGAAATTCCACATATAACCATGGCATGTGTGAGCAATATATCATTTAGTGACAACTTTTTGTAATTTTTTTTTTTTTTGTCATTATTCAATCACTTGGGACAAAAAAATAAAAAATTCAATGGGCTCAACATGCCTCTCAGCAATTTCCTTGGGGTGTCTACTTTCCAAAATGGGGTCATTTGGGGGGGTTTTGTACTGCCCTGTCATTTTAGCACCTCAAGAAATGAGATAGGCAGTCATAAATTTAAAGCTGTGTAAATTTCAGAAAATGTACCCTAGTTTGTAAACTCTATAACTTTTGCGCAAACCAATAAATATACGCTTATTGACATTTTTTTTACTAAAAACATGTGGCTGAATACATTTTGGCCTAAATGTATGACTACAATTTAGTTTATTCGATTTTTCTTATAACAAAAAGTAGAAAATATCATTTTTTTTCAAAATTTTCGGTCTTTTTCCATTTATATCGCAAAAAATAAAAATCGCAGAGGCAATCAAATACCATTAAAAGAAAGCTCTATTTGTGGGAAGAAAAGGATGCAAATTTCGTTTGGGTACAACATTGCATGTCCACACAATTTACAGTTAAAGCAGCGCAGTGCAAAATTCTGAATTCACCTCTGGTCCTCTAGCTCAGTGGCGTCACTAGGGTTGGTGTCACCCGGTGCAAAAAAAAATGGTGTCACCCCCCAACAACTATAGTCCCCCCTCAGTACAGACCCCCCTCCACTAACTACAGACCCCCCTCCCACAGTATAGATCCCCTCCCTCAGTACAAACCCGCTCCACTAAGTACAGACTCCCCGCCATCAATATAGACCCGCCTCCCTCAGTATGAACCTCCCCCTCAGTACAGACACCCCCACCTCAGTGCAGACTGCTCCATAAGTACAGACACCCCCACCTCAGTGCAGACCGCTCCATCAGTACAGACACCCCCACCTCAGTGCAGACCCCCTCAGTTACAGACACCCCCTCAGTTACAGACCCCCCTCGTACAGACACCCCCCTCAGTACAGACACCCCCCTCAGTAACAGACCCCCCTCAGTAACAGACACCCCCTCAGTTACAGATCCCCCCTCAGTTACAGACCCCCCCTCAGTTACAGACCCCCCCTCAGTACCAGACCCCCCCTCAGTACAGACAGCCCCCTCAGTACAGACACCCCCCTCAGTACCAGACCCCCCCTCAGTACAGACACCCCCCTCAGTACCAATCCCCCCTCAGTACAGACACCCCCCTCAGTACAGACACCTCCCTCAGTAACAGACCCCCCTCAGTAACAGACACCCCCTCAGTTACAGATCCCCCTCAGTTACAGATCCCCCCTCAGTTACAGACCCCCCCTCAGTACCAGACCCCCCCCTCAGTACAGACACCCCCCTCAGTACCAGACCCCCCCCCTCAGTACAGACACCCCCCTCAGTACCAGACCCCCCCTCAGTACAGACACCCCCCTCAGTACCAGACCCCCCTCAGTACAGACACCCCCTCAGTACAGATACCCCCCTCAGTACAGACACCCCCCTCAGTACCAGACCCCCCTCAGTACAGACACCCCCCTCAGTACCAGACACCCCCCTCAGTACAGACACCCCCCTCAGTACCAGACCCCCCTCAGTACAGACACCCCCCTCAGTTACAGCCCCCCCCTGGTGCAAACTCCCTCTTGTGCAGACCCCAGCAGTACAGACACCCCCTCCCCCCATCAGAAAAGATGCCCCCCTTACCTTTCAGACCTCAGAACAGAGCGGCAGATACACACAGCGGTGTGTCCCTCGAGCGCGGGCTCCTCCTCCTCCTCTGTGGATGTAAACATAGAGGAGGCAGAGGGGGGTGGCGGCTTCCTTCCGCTCCGCTGAGGGACACAGCCGCAGCGTGAGCCTAAGGCACAGGGCAGCGGGCGGGCGATGTCAGTGTGGCCGCTGCGCTACCCACGGGTGTCACCCCTCTGGTGGGTGTCACCCGGGTGCGGCCCGCCCCCCCCCCCCCCGCACCTGGCTAGCAACGCTAGTGCTCTAGCTACCAAATGGTCCGGGGCTTAAGTGGTTAAAATGACTGCTCCAGAAAAACGGCCGTTTTTAAAACTTCTTTTTGCATTGATACATGTCCCCTGGTGCAGAACCCGGGTTCCCAAACCCTTTTTAGGACAATAACATGCATAATAGTCGTTATAATTAGCACTTTAGATTTCGAACGTTCGCATCCATTGTATTTAATAGGGTTCTAAAGTTCGTGCGAACTTTCGGTCCGTTCGCGGGTTCTGGTGCGAACCGAACCCGGGGGTGTTCGGCTCATCACTAGTGGTGGGAATAGTTGGCTGTAGAGCTATGGGGAACTCACTGGTTCTAAAGGTTCCTAGCAGACAAAGAAGTATTAGTTGATTCTACACAAAAATATCCAACCCTAAAACTGAATTCCACCCAGAAGTGACAGCGCTGTGCTCTCCCACTTTTTAGGAGGGGCAAGTTGTATATGGGCCATGGTATTTTTCTGTATAGTGTTCTGTATGTAAACTGTGATTACTACTTCAGTTACTTAAAGCCCAACTTCAGCTTTGCACCCCCTCATGCCCCCAAGCCTGCCACTCCAGTTAAGAAAAAAAAATCCATTGTACATACTAACCGATCATGTGACAAGCAGGGTCCTCTCTCTTTTTCTCCAGAGCTGGTGGTGGGCAGTATTCAATGCTGCATAGAAGAGTATTCATTTGAGTATTACACTGTGGGGGTAATTTCCGAAAGGCAAATCCACTTTGCACTACAAGTGCACTGAAAGTGCACTTGGAAGTGCAGTCGCTGTAGATCTGAGGGGGACATGCAAGGAAAATAAAAAACAGCATTTTAGCTTGCACATGATTGGATGATAAAATCAACAGAGCTTCCCCTCATTTCAGAGCTTCCCCTCAGATCTACAGCGATTGCACTTTCAGTGCACTTGTAGTGCAAAGTGGATTTGCCTTTCGTAAATAACCCCCTTTGAGTCCAAGTCGGATGATGATGCACCCCAGGGGGTGGTGTCTTTGACAGCCCGGTCTGACAAGGAGTGCTTGAATGATACTTGGTCTCATTCAGCTCATGAGAGGATGTTAATCCCCCTTTTCCTTCCTTGAAGACAAATGCGCCTATAGACTAGGGTGAACAGACATCCCCGGTTTCCGGAGACAGTCCCCTCGGATTGAGGACACTGTCTCTGTCCCCGGTTTTGTCCCCGGATTGGATTTGAACAGGGGCTGGGGCAATTTCAAAGTCAGTCAGTGCAGAATAAAAAATAAAAAAAAATCAGAATTACATAACACTCCTACTAGCTAAGGGGGGTATTTTTTTCCATTATCTGTGCCCCTTTCTGATGATCATGTGCTGGTTGGAGTGGAGGGAATATTTCTTCAGTTTCAGGTGCATGCCGATTCGGCTCCGCTCGCATGTTCTTCTGCCTTGGCTCAAGTCCCGGCCAGACGCCTGCCTGCTTATCTCCTTGCCTTCCCTGGCGGAGTGATCTTCCTCCGCTCCCCACCCAGTAGTAGACGGGGCCCGGAGAGTGAGACTTGAGAGGCTGTGAGGCGGGCGGTGGCGGCGATGGGCAGAGAATCGCTGATTGCCACCATTACTAGTAAAAAAAAAAAATATGTCCCCGGATTTCATTTTAAAATTCTGGTCACCTTATTATAGACCCTTTTCTATGGTAAGGGGTCTATTTATGAAGGTAAGTGCACATTGTAATTATTACCTCATATGTGATAGGAATCTTACTGAAGATATTTTTTGAATGGTGTGGACTTGTGTTTTGGGACTATTATATAAATATATGAAATATTTTTTATGTATGTGTAGCGGGGTATTCCCCTATATTGGGAAGAAACTACATTACCCATAACCCCATTCTTGTGATGTTCCACCGCAGAGACTCATGGGAGGGGTTATAAAAGGAGGAGGCGAGGCCGGGCTCGGCCTCTTTGGGGACACGAGACTTCGCAGACGGATCCTCCTGTGCGGATGTGTCGGAGTGCAAGGCCTGAAGCCTGAGGCCTTGCTCTGCACCAAAGAGCCTTCCACCCTCCCCTCTGCGAGCCTGGGTGGCATCTGACTTTGTGAGCTACAGCCTTGTCGGATCGGGGGCCCGATCGTTGGAGAGATCGAGTGTGTGTGACACGACCGGTGGAGGTTTCCCGGACTGGATCCGTAGTCCGGCGGGTGAGAGGGCGTAAGCCCAGCTAAGATACTGTTGCTGTATATAGGCCTATAGACTGCCGTGGCCTACAAGTTATTTTCATACCCCTTGGATTACAAAGTTATACTCTGTTTAAAGTGCACCACCATTACAGACCTGCCGGTGAAGAAAGAAGGACTAAGTTTAAATATTAGAACCAGGCCTGGTGGGGATTCTAGCGTGTTTGATTACTGCGCCATAGGGCACTTAGTTAACGGTCGCCCGTATGGCGCACCTGTAGCGTGTGTTACTATATAGTGTGTTAGAGTGGCAGGACGCTGCCCTTAGGAGTGATTATCTTGAACTGTGATTACTGTTACCCCTTTATCCATATTGAGAATTAATGAGTAAAACACTTTACCTCTTACAATTCATTACTGTGTCCTTGCTTAGTTATTCTATTGCATAGGACATATCATTGATTGTTAGTACTAGCTGTGCCAGAAGGGGGTAGAGCCTATTGCCGGGGGTTGGCGGAGCTGCACTCAGGGCCCAAATCTAATTCTGCGGCCTCCTTAGTTGGAGGTATCGCTACACGTGGGGGTTCTCGTCCGGGATCCTGATGCAGCAAGCGAACGCCAGAAGTGCCGGCATGGACCCCATGGATCCAAGAGCGGTAGAAGAGTGGTGCAAAGCCGCTAATACAGAGCCAAAACAGTCGATAGCCATTAGTCTCCCTGGCGAGAAATGGTCAAGTGAGACGGTAGAGGAACTGATGAGTTCAGTGTCCCCAGATCACACACCATGGGTGATAGACATGAAGACAGACCCAAACATCTCATATCAATACGCATTAGTGGAATATTGGGACGGGATGCCAGAGGCCTGTAAGCACAAGTGTCTGCGGACGCCAGACAACAGAACATTTAGGCTGGCGCACGCAATAACTGTAGAAAGGGAACCATCCCCTACGGGATCGCCACAGGCTGCGGCCCGAACTACACCTGAAAGAGAAGACAGGGCGACACCCCCGGTGGCACCTGCATCGGCCACTGCTATATCACCAGAACTGATAAATGCAATAGGGGATTTGCTAGCCAAATGTCAGAAGACAAGTACGGTGCATGTGGAAACTAGCTACCGGAGACTAAAAATATTCTCAGGGAAGCTCCCTGTCCCGGCAGGGGAAGAAGATTTTGATACTTGGGTGGAACAGGCATTACAGGCGGTGGAGGCATGGGAGGTGCCTGAAGCACAGAAGAGGCAGCGAGTGTTAGAAAGCCTTAAAGGTGCAGCAGCAGAAGCAGTGAAAAGTTTCCGGTTTGGGAATGCAGGGTGCACGGCGCAGGATTGTCTAGCTATGCTGCAGGAAGAGTTTGGTCAATTAGACAAGGTGACAGAGACGGTCTACCAGTTTGAACACACTTTCCAAAAACCGGAGGAGAAACTTTCCGAGTATGTCAGAAGGCTAAACAGGCTGCTGTGCAAGATTGTGTTAAAGAAAGGGATGAAGCCCCAAGATGCCGATGCGGCAAGAATGAAGCAAGTCTTAAAGGGAGCGCTACGCTCCGATCCAGTCTGGCTGCACCTGAAAACCTTGGGAGGAGGAATGTTGCTGACTTATGCTGATTTAATAAAAATTATCAGAGATGAGGAGGCGCTGCAACAGGACCAGCAGAAGGATAAGACAATTGTTGTACCCGCACAGGTGCTGGTCAATCCAGTAATGACCCCTGAAAGAGAGGCGGAGATAGACACCCTAAAAACTCAGATGTCCAAGGTGTTAGAGATATTGACCTCTCTGATAGCAAAAGACACAGAGTGTCCCAAGAAGAAGGAAAGTCCAAGGAAGGAATTGTTCCCGATTGCCTCAGCACCCGAACCTTTACAAGAATGGGGAGATATAGTCTGCTTCAACTGTGGGGGAGTTGGCCACATTGCAGCCACATGTTCTAGTCCGAAGAAGAAGAGACCAGACAACCGCAAGCCGGCGGGAAACTCCAGAGGGCCCCGGTGAAGGAGTCAACCGGGTGCCCACCATCTTCAGTAAACTCCAAGCTGAATGCGAAGAAAAACAAAAAGAGAGATAGAACACCAAAGGGGAAACGCAATACCCCTCAACAAAGCTATACTCCAAGAAGAAGGGGGGAGACCCCTCAGGAGAGGCACGGCACCCCCCAAAGGGGGTGCCCACCCAAGAAAAATAATAGTACGCCTCAGCGGGTTCCTACACCCATTAAAAGGGGGGAAGTCAGTGCATACCAGGCTCAAGAAAGGTTCAAGTCCAAAGGGAATAGGACAAGAGAGAGTCCAAAGGGAAAAGGTCTGAAGAAGGCGGCTCCTGCCGGACCATATCCAGAGAAGCTGGTAGGCCCATCCCCTATAGTGCCCATTCAAGTGGAGGGAGTCTACACCAGGGGTAGGGATGAGCTTCGTGTTCGAGTCGAACATACGTTCGACTCGAACATCGGCTGTTCGATCGTTCGACGAAGATCGAACGATTTGGGCCGTTCGCGCCAAATTCGAGTGACGCGAACGGCCCACAATGCACTACGCCATCGCAGTGTCATCCAGGCGCTGTGATTGGCCAAGCATGCACTGTGACCCCGCATGCTTGGCCAATCACAGCGCCGGCAGCGAGGAGAGCAATGATTGGCCACAGGCAGGATGCCTGTGGCCAATTATTGCTGAGGGTGTTTAGTACACGCCCCACACTATAAAAGGCCGCCAGCACGGCGGCCTAGTGTAGTGTGTTCCGGAGCAGGGATAGAGCAGCATAGGCAGGGACAGTGACTTTTATTTCTTTCTTGCTTAACCTGGATTCCTTTAGTTTAGGGAAAGAGAAGGATAGGTAGGGAGAGTGTCAGTGTGTTTTGTGCTTGTGCTAAATTGTGCTTAAAAAAAACATTTTTTCTAGGGACAGAAAACTGTAGGTAGGGAGAGTGTGTCAGTTTCTTTCACTGTCAAAGTCCTTGTTTCCAGGGACCTGGAAGGACAGTGAGTGAATTCTCCTTGTGCTAAATTGTGCTTAAAAAAAACATTTTTTCTAGGGACATAAAACTGTAGGTAGGGAGAGTGTGTCAGTTTCTTTCACTGTCAAAGTCCTTGTTTCCAGGGACCTGGAAGGACAGTGAGTGAATTCTCCTTGTGCTAAATTGTGCTTAAAAAAAACATTTTTTCTAGGGACAGAAAACTGTAGGTAGGGAGAGTGTGTCAGTTTCTTTCACTGTCAAAGTCCTTGTTTCCAGGGACCTGGAAGGACAGTGAGTGAATTCTCCTTGTGCTAAATTGTGCTTAAAAAAAACATTTTTTCTAGGGACAGAAAACTGTAGGTAGGGAGAGTGTGTCAGTTTCTTTCACTGTCAAAGTCCTTGTTTCCAGGGACCTGGAAGGACAGTGAGTGAATTCTCCTTGTGCTAAATTGTGCTTAAAAAAAACATTTTTTCTAGGGACAGAAAACTGTAGGTAGGGAGAGTGTGTCAGTTTCTTTCACTGTCAAAGTCCTTGTTTCCAGGGACCTGGAAGGACAGTGAGTGAATTCTCCTTGTGCTAAATTGTGCTTAAAAAAAACATTTTTTCTAGGGACAGAAAACTGTAGGTAGGGAGAGTGTGTCAGTTTCTTTCACTGTCAAAGTCCTTGTTTCCAGGGACCTGGAAGGACAGTGAGTGAATTCTCCTTGTGCTAAATTGTGCTTAAAAAAAACATTTTTTCTAGGGACAGAAAACTGTAGGTAGGGAGAGTGTGTCAGTTTCTTTCACTGTCAAAGTCCTTGTTTCCAGGGACCTGGAAGGACAGTGAGTGAATTCTCCTTGTGCTAAATTGTGCTTAAAAAAAACATTTTTTCTAGGGACAGAAAACTGTAGGTAGGGAGAGTGTGTCAGTTTCTTTCACTGTCAAAGTCCTTGTTTCCAGGGACCTGGAAGGACAGTGAGTGAATTCTCCTTGTGCTAAATTGTGCTTAAAAAAAACATTTTTTCTAGGGACAGAAAACTGTAGGTAGGGAGAGTGTGTCAGTTTCTTTCACTGTCAAAGTCCTTGTTTCCAGGGACCTGGAAGGACAGTGAGTGAATTCTCCTTGTGCTAAATTGTGCTTAAAAAAAACATTTTTTCTAGGGACAGAAAACTGTAGGTAGGGAGAGTGTGTCAGTTTCTTTCACTGTCAAAGTCCTTGTTTCCAGGGACCTGGAAGGACAGTGAGTGAATTCTCCTTGTGCTAAATTGTGCTTAAAAAAAACATTTTTTCTAGGGACAGAAAACTGTAGGTAGGGAGAGTGTGTCAGTTTCTTTCACTGTCAAAGTCCTTGTTTCCAGGGACCTGGAAGGACAGTGAGTGAATTCTCCTTGTGCTAAATTGTGCTTAAAAAAAACATTTTTTCTAGGGACAGAAAACTGTAGGTAGGGAGAGTGTGTCAGTTTCTTTCACTGTCAAAGTCCTTGTTTCAAGGGACAGAGAAGGACACCTGAAGGTAGCCCTTATTGCTTTTTTCCCATCTCCCTGCAGGCCATCTATTAGAATGTCTGGAAGGCAAACAAGGAGAGGCAGACAGTCAGGAGGCAATAAAAGAGGGCAAGCAGGCTCTGTGTCTGGGGGCAACAGTGCTGGTCGTGGACGCGGTGCATTGTCATCAGCACATGGCCATGGGACACGCTTGTCCTTCTTTTCGGCAGCTGGACATGTTGAGCCACATCATGCCGAAGACTTGGTAGAGTGGATGACCAAGCCCTCCTCCTCCTCCTCATCCTCTCTCACCCAGGCTCAGGGTACTGGAAAAGCAGCTGCCAACGCGTCCTCTTCCCTGGTATCAATGTCAGACTCATCATCAGTCACTCCTTCCCTAGACCCACCATATCCTCCTCCTGAGGAGTCCCCCGAACTGTTTCAGCACAGTGTTGGGTACATGCTCCAGGAGGATGCCCAGCGTTTCGAAGGGTCTGATGATGAAACCCAGCTAGAGGAAGGCAGTAGCGTGAGAGCAGACAGAGGGGATGCTCAAGAAGGACACCAATCTGGCAGTCATGTTCCAGCAGCTGCAGCATACTGCCAGATTGGCTCCAGTGATGAGGAGGGAGGTGATGATGAGGTCACTAACTCCACGTGGGTGCCTAATAGGAGAGAGGAGGAGGAGGAGGAGGAGGAGGAGGCACATCTCCAACGAGGCAGGATGCCCTTTGGTGGCCAGCGTAAGGGCAGTACACCGACGGAATCACACCGCAGAGCTCCGCCTGTGCAGGGCGCTGCCTCTGCCCGTCATTCAAAAAGTTCTTTGGTGTGGGCCTTTTTTGAGGCTAGTGCATCAGATCGCACAGCTGCTGTTTGCAACATATGTCTCAAGCGTATATCGCGTGGCCAAAACATCAGCCGCTTGGGTACCACATGCCTGACCAGACATATGTTAACCTGCCATGCAGCTCGTTGGCAAGCCTACCTGAAAGACCCACACCAAAGAACAAAGCGGACCTCTCCTTGCACCGCATCAGCTGGGATCTCCAACCCCACTATAACTTCAGTCCTCTCTGAAACATGCACTGAGAGGAATGAAGGTGTAGAATTAGGTGTGTCACAGCCAAGTACTTGCGGCCACTCTGCTAGCAGTACACCGACGTCCGATTCTAGCAGGCAAATTTCCCTGCCCCAGCTGCTGGACCGTCGAAAGAAGTTCACTCCCAGCCATCCACATGCCCAGCGGTTGAATGCTAGCTTGGCTAAATTGCTAGCGCTTCAACTGCTGCCTTTTCAGTTGGTAGACTCGGCCCCCTTCCGTGAGTTTGTGCAATGTGCGGTTCCTCAGTGGCAGGTTCCCAAACGCCACTTTTTCTCACGGAAGGCTATTCCGGCTCTCTACCGGCATGTGGAAGGCAATGTCTTGGCCTCGCTGGACAGGGCGGTCAGCGGTAAGGTGCATATTACCGCTGACTCATGGTCCAGCAGGCATGGACAGGGACGTTACCTTTCTTTCACGGCCCATTGGGTCACTCTTTTGGCAGCTGGGAAGGATGCAGGACAAGGTGCAGTAGTGTTGGAGGTTGTCCCACCGCCACGCCTCCAAAATGCTACTACTGGTTGTGACACACCTCTCTCCTCCACCCCCTCCTCTTCTTCTTCCTCCATGGCCTCTTCCTGTGGTTTGTCCTATGAACCAGCGGTGCTCCGTAGCCGTTCACGGGGCTACGCAAGTACGCAGGCAAAAAGATGCCATGCCGTGCTTGCGCTGGTGTGTTTGGGGGACAGAAGCCACACTGGGGCAGAGGTCCTGTCTGCTCTGCAGGGCCAGGCCGAGAGGTGGTTGACGCCACGCCAGCTTAAGCCAGGAATGGTGGTTTGCGACAATGGCACCAACCTCCTCTCCGCCCTCCGACAGGGACAACTGACCCATGTGCCCTGTGTGGCTCACGTCCTTAACCTGGTGGTGCAGCGGTTCTTGGGCAGGTACCCGGGCTTACAGGATGTCCTGAGGCAGGCCAGGAAAGTCTGTGTGCATTTCCGCAGATCTTATAATGCCAGTGCTCGCCTGGCTGAGCTGCAAAAGGAGTTGAACCTGCCCAAGAACCGCCTTATATGTGACATGCCCACCAGGTGGAACTCAACGTTGGCCATGCTGCAGCGGCTGCACACGCAGCAGAGGGCCATCAATGAGTACCTGTGCGACTACGGCACCAGGACAGGGTCAGGGGAGCTTGGTTTTTTTTCTCCACGCCAGTGGGGCATGATCAGGGATGCATGCACTGTCCTGGCACCATTTGAGGAGGCCACGAGGATGGTGAGCAGTGACAGTGCATGCATCAGTGACACTGTACCTCTTGTCCACCTGTTGGAGCACACGCTGCGTGGAATAATGGACAGGGCACTTGAGGCAGAACAGAGGCAGGAAGAGGAGGACTTCCTTGCCTCTCAAGGCCCCCTTTACCCAGACAGTGTTCCTTCTGTCCCACCCATCGCACAGGAAGAGGAGGAGGAGGAGGAGGAGGAGGAGGAGGAGGATTGTGTCAGCATGGAGGTGGAGGCTGGCACTCAGCATCATCAGCAGCAGTCTTTTAGGGATGATTTACAGTCCCAAGAAACCAGTGGACTTGTACGTGGCTGGGAGGAGGTGGCTGCGGATCATGTCGTCCTTAGTGACCCAGAGGACTCCGGAGCGAATGCCTCAGCAAACCTACGCTGCATGGCCTCCCTGATCCTGCAAAGTCTGCGGAAGGATCCTCGTATTCTTCGGATCAAGGAGAGGGACCATTACTGGCTGGCCACTCTCCTTGATCCACGGTACAAGGGTAAGGTTGCGGACCTTATGTTACCGTCGCAGAGGGAGCAGAGGATGAGACAACTCCGGGAGGCCTTGCAGAAAGGTCTGTGCAACGCGTTCCCAGAGACTGGGAGGTTACAAACTCCTGGTCCTGGACAACGAGTTGCTGAGGCTTCGGCCAGTCAAAGAAGGAGCGGTGGGGAAGGTGGCCGTCTGACCGATGCGTTCAGACAATTCTTTAGTCCGCAGCCCCAAAGTATGATCGGTTCCAGCAACCATCGCCAGCGTCTGATAAACATGGTGCAGGAATATCTAGGGGCAAGGTCAGACTTGGACACCTTCCCCACCGAAAATCCTCTGGCTTACTGGGTCTTGAGGATGGATCACTGGCCAGAGCTTGCACAGTATGCAATTGAGCTACTGGCCTGTCCTGCATCCAGCGTTCTTTCGGAACGCACATTCAGTGCTGCTGGAGGATTTGTCACGGATCACAGGGTGCGCCTGTCCACCGACTCGGTTGATCGACTGACTTTCATCAAGATGAACCAGTCTTGGATCACCACCAGCTACCACACACCTGATGCTGATATAACAGACTAATTGATTTTAACATGTCACATCCCTTCAAGACTGATGCTGATGCTGAGTGCCTGTGCTGTTATGTTGACTGGCTATCCTCCTCCTCCGAGTCCTCAATGATACGATTGATGATGATAGCTTGGAAGATCATTTTTGTTTATGGGTGCCGCCACCAGTGGCTAAGGCCCAATTTTTCAGCCCCTGTTTTACAGGGGCGTGTAATTACAATTTTTTTAGCAATAATTTGCCATAGGGCTCATTGCTGTGCTCCAAGTACAGTATCTGTGAGGGGTTGGAGTGTTGTGGCACCAGTGCCTAAGGCCCAATTTTTCAGCCCCTGTTTAACAGGGGCGTGTCATTACAATTTTTGAAGCAATACTTTGCAACAGGGCTCATTGCTGTGCTCCAAGTACAGTATCTGTGAGGGGTTGTAGTGTTGTGCCACCAGTGCCTAAGGCCCAATTTTTCAGCCCCTGTTCAACAGGGGCATGCAATTACAATTCTTGATCTAATAATTCACAGCAGGGTCCATTGCTGCACCCACCAAGAGTAACTCTGAGGGCTTACAGTCTTGTGGCAACGCCACCACCACCACCA
Organism: Rana muscosa; assembly: GCA_029206835.1. NCBI lineage: Eukaryota > Metazoa > Chordata > Amphibia > Anura > Ranidae > Rana > Rana muscosa. The sequence goes on from CM055117.1 coordinate 1,045,359,076, forward strand.
CCACGAAAGGCCCAATTTTTCAGCCCCTGTTCAAAAGGGGCATGTAATTACAATTCTTGATGTAATAATTCACAGCAGGGCCCATTGCTGCACCCACCAAGAGTAACTGTCAGGGCTTACAGTGTTGTGGCACCAGCACCACCATCAAAGCCCCAATTTTTACTACCACTGTTCAACAATTATATGTAATTAAAATTCCTGATATAATAGTTGACAGCAGGGCGTTCCAGCACCAACCAAGAGTAACTGAGTGCTTACAGTGTTGTGCCAACACCAACAACTAAGGGGCCTATTTCTGCAGAGTATATACGGCAGGTCCCTACTTTCAAACATCCAACTTACAAACGACTCCTACTTGCAAACGAAAGAGGACAACAGGAAGTGAGAGGAAATCTACCCCTAGAAAGGAAAATTCTCTCCTGTAAGAATAAATATGGGAGAAAGGGGTCTCATCTGTACTGATGCTTTATCAGCAATCCTTGTTTCAAGAAAAACACCACATTTCAAAAACAGTTGTCATTGGGACGGAAAGTGAGGTGAAATGTTCTGAACAGGGGCACAGACAGCAAAACAAATGTTACAGGGGTGATAACCCTTACCTATGTTTCCCAAAAAGTTTAAAAATAGATTTTTGGGCTGGAGCTACACTTCAACAATGTACCTGTTCAAAATTACAAACAGATTCTACATAAGAACAAACCTACAGTCCCTGTCTTGTATGCACCGCCTGTATACGGCTGTTCAGAGTATATAGGGCCTTTTTTATTTTATGTGCGGGGTTCCCCTTAATATCCATACAAGACCCAAAGGGGCTGGTAATGGGCTGGGGTAGGGGGGGGGGTCATGGGGTAGCTATGCCATTTTTCTTAAAGAATTTCATCCATATTACCGGGACCAGACATTACATTAAAGCCGCAAGCAGTTTTAAATGGCTTTTTTTTCCTTTAGAAGTGTCATTTTGTGCAGGGACAGTTCTAAACACGGGAAACACGTGGCACTTCACAGGCATACTTTAGACACCCCCCAGGTACGATATTTAAAGGAATATTTGACTTTTTTTTTTTCACTTTATGCATCATTAAAATGACTGCTCCCGAAAAACGACCGTTTTTAAAACTTCTTTTTGCATTGATACATGTCCCCTGGTGCAGAACCCGGGTTCCCAAACGCTATTTATGACAATAACATGCATAATAGTTGTTATAATTAGCACTTTAGAATTCGAACGTTCGCATCCATTGTATTTAATAGGGTTCTAATGTTCGTTCGAACTTTCGGTCCGTTCGCGGGTTCTGGTGCGAACCGAACCCGGGGGTGTTCGGCTCATCACTAACCAGGGGCCTCCTGGATACCGGGGCACAAGTGACCCTACTATACCGGGACTTCTACGACAGGCACCTGAGTCATCTGCCTATCCAGAAGATAGAGGAGCTGGAAATATGGGGAATTGGAACCCAGAGTTTCCCTTACGACGGCTACCTTCCCATCCAAATGACCTTTGACCCATCCGTGGCTGGGAAGGCCGAAGTGTTTGACACCCTGGCAGTTGTGTGTCCTAGGCCGCCTGGAGCCAACAAGAATTCCCTTATAATAGGGACAAACACGGACCTGGTCCGAAGACTCCTGACCCCTCTCATGACAGAAGAAAGACAAGCAGCTACCAAGATCCATCCCATGCTGAAGACAGCCTACCAACGGCTGGTCCAAGAGCGGGAGACCCCTGGAGAGGAGATAGGGAAGGTGTGGAGACTTGGAAGAGAAGGGGTAGTGTTGCAGCCCGGTGAAGTAACCTGTCTCAGGGCCACTGTGAAGCTTACTTGGGAGCAGCCTGGTCCCTTTGTCATGCTGGAGTCAGACCCAAGGGGTGAGTCCTCAGGCCTGGAGGTGATACCGGAAGTGATTCCGCTGAAGGTCCTGAAGAAGGCCCATTATAGAGTTCCAGTGAGTGTTAGGAATACTACCAAAGACCCCATGGACATCCCAGCCAGAATGTTGCTAGGCCAGGTGAGCCCGGCGGCCCCTGTTACCCTGTCAGAAGTGAAGAGGACAGGTGAAGAAGGGGATGTTTGGGAGAAGCTGACCATGGAAAACCCGAATCTGTCCAGGGCTTGGAAAGAGAGAGCCAAGGCCCAGTTGAATAGATGGGAGAAGATCTTCTCTAAGGATGAGTTTGATGTGGGGTGTGCAAGGAGTGCCACCCATCGGATCCGCCTCCAGGAAGATAAGCCCTTCCGAGAGAGGGTCAGGCGGGTCCCGCTAGCAGATCTGGAGGATCTGAGGGAACAACTTGCAGAACTCAAGAGGACTGGTGTGATACGGGAGTCCAGAAGCCCCTATGCCTCTCCCATAGTGGTGGTCCGAAAGAAGAATGGATCATTGAGGCTCTGTATAGACTACAGGACTCTCAACAGGAGAACCATACCTGACCAATACACCACTCCGAGGATAGAGGATGCCCTACAGAGCTTGTCTGGAGCCAAATGGTTCAGCGTTATGGATCTCAAGAGTGGGTACTATCAGATTCCGATGCACCCAGCAGACAAGGAGAAGACAGCTTTCATAACCCCAGTGGGGTTCTTCGAATTCGACCGGATGCCCCAAGGTCTGTCTGGAGCCCCAGCTACTTTCCAACGCCTCATGGAGAAGACAGTAGGGGACATGAACTTGATCGAAGTCCTTGTATACCTAGACGATGTCATTGTCTTTGGGAGAACCTTGGAGGAACATGAAGAGAGGCTGGAGAAAGTGTTGAGAAGACTCAGTGAGGAAGGACTTAAGCTTTCGCCTGAGAAGTGTCGGTTCTACCAGTCTTCTGTGAACTATCTGGGGCACATAGTATCTGAAGAAGGGGTGGCCACAGACCCTGAGAAATTGGAGGCAGTTACCTCCTGGCCACAGCCCACCACAGTAACAGAACTCAGATTCTTCTTGGGCTTCTGCTCCTACTACAGGAGGTTTGTGGAGGGATTTGCCCGAATTGCTAGACCATTGAATGAGTTGCTCAAGACTGAAGGAGAGGAGGATGGATCGGGGCCCAGGAGGCCAGGAGAGTCCATCAGAGATCAGTGGAATCAGAAGTGTGAAGAGGCTTTCCAGGAATTGAAGAGGAGCCTGACCACTGCACCAGTCTTGGCCTATGCAGACCCAACCAAACCCTATGAACTGCACGTGGATGCTAGTCATGACGGTCTGGGAGGAGTACTCTACCAAGAACATGAGGGGCAATTGCGGCCTGTTGCCTATGTGAGTAGGAGCCTGACCCCCTCTGAGAAGAACTACCCCACTCACAAGCTGGAGTTCCTGGCCCTCAAGTGGGCGGTAGTAGACAAGCTCAAAGACTACCTGTATGGAGCAGAGTTCACTGTGAAGACCGACAACAACCCCCTTACCTACCTGTTCACCACGGCCAAGCTGGATGCCACTGGACACAGGTGGCTGGCCGCACTGTCTGGATTCAACTTCAGCCTTAAGTATAGACCAGGAGTGGGGAATCGAGACGCAGACGCCCTGTCCAGAAGATCTCATTCCCCGACCATTGAAATAGAAGATTGGACCCAAGTGGCACCGGACGGGGTGCAGGCCCTTTGTCAAGGAGCTGCATTCCAAGCCCGAGGATGCTCCAGAGCAGAGGAAATAGGAGTTACCACGGTGGGAGTCCCCAAACACTACTGTGGAGTAGCTCAATTGGAAGAGGACAACCTACCAAGACTGTCCAAGAAGGAATTGAGGTGTGACCAATTGGAAGACCCCATGGGGAGATTGGTCCTGGAGGCCTTGAAAAATCAGGATCCAAACATACTCCTGCGTCAACCTTCAAAAGAAGCTCGCCTACTGAGGAAGGAGTGGGATAGGTTGCAGTTACATCAGGGAGTGGTCTACCGAAGGGGCCCCTCTGATGACTCAGAAGATAAGTGGCAGATGTTCCTCCCAGAGAAACATCGGGAGACTGTTCTGATGGCCTTGCATGACAATCATGGCCACCTAGGGGCTGAAAGGACCTTTCAACTTGTCAGAAGTCGGTTCTATTGGCCCTGCATGAGGGCAGAGGTAGAGGAGTACTGCCACTCATGTGCACGATGCATCCAGAGGAAGACTTTGCCTCATCAAGCTGCCCCAATGGGCCATCTACAGAGCCAAGGGCCCATGGACCTGGTGTGCATTGATTTTCTCTGCCTCGAACCCGACCTGAGTGGACTAGGAAATGTTCTGGTGATAACTGACCATTTCACCCGATATGCCCAGGCCTTCCCCACCAAAGATCAGAAGGCCTCCACCGTGGCCAAGGTACTTATGGAGAAGTATTTTGTCCATTATGGGCTGCCACAGAGACTCCATTCAGACCAAGGGAGGGACTTCGAGAGTAAGCTGATCCGGAAGCTCTTGGATTCGTTGGGGATTAAGAAGACTCGAACTACACCTTACCATCCTCAGGGAGATGCTCAGCCGGAAAGGTTCAACCGAACCTTGCTCAACATGTTGGGGACTCTGGAAAGTGAGAAAAAGCAACATTGGAGCAAACACATAGCAGCCATAGTACATGCTTACAACTGCACCATCAGTGATGCTACAGGCTACTCCCCATATCGACTCATGTTTGGGAGAGAAGCGAGACTACCGGTGGACCTGGCTTTTGGCACCTCACTGGACCATTCCTCAGTCACCTCCCACAAAGGATATGTGGACAGGCTCAGACACAGCCTGAAAGTAGCATATGAACAAGCTCAAGCGGCCTCAGATCAAAGGGGAGCTCGGAATAAAAGAAATTACGACTTGAAGGTCCGGGTACAAGACCTACAGCCCGGGGATCGAGTACTGTTGCGCAATCTGGGAGTCCCCGGAAAGCACAAACTTGCAGACAGATGGAGATCTGAACCCTATGTCATCTGCAGGAAGTTGCCGGGCCTACCTGTCTACAAGGTGAAGCCAGAGGGAAAGGTAGGCCCACTGAAGACATGACATCGAAACCACCTGCTCCCACTTGCGGAGGCAGTTAGAATACCTTCCGTGGGAGACTCCCCTGCACCGGCCTCTATCTTGGATACTCCTAGGCCGCACACTCGGTCACAGACCTCCCGAGCTGGAAATGGAGAAGCCTCCCAACTTAGTGGAGATGAAGAAGGAGAGCTTGATTGGCTGTGGTCTTCCCCAACTCCAGGAACTTCTATCATAGATCTTCCAGTCACCCAAGATACCACAGATGAAACACTGAACCCAGAGGCTACAGAATTCATCCCTTTCAGTCCTTCAGCAGATTACTGGGAAGATGCCCATGATAGTTGCTCCGAGGAAGAGGAGCCTGTGGCGCCAGAGCCAGAGATTCCAGGAGAGCAAAGAGCTTGAAGAGTCATTCGACCTCCTAAGAAGCTGACCTACCCCCAGATGGGGAGCAGTTCGGAAGACTCTGTGGTCACTGCTAGGAGAAATGCTGAGATTCCGGATCCCTCCACTGTCCATTTGGTGGAGGGCAACCCCAGCTCACTCTCTGGCACAGTTAGGCAGGCCACCCATGATAATGTGACCTGTGGGCAAGGGAATTCAACCCCTCAGTTATGGTGGGAATCCCCTATCCCAACATCGTTTTCAGAATTGTCCAATGTTGTATATAGTTGTTGCTAAAATTTATCTTTGGGGACCAAAGAGTTTAAGTGGGGGGAGTGTGTAGCGGGGTATTCCCCTATATTGGGAAGAAACTACATTACCCATAACCCCATTCTTGTGATGTTCCACCGCAGAGACTCATGGGAGGGGTTATAAAAGGAGGAGGCGAGGCCGGGCTCGGCCTCTTTGGGGACACGAGACTTCGCAGACGGATCCTCCTGTGCGGATGTGTCGGAGTGCAAGGCCTGAAGCCTGAGGCCTTGCTCTGCACCAAAGAGCCTTCCACCCTCCCCTCTGCGAGCCTGGGTGGCATCTGACTTTGTGAGCTACAGCCTTGTCGGATCGGGGGCCCGATCGTTGGAGAGATCGAGTGTGTGTGACACGACCGGTGGAGGTTTCCCGGACTGGATCCGTAGTCCGGCGGGTGAGAGGGCGTAAGCCCAGCTAAGATACTGTTGCTGTATATAGGCCTATAGACTGCCGTGGCCTACAAGTTATTTTCATACCCCTTGGATTACAAAGTTATACTCTGTTTAAAGTGCACCACCATTACAGACCTGCCGGTGAAGAAAGAATGACTAAGTTTAAATATTAGAACCAGGCCTGGTGGGGATTCTAGCGTGTTTGATTACTGCGCCATAGGGCACTTAGTTAACGGTCGCCCGTATGGCGCACCTGTAGCGTGTGTTACTATATAGTGTGTTAGAGTGGCAGGACGCTGCCCTTAGGAGTGATTATCTTGAACTGTGATTACTGTTACCCCTTTATCCATATTGAGAATTAATGAGTAAAACACTTTACCTATTACAATTCATTACTGTGTCCTTGCTTAGTTATTCTATTGCATAGGACATATCATTGATTGTTAGTACTAGCTGTGCCAGAAGGGGGTAGAGCCTATTGCCGGGGGTTGGCGGAGCTGCACTCAGGGCCCAAATCTAATTCTGCGGCCTCCTTAGTTGGAGGTATCGCTACATATGTTTATATTTCAGTATAGGTATGTATTCTGTTAAAGTGGTTGTAAACCCACTTAGACAACGTGCACCTACAAGTAAGCCTAGATTAAGGCTTACCTGTAGGTGCAAGAAATATCTCCTTAACCTAAGGAGATATTTACTATTAAAAACAACGCAGATGACGTCACACGCATTTGCAATAGCGGGCCGGCATCATTGCCAGTTTTCTGAATGGGATCTTGCCGGCCCGCGCGCGCATGCGTGTGACGTCATCGCCGCTCCGGCCAATCACAGCGCCGGAGCGGCGATACACTGACAGCAGTGATGGGACATCGAGGCAAGATGGCGGCGGCGGAGGTGACCGAGGACCGCTGCGGGGGCTTTGATCTCAGGTAAGTCATTCATAATGAGCTAGTATGCTATGCATTTTTCCTGATGACGCGGACCCCGCGAAATGCATAGAAATTTGTCAGCTCGCCTCACACTGGAGCGGTATGTTTTTTAAAGTTACAGCTTAAGACGCAAGCCGAGGACTACATTGCCTCCAGTAATCAGCCGCTGCCTCCTTACATAGCTGCTAGTATACTTGCCTGTATACATTATTTTACCTCTGTTTATTTTTTAATAAAACGGTATTACACTATATCCGTTTTTTGTGGCTCTTTGTGGTGGAGCTGCTTAACCTTTTCCAGAGTGGAAGTTTGGCACACTTTTTGCCTCCAAGAAGTCTTGGTTGATTTACTGAATTTTTTCCTAATTGGGAGATCGGAGCGATAAGGAATCAAAAGTATCTGCTATATGCCTGATGGTCATTTATGGCCGCATATTTCTGGTGAGCATATTTGATTGTTGAGTTGAGCTGAGTTGAGAGGTATCTTAATATAGCGCGGTCTTACCCCGAAGGGTCCCGACGCGCATTGTCATGTCGGGTGAAGCACTTATATATATATATATATATATATATTGCACCCTTTTGAGAGCACGGTGGTTGGAGTCTAAACATTTGGAATATAGCTTCACTATGCTATTTCTACATCTGGAATTTTGAACTTCTACATTTGGATTTTGAACTTTTTATATATTGGTGTTTATGGACATTATTTACACTTGTTGCACCCTTTATACCTTCCTTTCATTATGTATTAGTATTTACTCATTTTGGAGCTGCACTTGATTTGTAATTCGTTTATTTGTTTTTTTGGCGCCACATTCCACTGTTTTATTATTTATGTAATGCTGTTAGGCGTAATTGCACACGCACGTTTTCTTGTATTATCTTATAAGAAGAGCTTCAGTGGCACAGGGGTGTGCATAGGGCAGCACTGGAATGTAAAAAGTAGTAGTGCAGTTAAAAATGTTCCCCCACACAAGATGGAGGAAAAAAAAAACACTATATATAATATACCGGATTCCATAAAATGTTATCTAATGTTCTTTTCACATACAGTTTTGTAGTCCATCTTGTTCTACCAATAGAAAAAAAATAATAATTAGAAAATCTCCAAATACACAATCCTCTATCCACAGTGGATACAGAGGAAGGCAAAAAAAAACCTGAAGCATGATCCAATTTGCTCAAGCAGGGCAAAAAATTCCTTCCTGATTCCCCAGGAGGCATTTAGATATTCCCTGGATCAACACTTTCTGGGGTTATCACCAATAAATGTTAATATCCAGTTATATTTAGTGCATTTAGGAATGCATCCAGCTCTTTGTTTTAAAACAATCCACTGAGCTGACTAGTTCTTGAGGGAGTCTGAAGAAGGAGTTTTTTCTCTCCGTAACGCGTAGGACCTAATATATACACAATTGCGTGCTTTATATACATGTTTACATCGTCTACATCACCTGTATGGTTATCCAATCCCTGCATGTCATGTACCTTGTATGATCTATTGACAATTCAATTTTAGGAGTTTTTGTCTAAGCCTGTGATACCAAGCTAAATCATATTATGTGTTATTTTCTTCTTTTTTGTAATAAAATAATTTTATTATACTATACCCCTAAGTGGTTGTTATAATCTATGCCTGAAAAGTCCCGCCTTTGAGGGGAAACTCTCCTATACAAATCAATTAGGGATGTTGGCTACATCACAACAGATCTGTTTCATACAAACCTCCTATTTTTTGACAAGTTCACTATATAGACCACTTATGTATTTGTACATGTTGATCATATCCCCCCCTTAAAGTGGAAGTAAACCCATCGATTTAACAGTTTAAAAAAACAGTTAAATTCCCGGCATGCCGGAAATGCTAACTGCCACATTGGTTGTGCTCTCAACCAAACTGTCACACCATCCAATGGCTGGTGTCATAACTGGTCACATGTGCAGCATCATGGCACTTGAAGATTAAACATAGGTCAAGATGGCAGCTTCCTTGGCTGAAAACGATAGGAGGGTTTACTTCCACTTTAATCTCCTCTTCTCAAGAGAGAATACATTTAGTTCCCTTAATCTTTCCTCGTAGTTGAGCTCCTCCATGCCTCTTATCAGTTTGGTTGCCCTTCTCTGCAGTTTTTCCCCGATATCCTTTTTGTGAACTGGTGCCCAAAACTGAACTGCATATTCCAGATGGGGTCTCAGTCCTTGTTCACATGGGCGTACTACAGCGTACACCCATGCAAGGGTCAATATTAACCGCATGGGGATGCACAGGTGTTCCCTGCATCCCCGTGCAGGCAGTCCCATTGAGGTCTATTGGGACTGCTCCCAAATTAACATGTTTGTGGGTGCATGCCCAATTGACATGAATGGGACTGCCTACATGGAGATGGTCAGAACACCTGGTGTACACTGCAGTGCACCCATGTGAAGGAAGCCTTATTAATGATTTGTACAGGGGCAAAATTCTCTCTCTCTCTCTCTCTCTCTCCTTCTATCTGGAGTCCATACCTCTTTTAATACAAAAAAAGTATTTTGCTTGCTTTAGAAACTGCAGCTTGGCATTGCATGCTAGTATTAAGCTTATGATCTACCAAAACCCCCAGATCCTTCTCCACCATTGATTCCCCCAGTTGTACTCCCCCTAGTATGTATGATGCATGATCAGCTTGTAAGTTGGAGACATCCTGTAAGGATGTTATTCCACTACATACTGTAGCTTGATGTCATCTACAAATATTGAAATAGTACCTTTAATCCCAAACTTTGTATCATTTAAAAATATTTTAAAAAGTGAGGGTCACAACACTGAACCTTTGGTCACCACTAATAACCTTAGACCATTGGCAAGTGCAGTGTCCAGCCAGTCAGTTAGCTTGCAGAAGGGAAGAGGAGAGGAGAAGGGAGGAGCAGGGGAGTGCCTTGTGATCTTCGGCTGTGTGTTTCCTATGCTGCACACAGTGTAGGGAGATACAACTCTAGTCCCTGCATGCAAGGATGGCTCCATAAGATGCTACAAGAGAAAGGAGCCACCCTGAAACAGGAGACCCGAAACAGTGATCATGGCATACCTCCCAACTGTCCCTGATTCGCCGGTACTGTCCCAGAAATTGCCCCTTGTCCCAGAGTCCCGGCAAATCAGGGTTGAGTCTTGGATCGCCCGCAGCACGTGCCATGGTGTCTAGGTTCCTGCACGCCGCAGACAACACTGTGTATGGTAGCCACCATCCGGCATCTCTCCTCTGCCACATACACGCACAGTGCAGAATGGAGCGCACAGAACCTGCTCCCTCCTCCTCCTGCTGTGATGTTTGTTTTCCTGTGCAGAGGAGGAGGCGGGGAGCATGCACTCCACTATGCCAGAACCGCGATCTGTCACTGTGTAAGTGACGCTTGCAGAGGAGGGGCCCCTTGTCCATGACGAAAAAGCTCTGCCCACTGATCGCTGGACTCAGGAGGAGAGTCAGCCTGCTGCCAGCCTGAAGGTACCTTGATGGGGGTCCCATGTGACGGGGGGCACCCTTTAAGGAGAGTAATGGGGGATAGGGGCTGGTGGGATTTTGGTTAAGAAGAGGAATGGGGGGGATTTGTCCCCTATACCCTGCCTTACTGACCCCGGTCCTCCATCCTGCTGACCTCTGTACCCTGCTCTACTGACCCCTGGTCCTCCGTCCTGACCCCTGTACCCTGCCCTACTGACCCCTGGTCCTCCGTCCTGACCCCTGTATCCTGCCCTACTGACCCCCTGTCTTCTGTCCTGCTGACCACTTTACCCTGGTCTTCTGACCCCCTGTCTTCCATCCTGCTGACCCATGAACCCGCCCTACTGACTCCCTGTCCTCTGTCCTGAACCCTGTACCCCTCCCTACTGACTCCCTGTCTTCTGTCCTAAACCCTGTACCCTGCCCTACTGACCCCCTGTCTTCCATCCTGCTGACCCCTGTACCCTGCCTTACTGACCCCGGTCCTCCGTCCTGCTGACCTCTGTACCCTGCTCTACTGACCCCTGGTCCTCCGTCCTAACCCCTGTACCCTGCCCTACTGACCCCTGGTCCTCCGTCCTGACCCCTGTATCCTGCCCTACTGACCCCCTGTCTTCTGTCCTGCTGACCCCTGTACGCTACCCTACTGACCCCCGGTCTTCTGTCCTGCTGACCCCTGTATCTAGCCCTACTGACTTCTCCTGTCTTCTGCCCTTCTGACCCCCTGTCTTCCATCCTGCTGACCCATGTACCCGCCCTACTGACTCCCTGTCCTCTGTCCTGAACCCTGTACCCCTCCCTACTGACTCCCTGTCCTCTGTCCTAAACCCTGTACCCTGCCCTACTGACCCCCTGTTTTCCATCCTGCTGACCCCTGTACCCTGCCCTATTGACCTCCTGTCTTCCATCCTGCTGACTCATTTACACTGCCCTACTTACCCCCTATCCTCTGCCCTTGTGATGCCTTTTCTCTGCCCTGCTGACACCGTACACTAAACTGCAGATCCTTCTCCTCTGCCATTCCTGTCCACCACACTCCTTAAGCCCCCCCCTACTGTTAAGAGTTTGGCCACACCCATATTTTGCCAATTACTTCCTCCCTCAAGTGTCCCTCATTCCAAAGTTCAGAAGTTGGGAGGTATGTCATGGCACCAGCCTAAACTGGAACATAGGCAAGGTTTAGAGGTTAAAGAAGCTACATACTCAGTAAGTGATTAAATCAGCTGCATAAAGTGCTCAAAAACTGAGAGTTTATTATCACTTTAAGTAGGTATTCCTCTATATATATGTAGCGGGGTGCTATATTTAAGGGGAGTATCTGAGTAGTAATGTGGCTCAGATACACAAATTGTTAGGTTTCTTGGACCATTTCTGTCCTTGGGAGATAGTGTTGGTGTGCTGTTCCCTGTGACCTACAGGTGGTGCTGTTGCCGTGGGCCAGGGTTGAACCACTGATACAAGGTTGTGCCTTTTCTTGTCCCCTCTCGGCAGCAGTACGGCGGGGCGGGGAACCTGCTGTGCCTGTCGGGAGAGGGTATAAAAAGGCGCGGCCATCTTCCATAGGGGTCACGCCCAGGCACCTTCAGCCTGGGTGGTGGTGTGTCGTCTCCGGGTGCCCTAGGCCCGGAGGCCGAGTTCCTGTTCCATCCCAGACACCTTCAGTCTGGGGTGAGGTACTAGTTTGGAGGCCCGGGGCCCAGCGGCTTCGGCTGGGTTCCGCCCGGGATTGAGGGCTCCCAGGGTGCCGCCTTGTGAGGGGACCCGTATCCAGGATCGAGGAGGCCAGGGAGGTGACCCCTTCTGAAGACCCAGCGCAGAGTCGTGGTGACAGTGGGGGCCTCTGGTAACTCTCCGGAGGGAGGTTCTTCTCCTTAACAAGGGCCAAGTTTCTTGAAGAAGGAAGTGCATGTCCTGTAGGTCATAGTGGCAGTGACTCTACGGACACCAGGTCAGTGGCAGTGACCAAATAGGGCAAGGCCCTATTCACCAGGTCAGTGGCAGTGACCAACTTCAACAAGTCAGTGGCAGTGACTTTTCATATTCACCCGGTCTGTGGCAGAGACCGTGCGCCCAAGCCTGTTCATGAAAGCAGAACAGTAAGAGAAGCCTAAATTGAGTTTGTGCCTGGACCTCCTCCCACCTTATCTGACCTGTGTCTCGTGTCAACCTGTCTGCTCTCATAGAGACTATTTGTTATCCGTGGTGAAATAAATACTAAGGTTGGACTTTCAGTTGGTGTGGACTAGGGATGAGCTCGGTGTTTGAATCGAACATACGTTCGACTCGAACATCGGCTGTTCGACCGTTCGGCGAACATCGAACGATTTGGGCCGTTCGCGCCAAATTCGAGTGACACGAACGCCCCACAATACACTGCGCCATCGCAGTGCAATCCCGGAGCTGTGATTGGCCAAGCATGCACTGTGACCCCGCATGCTTGGCCAATCACAGCGCCGGCAGCTAGGAGAGCCATAATTGGCCACAGACAGGTTGCCTGTGGCCAATTATAGCTCAGGGGGTTTAGCACACGCCCCACACTATAAAAGGCTGCCAGCGCGGCGGCCTTGTGTAGTGTGTTCCGGCGCAGGGAAAGAGAAGGATAGGCAGGGACAGTGTTGATATTCTTTGTGCTATTCTTGTGTGCAGGGAGAGAGAAGGATAGGCAGGGAGAGTGTCAGTGTCATATTCTTTGCTAAACCTTGTGTGCAGGGAGTGAGAAGGATAGGCAGGGAGAGTGTCAGTGTCATATTATTTGATAAACCTTGTGTGCAGGGAGAGAGAAGGATAGGCAGGGGACAGTGTCAGTGTCATATTCTTTACTAAACCTTGTGTGCAGGGAGAGAGAAGGATAGGCAGGGAGAGTGTCAGTGTCATATTCTTTGATAAACCTTGTGTGCAGGGAGAGAGAAGGATAGGCAGGGGACAGTGTCAGTGTCATATTCTTTACTAAACCTTGTGTGCAGGGAGAGAGAAGGATAGGCAGGGAGAGTGTCAGTGTCATATTCTTTGATAAACCTTGTGTGCAGGGAGAGAGAAGGATAGGCAGGGGACAGTGTCAGTGTCATTGTTGCTAAGCCTCCTGCACAGTATACACCTGAAGCTAGCCCGTATTGCTGTGTTTTTCTAGTGTGTTACACTAACAGGCATTTGCAGCACTTACAGCGAGCGGAGTGTGCCTCCTGCACATTATACACCTGAAGCTAGCATGTATTGCTGTGTTTTCCTGGTGTGTTACACCAACAGGCATTTGCAGCACTTACAGCAGGCGTAGTGTGATTCCTGCAAAATATACTCCTGAAGCTAGGCCTTATTGCTGTGTTTTCCTAGTGTGTTACACTAACAGGCATTTGCAGCACTTACAGCGGGCGGAGTGTGCCTCCTGCACATTATACACCTGAAGTTAGCCCGTATTGCTGTGTTTTCCTGGTGTGTTACACCAACAGGCATTTGCAGCACTTACAGCAGGCGTAGTGTGATTCCTGCAAAATATACTCCTGAAGCTAGGCCTTATTGCTGGTTTTCCCATCTCCCTGCAGGCCATTAGAATGTCTGGAAGGCAAACAAGGAGAGGCAGACAGTCAGGAGCCAATAAAAGAGGGCAAGCAGGCTCTGTGTCTAGAGACAACAGTGCTGGTCGTGGACGCGGTGCATCGCCATCAGCACGTGGCCATGGCGCTTGTCCTTCTTTTCGGCAGCTGGACGTGTTGAGCCGCATCATGCCGAAGACTTGGTAGAGTGGATGACCAAGCCCTCCTCATCCTCCTCATCCTCTCTCACCCAGGCTCAGGGTACTGGCAAAGCAGCTGCCAAAGCGTCCTCTTCCCTGGTATCAATGTCATCATCAGTCACTCCTTTCCTAGACCAACCATGTCCTCCTGAGGAGTCCCCCGAACTGTTTGAGCACAGTGTTGGGTACATGCTCCAGGAGGATGCCCAGCGTTTCGAAGGGTCTGATGATGATACCCAGCTAGAGGAAGGCAGTAGCGTGAGAGCAGAGAGAGGGGATGCTCAAGAAGGACACCAATCTGGCAGTCATGTTCCAGCAGCTGCAGCATACTGCCAGATTGGCTCCAGTGATGAGGAGGGAGGGGATGATGAGGTCACTGACTCCACGTGGGTGCCTAATAGGAGAGAGGAGGAGGAGGAGGAGGATGAGGAGGAGGCACATCTCCAACGAGGCAGAATGCCCTCGGGGGGCCAGCATAAGGGCAGCACACCGACGGAATCACACGGCAGAGCTCCGCCTGTGCAGGGCGCTGCCTCTGCCCGTTATTCAAAAAGTTCTTTGGTGTGGGCCTTTTTTGAGTCGAGTGCATCAGATCGCACAGCTGCTGTTTGCAACATATGTCTCAAGCGTATATCGCGTGGCCAAAACATCACCCGCTTGGGCACCACATGCTTGACCAGACATATGTTGACCTGCCATGCAGCTCGTTGGAAAGCCTACCTTAAAGACCCACACCAAAGAACAAAGCGGACCTCTCCTTGCACCGCATCAGCTGGGATCTCCAACCCCACTATACCTTCAGTCCTTTCTGAAACCTGCACTGAGAGGAATGAAGGTGTAGAATTAGGTGTGTCACAGCCAAGTACTTGCGGGCACTCTGCTAGCAGTACACCGACGTCCGATTCTAGCAGGCAAATTTCCCTGCCCCAGCTGCTGAACCGTCGAAAGAAGTTCACTCCCAGCCATCCACATGCCCAGCGGTTGAATGCTAGCTTGGCTAAATTGCTAGCGCTTCAACTGCTGCCTTTTCAGTTGGTAGACTCGGCCCCCTTCCGTGAGTTTGTGCAATGTGCGGTTCCTCAGTGGCAGGTTCCCAAACGCCACTTTTTCTCACGGAAGGCGATTCCGGCTCTCTACCGGCATGTGGAAGGCAATGTCTTGGCCTCGCTGGACAGGGCGGTCAGCGGTAAGGTGCATATTACCGCTGACTCATGGTCCAGCAGGCATGGACAGGGACGTTACCTTTCTTTCACGGCCCATTGGGTCACTGTTTTGGCAGCTGGGAAGGATGCACCAACCTCCTCTCCACTCTCCGACAGGGACAACTGACCCATGTGCCCTGTGTGGCTCACGTCCTTAACCTGGTGGTGCAGCGGTTCTTGGGCAGGTACCCGGGCTTACAGGATGTCCTAAAGCAGGCCAGGAAAGTCTGTGTGCATTTCCGCAGATCTTATAATGTCAGTGCTCGCCTGGCTGAGCTGCAAAAGGAGTTGAACCTGCCCAAGAACCGCCTTATATGTGACATGCCCACCAGGTGGAACTCAACGTTGGCCATGCTGCAGCGGCTGCACACACAGCAGAGGGCCATCAATGAGTACCTGTGCGACTACGGCACCAGGACAGGGTCAGGGGAGCTCAGGTTTTTTTCACCACGCCAGTGGGGCATGATCAGGGATGCATGCACTGTCCTGGCACCATTTGAGGAGGCCACGAGGATGGTGAGCAGTGACAGTGCATGCATCAGTGACACTGTACCTCTTGTCCACCTGTTGGAACATACGCTGCGTGGAATAATGGACAGGGCACTTGAGGCAGAACAGAGGCAGGAAGAGGAGGACTCTCAAGGCCCCCTTTACCCAGACAGTGTTCCTTCTGTCCCACCCATCGCACAGGAAGAGGAGGAGGAGGAGGAGGATTGTGTCAGCATGGAGGTGGAGCCTGGCACTCAGCATCATCAGCAGCAGTCTTTTAGGGATGATTTACAGTCCCAAGAAACCCGTGGACTTGTACGTGGCTGGGAGGAGGTGGCTGCGGATCATGTCGTCCTTAGTGACCCAGAGGACTCCGGACCGAATGCCTCAGCTAACCTACGCTGCATGGCCTCCCTGATCCTGCAAATTCTGGGGAAGGATCCTCGTATTCTTCGGATCAAGGAGAGGGACCATTACTGGCTGGCCACTCTCCTTGATCCACGGTACAAGGGTAAGGTTGCGGACCTTATCTTACCGTCGCAGAGGGAGCAGAGGATGAGACAACTCCGGGAGGCCTTGCAGAAAGGTCTGTGCAACGCGTTCCCAGAGACTGGGAGGTTACAAACTCCTGGTCCTGGACAACGAGTTGCTGAGGCTTCGGTCAGTCAAAGAAGGAGCGGTGGGGAAGGTGGCCGTCTGACCGATGCGTTCACACAATTCTTTAGTCCGCAGCCCCAAGGTATGATCGGTTCCAGCAACCATCGCCAGCGTCTGATATACATGGTGCAGGTATACCTAGGGGCAAGGTCAGACTTGGACACCTTCCCCACCGAAAATCCTCTGGCTTACTGGGTCTTGAGGATGAATCACTGGCCAGAGCTTGCACAGTATGCAATTGAGCTACTGGCCTGTCCTGCATCCAGCGTTCTTTCAGAACGCACATTCAGTGCTGCTGGAGGATTTGTCACGGATCACAGGGTGCGCCTGTCCACCGACTCGGTTGATCGACTGACCTTCATAAAGATGAACCAGTCTTGGATCACCACCAGCTACCAAACACCTGAAGCTGATATAACAGACTAATTTATTTTCAAATGTCACATCCCTTCAAGACTGATGCTGATGCTGAGAGACTGTCCTGTTATGTTGACTGACTATCCTCCTCCTCCTCAATGATCCGATTGATGATGATAGCTTGGAAGAACATTTTTGTTTCTGGGTGCCGCCACCAGTGGCTAAGGCCCAATTTTTCAGCCCCTGTTTAACAGGGGCGTGTTATTACAATTTTTTTTGCAATGCTTTGCAGCAGGGCTCATTCCTGCACTCCAACTAGAGTATTTGGGAGAGGTTGCAGTGTCGTGGCACCAGCACCAGTGGCTAAGGCCCAATTTTTCAGCCCCTGTTTAACAGGGGCGTGTTATTACAATTTTTTATGCAATGCTTTGCAGCAGGGCTCATTCCTGCACTCCAACTAGAGTATCTGGGAGAGGTTGCAGTGTCGCGGCACCAGCACCAGTGCCTAAGGCCCAATTTTTCAGCCCCTGTTTAACAGGGGCGTGTATTTACAATTTTTGATGCAATACTTTGCAACAGGGCTCATTGCTGTGCTCCAAGTACAGTATCTGTGAGGGGTTGCAGTGTTGTGGAACCAGTGCCTAAGGCCCAATTTTTCAGCCCCTGTTTAACAGGGGCATGTAATTACAATTCTTGATCTAATAATTCACAGCAGGGCCCATTCCTGCGCCCACCAAGAGTAACTGTGAGGGCTTACAGTGTTGTGTCAACACCACCACCACCACCACCAAAGGCCCAATTTTTCAGCCCCTGTTCAACAGGGGCATGCAATTACAATTCTTGATCCAATAATTCACAGCAGGGCCCATTCATGCGCCCACCAAGGGTAACTGTGAGGGCTCACAGTGTTGTGGCAACACCAACATGTAAAGGGCAAATTTCAGCAGAGTATATACGGCAGGCCCCTACTTTCAAACATCCAACTTACAAACGACTCCTACTTGCAAATGAAAGGAGACAACAGGAAGTGAGAGGAAATCTACCCCTAGGAAGGGAAATTCTCTCCTGTAAGAGTTAATATGGGAAAAAGGTGTCTCCTCTCTACTGATGCTTTATCACCAATCCTTGTTTCAATAAAAACCCCACTTTTCAAAAACATTTGTCATTGGGACGGAAAGTGAGTTGAAATGTTCTGAACAGGGGCACAGACAGCAAAACAAATGTTACAGGGGTGATAACCCTTCCCTATGTTTTCCAAAAAGCTTAAAAATAGATTTTTTGGCTGGAGCTACACTTAAACAATGTACCTGTTCAAAATTACAAACAGATTCAACATAAGAACAAACCTACAGTCCCTGTCTTGTATGCACCGCCTGTATACGGCTGTTCAGAGTATATAGGGCCTTTTTTATTTTGTGTGCGGGGTTCCCCTTAATATCCATACAAGACCCAAAGGGGCTGGTAATGGGCTGGGGTGGGGGGTGATGGGGTAGCTATGCCATTTTTCTTAAAGATTTTCATCCATATAACCGGGACCAGACATTACATTAAAGCCGCAAGCAGTTTTAAATGGCTTTTTTTCCTTTAGAAATGTCATTTTGTGCAGGGACAGTTCTAAACACGGGAAACACGTGCCACTTCACAGGCATACTTTAGACACCCCCCAGGTACGATATTTAAAGGAATATTTGACTTTTTTTTTTCACTTTATGCATCACTAAAATGACTGCTCCCGAAAAACGGCCGTTTTTAAAACTTCTTTTTGCATTGATACATGTCCCCTGGTGCAGAACCCGGGTTCCCAAACCCTTTTTAGGACAATAACATGCATAATAGTCGTTATAATTAGCACTTTAGATTTCGAACGTTCGCATCCATTGTATTTAATAGGGTTCTAACGTTCGTGCGAACTTTCGGTCCGTTCGCGGGTTCTGGTGCGAACCGAACCCGGGGGTGTTCGGCTCATCACTAGTGTGGACAGTTACTTTACTGGGGAGAATTAAGGACTTGTCACTGGCTAATGCAGAGATGAGTTCAGCTCGGGAGGATTCTAACACTAGCCGCAAGCAGGCCCGAAAAAAACTAACACCGCTCAACCTCCCCATCCAGGAGGGTACGGGCTGCTAATGCGGTGTGCCTCATTCTTTCCTGCGGAGGAGCCAAGTAAAAGAAAAAGCAGGTAAAGTCTGGGGTGAGTGCGCTAGATATACAAATGTATATGTAAACGTTTTTGAATTGAGTCTAATGAAGTCCGTGCTTTGCTACGGCAGTACAGTGGAAAGGTATTTGTTTTCCTGCTGAAGTGCCCATCATTAGCTGGAACACAGCAGCTGTGTTCGATACGTGTTGCCATTACTTGGAGCTGTGCAGGGAATATAAGCAGAGAAATAGGACACGGCTAAATTTAGAGTGGATCATTTAGAGCCAGTCATAAAATATATAGTGAACCGCCACAGGGATGAAATAACAGCGAGCAAATACCTGTCACCTGTACTCCAAGATGTAAAGTGACATCTTTGTCAGGGATTATATTTCTAATCCCGTTTCCTTTATTGCAACATGTATTTCAATCAGTATTAATCTATAATAAAAAAAACAATTGAATACAATTGACATTTTTTAAAGAATCAGTTCATCCAAAAATGATATTATAAAAATGTGCTT
Organism: Rana muscosa; assembly: GCA_029206835.1. Taxonomy (NCBI): domain Eukaryota; kingdom Metazoa; phylum Chordata; class Amphibia; order Anura; family Ranidae; genus Rana; species Rana muscosa. The sequence goes on from CM055117.1 coordinate 1,045,378,596, forward strand.
ACCGTATATACTCGAGTATAAGCCGAGTTTTTAAGCCCAATTTTTTGTGCTGAAAATGCCCCCCTCGGTTTATACTCGAGTCACCTTTTTGCGCCAGATCTCCCAGATTTTGGGGAGCCGGTACCGGCCGGAACGTAGGTCCCCTGGACCCCAAACTTTGCACACATATAGCCCCTCTCTTCCTTTACTAGTGTGGAAAGTTTCTTGTCCGGGGGATCTACGGCCAGGGAGCACCGATTTTTCAAATCCGGGCACCCCTTCCATAGACTCCCATGTTAAACGGTCATTTCTCTGGTGATTTTGGGGACCCGGTACCGGCCGGTCGTAGGTTCTCTGGACCCCAAACTTGGCACACATGTAGCCCCACTCATCCTCTACAAGTTTGTAAAGTTTCTTGTCCGGGACACTTACGGTCGGGGAGCACCGACTTTTCAAACCGGGCACCCCCTCTATAGACTCCCATGTTAAACGTCAGACTAGTCATGGACACAGTGAGGCATGGACAGAGTGAGGCATGGACACAATGAGGCAAAGTGAGGCACAGTGAGGCATGCAGATGGACACCCTAGGCTTATACTCGAGTCAATAGGTTTTCCCAGTTTTTGTGGTAAAATTAGGTGCCTCGGCTTATATTCGGGTCGGCTTATACTCAAGTATATACGGTATGTACTGTAGCACTGGAGCTTCAGTGATTAGTTTTCTATTTTGGAGTCCTAGCCTGCCATATTTGAAAAATGACTCCTGAGCCCAGGAGCAAGGGCATCCCATAATACAAGTTGGATGGGGAAAGGAGAAAAACTTGGACAGGGCTATGATACAAATAAGTTACGTACAAAAATATAGGTACTGTATATACACTCTTGTAACATATTCACACTGTACATTATTGACAATACCTCCTAACTACAGGTCCCTGCAGCTAGGCACATATCCAATCCAGAGCCAGAGCATTGCTCCCACATGAGAAGTACTCTGACTCCAACGAATCTTCTTCCTCCTAGGCGTTGGAGATGGACAGCCGCCCCATCCCTGGCGTCCCTAAGAGAAGACAGAAATTATCAAACATCCTACCTCTACAAACTAACTGTACAAGCCATTCACCACTGAGAGGGGATTTTAATCCTCTCTTTGGCGAAACATCAATCACATTACTTGCATGTATTTTACCCGCCTGCTGTCGCCTCATCAGGGGGAATCTAGGGGAACCTCCTGAAGAGCAACTGCCAGACATACCATGTACAGTTGGAAAGTTCTTCATTTGCTCCTGAGTGAAGGGGCCCCTTCCGAAGTAGCAGGCAGCAAAGAGGTTGGCAGGGACAGTACACCCTAGTGTCCGTGATGCATTTTTCCTCCCATCAGGCAACCTGGGTGGCAGGCAAAATACTGTCCCTGCAAAATATTTTAGTTTGTCAGTGGAGAAAACCACACAGGCCCTGCCCAGTCCTTGCAGTCCCTGTGGACGCTTCTCTGTGGGCTGCACAACACAGCAGTCCTCCTCACAAGTAAAAGCGTGGATGCGGCTACCTCCTCCGGCTATCCCCTTCTCCTCTGACTGAGACCGAATGGCTCCTGGTAGGCCGACCCGCCTTTACAATCAGGACCCTGTCTTTGTAAATGGCACGTCCCAATTTCCATTCTTTTTGAATGTCTTTAAACCAGGCCCAAGCATCACTCTCTGGCACCCTCAAAGGTTTTGGGACGTGCAAGAACTCCCAGATCAAGTCATCTTCCCACTCTCCCCGTGAGCACTCTATGACGTCCACGATCTGAGAGGGGACATAAGGGTAGTCAAGACCCCACTCCAAAGCGACCCTACATTGAACCCCCCTCTGAAAGTGAGAGAGTCTTGGCAGCTCCTTAGGCTTTCCTTTCCTGGGCAAGACACAGGAATCCTGGGCCTTTATTATCCACTGCCTGTAGGTGGGTGCTCTGGTCTGGGTAGTGGATGGTCGACTTACAAAGAGATTGCTGTTGGAAATTGGAGTTCATACTGGGGGCTCATGTTCTTCCATGGCCTCTAAATGGGTCTCTGTGGAATGAGAGTCCCCTGTCTCCCACTCCTCCTCACTGGAGCTCTCCTCAGGGGACGACCAGGCAAACAGTCTTTCAATGTACCCGAATCTTTCCAGTATTCTGGGGGAACCCCAATCAATGACCCAGCCCTCGCTCACCTTATCCAGCTCACCTAGAGGCTCTCCTTCCTTCAGCATAGGCTCCGTTTGGAAGGGCACAGCAAGGGACTTAGAGCAGCCCAGGTCTTCAGGGATATCATCCGGTGTCTGCACACTGGCACCTGCAGTCACCAGGCCCCTGCCCAGGCCATGGGTCGCAGCAGCATCCTCTCCTTCCTGTATGTCCAGGAACTGTGTAGAAGAAACGCCTGCCAATAACACCTCTCCGCCTCTGGCTGGTGATCCTTGGCCCTCTCCGGCCCTCAGAGCCTCCTGCGGCTGTGTCACACAAAGTCCCGAAAGCAGGTTGGTAAGGTAGTACCTGGATTCCTGCTGCACAGGCCCCAGCCGGGTTAGTGGCTCTCCACAAGGGCCGCACTGGGCCCAGGCGGTGACTCCCACTGTTGGAATATTGCAGCTGGGACAGAGTAGACACAGCCGCTCTACTCCTCCGATCACCCCCAAGGCGAGTCCTCCACAGAGTTCCAGCCGGATGCCGGTATCGGTCAGCGTCCGATCCTGCATCTCAGGTAACCACTGCACAGCGGGTATCAGCCGACCACCCTCCGCCATCTTCAGCTACCTCATGGTATGGGCAACACGCTGGAACTTGTCAGGTTACTCCCCCCTCTCTCCGTTGGTTCAGCGTGTGAGGAACTGTAAGGCAGGCTCTGAGCTGCTTGCGCTGTAGTGACTCTTGGTGGCAGAAGATGAAACTAGCATGTTCTGTCCAGGAATATGTCTGAATAAGGAGCAGGAGCTGAATAGCAGGATCTGAATAGCAGACAAACTGTACAGTGATCACCATTGACAACGCAGAATGCTGGGCATATTTGTAATCCATGAGCGTAATCGCTCGCCGTGGTTGCCACGGGTAACGGCACATGTTTTACAGTCGCTGGGTTGCAGGCAAAGGTACAGGTGTCCCCCCCAGCTCTGGTTGCGGATTAATGGGTTGCATGAAGCAATAGCAACAATAATACTGGACAGTTGCTACGGACAACATCACTTGTTAAACGTTAAGTTTTCCGGTTGCTATGGGCAACAGCACTTGCAAAAAGTCAATTGTTGAAGCAGAACACATAGTCTTTACCCATAGTAAAATCCCCTGATAACAAAACAGGCAAAGTCCCCCCTCTCTGGTGGTTGCTAGGGGTGATGGCCAGCAGGTTAACTGTAAAGGTGGATCTCGGTGGGACCTCCAAATGTAGCGGTGTGTTGCCACTAGTTACTAACATCCACGCATATTCACCCTGCTGCCAGACATCCATACTTCACACTTGTAGACAATGAAAAGTCTTTTGCTTTGTTTTGTTGTTTTATTTGGGGGATTGAACTTGGTTGGGGGAAAGGGATATGGGATGCCCATAGAACAATTGGTATTTTCAATGCTGGAGCTGATCGGGCTTCACATTGGCAAATAGTTACTCATTATCTTCAAAGAACAAAAATGGTGGACTCTAATCTTGACAGACTTTTTCACCTCAGAACTTCTCCCGCCTCTGCACTCTCCCTGCAGACTTCTACCTCCAGGACTATTCACCTCCTGCGCAGCACTTCCCTGTCACAGCATTAGACATCCTGTCCCACCATCTTGAGCAGACTAGACCTCACTCTGAATAATTCCTAGCTGAAACTTCTCTTAGTGAATAATAGGCCAGGGGCCTGCAGTACCCCTTCTTGTTGGCCCTGAACATTTAATTAATAAAGCATACTTGAAGATAGACTACAGATCCCAGCAAGCCCGACTTGCAAATCTTGAGTCCTCAGACTGCAGCGACTTGACACAAAACCCCACAGTCTGTCATCTGGCTCTGTACCCAGCTCCCCTGGCATGCCTTATCCAGATCTCCACTGTGCCTCACTCACCGACTCCTGTCCTGAGTCCTTCTTTAAATATTTACCTGGACTGTGCGGACCAACTGCTCCTCCAGCTTCTGTTCCAGGACGCCTCTTCATGACCGTGTAAGGAGAGGCTCCCTCCCAGCTCCCGAGCTCCTCCGCCGATACCACACCCCCCCCAGATAGGGCTGTTCGTCCAGCACGCAGTCTAGCACTCCATCTTTCCATTCACCCAGCCGACAACTTCCCCCCAGCAGGCTGACTGTGAGTATATGTAGGAGGCCTGCCTCCTGACAATCAAAGTGGGGATTGGACAGGGCTCCTCACATGTACTCCATGCCACTCCAGCTCTCAGCCCTGCCCCTCTTCCAGGAACATTCTCACTGAAAGCAGGGGAGGCGCCCAAGAACTGAAGCAAATGTCAGTCACACCCACTGCTACACTAAGCACTCCCTGTCCCCAAAAACAAACAGGCCTAGCTCGCAGCATTAGGCCTGTTTAAATTTACCTGTGCTTACAGAACCTCAAACAATACACATCTAGCACCTACCTATCGTACCGTGTGCTACAGTACTCTAATAACACACACAGCATTTGATTTCAGCAATATGTGTAGTGAGAATTCGACTGGAGTCAATGTAAAATTTCGATTCAAATTTCAGTCCGAATTTCCGAAATTCGTCCGAATTTTGTTACGTTATTCGGAGCAATCAGTAAAATTCTATTATATTGTAATTGTAATTCGGGTATTCGGATATATCCGAATCTCGGAATAACAAAAAAAATTGTCTGAATATTAATTCGGAACGAAACAAACCGTGCGTGTCCATTATGCTGGTGGCTGATTTCTTAGGTGAAATCCAAAGTCCTCTGCCCCCTCCATATCCCCACAGCAGTACTCTTCTAGTGCTGTGGAGGTTAATGCAACTGCTGAACCTGTCATAGGCACTTGCAAAGAGTGCTGACTATGCCTGCCTTTTCCACACCCCTCCTCCATGCATAGAAGCTGTAGTATCTTTTTTGGTGAATGAGTAGGGGTACAATGTACCCCTACTCATTCACATAGGAACAAGACTTTTTTTTAAAAATCTTGGATAGATTAAGGGAGGATTATAACCCTCGTCATTTTTTATTTTTTTGCCATCTCTGTCCCATTGGGAAGATTTTCCTTCACTTCCTGTCCCTTAGCCAAATCAGGAAGTGAGAGGAAATCCCTCCAAAGTGAGGGAATCCCTGGTTGTCACCACAACTAGTGTTCCCATTGGAACAGTCACCCTCAATTCCTATTATGCTGATGTAGCAGACGGATCCCTTTTCCTACCTTTGGCTCACTTGCAGGAAAAGGGCACACCGTACTATATGCCCGTACCCACCTGTTTGAAGAGGTTGAGCGGTGTTTAGAGATGAGCTCGGTGTTCAAGTCGAACATAGGTTCGACTCGAACATCGGCTGTTCGCGCGTTCGGCGAACAACGAACGATTTGGGCCGTTCGCGCCAAATTCGAGTGACGCGAACGGCCCACAATACACTGAGCCATCACAGTGTAATCCCGGCGCTGTGATTGGCCAAGCATGCACTGTGACCCTGCATGCTTGGCCAATCACAGCGCCGGCAGCGAGGAGTGCAATGATTGGCCACAGGCAGGATGCCTGTGGCCAATTATAGCTGAGGGGGTTTAGTACACGCCCCACACTATAAAAGACCGCCAGCGCGGCGGCCTCGTGCAGTGTTTTCCGGAGCAGGGAAAGTGAAGGATAGGCAGGGACAGTGTCAAATCTTGTCAAATCCATTCTTTGCTAAACCTTGTGTGTAGGGACAGAGAAGGATAGGCAGGGAGAGTGTCAGTGTCATATTCTTTGCTAAACCTTGTGTGTAGGGAGAGAGAAGGATAGGCAGGGAGAGTGTCAGTGTCATATACTTTGATAAACCTTGTGTGCAGGGAGAGAGAAGGATAGGCAGGGGACAGTGTCAGTGTCATATTCTTTGCTAAACCTTGTGTGCAGGGAGAGAGAAGGATAGGCAGGGGACAGTGTCAGTGTCATTGTTGATAAGCCTCCTGCACATTATACACCTGAAGTTAGCCCGTATTGCTGCTTTTTCCTGGTGTGTTACACCAACAGGATTTTGCGGCACTTACAGCGGGCGGAGTGTGCCTCCTGACCATATTACACCTTAACTTAGCCTGTATTGCTGCTTTTTCCTGGTGTGTTACACCAACAGGATTTTGCGGCACTTACAGTGGGCGGAGTGTGCCTCCTGACCATATTACACCTGAACTTAGCCTGTATTGCTGCTTTTTCCTGGTGTGTTACACCAACAGGATTTTGCGGCACTTACAGCGGGCGGAGTGTGCCTCCTGACCATATTACACCTGAACTTAGCCTGTATTGCTGCTTTTTCCTGGTGTGTTACACCAACAGGATTTTGCGGCACTTACAGCGGGCGGAGTGTGCCTCCTGACCATATTACACCTTAACTTAGCCTGTATTGCTGTTTTTTCCTGGTGTGTTACACCAACAGGATTTTGCGGCACTTACAGCGGGCGGAGTGTGCCTCCTGACCATATTACACCTTAACTTAGCCTGTATTGCTGCTTTTTCCTGGTGTGGTACACCAACAGGATTTTGCGGCACTTACAGCGGGCGGAGTGTGCCTCCTGACCATATTACACCTTAACTTAGCCTGTATTGCTGCTTTTTCCTGGTGTGTTACACCAACAGGATTTTGCGGCACTTACAGCGGGCGGAGTGTGCCTCCTGACCATATTACACCTGAACTTAGCCTGTATTGCTGCTTTTCCCATTTCCCTGCAGGCCAATAGAATGTCTGGAAGGCAAACAAGGAGAGGCAGACAGTCAGGAGCCAATAAAAGAGGGCAAGCAGGCTCTGTGTCTAGAGACAACAGTGCTGGTCGTGGACGCGGTGCATCGCCATCAGCACGTGGCCATGGGACACGCTTGTCCTTCTTTTCGGCAGCTGGACGTGTTGAGCCGCATCATGCCGAAGACTTGGTAGAGTGGATGACCAAGCCCTCCTCATCCTCCTCATCCTCTCTCACCCAGGCTCAGGGTACTGGCAAAGCAGCTGCCAAAGCGTCCTCTTCCCTGGTATCAATGTCATCATCAGTCACTCCTTCCCTAGACCAACCATGTCCTCCTGAGGAGTCCCCCGAACTGTTTGAGCACAGTGTTGGGTACATGCTCCAGGAGGATGCCCAGCGTTTCGAAGGGTCTGATGATGATACCCAGCTAGAGGAAGGCAGTAGCATGAGAGCAGAGAAAGGGGATGCTCAAGAAGGACACCAATCTGGCAGTCATGTTCCAGCAGCTGCAGCATACTGCCAGATTGGCTCCAGTGATGAGGAGGGAGGGGATGATGAGGTCACTGACTCCACGTGGGTGCCTAATAGGAGAGATGAGGAGGAGGAGGAGGAGGATGAGGAGGAGGCACATCTCCAACGAGGCAGGATGCCCTCGGGGGGCCAGCGTAAGGGCAGCACACCGACGGAATCACACCGCAGAGCTCCGCCTGTGCAGGGCGCTGCCTCTGCCCGTTATTCAAAAAGTTCTTTGGTGTGGGCCTTTTTTGAGTCGAGTGCATCAGATCGCACAGCTGCTGTTTGCAACATATGTCTCAAGCGTATATCGCGTGGCCAAAACATCACCCGCTTGGGCACCACATGCTTGACCAGACATATGTTGACCTGCCATGCAGCTCGTTGGGAAGCCTACCTTAAAGACCCACACCAAAGAACAAAGCTGACCTCTTCTTGCACCGCATCAGCTGGGATCTCCAACCCCACTATACCTTCAGTCCTCTCTGAAACCTGCTCTGAGAGGAATGAAGGTGTAGAATTAGGTGTGTCACAGCCAAGTACTTGCGGGCACTCTGCTAGCAGTACACAGACGTCCGATTCTAGCAGGCAAATTTCCCTGCCCCAGCTGCTGGACCGTCGAAAGATGTTCACTCCCAGCCATCCACATGCCCAGCGGTTGAATGCTAGCTTGGCTAAATTGCTAGCGCTTCAACTGCTGCCTTTTCAGTTGGTAGACTCGGCCCCCTTCCGTGAGTTTGTGCAATGTGCGGTTCCTCAGTGGCAGGTTCCCAAACGCCACTTTTTCTCACAGAAGGCGATTCCGGCTCTCTATCGGCATGTGGAAGGCAATGTCTTGGCCTCGCTGGACAGGGCTGTCAGCAGTAAGGTGCATATTACCGCTGACTCATGGTCCAGCAGGCATGGACAGGGACGTTACCTTTCTTTCACGGCCTATTGGGTCACTCTTTTGGCAGCTGGGAAGGATGCAGGACAAGGTGCAGTAGTGTTGGAGGTTGTTCCACCGCCACGCCTCCAAAATGCTACTACTGGTTGTGACACACCTCTGTCCTCCACCCTCCCCTCTTCTTCTCCCTCCGTGGCCTCTTCCTGTGCTTTGTCCTCGGAACCAGCGGTGCTCCGTAGGCGTTCAAAGGGCTACGCAAGTACGCAGGCAAAAAGATGCCATGCCGTGCTTGCGCTGGTGTGTTTGGGGGACAGGAGCCACACTGGGGCAGAGGTTCTGTCTGCTCTGCAGGGGCAAGCCGAGAGGTGGTTGACGCCACGCCAGCTTAAGCCAGGAATGGTAGTTTGCGACAATGGCACCAACCTCCTCTCCACTCTCCGACCGGGACAACTGACCCATGTGCCCTGTGTGGCTCACGTCCTTAACCTGGTGGTGCAGCGGTTCTTGGGCAGGTACCCGGGCTTACAGGATGTCCTGAGGCAGGCCAGGAAAGTCTGTGTGCATTTCTGCACATCTTATAATGCCAGTGCTCGCCTGGCTGAGCTGCAAAAGGAGTTGAACCTGCCCAAGAACCGCCTTATATGTGACATGCCCACCAGGTGGAACTCAACGTTGGCCATGCTGCAGCGGCTGCACACGCAGCAGAGGGCCATCAATGAGTACCTGTGCGACTACGGCACCAGGACAGGGTCAGGGGAGCTCGGGTTTTTTTCACCACGCCAGTGGGGCATGATCAGGGATGCATGCACTGTCCTGGCACCATTTGAGGAGGCCACGAGGATGGTGAGCAGTGACAGTGCATGCATCAGTGACACTGTACCTCTTGTCCACCTGTTGGAACATACGCTGCGTGGAATAATGGACAGGGCACTTGAGGCAGAACAGAGGCAGGAAGAGGAGGACTTCCTTGCCTCTCAAGGCCCCCTTTACCCAGACAGTGTTCCTTCTGTCCCACCCATCGCACAGGAATAAGAGGAGGAGGAGGAGGAGGAGGATTGTGTCAGCATGGAGGTGGAGCCTGGCACTCAGCATCATCAGCAGCAGTCTTTTAGGGATGATTTACAGTCCCAAGAAACACGTGGACTTGTACGTGGCTGGGAGGAGGTGACTGCGGATCATGTCGTCCTTAGTGACCCAGAGGAATCCGAACCGAATGCCTCAGCTAACCTACGCTGCATGGCCTCCCTGATCCTGCAAAGTCTGCGGAAGGATCCTCGTATTCTTCGGATCAAGGAGAAGGACCATTACTGGCTGGCCACTCTCCTTGATCCACGGTACAAGGGTAAGGTTGCGGACCTTATCTTACCGTCGCAGAGGGAGCAGAGGATGAGACATCTCCGGGAGGCCTTGCAGAAAGGTCTGTGCAACGCGTTCCCGGAGACTGGGAGGTTACAAACTCCTGGTCCTGGACAACGAGTTGCTGAGGCTTCGGTCAGTCAAAGAAGGAGCGGTGGGGAAGGTGGCCATCTGACCGATGCGTTCAGACAATTCTTTAGTCCGCAGCCCCAAGGTATGATCGGTTCCAGCGTCTGATATACATGTTGCAGGAATACCTAGGGGCAAGGTCAGACTTGGACACCTTCCCCACCGAAAATCCTCTGGCTTACTGGGTCTTGAGGATGGATCACTGGCCAGAGCTTGCACAGTATGCAATTGAGCTACTGGCCTGTCCTTTCGGAACGCACATTCAGTGCTGCTGGAGGATTTGTCACAGATCACAGGGTGCGCCTGTCCACCGACTCTGTTGATCGACTGACCTTCATAAAGATGAACCAGTCTTGGATCACCACCAGCTACCAAACACCTGAAACTGATATAACAGACTAATTTATTTTCAAATGTCACATCCCTTCAAGACTGATGCTGATGCTGAGAGACTGTCCTGTTATGTTGACTGACTATCCTCCTCCTCCTCAATGATCCGATTGATGATGATAGCTTGGAAGAACATTTTTGTTTCTGGGTGGCGCCACCAGTGGCTAAGGCCCAATTTTTCAGCCCCTGTTTAACAGGGGCGTGTTATTACAATTTTTTATGCAATGCTTTGCAGCAGGGCTCATTCCTGCACTCCAACTAGAGTATCTGAGAGTGGTTGCAGTGTCGTGGCACCAGCACCAGTGGCTAAGGCCCAATTTTTCAGCCCCTGTTTAACAGGGGCGTGTAATTACAATTTTTGATGCAATACTTTGCAACAGGGCTCATTGCTGTGCTCCAAGTACAGTATCTGTGATGGGTTGCAGTGTTGTGGCACCAGTGCCTAAGGCCCAATTTTTCTGCCCCTGTTTAACAGGGGCATGTAATTACAATTCTTGATCTAATAATTCACAGCAGGGCCCATTCCTGTGCCCACCAAGACTAACTGTGAGGCCTTACAGTGTTGTGTCAACACCACCACCACCACCACCACCACCAAAGGCCCAATTTTTCAGCCCCTGTTCAACAGGGGCATGCAATTACAATTCTTGATCTAATAATTCACAGCAGGGCCCATTCATGCGCCCACCAAGAGTAACTGTGAGGGCTCACAGTGTTGTGGCAACACCAACATGTAAGGGGCAAATTTCAGCTGAGTATATACGGCAGGCCCCTACTTTCAAACATCCAACTTACAAATGACTCCTCCTTGCAAACGGAAGGATACAACAGGAAGTGAGAGGAAATCTACCCCTAGGAAGGCAAATTCTCTCCTGTAAGAGTTAATATGGGAAAAAAGTGTCTCCTCTCCACTGATGCTTTATCACCAATTCTTGTTTCAATAAAAACCCCAAATTTTCAAAAAACATTTTTCATTAGGACGGAAAGTGAGGTGAACTGTTCTGAACAGGTGCACACTGCACAGACAGCAAAACAAATGTTACAGGGGTGATAACCCTTCCCTATGTTTTCCAAAAAGCTTAAAAATAGATTTTTTGCCTGGAGCTACACTTAAACAATGTACCTGTTCAAAATTACAAACAGATTCTACATAAGAACAAACCTACAGTCCCTGTCTTGTATGCACCGCCTGTATATGGCTGTTCAGAGTATATAGGGCCTTTTTTATTTTGTGTGCTGGGTTCCCCTTAATATCCATACAAGACCCAAAGGGGCTGGTAATGGGCTGGGGTGGGGGGGGGGGTGTGTGATGGGGTAGCTATGCCATTTTTCTTAAAGATTTTCATCCATATTACCGGGACCAGACATTACATTAAAGCCGCAAGCAGTTTTAAATGGCTTTTTTTTCCTTTAGAAATGTAATTTTGTGCAGGGACAGTTCTAAACACGGGAAACACGTGGCACTTCACAGGCATACTTTAGACACCCCCCAGGTACGATATTTAAAGAAATATATGACTTTTTTTTTTCACTTTATGCATCATTAAAATGACTGCTCCCGAAAAACGGCCGTTTTTAAAACTTCTTTTTGCATTGATACATGTCCCCTGGTGCAGAACCCGGGTTCCCAAACCCTTTTTAGGACAATAACATGCATAATAGTTGTTATAATTAGCACTTTAGATTTCGAACGTTCGCATCCATTGTATTTAATAGGATTCTAAAGTTTGTGCGAACTTTCGGTCCGTTCGCGGGTTCTGGTGCGAACCGAACCCTGGGGTGTTCGGCTCATCACTAGTGGTGTTATGTATTTGGGTCCCACAGCTAGGTTCTCCATCAGTTGGTTTTCATCTCCTAGGATATAGGGACAAGTCTCTGTTTTCCCCCAAGTAAGTCCAATGATCTGGTTTAATACATGAATGATTCTCATCCTAAAACTGTTTTTTTTTTAAACTGTGACATTTAATCTCCTCTGCCAATAATTGCCTGTTTGTTTTCCTGGGCCGTATGCAGCTGTCCTTGGCAATATTCGAATTGGTTGCATACTGTAGCTAGTGAAACTTATACCTGTACAATGTAGAGATGACATGAGCAATTCTCACCAGTTCTTTTAGTTGCAGTATCCTTTACTTGGCCACTAGGTGGCAGTCCTCATTCATGGACAAGTTGCATTAGCAGGTGGCAGAAGTTTTATGCTGTATTATTCAGGACATGGTGGTTGAAGAAATTGTTCTCCTATGGGGATCATTTGCACCTGACTGGGCTTTCATATGTTTTCAGTGCAGGAAACGCATTCAAACTCGACTATAATGGACAGAATAGGTTTGATTCATAACACATCTATTGTGTTGGTCCGCACCAGATAATGATAACCGGTAAAACATTTTTTTGTCTGTTGACCCATATTTTCCTATTCAAGTAAATTACATGGGGCTCATCACAATGCATGTGTTTTTGAACGTTAACCATACACACCAGCTGTGAGAGCCAGTTCACACAGTGGCGGCACGACTTTGGGGGCGACTCGGCAAGGCGATCTCAAGACGACTTGAGAGGCAACTTGCAAAATGACTTCTGTATTGAAGTCAATGCAAGTCGCCCCGAGTCACCCCCAAAGTCGTACAAGAACCTTTTTCTAAGTCGTGTCGCTCCTATTAGAACGGTTTCATTGAATAGAGCGAAGCGTGACTTGTCAGGCGGCTGAGTCGCCTGACGAGTCGCCCCAGTGTGAACCGGCTCTAAAAATGACCTTAGTTAAAAGAAGTGCACTATATTGGGACACCTGCCTTTACACACACATGAACTTTAATGGCACCTCAGTCCGTAGAGTTCAATATTGAGTTGGTCCACCCTTTTCAGCTATAACAGCTTCAACTCTTCTGGGAAGGCTGTCCACAAGGTTTAGGAGTGTGTCTATGGGAATGTTTGACCATTCTTCCAGAAGTGCATTTGTGAGGTCAGGCACTGATGTTGGACGAGAAGGCCTGGCTCGCAGTCTCCGCTCTAATTCATCCCAAAGGTGTTCTATCGGGTTGAGGTCAGGACAGGGGCAGTCAAGTTCCGCAACCCCAAACTCACTCATCCATGTCTTTATGGACCTTGCTTTGTGAACTGGTGTGCAGTCATGTTGGAACAGGAAGGGGCCATCCCCAAACTCTTCCCACAAAGTTGGGAGCATGAAATTGTCCAAAATGTCTTGGTATGCTGATGCCTTAAGAGTTCCCTTCACTGGAACTAAGGGGTCAAGCCCAACCCCTGAAAAACAACCCCACACCATCATCCCAATACTTTTGGCAATATAGTGTGGATGAGCTAGTTTGGGGTGGAGGAACTTGACTGGCCTGCACAGAGTTCTGACCTCAACCTGATAGAACACCTTTGGGATCAATTAGAGTGGAGACTGCGGGCCAGGCCTTCTCGTCCAACATCAGAGCCTGACCTCACAAATGCACTTCCAGAAGAACAGTCAAACATCCCCATAGACACACTCCTAAACCTTGTGGACAGCCTTCCCAGAAGAGTTGAAGCTGTTATAGCTGCAAAGAGTGGGCCAACTTAATACTGAACCCTATGGACTAAGACTGGGGTGCCATTAAAGTTCATATGCATGTAAAAGCTGGTGTCCCAATACTTTTGACAATATAGTGAATGTTTGTATTGTCCATAAAACTATTCAGTACTCATCTTTTATTTTAGAAGTGGAACCATACTCCCCTCCCCTTGAGTGGTGAGACATCCACAGGCTCCCTCGCTGCTCTGACATCTTTGACTGATCTTCACCCAGCTTTGACATTTTTAGCCATCTTGATGGGTAGTGCCAGTTGTGCACCTGACAAATGCCAGAATACACGGAGCAGTGCATGCTTTGTCAAGAAGATTGTGAACAGGCAGCGGAGAAGGAAGCCTTCATTGTCAAGAGACATTATGCCTGTTTGCAATTTTTTAATAACCTTTCGGCCCTCGTTCACACTGATGCGGTGGGGGAAACACACCAAATCTTCAGATTCAGGTTCAGAATACTTTATTAATCCCAAAGGGAAATTATTGCAACACATGCCACACTCAACAAAGACAACACAAGACCGCAACAATGAAAAGAACAAGACACGAAGACACAACAAAATTCCCAATAACAGCAATTAGTACCAAATAAAACAAATTAAAACTACACTCTGATAAACCATCCTTAGAATTAAAATACAACATAGAATAACACAGATTTAAAGTGTTTGATAACCAAAAAAAAAAAGATGCTCTTCCTTTAAAGCGTGTTATACAGCACAGTGCTTATGCTGTATAATTTGCCCCCCCTGTAACACCTGAAATACCTGGCTGATCACGCCTGGTTCTACCCTCCCCTTTGTAAACTGACCACGGTAAATCACGGCTGCTGAGCCCTGACACCGTGGTCAGTTTACGTTCCTCCATCACCCGCTCTCTCCTCTGTCCTCCTCCCCCCTCCCCTCCCTGCCTTTCAGCTCCGTGCCCGCCCCCTCCCCTCCTGCTGAAATTACTGTTCAATTTTTACACCATCCTCTCTGTTTATTAATGTAATGTGCTCCTATGTCTGTGCTTTATAAAAAAAATGCAGCTACAGTCAGGTCCATAAATATTGGGACATCGACAGAATTCTAATATTTTTGGCTCTATATACCACCACAATGGATTTGAAATTAAACAAACGTGTGAACGTGCATGAACGCACCTAGCTTTAATGCACATTTGCACATTTTTTCAGCCCAAAAGCTCCCCTTCACAATGCACGTGATGTTTTTTTTCTGCCTCTAAACACCCTGCCTCTAAACTTCTGTAAACACCTACAGTCAGGTCCATAAATATTGGGACATCAACACAATTCTAATAATTTTGGCTCTATACACCACCACAATGGATTTGAAATGAAACGAACAAGATGTGCTTTAACTGCAGACTTTCAGCTTTAATTTGAGGGTATTTACATCCAAATCAGGTGAACGGTGTAGGAATTACAACAGCTTGTATATGTGCCTCCCACTTTTTAAGGGACCAAAAGTAATGGGACAGATTAACAATCATCAATCAAACTTTCACTTTTTAATACTTGGTTGCAAATCCTTTGCAGTCAATTACAGCCTGAAGTCTGGAAGGCATAGACATCACCAGACGCTGGTTTCATCCCTGGTGATGCTCTGCCAGGCCTCTACTGCAACTGTCTTCAGTTCCTGCTTGTTCTTGGGGCATTTTCCCTTCAGTTTTGTCTTCAGCAAGTGAAATGCATGCTCAATCGGATTCAGGTTAGGTGATTGACTTGGCCATTGCATACCATTCCACTTCTTTACCTTAAAAAACTCTTTGGTTGCTTTCGCAGTATGCTTCGGGTCATTGTCCATCTGCACTGTGAAGCGCCGTCCAATGAGTTCTGAAGCATTTGGCTGAATATGAGCAGATAATAATATTGCCCGAAACACTTCAGAATTCATCCTGCTGCTTTTGACAGCAGTCACATCATCAATAAATACAAGAGAGCCAGTTCCATTGGCAGCCATACATGCCCACGCCATGACACTACCACCACCATGCTTCACTAATGAGGTGGTATGCTTTGGATCATGAGCAGTTCCTTTCCTTCTCCATACTCTTCTCTTCCCATCACTCTGGTACAAGTTGATCTTGGTCTCATCTGTCCATAGGATGTTGTTCCAGAACTGTGAAGGCTTTTTTAGATGTTGTTTGGCAAACTCTAATCTGGCCTTCCTATTTTTGAGGCTCACCAATGGTTTACATCTTGTGGTGAACCCTCTGTATTCACTCTGGTGAAGTCTTCTCTTGATTGTTGACTTTGACACACATACACTTACCTCCTGGAGAGTGTTCTTGATCTGGACAACTGTTGTGAAGGGTGTTTTCTTCACCAGGGAAAGAATTCTTCGGTCATCCACCACAGTTGTTTTCCGTGGTTTTCCGGGTCTTTTGGTGTTGCTGAGCTCACCGGTGCATTCTTTCTTTTTAAGGATGTTCCAACAAGTTGATTTGGCCACGCCTAATGTTTTTGCTATCTCTCTGATGGGTTTGTTTTGTTTTTTCAGCCTAATGATAGCTTGCTTCACTGATAGTGACAGCTCTTTGGATCTCATATTGAGAGTTGACAGCAACAGATTCCAAATGCAAATAGCACACTTGAAATGAACTCTGGACCTTTTATCTGCTCCTTGTAAATGGGACAATGAGGGAATAACACACACCTGGCCATGGAACAGCTGAGCAGCCAATTGTCCCATTACTTTTGGTCCCTTAAAAAGTGGGAGGCACATATACAAACTGTTGTAATTCCTACACCGTTCACCTGATTTGGATGTAAATACCCTCAAATTAAAGCTGGAAGTCTGCAGTTAAAGCACATATTGTTCATTTTATTTCAAATCCATTGTGGTGGTGTATAGAGCCAAAAAGATTATAATTGTGTCGATGTCCCAATATTTATGGACCTGACTGTATATACCTGTCTTCAGAACACTGAACGGCGCTCACGTGATCCGCAGCCTCTTTTGGTCTGATAGCTTCAGTGGGCGGGGCCGCCTCTCTCTCCTGCTCCCTTCCTGACTTACGTCAGCGGGGGTCCTCAGCCCCGCCCGCTGTAGCTGTCAGGCCGAGAGAGGCGGCTCTGAAAACAGGTTTATAAGTTATAGCTGCATTTTTTTTATAAGACACAGGGGCACATTACATGAATAAACAGAGAGGATGGTGTAAAGTGTACATAGTGGGTTAACAACCACTTTAAAAATAACAGAAAATCAAACTACCATAATGCAAAAAAATACATCACTTTCTCTAGCATTACCCCAAATAACAATTAACATAATACCAACATACACTAAAAACTACATAAAAATCCTGATTGTAAACCATATTTAAATCTTCACCTCCAGCCCTCACAGAGAGGAATTAAAGTGGGGGAAATAATTATGCCCACTTACATAGAAGTGAAGAGTCTATTGTTTTTATCATAGGTTGTATTTTAAACAGAGACAGAAAATCAACCAAAAATCCAGAAACAAAAAAACATGATACAAATGTTATAAATTGAGTTGCAGTTCAGTAAATAAAATAAGTATTTGATCCCCAAGCAAAACACGGCTTGGTGGAGAAGCTCTTGTTGGCAAGCACAGAGGTCAGACGTTTCTCATAGTTGGTGACCAGGTTTGCATGCATCTCAGGAGGGGTTTTGGTCCACTCTTTTTTACAGATTTTTGATAAATATTGCTAGATGTTGGATAGTCAACGACACCACATCCCTATATTAAAGTACATAAATAGGAAGAGCATAATGGGATTTTTAGGGTGCCAAGAATAGATCAGGAACAAACTAATATATAAAAATATCAAATTTATTTATACATAAAAACATCAACCATACAGTAACCATATTGTAGATGAACAGCAGTATTTTCTTGCTCTACATGTTTCGCCATACAATGGCTTCCTCAGGAGAGAAGTACTGCATGTATCAATAAAGGTTAACGGCTCAGTTGTCTAGAGGGCAATGATAATTTGGAGATATCTGGTGCACCACAGAGGGGGACAGTGGCAATGGGCCAGAATATCCAGAGTCTATAACTCAATGTTCTAACATATTTATCCCAAAAAGGAGGGCTCTCATGTTGAAAAAATCCGGAATGAAATTCGAAAACTGGTAATAATCCTTCACAGGTTGGTGCCACACATATCTCTTCCCTCCAATGTCAGGTCGCTGCTGCTGCAGAGGATCAAATAATTATTTTCTCCACTGTGTATTGCTTGATGACCACAGGCAAAAACAATTTCCTGTGTCGTTCTGTGGTGCATCGATGGTACTCCGCGGACTGACTAGCGTATTGTGGAGTGGTGGGAGGAGTTGTCCAAGATTGAACGTACATTGAACAACATTCTCCTCTCCAACACTATTGTGCATTTCTTGTGTGTTTTTTTCTGTACTGCATCACAATCGTATTGTGCTCTGCGATCTGCTGCAGGTGTCAATGAAAAGTTAACCACACCCCAAAAGCAGGTTGGAAGCTCATTTTCCTTGACATTTTTTCATTCCATCAAGATTCTTTACCAGCTGCAAGAGCCAAGAGAACTCCTTTTGCAGTTTTCCAGATTGGCTGATCCTATGCAATGCTTGGGAGGTCATACCTGGACCCCACTATGATAAAGATTCAAGTGTTTGTAAACTCTAAGGCCCCTTTCACACGGAGGGTCCGTTCAGGTCCACCTGTCATTTTTTTAGGCGGACCTGAACGGATCCTCCATGTAGCCCTATGGAGCCACGGATGTCAGCGGTGACATGTCCGCTGACATCCGCTCCGCTCCGCCAAAGTGTGACGGAGGAAAACCCTATTTTTCCTTCCGTCGGCGGAGCGGATCGGATGACAACGGACTCTACGGTCCGTCGTCATCCGATCCCCCATAGGGGAGAGCGGCGCTCTGACAGGGCGGTCCCTGCACAGTGAGCGGGGACCGCCCCCTTCATCATCAGCCGGCTCAGCGGAGCGATCCCTGCTGAGCAAGCGGAGCTTCACGGGGCGGATCTTCACGGATCCGTCCCATGTGAAAGAGCCCTTACATATACCCAATGAACAGACTGGCTCCAGGTGATACACAGAGATGAAAAAAAATGCTCCTGTATAAGTTGTACCTGTTTATCTGTAGCTATCTCTTCTCTACATTGGTTCAAAGTACAGAAATTAGACAGCATTTCTTAGCTCCAGAAAGCTGGGGGCAGGGATCTGATGTCACACACTGTGCAGCATAGCGCAGGGAGCTGGGTGTAATCTGAGACCTGAGTGGAAGGAATGGACACCCCCCACATGGGGAAACGTGCACAGCTGAGGCTGTAAATCACCTGTGGTGTGCTGGAGGAAGGAAGATGACTCATGCAAATAGCAGAGGAATGAGAGAGCAGATAGAAATCACACGCTGTGCTTTGGATTGAGATAAGTACTCACTATAGCAAGATATACTTTGTTCATTTATCATTTCAGAGGTTTACAACCACTTTATTTAAGGATTTTTTACTTTCTTGGAGTTCATTAGGTGACACAGGTCCCCCGTGCTGGGACAAGTTCATCTAGAGGCCAGGGCGAACATGCCAATTGTGTTAGAAAAAATCTATAACAACAAAGCCTGGGGAATGCCCAGGAAAAACCAAGCCTACTTACCGACCAGCTCGCAGACAACCAATTAACATGTCTAACAGTATGCGTTAAAAACAGGGGTTTGTCCGCACGCATTTGCAAACGCATGCATGAGCCACAGAGCCACGCCAAGGCCCCCTGGAATCTGTGGTCCTACACTAACATTGAGTGTCCCCACAATGGAGGCACATGCATTCTGAAAAAATCCCCTCCCCCCTTTAAAACAAAACACTAATCTGCACGCTTACCCCCTAAGCATGAATTCCCCCTCCTCCCAGCACAAATCTCCCCGCCCCCATCCCTCTCAACTGAAATCCTCTCATTCTGCATATGGCCCCTCCACCACCACCCCTTCCTAGCACAAATCCTCTGCCCCTCAAATGTCTCCTAGAAAAAATCTCCTCCACCCACCATATTACCTTAACGAGCATAAATCCTCTTCCCCATCCCTCCTTTCAACACAAATCCCTCCCAAATCCCCCTCCTAGAACAATTGCTACCCCCTGATCCCCCCCCAAGTCCCCCCTCCCAACACAAATACCCTCCCCCTAATCTTCTTGTGGTGCCCTCGCACCTAGGGTTGCCACCTTTTCTTCAAGCCAAACCCGAACACTTTTGCAGCACAGGGCAATTTTTTTTTGCAGTAAACACGATAGGATTATAAAAGACCTGGGACACATTTGGGTGCCCTAAGGAGAGTAGTAATGTAGTGCACAGAGTTCCAGTGGTTGTGGCCAAATTGCTCTTGCTGACATCATCACCCCACCCTTCAGTGATGCCAAACCTGCCCCCAAACAGCCGCCCGCAGCGGCAACAGATTTGTGTATGACTATCTTGGTTACTTGGGGAACCACAGCCTGGTCTAATTGTGTCTGGGTTTAAGGTGGACTGAAACCTGGACACATGATTCAAAACCCGAACTGTCCGGGTGAATCCTGGACAGGTGGCAACCCTACTCACACCTCACATGAAACCAAAATGCCCAGAGCAGTCACTCCTCCTGCCCACCCCTTGTCCCGGCTCCTTCTACAGCTTTTGCACAGCTTGGATTGGGAGAGGTTTTTTTTTTTTTGTAGGCAGCAGTGTAACCCATTCATCTCCAAATACCTCTGACCTTGTTCCCTGTCATGACCTCCAAGAAAATTATTTTACCCAAGGTCAAAAAATCCTCTCTTTTATGTTCCTCCTTATACCTGGTGTGAAAAAATGGCATCTAGAATCTAAATGTCTTCTATGGGTAACAGAAGACCTGTCATAAATGTAGGCAATTATAGCTGAACATATAAAGAAAAAAAGTGCATGCTGGGATTACATTCAGGGAAAACTACATGTCAAAATGATCTGCCAATTCCATGATATAATCGACTGAAGTTACATCTTGACAATTCCGGCAAAATCTATTTTGGCTCGGCCCCTCCTGGGACTCCCTATTAGTTAAATAGAGGCTGCACGTCACATGAAAGTGGAGTTCAATTCTCCCAATCGACATCAGCTATTTTTAATCCTTATGCTGCTAGCCTTAGTAAATAGATAGGAAGGTACAGGGCTTTTTTTCTCAGACAATAGGTGCAGGAACTCCCCTTTTCCGAGTCACTCCTTTTCTCCGCCCCCTACCCACCTCCGAGCACCGTCCCTTGGTTCCATCCCCTACCCACCTCCCGGTACCACCCCTTTTAGACAATACAGAACCAAGTATCATTTTGTGGTGCTAAGTAATTTGTATGGAATTTGGTAATTATATCAAGAAAAGCAGTAAAATCGATCCCCTTCAGCCAGCAACAATAGATCACCCTAACAACAATGTACCACTCACAACAAAATTCCTCCCCCAGCAACAATAGACTCCCGGCAGCATCAACAGATCTCTGCACAGCCAGCATTAATAGACTCTCTGGCAGCCATCAATAGACCCCCCCCCCCCAACAGTAGATCTCCTTCAGCAACAACTGACCCCCAGCAACATAAGACCCACCCCCAGCAACAATAGGTTCCCCACCAGCAACAATAGACCTCCTCAGCAACAATAGACCCCCCTTGCAAAAATAGATCCCCTCCGGCTAGAATAGATCCGCCAGCAGTGAGCATCAATACCCTGCAGCACACCCCAGCACCCCTTGCCATTACATACAGTCAGTCCAGGAGGTGCCGGAACTGCGTTCCCCCGCGTTCCCGCTGAAAAAAAGCCCTGGGAAAGTATATTATATTTACTTGTTTTAACCACTTCAGCCCCGGAAGGATTTGCCCCCTTTAATGACCAGGCCATTTTTGGTCAACTTCTGCTATTTTTGGTTGATTTTAACATTATTTGTTTTGTCCATCGGACAAAAGTCCGATGGTTTTCTGTACACATGGTCGGACTTTGCTCCATCGGACTTTTGTTGGCCAAAAGTTTGTCCGTTTGCAGACTGAACTTTTGTCCGATGAAAATCAAAAAAGTTTGTCCGATGGAGCGTACACACGGTCGGATTTTTTGTCAAACTTGCTCAAAATGAAGTTTGTTGGCAAAAAAGTCTGACCGTGTGTACGGGGCTTTAGTCTGTAGGTTTCAATATTGAATTGGCCCACCCTTTGCAGCTATAACAGCTTCAACTCTTCTGTTGGTCAGGCACTGATGTTGGACGAGAAGGCTTCAAATTTGAATAGAATAGAAAAGAATAGAATATTATAGAACAGAAAATAATAGAACAGAAAATAAAAGAATAGAAATAGAATAGAAAAAAAAAACAATATAGAATGGAATAGAACAAATTTAACCATCTTCCAAAATTCGAATTTCGAATAGAATAAATTTGATTTCAAATGGAATTCAATTAGAATGTAATTCAAATGAAATTTGATTAAAATTCAAATGGAATTTGAATTAGAATTAATTAAAATTTTTGAATTTGGAAAATTAGAATTGATCCGAATAAACGAAACTAATTCCGAAAACGAATTAAACAAATTTAACTAAACAAATTTATGTAAATACTGAATTACATTTTTTTTTTCGTTCTGCACATGTCTTCCACTCACATGTAGTGAAATTCATACAATCATCAATCTCACAGAGTCTCCTATACATCACATCCGGCTCATCACTTCCGCTGCGTGGGTTGACATCACATCTTTTTGCCACTCGACCATGTTCCAACGCATTTCATCTATATGACTTTGTTAAGGGGATCTCCCCCTGACAAAGTCATATGAATGAAACGCGTTGGCTGCCGCTCAACCACAATACATTCGTATAGGTCTGTAAAGAGAATTGTTGGTGAGTTCTAGCCTACTGGCGAGTGGTGTTGGGCACTGGAACACTTGTTACACGTGTGAAAAATGTGTTGGGAACTGTAGGATGAACTGACACTGTTATCACATTTACATTACTTTGATGCTCATCCTCTATTCATAATTATTTGTTATCACTGTGCCACATTTATAGTATTTATTTGTTTACATCAGGGTCTATTTTTTTAATTAAAGGCTGTGACAGTAGTACCTCACACGGCTGGACTCCTCCCTCTCCCCGCTCTTTCTGCATGGGCCTTTCCCGTCTTGGGGTCATTTCCACGACTTCAAGCACAGGGATGCACTGTGGGCCTACTTGTAACTCTTCCGGGCAAACACTCTCCGGTTCCATACTTCTTGCTCCAAGTTGCACGAACACCATCCCGGACCCGAGCCCCCACGTGTAGCGGACCCCCACTCTCTCTCCGTCTGTCTTTAACGGCTGCTCCGGCTCTGGTCTAGGGGTACCTCGGAGGAGAGAGAGGGGCGGGGCACTACGTCAAGCTTTCACCACAGATGTAGTAGGTGTATGCAAAGTTCTGTTACCTTTCGGGTCGGTTTCCTGCAGTAAGAGCTCCTTCTCTGGAACAGTGTCTGTATTAAAAGAGCCCCACATCACTAAAGTCCAACACTCCTTTATTTCTTCAGCATAGAATGTCACACAATCAGTTGGACTTCCTTTAAACAAACAGGGGATGTGGATACAAGTAAGCCCAGGCACAATGAACTCTCCTATTCCTGAAGTGAGTCGAATAGGCATGGCGCACGGTCTCTGCCACCGACCGTGAAGTGGTAGCTGCCACCTACCAGGTGAACTGTTGCAGCCCCTGCCACAGGCCTGTAGGTAACGGTCCTTGCTTGCGACCTTTAAGAAGAATGTCTCTGCCAGACCTTTCCTCAATAGAACCACCTTCCGCGTGTATCAGCCCCTGTTTGAGAGGGCATCCCTCCAGACGGTCTCCGGAGGCCCTCACCCATCACCGGCAGTCTGCTGCACCGGGTCTTCGGAGAGGCCACCCTCCAGTCCATTGCATCTTAGATTCGGGTATCCATCCCCCGGATGCCCTAGGACGATCCCCCCCAGGCGGAACCCAGTGGAAGAAGCTGGGCCCCAGGCTAGAACAAGTACCTCACCCCAGACCGAAGGTGTCTGGGATGGCTCCCGAACTCCCAGTGTCCAGGACTAGGCCACCTGGACACCACCCATGGACAGCAGCCCTCAGGCTAAAGGTGCCTGGGATGCGAAGAACAAAAAAAAAAAACCTGTGACCAAGATGGCCGGCCCCTTTATACCCTCTCCCGGCAAGCACGGCGGGTTCCCCGCCCCACCATACCGCTGCCGAGGGAGGACAAAAAGGAGGTACGGCACACAGCAATGATTCAACCCCAACCCAGGGCGACAGCGCCACCCACTGGGCTGCGGGGAATTACACATCACAAATGTCACTTCCAGGTTCAAATTTACACCTGGGAAAGTACATACCCGCTACAACTGTGTATAAGAGTGTTGTCCTTAACGTTATCTAAAGTCAAGTGGGCATCCCATATTACCCCTACTCCCCATCCAAGTTTTATCCCCTCAATAAAAACACAAAAACAAGCACTGGACTGTTTCCTGACTCAAGTGTGCCTGTGAAAATTTGGTGTGCCTGGCTGTGCAGGGTAGGGGATCCCATTTCACTTGCGGCTCCTATGTGGGTTGCACTACACCAGCTTCCTCTGCCTCATCAGTTGTAGCCTCTCTGAGCTGCTAAAGGAAGGAAGCAGAGAAACGTATCTTCTCTGGGATTGTCCAGAAAATCAGGGAGTTGGGTGAAAATGGAGTTAATAGTCTGTGTTTGCATCTGAGCTTGGTGAGTAAATGGGCACTTCACTATGTATGCAGAATTATTTGTTGTCTCTGTGTCCACCCAGTTGTAAGATCATTGGAAGCCATGCTGCATCTGGATCTGCCCCCATCATTGCAATTTCATGAGTAGGTGTGGACAACCACAAGTCAACATCTGTATGGCTCAACTTGACATGTAACCTCTGGGGGGCTGGCTTTCCCTGCTCCTACATTTGATGTAAGCATTAGGAAATTCTCAAAGCTGCATGCAGATCATATTTTTACTGTAAGGACCCTTTAAGACCTCTTTGCTTACTGCGACCAAGGAATCTAAGTGGGGTGTGTTACAGTGCCATTCGTTTTGAATAGAACCCCAACGCACGAGCCAGTGTTAACTATCTGTACATTGATATATATGAGTAATGTAATGATAGTTCATTTGTTGCCTGTGTATTATAATGGTTGACCATGTGTTGCCTATGTATTGCAGCGATTGCCTGTTCTTGCCCAAATATGACTATTGCCTCTTTGTTGCTCATGTATTGTTATGAAATCATTGCAAGTTGAGCCCTGCCTATGCAATGGAGCACAACAGTTGGGAATACAATTGAAAGTAAATACTGCACTGTCGAAATCCAGGCATAGAGGTAAACTGCACTGCATCTGAGGTCTGATGTAAATACTGCACTGTCGAAATCCAGGTACAGAGATGTACTGCATTGCATCTGAAGTCTGATACTACTTAAAGCGGAGTTCCACCCAAATTTGGAACTTCTGCTTAATCCACTCCTCGCCCCCTTACATGCCATATTTGGCATGTCATTTTTTTGGGGGGGGGGGGAGTGGGGGCTTCAGTAGGAGTGGGACTTCCTGTCCCACTTCCTCCTTTCGCCCTGGGGTCGCCTAGGCGATTTGTCATATGGCCTTTTGGTGGCCCCCCCCTGTAGGCGATCACCTGGGACGTGACAGGTCCCAGGCAATCTCCTGTCCACTCAGAGAGCGCTGCGCTGTTCGCGCATGGGCAATGAGTACCCGGCCGTGATGCCGAAAGCTGTCACGGCCGGGTGCCCACACTATGAATGGAGGCGACGGCGGAGAAGGGGGGGAGAGGAGCGGAGCTCCGGGCGTCGCGTCGCTGGACAGTGGAACAGGTAACACTTTTTGTAGCTGCTGACTTTTAATAAACATAAAAAAAAGGCTGGAACTCCCCTTTAAGGAAGGGAATAGGGTAAAACATGGACACATTCTAATAGAGAGGTACAACTGTCTTATCCCAACCCAAGAACATCAATTCAGTAATTTGCAGCTTACCAGTACTTAGAATTGGCTGCATAGGTTTCTTTTTTTTAGGCTAATAATGTTGTTGGTCCTACCAGAAATGAAAGTGTGTTTATTACTTCCTGTGAGCTGAAAGCCAAATCTTACCAGCTTTTTGTTGACTACTAATCCCCACACTCCAATGTAACGGAGATGTAGAGAGGAAGACATGTTTAAGGTCCAACCTGAGTGACAACCCAACTCCATCCATAGATACAGTGTAGTAAGTGAGTGTAGCCACCCAAGGGCAGGATGTATGTTATTTGCAGGATTATTAAGAAAATAATAAGGAAAAAAATCCTTGAAAATAAATCAAAAACAGCCACCATATCTAAGGTCTGCTATTAATGAAATTTTTGTTTTGGGGTTTAGATACATTGGAAAACCAAGCCCAGTTCACACAGCACGTTGGCCTGGTGTACTCAAGCAGTGCCATGATGTCCAGACCTTCCCATTTAGGCTCTTCCAAATGGTTGAGTTACTTAAATACGGAATTTGTACAATCAGCGCTCTACAGTGTCTTTGGTATTGGGTCCATCGAGTATAATTACAAGCTTAAATGAACGGTAAATAAATGAGTCATGTATACTGGTTCTGGAGTAATAATTATTTTTATATTTAGAAAATAATCTCTCACAGACAGAAATCTTTCACAATCTATGCAGGATTTATTAAAAGATGATTCCCTGGAATGTCAGGAATGGATACGTCGCTAGGGGTGAGCCATCTTCTGCGGTTTCTCCTGCTCTGTAATGAAAGGGAACAGACGCAAGATTTTGTCAGAATTTCTGCATTTTAATGACAACACAGCTGCTGCTCTAAGAGTCAATCTATTCAATGACAGGCTACATAAACGAGGGGCCTAATTAATGGTCTGTCAAAAAAGATTTGCAAAAGTATATTCCTGCTCTAAAAAAATGTTGGTGGCTCATTGCCGAATTAAAAGAAAAAGTTTAATTTGGGCATTTTAAAGGGAACCTGTATGAAAGAGATATGTAGGCTGTCATTGTAGATTTCCTTCTGGAAATGCTAGTTGCTTGGCTGTTGTGCCAATTCCCCACCTTTCTGAGCTTCAGGCACCAATGAAGAAATGCGGATCATTGGCTGCAAACTTGTTCTGGGTTGGAGACTCAAACACTGGGGACAGAGACAGCCAGGTGATTAGCATTTGCAAAAGGAGGTCATCAGTGGCAGCCAACATGATTCCCTAATTTAATTCTGATTCACTTTGTATCTCTATAACACTTTTCTCCCTAGGGACTCAAAACCCTTAGAAGGCAAGACAGTTGTGCCAATTAACCTACCAGCATTGCTTTGGAGTGACTGAGGAAACAAGAGTACCCAATGGAAACCAACACAAGCACAATGAGAGCATGCAAACTCTACACAGAGGTTTCCTTTAAGGGTTCATGTATGTTTTACTGCGCATTTGTGTTTTATCGCATGGAACACGCACCACAATGGCAATACCAATCTTATTTCACAAAAATGTATTGAGTTTTTTGTTTAAGTAACATTCAGCGAACACGTTTCTCAGGCGTGGGTTACAAGTAACATAAGATATTGTAGGATACATGGGGGAGAAAAAGATCCCGTTATCAAAAACAAGGGACATATAAAGCCTCGTAGCTTGAGGGTTTACAAAGTTTTTTATAGAAGCATAATCGGAAAGCGTAAGGTCCCATGAGGATTTCTCGACAACTGGGCTGGCCAGTACGGTTGCTACCTCATCCCTTTAAACCTGAACACATATGAATTACACAGGTTATCAGGCTAATTTAATGCAGATAAGGCACCACGTGAGTTTAATTACCACCTTAATCAGCCACAGAACAAGTGTAACCCTAAAATGGAACATCCGCTCATCGGAACCCTCCCTCCCCTCCAGTGTCACAATTGACACCTTTCAGGGGGGAGGGTGGTGCAGATACCTGTCTAAGACAGGTATTTGCACCCACTTCCGGGAGTCCTCTCTGCGGGAAATCTGCAGGAAGTACGTCACTTCCCGCAGAATACCCGTTGTGTTCTGGGAGACACTCGGCTCCCAGAACACATGGGGACCAGTCAGAACGGCGCAGCGCAACTCACGCATGCGCCGTAGGAAACCGGACAGTGAAGCCGCAAGGCTTCACTTCCTGGTTCCCTCACCGAGGATGGTGGTGGGGGCAGCAGAGTGATGAGCGATTGCTCGTCCTCTGCTGCGGACGTCGCTGGACTCCAGGACAGGTAAATGTCCTAATATTAAAAGCCAGCAGCTGCTGTAGCTGCTGGCTTTTAATATTTTTTTTCGGCGGAGCTCCGCTTTAATACGTGTTCGGTTTTATAGGGATGAGGTAACAACCCTACTGGCCAGTGGCGTCGTAAGGTGTTTAAAAGGTTCTGTGGCTAATTAACCACTTGCCGCCCGCCCTATAGCGGATTGACGTTGGCAAAGTGGTTTCAAAATCCTGACTGGACGTCATATGACGTCCTCAGGATTTTGAGCCGCTGCGCGCCCCCTGGGGCACGCATCGCGGCGATCGTTGTTGCGGGATGTCAGTCTGACACCCCGCAACACCGATCTAGGTAAAGAGTCTTCGACGGAGACTCTTTACCATGTGATCAGCCCTGTCCAATCACGGCTGATCACGATGTAAACAGCAAAAGCCGGTGATCGGCTTTTCCTCACTCGCGTCTGTCAGACGCGAGTAGAGGAGAGCCGTTCGGCTGCTCCTCTGACGGGGGGGTTTGTGCTGATCGATTATCAGCGCAGCCCCCCCCCCGAGGATGCCCACACTGGGCCACCAGGGATGCCACCAGACCACCAGGGATGCCCACCACCAGGTATGCCACCCTAGACCACCAGGGATGCTAATCCGTGCCCCTAATGGATGCTAATCAGTGCCCCTAATGGATGCCAATCAGTGCCCACAATGGGCATCACTGATTGGCAGGCATTATTGTTTGGCACTGATTGGCATCCATTAGTACAACTCAGTGCCCATCCATGCCCATCCGTGCCACCTATCAGTGCCCATCCATGCGACCTATCAGTGCCCATCCATGCGACCTATCAGTGCCCATCCGTGCCGCCTATTGGTGCCCATCCATGCCGCCTATCTGTGCCCATCCGTGCCGCCTATCTTTGCCCATCTGTGCCCATCCGTACTGCCTATCTGTGCCCATCCGTGCCGCCTATCGGTGCCCATTCGTGCCGCCTATCGGTGCCCATTTGTGCCGCCTATCGGTGCCCATCAGTGCCGCCTCATCGGTGCCCATAAGTGCCGCCTTATCGGTGCCTGTCAGTGCAGCCCCATCAGTGCCCATCAGTGAAGGAGAAAACGTACTTATTTACAAAGTTTTGTAACTGAAACAAAAAAAATACATTTTTGTTTTCAAAATTTTCGGTCTTTTTTTATTTTTTTAGCAGAAAATAAAAATCGCAGAGGTGATCAAATACCACCAAAAGAAAGCTCCATTTGTGAGAACAAAATTATAAAAATTTAGTTTGGGTACAGTGTAGCACAACCGTGCAATTGTCATTCAAAGTGCAACAGCGCTGAAAGCTGAAAATTGGTCTGGGCAGGAAGGTGTATAAGTGCCCTGTATGGAAGTGGTTAAGGTGGATATTAAACTCACTTGGTGCCTTATCTGCATTAAATTAGCCTCATAACCTGTATAATTCATATGTGTTTGGGTTTAAAGGGATGAGGTGGCAACCCTAGTATTGAGTGATCTAGGTGTAGATTGCCATTATAGTCCAGAAATGGGCTCCAAACCCTCAAAAAGTATGCATGAGTGTTGGCAGGTATGGAGGTTAGCTTTTCATGTACCATTGCCCCCATAAGTCTTTGTTTACCTCAGCAAAGCTAACGAACTGATGCCTGAAGGTCTTAGCTAGTATTTTCCGGGCAGCCAGGAACACAAACCCCACCAGTTTCCTCTGATACTTATCTAAGTGCGGGCAGTGGCGTCGCTAGGGGGGGCGGGGTGCGGGCCGCACCCAGGTGACACTCGCCGGCAGGGACACTGCTAACACCGCACCAGCATCTGTGTATCGCGCTGACTCGTCGTCTGTCTGGGTTGCCCCTGTCTCCGCCGTTCACACAGCATAGCGGACTGAAGCCAAAGCCCCTATCGGCTGTCTACATGTACATTGTACACAGACCAGAGGAAAGACACTGCTGTGCATGCCAAGCTAAGGTCTGTACTGTACTCTATTGTAGATGGAGGAGGGGCACAGAATGTGTACTGAGGGAGGAGGGGGGTCGGTACTGAGGGAGGGAGGGGTCCGTACTTGGTGGGGGGGCGTCTGTACTTAGTGTAAGATGGGGTCGGGGCTCTGTACTTAGTGTAAGGGGGATTGCAATTAGTGTAGGGGGGTCTGGGCTGGGGAAGGGGCTCTGTACTTAGTGTAAGGGGGGTCTGGACCGGGGGAGGGGGTCTGTACTGAGGTAGGGGGGTCTATACTGAGGGGGGGTCTGTACTAATGGAGGGGGTCTGTACTTAGTGGAGAGGGGGGTCTAGACTAAGGGAGGGGGGTCTATAGTGAGGGAGTGTGGTCTGTACTGAGGGGGACTATTCTTAGTGGAGAGGGTGGTCTGTTCTGTGGGAGGGGGTCTAGACTGGTAGAGGGGGGTCTGTACTAAGGGAGGGGGTCTGTACTTAGTGCAGGGGGTCTATACTGGTTGAGGGGGGTCTGTACTTAGTGGAGGGGGTCTGTACTGAGGGAGGTCTGTACTAAGGGAGGGGGTCTGTACTTAGGGGAGGGGGTCTAGACTGAGGGAGGGGTGGTCTATACTGAGGGGGACTATACTGAGGGGGGCTGTACTAAGGGAGGGGTGTATGTACATAGTGGAGGGGGGTCTGTACTGTGGAAGGGTGGTCTGTACTGAGGGGGACTATACTTAGTTAAGAGGGTCTGTACTAAGGGAGGGGGGTCTGTACTTAGTGGAGGGGATCTGCACTAAGTGAAGGGGGGTCTGTACTTAGTGGAGTTGGGGGTCTAGACTGAGGGAGGGGGGTGGTCTATACTTAGGAAAAAGGTGGGTGTATACTGAGGGAGGGGGTCTGTACTTAGTGGAGTGGGGTCTATACTGAGGGAGGGTGGTCTGTACTGAGGAGGGACTATACTTGGTGGAGAGAGGGGTCTGTGCTGAGGGAGGGGGTGGTCTATACTTAGTGGAGAGGGGGGCCTATACTGAGGGGAACTATAGTTGGTGTAGAAGGGGGTCTGTACTGAGGGAGGGGGTCTATTATTAGTGGAAAGGGTGGGTCTGTACTGAGGGGGGACTATACTTGGTGGAGGGGGGTGACACCATGTTTTACCACACCAGGTGGCATCAACCTTAGTGATGCAACTGGGTGCAAGATTGGCTTGTGCAGGAGAGCTCCCACAGGTTATGGACAAGATTAGTGTGCAGGACCGACTGAAGCATATTGTAGACACGTATCCAGAAGAGGGCGCCCTGGGGGCAGGACCACCAGAAATGCAGAAGAGTGCCACTTTCGTCACAGCCCCGAAAGCAGAGCAGAGAGACATTGGGGGTGAATTTATATACAGTGGGTATGGAAAGTATTCAGACCCCCTTAAATTTTTCACTCTTTGTTATATTGCAGCCTTTTGCTAAAATCATTTAAGTTAATTTTTTTCCTCATTAATGTACACACAGTACCCCATATTGACGGAAAAACACAGAATTGTTGACATTTTTGCAGATTTATTAAAAAAGAAAAACTGAAATATCACATGGTCCTAAGTATTCAGACCCTTTGCTGTGACACTCATATATTTAACTCAGGTGCTGTCCATTTCTTCTGATCATCCTTGAGATGGTTCTACACCTTCATTTGCGTCCAGCTGTGTTTGATTATACTGATTGGACTTGATTAGGAAAGC
This sequence comes from Rana muscosa, assembly GCA_029206835.1. Classification (NCBI taxonomy): domain Eukaryota; kingdom Metazoa; phylum Chordata; class Amphibia; order Anura; family Ranidae; genus Rana; species Rana muscosa. The sequence continues at coordinate 1,045,410,146 of CM055117.1, forward strand.
CACACACCTGTCTATATAAGACCTTACAGCTCACAGTGCATGTCAGAGCAAATGAGAATCATGAGGTCAAAGGAACTGCCTGAAGAGCTCAGAGACAGAATTTTGGCAAGGCACAGATCCGGCCAAGGTTACAAAAAAATTCTGCTGCACTTAAGGTTCCTAAGAGCACAGTGGCCTCCATAATCCTTAAATGGAAGACGTTTGGGACAACCAGAATCCTTCCTAGAGCTGGCCGTCTGCCCAAACTGAGCTATCGGGGGAGAAGAGCCTTGGTGAGAGAGGTATAGAAGAACCCAAAGATCACTGTGGCTGAGTTCCAGAGATGCAGTCGGGAGATGGGAGAAAGTTGTAGAAAGTCAACCATCACTGCAGCCCTCCACCAGTCGGGGCTTTATGGCAGAGTGGCCCGACGGAAGCTTCTCCTCAGTGCAAGACACATGAAAGCCCGCATGGAATTTGCTAATAAACACCTGAAGGAATCCAAGATGGTAAGAAATAAGATTCTCTGGTCTGATGAGACCAAGATAGAACTTTTTGGCCTTAATTCTAAGCGGTATGTGTGGAGAAAACCAGGCAGTGCTCATCACCTGTCCAATACAGTCCCAACAGTGAAGCATGGTGGTGGCAGCATCATGCTGTGAGGGTGTTTTTCAGCAGCAGGGACAGGACGACTGGTTGCAATTGAGGGAAAGATGAATGCGGCCAAGTACAGGGATATCCTGGACGAAAACCTTCTCCAGAGTGCTCAGGACCTCAGACTGGGCCGAAGGTTTATCTTCCAACAAGACAATGACCCTAAGCACACAGCTAAAATAACGAAGGAGTGGCTTCACAACAACTCCGTGACTGTTCTTGAATGGCCCAGCCAGAGCCCTGACTTAAACCCAATTGAGCATCTCTGGAGAGACCTAAAAATGGCCGTCCACCAACGTTTACTATCCAACCTGACAGAACTGGAGAGGATCTGCAAGGAGGAATGGCAGAGGATCCCCAAATCCATGTGTGAAAAACTTGTTGCATCTTTCCCAAAAAGACTCATGGCTGTATTAGATCAAAAGGGTTCTTCTACTAAATACTGAGCAAAGGGTCTGAATACTTAGGACCATGTGATATTTCAGTTTTTCTTTTTTAATAAATCTGCAAAAATGTCAACGATTCTGTGTTTTTCTGTCAATATGGGGTGCTGTGTGTACATTAATGAGGGAAAAAAATGAACTTAAAAGATTTTAGCAAATGGCTGCAATATAACAAAAAGTGAAACATTTAAGGGGATCTGAATACTTTCCGTACCCACTGTAGATGGTCAGCTGTGAAACTAAGTTTAAGCATTTTCTTGGGCCAGAATAATAAGCAAGCATTGGTTGAGTGAGCTACGCAAGTCTCTTTCCCATTTATCCCAGAGCCAACTGAGTCTGTGAAGGATGTGCAGAGATCGGACACTAGGCCCTTAGGATAGGGGGTCTTTCCTACAGTGGTTCTCAAACAGAGTCAAGCATTTAAAGCGGAGTTCCACCCAAAAATGGAACTTCCGCTTTTCGGAACCATCCCCCCCTCCGGTGTCACATTTGGCACCTTTCAGGGGGGAGGGGGGTGCGGATACCTGTCTAAGACAGGTATTTGCACCCACTTCCGGGCATAGACTCCCGTGGGAGTCACGCCACTTCCCGTCCCCCCGCGCTGTTTCCTGGGAAACACACTGGTCCCAGGAGAGAGCGGGGACCAGTGAGGATGGGCCACGCCGCTCGTGCATGCGCAGTAGGGAACCGGGCAGTGAAGCCGCAATGCTTCACTTCCTGATTCCCTTACCGAGGATGGCGGTGGGGACAGCCGAGAGCTCGTCTTCTGCTGCCGACATCGTGGGCGCGCTGGACAGGTAAGTGTGCATTTTTTAAAAGTCAGCAGCTGCAGTATTTGTAGCTGCTGGCTTTTAAAAAAAAAAATTTGGTTGGACCTTTGCTTTAAGAGTACATCACCAGTAGGGATGAGTCGAACACCCCCCGGTTCGGTTCGCGGCAGAACATGCGAACTGACAAAAAGCTTGTGCAAACATTCGAACACCGTTAAAGTCTATGGGACTCGAACGTGAAAAATCAAAAGTGCTAACTTTAAAGGCTAATATGCAAGTTATTGTCATAAAAAGTGTTTGGGGACCCGGGTCCTGCCCCAGGGGACATGTATCAATGCAAAAAAAAAGGTTTAACAACTGCCATTTTTTCGGGAGCAGTGATTTCAATAATGCTTAAAATGAAACAATAAAAGCGAAATATTCCTTTAAATGTCGTGCCTGGGGGGTGATTATAGTATGCCTGTTGCGCATTTTTCCCGTGTTTAGAACAGTCCTTGCACAAAATGACATTTCTAATGCCCCGTACACACGATCGTTTTTAATGTCATTTTTTAAACCGACGTTTTTCTCCTCGTTTTTTTTCATGTTTCCTCTCAAGCCTGCCTTGCGTACACACCATCATTAAAAAAATCGATCAAGCAAAGCGCAGTGACGTTCAACACGTACGACGGCACTATAAAGGGGAAGTTCCGTTCGAATGACGCCACCCTTTGGGACGCTTTTGCTAATTCCGTGTTACCGCGTGTTAGTAAAAGTTTGGTGAGAGACGATTCGCGCATTTCAGTCTTCGTGCTTTGAAGATCGTTTTCGGGAGTTCAGTTTGCGCCTGTGGGTTCGTATCTGTTTATTCAGTGCGGCCTGCTCTGCACGTTCGTGTTTTTCAGCTTGTTCTTCATAGGCCTTGCTGTTCTTCCGTGCGTTCTTCTAGTTCGTTCTGTTCAGCCGACCGTTACCTAGCCATGTTGCGGCTACGTACTCGTCGTAGAGTTCGTGCTGTAGTTGGTGCAGGGGTTCATGCTGTATGCCGACTCCATGCCATGAGCAGGGTCAGGAGGAGTTCATGGACCAAGAATTGGTTGCTCCAGCGGCACCAATTCTGTCACATGCCTTTGTTGCGGGAGATCAGGGAGAATAATCCTGATGATTTCAGGAATTTTCTCAGGATGTCTGACCCCGTATTTCAGCAGCTGTTGGCTTTGGTGTCCCCCTATATTACCAGGCAGGACACCATTATGCGGGAAGCCATCAGTGCTGAGCAGAGGCTCATCGCCATGTTGCGATACCTGGCTACTGGGAGAAGCCTGCAGGACCTTAAGTTCTCCACAGGCATATCCCCCCAGGCTCTGGGGATCATTATACCAGAGACTTGTTCTGCCATCCTTCAAGTTTTGCAGGAGGACTATATTAAGGTAAGTGTTCTTCTTCAAAAATTCACATTGTATGGTTTTTATTTTTGGATATTTTTAATTTGCTTTATTTGCAGTCCCTAATTCACATGATTCTTAGCTGCAGGGAATGTCCCCTTTCTCCCCATGTTTTATTATTTAAAGTTTGGGGTTTGAGGCCTACCTGTAAATTTGGCTTACCTAACCTCTCCAGCATGCTATCCTGGGGCCATACCTACCTTGCCTAGTCATTTCCATGTTTTTTATTCTATGTTCCATCGTAGTGCTTTACCCAAAACGCACCCTAAATTTTGCCTAGGAATGTTTCATTTTTGTTAACTTCAATACAGAGTGCTACAGCCTTCATGTGTGATATTCCCAACTCATCTTCAACCCCCCCCCCCCCATAATTTTTTGGTTTGTTTGTTTTTTGTTGCTTCCAATTTTTTATGTTTTGAACAGTTTCTACCAATGTTGGCCATGAATGTGTGTATGAAATCAGCTTTCAATGTTTCTGGCTCCAAGTATTAATTTATTATTTCTTTAATTCCACAGTTCCCTTCTTCGCCACATGAAATGGCAGAATGTGGCTTCCGAGTTTGCCCAGCGATGGAACTTTCCGAACTGTGGAGGAGCCATCGACGGCAAACATGTTCGGGTCGTCCCACCACCCCATTCGGGATCCTTTTATTATAATTATAAGGGGTTCCACAGCGTCATGATGATGGCAGTGGTGTCAGGCACCTACAAGTTCCTCTATGTGGACGTTGGCAAGAATGGCAGGATGTCTGATGGAGGAGTTTTTGCCCAGACGGAGTTTGGGGAATGGCTCCTTTTGGATCTGCTGGCCTTGCCACCAGCGGAGCAGAATGTGGAGGGACTACCTTTTGTCTTTGTGGCGGATGAGGCGTTTGGCCTGGGACCCCATTTGATGAGGCCATTCCCGCAACGCACCCTCACCCCTGAGAGGAGGGTGTTCAATTATCGGCTGGCCAGAGCCAGAAGGGTGGTGGAAAATGCGTTTGGGATCATGGTCAGCCGATTTCGCCTCTTCCTTACCTCCATCCACCTTGCCCCATTCAAATGGAACCATGTGGTTATGACGTGCTGTGTGCTGCATAATTTCCTAAGGGTGCATTCAACGAGTTATATATCTTTGAGTGGGCCTGAGGCCTCTTTAATCAATGCAGAAACTTTGGTGGCCCTGGAACCTGGCCGTCCTGGCTTGGCCCCCCCAACCGGACGTGAGGTCCGTAACCAATATGTGGACTATTTTATGGGTAGGGGGGCCATTGAAATGCCAGACAATCTTTAATAATTTTATACCCAAAAAATAAAACTTTTTCTTGAGTAAAGATTGGTTTGGATTTTTTATTGTATAATGTTTGATGTTTCTGGTAGGTTTACCTAGTGCACTTGTTTTGCCATGTGGATTAAACAATCGTAATTAGCCTTCATTAGGGATGAGCTTCGTGTTCAAGTCGAACATACGTTCGACTCGAACATCGGCTGTTCGATCGTTCGACGAAGATCGAACGATTTGGGCCGTTCGCGCCAAATTCGAGTGACGCAAACGGCCCACAATGCACTACGCCATCGCAGTGTCATCCAGGCGCTGTGATTGGCCAAGCATGCACTGTGACCCCGCATGCTTGGCCAATCACAGCGCCGGCAGCGAGGAGAGCAATGATTGGCCACAGGCAGGATGCCTGTGGCCAATTATTGCTGAGGGGGTTTAGTACACGCCCCACACTATAAAAGGCTGCCAGCGCGGCGGCCTTGTGTAGTGTGTTCCGGAGCAGGGAAAGAGAAGCATAGGCAGGGACAGTGTCATTATTTTTCCTTTACTAATCCTGGATTCCTTGTGTTTAGGGACAAATAAGGATAGGTAGGGAGAGTGTCAGTGACAGTGTGCTATTCTGTGCTAATCCTTGTTTGTAGGGACAGAGAGGTACAGTGAGGGAAAGTGTCAGTGTGCTATTCTGTTCTAAACCAATCTTGCTGAACCATATTTTCAATCCTTGAGTTTAGGGACAGAGAAGTACAGTGAGGGAAAGTGTCAGTGTGCTATTTTGTGCTAAATCTTGTTTGTAGGGAGGGACAGAGTAGGACAGTGAGGGAAAGTGTCAGTGTGCTATTCTGTTCTAAACCAATTTTGCTGTTCCATATTTTCAATCCTTGAGTTTAGGGACAGAGAAGGACACTCGTGGCAATTATCAGTGTGCTATTCTGTGCTAAATCTTGTTTGTAGGGAGGGACAGATTAGGACAGTGAGGGAAAGTGTCAGGGTGCTATTCTGTTCTAAACCAATTTAGCTATTCCATATTTTCAATCCTTGAGTTTAGGGACAGAGAAGGACACTCGTGGCAATTATCAGTGTGCTATTCTGTGCTAAATCTTCTTTGTAGGGAGGGACAGAGTAGGACAGTGAGGGAAAGTGTCAGTGTGCTATTCTGTTCTAAACCAATTTTGCTGTTCCATATTTTCAATCCTTGAGTTTAGGGACAGAGAAGGACACTCGTGGCAATTATCAGTGTGCTATTCTGTGCTAAATCTTGTTTGTAGGGAGGGACAGAGTAGGACAGTGAGGGAAAGTGTCAGTGTGCTATTCTGTTCTAAACCAATTTTGCTGTTCCATATTTTCAATCCTTGAGTTTAGGGACAGAGAAGGACACTCGTGGCAATTATCAGTGTGCTTTTCTGTGCTAAATCTTCTTTGTAGGGAGGGACAGAGTAGGACAGTGAGGGAAAGTGTCAGTGTGCTATTCTGTTCTAAACCAATTTTGCTGTTCCATATTTTCAATCCTTGAGTTTAGGGACAGAGAAGGAAACTCGTGGCAATTATCAGTGTGCTATTCTGTGCTAAATCTTGTTTGTAGGGAGGGACAGAGTAGGACAGTGAGGGAAAGTGTCAGTGTGCTATTCTGTTCTAAACCAATTTTGCTGTTCCATATTTTCAATCCTTGAGTTTAGGGACAGAGAAGGACACTCGTGGCAATTATCAGTGTGCTATTCTGTGCTAAATCTTGTTTGTAGGGAGGGACAGAGTAGGACAGTGAGGGAAAGCGTCAGTGTGCTATTCTGTTCTAAACCAATTTTGCTGTTCCATATTTTCAATCCCTGAGTTTAGGGACAGAGAAGGACACTCGTGGCAATTATCAGTGTGCTATTCTGTGCTAAATCTTGTTTGTAGGGAGGGACAGAGTAGGACAGTGAGGGAAAGTGTCAGTGTGCTATTCTGTTCTAAACCAATTTTGCTGTTCCATATTTTCAATCCTTGAGTTTAGGGACAGAGAAGGGCACTCGTGGCAATTATCAGTGTGCTATTCTGTGCTAAATCTTCTTTGTAGGGAGGGACAGAGTAGGACAGTGAGGGAAAGTGTCAGTGTGCTATTCTGTTCTAAACCAATTTTGCTGTTCCATATTTTCAATCCTTGAGTTTAGGGACAGAGAAGGACACTCGTGGCAATTATCAGTGTGCTATTCTGTGCTAAATCTTGTTTGTAGGGAGGGACAGAGTAGGACAGTGAGGGAAAGTGTCAGTGTGCTATTCTGTTCTAAACCAATTTTGCTGTTCCATATTTTCAATCCTTGAGTTTAGGGACAGAGAAGGACACTCGTGGCAATTATCAGTGTGCTATTCTGTGCTAAATCTTGTTTGTAGGGAGGGACAGAGTAGGACAGTGAGGGAAAGTGTCAGTGTGCTATTCTGTTCTAAACCAATTTTGCTGTTCCATATTTTCAATCCTTGAGTTTAGGGACAGAGAAGGACACTCGTGGCAATTATCAGTGTGCTATTCTGTGCTAAATCTTGTTTGCAGGGAGGGACAGAGTAGGACAGTGAGGGAAAGTGTCAGTGTGCTATTCTGTTCTAAACCAATTTTGCTGTTCCATATTTTCAATCCTTGAGTTTAGGGACAGAGAAGGACACTCGTGGCAATTATCAGTGTGCTATTCTGTGCTAAATCTTGTTTGTAGGGAGGGACAGATTAGGACAGTGAGGGAAAGTGTCAGTGTGCTATTCTGTTCTAAACCAATTTTGCTGTTCCATATTTTCAATCCTTGAGTTTAGGGACAGAGAAGGACACTCGTGGCAATTATCAGTGTGCTATTCTGTGCTAAATCTTGTTTGTAGGGAGGGACAGAGTAGGACAGTGAGGGAAAGTGTCAGTGTGCTATTCTGTTCTAAACCAATTTTGCTGTTCCATATTTTCAATCCTTGAGTTTAGGGACAGAGAAGGACACTCGTGGCAATTATCAGTGTGCTATTCTGTGCTAAATCTTCTTTGTAGGGAGGGACAGAGTAGGACAGTGAGGGAAAGTGTCAGTGTGCTATTCTGTTCTAAACCAATTTTGCTGTTCCATATTTTCAATCCTTGAGTTTAGGGACAGAGAAGGACACTCGTGGCAATTATCAGTGTGCTATTCTGTGCTAAATCTTCTTTGTAGGGAGGGACAGAGTAGGACAGTGAGGGAAAGTGTCAGTGTGCTATTCTGTTCTAAACCAATTTTGCTGTTCCATATTTTCAATCCTTGAGTTTAGGGACAGAGAAGGACACTCGTGGCAATTATCAGTGTGCTATTCTGTGCTAAATCTTGTTTGTAGGGAGGGACAGAGTAGGACAGTGAGGGAAAGTGTCAGTGTGCTATTCTGTTCTAAATCAATTTTGCTGTTCCATATTTTCAATCCTTGAGTTTAGGGACAGAGAAGGACACTCGTGGCAATTATCAGTGTGCTATTCTGTGCTAAATCTTGTTTGTAGGGAGGGACAGAGTAGGACAGTGAGGGAAAGTGTCCTATTCTGTTCTAAACCAATTTTGCTGAACCATATTTTCAATCCTTGAGTTTAGGGACAGAGAGGTACAGTGAGTGAAACTGACAGTGTGCTATTCTGTTCTAAACCAATTTTGCTGTTCCATATTTCAAATCCTTGAGTTTAGGGACAGAGAAGGATAGGCAGGGGACAGTGTCAGTGTCATTGTTGCTAAGCCTCCTGCACAGTATACACCTGAAGGTAGCCCTTATTGCTCTTTTTCCCATCTCCCTCTTGGCCATCCATTAAAATGTCTGGAAGGCAAACAAGGAGAGGCAGACAGTCAGGAGGCATAAAAAGAGGGCAAGCAGGCTCTGTGTCTGGGGGCAACAGTGCTGGTCGTGGACGCGGTGCATTGTCATCAGCACATGGCCATGGGACACGCTTGTCCTTCTTTTCGGCAGCTGGACATGTTGAGCCACATCATGCCGAAGACTTGGTAGAGTGGATGACCAAGCCCACCTCATCCTCCTCATCCTCTCTCACCCAGGCTCAGGGTACTGGCAAAGCAGCTGCCAAAGCGTCCTCTTCTCTGGTATCATTATCTTCATTAGTCAATCCTTCCCTAGACCCACCATGTCCTCCTCCTGAGGAGTCCCCCGAACTGTTTGAGCACAGTGTTGGGTACATGCTCCAGGAGGATGCCCAGCGTTTGGAAGGATCTGATGATGATACCCAGCTAGAGGAAGGCAGCAGCGTGAGAGCAGACAGAGGGGATGCTCAAGAAGGACACCAATCTGGCAGTCATGCTCCAGCAGCTACAGCATACTGCCAGATTGGCTCCAGTGATGAGGAGGGAGGGGATGATGAGGTCACTGACTCCACGTGGGTGCCTAATAGGAGAGAGGAGGAGGAGGAGGAGGATGAGAAGGAGGCACATCTCCAACGAGGCAGGATGCCCTTGAGTGGCCAGCGTATGGGCAGCACACCGACGGAATCACACCGCAGAGCTCCGCCTGTGCAGGGCGCTGCCTCTGCCCGTCATTCAAAAAGTTCTTTGGTGTGGGCCTTTTTTGAGGCGAGTGCATCAGATCGCACAGCTGCTGTTTGCAACATATGTCTCAAGCGTATATCGCGTGGCCAAAACATCAGCCGCTTGGGCACCACATGCTTGATCAGACATATGTTGACCTGCCATGCAGCTCGTTGGCAAGCCTACCTTAAAGACCCACACCAAAGAACAAAGCTGACCTCTTCTTGCACCGCATCAGCTGGGATCTCCAATAGTGATGAGCCGAACACCCCCGGGTTCGGTTCGCACCAGAACCCGCGAACGGACCGAAAGTTCGAACGAACATTAGAACCCTATTAAATACAATGGATGCGAACGTTCGAATTCTAAAGTGCTAATTATAACAACTATTATGCATGTTATTGTCCTAAAAAGGGTTTGGGAACCCGGGTTCTGCACCAGGGGACATGTATCAATGCAAAAAGAAGTTTTAAAAACGGTCGTTTTTCGGGAGCAGTCATTTTAATGATGCATAAAGTGAAAAAAAAAAGTCAAATATTCCTTTAAATATCGTACCTGGGGGGTGTCTAAAGTATGCCTGTGAAGTGCCACGTGTTTCCCGTGTTTAGAACTGTCCCTGCACAAAATAACATTTCTAAAGGGAAAAAAGTCATTTAAAACTGCTTGCGGCTTTAATGCAATGTCTGGTCCCGGTAATATGGATGAAAATCTTTAGGAAAAATGGCATAGCTACCCCATCAACACCCCCCCCCCTACCCCAGCCCATTACCAGCCCCTTTGGGTCTTGTATGGATATTAAGGGGAACCCCGCACATAAAATAAAAAAGGCCCTATATACTCTGAACAGCCGTATACAGGCGGTGCATACAAGACAGGGACTGTAGGTTTGTTCTTATGTAGAATGTGTTTGTAATTTTGAACAGGTACATTGTTGAAGTGTAGCTCCAGCCCAAAAATCTATTTTTAAACTTTTTGGGAAACATAGGTAAGGGTTATCACCCCTGTAACATTTGTTTTGCTGTCTGTGCCCCTGTTCAGAACATTTCACCTCACTTTCCGTCCCAATGACAACTGTTTTTGAAATGTGGTGTTTTTCTTGAAACAAGGATTGCTGATAAAGCATCAGTACAGATGAGACCCCTTTCTCCCATATTTATTCTTACAGAAGAGAATTTTCCTTTCTAGGGGTAGATTTCCTCTCACTTCCTGTTGTCTTCTTTCGTTTGCAAGTAGGAGTCGTTTGTAAGTTGGATGTTTGAAAGTAGGGACCTGCCGTATATACTCTGCAGAAATAGGCCCCTTAGTTGTTGGTGTTGGCACAACACTGTAAGCACTCAGTTACTCTTGGTTGGTGCTGGAACGCCCTGCTGTCAACTATTATATCAGGAATTTTAATTACATATAATTGTTGAACAGTGGTAGTAAAAATTGGGGCTTTGATGGTGGTGCTGGTGCCACAACACTGTAAGCCCTGACAGTTACTCTTGGTGGGTGCAGCAATGGGCCCTGCTGTGAATTATTAGATCAAGAATTGTAACTACATGCCCCTTTTGAACAGGGGCTGAAAAATTGGGCCTTTCGTGGTGGTGGTGGTGGTGGCGTTGCCACAAGACTGTAAGCCCTCAGAGTTACTCTTGGTGGGTGCAGCAATGGACCCTGCTGTGAATTATTAGATCAAGAATTGTAATTGCATGCCCCTGTTGAACAGGGGCTGAAAAATTGGGCCTTAGGCACTGGTGGCACAACACTACAACCCCTCACAGATACTGTACTTGGAGCACAGCAATGAGCCCTGTTGCAAAGTATTGCTTCAAAAATTGTAATGACACGCCCCTGTTAAACAGGGGCTGAAAAATTGGGCCTTAGGCACTGGTGCCACAACACTCCAACCCCTCACAGATACTGTACTTGGAGCACAGCAATGAGCCCTATGGCAAATTATTGCTAAAAAAATTGTAATTACACGCCCCTGTAAAACAGGGGCTGAAAAATTGGGCCTTAGCCACTGGTGGCGGCACCCATAAACAAAAATGATCTTCCAAGCTATCATCATCAATCGTATCATTGAGGACTCGGAGGAGGAGGATAGCCAGTCAACATAACAGCACAGGCACTCAGCATCAGCATCAGTCTTGAAGGGATGTGACATGTTAAAATCAATTAGTCTGTTATATCAGCATCAGGTGTGTGGTAGCTGGTGGTGATCCAAGACTGGTTCATCTTGATGAAAGTCAGTCGATCAACCGAGTCGGTGGACAGGCGCACCCTGTGATCCGTGACAAATCCTCCAGCAGCACTGAATGTGCGTTCCGAAAGAACGCTGGATGCAGGACAGGCCAGTAGCTCAATTGCATACTGTGCAAGCTCTGGCCAGTGATCCATCCTCAAGACCCAGTAAGGCAGAGGATTTTCGGTGGGGAAGGTGTCCAAGTCTGACCTTGCCCCTAGATATTCCTGCACCATGTTTATCAGACGCTGGCGATGGTTGCTGGAACCGATCATACTTTGGGGCTGCGGACTAAAGAATTGTCTGAACGCATCGGTCAGACGGCCACCTTCCCCACCGCTCCTTTTTTGACTGGCCGAAGCCTCAGCAACTCGTTGTCCAGGACCAGGAGTTTGTAACCTCCCAGTCTCTGGGAACGCGTTGCACAGACCTTTCTGCAAGGCCTCCCGGAGTTGTCTCATCCTCTGCTCCCTCTGCGACGGTAACATAAGGTCCGCAACCTTACCCTTGTACCGTGGATCAAGGAGAGTGGCCAGCCAGTAATGGTCCCTCTCCTTGATCCGAAGAATACGAGGATCCTTCCGCAGACTTTGCAGGATCAGGGAGGCCATGCAGCGTAGGTTTGCTGAGGCATTCGCTCCGGAGTCCTCTGGGTCACTAAGGACGACATGATCCGCAGCCACCTCCTCCCAGCCACGTACAAGTCCACTGGTTTCTTGGGACTGTAAATCATCCCTAAAAGACTGCTGCTGATGATGCTGAGTGCCAGCCTCCACCTCCATGCTGACACAATCCTCCTCCTCCTCCTCCTCCTCTTCCTGTGCGATGGGTGGGACAGAAGGAACACTGTCTGGGTAAAGGGGGCCTTGAGAGGCAAGGAAGTCCTCCTCTTCCTGCCTCTGTTCTGCCTCAAGTGCCCTGTCCATTATTCCACGCAGCGTGTGCTCCAACAGGTGGACAAGAGGTACAGTGTCACTGATGCATGCACTGTCACTGCTCACCATCCTCGTGGCCTCCTCAAATGGTGCCAGGACAGTGCATGCATCCCTGATCATGCCCCACTGGCGTGGAGAAAAAAAACCAAGCTCCCCTGACCCTGTCCTGGTGCCGTAGTCGCACAGGTACTCATTGATGGCCCTCTGCTGCGTGTGCAGCCGCTGCAGCATGGCCAACGTTGAGTTCCACCTGGTGGGCATGTCACATATAAGGCGGTTCTTGGGCAGGTTCAACTCCTTTTGCAGCTCAGCCAGGCGAGCACTGGCATTATAAGATCTGCAGAAATGCACACAGACTTTCCTGGCCTGCCTCAGGACATCCTGTAAGCCCGGGTACCTGCCCAAGAACCGCTGCACCACCAGGTTAAGGACGTGAGCCACACAGGGCACATGGGTCAGTTGTCCCTGTTGGAGGGCGGAGAGGAGGTTGGTGCCATTGTCGCAAACCACCATTCCTGGCTTAAGCTGGCGTGGCGTCAACCACCTCTCGGCCTGGCCCTGCAGAGCAGACAGGACCTCTGCCCCAGTGTGGCTTCTGTCCCCCAAACACACCAGCGCAAGCACGGCATGGCATCTTTTTGCCTGCGTACTTGCGTAGCCCCGTGAACGGCTACGGAGCACCGCTGGTTCATAGGACAAACCACAGGAAGAGGCCATGGAGGAAGAAGAAGAGGAGGGGGTGGAGGAGAGAGGTGTGTCACAACCAGTAGTAGCATTTTGGAGGCGTGGCGGTGGGACAACCTCCAACACTACTGCACCTTGTCCTGCATCCTTCCCAGCTGCCAAAAGAGTGACCCAATGGGCCGTGAAAGAAAGGTAACGTCCCTGTCCATGCCTGCTGGACCATGAGTCAGCGGTAATATGCACCTTACCGCTGACCGCCCTGTCCAGCGAGGCCAAGACATTGCCTTCCACATGCCGGTAGAGAGCCGGAATAGCCTTCCGTGAGAAAAAGTGGCGTTTGGGAACCTGCCACTGAGGAACCGCACATTGCACAAACTCACGGAAGGGGGCCGAGTCTACCAACTGAAAAGGCAGCAGTTGAAGCGCTAGCAATTTAGCCAAGCTAGCATTCAACCGCTGGGCATGTGGATGGCTGGGAGTGAACTTCTTTCGACGGTCCAGCAGCTGGGGCAGGGAAATTTGCCTGCTAGAATCGGACGTCGGTGTACTGCTAGCAGAGTGGCCGCAAGTACTTGGCTGTGACACACCTAATTCTACACCTTCATTCCTCTCAGTGCATGTTTCAGAGAGGACTGAAGTTATAGTGGGGTTGGAGATCCCAGCTGATGCGGTGCAAGGAGAGGTCCGCTTTGTTCTTTGGTGTGGGTCTTTGAGGTAGGCTTGCCAACGAGCTGCATGGCAGGTCAACATATGTCTGGTCAGGCATGTGGTACCCAAGCGGGTGATGTTTTGGCCACGCGATATACGCTTGAGACATATGTTGCAAACAGCAGCTGTGCGATCTGATGCACTAGCCTCAAAAAAGGCCCACACCAAAGAACTTTTTGAATGACGGGCAGAGGCAGCGCCCTGCACAGGCGGAGCTCTGCGGTGTGATTCCGTCGGTGTACTGCCCTTACGCTGGCCACCAAAGGGCATCCTGCCTCGATGGAGATGTGCCTCCTCCTCATCCTCCTCCTCCTCCTCTCTCCTATTAGGCACCCACGTGGAGTCAGTGACCTCATCATCACCTCCCTCCTCATCACTGGAGCCAATCTGGCAGTATGCTGCAGCTGCTGGAACATGACTGCCAGATTGGTGTCCTTCTTGAGCATCCCCTCTGTCTGCTCTCACGCTACTGCCTTCCTCTAGCTGGGTTTCATCGTCAGACCCTTCGAAACGCTGGGCATCCTCCTGGAGCATGTACCCAACACTGTGCTGAAACAGTTCGGGGGACTCCTCAGGAGGAGGACATGGTGGGTCTAGGGAAGGAGTGACTGATGATGAGTCTGACATTGATACCAGGGAAGAGGACGCTTTGGCAGCTGCTTTTCCAGTACCCTGAGCCTGGGTGAGAGAGGATGAGGAGGAGGAGGAGGGCTTGGTCATCCACTCTACCAAGTCTTCGGCATGATGTGGCTCAACATGTCCAGCTGCCGAAAAGAAGGACAAGCGTGTCCCATGGCCATGTGCTGATGACAATGCACTGCGTCCACGACCAGCACTGTTGCCCCCAGACACAGAGCCTGCTTGCCCTCTTTTATTGCCTCCTGACTGTCTGCCTCTCCTTGTTTGCCTTCCAGACATTCTAATAGATGGCCTGCAGGGAGATGGGAAAAAAGCAATAAGGGCTACCTTCAGGTGTCCTTCTCTGTCCCTTGAAACAAGGACTTTGACAGTGAAAGAAACTGACACTCTCCCTACCTACAGTTTTCTGTCCCTAGAAAAAATGTTTTTTTTAAGCACAATTTAGCACAAGGAGAATTCACTCACTGTCCTTCCAGGTCCCTGGAAACAAGGACTTTCACAGTGAAAGAAACTGACACTCTCCCTACCTACAGTTTTCTGTCCCTAGAAAAAATGTTTTTTTTAAGCACAATTTAGCACAAGGAGAATTCACTCACTGTCCTTCCAGGTCCCTGGAAACAAGGACTTTGACAGTGAAAGAAACTGACACTCTCCCTACCTACAGTTTTCTGTCCCTAGAAAAAATGTTTTTTTTAAGCACAATTTAGCACAAGGAGAATTCACTCACTGTCCTTCCAGGTCCCTGGAAACAAGGACTTTCACAGTGAAAGAAACTGACACTCTCCCTACCTACAGTTTTCTGTCCCTAGAAAAAATGTTTTTTTTAAGCACAATTTAGCACAAGGAGAATTCACTCACTGTCCTTCCAGGTCCCTGGAAACAAGGACTTTCACAGTGAAAGAAACTGACACTCTCCCTACCTACAGTTTTCTGTCCCTAGAAAAAATGTTTTTTTTTAAGCACAATTTAGCACAAGGAGAATTCACTCACTGTCCTTCCAGGTCCCTGGAAACAAGGACTTTGACAGTGAAAGAAACTGACACTCTCCCTACCTACAGTTTTCTGTCCCTAGAAAAAATGTTTTTTTTAAGCACAATTTAGCACAAGGAGAATTCACTCACTGTCCTTCCAGGTCCCTGGAAACAAGGACTTTGACAGTGAAAGAAACTGACACTCTCCCTACCTACAGTTTTCTGTCCCTAGAAAAAATGTTTTTTTTAAGCACAATTTAGCACAAGGAGAATTCACTCACTGTCCTTCCAGGTCCCTGGAAACAAGGACTTTGACAGTGAAAGAAACTGACACTCTCCCTACCTACAGTTTTCTGTCCCTAGAAAAAATGTTTTTTTTAAGCACAATTTAGCACAAGGAGAATTCACTCACTGTCCTTCCAGGTCCCTGGAAACAAGGACTTTGACAGTGAAAGAAACTGACACTCTCCCTACCTACAGTTTTCTGTCCCTAGAAAAAATGGTTTTTTTAAGCACAATTTAGCACAAGGAGAATTCACTCACTGTCCTTCCAGGTCCCTGGAAACAAGGACTTTGACAGTGAAAGAAACTGACACTCTCCCTACCTACAGTTTTCTGTCCCTAGAAAAAATGTTTTTTTTAAGCACAATTTAGCACAAGGAGAATTCACTCACTGTCCTTCCAGGTCCCTGGAAACAAGGACTTTGACAGTGAAAGAAACTGACACTCTCCCTACCTACAGTTTTCTGTCCCTAGAAAAAATGTTTTTTTTAAGCACAATTTAGCACAAGGAGAATTCACTCATTGTCCTTCCAGGTCCCTGGAAACAAGGACTTTGACAGTGAAAGAAACTGACACTCTCCCTACCTACAGTTTTCTGTCCCTAGAAAAAATGTTTTTTTTTAAGCACAATTTAGCACAAGGAGAATTCACTCACTGTCCTTCCAGGTCCCTGGAAACAAGGACTTTGACAGTGAAAGAAACTGACACTCTCCCTACCTACAGTTTTCTGTCCCTAGAAAAAATGTTTTTTTTAAGCACAATTTAGCACAAGGAGAATTCACTCACTGTCCTTCCAGGTCCCTGGAAACAAGGACTTTGACAGTGAAAGAAACTGACACTCTCCCTACCTACAGTTTTCTGTCCCTAGAAAAAATGTTTTTTTTAAGCACAATTTAGCACAAGGAGAATTCACTCACTGTCCTTCCAGGTCCCTGGAAACAAGGACTTTCACAGTGAAAGAAACTGACACTCTCCCTACCTACAGTTTTCTGTCCCTAGAAAAAATGTTTTTTTTAAGCACAATTTAGCACAAGGAGAATTCACTCACTGTCCTTCCAGGTCCCTGGAAACAAGGACTTTCACAGTGAAAGAAACTGACACTCTCCCTACCTACAGTTTTCTGTCCCTAGAAAAAATGTTTTTTTTAAGCACAATTTAGCACAAGGAGAATTCACTCACTGTCCTTCCAGGTCCCTGGAAACAAGGACTTTGACAGTGAAAGAAACTGACACTCTCCCTACCTACAGTTTTCTGTCCCTAGAAAAAATGTTTTTTTTAAGCACAATTTAGCACAAGGAGAATTCACTCACTGTCCTTCCAGGTCCCTGGAAACAAGGACTTTGACAGTGAAAGAAACTGACACTCTCCCTACCTACAGTTTTCTGTCCCTAGAAAAAATGTTTTTTTTAAGCACAATTTAGCACAAGGAGAATTCACTCACTGTCCTTCCAGGTCCCTGGAAACAAGGACTTTGACAGTGAAAGAAACTGACACTCTCCCTACCTACAGTTTTCTGTCCCTAGAAAAAATGTTTTTTTTAAGCACAATTTAGCACAAGGAGAATTCACTCACTGTCCTTCCAGGTCCCTGGAAACAAGGACTTTGACAGTGAAAGAAACTGACACTCTCCCTACCTACAGTTTTCTGTCCCTAGAAAAAATGTTTTTTTTAAGCACAATTTAGCACAAGGAGAATTCACTCACTGTCCTTCCAGGTCCCTGGAAACAAGGACTTTCACAGTGAAAGAAACTGACACTCTCCCTACCTACAGTTTTCTGTCCCTAGAAAAAAATTTTTTTTAAGCACAATTTAGCACAAGGAGAATTCACTCACTGTCCTTCCAGGTCCCTGGAAACAAGGACTTTGACAGTGAAAGAAACTGACACTCTCCCTACCTACAGTTTTCTGTCCCTAGAAAAAATGTTTTTTTTAAGCACAATTTAGCACAAGGAGAATTCACTCACTGTCCTTCCAGGTCCCTGGAAACAAGGACTTTCACAGTGAAAGAAACTGACACTCTCCCTACCTACAGTTTTCTGTCCCTAGAAAAAATGTTTTTTTTAAGCACAATTTAGCACAAGGAGAATTCACTCACTGTCCTTCCAGGTCCCTGGAAACAAGGACTTTGACAGTGAAAGAAACTGACACTCTCCCTACCTACAGTTTTCTGTCCCTAGAAAAAATGTTTTTTTTAAGCACAATTTAGCACAAGGAGAATTCACTCACTGTCCTTCCAGGTCCCTGGAAACAAGGACTTTCACAGTGAAAGAAACTGACACTCTCCCTACCTACAGTTTTCTGTCCCTAGAAAAAATGTTTTTTTTAAGCACAATTTAGCACAAGGAGAATTCACTCACTGTCCTTCCAGGTCCCTGGAAACAAGGACTTTGACAGTGAAAGAAACTGACACTCTCCCTACCTACAGTTTTCTGTCCCTAGAAAAAATGTTTTTTTTAAGCACAATTTAGCACAAGGAGAATTCACTCACTGTCCTTCCAGGTCCCTGGAAACAAGGACTTTGACAGTGAAAGAAACTGACACTCTCCCTACCTACAGTTTTCTGTCCCTAGAAAAAATGTTTTTTTTAAGCACAATATAGCACAAGCACAAAACACACTGACACTCTCCCTACCTATCCTTCTCTTTCCCTAAACTAAAGGAATCCAGGTTAAGCAAGAAAGAAATAAAAGTCACTGTCCCTGCCTATGCTGCTCTATCCCTGCTCCGGAACACACTACACTAGGCCGCCGTGCTGGCGGCCTTTTATAGTGTGGGGCGTGTACTAAACACCCTCAGCAATAATTGGCCACAGGCATCCTGCCTGTGGCCAATCATTGCTCTCCTCGCTGCCGGCGCTGTGATTGGCCAAGCATGCGGGGTCACAGTGCATGCTTGGCCAATCACAGCGCCTGGATGACACTGCGATGGCGTAGTGCATTGTGGGCCGTTCGCGTCACTCGAATTTGGCGCGAACGGCCCAAATCGTTCGATCTTCGTCGAACGATCGAACAGCCGATGTTCGAGTCGAACGTATGTTCGACTCGAACACGAAGCTCATCCCTAATCTCCAACCCCACTATACCTTCACTCCTCTCTGAAACCTGCTCTGAGAGGAATGAAGGTGTAGAATTAGGTGTGTCACAGGCAAGTACTTGCGGGCACTCTGCTAGCAGTACACCAACGTCCGATTCTAGCAGGCAAATTTCCCTGCCCCAGCTGCTGGACCGTCGAAAGAAGTTCACTCCCAGCCATCCACATGCCCAGCGGTTGAATGCTAGCTTGGCTAAATTGCTAGTGCTTCAACTGCTGCCTTTTCAGTTGGTAGACTCGGCCCCCTTCCGTGAGTTTGTGCAATGTGCGGTTCCTCAGTGGCAGGTTCCCAAACGCCACTTTTTTGCACGGAAGGCGATTCCGGCTCTCTACAGGCATGTGGAAGGCAATGTCTTGGCCTCCCTGGACAGGGCGGTCAGCGGTAAGGTGCATATTACCGCTGACTCATGGTCCAGCAGGTATGGACAGGGACGTTACCTTTCTTTCACGGCCCATTGGGTCACTCTTTTGGCAGCTGGGAAGGATGCAGGACAAGGTGCAGTAGTGTTGGAGGTTGTTCCACCGCCACGCCTCCAAAATGCTACTACTGGTTGTGACACACCTCTCTCCTCCACCCCCTCCTCTTCTTCTTCCTCCATGGCCTCTTCCTGTGGTTTGTCCTCGGAACCAGCGGTGCTCCGTAGGCGTTCAAGGGGCTACGCAAGTACGCAGGCAAAAAGATGCCATGCCGTGCTTGCGCTGGTGTGTTTGGGTGACAGGAGCCACACTGGGGCAGAGGTCCTGTCTGCTCTGCAGGGGCAGGCCGAGAGGTGGTTGACGCCACGCCAGCTTAAGCCAGGAATGGTGGTTTGCGACAATGGCACCAACCTCCTCTCCGCCCTCCGACAGGGACAACTGACCCATGTGCCCTGTATGGCTCACGTCCTTAACCTGGTGGTGCAGCGGTTCTTGGGCAGGTACCCGGGCTTACAGGATGTCCTGAGGCAGGCCAGGAAAGTCTGTGTGCATTTCCGCAGATCTTATAATGCCAGTGCTCGCCTGGCTGAGCTGCAAAAGGAGTTGAACCTGCCCAAGAACCGCCTTATATGTGACATGCCCACCAGGTGGAACTCAACGTTGGCCATGCTGCAGCGGCTGCACACGCAGCAGAGGGCCATCAATGAGTACCTGTGTGACTATGGCACCAGGACAGGGTCAGGGGAGCTCGGGTTTTTTTCACCACGCCAGTGGGGCATGATCAGGGATGCATGCACTGTCCTGGCACCACTGTCCTGGAGGCCACGAGGATGGTGAGCAGTGACAGTGCATGCATCAGTGACACTGTACCTCTTGTCCACCTGTTGGAGCACACGCTGCGTGGAATAATGGACAGGGCACTTGAGGCAGAACAGAGGCAGGAAGAGGAGGACTTCCTTGCCTCTCAAGGCCCCCTTTACCCAGACAGTGTTCCTTCTGTCCCACCCATCGCACAGGAAGAGGAGGAGGAGGAGGAGGAGGAGGAGGAGGATTGTGTCAGCATGGAGGTGGAGGCTGGCACTCAGCATCATCAGCAGCAGTCTTTTAGGGATGATTTACAGTCCCAAGAAACCAGTGGACTTGTACGTGGCTGGGAGGAGGTGGCTGCGGATCATGTCGTCCTTAGTGACCCAGAGGACTCCGGACTGAATGCCTCAGCTAACCTACGCTGCATGGCCTCTCTGATCCTGCAAAGTCTGCGGAAGGATCTTCGTATTCTTCGGATCAAGGAGAGGGACCATTACTGGCTGGCCACTCTCCTTGATCCACGGTACAAGGGTAAGGTTGCGGACCTTATCGTACCGTCGCAGAGGGAGCAGAGGATGAGACAACTCCGGGAGGCCTTGCAGAAAGGTCTGTGCAACGCGTTCCCAGAGACTGGGAGGTTACAAACTCCTGGTCCTGGACAACGAGTTGCTGAGGCTTCGGGCAGTCAAAGAAGGAGCGGTGGGGAAGGTGGCCGTCTGACCGATGCGTTCAGACAATTCTTTAGTCCGCAGCCCCAAAGTATGATCGGTTCCAGCAACCATCGCCAGCGTCTGATATACATGGTCCAGGAATACCTAGGGGCAAGGTCAGACTTGGACACCTTCCCCACCGAAAATCCTCTGGCTTACTGGGTCTTGAGGATGGATCACTGGCCAGAGCTTGCACAGTATGCAATTGAGCTACTGGCCTGTCCTGCATCCAGCGTTCTTTCAGAACGCACATTCAGTGCTGCTGGAGGATTTGTCACGGATCACAGGGTGCGCCTGTCCACCGACTCGGTTGATCGACTGACTTTCATCAAGATGAACCAGTCTTGGATCACCACCAGCTACCACACACCAGATGCTGATATAACAGACTAATTGATTTTAAAATGTCACATCCCTTCAAGACTGATGCTGATGCTGAGTGCCTGTGCTGTTATGTTGACTGGCTATCCTCCTCCTCCTCCTCAATGATACGATTAATGATGATAGCTTGGAAGATCATTTTGGTTTATGGGTGACGCCACCAGTGGCTAAGGCCCAATTTTTCAGCCCCTGTTTAACAGGGGCGTGTAATTAAAATTTTTGATGCAATACTTTGCAACAGGCCTCATTGCTGTGCTCCAAGTACAGTATCTGTGAGGGGTTGCAGTGTTGTGCCACCAGTGCCTAAGGCCCAATTTTTCAGCCCCTGTTCAACAGGGGCATGCAATTATAATTATTGATCTAATAATTCACAGCAGGGCCCATTGCTGCGCCCACCAAGAGTAACTGTCAGGCCTTACAGTGTTGTGGCACCAGCACCACCATCACCACCACCACCACCAAAGGCCCAATTTTTCAGCCCCTGTTCAACAGGGGCATGCAATTATAATTATTGATCGAATAATTCACAGCAGGACCCATTGCTGCGCCCACCAAGAGTAACTGTCAGGCCTTACAGTGTTGTGGCACCAGCACCACCATCACCACCACCACCACCACCACCACCAAAGGCCCAATTTTTCAGCCCCTATTCAACAGGGGCATGCAATTATAATTATTGATCTAATAATTCACAGCAGGGCCCATTGCTGCGCCCACCAAGAGTAACTGTCAGGCCTTACAGTGTTGTGGCACCAGCACCACCATCACCACCACCACCACCACCACCACCAAAGGCCCAATTTTTCAGCCCCTATTCAACAGGGGCATGCAATTATAATTATTGATCTAATAATTCACAGCAGGGCCCATTGCTGCGCCCACCAAGAGTAACTGTCAGGCCTTACAGAGTTGTGGCACCAGCACCACCATCACCACCACCACCACCACCAAAGGCCCAATTTTTCAGCCCCTGTTCAACAGGGGCATGCAATTATAATTATTGTTCGAATAATTCACAGCAGGGCCCATTGCTGCGCCCAGCAAGAGTAACTGTCAGGCCTTACAGTGTTGTGGCACCAGCACCACCATCAAAGGCCCAATTTTTACTACCACTGATCAACAATTATATGTTATTACAATTCCTGATATAATAGTTGACAGCAGGGCGTTCCAGCACCCACCAAGAATAACTGTGAGTGCTTTCAGTGTTGTGCCAACACCAACACCTAAGGGGCCAATTTCTGCAGAGTATATACGGCAGGTCCCTACTTTCAAACATCCAACTTACAAACTACTACTACTTGCAAACGGAAGAAGACAACAGGAAGTGAGAGGAAATCTACCCCATGGAAGGAAAATTCTCTCCTGTAAGAATTAATATGGGAGAAAGGTGTCTCCTCTCTACTGATGCTTTATCACCAATCCTTGTTTCAATAAAAACACCACATTTCAAAAACAGTTGTCATTGGGACGCAAAGTGAGGTGAAATGTTCTGAACAGGGGCACAGACAGCAAAAAAAATGTGACAGGGGTGATAACCGTTCCCTATGTTTTCCAAAAAGCTAAAAAAAAAGGAATTTGGCATGGAGCTACACTTAAACAATGCAGCTGTTCAAAATTACAAACAGATTCTACATAAGAACAAACCTACAGTCCCTGTCTTGTATGCACCGCCTGTATACGGCTGTTCAGAGTATATAGGGCCTTTTTTATTTTGTGTGCGGGGTTCCCCTTAATATCCATACAAGACCCAAAGGGGCTGGTAATGGGCTGGGGTAAGGGGGGGGGGGGTTGATGGGGTAGCTATGCCATTTTTCATAAAGATTTTCATCCATATTACCGGGAACAGACATTGCATTAAAGCAACAAGCAGTTTTAAATGGCTTTTTTTCCTTTAGAAATGTTATTTTGTGCAGGGACAGTTCTAAACACGGGAAACACGTGGCACTTCACAGGCATACTTTAGACACCCCCCAGGTACAATATTTAAAGGAATATTTGACTTTTTTTTTTCACTTTATGCATCATTAAAATGACTGCTCCCGGAAAACGTCCGTTTTTAAAACTTCTTTTTGCATTGATACATGTCCCCTGGTGCAGAACCCGGGTTCCCAATCTCTGTTTCGGACAATAACATGGATAATAGTCGTTATAATTAGCACTTTAGAATCCGAACGTTCGCATCCATTGTATTTAATAGGGTTCTAATGTTCGTGCGAACTTTAGGTCCGTTCGCGGGTTCTGGTGCGAACCGAACCCGGGGGTGTTCGGCTCATCACTAGCCTTCATTGTCAGTGTAAACACCAAACATTGATTAGTTCACTCAGCACCACATTTACATAATGAAGCCACAATTATTTATTATGTAAAAATACCTTTATTTCTTTTTTTAGGTGGGCAACTTCCTTAGAAATGTGGATGTTCCCTTAATTTCGGGTGTATTAAAACGCATGACCAGCCATGCATAAACAAACTATATTCGTCAAAATTTTGAAAAAGCTAAACATGTGCTAGTCATTAAAGGGTAAAAAAACAAAAATACTTATAAAACTCTGCAAGTAAAATTTTATTTGGTGTAAAAACATTAGACACGCCCAAGCACAGCCATGATATTTTGGAGCCTTTCCTCCACCCGCTTTGTATTTGCCCTGATCTCTAGCAAGTCTCCCTTAATTTTTTCGAGGTCACGACAGCAGACCATCAGGTATTGGATCAGGATCTGGGCACTGTGATGTGTCAACTTATTGGGGTCTTCGGCCAGAACTGCACCTAAATGTAAAAAGAAATATGTAGGATAGAATATGTAGGCCTACATCTATTTAACATGCATGTGTCTGGTTTCTCTCTGACCTGTGGTGGTGCCACTTTCCACTTCCACAACATCACATTCCTCTCCATCCTGGGGTTCTGTTATTGTCTCATCTGAGGTAGCTTTTCGAATCCCTAGGGAGATTGAAATAAAAGGAATAGTTTCATTAGTAGCGACTCAATTTTGCTAAAATAAGAAACATGATAAAATACTTTGTAATCATTCTTTTGAAGCATGCTCCATTTTAAATTTTACCCCCTGTGCCAACCGGGACAAATGATTGGATACATAGCCAAAACCAGAGCATATACATTTTGAACACAAATTTGACACATTGTAACACCCCAAAGTATCTACACAGGATCACCTGTGTGTGACACCCTCAAGCTTTTTGGCTTTAGGCCCACACTTGTACTACTGCGTTCAGATGTTTCATCAGCTGCTGAGCATTCACTCCCTTAACATTACCATGCATATCGTTTTTTCTAAAGAACAAATGTCCTTTGGATTAGCACCCAAAAAATAAGTGAGGCCCAAATTTACTCCCCCAAATAAACCAAAATACATGGGTGTTCACACTGGATGATCCTAAAACATCGTTTGAGGAACTGTACGGAGAAAGAGGTTTAATACGTCCGTTTACTGTGCGGACGAACCTGAAAGATGGTATCTTTCAGTGTACTATATGAAAGTTAAAAATACACGACAGAATACAAGAAAATAATATGTACCATGGAAACTAAAAAAAAATTACTTACTTTTTAATATAACTTTCTTGATTCTTTTATATTGGTCGGCCTCCCGCAACTTCAGATCTGACCATCGTTTTCTGAGCTGTTCCTTCGTTCTGCACACCCCAAATTTTTTGTGAAGACTTTTGACCACTTTGCCCATAATTCTGGACTTGACCAGATTAGGCCTTTTATACGGACCATGCTTGGCATCATAATCCTCCTTCTTTAAAATGGCGACCATCTCCACCATTTCCTCGAATGACATGTTGGATGCCTTATATCTCCTGGGTCTTGATTTGGGCTCCTCTGGAATTTCATCCTCTGTAGAGGTAATCTCAGCCACCTGTGTCTCCGCCATGTTTTGTTCAGCACTACGAGCGAGAAGGGGCGGGGAAAGTAAAATATCGAACGTCAGGGGCGGGGAAAGCGTGCAGAGTTTCACGCATGCGCTGTGTATATCAAGTGAAGATCCATGTCCGGGAAATACGTTCATTTGTCGGGAGAGGGAGTTAGCAACGAACGTCGTGACGAAGGTACCTAACAATTTTAATTTTTGAGGTTCATCAGACGAGGAGATTTGTGTGCTCAAAATATGTAGACAATGCACAGTTGAGGAATGTTGCCTGAAATATATATTTTTTTTGGTTTCTCGCTTTTACAGATATCATGAATGCTTTTAAAAACCCAGACTTCATGGGGGAGTTCATCGACAAATGGCAAGAGCTCCCTATATTATGGCAAACAAAAAGTGGCGCTAATAAAAATAAAGACGCCAGGAAAGCAGCACTGGAGAGCCTGCTTGCATTTGTGCAAACAAAGATACCCACAACAACTCTCCAAGATGTCAAAAACAAAATTGCGACCATCAGAGGGACATACAGGACCCAGAGGACTATGGTCCTGAGGTCCCAGAGGTCAGGTGCACCAGCAGATAAGGTTTATAAACCCAGTCTGTGGTACTACAGTAAGCTTGCTTTTCTGGATGACCAGCTGGAAGTGCGGGAATCTCTCTACACCCTTCCCCCCAGAGGTCAATCCAGCCTTCCTTGTACCCAACCCTCCAGCCTTCCCTGCAGCCAGTCCTCAAGCCTTCCTGTCAACCCTGCTCTTGCTTCCTCTGAGGATCCAGATCAGGGCCTTGAGGAGGCAGATTTTGAGATATGGAGCCAGGTAAAGTATTGATATCTATATTTATATCTTACAAAATTGTAGAATTTAAATGGATGTTAGTATTGTTAAAGGTATGTACACTTCTACCAATAAAGTTTGTGAAGAGCAAGATACAGTAGTGGCCTAATTTTATGTGCACAAGACAACAAAACCAGGATGCGGAATCAATGAAAATGACATAACTTTTGGCATTGATTTCAACAATGTCTAGAGGTGAACAATGTCTGTGAATGATGATGTGGCAAAATAAATAATGTCCCTTTCTTTTTTTACAGCCAGAGCAGAGCCAGGAAGAGGGTGATGTTGGGGATCAGGAGGAGGCAGGGCCCAGTGGCACCCAGGAGGAGGCTGGGCCCAGTGGCACCCAGGAGGAGGCTTGGCCCAGCACAAGAGCCCAGATGCCTCCCCTGGTAGTTAAACCACGAGGGCCAAGGAGAGGTAGGCAGGTGGAGGAGGAAACCAGGGCCTTCCTCAGAGAGGCAACAGCGGCCCTCAGAGAGGCACCCTCTGTTGATGAGGGATTTGCCGCAGTCCTCGCCCACAAACTAGGGCAAATGGAGTTGCAGCAAAAAATTTACAGTGAGACCCTGCTATTGAAAGTCATCAATAAGGGCGTGCTGGGTGAACTCACTAGGTACACGGACATAACGGAGGTTGTCCCTACTCCTCCACCTCCTCCTCCTCCTCCTACTACTCCTCCTGCCACAACCTCTCCTCCTGATCCCCAGCCTCCAAGGAAGAAACCAACCAAGGCTGCAGAGAAGGCTGGAGAGAAGGCTACAAGGAAGAGGAGAAAATAATGCCTGCTGTAGTACCACAGACTGGGGACATATAGGACTTATCTGCTGTGGCTCCTGACCTCTGGGAGCTCAAGACAAGATTGGGCTCCTTTTTTTTGGGGATCTAATCTCTATTTTGGTTTGGACATCTTGGATGGTTGTTGTGGGGTCAAAGGGATGCACAAATGCAAGCAGGCTCTCCAGTGCTGCCTTCCACTTTAATTTGTTAATGTTCTGAAATAAAAAAAAAATTTGTGCCCTTAAAAAACTTGACTATGTGATTTGTATTTCAAAAGAGAGCTTGCTAGGGAGCAGGCAGGGACATCTCAAATTATATTATTGTTATTATCAGGGGACACAAACCTCCCTGAGGCCAAATGAGACACATTTGGAAGGTTGTTGTGGTAACTTTACACAAGAATAATTTAAGCCAAAATAATAAAAAAAAGGCCACAAAAAAAAAAAAAACACAATAGTAAAATATAATTTAAAGAAAAAAGGAGAATTACATTATTTTATTATTAGTAGTATTATTTAGGAGGGAGGTGCGGCTTATAAATAATATTTTACAATCATTAGAGCAATTTGGAATTACTTTAGAAACAAGTTTGGCATAAAACTCTCAATGTCATTATCAAAAGAGGGTAATTTTAAAGCATTATCAAAAGAAGAACGGAATGTGCAGCATTAAAACGATGCTATTAATTCCACCGTGACGAATGTGCCATCTCCATTTCCAACATTAGCTTTACCAAAACGAGCGCTCCCGTCTCATAGTTGCTTCTGAGCATGCGCGTTTTTTTTCACGTCGTGAAAGCATACACACTATCGTTTTTCACGTCGCTAAAAAAAACGACATGAAAAACGACGTGAAAAAAGAGAGCATGTCCGGAATTTTTAATGGCCGTTTTTCACGTCGTTAAAAATGCTCTGGAGCATACACACGATCATTTTTCAGGGCCATTTTTTAAAATGGCAGTTTTAACGGCATGAAAAACGATCGTGTGTACGGGGCATAAAGGAAAAAAACTGCTTGCGGCTTTAATGTAATGTGGGGTCCCGGCAATATAGATGAAAATCATTTAAAAAAAACTGCATGGGTCCCCCCCCCCAGCCCATTACCAGGCCCTTTGGGTCTGGTATGGATATTAAGGGGAACCCCGCACCCAAAAAAAAAAAAAGGCGTTGGCCCCCCAGGCCCTATATACTCTGAACAGCAGTATACAGGCGGTCCCCGGGTTACAAACAAGATAGGGACTGTAGGTTTGTTCTTAAGTTGAATCTGTTTGTAATTTGTAACAGGTACATTTTTGAAGTGTAGCTCCAGCCAAAAAATCTATTTTTAAGCTTTTTGGATAACATAGGGAAGGGTTATCATCCCTGTAACATTTGTTTTGGTGTCTGTGCCCCTGTTCCGAAGATTTCACCTCACTTTCTGTCCCAATGACAATTGGATTTTGAAAATTTTGGGTTATTAGGGAAACAAGGATTGGGGATAAAGCATCAGTGGAGACACCTTTTTCCCATAATAACTCTTACAGGACAGAATTTCCCTTCCTAGGGGTAGATTTCCTCTCACTTCCTGTTGTCTCCCTCCGTTTGTAAGTAGGAGTCGTTTGTAGGGATGAGCTCGGTGTTCGAGTCGAACATTCATTCAACTCAAATATCGGCTGTTCGATCGTTCGACGAAGAGACAAATTCGAGTGACACGAACGGCCCACAATACACTGCGCCATTGCAGTGCAATCTCGGCACTGTGATTGGCCAAGCATGCACTGTGACCCCGCATGCTTGGCCAATCACAGCGCCGGCAGCGAGGAGAGCCATAATTGGCTACAGGCAGGATGCCTGTGGCCAATTATAGCTCAGGGGGGTTTAGTACACGCCCCACACTATAAAAGGCCGCCAGCGCGGCGGCCTTGTGTAGTGTGTTCTGGTTCAGGGAGAGAGAAGGATAGGCAGGGACAGTGTTAGTGATATTTGTTCATTTACCTTGTGTGTAGGGAGAGAGAAGGATAGGCAGGGACAGTGTCAGTGATATTCTGCTAAACCTTGTGTGCAGGGAGAGAGAAGGATAGGCAGGGGACAGTGTCAGTGATATTTTTGCTAAGCCTCCTGCACAGTATACACCTGAAGCTAGCCCTTATTGCTGTGTTTTCCTGTTGTGTAACACAGGCAGGCATCTGCAGCAGTTATAGCAGGCGTAGTGTGCTTCCTGCAAAATATACACCTGAAGCTAGCCCTTATTGCTGTGTTTTCCTGTTGTGTAACACAGGCAGGCATCTGCAGCACTTACAGCAGGCGTAGTGTGCTTCCTGCCAAATATACATCTGAAGCTAGGCCTTATTGCTGTGTTTTCCTGTTGTGTAACACAGGCAGGCATCTGCAGCAGTTATAGCAGGCGTAGTGTGCTTCCTGCAAAATATACACCTGAAGCTAGGCCTTATTGCTGTGTTTTCCTGTTGTGTAACACAGGCAGGCACCTGCAGCACTTACAGTGGGCGTAGTGTGCCTCCTGCACATTATACACCTGAAGCTACCCCTTATTGCTCGTAGTTTTTTTTCTTTTGTGTTACACTAACAGGCATCTGCAGCACTTTGTCAGGGAAGGCTTAACCCACTGGTGGCGCTGTCGGTCCTATGGATCGCAGTACTAGTGTCCACCAGCAGTTGTCCTCCCACAGCCTGTATCTTTGACAGAGGATCCCACCTGCTGGTGGTAATGCCTGATCCATGGGCCGTAGTACCGGCGTCCACCAGCGGGGGTATTCCGGCAGTGTGGGGCAGGCAGTACTTCCTTCGATCAGCTGTGACATGAGGGCAATTATAGCAGTCCTATAAATACCCGGCAAGCCCTTACATGCTCGCCTTGGTATCTTTCTCCTGGAGCCTTGACCTTGTAGCCTGTATCCGGACTTTGAGCCTGTACCTGTCCTTGAGCCTGTACCTGTCCTGTCCCGTCCCGTCCTGACCTGATCCCCATCCTGAGCCTATCCATCCGTCTTCTCCCTGCCTGGTTTTGTTCCCATTTCCCATCTGCCGACTCCCAGTGTATGACCTTGGCCTGGCTACGTTTATGCCCCTGGAACACTCCTCTGTCAATCTCCTGATCTGCTGTGTATGACCCCGGCCTGGCTTACCTTCAAGATTCTGGTACTGCCCTTTGCTGTATATATGATTTGTTGTTTGTGGGTTGTTTTGTTAGTTTGCACTGTTTGTATTTATCCATATCACCTTCTCAATAAACCCCATTATATTTCACTCTACATGCGTTTTGTTTATCTCTGTGCAGTCCACACAGTCTGGTCAATTAATTCCCTGATACACTTACAGCGGGCGTAGTGTGCTTCTTGCAAAATATACACCAGAAGCTAGCCCTTATTGCTGTGTTTTCCTGTTGTGTAACACAGGCAGGCATCTGCAGCAGTTATAGCAGGCGTAGTGTGCTTCCTGCAAAATATACACCTGAAGCTAGCCCTTATTGCTGTTTTTTCCTGTTGTGTAACACAGGCAGGCATCTGCAGCAGTTATAGCAGGCGTAGTGTGCTTCCTGCAAAATATACACCTGAAGCTAGGCCTTATTGCTGTGTTTTCCTGTTGTGTAACACAGGCAGGCATCTGCAGCACTTACAGCGGGCGTAGTGTGCCTCCTGCACATTATACACCTGAAGCTACCCCTTATTGCTCGTAGTTTTTTTTTTCTTTTGTGTTACACTAACAGGCATCTGCAGCACTTACAGCGGGCGTAGTGTGCTTCTTGCAAAATATACACCAGAAGCTAGCCCTTATTGCTGTGTTTTCCTGTTGTGTAACACAGGCAGGCATCTGCAGCACTTACAGCGGGCGTAGTGTGCCTCCTGCACATTATACACCTGAAGCTACCCCTTATTGCTCGTAGTTTTTTTTCTTTTGTGTTACACTAACAGGCATCTGCAGCACTTTTTCAGGGAAGGCTTTACCCACTGGTGGCGCTGTCGGTCCTATGGATCGCAGTACTAGTGTCCACCAGCAGTTGTCCTCTCGCAGCCTGTATCTTTGACAGAGGATCCCACCTGCTGGTGGTAATGCCTGATCCATGGGCCGTAGTACCAGCGTCCACCAGCGGGGGTATTCTGGCAGTGTGGGGCAGGCAGTACTTCCTTCGATCAGCTGTGACATGAGGGCAATTATAGCAGTCCTATAAATACCCGGCAAGCCCTTACATGCTCGCCTTGGTATCTTTCTCCTGGAGCCTTGACCTTGTAGCCTGTATCCAGACTTTGAGCCTGTACCTGTCCTTGAGCCTGTACCTGTCCTGTCCCGTTCCGTCCTGACCTGATCCCCATCCTGAGCCTATCCATCCATCTTCTCCCTGCCTGGTTTTGTTCCCTATTCCCATCTGCCGACTCCCCGTGTATGACCTTGGCCTGGCTATGTTTATGCCCCCGGAACACTCCTCTGTCAATCTCCTGATCTGCTGTGTATGACCCCGGCCTGGCCTACGTTCAAGATTCTGGTACTGCCCTTTGCTGTATATATGATTTGTTGTTTGTGGGTCGTTTTGTTAGTTTGCACTGTTTGTATTTATCCATATCACCTTCTCAATAAACCCCATTATATTTCACTCTACATGCGTTTTGGTTATCTCTGTGCAGTCCACACAGTCTGGTCAATTAATTCCCTGATACACTTACAGCGGGCGTAGTGTGCTTCTTGCAAAATATACACCAGAAGCTAGCCCTTATTGCTGTGTTTTCCTGTTGTGTAACACAGGCAGGCATCTGCAGCAGTTATAGCAGGCGTAGTGTGCTTCCTGCAAAATATACACCTGAAGCTAGCCCTTATTGCTGTTTTTTCCTGTTGTGTAACACAGGCAGGCATCTGCAGCAGTTATAGCAGGCGTAGTGTGCTTCCTGCAAAATATACACCTGAAGCTAGGCCTTATTGCTGTGTTTTCCTGTTGTGTAACACAGGCAGGCATCTGCAGCACATACAGCGGGCGTAGTGTGCCTCCTGCACATTATACACCTGAAGCTACCCCTTATTGCTCGTAGTTTTTTCTTTCTTTTGTGTTACACTAACAGGCATCTGCAGCACTTACAGTGGGCGTAGTGTGCTTCTTGCAAAATATACACCAGAAGCTAGCCCTTATTGCTGTGTTTTCCTGTTGTGTAACACAGGCAGGCATCTGCAGCAGTTATAGCAGGCGTAGTGTGCTTCCTGCAAAATATACACCTGAAGCTAGCCCCTATTGCTGTTTTTTCCTGTTGTGTAACACAGGCAGGCATCTGCAGCACTTACAACAGGCGTAGTGTGCCTCCTGCAAAATATATACCTGAAGCTAGCCCTTATTGCTGTTTTTTCCTGTTGTGTAATACAGGCAGGCATCTTCAGCACTTACATCAGGCGTAGTGTGCCTCCTGCAAAATAGACACCTGAAGCTAGGCCTTATTGCTGTGTTTTCCTGTTGTGTAACACAGGCAGGCATCTGCAGCACTTACAGCAGGCGTAGTGTGCCTCCTGCAAAATATACACCTGAAGCTAGGCCTTATTGCTGTGTTTTCCTGTTGTGTAACACAGGCAGGTATCTGCAGCACTTACAGCAGGCGTAGTGTGCTTCCTGCAAAATATACACCTGAAGCTAGGCCTTATTGCTGTGTTTTCCTGTTGTGTAACATAGGCAGGCATCTGCAGCAGTTATTCACTAGGGATGAGCT
Organism: Rana muscosa; assembly: GCA_029206835.1. Classification (NCBI taxonomy): domain Eukaryota; kingdom Metazoa; phylum Chordata; class Amphibia; order Anura; family Ranidae; genus Rana; species Rana muscosa. Next base: position 1,045,442,203 of record CM055117.1, read on the forward strand.
TCGTGTTCGAGTCGAACATACGTTCGACTCGAACATCGGCTGTTCGATCGTTCGACGAAGATCGAACGATTTGGGCCGTTCGCGCCAAATTCGAGTGACGCAAACGGCCCACAATGCACTACGCCATCGCAGTGTCATCCAGGCGCTGTGATTGGCCAAGCATGCACTGTGACCCCGCATGCTTGGCCAATCACAGCGCCGGCAGCGAGGAGAGCAATGATTGGCCACAGGCAGGATGCCTGTGGCCAATTAATGCTGAGGGTGTTTAGTACACGCCCCACACTATAAAAGGCCGCCAGCACGGCGGCCTAGTGTAGTGTGTTCCGGAGCAGGGAAAGACAAGCATAGGCAGGGACAGTGACATTTATTTATTTCTTGCTTAACCTGGATTCCTTTAGTTTAGGGAAAGAGAAGGATAGGTAGGGAGAGTGTCAGTGTGTTTTACTGTGCGAGTCCTTGTTTCTAGGGACAAAGAAGGAAAGTGAGGGGATTTCTCCTTGTGCTATAGTGTGCTTTAAAAAAACATTTTTTCTAGGGACAGAAAACTGTAGGTAGGGAGAGTGTCAGTTTCTTTCACTGTGCCAGTCCTTGTTTCTAGGGACAAAGAAGGAAAGTGAGGGGAATTCTCCGTGTGCTATAGTGTGCTTTAAAAAAACATTTTTTCTAGGGACAGAAAACTGTAGGTAGGGAGAGTGTCAGTTTCTTTCACTGTGCCAGTCCTTGTTTCTAGGGACAAAGAAGGAAAGTGAGGGGATTTCTCCTTGTGCTATAGTGTGCTTTAAAAAAACATTTTTTCTAGGGACAGAAAACTGTAGGTAGGGAGAGTGTCAGTTTCTTTCACTGTGCCAGTCCTTGTTTCTAGGGACAAAGAAGGAAAGTGAGGGGAATTCTCCTTGTGCTATAGTGTGCTTTAAAAAAACATTTTTTCTAGGGACAGAAAACTGTAGGTAGGGAGAGTGTCAGTTTCTTTCACTGTGCCAGTCCTTGTTTCTAGGGACAAAGAAGGAAAGTGAGGGGATTTCTCCTTGTGCTATAGTGTGCTTTAAAAAAACATTTTTTCTAGGGACAGAAAACTGTAGGTAGGGAGAGTGTCAGTTTCTTTCACTGTGCCAGTCCTTGTTTCTAGGGACAAAGAAGGAAAGTGAGGGGAATTCTCCTTGTGCTATAGTGTGCTTTAAAAAAACATTTTTTCTAGGGACAGAAAACTGTAGGTAGGGAGAGTGTCAGTTTCTTTCACTGTGCCAGTCCTTGTTTCTAGGGACAAAGAAGGAAAGTGAGGGGAATTCTCCTTGTGCTATAGTGTGCTTTAAAAAAACATTTTTTCTAGGGACAGAAAACTGTAGGTAGGGAGAGTGTCAGTTTCTTTCACTGTGCCAGTCCTTGTTTCTAGGGACAAAGAAGGAAAGTGAGGGGATTTCTCCTTGTGCTATAGTGTGCTTTAAAAAAACATTTTTTCTAGGGACAGAAAACTGTAGGTAGGGAGAGTGTCAGTTTCTTTCACTGTGCCAGTCCTTGTTTCTAGGGACAAAGAAGGAAAGTGAGGGGATTTCTCCTTGTGCTATAGTGTGCTTTAAAAAAACATTTTTTCTAGGGACAGAAAACTGTAGGTAGGGAGAGTGTCAGTTTCTTTCACTGTGCCAGTCCTTGTTTCTAGGGACAAAGAAGGAAAGTGAGGGGATTTCTCCTTGTGCTATAGTGTGCTTTAAAAAAACATTTTTTCTAGGGACAGAAAACTGTAGGTAGGGAGAGTGTCAGTTTCTTTCACTGTGCCAGTCCTTGTTTCTAGGGACAAAGAAGGAAAGTGAGGGGATTTCTCCTTGTGCTATAGTGTGCTTTAAAAAAACATTTTTTCTAGGGACAGAAAACTGTAGGTAGGGAGAGTGTCAGTTTCTTTCACTGTGCCAGTCCTTGTTTCTAGGGACAAAGAAGGAAAGTGAGGGGAATTCTCCTTGTGCTATAGTGTGCTTTAAAAAAACATTTTTTCTAGGGACAGAAAACTGTAGGTAGGGAGAGTGTCAGTTTCTTTCACTGTGCCAGTCCTTGTTTCTAGGGACAAAGAAGGAAAGTGAGGGGATTTCTCCTTGTGCTATAGTGTGCTTTAAAAAAACATTTTTTCTAGGGACAGAAAACTGTAGGTAGGGAGAGTGTCAGTTTCTTTCACTGTGCCAGTCCTTGTTTCTAGGGACAAAGAAGGAAAGTGAGGGGAATTCTCCTTGTGCTATAGTGTGCTTTAAAAAAAACATTTTTTCTAGGGACAGAAAACTGTAGGTAGGGAGAGTGTCAGTTTCTTTCACTGTGCCAGTCCTTGTTTCTAGGGACAAAGAAGGAAAGTGAGGGGATTTCTCCTTGTGCTATAGTGTGCTTTAAAAAAACATTTTTTCTAGGGACAGAAAACTGTAGGTAGGGAGAGTGTCAGTTTCTTTCACTGTGCCAGTCCTTGTTTCTAGGGACAAAGAAGGAAAGTGAGGGGATTTCTCCTTGTGCTATAGTGTGCTTTAAAAAAACATTTTTTCTAGGGACAGAAAACTGTAGGTAGGGAGAGTGTCAGTTTCTTTCACTGTGCCAGTCCTTGTTTCTAGGGACAAAGAAGGAAAGTGAGGGGATTTCTCCTTGTGCTATAGTGTGCTTTAAAAAAACATTTTTTCTAGGGACAGAAAACTGTAGGTAGGGAGAGTGTCAGTTTCTTTCACTGTGCCAGTCCTTGTTTCTAGGGACAAAGAAGGAAAGTGAGGGGAATTCTCCTTGTGCTATAGTGTGCTTTAAAAAAACATTTTTTCTAGGGACAGAAAACTGTAGGTAGGGAGAGTGTCAGTTTCTTTCACTGTGCCAGTCCTTGTTTCTCCTTGTGCTATAGTGTGCTTTAAAAAAAACATTTTTTCTAGGGACAGAAAACTGTAGGTAGGGAGAGTGTCAGTTTCTTTCACTGTGCCAGTCCTTGTTTCTAGGGACAAAGAAGGAAAGTGAGGGGATTTCTCCTTGTGCTATAGTGTGCTTTAAAAAAACATTTTTTCTAGGGACAGAAAACTGTAGGTAGGGAGAGTGTCAGTTTATTTCACTGTGCCAGTCCTTGTTTCTAGGGACAAAGAAGGAAAGTGAGGGGATTTCTCCTTGTGCTATAGTGTGCTTTAAAAAAACATTTTTTCTAGGGACAGAAAACTGTAGGTAGGGAGAGTGTCAGTTTCTTTCACTGTGCCAGTCCTTGTTTCTAGGGACAAAGAAGGAAAGTGAGGGGATTTCTCCTTGTGCTATAGTGTGCTTTAAAAAAACATTTTTTCTAGGGACAGAAAACTGTAGGTAGGGAGAGTGTCAGTTTCTTTCACTGTGCCAGTCCTTGTTTCTAGGGACAAAGAAGGAAAGTGAGGGGAATTCTCCTTGTGCTATAGTGTGCCAAAGCATTCCTCATCAACCATCTTTGAAATCCTTGTTTTTTGGACAGTCAGGGAAATTGTCGTTGTGCTATTCTGTGCAAAAGCAATAATCCTCAACCATATTTAGAAATCCTTAAGTAAAGGGACAGAGAAGGACACCTGAAGGTAGCCCTTATTGCTTTTTTCCCATCTCCCTGCAGGCCATCTATTAGAATGTCTGGAAGGCAAACAAGGAGAGGCAGACAGTCAGGAGGCAATAAAAGAGGGCAAGCAGGCTCTGTGTCTGGGGGCAACAGTGCTGGTCGTGGACGCGGTGCATTGTCATCAGCACATGGCCATGGGACACGCTTGTCCTTCTTTTCGGCAGCTGGACATGTTGAGCCACATCATGCCGAAGACTTGGTAGAGTGGATGACCAAGCCCTCCTCCTCCTCCTCATCCTCTCTCACCCAGGCTCAGGGTACTGGCAAAGCAGCTGCCAAAGCGTCCTCTTCCCTGGTATCAATGTCAGACTCATCATCAGTCACTCCTTCCCTAGACCCACCATGTCCTCCTCCTGAGGAGTCCCCCGAACTGTTTGAGCACAGTGTTGGGTACATGCTCCAGGAGGATGCCCAGCGTTTCGAAGGGTCTGATGATGAAACCCAGCTACAGGAAGGCAGTAGCGTGAGAGCAGACAGAGGGGATGCTCAAGAAGGACACCAATCTGGCAGTCATGTTCCAGCAGCTGCAGCATACTGTCAGATTGGCTCCAGTGATGAGGAGGGAGGGGATGATGAGGTCACTGACTCCACGTGGGTGCCTAATAGGAGAGAGGAGGAGGAGGAGGATGAGGAGGAGGCACATCTCCAACGAGGCAGGATGCCCTTTGGTGGCCAGCGTAAGGGCAGTACACCGACGGAATCACACCGCAGAGCTCCGCCTGTGCAGGGCGCTGCCTCTGCCCGTCATTCAAAAAGTTCCTTGGTGTGGGCCTTTTTTGAGGCTAGTGCATCAGATCGCACAGCTGCTGTTTGCAACATATGTCTCAAGCGTATATCGCGTGGCCAAAACATCAGCCGCTTGGGTAAAACATGCCTGACCAGACATATGTTGACCTGCCATGCAGCTCGTTGGCAAGCCCACCTCAAAAACCCACACCAAAGAACAAAGCGGACCTCTCCTTGCACCGCATCAGCTGGGATCTCCAACCCCACTATAACTTCAGTCCTCTCTGAAACATGCACTGAGAGGAATGAAGGTGTAGAATTAGGTGTGTCACAGCCAAGTACTTGCGGCCACTCTGCTAGCAGTACACCGACGTCCGATTCTAGCAGGCAAATTTCCCTGCCCCAGCTGCTGGACCGTCGAAAGAAGTTCACTCCCAGCCATCCACATGCCCAGCGGTTGAATGCTAGCTTGGCTAAATTGCTAGCGCTTCAACTGCTGCCTTTTCAGTTGGTAGACTCGGCCCCCTTCCGTGAGTTTGTGCAATGTGCGGTTCCTCAGTGGCAGGTTCCCAAACGCCACTTTTTCTCACGGAAGGCTATTCCGGCTCTCTACCGGCATGTGGAAGGCAATGTCTTGGCCTCGCTGGACAGGGCGGTCAGCGGTAAGGTGCATATTACCGCTGACTCATGGTCCAGCAGGCATGGACAGGGACGTTACCTTTCTTTCACGGCCCATTGGGTCACTCTTTTGGCAGCTGGGAAGGATGCAGGACAAGGTGCAGTAGTGTTGGAGGTTGTTCCACCGCCACGCCTCCAAAATGCTACTACTGGTTGTGACACACCTCTCTCCTCCACCCCCTCCTCTTCTTCTTCCTCCATGGCCTCTTCCTGTGGTTTGTCCTATGAACCAGCGGTGCTCCGTAGCCGTTCACGGGGCTACGCAAGTACGCAGGCAAAAAGATGCCATGCCGTGCTTGCGCTGGTGTGTTTGGGGGACAGAAGCCACACTGGGGCAGAGGTCCTGTCTGCTCTGCAGGGCCAGGCCGAGAGGTGGTTGACGCCACGCCAGCTTAAGCCAGGAATGGTGGTTTGCGACAATGGCACCAACCTCCTCTCCGCCCTCCGACAGGGACAACTGACCCATGTGCCCTGTGTGGCTCACGTCCTTAACCTGGTGGTGCAGCGGTTCTTGGGCAGGTACCCGGGCTTACAGGATGTCCTGAGGCAGGCCAGGAAAGTCTGTGTGCATTTCCGCAGATCTTATAATGCCAGTGCTCGCCTGGCTGAGCTGCAAAAGGAGTTGAACCTGCCCAAGAACCGCCTTATATGTGACATGCCCACCAGGTGGAACTCAACGTTGGCCATGCTGCAGCGGCTGCACACGCAGCAGAGGGCCATCAATGAGTACCTGTGTGACTACGGCACCAGGACAGGGTCAGGGGAGCTTGGTTTTTTTTCTCCACGCCAGTGGGGCATGATCAGGGATGCATGCACTGTCCTGGCACCATTTGAGGAGGCCACGAGGATGGTGAGCAGCGACAGTGCATGCATCAGTGACACTGTACCTCTTGTCCACCTGTTGGAGCACACGCTGCGTGGAATAATGGACAGGGGACTTGAGGCAGAACAGAGGCAGGAAGAGGAGGACTTCCTTGCCTCTCAAGGCCCCCTTTACCCAGACAGTGTTCCTTCTGTCCCACCCATCGCACAGGAAGAGGAAGAGGAGGAGGAGGAGGAGGAGGAGGAGGATTGTGTCAGCATGGAGGTGGAGGCTGGCACTCAGCATCATCAGCAGCAGTCTTTTAGGGATGATTTACAGTCCCAAGAAACCAGTGGACTTGTACGTGGCTGGGAGGAGGTGGCTGCGGATCATGTCGTCCTTAGTGACCCAGAGGACTCCGGAGCGAATGCCTCAGCAAACCTACGCTGCATGGCCTCCCTGATCCTGCAAAGTCTGCAGAAGGATCCTCGTATTCTTCGGATCAAGGAGAGGGACCATTACTGGCTGGCCACTCTCCTTGATCCACGGTACAAGGGTAAGGTTGCGGACCTTATGTTACCGTCGCAGAGGGAGCAGAGGATGAGACAACTCCGGGAGGCCTTGCAGAAAGGTCTGTGCAACGCGTTCCCAGAGACTGGGAGGTTACAAACTCCTGGTCCTGGACAACGAGTTGCTGAGGCTTCGGCCAGTCAAAGAAGGAGCGGTGGGGAAGGTGGCCGTCTGACCGATGCGTTCAGACAATTCTTTAGTCCGCAGCCCCAAAGTATGATCGGTTCCAGCAACCATCGCCAGCGTCTGATAAACATGGTGCAGGAATATCTAGGGGCAAGGTCAGACTTGGACACCTTCCCCACCGAAAATCCTCTGGCTTACTGGGTCTTGAGGATGGATCACTGGCCAGAGCTTGCACAGTATGCAATTGAGCTACTGGCCTGTCCTGCATCCAGCGTTCTTTCGGAACGCACATTCAGTGCTGCTGGAGGATTTGTCACGGATCACAGGGTGCGCCTGTCCACCGACTCGGTTGATCGACTGACTTTCATCAAGATGAACCAGTCTTGGATCACCACCAGCTACCACACACCTGATGCTGATATAACAGACTAATTGATTTTAACATGTCACATCCCTTCAAGACTGATGCTGATGCTGAGTGCCTGTGCTGTTATGTTGACTGTCTATCCTCCTCCTCCGAGTCCTCAATGATACGATTGATGATGATAGCTTGGAAGATCATTTTTGTTTATGGGTGCCGCCACCAGTGGCTAAGGCCCAATTTTTCAGCCCCTGTTTTACAGGGGCGTGTAATTACAATTTTTTTAGCAATAATTTGCCATAGGGCTCATTGCTGTGCTCCCAAGTACAGTATCTGTGAGGGGTTGGAGTGTTGTGGCACCAGTGCCTAAGGCCCAATTTTTCAGCCCCTGTTTAACAGGGGCGTGTCATTACAATTTTTGAAGCAATACTTTGCAACAGGGCTCATTGCTGTGCTCCAAGTAACGTATCTGTGAGGGGTTGTAGTGTTGTGCCACCAGTGCCTAAGGCCCAATTTTTCAGCCCCTGTTCAACAGGGGCATGCAATTACAATTCTTGATCTAATAATTCACAGCAGGGCCCATTGCTGCACCCACCAAGAGTAACTCTGAGGGCTTACAGTGTTGTGGCAACGCCACCACCACCACCACCACCACGAAAGGCCCAATTTTTCAGCCCCTGTTCAAAAGGGGCATGTAATTACAATTCTTGATCTAATAATTCACAGCAGGGCCCATTCCTGCACCCACCAAGAGTAACTCTGAGGGCTTACAGTGTTGTGGCAACGCCACCACCACCACCACCACCACGAAAGGCCCAATTTTTCAGCCCCTGTTCAAAAGGGGCATGTAATTACAATTCTTGATCTAATAATTCACAGCAGGGCCCATTCCTGCACCCACCAAGAGTAACTCTGAGGGCTTACAGTGTTGTGGCAACACCACCACCACCACCACCACCACGAAAGGCCCAATTTTTCAGCCCCTGTTCAACAGGGGCATACAATTACAATTCTTGATCTAATAATTCACAGCAGGGCCCATTGCTGCACCCACCAAGAGTAACTGTCAGGGCTTACAGTGTTGTGGCACCAGCACCACCATCAAAGGCCCAATTTTTACTACCACTGTTCAACAATTATATGTAATTAAAATTCCTGATATAATAGTTGACAGCAGGGCGTTCCAGCACCAACCAAGAGTAACTGTGAGTGCTTACAGTGTTGTGCCAACACCAACAAATAAGGGGCCTATTTCTGCAGAGTATATACGGCAGGTCCCTACTTTCAAACATCCAACTTACAAACGACTCCTACTTGCAAACGCAAGAAGACAACAGGAAGTGAGAGGAAATCTACCACTAGGAAGGAAAATTCTCTCCTGTAAGAATAAATATGGGAGAAAGGTGTCTCCTCTGTACTGATGCTTTATCAGCAATCCTTGTTTCAAGAAAAACACCACATTTCAAAAACAGTTGTCATTGGGACGGAAAGTGAGGTGAAATGTTCTGAACAGGGGCACAGACAGCAAAACAAATGTTACAGGGGTGATAACCCTTACCTATGTTTTCCAAAAAGTTTAAAAATAGATTTTTGGGCTGGAGCTACACTTCAACAATGTACCTGTTCAAAATTACAAACAGATTCTACATCAGAACAAACCTACAGTCCCTGTCTTGTATGCACCGCCTGTATACGGCTGTTCAGAGTATATAGGGCCTTTTTTATTTTATGTGCGGGGTTCCCCTTAATATCCATACAAGACCCAAAGGGGCTGGTAATGGGCTGGGGTAGGGGGGGGGGGGTCATGGGGTAGCTATGCCATTTTTCTTAAAGATTTTCATCCATATTACCGGGACCAGACATTACATTAAAGCCGCAAGCAGTTTTAAATGGCTTTTTTTTCCTTTAGAAGTGTCATTTTGTGCAGGGACAGTTCTAAACACGGGAAACACGTGGCACTTCACAGGCATACTTTAGACACCCCCCAGGTACGATATTTAAAGGAATATTTGACTTTTTTTTTTTCACTTTATGCATCATTAAAATGACTGCTCCCGAAAAACGACCGTTTTTAAAACTTCTTTTTGCATTGATACATGTCCCCTGGTGTAGAACCCGGGTTCCCAAACCCTTTTTAGGACAATAACATGCATAATAGTTGTTATAATTAGCACTTTAGAATTCGAACGTTCGCATCCATTGTATTTAATAGGGTTCTAATGTTCGTACGAACTTTCGGTCCGTTCGCGGGTTCTGGTGCGAACCGAACCCGGGGGTGTTCGGCTCATCACTATTATTCACTGACTGAATCACACCGCAGAGCTCCGCCTGTGCAGGGCGCTGCCTCTGCCCGTTATTCCAAAAGTTCTTTGGTGTGGGCCTTTTTTGAGACGAGTGCATCAGATCGCACCGCTGCTGTTTGCAACATATGTCTCAAGCGTATCTCGCGTGGCCAAAACATCAGCCGCTTGGGCACCACATGCTTGACCAGACATATGTTGACCTGCCATGCAGCTCGTTGGCAAGCCTACCTTAAAGACCCACACCAAAGAACAAAGCGGACCTCTCCTTGCTCCGCATCAGCTGGGATCTCCAACCCCACTATACCTTCAGTCCTCTCTGAAACCTGCACTGAGAGGAATGAAGGTGTAGAATTAGGTGTGTCACAGCCAAGTACTTGTGGGCACTCTGCTAGCAGTACACCGACGTCCGATTCTAGCAGGCAAATTTCCCTGCCCCAGCTGCTGGACCGTCGAAAGAAGTTCACTCCCAGCCATCCACATGCCCAGCGGTTGAATGCTAGCTTGGCTAAATTGCTAGCACTTCAACTGCTGCCTTTTCAGTTGGTAGACTCGGCCCCCTTCCGTGAGTTTGTGCAATGTGCGGTTCCTCAGTGGCAGGTTCCCAAACGCCACTTTCTCTCACGGAAGGCGATTCCGGCTCTCTACCGGCATGTGGAAGGCAATGTCCATGCCTCGCTGGACAGCGCGGTCAGCGGTAAGGTGCATATTACCGCTGACTCATGGTCCAGCAGGCATGGACAGGGACGTTACCTTTCTTTCACGGCCCATTGGGTCACTCTTTTGTCAGCTGGGAAGGATGCAGGACAAGGTGCAGTAGTGTTGGAGGTTGTTCCGCCGCCACGCCTCCAAAATGCTACTACTGGTTGTGACACACCTCTCTCCTCCACCCCCTCCTCTTCTTCTTCCTCCATGGCCTCTTCCTGTGCTTTGTCCTCAGAACCAGCGGTGCTCCGTAGGCGTTCAACGGGCTACGCAAGTACGCAGGCAAAAAGATGCCATGCCGTGCTTGCGCTGGTGTGTTTGGGGGACAGAAGCCACACTGGGGCAGAGGTTCTGTCAGCTCTGCAGGGGCAGGCCGAGAGGTGGTTGACGCCACGCCAGCTTAAGCCAGGAATGGTGGTTTGCGACAATGGCACCAACCTCCTCTCCGCCCTCCGACAGGGACAACTGACCCATGTGCCCTGTGTGGCTCACGTCCTTAACCTGGTGGTGCAGCGGTTCTTGGGCAGGTACCCGGGCTTACAGGATGTCCTGAGGCAGGCCAGGAAAGTCTGTGTGCATTTTCGCAGATCATTTAATGCCAGTGCTCGGCTGGCTGAGCTGCAAAAGGAGTTGAACCTGCCCAAGAACCGCCTTATATGTGACATGCCCACCAGGTGGAACTCAATGTTGGCCATGCTGCAGCGGCTGCACACGCAGCAGAGGGCCATCAATGAGTACCTGTGCGACTACGGCACCAGGACAAGGTCGGGGGAGATCGGGTTTTTTTCACCACGCCAGTGGGGCATGATCAGGGATGCATGCACTGTTCTTGCACCATTTGAGGAGGCCACGAGGATGGTGAGCAGTGACAGTGCATGCATCAGTGACACTGTACCTCTTGTCCACCTGTTGGAGCATACGCTGCGTGGAATAATGGACAGGGCACTTAAGGCAGAACAGAGGCAGGAAGAGGAGGACTTCCTTGCCTCTCAAGGCCCCTTTTACCCAGACAGTGTTCCTTCTGTCCCACCCATCACACAGGAAGAGGACGAGGAGGAGGAGGATTGTGTCAGCATGGAGGTGGAGCATGGCACTCAGCATCAACAGCAGCAGTCTTTTAGGGATGATTTACAGTCCCAACAAACCCGTGGACTTATACGTGGCTGGGAGGAGGTGGCTGCGGATCATGTCGTCCTTAGTGACATCAGAGGACTCCGGACCGAATGCCTCAGCTAACCTATGCTGCATGGCCTCCCTGATCCTGCAAAGTCTGCGGAAGGATCCTCGTATTTTTCGGATCAAGGAGAGGGACCATTACTGGCTGGCCACTCTCCTTGATCCACGGTACAAGGGTAAGGTTGCGGACCTTATCTTGCCATCGCAGAGGGAGCAGAGGATGAGACATCTCCGGGAGGCCTTGCAGAAAGGTCTGTGCAACACGTTCCCAGAGACTGGGAGGTTACAAACTCCTGGTCCTGGACAACGAGTTGCTGAGGCTTCGGTCAGTAGCAGAAGGAGCGGTGGAGAAGGTGGCCATCTAACTGATGCGTTCAGACAATTTTTTAGTCCGCAGCCCCAAGGTATGATCGGTTCCAGCAACCATCGCCAGCGTCTGATATACATGGTGCAGGAATACCTAGGGGCAAGGTCAGACTTGGACACCTTTCCCACCGAAAATCCTCTGGCTTACTGGGTGTTGAGGATGGATCACTGGCCAGAGCTTGCACAGTATGCAATTGAGCTACTGGCCTCTCCTGCATCCAGCGTTCTTTCGGAACGCACATTCAGTGCTGCTGGAGGCTTTGTCACGGATCACAGGGTGCGCCTGTCCACCGACTCGGTTGATCGACTGACCTTCATAAAGATGAACCAGTCTTGGATCACCACCAGCTACCAAGCACCTGAAGCTGATATAACAGAATAATTTATTTTCAAATGTCACATCCCTTCAAGACTGATGCTGATGCTGAGTGACTGTCCTGTTATGTTGACTGACTATCCTCCTCCTCCTCAATGATCCGATTCATGATGATAGCTTGGAAGAACATTTTTGTTTCTGGGTGCCGCCACCAGTTGCTAAGGCCCAATTTTTCAGCCCCTGTTTAACAGGGGCATGCAATTACAATTTTTGATGCAATGCTATGCAGCAGGGCTCATTACTGCACTCCAACTAGAGTATCTGGGAGAGGTTGCAGTGTCGTGGCACCGGCACCAGTGCCTAAGGCCCAATTTTTGATGCAATACTTTGCAACAGGGCTCATTACTGTGCTCCAAGTACAGTATCTGTGAGGGGTTGCAGTGTTGTGGCACCAGTGCCTAAGGCCCACATGTGGCCTGATACGGTTCAGGGAGGGGCGCTCTCTCGTCCCCCCTCTTTTCCTGCGGCCTGCCAGGTTGTGTGCTCGGGGTATGGATTTTTGGGGGGAACTGCACGCCATTTTTTTTTATTTGGGGTGGAGTTCCCCTTAAAATCCATACCAGACCTGAAAGGCCTGGTATGGATATTTGGGGGAACTCCACGCATTTTTTTTTTTTTTTTTTATCAATGACTTTTCTATGTATTGCCGGGAGCTGACAATTCGTTATAGCCGCGAGTGAGTTTTAAATGACTTTTTTTCCTTCAGAAATTACACTTTGTGCACGGACAGTTCTAAGCACGGGAAACAAGTGCGACTTTACATGCATACTTTACACAAACCCTAGGTACGAAATTTAAAGGAATATTTCACTTTTATTGTTTCACTTTAAGCATTATTAAAATCACTGCTCCCGAAAAAAACAACGTTTTTAAAACTTTTTTTTGCATTGATACATGTCCCCTGGGGCAGGACCCGGGTCCCCAAACACTTTTTATGACAATAACTTGCATATAAGCCTTTAAAATTAGCACTTTAGATTTCTCCCATAGACTTTTCAAATTTGCCGCGAACACCCCAAATTGTTCGCTGTTCAGTGAACGGGCGAACAGGCAATGTTCGAGTCGATCATGAGTTCGACTGGAACTCGAAGCTCATCCCTAGTGTACACCAACAGAAGTGTAATAACAACTATCGGTGCACTGTATTGTGTACTGTTTACACCACCAGAAAAATGGTAGCAACTGCACTAGGGGTGCACGGTATTGTGTACACCACCAGAAGTCTAATAGCAACTATGGGTGCACTGTATGTATTGTGTAATGTGCACACCACCAGAGAAGTAGTAGCAACTGCGCTATGGGTGCACGGTACTGTGTACACCGCCTGACGTTATTAGAAAAAGTACACCAGGAATGGCCTGAAGTCAGATATAGGCTTGGCTACACTGGATGCAGTGGATATATATATATATATATATATATAAATATATATACAAGACTGTATATTTTAAATACACTGCAGCTAACTGAATCACCTGCTTGCCTGAAGAATATTAGAAAAAGTACACCAGGAATGACCTGCAGTCAGATATAGGCTTGGCTACACTGGATGCAGTGGAAATATACATATAAACAAGATATATATATGTAGCGCCCTCACCTCACCTTCTTTGTCTAGGGGTATTTCGTATGTGAGGGTAAGATACGCTACGGCCCATGTCCTCCCCATGGCAATGGGTGAGGTGAAGGCCAGTACCAGATATTTTCTTCGGGCCTGTGCATTTCAGTTAAGGACCAAGTCTTGCTGTGCTCCCATTAACCAGAGTACCACACACCGATTAGGGTCCAACTCTTGTTTTATTGTCACACTCACAATCAAACAGTTCTTTACCAGCCAACTGGTTGAGACCCAATAACAGTTCAATACGGTGGGGTGAGCAGGTCGAGGCACTATCCTGATTGTACGCTAAACCACTGTGGTTTCACCAGCGGTTACTATAGCCTTGGCTAGAGAGAGAACTTAGAACTTGTGAGTCTCTACCAGCGACTCAAGAGAATGTAGATAGGAGTACCTTCGCTGCGTTGTGGCCCCTGTCAGGGGGAGATGTCCCTCCAAGGGAGTTACCGGAGGCCCATCCTTCACCGGGTTGATGTTGCTCCAGACTCTCCGGACGGGTGACCTCCCCGGCCTCCTCACCTCAGACTTGGGCCCCATCCACCTCAGGGACCCTCGGACTCCTCCGCCCTCGCGGGACCCAGTCGAAGTCACTGGGCCCCAGGCCTCCGGTTTAGTACCTCACCCCAGGCTGAAGGTGCCTGGGATGGACGCCAACTCCGCTCCGGCCAGGCCTAGGGCACCTGGACCGGAACTCCGAACCGCCCACACCCAGGCCGAAGGTGCCTGGGCGCGCAATGCAGGAGAAAGACCTCATGGTGAGGGCGTCTCTCCCCTTTATCTCCTCCCGCGACGTCACGGAAGGTTCCCCGCCCCCGCCGCACCATCGCCGGAAAGGGACAAAAAGGCCAGCACTACGGCAGTGAATCTACCTTAGGCCTGTGGGAACCCCGCCACCCACAGGCCAAGGAGAATAATACACCACCCAGTCCTCCACGAATTAACAATGGTCCAATCCCTTCATGATTTATACACACCTGGGTCATACTACCACCCATGTGTATCCCCCTAAATTTAAACCCCCGCTACACACATATATATATATATATATATATATATATATATATATATATATATATATATATACACGAGACTGTGTATATATAAATTAAATACACTGCAACTAACTGAATTACCTGCCTGCCTGAAGTATATTAGAAAAAGTACACCAGGAATGGCCTGCAGTCAGATACAGTGGGGCAAAAAAGTATTTAGTAAGCCACCAATTGTGCAAGTTCTCCCACTTAAAAAGATGAGAGAGGCCTGTACTTGTCATCATAGGTATACTTCAACTATGAGAGACAAAATGTGGAAACAAATCCAGAAAATCACAATGTCTGATTTGGAAAGATTTTTTTTTGCAAATTATGGTGGATAATAAGTATTTGGTCAATATCAAAAGTTCATCTCAATACTTAGTTATATATTCTTTGTTGGCAATGACAGAGGTCAAACGTTTTCTGTAAGTCTTCACAAGGTTGTCACACACTGTTGCTGGTATGTTGGCCCATTCCTCCATGCAGATCTCCTCTAGAGCAGTGATGTTTTGGGGCTGTCGCTGGGCAACACAGACTTTCAACTCTCCCCAAAGGTTTTCTATGGGGTTGAGACCTGGAGACTGGCTAGGCCACTCCAGGACCTTGAAATGCTTCTTACGAAGCCACTCCTTCATTGCCTGGGCGGTGTGTTTAGGATCATTGCCATACTGAAAGACCCAGCCACGTTTCATCTTCAATGCCCTTGCTGATGGGAGGAGGTTTGCACTCAAAATCTCACGATACATGGCCCCATTCATTCTTTCATGTACACGGATCAGTCGTCCTGTTCCCTTTGCAGAGAAACAGCCCCAAAGCGTGATGTTGCCACCCCCATGCTTCACAGTAGGTATGGTGTTCTTTGGTTGCAACTCAGCATTCTCTCTCCTTCAAACACAACAAGTTGTGTTTCTACCAAACAGTTCTACTTTGGTTTCATCTGACCATATGACATTCTCCCAATTCTCTTCTGGATCATCCAAATGCTCTCTATCAAACCTCAGACGGGCCCGGACATGTACTAGCTTAAGCAGGGGGACACGTCTGGCACTGCAGGATCTGAGTTCCTGGCGGCATAGTGTGTTACTGATGGTAGCCTTTGTTACGTTGGTCCCAGCTCTCTGCAGGTCATTCACTAGGTCCCCCGTGTTCTGGGCTTTTTGCTCACCATTCTTGTGATCATTTTGACCCCACAAGATCTTGTGAGATCTTGCGTGGAGCCCCGGATCGAGGGAGATTATCAGTGGTCTTGTATGTCTTCCATTTTCTAATTATTGCTCCCACAGTTGATTTCTTCACACCAAGCTGCTTGCCTATTGCAGATTCAGTCTTCTTAGCCTGGTGCAGGTCTACAGTTTTGTTTCTGGTGTCCTTCAACAGCTCTTTGGTCTTCACCATTAGGGATGAGCTCGGTGTTCGAGTCGAACATAGGTTCGACTCGAACATCGGCTGTTCGCGCGTTCGGTGAACAACGAACGATTTGGGCCGTTCGCACCAAATTCGAGTGACGCGAACGGCCCACAATACACTGCGCCATCGCAGTGTAATCCCGGCGCTGTGATTGGCCAAGCATGCACTGTGACCCTGCATGCTTGCCCAATCACAGTGCCGGCAGCGAGGAGAGCAATGATTGGCCACAGGCAGGATGCCTGTGGCCAATTATAGCTGAGGGGGGTTTAGTACACGCCCCACACTATAAAAGGCCGCCAGCGCGGCGGCCTTGTGTAGTGTGTTCCGGAGCAGGGAAAGTGAAGGATAGGCAGGGACAGTGTCAAATCTTGTCAAATCTATTCTTTGCTAAACCTTGTGTGTAGGGACAGAGAAGGATAGGCAGGGAGAGTGTCAGTGTCATATTCTTTGCTAAACCTTGTGTGTAGGGAGAGAGAAGGATAGGCAGGGAGAGTGTCAGTGTCATATACTTTGCTAAACCTTGTGTACAGGGAGAGAGAAGAATAGGCAGGGGACAGTGTCAGTGTCATATTCTTTGCTAAACCTTGTGTGCAGGGAGAGAGAAGGATAGGCAGGGAGAGTGTCAGTGTCATATACTTTGATAAACCTTGTGTACAGGGAGAGAGAAGGATAGGCAGGGGACAGTGTCAGTGTCATATTCTTTGCTAAACCTTGTGTGCAGGGAGAGAGAAGGATAGGCAGGGAGAGTGTCAGTGTCATATACTTTGATAAACCTTGTGTGCAGGGAGAGAGAAGGATAGGCAGGGGACAGTGTCAGTGTCATTGTTGCTAAGCCTCCTGCACATTATACACCTGAAGTTAGCCCGTATTGCTGCTTTTTCCTGGTGTGTTACACCAACAGGATTTTGCGGCACTTACAGCGGGCGGAGTGTACCTCCTGACCATATTACACCTTAACTTAGCCTGTATTGCTGCTTTTTCCTGGTGTGTTACACAAACAGGATTTTGCGGCACTTACAGCGGGTGGAGTGTGCCTCCTGACCATATTACACCTTAACTTAGCCTGTATTGCTGCTTTTTCCTGGTGTGTTACACAAACAGGATTTTGCGGCACTTACAGCGGGCGGAGTGTACCTCCTGACCATATTACACCTTAACTTAGCCTGTATTGCTGCTTTTTCCTGGTGTGTTACACCAACAGGATTTTGCGGCACTTACAGCGGGCAGAGTGTACCTCCTGACCATATTACACCTTAACTTAGCCTGTATTGCTGCTTTTTCCTGGTGTGTTACACAAACAGGATTTTGCGGCACTTACAGCGGGCGGAGTGTGCCTCCTGACCATATTACACCTTAACTTAGCCTGTATTGCTGCTTTTTCCTGGTGTGTTACACAAACAGGATTTTGCGGCACTTACAGCGGGCGGAGTGTGCCTCCTGACCATATTACACCTTAACTTAGCCTGTATTGCTGCTTTTCCCATTTCCCTGCAGGCCATTAGAATGTCTGGAAGGCAAACAAGGAGAGGCAGACAGTCAGGAGCCAAAAAAAGAGGGCAAGCAGGCTCTGTGTCTAGAGACAACAGTGCTGGTCGTGGACGCGGTGCATCGCCATCAGCACGTGGCCATGGGACACGCTTGTCCTTCTTTTCGGCAGCTGGACGTGTTGAGCCGCATCATGCTGAAAACTTGGTAGAGTGGATGACCAAGCCCTCCTCATCCTCCTCATTCTCTCTCACCCAGGCTCAGGGTACTGGCAAAGCAGCTGCCAAAGCGCCCTCTTCCCTGGTATCAATGTCATCATCAGTCACTCCTTCCCTAGACCAACCATGTCCTCCTGAGGAGTCCCCCGAACTGTTTGAGCACAGTGTTGGGTACATGCTCCAGGAGGATGCCCAGCGTTTCGAAGGGTCTGATGATGATACCCAGCTAGAGGAAGGCAGTAGCGTGAGAGCAGAGAGAGGGGATGCTCAAGAAGGACACCAATCTGGCAGTCATGTTCCAGCAGCTGCAGCATACTGCCAGATTGGCTCCAGTGATGAGGAGGGAGGGGATGATGAGGTCACTGACTCCACGTGGGTGCCTAATAGGAGAGAGGAGGAGGAGGAGGAGGAGGATGAGGAGGAGGCACATCTCCAACGAGGCAGGATGCCCTCGGGGGGCCAGCGTAAGGGCAGCACACCAACGGAATCACACCGCAGAGCTCTGTCTGTGCAAGGCGCTGCCTCTGCCCGTTATTCAAAAAGTTCTTTGGTGTGGGCCTTTTTTGAGTCGAGTGCATCAGATCGCACAGCTGCTGTTTGCAACATATGTCTCAAGCGTATATCGCGTGGCCAAAACATCACCCGCTTGGGCACCACATGCTTGACCAGACATATGTTGACCTGCCATGCAGCTCGTTGGCAAGCCTACCTTAAAGACCCACACCAAAGAACAAAGCTGACCTCTTCTTGCACCGCATCAGCTGGGATCTCCAACCCCACTATACCTTCAGTCCTCTCTGAAACCTGCTCTGAGAGGAATGAAGGTGTAGAATTAGGTGTGTCACAGCCAAGTACTTGCGGGCACTCTGCTAGCACTACACCGACGTCCGATTCTAGCAGGCAAATTTCCCTGCCCCAGCTGCTGGACCGTCGAAAGAAGTTCACTCCCAGCCATCCACATGCCCAGCGGTTGAATGCTAGCTTGGCTAAATTGCTAGCGCTTCAACTGCTGCCTTTTCAGTTGGTAGACTCGGCCCCCTTCCGTGAGTTTGTGCAATGTGCGGTTCCTCAGTGGCAGGTTCCCAAACGCCACTTTTTCTCACGGAAGGCGATTCCGGCTCTCTACTGGCATGTGGAAGGCAATGTCTTGGCCTCGCTGGACAGGGCGGTCAGCGGTAAGGTGCATATTACCGCTGACTCATGGTCCAGCAGGCATGGACAGGGACATTACCTTTCTTTCACGGCCCATTGGGTCACTCTTTTGGCAGCTGGGAAGGATGCAGGACAAGGTGCAGTAGTGTTGGAGGTTGTTCCACCGCCACGCCTCCAAAATGCTACTACTGGTTGTGACACACCTCTGTCCTCCACCCCCTCCTCTTCTTCTTCTTCTTCCGTGGCCTCTTCCTGTGCTTTGTCCTCGGAACCAGCGGTGCTCCGTAGGCGTTCAAGGGGCTACGCAAGTACGCAGGCAAAAAGATGCCATGCCGTGCTTGCGCTGGTGTGTTTGGGGGACAGGAGCCACACTGGGGCAGAGGTTCTGTCTGCTCTACAGGGGCAGGCCGAGAGGTGGTTGACGCCATGCCAGCTTAAGCTAGGAATGGTAGTTTGCGACAATGGCACCAACCTCCTCTCCGCTCTCCGACAGGGACAACTGACCCATGTGCCCTGTGTGGCTCATGTCCTTAACCTGGTGGTGCAGCGGTTCTTGGGCAGGTACCCGGGCTTACAGGATGTCCTGAGGCAGGCCAGGAAAGTCTGTGTGCATTTCCGCAGATCTTATAATGCCAGTGCTCGCCTGGCTGAGCTGCAAAAGGAGTTGAACCTGCCCAAGAACCGCCTTATATGTGACATGCCCACCAGGTGGAACTCAACGTTGGCCATGCTGCAGCGGCTGCACACGCAGCAGAGGGCCATCAATGAGTACCTGTGCGACTACGGCACCAGGACAGGGTCAGGGGAGCTCGGGTTTTTTTCACCACGCCAGTGGGGCATGATCAGGGATGCATGCACTGTCCTGGCACCATTTGAGGAGGCCACGAGGATGGTGAGCAGTGGCAGTGCATGCATCAGTGACACTGTACCTCTTGTCCACCTGTTGGAACATACGCTGCGTGGAATAATGGACAGGGCACTTGAGGCAGAACAGAGGCAGGAAGAGGAGAACTTCCTTGCCTCTCAAGGCCCCCTTTACCCAGACAGTGTTCCTTCTGTCCCACCCATCGCACAGGAAGAAGAGGAGGAGGAGGAGGATTGTGTCAGCATGGAGGTGGAGCCTGGCACTCAGCATCATCAGCAGCAGTCTTTTAGGGATGATTTACAGTCCCAAGAAACCAGTGGACTTGTACGTGTCTGGGAGGAGGTGGCTGCGGATCATGTCGTCCTTAGTGATCCAGAGGACTCCGGACTGAATGCCTCAGCTAACCTACGCTGCATGGCCTCCCTGATCCTGCAAAGTCTGCGGAAGGATCCTCGTATTCTTCGGATCAAGGAGAGGGACTATTACTGGCTGGCCACTCTCCTTGATCCACGGTACAAGGCTAAGGTTGCGGACCTTATCTTACCGTCGCAGAGGGAGCAGAGGATGAGACAACTCCGGGAGGCCTTGCAGAAAGGTCTGTGCAACGCGTTCCCAGAGACTGGGAGGTTACAAACTCCTGGTCTTGGACAACGAGTTGCTGAGGCTTCGGTCAGTCAAAGAAGGAGCGGTGGGGAAGGTGGCCGTCTGACCGAAGCGTTCAGACAATTCTTTAGTCCGCAGCCCCAAGGTATGATCGGTTCCAGCAACCATCGCCAGCGTCTGATATACATGGTGCAGGAATACCTAGGGGCAAGGTCAGACTTGGACACCTTCCCCACCGAAAATCCTCTGGCTTACTGGGTCTTGAGGATGGATCACTGGCCAGAGCTTGCACAGTATGCAATTGAGCTACTGGCCTGTCCTGAATCCAGCGTTCTTTCAGAACGCACATTCAGTGCTGCTGGAGGATTTGTCACGGATCACAGGGTGTGCCTGTCCACCGACTCTGTTGATCGACTGACCTTAATAAAGATGAACCAGTCTTGGATCACCACCAGCTACCAAACACATGAAGCTGATATAACAGACTAATTTATTTTCAAATGTCACATCCCTTCAAGACTGATGCTGATGCTGAGAGTTTGTCCTGTTATGTTGACTGACTATCCTCCTCCTCCTCAATGATCCGATTGACGATGATAGCTTGGAAGAACATTTTTGTTTCTGGGTGCTGCCACCAGTGGCTAAGGCCCAATTTTTCAGCCCCTGTTTAACAGGGGTGTGTTATTACAATTTTTTATGCAATGCTTTGCAGCAGGGCTCATTCCTGCACTCCAACTAGAGTATCTGGGAGTGGTTGCAGTGTAGTGGCACCAGCACCAGTGGATAAGGCCCAATTTTTCAGCCCCTGTTTAACAGGGGCGTGTAATTACAATTTTTGATGCAATACTTTGCAACAGGGCTCATTGCTGTGCTCCAAGTACAGTATCTGTGAGGGGTTGCAGTGTTGTGGCACCAGTGCCTAAGGCTCAATTTTTCTGCCCCTGTTTAACAGGGGCATGTAATTACAATTCTTGATCTAATAATTCACAGCAGGGCCCATTCCTGCGCCCACCAAGACTAACTGTGAGGCCTTACAGTGTTGTGTCAACACCACCACCACCACCACCACCAAAGGCCCAATTGTTCAGCCCCTGTTCAACAGGGGCATGCAATTACAATTCTTGATCTAATAATTCACAGCAGGGCCCATTCCTGCGCCCACCAAGACTAACTGTGAGGCCTTACAGTGTTGTATCAACACCACCACCACCACCACCACCAAAGGCCCAATTTTTCAGCCCCTGTTCAACAGGGGCATGCAATTACAATTCTTGATCTAATAATTCACAGCAGGGCCCATTCCTGCGCCCACCAAGACTAACTGTGAGGCCTTACAGTGTTGTGTCAACATCACCACCACCACCAAAGGCCCAATTTTTCAGCCCCTGTTCAACAGGGGCATGCAATTACAATTCTTGATCTAATAATTCACAGCAGGGCCCATTCCTGCGCCCACCAAGACTAACTGTGAGGCCTTACAGTGTTGTGTCAACACCACCACCACCACCACCACCAAAGGCCCAATTTTTCAGCCCCTGTTCAACAGGGGCATGCAATTACAATTCTTGATCTAATAATTCACAGCAGGGCCCATTCATGCGCCCACCAAGAGTAACTGTGAGGGCTCACAGTGTTGTGGCAACACCAACATGTAATAGGCAAATTTCAGCTGAGTATATACGGCAGGCCCCTACTTTCAAACATCCAACTTACAAACGACTCCTCCTTGCAAACGGAAGGATACAACAGGAAGTGAGAGGAAATCTACCCCAGGAAGGCAAATTCTCTCCTGTAAGAGTTAATATGGGAAAAAAAGTGTCTCCTCTCCACTGATTCTTTATCACCAATTCTTGTTTCAATAAAAAACCCAAATTTTCAAAAAACATTTGTCATTAGGACGGAAAGTGAGGTGAACTGTTCTGAACAGGTGCACACTGCACAGACAGCAAAACAAATGTTACAGGGGGTGCAGGGCCGGCCCTATGATGGGACCGGGTGGTACCATGGTACCAGGCGGCACTGTTAGGGGGGCGGCAAACTGACGCCCGCCAGCCAGCCCGCTCCGCTGCCTGTGAGGAGCCCGGCGCCGCTGAGGACACTCACAGGCGGGGGGTGCAGTCAGCGAGTGAGCAGGCACGGGCAGGCGACGCTCCCTGTGAGGAGCCCGGTGTACCGGCGCCGCTGCCTGTGAGGACACTCACAGGCGGGGGGAGGGGGCAGTCAGCGAGTGAGCAGGCACGGGCAGGCGCCGCTCCCTGTGAGGAGCCCGGTGTACCGGCGCCGCTGCCTGTGAGGACACTCACAGGCGGGGGGAGGGGGCAGTCAGCGAGTGAGCAGGCACGGGCAGGCGCCGCTCCCTGTGAGGAGCCGGTGTACCGGCGCCGCTGCCTGTGAGGACACTCACAGGCGGGGGAGGGGCAGTCAGCGAGTGAGCAGGCACCGCTCTCTGTGAGGAGCTCGGCGCCACTGCTGTTGGTGACAGGGGCGGGCAGAGCACGCGCAGCATGGGGGGGTTGGGTTGGGAGCAGTCAGCGAGTGAGCGGGCAGCGGAGCAGAGAGATGATGTCATCTCTCCCCGCCGCCCTGCATCACTACAGTTTCACCCTCACTGTGCAGCCATGGGCAGCAGAGAGATTATATCATCTCTCTGCTGCCTGCCTTCACTCTGGGACACAGCAAGTGACAACCCGCAACGTGTGACAGGTGACGTCGTGACAATCCGCAACGTGTGGCAAGTGACAATACGCAACGTGTGGCAGGTGATGCTTGGCAAGTGACAATCCGCAATGTGTGGCATGGGACCAACCGCAACGTGTGGCAGGTGACGTGGCAAGTGACAATCCGCAACGTGTGGCAGTTGACGCAGTGGCAAGTGACAATCCGCAACGTGTGGCACTGGACTATCCGCAACGTGTGGCAGGTGACGCTGTGGCAAGTGACAATACGCAACGTGTGGCAGGTGACGCCGTGGCAAGTGACAATCCGCAACGTGTGGCACGGGACTATCCGCAACGTGTGGCAGGTGACGTTGTGGCAAGTGACAATCCGCAACGTGTGACAGGTGACGTTGTGGCAAGTGACAATGCGCAACATGTGACAGGTGACGTTGTGACAATCCGCAACGTGTGGCAAGTGACAATACGCAACGTGTGGCAGGTGACGCTTGGCAAGTGACAATCCGCAACGTGTGGCACGGGACTATCCACAACGTGTGGCAGGTGACGTTGTGGCAAGTGACAATACGCAACGTGTGGCAGGTGACGCCGTGACAAGTGACAATCCGTAACGTGTGGTAGGTGACGTTGTGGAAAGTGACAATGTGCAACGTGTGGCAGGTGACGTTGTGGCATGTGACGTGGCAAGTGACAACCCGCAACGTGTGGCAGATGACAATCCGCAACGTGTGGCAGGTGACGTGGCAAGTGACAATCCGCAACGTGTGGCAAGTGACAACCCGCAACGTGTGGCAGGTGGCGTAAGTGACCATGCGCAACATGTGGCAGCCGACAATCCGCAACGTGTGGCAGGTGACAACCCGCAACGTGTGGCAGGTGACAACCCGCATCTGGTGGTGGAGTCCGAAGCAAAACTGTAAGTACAAACACACATCACAAGTTGTATGAGACATGAGAGCCTCTGAGAGGGACTTGCCTTGCCCAGCCCTGATTAACCACTTAAGGACCGGAAGGATTTGCCCACTTAAAGCGGTTGTATGGCTTTGTTTTTTTTGTTTTTTTAAATAACAAACATGTTATACTTACCTCCACTGTGCAGTTCGTTTGGAAAAGAGTGGCCCCGATTCTCTGGTTCTCGGGTCCCTCGGGCAGCTGTCTTGGCTCCTCCCAGCATCAGCTAACCCCCTTCTGGGAAGCACTCTCCCAAGGGGGTTAGCTTGCGGGCATGCTCCCTGTTATACACGCTGCGTCCATAGACACAGCGTGTATGACTCGTTCCCGCCCCCCCAGCAGGGCCCGGGTCATTGGATGTGATTGACAGCAGCGCGAGCCAATGGCTACACTGCAATCAATCTAGCCAATTAACGGCCAAACTCTGTGGAGAAGAGGACGCCGGGGGACGCGCACAGCAAGTGAACGGGCTCAGGTAAGTAAAACAGGGGGGCTGGGGGGCAGTCATTGCCAGGTGTTTTTTCACCTTAATGCATAGGATGCATTAAGGTGAAAAAACACGAACCTTTACAAACCCTTTAATGACCAGGCCATTTTTTGCGATATGGCACTGTGTCGCTTTAACTGACAATTGCGCGGTAATGCGACATTGTGCCCAAATAAAATTGATGTCCTTTTTTTCCCACAAATAGAGCTTTCTTTTGGTGATATTTGATCACCTCTGCGTTTTTTTTTTGCACTATAAACAACAAAAGAGCAACAATTAAAAAAACAAACAATATTTTTTACTTTTTGCTATAATAAATATCCCAAAAATTTATAAAAAAATAATAATTTCTTCATCAGTTTAGGCCAATATGTATTCTTCTACATATTCTTGGTACCAAAAAAACACAATTAGCGTACATTGATTAGTTTGCGCAAAAGACATTGCGGCCGCCCGCCATGCACAGGTCCCTTTATACTCCTATATACATGTATAGAGCCCTGACAGGTCCTTTTATACGCCTATATGCACGTATAGAGCCATGACAGGTCCTCTTTATACTCATTTATACATGTATAGAGCCATGACAGGTCCTCTTTATACATGTATAGAGCCACGACAGGTCCTCTTTATACTCATTTATACATGTATAGAGCCATGACAGGTCCTCTTTATACATGTATAGAGCCATGACAGGTCCTCTTTATACTCATTTATACATGTATAGAGCCATGACAGGTCCTCTTTATACATGTATAGAGCCACGACAGGTCCTCTTTATTATCCTTTATACATGTATAGAGCCATGACAGGTCCTCTTTATACATGTATAGAGCCACGACAGGTCCTCTTTATTATCCTTTATACATGTATAGAGCCATGACAGGTCCTCTTTATACATGTATAGAGCCATGAAAGGCCCTCTTTATACTCATTTATACATGTATAGAGCCATGACAGGTCCTCTTTATACATGTATAGAGCCACGACAGGTCCTCTTTATTATCCTTTATACATGTATAGAGCCATGACAGGTCCTCTTTATACATGTATAGAGCCACGACAGGTCCTCTTTTTACTCCTATACATGTATAGAGCCATGACGGGTCCCCTTTAGTTATCATGATATAAAATAATGAATGTGGGGACCTTTTGGTGATTTTTTTTTTTGGGGGGGGGGCAGCATTTCATTCTTGGTCCCAGGCAGCACAATGTCTTGGGCCGGCCCTGCAGGGGTGATAACCCTTCCCTATGTTTTCCAAAAAGCTTAAAAATATATTTTTTGGCTGGAGCTACACTTAAACAATGTACCTGTTCAAAATTACAAACAGATTCTACATAAGAACAAACCTACAGTCCCTGTCTTGTATGCACTGCCTGTATACTGCTGTTCAGAGTATATAGGGCCTTTTTTATTTTGTGTGCGGGTTTCCCCTTAATATCCATACAAGACCCAAAGGGGCTGGTAATGGGCTGGGGTAGGGGTGTGTTATGGGGTAGCTATGCCATTTTTCTTAAAGATTTTCATCCATATTACCGGGACCAGACATCACATTAAAGCCGCAAGTAGTTTTAAATGGCTTTTTTTCCTTTAGAAATGTAATTTTGTGCAGGGACAGTTCTAAACACGGGAAACACGTGGCACTTCACAGGCATACTTTAGACACCCCCCAGGTACAATATTTAAAGGAATATTTGACTTTTTTTTTTTTCACTTTATGCATCATTAAAATGACTGCTCTAGAAAAACGGCCGTTTTTAAAACTTCTTTTGGCATTGATACATGTCCCCTGGTGCAGAACCCGGGTTCCCAAACCCTTGTTAGGACAATAACATGCATAATAGTCGTTATAATTAGCACTTTAGATTTCGAACGTTTGCATCCATGGTATTTAATAGGGTTCTAATGTTCGTGCAAACTTTCGGTCCGTTCGCGGGTTCTGGTGCGAACCGAACCCGGGGGTGTTCGGCTCATCACTATTCACCATGGTGGAGTTTGAAGTGTGACTGTTTGAGGTTGTGGACAGGTGTCTTTTATACTGATAACAAGTTCAAACAGGTGCCATTAATACAGGTAATGAGTGGAGGACAGACAAGCCTCTTAAAGAAGAAAATACAGGTCTGTGAGAGCCTGAAATCTTGCTTGTTTGTAGGTGACCAAATACTTATTTTCCACCATAATTTGCAAAAAAAAATTTTTCCAAATCAGACAATCTTGCTTGTTTGTAGGTGACCAAATACTTATTTTCCACCATAATTTGCAAAAAAAATTCCAAATCAGACAATGTGATTGTCTGGATTTGTTTCCACATTTTGCCTCTCATAGTTGAGGTATATCTATGATGACAATTACAGGCCTCTGTCATCTTTTTAAGTGGGAGAACTTGCACAGTTGGTGGCTGACTAAATACTTTATTTCCCCACTGTATAGGCTTGGCTACACTGGATGCAGTGGATATATATATATATATATATATATATATATATATATATATATATATATATATATATACGAGACTGCATGTGTATATATATATATATTAAATACACTACAGATAATTGAATCACCTGCTTGCTTGAAGTATATTAGAAAAAGTACACCAGGAATGGCCTGCAGTCAGATCTAACTACACTGGATGCAGTGGATATATATATATATATATATATATATATATACAAGACTGACTGTATATATATATATATATATTAAATGCACTGCAGCTAACTGAATAACCTGCCTACCTGCCTGCTCAATCTAAATCACACTCTCTCTCTGTCCACACCAGCAACATACTACACAGGGCCGACGTGCAGGCAGCCTTATATAGTGTGGGGAGTGGACTTAGTCCCCCTAAAACAATTATTGGCCAAAGGCAACCTGCCTTTGGCCAATTATGGCTCTCTTTGCTGAGGGCGCTGAGATTGGCCAAAGCATGCAGGTCATGGTGCGTGCTTTGGCCAATCATCATACAGCAATGCATTATGGGGCATTACGCGTGCTCGAATTTGCCGCGAACGCCCCATAATGTTCGTTTTTCGACGAACGGGTGAACAGCCAATGTTCGAGTCAAACTCATGTTGGACATCAATTTCCATTTTATTGTCTTTAAAAACTCCTACACACTGCACTTTAATCATCAGTCACAGTGCATTGGACATTGCTTTGCTCAGTGACATAACATCATCAATTTTATTCTTCACAGTCAGACAGTACATTAGCTAATTGCAATTTGCCAGAGTTCACCACTAGTTGTGGTTAAGCCTAGCTAGGACCTGGGTGTCTTCCTCGTGACTTCCTTTAGGATCTTGCACCAGGGGGAAAGACTAGACCCAGGAACACTGCACTGTGGGCTCACTCGCCACCACCTCGGGACAACTCCCCAGGGATTGGCTGGAGTCCCATAAATATTCAGGCTGCTGATTCTGTCCGCCCTCCCACTATACTTCTAAAACCCTCTAGAGGACAGGGGGAAGTAACAGAGTAGCAGCCTGTGAAACACTGAGCAGCCCTAGATAATCAACCCCTGCTCCACTGATTACAGGGGAGCCAAACAAAATGTACCTAGCAGCCTGCTTCTCACTAGGATGGTCCTACATGTACTTTCGGTGCATGTTCATAGTTGCAGTATTTTTACTGGAGTACGTGCTTTACAACATGTTTGTGTCCTCATTCAAAAGGGTCTAACACATTATGCACCACTGTGTGGCAGTTGGTAGGCATATCTATTGTAGCGGGGTCCCCAAATTTAACCCCGCTATACTTAAATTTAGGGGTGACTAGAGCAATAGTTAGCTTGGGTCTTTTGATTATTTGGACTCTGCTTTGCTGCTGTGTCACCTGGCATGCAGTTCCCCTTTAGTCGTATAGGTGGTGTTGTCACCTATACCCTGGGTTGAACCACAGGTGATAGAGTGGATATTGGATGTCCTTTCTCGGCTGCCGTTGGTGGGCGGTTCTGGCCTGCTGTGCATGCCAGGAGAGGATATATAAGGGGCAGACGCCATTACACGGGGGCCATTTTATGCGAGGAGGGGGCTACCCCTCAAGGGGAGGTGCGCCCCATCATGCTTGGGTGTCTGGCCCAAAGGAAGTTTTGAAAGCTGGTGATTCTGTGTCCACGAGAGTTTGCCTGACATAGACTCTTCCTCTGAAGTTGGCGATGATGTGGAAATTGATGAACTGTTTGAAAGTAAGGGATGGGACAAAATTTCGCTGACTTCTCCCTGTAGTGTAAAGGGATCGCCCATGGACTCTGGGGAAGCAGCACCCCGGGTGGAAACCCCTGTTATTACTGGAGATGTTGTTCCTGTGTCCACCTTGCATGCTCCGGTGTCTTCCGTGCCTGCTGTACCGGAGTCCCGTTCATCACTAAGGCCGCCTATGTCACAGTTGGAGCCCGTACGCCCCCGCAGATCTCCGGATGCTGTTGTCCTGCCGGGAACTGGAGATCGGGCGACCATGCCGCCTTTGGCCCGACTGCAACAGCTGTTGAATCAAAAGGTTGCTACGGACTATGGATGGTAGTACCCATACGTCCCAAAGAACTTTCTCTTTGAAATTGAGGCCTTTCAGGAACGATGGTATAGTGACTTTATCTGGGATCATTTGGAGGTAAAGAAAGGCCATAGGTACTTTTCATGTTCGGCCGTAATGACTGGGAGATACAAAGGTTTCCGAAAAGACTGGACTCTGGGTCGGCACATACATGCGGACAGGGTCGTGATCTGCAGTAAAGACAATGTGATCTATTCCATAGAGACCTTGGATAAGGACTGGAAACCCCTTGATCTCCCTGATCCCAGTTTTTATCTCTGAAGTGGCACTTGTGTTTTTTTTTATTATACCACTTCAGGGACAATGCCTTGAACTGCTGTTTGACTCTATGCCCAGGGAATTTACTCTCTGGAGGTTTAAAGGACAATTTTTTTTCCCTTCCCGCTTTTGAAAAAAAAAAAACCTGAGAGCTGATCTTGGGGTAGAGTTAGTCAGGGCAAAGCTGGAAGCCGCCGTGATCAACCAAAGAGAAATCTGTGTTGTGGTGCGTCTGTACGCACTTAGGCTAGGTAATAATATGTGCTACCACTAGGTGGTAGTGGTTTGCTGAACCTTTTTCTTTTATGCACTTATTTTAGGGAAATGTCATTTCATGCACTAGGCTTAGTGTATGCAGCTTTAGTAGAAAGGAGCTATCTTTCCTTGGGGAGATAGTTCACTTCTAATTAATAGTGTTAGGATGTTAATAGAGTGTAGAGTATTTAGCGTGTATATGTTTTTTTTCTTTCCCTACAGGAAGACCATCATGCAACTGTACCGGAGAAAGGGTGGGATATAGTTGTTATAGGATGATGGGAGGGATTGTTACATAATGTCTATGTACGTTTGAAAACTGTTTGTTTTTATGTCCTTCTCTCTCTTTGCTATATTTCAGGTCTTGATTCAGGCACCAACCTTGCATTGTACATAGTTCAGGAATAAATTTGCGCTTGCTCAGGATTGAGTGTGTTAATTTATTCCAGACACTGGGGACAGTGTCTCTTTCAGGAGGGGGTGTATGTAGCGGGGTCCCCAAATTTAACCCCGCTATACTTAATTTAGGGGTGACCAGAGCAATAGTTAGCTCTGGTCTTTTGATTATTTGGACTCTGCTTTGCTGCTGTGTCACCTGGCATGCAGTTCCCCTTTAGTCGTATAGGTGGTGTTGTCACCTATACCCAGGGTTGAACCACAGGTGATGGAGTGGATATTGGATGTCCTTTCTCGGCTGCCGTTGGTGGGCGGTTCTGGCCTGCTGTGCATGCCGGGAGAGGATATATAAGGGGCAGACGCCATTACACGGGGGCCATTTTATGCGAGGAGGGGGCTACCCCTCAAGGGGGGGGGGTGCGCCCCATCATGATCGAGGAGTCTCGGGCACCTTTAGCTCGAGACTACGGAGTTCCGGATGGGCTCAGCACCTTTGACTAAGTCCATAAAAGAAGCTGAGGAAACCCAGGGAACCTTGGAGGGGTGACCGCTCTGACTGAAGGGAAACCGGGGGAGGATCGATCCCATAACAAGAGGGTAGTGATAAAGATTGCTAACTCAGGAAAGGCCTGGTGACCTGTCAGAGGGAAGGATTCCTAGCTTCACAGACTGCCTTAGAGGAGCTGTTTGCTATTTAAAAAGGAGGGATCTCCTTGACTTGGTCCTTGGAGGGAACTGAGTCATTGTTCCAGCATCACGCCGGCTGCTAGTGCTATTAAGTGACTATCCGGGTGAGCTGTACCCACTTGGGATCGAGTGGCGACAAAGCAAAGAGTGTGTCTGAATCCACTTCTGTCTGCTAACCTTTTTTTCTTCTCACTTCAACTCTCTGGTTCCTGGAAGCAAGATAAAATAAACATAGAGGGGAGAACTAGAAGAAGGGGACTTTTCAACTGCAGGACCCAAGTATGTAACACCGCCTGACCTCTATAACCTAGAGGACATGGGCATGTGGCATGGTGTGTCCTCTCCCCCTGCTTGGGAAGGTAAGAGGGGGAAAAGGATCCGTGTGCTACACTATTTTTTAGCATCTGGCCCTATTTCATTTACATCAAACTAACTGATGTATACACCAGTGTTAATTTTAGCGTCAAATTTCGATTTGGTTTTAGCATTTTAGTCTTTTGACTTAAATGCCATTTTATTTTTAACCACATTTTAGTTATCAGCAATTGTTTTAGTCGTGTTTAGTTTCAAACTCAGTAATATAAAAATCTAATATCAGGTTATTATTCATGGAATTAAGGTTTGAACAAACTACATGCTCTGGACGGTCTGAGGAGACCTGTAATGCCCCGCACACACGAGCGGAATTTCCGTCGGAAAAAAGTTGGATGGTTTTTCCGACGGAATTCCGCTCAAGCTTGGCTTGCATACACACGGTCACACAAAAGTTCGCTGAACTTTCGAGCGTTAAGAACGCGGTGATGTACAACACTATGAGGAGGCAAGAAAAATAAGTTCAATGCTTCCGAGCATGCGTCGAATTGTTTGCGAGCATGCGTGTTTTTTTCCCGTCAGAATTGCATACAGACGAACGGATTTTCCGAATGAATTTTTTTCCGTCTGAAAAATAGAGAACCTGCTCTCTATCTAAGTCCATCGAAAATTCCGACAGAAAAAGTCCGAAGGGGCATACACACGGTCGGAATATCTGACAAAAAGCTCACATCTGACTTTTTCTGTCGGAAATTCCGACCGTGTGTACGCGGCATAATGCACAGTGAGTGCTCTGGACCGTCTGAGGCAGTGGTTCTCAACCTGGGGGTCGGGACCCCCTCTGGGGTCGAATGATGATTTGCTAGGGGTCACCGAATCCTGGGCTGTTCTTGAAGTCTGCACCGCTCTCCCAGCCTTTTTGCGGCCGCACAGCCGGGCTGTTCCTGGAGCCTGCGGCCGCCCACTCAGCCTCTTCGCAGCCGCCCATTCAGTTCACAGCATGGCTGGGGGGGAAAGACTAGAGGTCAGCTAGCTGGTGAGGAATGTGAAGTAGGAGGGGCTGGAGGAGACCCTATCTCCTGATTTTGGCATAGGTGTTACTGCTGCGAGACACCACAAAGTCAGAGAGACAGTGAGTAACACTACCTGTGATTATAATTGCCATTAAAAGTCCCCACTACAGTTTTCAGATCAGCAGATGACCTTGATCAAGAGCACCTAAGTTGGCTGATCAGAACTCCTCACCAGCACTGCCACTGATCCCAACTCCCCGCCAGCACTGCCACTGATCCCAACTCCCCGCCAGCACTGCCACTGATCCCATTCCACCCACCAAGGAGTAAGAGAAGGAATAAAAATAGAGAATACATGGAAGGAAGAGGAAAAGAGGGGGAGGAACAAAGAAAAAGGGAGAGAAAGAGTAAGAGAAAGAACAAGAAAAACGACTAGAGAGAGGGATGGGGGGGAAAAAACAAGAAATTAGGATATAGAGAGATAAAAGGGAAAGAAAGGAGAACAAAGAAAGTGGTACATCCTAAAATGTACCATAAGGGGTTTTAATACTGTACGAGTGGAAGGGACTCAGGGAGCGCTAAATGTCCATGGGTTAGGGGCACAAATTACTTGTCTTGCCTTGGGTGCTGACAACTCGCGCTACGAAAATAATTTTACTGTTAGGGGTCCCCACAACATGGGAAATTTTATCAAGGGGTCACGGCACTAGAAAGGTTGAGAACCACTGGTCTGAGGAGGCCTGTAGTGCACACAATGTTCTGGACAGTCTGAGGAGGAGGCCTGTAATGTTCTGCACACAGTGCTCTGGAGGGTTTGAGGAGAAGGCCTGTAATTCTGCAGCTGCACAGTGTTTAGGACGGTCTAAGTAGGCTTGTAGTGCACAGTGCTCTGGACGGTGGTCTGAGGAGGCCTGTAAAAAATATTGCACAGTACTGTGGACGATGGTCACTCTGAGGAAGCCTGTAATGCTGTACAGTGCTCTGGACAGTGGTCTGAGGAGTAGGCCTGTAATGCACAGTGCTCTGGACAGCCAGGAGGAATGCAAATGCTGCACAGTGCTCTGAACAGTAGTCTGAGGAGGCCTGCGCTGCACAGTTCTCTGGACAGTGGTGTGAGGAGGCTTGTAATGCA
Source organism: Rana muscosa (assembly GCA_029206835.1). Classification (NCBI taxonomy): domain Eukaryota; kingdom Metazoa; phylum Chordata; class Amphibia; order Anura; family Ranidae; genus Rana; species Rana muscosa. The sequence continues at coordinate 1,045,475,063 of CM055117.1, forward strand.
CACTGTGTGCATTACAGGCCTCCTCACACCACTGTCCAGAGAACTAGATGCTCAGGAGGCCTGTAAATGCTGCACAGTTAGAGGGCAGGCCTGTATTGCCCACAGTGCTCTGGACGGTCGTCTGAGGAGGCCTGTAATGCTGCACAGTGCTAAGCACGCCACACCACTAAGCATGCTACGGTGGCTACCTTGCTTGCTGGTAGGGGAAACACTCACAGACTTTACAAGTGGAGCTCTGAGGAAACGGGAAGTTCATGTGGGTAAACGTCCTTCTTTTAGATTTTCGTTCCGTTTTCATTTGACAAAAATGAATTCATTTTCGTCATAGTTTTCGTCATTTGACGAAAATGTGGGGTCATTTTTGTTTAGTTTTCGCCACTGTAAATAAGCCTCTGAAAAAAGTTTTGACAAAAAAATTTTTTTAGACTAAATTAACACTGGTATACACTCAACAAGCAATTTATTATAAACATTTTACAGTACTAATATTGGGTTCTTAATGGCTTTGAGATTATAGTCCACGTTGACATAAATGCTACACACAATTTATGCAAATTGTTTCTGTAAATTTTCCTTTCTAACATATCCCCCAAGGTGTTCTGTTAGACACAGTGACTGGCATACCACCCATTTTATCAGTGATCAAATTTCCACTATTATTAAGCCTGTACCCTAGCGATGAGCCGAACACCCCCGGGTTCGGTTCGCACCAGAACCCGCGAACGGACCGAAAGTTCGCACGAACTTTAGAACCCTATAAAATACAATGGATGCGAACGTTCGAAATCTAAAGTGCTATTTATAACGACTAATATGCATTTCTTTCTCGTACATCACGGGACACAGAGCGACATAGTCATTACTAATGGGTTATATAGTTACCGTCAGGTGCTGGCACTGGCAACTTCCAAAACCGGAAGTACCCTCCCCTATATAAGCCCCTCCCATCCGGGAGCACCTCAGTTTTTTGCCAGTGTCTAAGGTGTTGGCCAAGAAGAAACATGTGTTTTTCACTGAGCTTGCGTACAGGTTCTTTTGGGCCTCAGTAAGCTATTCCGGATCCGACCAAAAAAGCTTCATAGCTAAACGGTCGGTACCCGGGCCTTGCAGAGAAGAGCAAGGTTCTGCCTGTAATGCTTCTCTTAGGAGAGCTGGACCCTGGGATCCAGAGCTCTGGTCATACCCACGACCAAGATGTTTTCTGTGCAGGGTGCTATACAGGTCCAGGGGAGTGGAATCCTTGGGAACCCGGTCCCTGAAGGTTTGATTACAATGCCTGCCGTGATAGGTGAAGTTTGGGCTTTTGTGGACCAAACAAAGTCCTGCGGCGGGGAACAGGTAAGTGGGGGCCCCCAGGAACTTGGTTCTATTGGGGGACCCCCAAGCCTAATTTGTCTTTCTGTCTGTTACCTAACGGTATTCCCGCTAATATCTGTGCATGCCTGTAACTACTAAAAAAAATGTAATAATTTTTAATGGTGGTCAAGAAAAAAAAAAGAATGTTTTTTTATATATGTTTAGTATATTAAACTGCGGTACCTGTGTTTGTCCACTAGAGGCCGCTGTGGAATGTTTTTCTTGTCATATGGACTAGTTTCTTCTCAGAGAGCAAAGTCCAGGCAGCTGGTGAGTTCTCCTACAGGAAACTGTTTCCTCTGCCATGTTGCAGTGTTCGTCTATCCCCCGGCCTGCGGCAAAAGGGGGCCCTGGCTCCTGTCCCTGGTTTCCATGTTTGAAAATTAGCGCCGAGGCGCACGTGGCCGCGCGCGTGCGCGTGCACGCGCCTCTATATATAGAGGTGGCCGGAAAAAGGGGCGGGGCCTGGGGGATGACGCTCTGTGCGCGCCGCAGCGCTTCTGCGCATGTGCGGGCGTCCCAGCAGGTTTTTAAAAAGCCACATTATTGCAGTAAGCTGGCTATGAAGTACAGAGACAGAGCTGGCAACATTTAAAGGCATACAGCAAGCGGTTGATACAGGCATCCCCTAGAAAGGCACATTAGTAGACACCAACTGTTTATTATAGCAGCATTTATGCTAGACTATTATCAGTAACTGGTGTATTTTCGGCTGGAATACCTCAGCTTTGTGGCTTAGGAATATGCCGTCTAAAAACTCCGGGACTAGAAATTCCAGGAGGAATAGGGGGTCTCCATCGGGCTCTGAGGATCTTGGGCATGCTTTGGCTGCACCAGTCTCCCCTGAAGAATCAGAGGTTAGTGACCGTAGGGCACCCCCAGGAGTACCTGGTACTGTGGCTGTCCCCAGTTCACCTGCTCCTGTGTATGTAACAGAGGAGGTTTTTTCCTCAGCTCTGGGAGGGCTGGAAGAGAGATTGTCAGCACTAATTGCTGCTTCCCTGTCACAGGAGAAAAGCGCTCGATCTCCGTCTCCTCCCTCAGAGTGCCTGTTAACAGAGCAACAGTCCCATACAGAGAACGACCTACCTGAGGGGGATCAGGATGAGGTTGATTCAGTTGTAGAGGAATCAACAGTGGAGGAGCCGTTCTCAGCATCACATGCTGAGAGGTTATGGGTGCAGTCCCTGACTAATATGGTCCGATCAGCATTTAAAATGCCACTTGCGGAGCCATCCTCCTCTTCTGTCTCCTCGTTGGGGTCGCTAAAAGCTCCCGAGACTGTTTGTTCTTTTCCGATCCATCCTTTACTGGAGGGGCTCATTTACCAGGATTGGGAGCATCCTGACAAAATATTTACTCCCCCCAAGAGATTTCCGGTGGTCTATCCTATGGAGGATAAGTTCGTCAGAAAATGGAAGGTCCCTACAGTGGACGCAGCCATCTCTTGTGTGAATAAATCACTGACATGTCCGGTGGAAAATGTCCAAATGTTCAAGGACCCAATAGATAAAAAATTGGAGTCCTTATTGAAATCTGCTTTTTCTACAGCAGGATTGGTGACACAACCAGCAGTGGCAGCTATAGGGGTCTGCCAAGCAGTGAAGGATCAGTTGAAACAGGTCTTAAGGGACGTGCCAGATCAGCAGGCTCTTGCTCTAGCTGATCTACCTAGAGCCTTATGCTTTGGGGTGGACGCTATAAAGGATTCAATCCATCAGGCCTCCCGCCTTACGCTGTCTGTAGTACATATGCGCAGGCTTCTATGGCTCAAAAACTGGTCTGCTGAAGCTCCCTGTAAAAAATTGCTGGTCAGCTTCCCATTTCATGGGGAGCGCTTATTCGGGGAAGACCTGGACAAGTATATCCAGAGAATTTCCAGCGGTAAAAGTACACTCTTGCCGGTCAAAAATAGAGTTAGAGGTCCCTCTTTTAAGAGGCCGGCTTCTCCAGTCCCTAGGACATCGGCTGTGAAACAGTTCCGACGGCCTCCCCGGTCAAATCCCGGAGGTAAAAATCAGGGACAGTTGCAGGGTAACAAGAAGCCCTGGAGCAGGAGAGGTACAAAACCTCCCCCAAAGTCAAATGCATGAAGGGTTGCCCCCACCCAATCGGGTGGGGGGAAGACTTCAGTTGTTCACAGAAACCTGGCGGGACACGATCCGAGACAGATGGGTGCTCTCCGCAGTAAATCTGGGATACAAATTGGAGTTAAAAAACTCCCCTCCTTCCCGCTTTATAAGGTCGAACGTGCCAAGGGATCCCCAGAAGAGAGGATCCCTCCTGTTGGCACTGGAACAATTATTGCTTCAAGCAGTAATTATAGAGGTCCCCCTGGAAGAATGGGGGTTCGGGTTTTACTCAAACCTCTTTACAGTTCCGAAGCCAAACGGGGACGTGAGGCCCATATTAAATCTAAAAGGGCTAAACAAATTCCTACATATCAGGACTTTCCGGATGGAGTCGATCCGATCGGTAGCCACTGCCCTACAAGGGGAGGAATGGTTAGCCTCGATCGACATCAAAGATGCGTATTTGCACATCCCCATCTTTCCAGCCCACCAAAAATTTCTACGCTTTGCGATAGAAGGGCGCCATTTTCAGTTCAGAGCCTTACCCTTCGGTCTGGCCACAGCACCAAGAGTGTTCACAAAAATTCTGGCCCCATTATTGGCCAATCTAAGAACACGAGGTGTAACGATAATGGCATATTTAGACGACTTGTTGCTGATAGACCACTCAGTGGAAAAACTAGAAGTGGTTGTTCACGAGACAATCAAGTATCTGGAATATCACGGTTGGATTATCAACCGAGACAAGTCAGCCCTAAAACCAGTCAAAAGTCTGGAATACTTGGGGCTAAGGCTGGATTCAGACCAGAGAAAAATGTTCTTGCCACAGCCATCCATACGCCTGTGCATGAGGCTGCTGGGAAAAATGGTGGCATCATTCGAAGCAGTACCCTACGGTCAATTCCATTCAAGGAAATTGCAAAGGGCCATACTGTCAGCCTGGAACAAAAAAGTTCAGGCTCTGGACGTACCAATGTCCTTGTCCCCTTCCGTTCGCAGAAGCCTCCGTTGGTGGTTGGTTCCCCGGAATCTGGAAAGAGGGAAATCCTTCAGTCCGATTTCTTGGAAGGTGGTCACTACAGATGCCAGCCTTTTAGGCTGGGGAGCAGTACTGGAGCAATGGTCTCTCCAGGGCAGATGGTCGGATGCGGAAAAGGCCCTGCCCATCAATCTCTTAGAGATACGAGCAGCCCGGTATGCCCTAGTAGCATGGACATCCAAACTCCAAGGGTCCCCTGTCAGAGTTCAGTCAGACAATGCCACAGCAGTGGCATATATCAATCGTCAGGGGGGCACCAGGAGTCGTGCAGCCCAAAGGGAAGTAAATTACATCCTGAGATGGGCAGAAAGATATGTCCCAGCCATATCTGCGGTATTCATTCCAGGGGTGGAGAATTGGAAGGCGGACTTTCTAAGTCGCCAACAATTATGCCCAGGGGAATGGTCCCTTCATCCCGAGGTTTTCCGGACAATATGTCAGCGGTGGGGAACACCGGATGTAGATCTGCTAGCATCCAGGTTCAACACGAAAGTGGACAGGTTTGTCTCTTGGACAAGGGATCCCCTAGCGTGCGGCTCGGATGCCCTAGTGTTCCCTTGGGATCAGTTCAAGCTGATATATGCATTCCCACCGCCACAATTGTTACCTCGATTACTCCGCAGAATCAGGGTAGAAAAGAAACCAGTGATTCTGGTGGCTCCAGCGTGGCCCCGAAGAGCATGGTACGCGGAGATTGTAAAAATGTCTGTGGGGAGTCCTTGGACCCTCCCACATCGTCCGGACCTGCTTTCGCAGGGACCGATATACCACCCTTCCTTACCAGCCCTAGGTTTGACGGCCTGGCTATTGAAGCCCACATTCTAAAAAGGAGAGGGCTCTCTAATGCTGTGGTGTCTACCATGATCAATGCCAGGAAACCGGTATCCAGGCAGATCTACTATAGAATCTGGAAGGCGTACATCGCCTGGTGTGAGGCCAGGAAATGGCATCCACGTAAATACGTAATAGGTAGAATTCTGGACTTCCTACAATGGGCTGTAGATAGGAAGCTTGCCTTGAGTACTATCAAAGGTCAGATTTCGGCCTTGTCAATATTTTTTCAAAGGCCCTTGGCTTCGCATTCACTAGTCAAAGCCTTTATACAAGGAGTGATGCGTATTAGTCCTCCGGTTAATATTCCCATATGTCCATGGGATCTAAACTTGGTTCTGTCGGTTCTACAGAAACAACCATTTGAACCATTACAGCATATTTCCTTAGTGCTTCTCACCAGGAAATTGATTTTTCTAGTAGCCATTTGTTCGGCTAAAAGAGTATCGGAATTAGCAGCTATGTCCTGTAAGGAGCCATATCTGGTTATCCATAAGGACAGAGTAGTGTTACGTCCTCATCCAGCCTTTCTTCCTAAGGTGGTATCGAGTTTTCATTTGAACCAAGATGTGGTTCTTCCTTCTTTTTTCCCCAAGCCTACTTCGGTAGAGGAAAAGTTATTGCATTCTTTGGATGTAGTAAGAGCAGTTAAAGCTTATCTAAAAGCCACTGCTCAGATTCGCAGAACGGATACTTTGTTTATTCTGCCGGAAGGCCCCAGAAAGGGTCAGGCAGCGTCAAAATCTACTTTAGCCAAGTGGATTCGACAGGTCATAATACAAGCCTATAGCTTGAGAAGTAGACCGCCTCCGTTCAAAGTTAGGGCGCACTCCACGAGAGCAGTTGGAACTTCATGGGCAGTGCATCACCAGGCCTCCCTGGCTCAAGTCTGTAAGGCCGCAACATGGTCTTCAGTACACACGTTTACTAGGTTCTACCAGGTGGACGTTAGAAGTCAGGAGGATGTCGCCTTTGGGCGCAGTGTGTTGCAGGCCGCAAAAGATCCTCATGTCTGATAGCGCTCAGCTTATATATGGTGTATCCCCCCCCTCATTTGGCATTGCTTTAGGACATCCCATTAGTAATGACTATGTCGCTCTGTGTCCCGTGATGTACGAGAAAGAAAATAGGATTTTTATAACAGCTTACCTGTAAAATCCTTTTCTTGGAGTACATCACGGGACACAGAGCTCCCGCCCCTCTTTGGGGACACTTATTGCTTTGCTACAAAACTGAGGTGCTCCCGGATGGGAGGGGCTTATATAGGGGAGGGTACTTCCGGTTTTGGAAGTTGCCAGTGCCAGCACCTGACGGTAACTATATAACCCATTAGTAATGACTATGTCGCTCTGTGTCCCGTGATGTACTCCAAGAAAAGGATTTTACAGGTAAGCTGTTATAAAAATCCTATTGTTATTGTCCTAAAAAGGGTTTGGGAACCCGGGTTCTGCACCAGGGGACATGTATCTAACCAAAAAAAAGTTTTAAAAACAGCCGTTTTTCGGGAGCAGTCATTTTAATGATGCATAAAGTGAAAAAAAAAATCAAATATTCCTTTAAATATCGTACCTGGGGGGTGTCTAAAGTATGCCTGTGAAGTGCCACGTGTTTCCCGTGTTTAGAACTGTCCCTGCACAAAATTACATTTCTAAAGGAAAAAAAGCCATTTAAAACTGCTTGCGGCTTTAATGTAATGTCTGGTCCCGGTAATATGGATGAAAATCTTTAAGAAAAATGGCATAGCTACCCCATCACAGCCCCCCCCCTACCCCAGCCCATTACCAGCCCATTTGGGTCTTGTATGGATATTAAGGGGAACCCTGCACACAAAATAAAAAGGCCCTATATACTCTGAACAGCCGTATACAGGCGGTGCATACAAGACAGGGACTGTAGGTTTGTTCTTATGTAGAATCTGTTTGTAATTTTGATCAGGTACATTGTTTAATTGTAGCTCCAGCCAAAAAATCTATTTTTAAGCTTTTTGGAAAACATAGGGAAGGGTTATCACCCCTGTAACATTTGTTTTGCTGTCTGTGCAGTGTGCACCTGTTCAGAACAGTTCACCTCACTTTCCGTCCTAATGACAAATGTTTTTTGAAAATTTGGGGTTTTTATTGAAACAAGAATTGGTGATAAAGCATCAGTGGAGAGGAGACACTTTTTTCCCCATATTAACTCTTACAGGAGAGAATTTGCCTTCCTATGGGTAGATTTCCTCTCACTTCCTGTTGTATCCTTCCGTTTGCAAGGAGGAGTCGTTTATAAGTTGGATGTTTGAAAATAGGGGCTTGCCGTATATACTCAGCTGAAATTTGCCCCTTACATGTTGGTGTTGCCACAACACTGTGAGCCCTCACAGTTACTCTTGGTGGGCGCATGAATGGGCCCTGCTGTGAATTATTAGATCAAGAATTGTAATTGCATGCCCCTGTTGAACAGGGGCTGAAAAATTGGGCCTTTGGTGGTGGTGGTGGTGGTGGTGGTGTTGACACAACACTGTAAGGCCTCACAGTTAGTCTTGGTGGGTGCAGGAATGGGCCCTGCTGTGAATTATTAGATCAAGAATTGTAATTACATGCCCCTGTTAAACAGGGGCAGAAAAATTGGGCCTTAGGCACTGGTGCCACAACACTTCAACCCCTCACAGATACTGTACTTGGAGCACAGCAATGAGCCCTGTTGTAAAGTATTGCATCAAAAATTGTAATTACATGCCCCTGTTAAACAGGGGCTGAAAAATTGTGCCTTAGCCACTGGTGCTGGTGCCACGACACTGCAACCACTCCCAGATACTCTAGTTGGAGTGCAGGAATGAGCCCTGCTGCAAAGCATTGCATAAAAAATTGTAATAACACGTCCCTGTTAAACAGGGGCTGAAAAATTGGGCCTTAGCCACTGGTGGCGGCACCCAGAAACAAAAATGTTCTTCCAAGCTATCATCATCAATCGGATCATTGAGGAGGAGGAGGATAGTCAGTCAACATAACAGGACAGTCTCTCAGCATCAGTCTTGAAGGGATGTGACATTTGAAAATAAATTAGTCTGTTATATCAGCTTCAGGTGTTTGGTAGCTGGTGGTGATCCAAGACTGGTTCATCTTTATGAAGGTCAGCCGATCAACAGAGTCGGTGGACAGGCGCATCCTGTGATCCGTGACAAATCCTCCAGCAGCACTGAATGTGCGTTCTGAAAGAACGCTGGATGCAGGACAGGCCAGTAGCTCAATTGCATACTGTGCAAGCTCTGGCCAGTGATCCATCCTCAAGACCCAGTAAGCCAGAGGATTTTCGGTGGGGAAGGTGTCCAAGTCTGACCTTGCCCCTAGGTATTCCTGCACCATGTATATTTAGACGCTGGCGATGGTTGCTGGAACCGATCATACCTTGGGGCTGCGGACTAAAGAATTGTCTGAACGCATCGGTCAGACGGCCACCTTCCCCACCGCTCCTTCTTTGACTGACCGAAGCCTCAGCAACTCGTTGTCCAGGACCAGGAGTTTGTAACCTCCCAGTCTCTGGGAACGCGTTGCACAGACCTTTCTGCAAGGCCTCCCGGAGTTGTCTCATCCTCTGCTCCCTCTGCGACGGTAAGATAAGGTCTGCAACCTTACCCTTGTACCGTGGATCAAGGAGAGTGGCTAGCCAGTAATGGTCCCTCTCCTTTATCCGAAGAATACGAGGATCCTTCCGCAGACTTTGCAGGATCAGGGAGGCCATGCAGCGTAGGTTAGCTGAGGCATTCGGTCCGGAGTCCTCTGGGTCACTAAGGACGACATGATCCACAGCCACCTCCTCCCAGCCACGTACAAGTCCAAAGGTTTCTTGGGACTGTAAATCATCCCTAAAAGACTGCTGCTGATGATGCTGAGTGCCAGGCTCCACCTCCATGCTGACACAATCCTCCTTCTCCTCCTCCTCCTCTTCCTCCTCTTCTTCCTGTGCGATGGGTGGGACAGAAGGAACGTTGTCTGGGTAAAGGGGGCCTTGAGAGGCAAGTAAGTCCTCCTCTTCCTGCCTCTGTTCTGCCTCAAGTGCCCTGTCCATTATTCCATGCAGCGTATGTTCCAAAAGGTGGACAAGAGGTACAGTGTCACTGATGCATGCACTGTCACTGCTCACCATCCTCGTGGCCTCCTCAAATGGTGCCAGGACAGTGCATGCATCCCTGATCATGCCCCACTGGCGTGGTGAAAAAAACCCGAGCTCCCCTGACCCTGTCCTGGTGCCGTAGTCGCACAGGTACTCATTGATGGCCCCCTGCTGCGTGTGCAGCCGCTGCAGCATGGCCAACGTTGAGTTCCACCTGGTGGGCATGTCACATATAAGGCGGTTCTTGGGCAGGTTCAACTCCTTTTGCAGCTCAGCCAGGCGAGCACTGGCATTATAAGATCTGCGGAAATGCACACAGACTTTCCTGGCCTGCCTCAGAACATCCTGTAAGCCCGGGTACCTGCCCAAGAACTGCTGCACCACCAGGTTAAGGACGTGAGCCACACAGGGCACATGGGTCAGTTGTCCCTGTCGGAGAGCGGAGAGGAGGTTGGTGCCATTGTCGCAAACTACCATTCCTGGCTTAAGCTGGCGTGGCGTCAACCACCTCTCGGCCTGCCCCTGCAGAGCAGACAGAACCTCTGCCCCAGTGTGGCTCCTGTCCCCCAAACACACCAGCGCAAGCACGGCATGGCATCTTTTTGCCTGCGTACTTGCGTAGCCCCTTGAACGCCTACGGAGCACCGCTGGTTCCGAGGACAAAGCACAGGAAGAGGCCACGGAGGAAGAAGAAGAGGAGGGGGTGGAGGACAGAGGTGTGTCACAACCAGTAGTAGCATTTTGGAGGCGTGGCGGTGGAACAACCTCCAACACTACTGCACCTTGTCCTGCATCCTTCCCAGCTGCCAAAAGAGTGACCCAATGGGCCGTGAAAGAAAGGTAACGTCCCTGTCCATGCCTGCTGGACCATGAGTCAGCGGTAATATGCACCTTACCACTGACCGCCCTGTCCAGCGAGGCTAAGACATTGCCTTCCACATGCCGGTAGAGAGCCGGAATCGCCTTCCGTGAGAAAATGTGGCATTTGGGAACCTGCCACTGAGGAACCGCACATTGCACAAACTCACGGAAGGGGGCCGAGTCTATCAACTGAAAAGGCAGCAGTTGAAGCGCTAGCAATTTAGCCAAGCTAGCATTCAACCGCCAGGCATGTGGATGGCTGGGAGTGAACTTCTTTCGACGGTCCAGCAGCTGGGGCAGGGAAATTTGCCTGCTAGAATCGGACGTCGGTGTACTGCTAGCAGAGTGCCCGCAAGTACTTGGCTGTGACACACCTAATTCTACACCTTCATTCCTCTCAGAGCAGGTTTCAGAGAGGACTGAAGGTATAGTGAGGTTGGAAATCCCAGCTGATGCGGTGCAAGAAGACGTCCGCTTTGTTCTTTGGTGTGGGTCTTTAAGGTAGGCTTGCCAACGAGCTGCATGGCAGGTCAACATATGTCTGGTCAAGCATGTGGTGCCCAAGCGGGTGATGTTTTGGCCACGCGATATACGCTTGAGACATATGTTGCAAACAGCAGCTGTGCGATCTGATGCACTCGACTCAAAAAAGGCCCACACCAAAGAACTTTTTGAATAACGGGCAGAGGCAGCGCCCTGCACAGGCGGAGCTCTGCGGTGTGATTCCGTTGGTGTGCTGTCCTTACGCTGGCCCCCCGAGGGCATCCTGCCTCGTTGGAGATGTGTCTCCTCCTCATCCTCCTCCTCCTCCTCCTCTCTCCTATTAGGCACCCACGTGGAGTCAGTGACCTCATCATCCCCTCCCTCCTCATCACTGGAGCCAATCTGGCAGTATGCTGCAGCTGCTCGAACATGACAGCCAGATTGGTGTCCTTCTTGAGCATCCCCTCTCTCTGCTCTCACGCTACTGCCTTCCTCTAGCTGGGTATCATCATCAGACCCTTCGAAACGCTGGGCATCCTCCTGGAGCATGTACCCAACACTGTGCTCAAACAGTTCGGGGGACTCCTCAGGAGGACATGGTTGGTCTAGGGAAAGAGTGACTGATGATGACATTGATACCAGGGAAGAGGACGCTTTGGCAGCTGCTTTGCTAGTACCCTGAGCCTGGGTGAGAGAGGATGAGGAGGATGGGGAGGGCTTGGTCATCCACTCTACCAAGTCTTTGGCATGATGCGGCTCAACACGTCCAGCTGCCGAAAAGAAGGACAAGCGTGTCCCATGGCCACGTGCTGATGGCGATGCACCGCGTCCACGACCAGCACTGTTGTCTCTAGATGCAGAGCCTGCTTGCCCTCTTTTATTGGCTCCTGACTGTCTGCCTCTCCTTGTTTGCCTTCCAGACATTCTAATGGCCTGCAGGGAAATGGGAAAACCAGCAATACAGGCTAAGTTTAGGTGTAATATGGTCAGGAGGCACACTCCGCCCGCTGTAAGTGCCGCAAAATCCTGTTGGTGTAACACACCAGGAAAAAGCAGCAATACAGGCTAAGTTCAGGTGTAATATGGTCAGGAGGCACACTCTGCCCGCTGTAAGTGCCGCAAAATCCTGTTGGTGTAACACACCAGGAAAAAGCAGCAATACAGGCTAAGTTCAGATGTAATATGGTCAGGAGGCACACTCCGCCCGCTGTAAGTGCCGCAAAATCCTGTTGGTGTAACGCACCAGGAAAAAGCAGCAATACAGGCTAAGTTCAGGTGTAATATGGTCAGGAGGCACACTCCGCCCGCTGTAAGTGCCGCAAAATCCTGTTGGTGTAACACACCAGAAAAAAGCAGCAATACAGGCTAAGTTCAGGTGTAATATGGTCAGGAGGCACACTCCGCCCGCTGTAAGTGCCGCAAAATCCTGTTGGTGTAACACACCAGGAAAAAGCAGCAATACAGGCTAAGTTCAGGTGTAATATGGTCAGGAGGCACACTCCGCCCGCTGTAAGTGCCGCAAAATCCTGTTGGTGTAACACACCAGGAAAAAGCAGCAATACAGGCTAAGTTCAGGTGTAATATGGTCAGGAGGCACACTCCGCCCGCTGTAAGTGCCGCAAAATCCTGTTGGTGTAACACACCAGGAAAAAGCAGCAATACAGGCTAAGTTCAGGTGTAATATGGTCAGGAGGCACACTCCGCCCGCTGTAAGTGCTGCAAAATCCTGTTGGTGTAACACACCAGGAAAAAGCAGCAATACAGGCTAAGTTCAGGTGTAACATGGTCAGGAGGCACACTCCGCCCGCTGTAAGTGCCGCAAAATCCTGTTGGTGTAACACACCAGGAAAAAGCAGCAATACAGGCTAAGTTCAGGTGTAATATGTTCAGGAGGCACACTCCGCCCGCTGTAAGTGCCGCAAAATCCTGTTGGTGTAACACACCAGGAAAAAGCAGCAATACAGGCTAAGTTCAGGTGTAATATGGTCAGGAGGCACACTCCACCCGCTGTAAGTGCCGCAAAATCCTGTTGGTGTAACAAACCAGGAAAAAGCAGCAATACAGGCTAAGTTCAGGTGTAATATTGTCAGGAGGCACACTCCGCCCGCTGTAAGTGCCGCAAAATCCTGTTGGTGTAACACACCAGGAAAAAGCAGCAATACAGGCTAAGTTCAGGTGTAATATGGTCAGGAGGCACACTCCGCCCGCTGTAAGTGCCGCAAAATCCTGTTGGTGTAACACACCAGGAAAAAGCAGCAATACAGGCTAAGTTCAGGTGTAATATGGTCAGGAGGCCCTCTCCGCCCGCTGTAAGTGCCGCAAAATCCTGTTGGTGTAACACACCCGGAAAAAGCAGCAATACAGGCTAAGTTCAGGTGTAATATGGTCAGGAGGCACACTCCGCCCGCTGTAAGTGCCGCAAAATCCTGTTGGTGTAACACACCAGGAAAAAGCAGCAATACAGGCTAACTTCAGGTGTAATATGGTCAGGAGGCACACTCCGCCCGCTGTAAGTGCCGCAAAATCCTGTTGGTGTAACACACCAGGAAAAAGCAGCAATACAGGCTAAGTTCAGGTGTAATATGGTCAGGAGGCACACTCCGCCCGCTGTAAGTGCCGCAAAATCCTGTTGGTGTAACACACCAGGAAAAAGCAGCAATACAGGCTAAGTTCAGGTGTAACATGGTCAGGAGGCACACTCCGCCCGCTGTAAGTGCCGCAACATCCTGTTGGTGTAACACACCAGGAAAAAGCAGCAATACAGGCTATGTTCAGGTGTAATATGGTCAGGAGGCACACTCCGCCCGCTGTAAGTGCCGCAAAATCCTGTTGGTGTAACACACCAGGAAAAAGCAGCAATACAGGCTAAGTTCAGGTGTAATATGTTCAGGAGGCACACTCCGCCCGCTGTAAGTGCCGCAAAATCCTGTTGGTGTAACGCACCAGGAAAAAGCAGCAATACAGGCTAAGTTCAGGTGTAATATGGTCAGGAGGCACACTCCACCCGCTGTAAGTGCCGCAAAATCCTGTTGGTGTAACACACCAGGAAAAAGCAGCAATACAGGCTAAGTTCAGGTGTAATATGGTCAGGAGGCACACTCCGCCCGCTGTAAGTGCCGCAAAATCCTGTTGGTGTAACACACCAGGAAAAAGCAGCAATACAGGCTAAGTTCAGGTGTAATATGGTCAGGAGGCACACTCCGCCCGCTGTAAGTGCCGCAAAATCCTGTTGGTGTAACACACCAGGAAAAAGCAGCAATACAGGCTAAGTTCAGGTGTAATATGGTCAGGAGGCCCTCTCCGCCCGCTGTAAGTGCCGCAAAATCCTGTTGGTGTAACACACAAGGAAAAAGCAGCAATACAGGCTAAGTTCAGGTGTAATATGGTCAGGAGGCACACTCCGCCCGCTGTAAGTGCCGCAAAATCCTGTTGGTGTAACACACCAGGAAAAAGCAGCAATACAGGCTAAGTTCAGGTGTAATATGGTCAGGAGGCACACTCCGCCCGCTGTAAGTGCCGCAAAATCCTGTTGGTGTAACACACCAGGAAAAAGCAGCAATACAGGCTAAGTTCAGGTGTAAAATGGTCAGGAGGCACACTCCGCCCGCTGTAAGTGCCGCGAAATCCTGTTGGTGTAACACACCAGGAAAAAGCAGCAATACAGGCTAAGTTCAGGTGTAATATGGTCAGGTGGCACACTCCGCCCGCTGTAAGTGACGCAAAATCCTGTTGGTGTAACACACCAGGAAAAAGCAGCAATACAGGCTAAGTTCAGGTGTAATATGGTCAGGAGGCACACTCCGCCCACTTTAAGTGCCGCAAAATCCTGTTGGTGTAACACACCAGGAAAAAGCAGCAATACAGTCTAAGTTCAGGTGTAATATGGTCAGGAGGCACACTCCGCCCGCTGTAAGTGCCGCAAAATCCTGTTGGTGTAACACACCAGGAAAAAGCAGCAATACAGGCTAAGTTCAGGTGTAATATGGTCAGGAGGCACACTCCGCCCACTGTAAGTGCCCCAAAATCCTGTTGGGGTAACACACCAGGAAAAAGCAGCAATACAGGCTAAGTTCAGGTGTAATATGGTCAGGAGGCACACTCCACCCACTGTAAGTGCCGCAAAATCCTGTTGGTGTAACACACCAGGAAAAAGCAGCAATACAGGCTAAGTTCAGGTGTAATATGGTCAGGAGGCACACTCCGCCCGCTGTAAGTGCCGCAAAATCCTGTTGGTGTAACACACCAGGAAAAAGCAGCAATACAGGCTAAGTTCAGGTGTAATATGGTCAGGAGGCACACTCCGCCCGCTGTAAGTGCCGCGAAATCCTGTTGGTGTAACACACCAGGAAAAAGCAGCAATACAGGCTAAGTTCAGGTGTAATATGGTCAGGAGGCACACTCCGCCCGCTGTAAGTGCCGCGAAATCCTGTTGGTGTAACACACCAGGAAAAAGCAGCAATACAGTCTAAGTTCAGGTGTAATATGGTCAGGAGGCACACTCCGCCCGCTGTAAGTGCCGCAAAATCCTGTTGGTGTAAAACACCAGGAAAAAGCAGCAATACAGGCTAAGTTCAGGTGTAATATGGTCAGGAGGCACACTCCGCCCGCTGTAAGTGCCGCTAAATCCTGTTGGTGTAACACACCAGGAAAAATCAGCAATACAGGCTAAGTTCAGGTGTAATATGGTCAGGAGGCACACTCCGCCCTCTGTAAGTGCCGCAAAATCCTGTTGGTGTAACACACCAGGAAAAAGCAGCAATACAGGCTAAGTTCAGGTGTAATATGGTCAGGAGGCACACTCCGCCCGCTGTAAGTGCCGCAAAATCCTGTTGGTGTAACACACCAGGAAAAAGCAGCAATACAGGCTAAGTTCAGGTGTAATATGGTTAGGAGGCACACTCCGCCCGCTGTAAGTGCCGCAAAATCCTGTTGGTGTAACACACCAGGAAAAAGCAGCAATACAGGCTAAGTTCAGGTGTAATATGGTCAGGAGGCACACTCCGCCCGCTGTAAGTGCCGCAAAATCCTGTTGGTGTAACACACCAGGAAAAAGCAGCAATACAGGCTAAGTTCAGGTGTAATATGGTCAGGAGGCACACTCCGCCCGCTGTAAGTGCCGCAAAATCCTGTTGGTGTAACACACCAGGAAAAAGCAGCAATACAGGCTAAGTTCAGGTGTAAAATGGTCAGGAGGCACACTCCGCCCGCTGTAAGTGCCGCAAAATCCTGTTGGTGTAACACACCAGGAAAAAGCAGCAATACAGGCTAAGTTCAGGTGTAATATGGTCAGGTGGCACACTCCGCCCGCTGTAAGTGACGCAAAATCCTGTTGGTGTAACACACCAGGAAAAAGCAGCAATACAGGCTAAGTTCAGGTGTTATATGGTCAGGAGGCACACTCCGCCCGCTGTAAGTGCCGCAAAATCCTGTTGGTGTAACACACCAGGAAAAAGCAGCAATACAGGCTAAGTTCAGATGTAATATGGTCAGGTGGCACACTCCGCCCGCTGTAAGTGCCGCGAAATCCTGTTGGTGTAACACACCGGGAAAAAGCAGCAATACAGGCTAAGTTCAGGTGTAATATGGTCAGGAGGCACACTCCGCCCGCTGTAAGTGCCGCAAAATCCTGTTGGTGTAACACACCAGGAAAAAGCAACAATACAGGCTAAGTTCAGGTGTAATATGGTCAGGAGGCACACTCCGCCCGCTGTAAATGCCGCAAAATCCTGTTGGTGTAAAACACCAGGAAAAAGCAGCAATACAGGCTAAGTTCAGGTGTAATATGGTCAGGAGGCACACTCCGCCCGCTGTAAGTGCCGCTAAATCCTGTTGGTGTAACACACCAGGAAAAATCAGCAATACAGGCTAAGTTCAGGTGTAATATGGTCAGGAGGCACACTCCGCCCGCTGTAAGTGCCGCAAAATCCTGTTGGTGTAACACACCAGGAAAAAGCAGCAATACAGGCTAAGTTCAGGTGTAACATGGTCAGGAGGCACACTCCGCCCGCTGTAAGTGCCGCAAAATCCTGCTGGTGTAACACACCAGGAAAAAGCAGCAATACAGGCTAAGTTCAGGTGTAATATGGTCAGGAGGCACACTCCGCCCGCTGTAAGTGCCGCAAAATCCTGTTGGTGTAACACACCAGGAAAAAGCAGCAATACAGGCTAAGTTCAGGTGTAATATGGTCAGGAGGCACACTCCGCCCTCTGTAAGTGCCGCAAAATCCTGTTGGTGTAACACACCAGGAAAAATCAGCAATACAGGCTAAGTTCAGGTGTAATATGGTCAGGAGGCACACTCCGCCCGCTGTAAGTGCCGCAAAATCCTGTTGGTGTAACACACCAGGAAAAAGCAGCAATACAGGCTAAGTTCAGGTGTAATATGGTCAGGAGGCACACTCCGCCCGCTGTAAGTGCCGCAAAATCCTGTTGGTGTAACACACCAGGAAAAAGCAGCAATACAGGCTAAGTTCAGGTGTAAAATGGTCAGGAGGCACACTCCACCCGCTGTAAGTGCCGCAAAATCCTGTTGGTGTAACACACCAGGAAAAAGCAGCAATACAGGCTAAGTTCAGGTGTAATATGGTCAGGAGGCACACTCCGCCCGCTGTAAGTGCCGCGAAATCCTGTTGGTGTAACACACCAGGAAAAAGCAGCAATACAGGCTAAGTTCAGGTGTAATATGGTCAGGAGGCACACTCCGCCCGCTGTAAGTGCCGCGAAATCCTGTTGGTGTAACACACCAGGAAAAAGCAGCAATACAGGCTAAGTTCAGGTGTAATATGGTCAGGAGGCACACTCCGCCCGCTGTAAGTGCCGCAAAATCCTGTTGGTGTAAAACACCAGGAAAAAGCAGCAATACAGGCTAAGTTCAGGTGTAATATGGTCAGGAGGCACACTCCGCCCGCTGTAAGTGCCGCTAAATCCTGTTGGTGTAACACACCAGGAAAAATCAGCAATACAGGCTAAGTTCAGGTGCAATATGGTCAGGAGGCACACTCCGCCCGCTGTAAGTGCCGCAAAATCCTGTTGGTGTAACACACCAGGAAAAAGCAGCAATACAGGCTAAGTTCAGGTGTAATATGGTCAGGAGGCACACTCCGCCCACTGTAAATGCCGCAAAATCCTGTTGGTGTAACACACCAGGAAAAAGCAGCAATACAGGCTAAGTTCAGGTGTAATATGGTCAGGAGGCACACTCCGCCCGCTGTAAGTGCCGCAAAATCCTGTTGGTGTAACACACCAGGAAAAAGCAGCAATACAGGCTAAGTTCAGGTGTAATATGGTCAGAAGGCACACTCCGCCCGCTGTAAGTGCCGCAAAATCCTGTTGGTGTAACACACCAGGAAAAAGCAGCAATACAGGCTAAGTTCAGGTGTAATATGGTCAGGAGGCACACTCCGCCCGCTGTAAGTGCCGCGAAATCCTGTTGGTGTAACACACCAGGAAAAAGCAGCAATACAGGCTAAGTTCAGGTGTAATATGGTCAGGAGGCACACTCCGCCCGCTGTAAGTGCCGCAAAATCCTGTTGGTGTAAAACACCAGGAAAAAGCAGCAATACAGGCTAAGTTCAGGTGTAATATGGTCAGGAGGCACACTCCGCCCGCTGTAAGTGCCGCTAAATCCTGTTGGTGTAACACACCAGGAAAAATCAGCAATACAGGCTAAGTTCAGGTGTAATATGGTCAGGAGGCACACTCCGCCCGCTGTGAGTGCCGCAAAATCCTGTTGGTGTAACACACCAGGAAAAAAGCAGCAATACAGGCTAAGTTCAGGTGTAATATGGTTAGGAGGCACACTCCGCCCGCTGTAAGTGCCGCAAAATCCTGTTGGTGTAACACACCAGGAAAAATCAGCAATACAGGCTAAGTTCAGGTGTAATATGGTCAGGAGGCACACTCCGCCCACTGTAAGTGCCGCAAAATCCTGTTGGTGTAACACACCAGGAAAAAGCAGCAATACAGGCTAAGTTCAGGTGTAATATGGTCAGGTGGCACACTCCGCCCGCTGTAAGTGACGCAAAATCCTGTTGGTGTAACACACCAGGAAAAAGCAGCAATACAGGCTAAGTTCAGGTGTAATATGGTCAGGAGGCACACTCCGCCCACTTTAAGTGCCGCAAAATCCTGTTGGTGTAACACACCAGGAAAAAGCAGCAATACAGTCTAAGTTCAGGTGTAATATGGTCAGGAGGCACACTCCGCCCGCTGTAAGTGCCGCAAAATCCTGTTGGTGTAACACACCAGGAAAAAGCAGCAATACAGGCTAAGTTCAGGTGTAATATGGTCAGGAGGCACACTCCGCCCACTGTAAGTGCCCCAAAATCCTGTTGGGGTAACACACCAGGAAAAAGCAGCAATACAGGCTAAGTTCAGGTGTAATATGGTCAGGAGGCACACTCCACCCACTGTAAGTGCCGCAAAATCCTGTTGGTGTAACACACCAGGAAAAAGCAGCAATACAGGCTAAGTTCAGGTGTAATATGGTCAGGAGGCACACTCCGCCCGCTGTAAGTGCCGCAAAATCCTGTTGGTGTAACACACCAGGAAAAAGCAGCAATACAGGCTAAGTTCAGGTGTAATATGGTCAGGAGGCACACTCCGCCCGCTGTAAGTGCCGCGAAATCCTGTTGGTGTAACACACCAGGAAAAAGCAGCAATACAGGCTAAGTTCAGGTGTAATATGGTAAGGAGGCACACTCCGCCCGCTGTAAGTGCCGCGAAATCCTGTTGGTGTAACACACCAGGAAAAAGCAGCAATACAGTCTAAGTTCAGGTGTAATATGGTCAGGAGGCACACTCCGCCCGCTGTAAGTGCCGCAAAATCCTGTTGGTGTAAAACACCAGGAAAAAGCAGCAATACAGGCTAAGTTCAGGTGTAATATGGTCAGGAGGCACACTCCGCCCGCTGTAAGTGCCGCTAAATCCTGTTGGTGTAACACACCAGGAAAAATCAGCAATACAGGCTAAGTTCAGGTGTAATATCGTCAGGAGGCACACTCCGCCCTCTGTAAGTGCCGCAAAATCCTGTTGGTGTAACACACCAGGAAAAAGCAGCAATACAGGCTAAGTTCAGGTGTAATATGGTCAGGAGGCACACTCCGCCCGCTGTAAGTGCCGCAAAATCCTGTTGGTGTAACACACCAGGAAAAAGCAGCAATACAGGCTAAGTTCAGGTGTAATATGGTTAGGAGGCACACTCCGCCCGCTGTAAGTGCCGCAAAATCCTGTTGGTGTAACACACCAGGAAAAAGCAGCAATACAGGCTAAGTTCAGGTGTAATATGGTCAGGAGGCACACTCCGCCCGCTGTAAGTGCCGCAAAATCCTGTTGGTGTAACACACCAGGAAAAAGCAGCAATACAGGCTAAGTTCAGGTGTAATATGGTCAGGAGGCACACTCCGCCCGCTGTAAGTGCCGCAAAATCCTGTTGGTGTAACACACCAGGAAAAAGCAGCAATACAGGCTAAGTTCAGGTGTAAAATGGTCAGGAGGCACACTCCGCCCGCTGTAAGTGCCGCAAAATCCTGTTGGTGTAACACACCAGGAAAAAGCAGCAATACAGGCTAAGTTCAGGTGTAATATGGTCAGGTGGCACACTCCGCCCGCTGTAAGTGACGCAAAATCCTGTTGGTGTAACACACCAGGAAAAAGCAGCAATACAGGCTAAGTTCAGGTGTAATATGGTCAGGAGGCACACTCCGCCCGCTGTAAGTGCCGCAAAATCCTGTTGGTGTAACACACCAGGAAAAAGCAGCAATACAGGCTAAGTTCAGATGTAATATGGTCAGGTGGCACACTCCGCCCGCTGTAAGTGCCGCGAAATCCTGTTGGTGTAACACACCGGGAAAAAGCAGCAATACAGGCTAAGTTCAGGTGTAATATGGTCAGGAGGCACACTCCGCCCGCTGTAAGTGCCGCAAAATCCTGTTGGTGTAACACACCAGGAAAAAGCAACAATACAGGCTAAGTTCAGGTGTAATATGGTCAGGAGGCACACTCCGCCCGCTGTAAATGCCGCAAAATCCTGTTGGTGTAAAACACCAGGAAAAAGCAGCAATACAGGCTAAGTTCAGGTGTAATATGGTCAGGAGGCACACTCCGCCCGCTGTAAGTGCCGCTAAATCCTGTTGGTGTAACACACCAGGAAAAATCAGCAATACAGGCTAAGTTCAGGTGTAATATGGTCAGGAGGCACACTCCGCCCGCTGTAAGTGCCGCAAAATCCTGTTGGTGTAACACACCAGGAAAAAGCAGCAATACAGGCTAAGTTCAGGTGTAACATGGTCAGGAGGCACACTCCGCCCGCTGTAAGTGCCGCAAAATCCTGTTGGTGTAACACACCAGGAAAAAGCAGCAATACAGGCTAAGTTCAGGTGTAATATGGTCAGGAGGCACACTCCGCCCGCTGTAAGTGCCGCAAAATCCTGTTGGTGTAACACACCAGGAAAAAGCAGCAATACAGGCTAAGTTCAGGTGTAATATGGTCAGGAGGCACACTCCGCCCTCTGTAAGTGCCGCAAAATCCTGTTGGTGTAACACACCAGGAAAAATCAGCAATACAGGCTAAGTTCAGGTGTAATATGGTCAGGAGGCACACTCCGCCCGCTGTAAGTGCCGCAAAATCCTGTTGGTGTAACACACTAGGAAAAAGCAGCAATACAGGCTAAGTTCAGGTGTAATATGGTCAGGAGGCACACTCCGCCCGCTGTAAGTGCCGCAAAATCCTGTTGGTGTAACACACCAGGAAAAAGCAGCAATACAGGCTAAGTTCAGGTGTAAAATGGTCAGGAGGCACACTCCACCCGCTGTAAGTGCCGCAAAATCCTGTTGGTGTAACACACCAGGAAAAAGCAGCAATACAGGCTAAGTTCAGGTGTAATATGGTCAGGAGGCACACTCCGCCCGCTGTAAGTGCCGCGAAATCCTGTTGGTGTAACACACCAGGAAAAAGCAGCAATACAGGCTAAGTTCAGGTGTAATATGGTCAGGAGGCACACTCCGCCCGCTGTAAGTGCCGCGAAATCCTGTTGGTGTAACACACCAGGAAAAAGCAGCAATACAGGCTAAGTTCAGGTGTAATATGGTCAGGAGGCACACTCCGCCCGCTGTAAGTGCCGCAAAATCCTGTTGGTGTAAAACACCAGGAAAAAGCAGCAATACAGGCTAAGTTCAGGTGTAATATGGTCAGGAGGCACACTCCGCCCGCTGTAAGTGCCGCTAAATCCTGTTGGTGTAACACACCAGGAAAAATCAGCAATACAGGCTAAGTTCAGGTGCAATATGGTCAGGAGGCACACTCCGCCCGCTGTAAGTGCCGCAAAATCCTTTTGGTGTAACACACCAGGAAAAAGCAGCAATACAGGCTAAGTTCAGGTGTAATATGGTCAGGAGGCACACTCCGCCCACTGTAAGTGCCGCAAAATCCTGTTGGTGTAACACACCAGGAAAAAGCAGCAATACAGGCTAAGTTCAGGTGTAATATGGTCAGGAGGCACACTCCGCCCACTGTAAGTGCCGCAAAATCCTGTTGGTGTAACACACCAGGAAAAATCAGCAATACAGGCTAAGTTCAGGTGTAATATGGTCAGGAGGCACACTCCGCCCACTGTAAGTGCCGCAAAATCCTGTTGGTGTAACACACCAGGAAAAAGCAGCAATACAGGCTAAGTTCAGGTGTAATATGGTCAGGTGGCACACTCCGCCCGCTGTAAGTGACGCAAAATCCTGTTGGTGTAACACACCAGGAAAAAGCAGCAATACAGGCTAAGTTCAGGTGTAATATGGTCAGGAGGCACACTCCGCCCACTTTAAGTGCCGCAAAATCCTGTTGGTGTAACACACCAGGAAAAAGCAGCAATACAGTCTAAGTTCAGGTGTAATATGGTCAGGAGGCACACTCCGCCCGCTGTAAGTGCCGCAAAATCCTGTTGGTGTAACACACCAGGAAAAAGCAGCAATACAGGCTAAGTTCAGGTGTAATATGGTCAGGAGGCACACTCCGCCCACTGTAAGTGCCCCAAAATCCTGTTGGGGTAACACACCAGGAAAAAGCAGCAATACAGGCTAAGTTCAGGTGTAATATGGTCAGGAGGCACACTCCACCCACTGTAAGTGCCGCAAAATCCTGTTGGTGTAACACACCAGGAAAAAGCAGCAATACAGGCTAAGTTCAGGTGTAATATGGTCAGGAGGCACACTCCGCCCGCTGTAAGTGCCGCAAAATCCTGTTGGTGTAACACACCAGGAAAAAGCAGCAATACAGGCTAAGTTCAGGTGTAATATGGTCAGGAGGCACACTCCGCCCGCTGTAAGTGCCGCGAAATCCTGTTGGTGTAACACACCAGGAAAAAGCAGCAATACAGGCTAAGTTCAGGTGTAATATGGTAAGGAGGCACACTCCGCCCGCTGTAAGTGCCGCGAAATCCTGTTGGTGTAACACACCAGGAAAAAGCAGCAATACAGTCTAAGTTCAGGTGTAATATGGTCAGGAGGCACACTCCGCCCGCTGTAAGTGCCGCAAAATCCTGTTGGTGTAAAACACCAGGAAAAAGCAGCAATACAGGCTAAGTTCAGGTGTAATATGGTCAGGAGGCACACTCCGCCCGCTGTAAGTGCCGCTAAATCCTGTTGGTGTAACACACCAGGAAAAATCAGCAATACAGGCTAAGTTCAGGTGTAATATGGTCAGGAGGCACACTCCGCCCTCTGTAAGTGCCGCAAAATCCTGTTGGTGTAACACACCAGGAAAAAGCAGCAATACAGGCTAAGTTCAGGTGTAATATGGTCAGGAGGCACACTCCGCCCGCTGTAAGTGCCGCAAAATCCTGTTGGTGTAACACACCAGGAAAAAGCAGCAATACAGGCTAAGTTCAGGTGTAATATGGTTAGGAGGCACACTCCGCCCGCTGTAAGTGCCGCAAAATCCTGTTGGTGTAACACACCAGGAAAAAGCAGCAATACAGGCTAAGTTCAGGTGTAATATGGTCAGGAGGCACACTCCGCCCGCTGTAAGTGCCGCAAAATCCTGTTGGTGTAACACACCAGGAAAAAGCAGCAATACAGGCTAAGTTCAGGTGTAATATGGTCAGGAGGCACACTCCGCCCGCTGTAAGTGCCGCAAAATCCTGTTGGTGTAACACACCAGGAAAAAGCAGCAATACAGGCTAAGTTCAGGTGTAAAATGGTCAGGAGGCACACTCCGCCCGCTGTAAGTGCCGCAAAATCCTGTTGGTGTAACACACCAGGAAAAAGCAGCAATACAGGCTAAGTTCAGGTGTAATATGGTCAGGTGGCACACTCCGCCCGCTGTAAGTGACGCAAAATCCTGTTGGTGTAACACACCAGGAAAAAGCAGCAATACAGGCTAAGTTCAGGTGTAATATGGTCAGGAGGCACACTCCGCCCGCTGTAAGTGCCGCAAAATCCTGTTGGTGTAACACACCAGGAAAAAGCAGCAATACAGGCTAAGTTCAGATGTAATATGGTCAGGTGGCACACTCCGCCCGCTGTAAGTGCCGCGAAATCCTGTTGGTGTAACACACCGGGAAAAAGCAGCAATACAGGCTAAGTTCAGGTGTAATATGGTCAGGAGGCACACTCCGCCCGCTGTAAGTGCCGCAAAATCCTGTTGGTGTAACACACCAGGAAAAAGCAACAATACAGGCTAAGTTCAGGTGTAATATGGTCAGGAGGCACACTCCGCCCGCTGTAAATGCCGCAAAATCCTGTTGGTGTAAAACACCAGGAAAAAGCAGCAATACAGGCTAAGTTCAGGTGTAATATGGTCAGGAGGCACACTCCGCCCGCTGTAAGTGCCGCTAAATCCTGTTGGTGTAACACACCAGGAAAAATCAGCAATACAGGCTAAGTTCAGGTGTAATATGGTCAGGAGGCACACTCCGCCCGCTGTAAGTGCCGCAAAATCCTGTTGGTGTAACACACCAGGAAAAAGCAGCAATACAGGCTAAGTTCAGGTGTAACATGGTCAGGAGGCACACTCCGCCCGCTGTAAGTGCCGCAAAATCCTGTTGGTGTAACACACCAGGAAAAAGCAGCAATACAGGCTAAGTTCAGGTGTAATATGGTCAGGAGGCACACTCCGCCCGCTGTAAGTGCCGCAAAATCCTGTTGGTGTAACACACCAGGAAAAAGCAGCAATACAGGCTAAGTTCAGGTGTAAAATGGTCAGGAGGCACACTCCACCCGCTGTAAGTGCCGCAAAATCCTGTTGGTGTAACACACCAGGAAAAAGCAGCAATACAGGCTAAGTTCAGGTGTAATATGGTCAGGAGGCACACTCCGCCCGCTGTAAGTGCCGCGAAATCCTGTTGGTGTAACACACCAGGAAAAAGCAGCAATACAGGCTAAGTTCAGGTGTAATATGGTCAGGAGGCACACTCCGCCCGCTGTAAGTGCCGCGAAATCCTGTTGGTGTAACACACCAGGAAAAAGCAGCAATACAGGCTAAGTTCAGGTGTAATATGGTCAGGAGGCACACTCCGCCCGCTGTAAGTGCCGCAAAATCCTGTTGGTGTAAAACACCAGGAAAAAGCAGCAATACAGGCTAAGTTCAGGTGTAATATGGTCAGGAGGCACACTCCGCCCGCTGTAAGTGCCGCTAAATCCTGTTGGTGTAACACACCAGGAAAAATCAGCAATACAGGCTAAGTTCAGGTGCAATATGGTCAGGAGGCACACTCCGCCCGCTGTAAGTGCCGCAAAATCCTTTTGGTGTAACACACCAGGAAAAAGCAGCAATACAGGCTAAGTTCAGGTGTAATATGGTCAGGAGGCACACTCCGCCCACTGTAAGTGCCGCAAAATCCTGTTGGTGTAACACACCAGGAAAAAGCAGCAATACAGGCTAAGTTCAGGTGTAATATGGTCAGGAGGCACACTCCGCCCGCTGTAAGTGCCGCAAAATCCTGTTGGTGTAACACACCAGGAAAAAGCAGCAATACAGGCTAAGTTCAGGTGTAATATGGTCAGAAGGCACACTCCGCCCGCTGTAAGTGCCGCAAAATCCTGTTGGTGTAACACACCAGGAAAAAGCAGCAATACAGGCTAAGTTCAGGTGTAATATGGTCAGGAGGCACACTCCGCCCGCTGTAAGTGCCGCGAAATCCTGTTGGTGTAACACACCAGGAAAAAGCAGCAATACAGGCTAAGTTCAGGTGTAATATGGTCAGGAGGCACACTCCGCCCGCTGTAAGTGCCGCAAAATCCTGTTGGTGTAAAACACCAGGAAAAAGCAGCAATACAGGCTAAGTTCAGGTGTAATATGGTCAGGAGGCACACTCCGCCCGCTGTAAGTGCCGCTAAATCCTGTTGGTGTAACACACCAGGAAAAATCAGCAATACAGGCTAAGTTCAGGTGTAATATGGTCAGGAGGCACACTCCGCCCGCTGTGAGTGCCGCAAAATCCTGTTGGTGTAACACACCAGGAAAAAAGCAGCAATACAGGCTAAGTTCAGGTGTAATATGGTTAGGAGGCACACTCCGCCCGCTGTAAGTGCCGCAAAATCCTGTTGGTGTAACACACCAGGAAAAATCAGCAATACAGGCTAAGTTCAGGTGTAATATGGTCAGGAGGCACACTCCGCCCACTGTAAGTGCCGCAAAATCCTGTTGGTGTAACACACCAGGAAAAAGCAGCAATACAGGCTAAGTTCAGGTGTAATATGGTCAGGAGGCACACTCCACCCGCTGTAAGTGCCGCAAAATCCTGTTGGTGTAACACACCAGGAAAAAGCAGCAATACAGGCTAAGTTCAGGTGTAATATGGTCAGGAGGCACACTCCGCCCGCTGTAAGTGCCGCAAAATCCTGTTGGTGTAACACACCAGGAAAAAGCAGCAATACAGGCTAAGTTCAGGTGTAAAATGGTCAGGAGGCACACTCCACCCGCTGTAAGTGCTGCAAAATCCTGTTGGTGTAACACACCAGGAAAAAGCAGCAATACGGGCTAAGTTCAGGTGTAATATGGTCAGGAGGCACACTCCGCCCGCTGTAAGTGCCGCGAAATCCTGTTGGTGTAACACACCAGGAAAAAGCAGCAATACAGGCTAAGTTCAGGTGTAATATGGTCAGGAGGCACACTCCGCCAGCTGTAAGTGCCACAAAATCCTGTTGGTGTAAAACACCAGGAAAAAGCAGCAATACAGGCTAAGTTCAGGTGTAATATGGTCAGGAGGCACACTCCGCCCGCTGTAAGTGCCGCTAAATCCTGTTGGTGTAACACACCAGGAAAAATCAGCAATACAGGCTAAGTTCAGGTGTAATATGGTCAGGAGGCACACTCCGCCCTCTGTAAGTGCCGCAAAATCCTGTTGGTGTAACACACCAGGAAAAAGCAGCAATACAGGCTAAGTTCAGGTGTAATATGGTCAGGAGGCACACTCCGCCCACTGTAAGTGCCGCAAAATCCTGTTGGTGTAACACACCAGGAAAAAGCAGCAATACAGGCTAAGTTCAGGTGTAATATGGTTAGGAGGCACACTCCGCCCGCTGTAAGTGCCGCAAAATCCTGTTGGTGTAACACACCAGGAAAAAGCAGCAATACAGGCTAAGTTCAGGTGTAATATGGTCAGGAGGCACACTCCGCCCGCTGTAAGTGCCGCGAAATCCTGTTGGTGTAACACACCAGGAAAAAGCAGCAATACAGGCTAAGTTCAGGTGTAAAATGGTCAGGAGGCACACTCCGCCCGCTGTAAGTGCCACAAAATCCTGTTGGTGTAACACACCAGGAAAAAGCAGCAATACAGGCTAAGTTCAGGTGTAATATGGTCAGGTGGCACACTCCGCCCGCTGTAAGTGACGCAAAATCCTGTTGGTGTAACACACCAGGAAAAAGCAGCAATACAGGCTAAGTTCAGGTGTTATATGGTCAGGAGGCACACTCCGCCCGCTGTAAGTGCCGCAAAATCCTGTTGGTGTAACACACCAGGAAAAAGCAGCAATACAGGCTAAGTTCAGGTGTAATATGGTCAGGAGGCACACTCCGCCCGCTGTAAGTGCCGCGAAATCCTGTTGGTGTAACACACCAGGAAAAAGCAGCAATACAGGCTAAGTTCAGGTGTAATATGGTCAGGAGGCACACTCCGCCCGCTGTAAGTGCCGCAAAATCCTGTTGGTGTAACACACCAGGAAAAAGCAGCAATACAGGCTAAGTTCAGGTGTAATATGGTTAGGAGGCACACTCCGCCCGCTGTAAGTGCCGCAAAATCCTGTTGGTGTAACACACCAGGAAAAAGCATCAATACAGGCTAAGTTCAGGTGTAATATGGTCAGGAGGCACACTCCGCCCGCTGTAAGTGCCGCAAAATCCTGTTGGTGTAACACACCAGGAAAAAGCAGCAATACAGGCTAAGTTCAGGTGTAATATGGTCAGGAGGCACACTCCGCCCGCTGTAAGTGCCGCAAAATCCTGTTGGTGTAACACACCAGGAAAAAGCAGCAATACAGGCTAAGTTCAGGTGTAATATGGTCAGGAGGCACACTCCGCCCACTGTAAGTGCCCCAAAATCCTGTTGGTGTAACACACCAGGAAAAAGCAGCAATACAGGCTAAGTTCAGGTGTAATATGGTCAGGAGGCACACTCCGCCCGCTGTAAGTGCCGCAAAATCCTGTTGGTGTAACACACCAGGAAAAAGCAGCAATACAGGCTAAGTTCAGGTGTAATATGGTCAGGAGGCACACTCCGCCCGCTGTAAGTGCCGCAAAATCCTGTTGGTGTAACACACCAGGAAAAAGCAGCAATACAGGCTAAGTTCAGGTGTAATATGGTCAGGAGGCACACTCCGCCCGCTGTAAGTGCCGCGAAATCCTGTTGGTGCAACACACCAGGAAAAAGCAGCAATACAGGCTAAGTTCAGGTGTAATATGGTCAGGAGGCACACTCCGCCCGCTGCAAGTGCCGCAAAATCCTGTTGGTGTAACACACCAGGAAAAAGCAGCAATACAGGCTAAGTTCAGGTGTAATATGGTCAGGAGGCACACTCCACCCGCTGTAAGTGCCGCGAAATCCTGTTGGTGCAACACACCAGGAAAAAGCAGCAATACAGGCTAAGTTTAGGTGTAATATGGTCAGGAGGCACACTCCGCCCGCTGCAAGTGCCGCAAAATCCTGTTGGTGTAACACACCAGGAAAAAGCAGCAATACAGGCTAAGTTCAGGTGTAATATGGTCAGGAGGCACACTCCGCCCGCTGCAAGTGCCACAAAATCCTGTTGGTGTAACACACCAGGAAAAAGCAGCAATACAGGCTAAGTTCAGGTGTAATATGGTCAGGAGGCACACTCCGCCCGCTGTAAGTGCTGCAAAATCCTGTTGGTGTAACACACCAGGAAAAAGCAGCAATACAGGCTAAGTTCAGGTGTAATATGGTCAGGAGGCACACTCCGCCCGCTGTAAGTGCCGCAAAATCCTGTTGGTGTAACACACCAGGAAAAAGCAGCAATACAGGCTAAGTTCAGGTGTAATATGGTCAGGAGGCACACTCCGCCCGCTGTAAGTGCCGCAAAATCCTGTTGGTGTAACACACCAGGAAAAAGCAGCAATACAGGCTAAGTTCAGGTGTAATATGGTCAGGAGGCACACTCCGCCCGCTGTAAGTGCCGCAAAATCCTGTTGGTGTAACACACCAGGAAAAAGCAGCAATACAGGCTAAGTTCAGGTGTAATATGGTCAGGAGGCACACTCCGCCCGCTGTAAGTGCCGCAAAATCCTGTTGGTGTAACACACCAGGAAAAAGCAGAAATACGGGCTAAGTTCAGGTGTAATATGGTCAGGAGGCACACTCCGCCCGCTGTAAGTGCCGCAAAATCCTGTTGGTATAACACACCAGGAAAAAGCAGCAATACGGGCTAAGTTCAGGTGTAATATGGTCAGGAAGCACACTCCGCCCGCTGTAAGTGCCGCAAAATCCTGTTGGTGTAACACACCAGGAAAAATCAGCAATACGGGCTAAGTTCAGGTGTAATATGGTCAGGAGGCACACTCCGCCCGCTGTAAGTGCCGCTAAATCCTGTTGGTGTAACACACCAGGAAAAATCAGCAATACAGGCTAAGTTCAGGTGTAATATGGTCAGGAGGCACACTCCGCCCGCTGTAAGTGCCGCAAAATCCTGTTGGTGTAACACACCAGGAAAAAGCAGCAATACAGGCTAAGTTCAGGTGTAATATGGTCAGGACGCACACTCCGCCCGCTGTAAGTGCCGCAAAATCCTGTTGGTGTAACACACCAGGAAAAAGCAGCAATACAGGCTAAGTTCAGGTGTAATATGGTCAGGAGGCACACTCCGCCCGCTGCAAGTGCCGCAAAATCCTGTTGGTGTAACACACCAGGAAAAAGCAGCAATACAGGCTAAGTTCAGGTGTAATATGGTCAGGAGGCACACTCCGCCCGCTGCAAGTGCCGCAAAATCCTGTTGGTGTAACACACCAGGAAAAAGCAGCAATACAGGCTAAGTTCAGGTGTAATATGGTCAGGAGGCACACTCCGCCCGCTGTAAGTGCCGCAAAATCCTGTTGGTGTAACACACCAGGAAAAAGCAGCAATACAGGCTAAGTTCAGGTGTAATATGGTCAGGAGGCACACTCCGCCCGCTGTAAGTGCCGCAAAATCCTGTTGGTGTAACACACCAGGAAAAAGCAGCAATACAGGCTAAGTTCAGGTGTAATATGGTCAGGAGGCACACTCCGCCCGCTGTAAGTGCCGCAAAATCCTGTTGGTGTAACACACCAGGAAAAAGCAGCAATACAGGCTAAGTTCAGGTGTAATATGGTCAGGAGGCACACTCCGCCCGCTGTAAGTGCCGCAAAATCCTGTTGGTGTAACACAGCAGGAAAAAGCAGCAATACAGGCTAAGTTCAGGTGTAATATGGTCAGGAGGCACACTCCGCCCGCTGTAAGTGCCGCAAAATCCTGTTGGTGTAACACACCAGGAAAAAGCAGCAATACGGGGTAAGTTCAGGTGTAATATGGTCAGGAGGCACACTCCGCCCGCTGTAAGTGCCGCAAAATCCTGTTGGTATAACACACCAGGAAAAAGCAGCAATACGGGCTAAGTTCAGGTGTAATATGGTCAGTAGACTTGTGCACAACGGAAAAATTTGTTCCGTTTCGGTTTGTTTCTTTCCGGTCCTGTTGATTTGTAATCATTCGTAATTTTGCTAGACGGGATTTTTCGTGTTCGGACTCATTCGTATTTTTGCAAGCGACATTTTTCGTTGAATTTTTTGTTGCTTTATAATTCGTACTTTCGGTAGAGTACGTTGTTTTTCGTTGATTCTGGACACAACTCCTACTTTCGTAACTTTTTTTGGGTTCATACTTTCGGTAGAGTACGTTGTTTTTCATTGATTCTGGACACAACTCCTACTTTCGTAACTTTTTTTGGGTTCGTTGATTCGTAATTTTCCGTGTCTCTCTCACAACGACGCTGCCTATTATGCCTAATGTGCTTCGAATGGATTTGTACTTTTCTAAATACATTGCGGTTATTTGTAACGATTCGAAATCTCGTATTTTACTTTCGTTTTTAACATGCGGCTATAGGCTCCGCCCCTGTACACCATTTTGAGAGGGTTCAGCACGGTGAGGGAGAAGCAGAGAGCAGAGCAGAGTGTTATTGTGCTTCGAATGGATTCGAAATCTCGTATTTTACTTTCGTTTTTTACATGCGGCTATAACCTCCGCCCCTGTACACCATTTTGAGAGGGAGTTCAGCACGGTGTGGGAGAAGCAGAGAGCAGAGCAGAGTGAGTGTTATTGTGCTTCGTATGGATTCGTACATTCGTAACTTTTTCATAACGAATTATGCCGAAGACATTCGGGCATTCGCTATTTGCGGTATAATTTATTTCGGATTCGGTCTTATTCGTAATTGCTTTGTTCGGAAATTCGAATGCTTCCGAATGTCCGAAAGTTGCTAAATTCGGACGAATTTCAATTCGTTACGAAACGAATTGCACAAGCCTAATGGTCAGGAAGCACACTCCGCCCGCTGTAAGTGCCGCAAAATCCTGTTGGTGTAACACACCAGGAAAAATCAGCAATACGGGCTAAGTTCAGGTGTAATATGGTCAGGAGGCACACTCCGCCCGCTGTAAGTGCCGCAAAATCCTGTTGGTGTAACACACCAGGAAAAAGCAGCAATACGGGCTAAGTTCAGGTGTATAATGTGCAGGAGGCTTAGCAACAATGACACTGACACTGTCCCCTGCCTATCCTTCTCTCTCCCTGCACACAAGGTTTATCAAAGTATATGACACTGACACTCTCCCTGCCTATCCTTCTCTCTCCCTGCACACAAGGTTTAGCAAAGAATATGACACTGACACTGTCCCCTGCCTATCCTTCTCTCTCCCTGCACACAAGGTTTATCAAAGTATATGACACTGACACTCTCCCTGCCTATCCTTCTCTCTCCCTACACACAAGGTTTAGCAAAGAATATGACACTGACACTCTCCCTGCCTATCCTTCTCTGTCCCTACACACAAGGTTTAGCAAATAATGGATTTGACACTGTCCCTGCCTATCCTTCACTTTCCCTGCTCCGGAACACACTACATGAGGCCGCCATGCTGGCGGCCTTTTATAGTGTGGGGCGTGTACTAAACCCCCTCAGCTATAATTGGCCACAGGCAGGATCATTGCTCTCCTCGCTGCCGGCGCTGTGATTGGCCAAGCATGCAGGGTCACAGTGCATGCTTGGCCAATCACAGTGCCGGGATTACACTGCGATGGCACAGTGTATTGTGGGCCGTTCGCGTCACTCGAATTTGGCGCGAACGGCCCAAATCGTTCGTTGTTCGCCGAACGCGCAAACAGCCGATGTTCGAGTCGAACCTATGTTCGACTCGAACACCGAGCTCATCCCTACTGTACCCACCACAGTCTCAGTTTTTGGTTCTTGACTAAAAGAAGTGTAACCTAACATGGTCTTCTCTTGTTGTAGCCTGTCCGCCTCAAGATTCACCAAAGTTGTAAAGAGTGATTATCTGCACTATGGTAGTCTGTAGGTACCATTGTATTTGTAAGCCTGTGCCCACGACAGCCTAAGTTTTTTTCTTTTTTTCTGAAAGAAGTGGAACCCAATATGGTCTTCTCCTGTTGTTGTAGTCCATCCAGCTCAAGGTCCAACGTGTTGCTCCTTCTGAGATGCTTTTCTGCTCATCACAGTTGTAAAGAGTGATTATCTGCACAATGTAGCCTGTAGGTACCATAGTATTTGTAAGCCTGTGCCCAACAAAGCCTAACTTTTTGTCTCTTTCCTAAAAGAAGTGGAACCCAATATGGAGATCTCCTGTTGTAGTTCATCCAGCCCAAGATTCAACATGCTGCTCTTTCTGAGATGTCTTTCTGCCCACCACAGTGGTAAAGAGTGGTTATTGGAGTTACCATAACATTTCTGTTAGCTTGATTAAGTCTGGCTATTGACCTCCCTCATCAAGAATGCATTTCAATCCTCAGAACTTTCACTCACTAGATGTTCTTCAGAGTAAATTGCAAATGTAGCGCTTGGTTGCTACTAGTAACTAACATTCACCATATCACCATGCTGCCAGACCTCCATCTATCACCTCAGAGACAATGAACAGTTATTTGCGGTGTTTTGTTTTTGTTTATTGGGGGATATAACTTGGTTGGGGGAAAGGCAGATATGGGATGCCCATAGAACATGTTGTTTTGCCATCATATTAATGAACTTGTAATTTGGTTAAGCCTTGAAGTACTGATGCACAGATAATATCTACAGTCACTCCCCCTGCATTGCCATGCAGATCATATCTCCTGCAGACTATTGCTCCCAGGACTTCTCTCCTCCTGCACAAACTTCACTGTAGATCCTTATCTTTCCTGTCACATCCTCCTTATGTGAGCTAAAGCGGTCACTCTGAACAGTTACATAGTTACATAGTTAGTCAGGTTGAAAAAAGACACAAGTCCTTCCAGTTCAGCCATAAAAAATAAATAAATAAAAGAAAAAATATCGTACAATCCCATATACCCAATTCTATACCCACAGTTGATCCAGAGGAAGGCAAAAAAAAAAACCCAGCAGAGCATGATCCAATTTGCTACAGCAGGGGAAAAATTCCTTCCTGATCCCCCGAGAGGCAATTGGATTTACCCTGGATCAACTTTACCTATAAATGTTAGTACTCAGTTATATTATGTACATTTAGGAAAGTATCCAGGCCTTTCCTAAAACAATCTACTGAGCTGGCCAGAACCACCTCTGGAGGGAGTCTGTTCCACATTTTCACAGCTCTTACTGTGAAGAAACCTTTCCGTATTTGGAGATGAAATCTCTTTTCCTCTAGACGTAAAGAGTGCCCCCTTGTCTTTTGTGTTGCCCGTAAAGTGAATAACTCAACACCAAGTTCACTATATGGACCCCTTATATATTTGTACATGTTGATCATATCCCCCGTTATTCTCCTCTTCTTAAGAGTGAATAAATTCAGTTCCTCTAATCTTTCCTCATAGCTGAGCTCCTCCATGCCTCTTATCAGTTTGGTTGCCCTTCTCTGCACTTTCTCCAGTTCCCCGATATCCTTTTTGAGAACTGGTGCCCAAAACTGAACTGCATATTCCAGATGAGGTCTTACTAATGATTTGAACAGGGGCAAAATGATATCTCTTTCTCTGGAGTCCATACCTCTCTTAATACAAGAAAGGACTTTGCTCGCTTTGGAAACCGCAGCTTGGCATTGCATGCCATTATTGATCCTATGATCTACCAAAACCCCCAGATCCATCTCCACTATGGATCTCCCCAGTCTTAATGGCTGACTATGAAATGTGCTGTTACTAGGCCAGAGGTCTGCAGTACCTCTCCCCGGCGGCCTAGTAATTTAGTAGCACGTGTAGCTTGGTGGACTACTGTTCCCAGAAAGTCCGGTCTGAAAATCCTGCGCCCTCGGGCCCCATCGATTTGACACACTCCCCACATTCTCTCCTCTGGCCTCGCACCCAGATCCCCTTGCATGCCTCATCCAGAAATCCACTGTGATCCACTCACCGACCTTTTCCTGCCCCAAGTCCATGATGGAGAACTTTAACTGGACACATGTTCCGACAGCTTCTCCAGCTCCTCTGTTCCAGGACACTCCATCCATGACCGTGTAAGGATGTAGCTCCCTCCCAGCTCTCCCGGGCTCCTCTGCGATCGGCACCCCCCCCCATAAGGGGATGCCTCCTGCTGCTGCCTAATGCTCCATTCTCCACGTCTCCTGGCCAACAACTCCTCCCCAGTGGTCAGGGCTCCTCACATGAGCTCCCTGTCTCTGCAGTCCTGTGCCCTGCCCCTCTTCCAGATCATTCTCCCTGGAAGCAGGCGAGGCGCCCCAGAACTAAAGCACACCCACTGCTACACTAATCACTCCTTGCCCCCAGATCAAACCAAGCAGACCTAGCCTGGAGTATAGGCCTGCCTAAATTTACCTGTGGTGGCAGTTTCCCTTGCAAAAATCTTATTCTAGCACCTACCTACAGTAGAGGGTGCTACATTCACCCCCCCACACCAAAATCACAGCTGTCCTAAGCTGTGGAAGAAAAATTAATTTACAAAATTACCTCCTGGGCCCAGGAGTAAAGGCATCCCATATCAATTGGCTGGATGGGGGAAAGGGTGAAAACTTGGACGGGGGTTTTGTATAAGAGTACAAAAATAGAATATGTACAATCTGGTCATATATTTACATTGCACACTTTATACACATCCTAACTACAGGTCCCTGCAGCTAGTTTTACATACAAGTGAAGCCAGAGCACTGCTCCCTCAGGAGGAATACTCTGCCTATAACAGGTCTTCATCTGTTCCCGCGGTGGAGATGGACAGCCGTCGCATCCCTGGCGATCCTAAGAGAAGACATAGACAAACATATATCCTATCTATACAGGCTAACTATACATCATTACTTCACCAGGCAGAGGGGGTTATTATCCTTCTATACGTGGTGACAGAAGAAATACATTCTCCACAATTTTTACAATAATTGGCATGTTTTTCCCTGTTTCTCTGTCACTCCCTCAGGAGGGATCTAAGGGGATCTCCTGGTGGGCACAGCCAAAACATACATGCCGGTGACCAATAAAACCTTCTGATTGCTCCCGATTGAAAGGGGCCCCTCCCGAAGGGTAGGTAGCAAAAAGGTTTGGCAGGGACAGTACACCCTAGTGTTCATGATACTCTCTCTTATCAGGCACCCTGGGTGGCAGGCAATCTCTGTCCTCTGCATAAAGTTTTGTCTTTGGAGAGAACCCACCCAAGCCCTGCCCTTGTCTTGCAGTCCTAGTGGGCACTCCTATTTGCGGGCTACACAGCACAGCAGTCCATCTCACAAATAGAAGCGCGGATCCGGCAACTTCCCCCGGCTTCCACCCTCTCCTCTGACAGACACCGAGTGGCTCATAGTAGACAGACCCACTTTCACAATTAGGACCTTGTCTCGGTGAATTGCACGGACAAGCCTCCATTCTTCCCGAATGTCCTTAAACCGGGCCCAGACCTCACTCTCTGGCACCCACAGTGGCTTGGGCACGTGCAGATAGTACCGAACCAGGTCATCCTCCTACTCTCCCCCCGGAGTCCTTAATGATGTCCATGATTTGGGGTGGGACATACGGATAGTCTAAGCCCCACTCCAGGGCATCATTGAGGACTCCCGGGGAGAGTGGGGGGATGACCTGGTTTGGGACTATCTGCACGTGTCCAAGCCACTGTGGGTGCCAGAGAATCTTGGCATAAAAATCTTGCTTAGCAATCTGTCCAGTGAAAATGCATGTACACTCACTCTGTGCAAATAGAAAATACTGCATTTGGCTACTAAATGGAGCTAAGTATCATCAGAATTTCCTATGCAGCACCCTCTAGCTAGTGTGCTAAGTGTAAATAGGTTCAGTTGTTAGTGTAGAAAAATTTGGCTTCTCTGGGGGCCAGGCCTGGGTGTGAATCTTGGTCATGATTTAGTGACTCAGGGGCTGGATGACTCATCTGGCAGCTCTCTCTGGCACTTCCCCCTGGTCTGGAAGTTGGTAGAAAATTCCAGAACTGGAGGGTGGAAATAAGGAGGGGCTGCCATGCATATTTATGAGGCCCCGGCTTGGTGCCAGCAGAAGGGCAGAGACTACCTCATAAATAGACATGAGCCAGGCCAGCAAGGGAAGTTCGATGGAAGATGGAGATGGAGTTCTGAGGAGGCTGTCGGTGGCCCATGAGGGTGCCCTCTAATTTGGGGGTGGGTGCGGGGTGACTTCAGGGCCTGGGGCTTGGGTGCTGGAAGATTCCCCCTGCAACTAGGGTTGTCCGGGTTTTGAATCATGTGTCCGGGTTTCAGTACGCCTGAAACCCGGACACAATAGACAGAACGAAAAAATGTGTTTGGTTTCGGATAGATTCACTATGTTACTAATTTCATTTCATTATGTAATTCATTTAGTTTGGTTTCGGAATTCGTTTTTTTTCGTTTTCGTAACATTTTGTTTAGCTTTTGTTAAAATTTGTTTCATTTATTAATTTTCTAACAAACTATATAGAATGATTAGCATTCGGTTCGGTTGAAAAACAAAATAGCTGGTTGTTAAGCAGAGGGCCGGGAAGCCGACCACTCGCCCGCGTTCTTACCAACCATGAGCCATCATCTGTCAGTGGGCTTCCCCACTGACAGATGAATGTAAAGAAAAGAATGAACGCAATTGCCCAGCAATAGATAAATGTTAAAAATAACGACGTAGGGTCCCCCCCCCCTTCAGGCCTGGTATGGATTTTTTATAGGCAATGGGCGGGGCCACCTGTCTACATCATCTGGCAGCCCCCTGTCTGACGTCACAGAAGGGTTGGGGCCACCAGGTGACGTAGACAGGTGGCCCTGACCATGCCCTAAAAAAGAACTGTCAAACGGAGGATTCTGATAAGCCCCCCACCCGCAGACCCCGACAGCCACAGCCCAGGGTTGTCGGGAAGAGGCCCTTGTCCCCACAAGGTGCTTTGGGGTGGAGGGGGGTGCAGAGCCCCCCTGCCCCAAAGCACCCACCCCATGTTGAGGGCATGTGGCTTGGTAAGGTTCAGGAGGGGGGGCGCTTGCTCGTCCCCCCCTTTCCTAACCTGCCGGGCTGCAAGCTCGGATAAGTGTCTGGTATGGAGTTTGGGGGGATCCTACGCCATTTTTTTATTTTATTTTTTAAATCCTACGCCGTTTTTTTAAACATTTTTCTATGGCCAGGCAATTCCGGAATTCTTTTCATTACATTCATCTGTCAGGAAGCCGCTGACAGATGATGACTCATGGTTGTTAAAGACACGGGCGGCCCGCTGCTTAACAACCGACTATTTCTTCACACAGAATTTGGATCGGTCGATCGTTTCTCATCTGATCTGAATTCCACTTATCTGAAAAGTTGGAATTCTTTAGAATTAGGTAAAATGAATAAACAAAACAAGTTTTAACGGATTTTGTTACTATTCGTTACTATTTCATTTGGAGATTCGGATACATCCGAATCTCCAAATAACCAAAAATTTGTCTGAATTTGTATTCGCACCGAAACAAATTGCACATGTCTAGGACACAATATTTAGACAGGAATGTGGCTTGGAACAGGGCCTGATGAAAGGGAGAGGGGGCACTATGCACACCGCATTATTATTCTCTCTGGAGTGCCCAAAGGTGTCCAAATTCTGTTATAATCCTATAGTTTATGCTAAAAAATATTGCTGTGAGCCGCCAAACTGTTCGGGTTTGAGTTTAAGAAAAAGTGTCAACTCTAGGACGGGGGGCAACGCTGGTGGAAAGGGGAAGTCCCGGGGAATATTCTTCAGGAGTCACATTTATGTGGAAAGCAATGTGATAGGCATGCTTTAGTTGTATTTTTTAAACAACAATTTTTTCTCTGTACAGTACTTTCCTGTACTTCTAACCTCACCGCAGTCTCTATTTCCAATTCACTGTGGATTTGGAATAAGGATTCGTCTGTATATCTGCAGTTTGTGCAGGTGGCTGTGTGCTCAGAATGCAAAGTGGCATTCTCAGACTGGCACAGTGCGCGGCATTCTATCCTCATGTCTGAATGCATTTATAGCATTGACGAGTTAAGTGGTACAACGAAGTGAACACGAGTATAAGCACATTGTGACTGCACTGTAAGGCATTTGTATAATTCTCTAATTCCTGTGGTTAGTTATCTGTGAAACAGTATATATGGAAGCAACACCCACTGTTATACATGTTTGTTCTGTATTTTAAGCAAATTATATCATAAAAAGCACTAGGAGGTGTATTTATATATAAAAAAAATCTCATAAAAATTCATTCAGTGGAAGTGCATGTACAGTACATTCATTCTGTGAGAATTGGACAAAGATGAATATTATTAGCCATTTTCTGTGCTAGACTATCGTTTTCCAAAATGTAAAAATACCTAATTTGGCCACTAGACAGTGCTAAGTGTCATAGGTGTAGGACACCCCCTTAAGGGCCACAGATGAATTGGAATCCCCCACCCTGCACAGCCAGGCACACCAAATTTCCACAGTCACTCCAGAGTCAGAGAACAGTCAGTGACTTTGTTTTTTTTATTGAGGGATATAACGAGGATAGGGATGGGTGCACCCTGTTGTTAGTGAGTGCTAGAAGTAAGGATTTTTGACAGGGTAGGAAAATTTAGGCAAGCCTAGCTGGTGGCTAGGCCTGTTTGTTTCCATTCTGGGCTGGGAGTGGCTCAGGGAGAGTTGGGTGACTGACAGGTGGCATCACCATTAGGGATGGGCCCGGTGCTCGATTCGAACCCACGTTCGAATCGAGCACCGGGCGTTCGCTCGCTCGGCGAGCCCAGAACTATTTGGGCCGTTCGCATCACATTCGTGTGATGCGAGCGGCCCCGCAATGCATTGCGGCCGGCGCGGCCAGCGCAGTGCATTGCTGGCTGATGATTGGCCAAGCATGCACTGTGACCCCGCATGCTTGGCCAATCACAGCGCCCGAAACTCGGAGAGCAATAATTGGCTACAGGCAGGACGCCTGTAGCCAATTACAGCTCAGGGGCTTTAGTACACGCCCCACCATTTAAAAGGCCGCCACGCCGTCGGCCCCGGTCACATGAGTTCCGGCTTTAGGAGAGATCAGTCTGCTGATTCTGTCTTTGCTTGATACTGAAAGATTTGCTCTTCTTTGCTAAACCATTGGCTATTTCTTTGCTAAACCATTGCTACCTAAGTCATTGATCGTTCATTGCTGCTGATTGCACAGTTAGTGTGTTATTAGCTGCTGCTGGGGATTAGTCTGGTGCGTGCTTACTGTTAGTACAGTATTGCAGTAGTACCAACTGCAGTGCTGCTAGCACAGCATTGCACCCCAACAGCACCCATAGGACTTCTAGTGTGTTAGTGGCAGCAAACAGAGCTCCTATATTTTCTTCTCAGCAGCACCCATAGGACTTCTAGTGTGTTAGTGGCTTCACACAGAGCTCCTATATTTTCATCTCAGAAGCACCCATAGGACTTCTAGTGTGTTAGTGGCATCACACAGAGCTCCTATATTTTCTTCTCAGCAGCACCCATAGGACTTCTAGTGTGTTAGTGGCTTCACACAGAGCTCCTATATTTTCATCTCAGAAGCACCCATAGGACTTCTAGTGTGTTAGTGGCAGCAAACAGAGCTCCTATATTTTCTTCTCAGCAGCACCCATAGGACTTCTAGTGTGTTAGTGGCTTCACACAGAGCTCCTATATTTTCATCTCAGAAGCACCCATAGGACTTCTAGTGTGTTAGTGGCATCTAGGGATGAGCTTCGTGTTCGAGTCGAACATACGTTCGACTCGAACATCGGCTGTTCGATCGTTCGACGAAGATCGAACGATTTGGGCCGTTCGCGCCAAATTCGAGTGACGCGAACGGCCCACAATGCACTACGCCATCGCAGTGTCATCCAGGCGCTGTGATTGGCCAAGCATGCACTGTGACCCCGCATGCTTGGCCAATCACAGCGCCGGCAGCGAGGAGAGCAATGATTGGCCACAGGCAGGATGCCTGTGGCCAATTATTGCTGAGGGTGTTTAGTACACGCCCCACACTATAAAAGGCCGCCAGCACGGCGGCCTAGTGTAGTGTGTTCCGGAGCAGGGATAGAGCAGCATAGGCAGGGACAGTGACTTTTATTTCTTTCTTGCTTAACCTGGATTCCTTTAGTTTAGGGAAAGAGAAGGATAGGTAGGGAGAGTGTCAGTGTGTTTTGTGCTTGTGCTATAGTGTGCTTAAAAAAAACATTTTTTCTAGGGACAGAAAACTGTAGGTAGGGAGAGTGTCAGTTTCTTTCACTGTGTAAGTCCTTGTTTCTAGGGACCTGGAAGGACAGTGAGTGAATTCTCCTTGTGCTATATTGTGCTTAAAAAAAACATTTTTTCTAGGGACAGAAAACTGTAGGTAGGGAGAGTGTCAGTTTCTTTCACTGTGCAAGTCCTTGTTTCTAGGGACCTGGAAGGACAGTGAGTGAATTCTCCTTGTGCTATATTGTGCTTAAAAAAAACATTTTTTCTAGGGACAGAAAACTGTAGGTAGGGAGAGTGTCAGTTTCTTTCACTGTGCAAGTCCTTGTTTCCAGGGACCTGGAAGGACAGTGAGTGAATTCTCCTTGTGCTATAGTGTGCTTAAAAAAAACAATTTTTCTAGGGACAGAAAACTGTAGGTAGGGAGAGTGTCAGTTTCTTTCACTGTGCAAGTCCTTGTTTCCAGGGACCTGGAAGGACAGTGAGTGAATTCTCCTTGTGCTATATTGTGCTTAAAAAAAACATTATTTCTAGGGACAGAAAACTGTAGGTAGGGAGAGTGTCAGTTTCTTTCACTGTGCAAGTCCTTGTTTCTAGGGACCTGGAAGGACAGTGAGTGAATTCTCCTTGTGCTATATTGTGCTTAAAAAAAACATTTTTTCTAGGGACAGAAAACTGTAGGTAGGGAGAGTGTCAGTTTCTTTCACTGTGCAAGTCCTTGTTTCTAGGGACCTGGAAGGACAGTGAGTGAATTCTCCTTGTGCTATATTGTGCTTAAAAAAAACATTTTTTCTAGGGACAGAAAACTGTAGGTAGGGAGAGTGTCAGTTTCTTTCACTGTGCAAGTCCTTGTTTCTAGGGACCTGGAAGGACAGTGAGTGAATTCTCCTTGTGCTATATTGTGCTTAAAAAAAACATTTTTTCTAGGGACAGAAAACTGTAGGTAGGGAGAGTGTCAGTTTCTTTCACTGTGCAAGTCCTTGTTTCTAGGGACCTGGAAGGACAGTGAGTGAATTCTCCTTGTGCTATATTGTGCTTAAAAAAAACATTTTTTCTAGGGACAGAAAACTGTAGGTAGGGAGAGTGTCAGTTTCTTTCACTGTGCAAGTCCTTGTTTCTAGGGACCTGGAAGGACAGTGAGTGAATTCTCCTTGTGCTATATTGTGCTTAAAAAAAACATTTTTTCTAGGGACAGAAAACTGTAGGTAGGGAGAGTGTCAGTTTCTTTCACTGTGCAAGTCCTTGTTTCTAGGGACCTGGAAGGACAGTGAGTGAATTCTCCTTGTGCTATATTGTGCTTAAAAAAAACATTTTTTCTAGGGACAGAAAACTGTAGGTAGGGAGAGTGTCAGTTTCTTTCACTGTGCAAGTCCTTGTTTCTAGGGACCTGGAAGGACAGTGAGTGAATTCTCCTTGTGCTATATTGTGCTTAAAAAAAACATTTTTTCTAGGGACAGAAAACTGTAGGTAGGGAGAGTGTCAGTTTCTTTCACTGTGCAAGTCCTTGTTTCTAGGGACCTGGAAGGACAGTGAGTGAATTCTCCTTGTGCTATATTGTGCTTAAAAAAAAACATTTTTTCTAGGGACAGAAAACTGTAGGTAGGGAGAGTGTCAGTTTCTTTCACTGTGCAAGTCCTTGTTTCTAGGGACCTGGAAGGACAGTGAGTGAATTCTCCTTGTGCTATATTGTGCTTAAAAAAAACATTTTTTCTAGGGACAGAAAACTGTAGGTAGGGAGAGTGTCAGTTTCTTTCACTGTGCAAGTCCTTGTTTCTAGGGACCTGGAAGGACAGTGAGTGAATTCTCCTTGTGCTATATTGTGCTTAAAAAAAACATTTTTTCTAGGGACAGAAAACTGTAGGTAGGGAGAGTGTCAGTTTCTTTCACTGTGCAAGTCCTTGTTTCTAGGGACCTGGAAGGACAGTGAGTGAATTCTCCTTGTGCTATATTGTGCTTAAAAAAAACATTTTTTCGGGGGCGCATGCGCGGCATGGGACGGAGCAGCAGCTTCTAGAGAGAGCTCCGGGTCTCACAGGGCTAAAAGCCACATTATCGGGGCCATAATCACCGGAACGGAAACAGACCAACAACACCCCCGCACATAAGAATCTGTGCATGCAGTCTTCTAAGAAGAAAAGTCGGAGGAGCAGCCAGAAGCAGAAAAATTTTACCCATTACTGCCTCAGATCTCTGAAGCGTGGCAGGATGGCTAAAGATGGCGCTGACACGCTGCCCTCTTCACCTTCCTCATTCCCTGCTCAGCCTCAGATACAGCCATCTCAGTCACCGCTGGATTCGAGTTCAACAGAGAACTGTGAGTACCCTCCACTGACTAAAGCAGATTTGGATGTGAGTCTGGAGGCTATGTGCTCTAAACTTATACATAAATTTCAAGCAGAGATTCAGAGGTCCACTGACACATTATCCCAAGAAATAGCTGCATTAGGGACAAGAACCGATTTGCTAGAAAACAAGCACGATGAGCTGTCCATAGCTTTCAATGACTTATCTAGGGAGCATGATTCACTTTCCTCAGCCTTCATACAATTACAGGAGCAAGTGGAGGATTTAGAGAACAGGAATAGGAGGTCCAACCTCAGAATTAGAGGGGTCCCGGAATCCATTACAGATCTACCTGTATATGCAAACAAGCTTTTCCATAATCTGCTCCCAGAACAGAATGTTCAATCATTTATCTGTGATCGCATACACCGTGCTTTAAGGGCAAAACCTCCCCCCGATAAACCCCCTCGAGACATAGTGTTATGCATGAAAGATTTCCTGGTAAAGGAAGATATTATGAGGGCGGCCAGGGGACTGAGAAACATTGTCC
This sequence comes from Rana muscosa, assembly GCA_029206835.1. Taxonomy (NCBI): domain Eukaryota; kingdom Metazoa; phylum Chordata; class Amphibia; order Anura; family Ranidae; genus Rana; species Rana muscosa. The sequence goes on from CM055117.1 coordinate 1,045,518,906, forward strand.
TGGATGGAGTACAAATACAGATCTATCCAGATATCTCACAAGCAACCCTAGACAGACGCAGGAAGATGAAGGAAATCACAACAGTGCTCTCCACGGCGAGGATCAGATATAGATGGGGTTTCCCTTTCAAACTGATTATTCCCCATAACGGCACCACTTACGTTGCCTCCACGGTCCCAGAGGGTCAAGACATCCTAATCAAACTGGGTCTGATGGATGCAGGCAATCTCCCGCGCACCCCATCCTCGTCTCGTCCAGCTCCCATCTGGAACACCCCAGCTTCACGGGCAAATAGTCGCAGACTCAGACAGGAGGCCGGACCACTGAACTTCAACTAAATCACTACTTTTTAAAAGTTTTCTGGTTCTCACATGTTCTTCAGTTCTTCCCAGAGTTATTCGTCATTTTTGGACTCTAACCGGGTTTTTTTTTCTCATTTTCTATCACTTCTCACTCAAGTTTTTTATATACCCAAGTCACTGCAATAAGCACAGGCTTTTTTTTTGATATGGTCACTCATTTGTGCGTAATGTCTCAACGGAAAAGTATTGTTTTTTTTTTTCCTCTTAGCACGGGTCATTTACGGTGAGACACTGACACCTACTGACAAGACATGGCACTGCAATCCCTTTGATATTTATATCTCTCATGTATAATATTCCATCCCTTTCTTCTCTGAAGAGGGGTGGGAGGGTTGAATATGGTTTCTGTGTTAAGACTAATTATTTAATAGATCATTAGTTCTTGGGACTTTTTATTTTCCTAGTCCATACTAATGTTTGTAAATTGTTTGTACTGTTTAGATTTATACTACTTTTTTCTAAACTACCTATTTTACAGGTATACCTCATGTTTTAATTACTGTCACCCCAGGCATAATATCGAAGTATATATTGCTCCACTGTTCTCTGTTGCAACCCCGCCTTGTCCACGGTGCTAAAGTATAGTGCATTCTCTTTTATAAGGAGACTTATTAACATCAATTTTTATCTAACACAGGTATTTACACAAAAAAAACACATCTTGTGTGGCTCTCCACCCTATGACGCCATGATTTTCCCCCACTCAGTTAGAGCATTCCCTCCCCCCAGAGGGTTAGCTCATTTTCAACTGAAATGCGAATACATTTGTTTCTTTATATCTTTGTTTATTTCACCTTTCAATAAGCTCCCGGTTCGCATTGGTAAGTTGACAAGACTGAGTCTTGGGCCAATTGGCCCGTTATTATTTCATGGTAGGTTAGAGAAATTAATTTTTCCTAACCCCAAATGTTTTATTAACTTTGATATAGGTTCCATTTCTTGTAGCTTTATTACGTTATTTAAATCTGGTACAATGCTTTTTTTAACCGACAGATTAGACACAATAAGAATAGAGTCATCTCTACATTTGTCTCTAAGCATCTTGTTCTCCATGGTCAGGTTCATAACATATGTTTTTTCATTCTCCTCCCAACGTAGAAAACGTCAGATATCAGCCTTCCTGTTGCTTCCCCAAAATTACACACCCACATCATGACCATTAAAATAATATCACACAATGTACAGGGATTCAATTCCCCTAACAAAAGGAAAAAGGCCTTTTTGCAATATAAAAAATTGAATGCGAAAATAGTAATGTTGCAAGAAACACATTTTATGTCAGATGCACACCCCACATTCTTTCATAAATCATTTAACCAATCTTTCTATACCACTTCCACCTCTAAAACTAAGGGAGTTGCAATATTTTTCCATCACTCTTTTCCCATTGAGGTTCATCAAGTCTTTAAGGATCAAGACAGTAGATTCATTATTATTAAAGGTACATTGGCAGGGAGAGACATTACAGTGGCTAACATATACGCCCCTAACGACACACAAACCACATTCTTCACACAATTTTTCAACACATTACAACAATTTCACTCACCACATATTATTCTAGGCGGAGACTTCAATTCAGTTCCTCAACCAAACCTCGATAGAAGCAAACAGAATCAGAACTCCAAAACCTTCTCTAAAACAACCACCACACATATAAATGACCTGCAATTAATAGACTCTTGGAGGGCGTTAAACATAGGCGCAAGGGACTACACATTTTATTCACATCCGCATGACTCATACTCCCGTATAGACCATATCCTCTGTACCCCTATAATTCTAGCTAATTCCCTAGACGCTACAATACACCCTTGCTCTTGGTCAGACCATCATATTGTTACCCTGAGTACAAAATTCATAGGCCTCATTTCCACCCCATACTCCTGGAGACTAAATGAGTCTTTGATTTCAGATCCCGTTCACCAACAGGAAATAGCTTCAGAAATAGAAGAATATTTCACTACTAATGCTACCCCTGATGTCTCCTCCTCTACATTATGGATGGCCCACAAAGCGGTCATGAGGGGTCATCTTATTAAGAGGGCAGCACAATGTAATAGGACCAAATGGGAAAAAATCCACTCCCTCACTAGGGACCTCCATAAATTATATAAGGACCATAAGCACACTCATGACCCAGATATCTATAAGTTGATCACTCATAAACGCAACGAATTAGATTCCCTTTTAACATTTAGAGCAGAAAAAGCGCTCCGCTGGTCGAAAGCAAAATTTTTCTTATCATGCAACTCCTATTCTACGATGTTCGCCCGCAAACTTAACCAGTCAATAAAACCTACACACATCTATAAGCTCAAAAACAGGGCAAACCAACTGGTTATACACCCTCAGGAGATACTCTCCATATTCAAAGACTTTTATTCCGACCTTCTCTCAGCACCAAACACTCCCATTCCTCCCTCCTCACTTTCTTGGTTTGATAACCTCCCCTTTCCAAAATTAACCCAAACTCAAATAGATACACTAAATTCGCCATGTTCAGAAAAAGAATTGACTTGTATCATTAAATCACTTAAAAGAAATTCAGCTCCAGGCCCGGATGGCTTTTCATCCTCATACTTTAAACAATATCACCTACTCCTAATCCCTCACTTGGTCAAACTATATAACAACATTCTCACAGGAGGACAATTCCCAGAGGAGATGCTATTAGCCAACATGTCACTCATCCCAAAAGCAAATAAAGACCACACTTTACCCCAAAATTATAGGCCAATATCCGTTATAAATAATGACCTCAAAATTTTTAGTAGACTCCTAGCCAATAGACTCGCCAAAATTATCCCTACACTTATCTCCCCTTACCAATCTGGATTTATCCCTGGTAGACAGATCACAGACAACATTAGACTGGTCTCAAATATTATCCAAGACGCGAACATACATTCTAGACCTCTTTTAATGCTTAGCCTAGATATTAATAAGGCATTCGATAGTGTCTCTTGGAAATTCTTAGACCTAGTACTACGTAGATATGGCTTCGAAGGTGAATTTGTACATGGCTTTCATGCACTTTATCACAACCCCTCAACTAGAATTAGGTTACCAGGCTGCAATTCAGAGTTTTTCAAAGTAGGTAGAGGTACGCGTCAGGGCTGCCCCCTCTCCCCACTGTTATTTGCACTTGCAATCGAACCATTAGCTACAGCCATCCTACTCAATGCAGGCATCAAAGGTTACACATCAAACAATAACACATACAAACTGTGCATGTATGCAGATGATATGTTAGTATTCCTCTCCCAGCCAAATACTGCTTTACCTATTCTTTTACAAACTCTCAACATCTTTTCGTCCTTATCGGGCTTAACAGTCAACGTATCCAAATCGATGGGCATGCCAATCAATATTCCAACTTCAGATTTAGAATCGCTACGCTCCTCTTTCAGCTTCTCCTACACATTGGAGTCCCTTCCGTACTTAGGAATTCATCTCACTCCCAAATTCAATGAGCTTGTTTCCAAGAATTACATACCATTGATGCATAAATTAAGAGCAACATTAAAAATGTGGAAATCCTATAAGATATCATTTTTAGGAAGGATCACAGCAATAAAAATGACTTTACTCCCGAAGATCCTGTACTTATTTAGGGCTCTCCCTATTAGACTGAATAAAACATTGCTCACGAAGTTCCAATCCGACGTTAATAGATTCGTCTGGTCGGACTCCCATCCTCGCCTTTCAAGATCGATCTTATATAGTCCTCAAAGACATGGTGGTCTTGGCCTCCCAGATTTTTGGTTGTATTACCTATCAGCTAGATGGTCACAAATGGCACAGTGGCACATCCCCAACCCAAAAGTTCCATGGGTTGATTTTGAAAAGAACTCCATTTTGCCATTCTCCATCTCAAGTTTACTGTGGGGAAACAAAATTCCAAACTATTCTATGGACCCCTTAAATCAAATAGTCTCACAGTCATACCAATTATGGAAAACATACAACCAGAAATTTAATCTTAAGTCCAAAACCCCTCCACATGCATCTTTTATAAGCGACCCTAAATTTCCCCGAGCTGCACGGGTCCCAACAGACTTCTCTTGGTGGATAGACAATAACCTTACATCCCTTTCCAATTTTATAGATGGTACAAACTTCATTTCCCTCCCGTCTCTTATCTCTAAATCCCAAATTCCTGAAACTGAATGGAATAGATTTTCTCAGATCAAACATTTTTTTGACACGTATTTTCAAACCTCGAATATACAACCCCCATCCTTTTTCGAGACCCTCTGTCTTAAATCCCCCAGAAAGAGAGGTTTCATCTCGGAAGTATACGTCAACCTACTTATCAACACAGACACGAACAAACTTCCATACATGATGAAATGGGAACAGGAGGTAGGCTTCACATATCCTTCTGTGAACTGGGACAACTGCATCAACAATTTGCACAAAAGTACCAAGTCTATAGCCATTAAAGAGACAGCGTTGAAGCTATTCACTAGATGGTACTATACCCCTATTAAACTTCACACCATTTTTCCTACCGTCTCCCCTTTGTGCTTCAGAGGATGCAACTCCACCGGCTCTTTTACACACATCTTTTGGAGCTGTGAAAAAATCACTCATATCTGGAAGCAGTTGGAGAATTTTGCCTCTAAAATTGCAGATAAGAACATCACCTTGACCTTACATAATTGCCTTCTATTCTCACCCATTATAGGACTCTCTACTCAAGGTATTAGACTAATACATACTATATGCGTAGCAGTCCACTGGTTAATTGCTTTCCATTGGAAATCCCCATCAGTTCCTTTAACACAACTCAAAACTAGAATCAATAATATAATTTTGATGGAAAAAATCTATCATACTGTTCGGAACACAAATCAGGTTTATAAACAAAAATGGGACCCCTGGGTCGCACATAGCAAGGAGTTCCTTAACCCAGATCAACATGCCTCTCCTTAATTTTTGGTTCAAACATATATGCACATCACTGTAACTTCGTTTATAGAGCCAGTCTTCCTTCTTACATGTATATATATGATGCAAATTGTATTTCTACGTTTCTACTTTATACAGTCCATATGTATATCTGACGCTATGGAATTGATTTTTTTACTTTTGTCATGTCGGTTTTGTACCACCTTTTAACCCAAATAAAAAACGTTTGTAAACAAAAAAAAAAAAAACATTTTTTCTAGGGACAGAAAACTGTAGGTAGGGAGAGTGTCAGTTTCTTTCACTGTGCAAGTCCTTGTTTCTAGGGACCTGGAAGGACAGTGAGTGAATTCTCCTTGTGCTATATTGTGCTTAAAAAAAAACATTTTTTCTAGGGACAGAAAACTGTAGGTAGGGAGAGTGTCAGTTTCTTTCACTGTGTAAGTCCTTGTTTCTAGGGACCTGGAAGGACAGTGAGTGAATTCTCCTTGTGCTAAATTGTGCTTAAAAAAAACATTTTTTCTAGGGACAGAAAACTGTAGGTAGGGAGAGTGTCAGTTTCTTTCACTGTGCAAGTCCTTGTTTCTAGGGACCTGGAAGGACAGTGAGTGAATTCTCCTTGTGCTATATTGTGCTTAAAAAAAACATTTTTTCTAGGGACAGAAAACTGTAGGTAGGGAGAGTGTCAGTTTCTTTCACTGTGCAAGTCCTTGTTTCTAGGGACCTGGAAGGACAGTGAGTGAATTCTCCTTGTGCTATATTGTGCTTAAAAAAAACATTTTTTCTAGGGACAGAAAACTGTAGGTAGGGAGAGTGTCAGTTTCTTTCACTGTGCAAGTCCTTGTTTCTAGGGACCTGGAAGGACAGTGAGTGAATTCTCCTTGTGCTATATTGTGCTTAAAAAAAACATTTTTTCTAGGGACAGAAAACTGTAGGTAGGGAGAGTGTCAGTTTCTTTCACTGTGCAAGTCCTTGTTTCTAGGGACCTGGAAGGACAGTGAGTGAATTCTCCTTGTGCTATATTGTGCTTAAAAAAAACATTTTTTCTAGGGACAGAAAACTGTAGGTAGGGAGAGTGTCAGTTTCTTTCACTGTGCAAGTCCTTGTTTCTAGGGACCTGGAAGGACAGTGAGTGAATTCTCCTTGTGCTATATTGTGCTTAAAAAAAACATTTTTTCTAGGGACAGAAAACTGTAGGTAGGGAGAGTGTCAGTTTCTTTCACTGTGCAAGTCCTTGTTTCTAGGGACCTGGAAGGACAGTGAGTGAATTCTCCTTGTGCTATATTGTGCTTAAAAAAAACATTTTTTCTAGGGACAGAAAACTGTAGGTAGGGAGAGTGTCAGTTTCTTTCACTGTGCAAGTCCTTGTTTCTAGGGACCTGGAAGGACAGTGAGTGAATTCTCCTTGTGCTATATTGTGCTTAAAAAAAACATTTTTTCTAGGGACAGAAAACTGTAGGTAGGGAGAGTGTCAGTTTCTTTCACTGTGCAAGTCCTTGTTTCTAGGGACCTGGAAGGACAGTGAGTGAATTCTCCTTGTGCTATATTGTGCTTAAAAAAAACATTTTTTCTAGGGACAGAAAACTGTAGGTAGGGAGAGTGTCAGTTTCTTTCACTGTGCAAGTCCTTGTTTCTAGGGACCTGGAAGGACAGTGAGTGAATTCTCCTTGTGCTATATTGTGCTTAAAAAAAACATTTTTTCTAGGGACAGAAAACTGTAGGTAGGGAGAGTGTCAGTTTCTTTCACTGTGCAAGTCCTTGTTTCTAGGGACCTGGAAGGACAGTGAGTGAATTCTCCTTGTGCTATATTGTGCTTAAAAAAAACATTTTTTCTAGGGACAGAAAACTGTAGGTAGGGAGAGTGTCAGTTTCTTTCACTGTGCAAGTCCTTGTTTCTAGGGACCTGGAAGGACAGTGAGTGAATTCTCCTTGTGCTATATTGTGCTTAAAAAAAACATTTTTTCTAGGGACAGAAAACTGTAGGTAGGGAGAGTGTCAGTTTCTTTCACTGTGTAAGTCCTTGTTTCTAGGGACCTGGAAGGACAGTGAGTGAATTCTCCTTGTGCTAAATTGTGCTTAAAAAAAACATTTTTTCTAGGGACAGAAAACTGTAGGTAGGGAGAGTGTCAGTTTCTTTCACTGTGCAAGTCCTTGTTTCCAGGGACCTGGAAGGACAGTGAGTGAATTCTCCTTGTGCTATATTGTGCTTAAAAAAACATTTTTTTCTAGGGACAGAAAACTGTAGGTAGGGAGAGTGTCAGTTTCTTTCACTGTGCAAGTCCTTGTTTCTAGGGACCTGGAAGGACAGTGAGTGAATTCTCCTTGTGCTATATTGTGCTTAAAAAAAACATTTTTTCTAGGGACAGAAAACTGTAGGTAGGGAGAGTGTCAGTTTCTTTCACTGTGCAAGTCCTTGTTTCTAGGGACCTGGAAGGACAGTGAGTGAATTCTCCTTGTGCTATATTGTGCTTAAAAAAAACATTTTTTCTAGGGACAGAAAACTGTAGGTAGGGAGAGTGTCAGTTTCTTTCACTGTGCAAGTCCTTGTTTCTAGGGACCTGGAAGGACAGTGAGTGAATTCTCCTTGTGCTATATTGTGCTTAAAAAAAACATTTTTTCTAGGGACAGAAAACTGTAGGTAGGGAGAGTGTCAGTTTCTTTCACTGTGCAAGTCCTTGTTTCTAGGGACCTGGAAGGACAGTGAGTGAATTCTCCTTGTGCTATATTGTGCTTAAAAAAAACATTTTTTCTAGGGACAGAAAACTGTAGGTAGGGAGAGTGTCAGTTTCTTTCACTGTGCAAGTCCTTGTTTCTAGGGACCTGGAAGGACAGTGAGTGAATTCTCCTTGTGCTATATTGTGCTTAAAAAAAACATTTTTTCTAGGGACAGAAAACTGTAGGTAGGGAGAGTGTCAGTTTCTTTCACTGTGCAAGTCCTTGTTTCTAGGGACCTGGAAGGACAGTGAGTGAATTCTCCTTGTGCTATATTGTGCTTAAAAAAAACATTTTTTCTAGGGACAGAAAACTGTAGGTAGGGAGAGTGTCAGTTTCTTTCACTGTGCAAGTCCTTGTTTCTAGGGACCTGGAAGGACAGTGAGTGAATTCTCCTTGTGCTATATTGTGCTTAAAAAAAACATTTTTTCTAGGGACAGAAAACTGTAGGTAGGGAGAGTGTCAGTTTCTTTCACTGTGCAAGTCCTTGTTTCTAGGGACCTGGAAGGACAGTGAGTGAATTCTCCTTGTGCTATATTGTGCTTAAAAAAAACATTTTTTCTAGGGACAGAAAACTGTAGGTAGGGAGAGTGTCAGTTTCTTTCACTGTGCAAGTCCTTGTTTCTAGGGACCTGGAAGGACAGTGAGTGAATTCTCCTTGTGCTATATTGTGCTTAAAAAAAACATTTTTTCTAGGGACAGAAAACTGTAGGTAGGGAGAGTGTCAGTTTCTTTCACTGTGCAAGTCCTTGTTTCTAGGGACCTGGAAGGACAGTGAGTGAATTCTCCTTGTGCTATATTGTGCTTAAAAAAAACATTTTTTCTAGGGACAGAAAACTGTAGGTAGGGAGAGTGTCAGTTTCTTTCACTGTGCAAGTCCTTGTTTCTAGGGACCTGGAAGGACAGTGAGTGAATTCTCCTTGTGCTATATTGTGCTTAAAAAAAACATTTTTTCTAGGGACAGAAAACTGTAGGTAGGGAGAGTGTCAGTTTCTTTCACTGTGCAAGTCCTTGTTTCTAGGGACCTGGAAGGACAGTGAGTGAATTCTCCTTGTGCTATATTGTGCTTAAAAAAAACATTTTTTCTAGGGACAGAAAACTGTAGGTAGGGAGAGTGTCAGTTTCTTTCACTGTGCAAGTCCTTGTTTCTAGGGACCTGGAAGGACAGTGAGTGAATTCTCCTTGTGCTATATTGTGCTTAAAAAAAACATTTTTTCTAGGGACAGAAAACTGTAGGTAGGGAGAGTGTCAGTTTCTTTCACTGTGTAAGTCCTTGTTTCTAGGGACCTGGAAGGACAGTGAGTGAATTCTCCTTGTGCTAAATTGTGCTTAAAAAAAACATTTTTTCTAGGGACAGAAAACTGTAGGTAGGGAGAGTGTCAGTTTCTTTCACTGTGCAAGTCCTTGTTTCCAGGGACCTGGAAGGACAGTGAGTGAATTCTCCTTGTGCTATATTGTGCTTAAAAAAACATTTTTTTCTAGGGACAGAAAACTGTAGGTAGGGAGAGTGTCAGTTTCTTTCACTGTGCAAGTCCTTGTTTCCAGGGACCTGGAAGGACAGTGAGTGAATTCTCCTTGTGCTATAGTGTGCTTAAAAAAAACATTTTTTCTAGGGACAGAAAACTGTAGGTAGGGAGAGTGTCAGTTTCTTTCACTGTGCAAGTCCTTGTTTCCAGGGACCTGGAAGGACAGTGAGTGAATTCTCCTTGTGCTATATTGTGCTTAAAAAAAACATTTTTTCTAGGGACAGAAAACTGTAGGTAGGGAGAGTGTCAGTTTCTTTCACTGTGCAAGTCCTTGTTTCTAGGGACCTGGAAGGACAGTGAGTGAATTCTCCTTGTGCTATATTGTGCTTAAAAAAAACATTTTTTCTAGGGACAGAAAACTGTAGGTAGGGAGAGTGTCAGTTTCTTTCACTGTGCAAGTCCTTGTTTCTAGGGACCTGGAAGGACAGTGAGTGAATTCTCCTTGTGCTATATTGTGCTTAAAAAAAACATTTTTTCTAGGGACAGAAAACTGTAGGTAGGGAGAGTGTCAGTTTCTTTCACTGTGCAAGTCCTTGTTTCTAGGGACCTGGAAGGACAGTGAGTGAATTCTCCTTGTGCTATATTGTGCTTAAAAAAAACATTTTTTCTAGGGACAGAAAACTGTAGGTAGGGAGAGTGTCAGTTTCTTTCACTGTGCAAGTCCTTGTTTCAAGGGACAGAGAAGGACACCTGAAGGTAGCCCTTATTGCTTTTTTCCCATCTCCCTGCAGGCCATCTATTAGAATGTCTGGAAGGCAAACAAGGAGAGGCAGACAGTCAGGAGGCAATAAAAGAGGGCAAGCAGGCTCTGTGTCTGGGGGCAACAGTGCTGGTCGTGGACGCGGTGCATTGTCATCAGCACATGGCCATGGGACACGCTTGTCCTTCTTTTCCGCAGCTGGACATGTTGAGCCACATCATGCCGAAGACTTGGTAGAGTGGATGACCAAGCCCTCCTCCTCCTCCTCATCCTCTCTCACCCAGGCTCAGGGTACTGGCAAAGCAGCTGCCAAAGCGTCCTCTTCCCTGGTATCAATGTCAGACTCATCATCAGTCACTCCTTCCCTAGACCCACCATGTCCTCCTCCTGAGGAGTCCCCCGAACTGTTTGAGCACAGTGTTGGGTACATGCTCCAGGAGGATGCCCAGCGTTTCGAAGGGTCTGATGATGAAACCCAGCTACAGGAAGGCAGTAGGGTGAGAGCAGACAGAGGGGATGCTCAAGAAGGACACCAATCTGGCAGTCATGTTCCAGCAGCTGCAGCATACTGCCAGATTGGCTCCAGTGATGAGGAGGGAGGGGATGATGAGGTCACTGACTCCACGTGGGTGCCTAATAGGAGAGAGGAGGAGGAGGATGAGGAGGAGGCACATCTCCAACGAGACAGGATGCCCTTTGGTGGCCAGCGTAAGGGCAGTACACCGACGGAATCACACCGCAGAGCTCCGCCTGTGCAGGGCGCTGCCTCTGCCCGTCATTCAAAAAGTTCCTTGGTGTGGGCCTTTTTTGAGGCTAGTGCATCAGATCGCACAGCTGCTGTTTGCAACATATGTCTCAAGCGTATATCGCGTGGCCAAAACATCAGCCGCTTGGGTACCACATGCCTGACCAGACATTGTTGACCTGCCATGCAGCTCGTTGGCAAGCCTACCTCAAAGACCCACACCAAAGAACAAAGCGGACCTCTCCTTGCACCGCATCAGCTGGGATTTCCAACCCCACTATAACTTCAGTCCTCTCTGAAACATGCACTGAGAGGAATGAAGGTGTAGAATTAGGTGTGTCACAGCCAAGTACTTGCGGCCACTCTGCTAGCAGTACACCGACGTCCGATTCTAGCAGGCAAATTTCCCTGCCCCAGCTGCTGGACCGTCGAAAGAAGTTCACTCCCAGCCATCCACATGCCCAGCGGTTGAATGCTAGCTTGGCTAAATTGCTAGCGCTTCAACTGCTGCCTTTTCAGTTGGTAGACTCGGCCCCCTTCCGTGAGTTTGTGCAATGTGCGGTTCCTCAGTGGCAGGTTCCCAAACGCCACTTTTTCTCACGGAAGGCTATTCCGGCTCTCTACCGGCATGTGGAAGGCAATGTCTTGGCCTCGCTGGACAAGGCGGTCAGCGGTAAGGTGCATATTACCGCTGACTCATGGTCCAGCAGGCATGGACAGGGACGTTACCTTTCTTTCACGGCCCATTGGGTCACTCTTTTGGCAGCTGGGAAGGATGCAGGACAAGGTGCAGTAGTGTTGGAGGTTGTCCCACCGCCACGCCTCCAAAATGCTACTACTGGTTGTGACACACCTCTCTCCTCCACCCCCTCCTCTTCTTCTTCCTCCATGGCCTCTTCCTGTGGTTTGTCCTATGAACCAGCGGTGCTCCGTAGCCGTTCACGGGGCTACGCAAGTACGCAGGCAAAAAGATGCCATGCCGTGCTTGCGCTGGTGTGTTTGGGGGACAGAAGCCACACTGGGGCAGAGGTCCTGTCTGCTCTGCAGGGCCAGGCCGAGAGGTGGTTGACGCCACGCCAGCTTAAGCCAGGAATGGTGGTTTGCGACAATGGCACCAACCTCCTCTCCGCCCTCCGACAGGGACAACTGACCCATGTGCCCTGTGTGGCTCACGTCCTTAACCTGGTGGTGCAGCGGTTCTTGGGCAGGTACCCGGGCTTACAGGATGTCCTGAGGCAGGCCAGGAAAGTCTGTGTGCATTTCCGCAGATCTTATAATGCCAGTGCTCGCCTGGCTGAGCTGCAAAAGGAGTTGAACCTGCCCAAGAACCGCCTTATATGTGACATGCCCACCAGGTGGAACTCAACGTTGGCCATGCTGCAGCGGCTGCACACGCAGCAGAGGGCCATCAATGAGTACCTGTGCGACTACGGCACCAGGACAGGGTCAGGGGAGCTTGGTTTTTTTTCTCCACGCCAGTGGGGCATGATCAGGGATGCATGCACTGTCCTGGCACCATTTGAGGAGGCCACGAGGATGGTGAGCAGTGACAGTGCATGCATCAGTGACACTGTACCTCTTGTCCACCTGTTGGAGCACACGCTGCGTGGAATAATGGACAGGGCACTTGAGGCAGAACAGAGGCAGGAAGAGGAGGACTTCCTTGCCTCTCAAGGCCCCCTTTACCCAGACAGTGTTCCTTCTGTCCCACCCATCGCACAGGAAGAGGAAGAGGAGGAGGAGGAGGAGGAGGAGGATTGTGTCAGCATGGAGGTGGAGGCTGGCACTCAGCATCATCAGCAGCAGTCTTTTAGGGATGATTTACAGTCCCAAGAAACCAGTGGACTTGTACGTGGCTGGGAGGAGTTGACTGCGGATCATGTCGTCCTTAGTGACCCAGAGGACTCCGGAGCGAATGCCTCAGCAAACCTACGCTGCATGGCCTCCCTGATCCTGCAAAGTCTGCGGAAGGATCCTCGTATTCTTCGGATCAAGGAGAGGGACCATTACTGGCTGGCCACTCTCCTTGATCCACGGTACAAGGGTAAGGTTGCGGACCTTATGTTACCGTCGCAGAGGGAGCAGAGGATGAGACAACTCCGGGAGGCCTTGCAGAAAGGTCTGTGCAACGCGTTCCCAGAGACTGGGAGGTTACAAACTCCTGGTCCAGGACAACGAGTTGCTGAGGCTTCGGCCAGTCAAAGAAGGAGCGGTGGGGAAGGTGGCCGTCTGACCGATGCGTTCAGACAATTCTTTAGTCCGCAGCCCCAAAGTATGATTGGTTCCAGCAACCATCGCCAGCATCTGATAAACATGGTGCAGGAATATCTAGGGGCAAGGTCAGACTTGGACACCTTCCCCACCGAAAATCCTCTGGCTTACTGGGTCTTGAGGATGGATCACTGGCCAGAGCTTGCACAGTATGCAATTGAGCTACTGGCCTGTCCTGCATCCAGCGTTCTTTCGGAACGCACATTCAGTGCTGCTGGAGGATTTGTCACGGATCACAGGGTGCGCCTGTCCACCGACTTGGTTGATCGACTGACTTTCATCAAGATGAACCAGTCTTGGATCACCACCAGCTACCACACACCTGATGCTGATATAACAGACTAATTGATTTTAACATGTCACGTCCCTTCAAGACTGATGCTGATGCTGAGTGCCTGTGCTGTTATGTTGACTGGCTATCCTCCTCCTCCGAGTCCTCAATGATACGATTGATGATGATAGCTTGGAAGATCATTTTTGTTTATGGGTGCCGCCACCAGTGGCTAAGGCCCAATTTTTCAGCCCCTGTTTTACAGGGGCGTGTACTTACAATTTTTTTAGCAATAATTTGCCATAGGGCTCATTGCTGTGCTCCAAGTACAGTATCTGTGAGGGGTTGTAGTGTTGTGCCACCAGTGCCTAAGGCCCAATTTTTCAGCCCCTGTTTAACAGGGGCGTGTCATTACAATTTTTGAAGCAATACTTTGCAACAGGGCTCATTGCTGTGCTCCAAGTACAGTATCTGTGAGGGGTTGTAGTGTTGTGCCACCAGTGCCTAAGGCCCAATTTTTCAGCCCCTGTTCAACAGGGGCATGCAATTACAATTCTTGATGTAATAATTCACAGCAGGGCCCATTCCTGCACCCACCAAGAGTAAGTCTGAGGGCTTACAGTGTTGTGGCAACGCCACCACCACCACCACCACGAAAGGCCCAATTTTTCAGCCACTGTTCAAAAGGGGCATGTAATTACAATTCTTGATCTAATAATTCACAGCAGGGCCCATTCCTGCACCCACCAAGAGTAACTCTGAGGGCTTACAGTGTTGTGGCAACACCACCACCACCACCACCACCACGAAAAGCCCAATTTTTCAGCCCCTGTTCAACAGGGGCATGCAATTACAATTCTTGATCTAATAATTCACAGCAGGGCCCATTGCTGCACCCACCAAGAGTAACTGTCAGGGCTTACAGTGTTGTGGCACCAGCACCACCATCAAAGCCCCAATTTTTACTACCACTGTTCAACAATTATATGTAATTAAAATTCCTGATATAATAGTTGACAGCAGGGCGTTCCAGCACCAACCAAGAGTAACTGTGAGTGCTTACAGTGTTGTGCCAACACCAACAACTAAGGGGCCTATTTCTGCAGAGTATATACGGCAGGTCCCTACTTTCAAACATCCAACTTACAAACGACTCCTACTTGCAAACGAAAGAAGACAACAGGAAGTGAGAGGAAATCTACCCCTAGGAAGGAAAATTCTCTCCTGTAAGAATAAATATGGGAGAAAGGTGTCTCCTCTGTACTGATGCTTTATCAGCAATCCTTGTTTCAAGAAAAACACCACATTTCAAAAACAGTTGTCATTGGGACGGAAAGTGAGGTGAAATGTTCTGAACAGGGGCACAGACAGCAAAACAAATGTTACAGGGGTGATAACCCTTCCCTATGTTTCCCAAAAAGTTTAAAAATAGATTTTTGGGCTGGAGCTACAGTTCAACAATGTACCTGTTCAAAATTACAAACACATTCTACATAAGAACAAACCTACAGTCCCTGTCTTGTATGCACCGCCTGTATACGGCTGTTCAGAGTATATAGGGCCTTTTTTATTTTATGTGCGGGGTTCCCCTTAATATCCATACAAGACCCAAAGGGGCTGGTAATGGGCTGGGGTAGGGGGGGGGTCATGGGGTAGCTATGCCATTTTTCTTAAAGATTTTCATCCATATTACCGGGACCAGACATTACATTAAAGCCGCAAGAAGTTTTAAATGGCTTTTTTTTCCTTTAGAAGTGTCATTTTGTGCAGGGACAGTTCTAAACACGGGAAACATGTGGCACTTCACAGGCATACTTTAGACACCCCCCAGGTACGATATTTAAAGGAATATTTGACTTTTTTTTTTCACTTTATGCATCATTAAAATGACTGCTCCCGAAAAACGACCGTTTTTAAAACTTCTTTTTGCATTGATACATGTCCCCTGGTGCAGAACCCGGGTTCCCAAACCCTTTTTAGGACAATAACATGCATAATAGTTGTTATAATTAGCACTTTAGAATTCGAACGTTCGCATCCATTGTATTTAATAGGGTTCTAATGTTCGTACGAACTTTCGGTCCGTTCGCGGGTTCTGGTGCGAACCGAACCCGGGGGTGTTCGGCTCATCACTAGTGGCATCACACAGAGCTCCTATATTTTCTTCTCAGCAGCACCCATAGGACTTCTAGTGTGTTAGTGGCAGCAAACAGAGCTCCTATATTTTCTTCTCAGCAGCACCCATAGGACTTCTAGTGTGTTAGTGGCATCACACAGAGCTCCTATATTTTCATCTCAGAAGCACCCATAGGACTTCTAGTGTGTTAGTGGCATCACACAGAGCTCCTATATTTTCTTCTCAGCAGCACCCATAGGACTTCTAGTGTGTTAGTGGCATCACACAGAGCTCCTATATTTTCTTCTCAGAAGCACCCATAGGACTTCTAGTGTGTTAGTGGCATCACACAGAGCTCCTATATTTTCTTCTCAGAAGCACCCATAGGACTTCTAGTGTGTTAGTGGCATCACACAGAGCTCCTATATTTTCTTCTCAGCAGCACCCATAGGACTTCTAGTGTGTTAGTGGCATCACACAGAGCTCCTATATTTTCTTCTCAGCAGCACCCATAGGACTTCTAGTGTGTTAGTGGCAGCAAACAGAGCTCCTATATTTTCTTGTCAGCAGCACACATAGGACTTCTAGTGTGTTAGTGGCATCACACAGAGCTCCTATATTTTCATCTCAGAAGCACCCATAGGACTTCTAGTGTGTTAGTGGCATCACACAGAGCTCCTATATTTTCTTCTCAGCAGCACCCATAGGACTTCTAGTGTGTTAGTGGCATCACACAGAGCTCCTATATTTTCTTCTCAGCAGCACCCATAGGACTTCTAGTGTGTTAGTGGCAGCAAACAGAGCTCCTATATTTTCATCTCAGAAGCACCCATAGGACTTCTAGTGTGTTAGTGGCATCACACAGAGCTCCTATATTTTCTTCTTAGCAGCACCCATAGGACTTCTAGTGTGTTAGTGGCATCACACAGAGTTCCTATATTTTCTTCTCAGAAGCACCCATAGGACTTCTAGTGTGTTAGTGGCATCACACAGAGCTCCTATATTTTCTTCTCAGCAGCACCCATAGGACTTCTAGTGTGTTAGTGGCAGCAAACAGAGCTCCTATATTTTCATCTCAGAAGCACCCATAGGACTTCTAGTGTGTTAGTGGCATCACACAGAGCTCCTATATTTTCTTCTCAGCAGCACCCATAGGACTTCTAGTGTGTTAGTGGCAGCAAACAGAGCTCCTATATTTTCTTCTCAGCAGCACCCATAGGACTTCTAGTGTGTTAGTGGCATCACACATATCTCCTATATTTTCATCTCAGAAGCACCCATAGGACTTCTAGTGTGTTAGTGGCATCACACAGAGCTCCTATATTTTCTTCTCAGAAGCACCCATAGGACTTCTAGTGTGTTAGTGGCATCACACAGAGCTCCTATATTTTCTTCTCAGCAGCACCCATAGGACTTCTAGTGTGTTAGTGGCATCACACAGAGCTCCTATATTTTCTTCTCAGCAGCACCCATAGGACTTCTAGTGTGTTAGTGGCAGCAAACAGAGCTCCTATATTTTCTTCTCAGCAGCACCCATAGGACTTCTAGTGTGTTAGTGGCAGCAAACAGAGCTCCTATATTTTCATCTCAGAAGCACCCATAGGACTTCTAGTGTGTTAGTGGCATCACACAGAGCTCCTATATTTTCATCTCAGAAGCACCCATAGGACTTCTAGTGTGTTAGTGGCATCACACAGAGCTCCTATATTTTCTTCTCAGCAGCACCCATAGGACTTCTAGTGTGTTAGTGGCAGCAAACAGAGCTCCTATATTTTCTTGTCAGCAGCACACATAGTACCTATAGTGTGTTAGTGTCAGCACCCATAGGACCTACAGTGTGTTGTGAGCACACATAGGAGCTCTATTTTTTATACTATATACACTACCGACTACAATGGCTGTAAGACCGCCAAGGAGAGGCAGAGCGTGCCGAGGCAAGAACACAGGGCAGGCAGGCTCTGTTTCTAGAGACAACAGTGCTGGCCGTGGACGTGGTCGTGCATCGTCATCAGCACGTGGCCATGGGACACGCTTGTCTTTGTTTTCGGCAGCTGGACATGTGGAGCCGCATCATGCCGAAGGCTTGGTAGAATGGATGACCAAGCCCTCCTCATCCTCCTCATCCTCTCTCACCCAGGCTCAGGGTACTGGCAGAGCAGCTGCCAACGCGTACTCAATGGCATCATCAGCCACCCCTTCCCTAGACCCACCATGTCCTCCTGAGGAGTCCCCCGAACTGTTTGAGCACAGTGTTGGGTACATGCTCCAGGAGGATGCCCAACGATTCGAAGGCTCGGATGATGATACCCAGCTTGAGGAAGTCAGTAGTGTGCGCGCAGAGAGAGGGGATGCTGAAGGACAGCAATCTGGCAGTACTGTTCCAGCAGCTGCAGCTTACTGCCAGGTTTGCTCTAGTGGTGAAGAGGGAGGGGATGATGAGGTCACTGACTCCACGTGGGTGCCTGAAGGGAGAGAGGAGGAGGAGGAGGATGCGGCGTCACATGTCCAACGAGGCAGGATGCCCCCTGGAGGCCAGCTAGAGGCCAGCACAGCAACTGTACCACACCGCAGAGCTCCGCCTGTGCAGGGCGCTGCCTCTGCACGTTATCACAAAAGTTCTTTGGTGTGGGCCTTTTTTGAGACGAGTGCATCAGATCGCACCACTGCTATTTGCAATATTTGTCTCAAGCGTATCTCGCGTGGCCAAAACATCAGCCGCTTGGGCACCACAAGCATGAGCAGACATATGTCGACCTGCCATGCAGCTCGTTGGCAAGCACACATAAAAGACCCACACCAAAGAACAAAGCGGACCTCTCCTTGCTCCTCATCAGCTGGGATCTCCATCCCCACTATATCTTCAGTCCTCTCTGAAAGCTGCTCTGAGAGGACTGAAGGTGTAGAATTAGGTGTGTCACAACCAAGTACTTGCAGTACACCGACGTCCGATTGTAGCAGGCAAATTTCCCTGCCCCAGCTGCTGGACCGTCGAAAGAAGTATACTCCCAGCCATCCATATTGCCAGCGGTTGAATGCTAGCTTGGCTAAATTGCTAGCACTTCAACTGCTGCCTTTTCAAGTGGTAGACTCGGCCCCCTTCCGTGAGTTTGTTCAATGTGCGGTTCCTCAGTGGCAGGTTCCCAAACGCCACTTTTTCTCACGGAAGGCGATTCCGTCTCTCTACCGGCATGTGGAAGGCAATGTCCATGCCTCGCTGGACAGGGCGGTCAGCGGTAAGGTGCATATTACCGCTGACTCATGGTCCAGCAGGCATGGACAGGGACGTTATCTTTCTTTCACGGCCCATTGGGTCACTCTATTGGCAGCTGGGAGGGATGCAGGACAAGGTGCAGTAGTGTTGGAGGTTGTTCCGCCACCACGCCTCCAAAATGCTACTACTGGTTGTGACACACCTCTCTCCTCCACCCCCTCCTCTTCTTCTTCCTCCATGTCCTGTTCGAGTGCTCTGTCCTCGGAACCAGCGGTGCTCCGTAGGCGTACAAGGGGCTACGCGAGTACGCAGGCAAAAAGATGCCATGCTGTGCTTGCGCTGGTGTGTTTGGGGGACAGGAGCCACACTGGGCCAGAGGTTCTGGCAGCTCTGCAGGGGCAGGCCGAGAGGTGGTTGACGCCACGCCAGCTTAAGCCAGGAATGGTCATTTCTGACAATGGCACCAACCTCCTCTCCGCCCTGCGACAGGGGCAGCTCACCCATGTGCCCTGTATGGCTCACGTCCTCAACCTGGTGGTGCAGCGGTTCTTGGGCAGGTTCCCAGGCTTACAGGATGTCCTGAGGCAGGCCAGGAAAGTCTGTGTGCATTTCCGCCGATCTTATAATGCCAGTGCTCGGCTGACTGAGCTGCAAAAGGAGCTGAACCTGCCCAAGAACCGCCTAATATGTGACATGCCCACCAGGTGGAACTCAACGTTGGCCATGCTGCAGCGACTGCACACGCAGCAGAGGGCCATCAATGAGTACCTTTGCGACTACGGCACCAGGACAGGGTCAGGGGAGCTTGGCTTTTTTTCCCCACGCCAGTGGAGCATGATCAGGGATGCATGCACTGTCCTCTCACCATTTGAGGAGGCCACGAGGATGGTGAGCAGTGACAGTGCATGCATCAGTGACACTGTACCTCTTGTCCACCTGTTGGAGCATACGCTGCGTGGGATAATGGACAGGGCACTTGAGGCAGAACAGAGGCAGGAAGAGGAGGACTTCCTTGCCTCTCAAGGCCCCCTTTATCCAGACAGTGTTCCTTCTGTCCCACCCATCACACAGGAAGAGGATGAGGATGAGGAGGAGGAGGAGGAGGAGGATTGTGTGAGCATGGAGGTGGAGCCTGGCACTCAGCATCAGCAGCAGCAGTCTTTTAGGGATGATGTACAGTCCCAACAAACCAGTGGACTTGTACGTGGCTGGGAGGAGGTGGCTGGCGATCATGTCATCCTCAGTGACCCAGAAGACTCCGGACCGAATGCCTCAGCTAACCTACGCTGCATAGCCTCCCTGATCCTGCAAAGCCTGCGGAAGGATCCTCGTGTTCTTCGGATCAAGGAGAGGGACCATTACTGGCTGGCCACTCTCCTTGATCCACGGTACAAGGGTAAGGTTGCAGACCTTATCTTGCCGTCGCAGAGGGAGCAGAGGATGAGACATCTCAGGGAGGCCTTGCAGAAAGGTCTGTGCAACGCGTTCCCAGAAACTGGGAGGTTACAAACTCCTGGTCCTGGACGACGAGTTGCTGAGGCTTCGGTCAGTAGCAGAAGGAGCGGTGGGGAAGGTGGACGTCTGACCGATGCGTTCAGACAATTTTTTAGTCCGCAGCCTCAAGGTATGATCGGTTCCAGCAACCATCGCCAGCGTCTGATATACATGGTGCAGGAATACCTAGGGGCAAGGTCAGACTTGGACACCTTTCCCACCGAAAATCCTCTGGCTTACTGGGTCCTGAGGATGGATCACTGGCCAGAGCTTGCACAGTATGCAATTGAGCTACTGGCCTGTCCTGCATCCAGCGTTCTTTCCGAACGCACATTCAGTGCTGCTGGAGGATTTGTCACCGATCATAGGGTGCGCCTGTCCACCGACTCGGTTGATCGACTGACCTTCATAAAAATGAATCAGTCTTGGATCACCACCAGCTACCAGACACCTGAAGCGGATATAACGGAATAATTTATAATGTCACATCCCTTCAAGACTGCCTATGCTGATGCTGAGTGACTGTCCTGTTATGTTCACTGACTATCCTCTTCCTCCTCCTCAATGATCCATGCCACCACACCAGTGCCTAAGGCACAATTTTTCAGCCCCTGTATAACAGGGGCGTGTAATTACAATTTTTTAAAAGATGCTTCGCAACAGGTGTGACTGCTGTGCTCCAAGTACAGTATCTGTGAGGGGTTGCAGTGTTGTGGCACCAGCACCAGTGCCTAAGGCACAATTTTTCAGCCCCTGTTGGGGCGTGTAATTAAAATTTTTAGGCAATGCTTTGCAACAGGTCTCATTGCTGTGCTCAGAGTACAGTATCTGTGAGGGGTTGCAGTGTTGTGGCACCAGCACCAGTGCCTAAGGCACAATTTTTCAGCCCCTGTATAACAGGGGCGTGTAATTACAATTTTTTAAAAAGATGCTTCGCAACAGGTGTGACTGCTGTGCTCCAAGTACAGTATCTGTGAGGGGTTGCAGTGTTGTGGCACCAGCACCAATGCCTAAGGCACAATTTTTCAGCCCCTGTTTAACAGGGGCGTGTAATTACAAATCTTGATCTAATAGTTCACAGCAGGGCCCATTCCTGCGCCCACCAAGAGTAACTATGAGGGCCTACAGTCTTGTGGCAACACCGTCCACCACCACCACCAAAGGCCCAATTTTTCTGCCCTGTTCAACAGGTGCATGCAATTACAAATCTTGATCTAATAACTCACAGCAGGGCCCATTCCTGCACCCACCAAGAGTAACTGTGAGGGCTTGCAGTCTTGTGGCAACACCGTCCACCACCACCACCACCACCAAAGGCCCAATTTTTCTGCCCTGTTCAACAGGTGCATGCAATTACAAATCTTGATCTAATAACTCACAGCAGGGCCCATTCCTGCACCCACCAAGAGTAACTGTGAGGGCTTACAGTCTTGTGGCAACACCGTCCACCACCACCACCACCACCACCACCAAAGGCCCAATTTTTCTGCCCTGTTCAACAGGTGCATGCAATTACAAATCTTGATCTAATAACTCACAGCAGGGCCCATTCCTGCACCCACCAAGAGTAACTGTGAGGGCTTACAGTCTTGTGGCAACACCGTCCACCACCACCACCACCAAAGGCCCAATTTTTCTGCCCGGTTCAACAGGTGCATGCAAGTACAAATCTTGATCTATTAACTCACAGCAGGGCCCATTCCTGTGCCCACCAGTCTTGTGGCTACACCAACATCTAATAGGGCAAATTTCTGCAGAGTATATACGGCAGGCCCCTACTTTCAAACATCCAACTTACAAACGACTCCTACTTGCAAACGGCAAGAGAAAACAGGAAGTGAGAGGAAATCTACCCCTAGGAAGGGAAATTCTATCCTGTTAGATTTAATTTGGGAAAAAGGTATCTCCTCTCTACTGATGCTTTATCACCAATTCTTGTTTCAATTAAAACCCCACTTTTCCAAAAACATTTGTCATTAGGACGGAAAGTGAGGTGACATGTTCTGAACAGATGTGCAAAGACAGCAAATGTTACAGGGGTGATAACCCCTCCCTATGTTCTCCAAAAAGCTTAAAAATAGATTTTTTTGGGATGGAGCTACACTTCATAATGTACCTGTTCAGATTCTACTTAAGAAAAACAAACATACAGTCCGTGTCTTGTTTGCACCACCTATATACTGCTGTTCAGAGTATATAGGGTTGTAGGTATAGGGTTTTATTTTGGGTGCGGGGTCCCCCTTAATATCCATACAAGACCCAAAGGGGCTGGGGTGGGGGGGGTGTGATGGGGTAGCCATGCCATTTTTCTCAAGGATTTTCAGCCATATGGCGGCCAGGACAAGACATGACATTAAAGCCGCAAGTGGTTTTAAATGGCTTCTTTTTTTCCTTTACAAATGTCATTTTGTGCAAGGACAGTTCTAAACACGGGAAACACATGCCACTTCACAGGCATACTTTAGACACCCCCCAGGTACCATATTTAAAGGAAAATTTCACTTTTTTTTTTTTTCACTTTATGCATCATTAAAATGACTGCTCCCGAAAAAACGTTAGTTTTTAAAATTTCTTTTTGCATTGATATATGTCCCCTGGGGCAGGACCCGGGTCCCCAAACCTGTTTTATGACATTAACATGCATATTGGCCGTTGTAATCAGCAATTTTGATTTCGAACATTTGCATCCATTATAACGAATAGGGTTCGAAAATTCGCGCGAACTTTCGGTCCGTTCGAAGGTTCTGGTGCGAACCGAACCTGGGGGTGTTCGGCTCATCCCTAATCACCATCACCTCCCCCTTCCTTCTAGAAGGTCCTGGAAGGAGAGGAGAGCAGGAGAGGTGGAGCTGCCTGAGGTATCTGGGAAGCCTTGACCAATTCCCAACTCATATTGGCAGGGGACAGGCCTCTTTAAAAGCCTGTGGTCAGCCGAGCTGGGGAGGAATTGTTGGGTGGAAGAGCTGGAGTGAGAGGGTGTGGAGGCTGTCGGGCCCAAGGGGAGCTCCCCAGTCTGGGGGGGGGGAGGGTGACCCTGGGCTGGGGCTCGTGTGCACCCGGGAGGAGTAAAGAGATCCCGGAACCAGAGGCACATGAGAGAGCAAGAGAGAGGACAGCGGGAGAGAACACTCTAAGAGTCTCCAGGAGGACTACAGGTTGCAGACAAGAGGGCTGGTGAATGAGGACTGGGGAGGCACGCCTGAGAGAACTGGGAGATTACAGTTTGAGAGATGGGTGCAGAACCAGTGGAGAGAGGACTGTGGAGAAGGGCAGTGGAAAGGGGTCTTTGCAGCCAGGCTGCCTGGCAGGGCCTGACGAGAGCTATCTGGGAGGACAGCTAGCACATGAACTATTCTACACCACAGGGGCCTGTGCCCGCAAACGGTAGTTCATTGAGGCCTGGCTGGAGTAGTGTCAGGCCTACCCACGTGGTGCTAGCTAGTCCGGAGGAGTGATAGTCTGCAGCAAGGGAAGTTCTGGTGAAGGAACAGTGTGCAGCAAGTGAAGTGCTGGAGAGAAGATTAAGGTGTATGTACAGGGAGTGTACATAGTAGTCCCAATTTATGATCTACAATTCACAATTGATTGTTCTACAACCTGCAATTAATGATCTACAATTAACAATGGTTTGTTCTGTAATCCTGGGTATCCCATAATTCCCTAATATCCATCCAAGTTTAATTCCCTCAATAAAACAAAACAAGCTATGGACTGGTCTGTGTTACTGAGTGACTGTACGATGGATGTTGAGCTGGGCAGGGCTAACGGGTGAAGCACAACTTTCAGCAACCCCCTCAGGAGCATGGCTACAATGGGATGCTGATTTGACTTCAAACAAACTTCAGGGACAACTCCTCCTATATACAGTCTCTTTATTCAGCTCCCCTTCTTCCTCCAGCACAGAACTCCGCTATGCCACCCTTTTGTAATTTTGTAGCAAAGGTCCGTTACAGGCAGGGACTCGCAGCCCCTATACTTGGAGAACAGATTTTGTGACACATCTCACTTTTTCCCAGCACTTCCTTTCTGTGGTCACTGATCCCAGCACCACCTCTTTCGGCCCTGCCAGCCCACCTGGCTTCAGCTGCCCCTCTCAATAGCCCTCCAGGCTAACTCCTCACAGTCCTCCAGACTAACACTCACCAGTCCACCCGACTGACTCTCAGATCTCCCGGACATGCTGACCTGCTCTCATTGTTTTCTCTCCTTGCTCCCGTGCCTCCAGGAAGGGTTTCCTCCATGTGTTGTAGGGGGAATCTTCTAGCACCCCAGCCCCAGGCCCGAAGTCAGCCCACCCTCAGCACTCCATCTCCATCTTCCACCCAACTCCACTTGCTAGCCTGGCTCATGTCTATTTATGAGGTAGGCTCTGCCCTCCTGCCGACACATAGCCGGGGCCTCATAAATATGCATGGCAGCCCCACCTTACTCCCATCCTCAAACTCTGGAATTTTCTACCAACTTCCAGACCAGGGGGAAGTGCCAGAGAGAGCTGCCAGATGAGTCACCCAGCCCCTGAGTCACTAAATCCTGACCCAGATTCACACCCAGGCCTGACCCCCAGCCAAGCCAAATTTTCCTCCACTAACAACTAAACCTGTGAACAGAATAAGAGCGCTACCGTATACTATACTAATACATCACCAAATAAATCATAGAAACTAATTTCAAATAGAAAATAACAATATATAAAGTCCATAAATTCCAGTGAATAAATAAATACTATTACATTATTATTATTATACATGATTTATATAGCGCAGCGCTTTACAATGTAGAGGGGGGGGGACAGCACAATTACAGTACAGTTCAATACAGAAGGTACATGAGGGCCATGCTCATAGAGCTCACATTCTAAAGGGAGGGGGGTGATACAAAAGATAATAGCTGCAGAGAATTATTTGATGGGGGTGGCTCGGGGACAATTGTCAGGTAGGTGTGGGATAGGCTTCCCTGAAAAAATTCGTTTTCAGGGATCTCCTAAAGGTGGACAGGGTAGGGGCTGATCAGGCATAGCGGGGAAGGGAGTTCCAGAGGATGGGAGAGGCACTAGAGAAGTCCTGATGGCGAGCATGGGAGGAGGTAACAAGGGAGCTAGAGAGCAGAGGAGCGGAGGGGACGATTTGGGCGATATCTGCAGATGAGGTTGGTGATGTAGATGGGGGCGATGCTGTGAATGTCCTTGTATGTTGTGGTTAGCATTTTGAATTTTACACGGTGGGGTAGTGGAAGCCAGTGAAGGGATTGGCAGAGAGGAGCAGCAGTCACGTCAAATATATAAAGTTCATGTGAATGCAAGTAGGTTTTTCCAGTGCAACTTCAACTTAATCGGATGTGCAGTATAAAGTGCCAAGTGCCAATACAAACATGAGTGCAAAATTTGTGCACCCCTCTATTATTTTATTATATTATTATTATACACGATTTATATAGCGCCAACAGTTTACACAGCGCTTTACAATGTATAGGGGGGACAACACAATTACAGTTCAATACAAAAGGTACAGGAAGGTTCTGCTCGTAGAGCTTACATTTTAAAGGGAGGGGGGTGGTGGTACAAAAGGTAATAGCTGCAGAGAATGATTTGATGGGGGACAGTTGTTAGGCGGGTGTGGGATAGGCTTCCCTGAATAAATTAGTTTTCAGGGATCTCCTAAAGGTGGACAGGGTAGGGGCTGATCAGACATACTGGGGCAGGGAGTTCCAAAGGATGGGAGAGGCTCTGGAGAAGTCCTGAATGCGAGCATGGGAGTAGGTAACAAGGGAGCTAGAGAGCAGGATGTGATGTAGATGGGGGCGATGTTGTTAATGGCCTTGTATGTTATGGTTAGCATTTTGAATTTTACACGGTGGGGTAGGGTAAGCCAGTGAAGGGATTGGCAGAGAGGAGCAGCAGTCACGGATTGGTTAGTGAGGTGTATTAGTCTAGCAGCAGAATTCATAATAGACTGAAGGGGGGATAGCCTGCTTAAGGGTAGGCCATTAAGGAGAGAGTTGCAGTAGTCAAGGCAGGAAATAATCAAAGTAGGGCTGTTACTGATTAAAATTTTTGTGTTCGATTAATCGATTTTTTTAAATCTGATTAATCGACTAATTTCGATTAATTATAACGCACATAGATCCAACTACTTTTAGCTGATCTCCTTGCAGGCCGATTCCCAGTGCAGCTACCAACCACTGGAAAAATGGATAGCAGGATACAAAAAACACACAAAGGCAGCGCTTGACGGGAATAGCATTAAAACTTTTATAGTCTTTGTGACAGGGGTCACTTGGGGCACAGGGGGAATGAGAACCCCACCATGATCTGTGATAGCCATATTCAATGCTGTACATAAATGGTATATATTGTGTGTGGACTGTGGTGTCCTAATTGCTGTGATGAGGATGGGGTGTGATTACATTCTATTGTCTATTGTGGCTTGCTGTAATTAAGTCTGCTACTGTGATGATGTGGATTGGTAGACCGTCTGGCTGCCTATTATGGGATGTCTAAGTGTCTTTCTGTGAGGCGGGGGGGGGGGAGGAATTACCCCTCCTGCTAAGACTGTTTACTAAAGGAGAATTTTGAACACACCTGACCTGTATCACCATTGTCATTGGACAGTTTAACCCGCCCTGTTCCCCAAGGATGGGAGGGAAGGGATTTGAAGAGAAATACATTACCTTGTGCTTGTAATAAAGTCATTCCCTGTTTTGGAACTTCATACAGAGTGTTTGTCTCATTTGTTCTGGAAGAATTAATCCTATGGGAAGCGTGGCTGTGGAGGGGCGGTAGTGGATGTATGTTCTGAGAGGGAATATCCTAAACTGCGTTAACCCCTTTCATACTTGGGCAGCCGTTACAGTCTTCAAGTAGATAACAAAATAAATATTGCACTGGAGATAAAATCGATGTAGCTACATAAACTGTAAAAATGGTGCGAGTAATACCAAACGGTAGCAAAAGCAGTCATAAAAACATGTAGCTAAGTATGGAAAAGAGGTAGAATGAAAGGGATTTTTATGGTGCAAAAATTAATCGATGAGAGAGAGTTTCTAATATAATATAATTTATAATTTTATTAGTACAAAAATAGACAAAAGAGTATAAAAATGTATAAAACCAATCCTGGGTTTTTTGGTACATATACAGTATCATACATAAGTGGTGGTCATGATGCATAGAGTTTAGATGAACATAAAATCGCATAGAAACCCAACATGTTTCGCTTAAAACAGCTTCCTCAGGGGTTTGCGATGACCATCCATATTTGTCAAGTATGACTATACAAAAGAAAAAAAAAGAAAAAGAGAAAAAATATACAATTACACATTGAAATGCATTACATATTATATTTAAACAAATTAAGTATGGACAAGGTCTGATTGTTACGCTGGACCCCTGCCATTGCTACTTACCCTGCCGTCTGTATTGTCTGCAGCGCAACACCGAAAAACGCAGGATCAAGAGCAAAGGTCACCCCATATAGAGAATGCGGATAGGTGACCACAGTGGACACTAGGTAGGAGACCGGCTGAATGCCAAAAACAAAAAACAGGGATCAGAAAAAGGAAAAAGAAAAGAACGAAAAAGAAAAAAAGGGGAGGAGAAAAAGGAAAAATTGAGAAAATGGGTACAGAAGGAAAAAATTAATTTTACATTTTAAATTCTAAATTATGGAAACGATGGTGCGCAATTAAGCAAACCATACAGAAACTGAGAAATCTGTCTAATATGCAATAAATAAATAATTGCAATAAATAGATGTGACTTACGTAGAGTCAGGTGAACAGAGATATGTTCACTTGCAGAGATGGAAAGGCTGTCTGCTTGCAAGAAACCACAGGTGGAAATAGTGGAGGCCACTAAAAGAAACCACATTGTTTTGAGTTTATTTACATATAAAGATTAATATAGATGGCATGGTGTGCCTATGTCCCCCAAAGAAAAGGCACACATAGTTTAAGAGTTAGATTGGTCAGGCAATTTAACTGACTAGATGTATGTGAGACATATATTGAATTTAGGTAATAATCTTATAAATAAATATTTGTTTTTTAATATTATCTATTTATTTGAAATTGCTTTTGAAATTAGTTCCATATCAAAGTGGAACATAGTAGACAATAGTCTCCATATATAGATGTAACAAGGTCAAATAGATGGATTAAAAATAATGATAATTATAAGCCCAACAGTCCAGTATGGAAAGAGGGACAGACCCACTTTAGCCTATGACAGCCATATCCTGTACATTGAGTGCAGTTCCGCATTGTTAAATGCAGCCTAAGATAGAGGGGTTATAGCCATAAAGAGTATCAAAGGGCAAAAAGAAGGACAAGAAGGTATGTGAACATTACCTTTGGATGATTGAACCGCCAGCCAGAACTCCACCAGCCCACAACGCTGCGAACAGCGTGTGAGCTGGTTATGTAGTGTCCACCAATACGGTCGGCGTCTGACATCACCGACCGTAGAGCGGGCTGAAAGCGCGTGACGTCAGCCCGTAGGACATGGCAGCTGCTGGGGACTGCAAGGGCCAGAATGCACCAGGGCTGGGGGAGGAGCCGCTCGCCGTCACACCATACAGGACGGACAGAGCGGATACCACCCTCTGGAACGTTCCACCAATGGAAGATGTCCGCTGACAGTCATTGGTGAAAAGGATGGAAAACAGTCAGATCAAAACAGGATGCACGTCACTAGGGTCAACGCCGCGCTAAAAATGGGCCATCCATGGGGGATCGTGGATGACCCTGGGCGCCCATGCAGTCACACCGCATAAATCAAGGGGGGACAATGGCCTGAGGGAAACGGCAATGCACAGCAGACAGGGCTAGCGGCAGATGTCAAGGGGATAAGTGCAAAAACCAGAGCAGCGAGCCCGGCTGAAGGACCGGATCAGAACTCATATGGCCCGACACTCTGAGGGAGGGGGGAGAAAAAGGAACCAGCAGAACAAGAAGACCAATATGTATCACCAGATAAACATAATAAATTGGCGCATTATACATAAGTGTAAAGTTAATATGATATCAAAACATAATATACAACATTATAAACTAACAAACCTATAGATGAAAATTAAAGCTGGAATGTCCATAGCATGAAGGGTCAAGAGAATTTGCTCCTGACCATTGATGCTAAGACATGCACCATTTTACTGTGGCCACAGTAGACAACCAATAGAGCATGGCGAAAGAAGAAGAAAAAAAAAAAAGTATTCACAAGAGCAATAAACAGAAAACCCAAAATCAATCCTAGATATGACATCAAAGAAATGATCTAAAACTAAGGCTTTCATTGAATCCTGGAGGGTGAGTGGCCCTGAGGTCATAGATCCAGCGCGACTCAAGTTGGAGAAGGGTCCTGTCTACACTTCCCCCCCTTGAGTCGAGCGGGACATGCTCCAGGGCCAAAAATTTGATGACATTGGGGTCGAAATTATGATAGTTACCGACATGCCTACTAACTGCCGTCACTACTTTTCTATTGAGAATGGGTTTCATATGGTCCCTTATTCTCTTAAAAAAGGGTCTTTTGGTTTTCCCAACATAGTACCCCCCGCATTGACACTGAGCCAGATAGATCACCCCCACTGATTGGCAGGTGACTAAATCTCGGGTAGAGTGCCAATTGCCATTGGGTAATCTAAACTTGGTTTTAGTGTCTACAAAGCGACAAACATCGCAGTGACCACAAGGCGATGTGCCGCCAGTGGATGTGTTTTTTTAAACTGGAACAGGCTTAAAATGACTGTGGACCAGGCGATCTCTCAAAGAAGAGACCCGTTTAAAGGTCATTTCTGGGTGTTTTTTTATATATTTATTTACAGTCGAATCTGCTAATAGTAATGGCCAGAATTTTGTTAAAATGTTTCTCATTTCGTTATGTTGGGAAGCATACCTAGTAATTACTCTAACCGTATCTGTGGTTGCAGATTTTTTCGAAGAAAAAATTAGAGAACTTCTTTTTTGGGTTTTTACCCGATTGAAGGCTCGTTTTAGACATCTATGGCTGTAGCCTCTGGCTTTTAATCTCTGGTAAAGGTCTTTCGAGGTAGCTTTAAAATCTGCATCCCTGCTGCAGTTCCGCCTAAGCCGAAGGTATTGGCTATAGGGGATACTCTGCAGGAGAGGTGCAGGATGTGCACTGCTGGCCAGGGATGAGCCGAACACCCCCCTGTTCGGTTCGCACCAAAACCTGCGAACAGACAAAATGTTTGTGTAAACTTTAGAACCCTATTAAATACAATGGACTCGAACGTTCGAAATCTAAAGTGTTAATTATAAAGGCTAATATGCAAGTTATTGTCCTAAAAAGTGTTTGGGGACCCGGGTCCTGCCCCAGGGGACATGTATCAATGCAAAAAGAAGTTTTAAAAACGGCCGTTTTTTTGGGAGCAGTGATTTTAATAATGCTTAAAATGAAAAAATAAAAGTGAAATATTCCTTTAAATTTCGTACCTGGGGGGTGTGTATGATATGCATGTGAAGTGGCGCATGTTTCCCGTGCTTAGAACTGTCCCTGCAAAAAATGTCATTTTTGAAAGAAAAAAATGCATTTAAAACTGACTCGCGGCTATTAATGAATTGTCGGCTCCCGGCAATACATACAAAAGTCATTGATAAAAAAAAAAAAAAAAGCGTGGGTGTTCCCCAGAATTCAATTACCAGGCCCTTCAGGTCTGGAATGGATATTAAGGGGAACCCTGCCTGCCGCAAATTAAAAAAAAAATTGACGTGGGGTTCCCCCAAATATCCATTCCAGGCCCTTCAGATCTGGCATGGATTTTAAGGGGAACTCCACCCCAAATTTAAAAAAAAATGGCGTGGAGTCCCCCTAAAAATCCATACCAGACCCCTTATCCAAGCACGCAACCTGGCCGGCCGCAGGGGAAAAGGGGGGGACGAGAGAGCGGCCCCCCCTCCCTCCTGAACCGTACCAGGCCACATGCCCTCAACATGGGGAGGATGTCCCCATGTTGATGGGGACAAGGGCCTCATCTCCACAACCGTTGCCCGGTGGTTGTGGGGGTCTGCGGGCGGGGGGCTTATCGGAATCTGGAAGACCCCTTTAACAAAGGGGACCCCCAGATCCCGCCCCCCCCCTATGTGAATTGGTAAGGGGTACATTGTACCCCTACCATTTCACGAAGAAAGCGTAAAAAAATGTTTAAAAAAACACACAAACACCTTGAAAAAGTCCTTTATTTAAAAAAAAAAAAAAACATTCCAGCGGTGAAATCCAGTGTCCCGCGGCGATCCCGATGTCCAGCGCTGTCCTTCATTGGTTGTGCCTGAGCGGACCTGATGGGGAACTCCCTCTCAGTATTTTAAATGTATAGACCCGTCCCTTCTAAAGTTCCCCATCAGGTCCGCTCAGCGGACCAGATGCGGAACATGAGAAGGTGCGGGTCTATACATGTATTACCAAAGTGAGAGCAGTCCCCCATCAGGTCCGCCCCCTCGGTATGTCAGACCCGCCTACGTCATTGGCTTGAGCGGGGAACTTCCTTCACTATGTAAATTTAAATTACACAGTGAAGGAAGTTCCCCGCTCAAGCCAATGACGTAGGCGGGTCCGACATACCGAGGGAGCGGACCTGATGGGGAACTTTAGAAGGGGCGGGTCTATACATTTAAAATACTGAGAGGGAGTTCCCCATCAGGTCCGCTCAGGCACAACCAATGAAGGACAGCGCTGGACATCGGGATCGCCGTGGGACACTGGATTTCACCGCTGGAATGTTTTTTTTTTTTTTTTTTTTTTTTAATGAAGGACTTTTTCAAGGTGTTTGTGTGTTTTTTTTAAAAAAAAAATACGCTTTCTTCGTGAAATGGTAGGGGTACAACGTACCCCTTACCAATTCACATAGGGGGGGGCGGGATCTGGGGGTCCCCTTTGTTAAAGGGGTCTTCCAGATTCCGATAAGCCCCCCGCCCACAGACCCCCACAACCACCGGGCAAGGGTTGTGGGGATGAGGCCCTTGTCCCCATCAACATGGGGACATCCTCCCCATGTTGAGGGCATGTGGCTTGGTACGGTTCAGGAGGGAGGGGGGGGCGCTCTCTCGTCCCCCCCCTTTTCCCCTGCGGCCGGCCAGGTTGCGTGCTCGGATAAGGGGTCTGGTATGGATTTTTAGGGGGACTCCACGCCATTTTTTTTAAAATTTGGGGTGGAGTTCCCCTTAAAATCCATGCCAGATCTGAAGGGCCTGGAATGGATATTTGGGGGAACCCCACGTCAATTTTTTTTTTAATTTGCGGCGGGGTTCCCCTTAATATCCATTCCAGACCTGAAGGGCCTGGTAATTGAATTCTGGGGAACCCCCACGCTTTTTTTTTATTTTTTATCAATGACTTTTGTATGTATTGCCGGGAGCCGACAATTCATTAATAGCCGCGAGTCAGTTTTAAAAGACTTTTTTTCTTTCAAAAATGACATTTTTTGCAGGGACAGTTCTAAGCACGGGAAACATGCGCCACTTCACATGCATATCATACACACCCCCCAGGTACGAAATTTAAAGGAATATTTCACTTTTATTTTTTCATTTTAAGCATTATTAAAATCACTGCTCCCGAAAAAACGGCCGTTTTTAAAACTTCTTTTTGCATTGATACATGTCCCCTGGGGCAGGACCCCGGTCCCCAAACACTTTTTAGGACAATAACTTGCATATTAGCCTTTATAATTAACACTTTAGATTTCTCCCATAGATTTTTCGAATTTGCCGCGAACACCCCAATTTGTTCGCTGTTCGGCGAACGGGCGAACAGGCAATGTTCGAGTCGAACATGAGTTCGACTCGAACTCGAAGCTCATCCCTACTGCTGGCATGAAGGATGGTATTTCTAGCAGTGGGTTTCCTATATAGACATGAGTGAACTAGCCCTGTGTCATCAATGGAAATGTTGAGGTCCAAAAAACTAATAGTAGTTTGACTGTAATTGATAGTAAATTTTAAATTGAAATCATTAATAGACAAAAGATCAAAAAATTGCTGTAATTGAATCTAAACACCTGACCAAAAAATCAATAGGTCATCTATATACCTATACCAGGAGATGATATAATCCAGGAAGGGAGCAAGGTCCTCTCTAGAGAAAACCTGTCGTTCCCACCCCCCCAGGTACAGGTTGGCATATGATGGGGCACACTTAGTCCCCATCGCAACCCCCTGTACCTGGAGGTAGTGGGAAGATCCAAAGAGAAAAATTTTATGTTTCAAGATATAACTCAATAACTCCAACACAAAGTCATTATATATCCGTGAGGAGGGGCCCCTCTCAGCGAGATGGCCTTTAATAACCTCCAAGCCCCTGTCATGGGGTATTGTGTTATAAAGGCTTTCAACATCCAGGGAGACAAGCCAGGTATTAGCTGGAAGTTGTATACCCTCGATTGTTCTCAATAAATCGATAGTGTCTTTCACATACGATGAGAGGGAAGTGACATGAGGAGACAGATAGCTATCAACCAGGGAGCTGGCATTTTCGGTGAGACTGGAGCAGCCTGAAATTATCGGCCGTCCTGGCGGATTAGTTAATGATTTGTGTGTCTTTGGCAGAGCATAAAACGTAGGAATTCTTGGATTCTTGATATCCAGGAACTTCCACGTATCGTGATCTATGGTGCCTTGCTGAAACGCTTTAAGGATAATATGACGATACTTGACATAATAATTTTCCAACACAGTTTTAGAGATTGGTCTGTACCATTCGACATTGGACAAAATCTTCATACACATGATCTCATAGTTCTCCACATCCATGATGACAAGATTACCACCTTTATCTGCGGGTTTGATTATTATCTCAGAATTATTTTGTAGAGATTTAATGGCCGCTTTTTGTGATGTGGTTAAATTTGAAGTTGCTGAAGGAACCAAATTCATTGTTTGAATATTGTGTGAAACCTGTTGAACAAAGGCCCAAATATTGGGATTAGTGTTCAACAGGGGAAAGTTTCGAGATTTGGATCTAAAAGATTGAGGAGGGGGGAAGGACGTGCCAGCGATAGATAAACCTGGTGTATCACTCCACCAGGAATCCTCATCAAAGACATGGCCTTCCTCCCAAAGATCCATCAAATCAGCCATTGCATTCTGTTCAGCAATGTTTGACTTGATGTTATCAATGTCACATGTAGATGGTTCAGCTAAAGGTTTGTCATAAATTACTTTATACATGAGACGACGCGCAAACAAGTGTACATCTTTTATGAAATGAAATTTGTCAACATTGGAATCTGGACAAAAGGTCAATCCTAATTTCAATATTTGGATCTCACTTTCAGAAAAGTTGTATCTAGACAAGTTAATTATAGGTAATTCCAAATAATCGTCAACCTGTTTGGTGAAATTGAGTGCATTACCTAAAGGTGAAGGAGAATCTATTCCTTCTCTAAAAAAATTGGTGCGATCCTGGTTTCAGATGGTAAGAGTGTCCCAGACAATGATACCATTATATCTGAGTTACTCACCTTCGGAATTGCACCAAGGTGCATAGGTGATGCGGTGACAGATGTAGAGAGTGCGGTGGAAACGATAGCATGCGATGCTGTGGGTTGAGGACCTCAAAGTGCATTGGAAGAAGGGTGCAATAGGGTGGAAAGGTGAGAGGAAATTAATTTAGATTGGGTGTCAGATGGTCGACGTAGTAAAGGAGTGCCGAGTTGGTGTCGCAGTGATTCGGTCGATGCTGCGTCCGAGTTGCCTTTGCGCTTTTTGGGCAGTCTATCCCCAGACAAATCACGATAAATCGTAGATTGGCTAGAAGATAAAGAAGAGTTAGTGGAAAGATTTGATGCATTTTCATCTTTTTTGGCATTTCTATAGCTGTTGGATCTGAATGGTTTCTGATTAGTATTAACATTCCATTTATAGGCAAAGTTGTTAGTATATGCGTTTTTGTCGCGTACAAATTTGTCTTCTTTTGTCCTAATGACATCTGTTGTATAAGATTCTATGTGTTCTTTGAGAGTCTGTTCTTTTTTCTTGAATCTTGTGCTAGTCATGACCAAACTGTAATCATCATACCATTTAGAGACAGATGCATCCAATGCAGTTAACTCCTGCTCGTATTGAGTACATAGGATAGTCATCATGCCTATAGAACAGGATTGTAGGTTTGCTTCCCATTGTGTTTTGAGAAGATCCCCTACCTTCCTGAGGTTTGGAAAGATCTGAACCCTCAAGCCCCAGGGTACTATGTTATTTTCATTATATTTTTAAAAATATCGTTTATGCCAAAAAATTCGCACTTTTTTCTCCAATATTCTCTGAAGTCTGAGAAACGCTTGGTCTAGATCTCTATCCGAAATATTTCCAGATCTACTGTTTAATTGTACCTTGTTCATAAGTCCCTCCCATGCTTCGCCACTGAAGGCAGCCATGGTGAGACAAAAAGAAAAGAAAGAAGAAAAGGGCAAGATGGAACAGGGAAAACAAAAACAAAAACACAAAACAAAAAAAGCAAAACAGAACCAAAACCAAAAAACAAGAAACAGAAAACAAAAATTAATAAACGAACAAAGACTCAACAAATTCCACGTACTGATTTACCACAGTATGGCGGTGAATAATGTTAAACAATTTAATAGGTGAAAATAACACTCTCTCATTGATATACGATCTACAATCGTGAATAAATTATTTATTGTGTTCCCCAATGATGGACAAAAGGAAAAATGGTGTATTTAAACACCGGATGGAAATGTCATGTTTGGGTTGTCCATTCATTGGCGAAACACTCATTGAGATTGGCACCTCATCCCAGAAGATTATGGAAAAGAGGTAGAATGAGAGGGATTTTTATGGTGCAAAAATTAATCGATGAGAGAGAGTTTCTAATATAATATAATTTATAATTTTATTAGTACAAAAATAGACAAAAGAGTATAAAAATGTATAAAACCAATCCTGGGTTTTTTGGTACATATACAGTATCATACATAAGTGGTGGTCATGATGCATAGAGTTTAGATGAACATAAAATCGCATAGAAACCCAACATGTTTCGCTTAAAACAGCTTCCTCAGGGGTTTGCGATGACCATCCATATTTGTCAAGTATGACTATACAAAAGAAAAAAAAAGAAAAAAAGAAAAAATATACAATTACACATTGAAATGCATTACATATTATATTTAAACAAATTAAGTATGGACAAGGTCTGATTGTTACGCTGGACCCCTCCCATTGCTACTTACCCTGCCGTCTGTATTGTCTGCAGCGCAACACCGAAAAACGCAGGATCAAGAGCAAAGGTCACCCCATATAGCGAATGCGGATAGGTGACCACAGTGGACACTAGGTAGGAGACCAGCTAATACCTGGCTTGTCTCCCTGGATGTTGAAAGCCTTTATAACACAATACCCCATGACAGGGGCTTGGAGGTTATTAAAGGCCATCTCTCTGAGAGGGGCCCCTCCTCACGGATATATAACGACTTCGTGTTGGAGTTATTGAGTTATATCTTGAAACATAACATTTTTCTCTTTGGATCTTCCCACTACCTCCAGGTACAGGGGGTTGCGATGGGGACTAAGTGTGCCCCATCGTATGCCAACCTGTACCTGGGGGGGTGGGAACGACAGGTTTTCTCTAGAGAGGACCTTGCTCCCTTCCTGGATTATATCATCTCCTGGTATAGGTATATAGATGACCTATTGATTTTTTGGTCAGGTGATCAGATTCAATTACAGCAATTTTTTGATCTTTTGTCTATTAATGATTTCAATTTAAAATTTACTATCAATTACAGTCAAACTACTATTAGTTTTTTGGACCTCAACATTTCCATTGATGACACAGGGCTAGTTCACTCATGTCTATATAGGAAACCCACTGCTAGAAATACCATCCTTCATGCCAGCAGTGCACATCCTGCACCTCTCCTGCAGAGTATCCCCTATAGCCAATACCTTTGGCTTAGGCGGAACTGCAGCAGGGATGCAGATTTTAAAGCTACATCGAAAGACCTTTACCAGAGATTAAAAGCCAGAGGCTACAGCCATAGATGTCTAAAACAAGCCTTAAATCGGGTAAAAACCCCAAAAATAAGTTCTCTAATTTTTTCTTCGAAAAATTCTGCAACCACAAATACGGTTAGAGTAATTACTAGGTATGCTTCCCAACATAACGAAATGAGAAACATTTTAACAAAATTCTGGCCATTACTATTAGCAGATTCGACTGTAAATAAATATATAAAAAAACACCCAGAAATGACCTTTAAACGGGTCTCTTCTTTGAGAGATCGCCTGGTCCACAGTCATTTTAAGCCTGTTCCAGTTTCAAAAAACACATCCACTGGCGGCACATCGCCTTGTGGTCACTGCGATGTTTGTCGCTTTGTAGACACTAAAACCAAGTTTAGATTACCCAATGGCAATTGGCACTCTACCCGAGATTTAGTCACCTGCCAATCAGTGGGGGTGATCTATCTGGCTCAGTGTCAATGCGGGGGGTACTATGTTGGGAAAACCAAAAGACCCTTTTTTAAGAGAATAAGGGACCATATGAAACCCATTCTCAATAGAAAAGTAGTGACGGCAGTTAGTAGGCATGTCGGTAACTATCATAATTTCGACCCCAATGACATCAAATTTTTGGCCCTGGAGCATGTCCCGCTCGACTCAAGGGGGGGAAGTGTAGACAGGACCCTTCTCCATCTTGAGTCGCGCTGGATCTATGACCTCAGGGCCACTCACCCTCCAGGATTCAATGAAAGCCTTAGTTTTAGATCATTTCTTTGATGTCATATCTAGGATTGATTTTGGGTTTTCTTTTTATTGCTCTTGTGAATACTTTTATTTATTTTTTCTTCTTCTTTCGCCATGCTCTATTGGTTGTCTACTGTGGCCACAGTAAAATGGTGCATGTCTTAGCATCAATGGTCAGGAGCAAATTCTCTTGACCCTTCATGCTATGGACATTCCAGCTTTAATTTTCATCTATAGGTTTGTTAGTTTATAATGTTGTATATTATGTTTTGATATCATATTAACTTTACACTTATGTATAATGCGCCAATTTATTATGTTTATCTGGTGATACATATTGGTCTTCTTGTTCCTTTTTCTCCCCCCTCCCTCAGAGTGTCGGGCCATATGAGTTCTGATCCGGTCCTTCAGCCGGGCTCGCTGCTCTGGTTTTTGCACTTATCCCCTTGACATCTGCCGCCAGCCCTGTCTGCTGTGCATTGCCGTTTCCCTCAGGCCATTGTCCCCCCTTGATTTATGCGGTGTGACTGCATGGGCGCCCAGGGTCATCCACGATCCCCCACGGATGGCCCATTTTTAGCGCGGCGTTGACCCTAGTGACGTGCATCCTGTTTTGATCTGACTGTTTTCCATCCTTTTCACCAATGGCTGTCAGCGGACATCTTCCATTGGTGGAACGTCCAGAGGGTGGTATCCGCTCTGTCCGTCCTGTATGGTGTGACGGCGAGCGGCTCCTCCCCCAGCCCTGGTGCATTCTGGCCCTTGCAGTCCCCAGCAGCTGCCATGTCCTACGGGCTGACGTCACGCGCTTTCAGCCCGCTCTACGGTCGGTGATGTCAGACGCCGACCGTATTGGTGGACACTACATAACCAGCTCACACGCTGTTCGCAGCGTTGTGGGCTGGTGGAGTTCTGGCTGGCGGTTCAATCATCCAAAGGTAATGTTCACATACCTTCTTGTCCTTCTTTTTGCCCTTTGATACTCTTTATGGCTATAACCCCTCTATCTTAGGCTGCATTTAACAATGCGGAACTGCACTCAATGTACAGGATATGGCTGTCATAGGCTAAAGTGGG
Source organism: Rana muscosa (assembly GCA_029206835.1). Classification (NCBI taxonomy): domain Eukaryota; kingdom Metazoa; phylum Chordata; class Amphibia; order Anura; family Ranidae; genus Rana; species Rana muscosa. The sequence continues at coordinate 1,045,558,020 of CM055117.1, forward strand.
TCTGTCCCTCTTTCCATACTGGACTGTTGGGCTTATAATTATCATTATTTTTAATCCATCTATTTGACCTTGTTACATCTATATATGGAGACTATTGTCTACTATGTTCCACTTTGATGGAACTAATTTCAAAAGCAATTTCAAATAAATAGATAATATTAAAAAACAAATATTTATTTATAAGATTATTCCCTAAATTCAATATATGTCTCACATACATCTAGTCAGTTAAATTGCCTGACCAATCTAACTCTTAAATAGTGATGAGCCGAACACCCCCGGGTTCGGTTCGCACCAGAACCTGCGAACGGACCGAAAGTTCGCACAAACTTTAGAACCCTATTAAATACAATGGATGCGAACGTTCGAAATCTAAAGTGCTAATTATAATGACTATTATGCATGTTATTGTCCTAAAAAGGGTTTGGGAACCCGGGTTCTGCACCAGGGGACATGTATCAATGCAAAAAGAAGTTTTAAAAACGGCCGTTTTTCTGGAGCAGTCATTTTAATGATGCATAAAGTGAAAAAAAAAAAGTCAAATATTACTTTAAATATCGTACCTGGGGGGTGTCTAAAGTATGCCTGTGAAGTGCCACGTGTTTCCCGTGTTTAGAACTGTCCCTGCACAAAATTACATTTCTAAAGGAAAAAAAGCCATTTAACCACTTAACGACCGCCCACCGCCGATTTACGTTGGCAGAATGGCACGGACAGGCAGAATCACGTAGATCTACGTGATCGCCTTTGTGCAGTTGGGGGTCCATCCGGACCCCCCTTCACTGCAGTGAGCGGCCGTTAAGTGTTCAGGAGCGATCAGGCATGAGGGGGGGGGGGGGCGCTCGATTCCGCCCCCCCCCCCCTCGCGATCGCTCCCGGCCAATGAAAATGCTTCCTCCGCCATGTGATGTAAACAAGGCTGGAGGAAGTGATGTCATCTCCCTCGCCGCGGTCTTTTCGTTCCCGGCGCCGAGCAGAGAAGAAGCAGGTTAGTGCACCAACAGTCCACTGACACGTAGGTACACATAGGCACACAAATCACCCCCCAGTCACCCCCAGATCACCCCCCAGGTCACCCCAAAGCCCCCAATCACAGTGTCACTGATTGCAGTGATCATTTATTTTACTGATCACTGCATTTAGTGTCATCTGTGATTGTAAAAAGTTGCAGGGCAGTTAGGATTAGGCCCCTTTAGGTCCAGGGTAGCCCCCTAACCCCCCCTAATAAAGGTTTAACCCCTTGATCACCCCCCAGGTAACCCTTTCACCCCCTAACTTCAGCGTCACTAAGCGATTGTTTTTCCGATCGCTGTATTCGTGTCGCTGGTGTTTTAGATAGGCAGTTATTTTTTTTTAGGTTCGCCGCAGGTTTTTATTAGTGTCAGGTACCCCCATATATTATTTTAACCCCCTGATTGCCCCTAGAGTTAACCCTTTCACCAGTGATCGCCGTATAAGCGTCACTGGTGTCACTGGTTAGCCAGTAAGTTATTTAGTTATTTAGGTTACCCGTCAGGTTTTTATATAGTGTCAGGTACCCCCATATTTAACCTAATAAAGGTTTTAACCCCCTGATTGCCCCTAGTTAACCCTTTAACCAGTGATCACCATATAAAGGTTACGGGTGACGCTGGTTGATTAGTTTGCTTTTTATAGCATCAGGGCACCCGCCGTATATAACCCAATAAAGGTTTAACCCCCCTGATCGCCCGGCGGGTGAGATCAATTAGGTTTTAGCGCCAGAGAGGGTCTGCGTCGCCCCAGGCAGTGTTAGGTTAGTGACAGTAACGCTAACACCCACGCGCAAAGCATACACCCCCCTTAGTGGTATAGTATCTGATCAGATCTGATCAGATCTATACTAGCATCCCCAACGGTTTAGGGTTCCCAAAAACGCAGTGTTAGCGGGATCAGCCCAGATACCTGCTAGCGCCTGCGTTTAGCCCCTCCGCCCAGCCCAGCCCAGCCCAGCCCACCCAAGTGCAGTATCGATCGATCACTGTCACTTACCAAACACAACACACATAACTGCAGCGTTCGCAGTGCTTGGTTTTTGGGGCCCTGTACGCGGCTAGGCTCCCAAAAAGTCCCACACATGTGGTATCCCCGTACTCAGGAAAAGCAGCAGAATGTATTTTGGGGTGCAATTCCACATATAACCATGGCGTGTGTGAGCAATATATCATTTAGTGACAACTTTTTGTACATTTTTTTTTTCTTTTTGTCATTATTCAATCATTTGGGACAAAAAAAAAAAATATTCAATGGGGTCAACATGCCTCTCAGCAAATAGCTTGGGGTGTCTACTTTCCAAAATGGGGTCATTTGGGGGGGTTTTGTGCCATCTTGGCATTTTATGGCCTTCAAAACTGTGATAGGTAGTGAGGAGTGAAATCAAAAATTTATGCCCTTAGAAACCTTGAAGGCGGTGCTTGGTTTTTGGGGTCCCGTACGCGGCTAGGCTCCCAAAAAGTCCCACACATGTGGTATCCCCGTACTCAGGAGAAGCAGCAGAATGTATTTTGGGGTGTAATTTCACATATGCCCATGGCATGTGTGAGCAATATATCATTTAGTGACAACTTTGTGCAAAAAAAAAAAAGTTTGTCATATTCCCGCAACTTGTGGCAAAATATAAAATATTCCATGGACTGAACATGCCTCTCAGTAAATAGCTTGGGGTGTCTACTTTCCAAAATGGGGTCATTTGGGGGGGGGGGGTTTGTGCTATTTTGGCATTTTATGGCCTTCGAAACTGTGATAGGTAGTGAGGAGTGAAATCAAAAATTTGCGCCCTTAGAAATCCTGAAGGCGGTGCTTGGTTTCCGGGGTCCCGTACGTGGCTAGGCTCCTAAAAAGTCCCACACATGTGGTATCCCCGTACTCAGGAGAAGCAGCAGAATGTATTTTGGGGTGCAATTCCACATATAACCATGGCATGTGTGAGCAATATATCATTTAGTGACAACTTTTTGTATTTTTTTTTTTTTTTTTTTGTCATTATTCAATCACTTGGGACAAAAAAAAAAAATATTCAATGGGCTCAACATGCCTCTCAGCAATTTCCTTGGGGTGTCTACTTTCCAAAATGGGGTCACTTGGGGGGTTTTGTACTGCCCTGCCATTTTAGCACCTCAAGAAATGAGATAGGCAGTCATAAATTTAAAGCTGTGTAAATTTCAGAAAATGTACCCTAGTTTGTAAACGCTATAACTTTTGCGCAAACCAATAAATATACGCTTATTGACATTTTTTTTACTAAAGACATGTGGCTGAATACATTTTGGCCTAAATGTATGACTAAAATTGAGTTTATTCGATTTTTCTTATAACAAAAAGTAGAAAATATCATTTTTTTTCAAAATTTTCGGTCTTTTTCTGTTTATATCGCAAAAAATAAAAATCGCAGAGGCAATCAAATACCATTAAAAGAAAGCTCTATTTGTGGGAAGAAAAGGACGCAAATTTCATTTGGGTACAACATTGCATGTCCGCACAATTTACAGTTAAAGCAGCGCAGTGCCGAATCCCAAAAACAGGCCTGGTCCTAATGGCCCGAAATGGTCCGGGGCTTAAGTGGTTAAAACTGCTTGCGGCTTTAATGTAATGTCTGGTCCCGGTAATATGGATGAAAATCTTTAAGAAAAATTACATAGCTACCCCATCACACCCCCCCCCCCCTTACCCCAGCCCATTACCAGCCCCTTTGGGTCTTGTATGGATATTAAGGGGAACCCCGCACACAAAATAAAAAAGGCCCTATATACTCTGAACAGCCGTATACAGGCGGTGCATACAAGACAGGGACTGTAGGTTTGTTCTTATGTAGAATCTGTTTGTAATTTTGAACAGGTACATTGTTTAAGTGTAGCTCCAGCCAAAAAATATATTTTTAAGCTTTTTGGAAAACATAGGGAAGGGTTATCACCCCTGTAATCTTTGTTCTGCTGTCTGTGCAGTGTGCACCTGTTCAGAACAGTTCACCTCACTTTCCGTCCTAATGACAAATGTTTTTTGAAAATTTGGGGTTTTTATTGAAACAAGAATTGGTGATAAAGAATCAGTGTAGAGGAGACACTTTTTTTCCCATATTAACTCTAATGCCGCGTACACACGACCGCTTTTCTCGACGAGAAAAACTGAATTTTTTTTTTCACCGAGAAAAACGATCGTCTGTGGGCTTTATGTCGTTTTTCTCGTTGAGAAAAACGGCAGAAAAAACGACGAGAAAAATTAGAACATGTTCTAAATTTTCACGCCGTTTTTCAGGTCGTCGTTTTTTTCATCATGAAAAATGATCGTGTGTAGGCTTTAACGACGTTAAAAAAGCGCGCATGATCAGAAGCAAGTGAGGAGAAGGGAGCGCTCGTTCTGGTAAAACTACTGTTCGGAATGGAGATGGCACATTCGTCATGCATGAAATTATTACATCGTTTAATGCAGCACATTATTTTCTTCGTTCTAATGCTGCAATATTCCAATTCTCTTGCTGCTGATATTCTCCCAGAGTTAGGACAATCTTTGGTCTTTATGATTTATTGTTTTATCATGATTAATCTCTATTTTGGGGAGCCAGATCTCCCTAAATACACAAAACTTTTTAAATTTATTTTTATAATTTTTTTTTTTTGCTTTAATTTGTGGTCTTAGATTTTAGACTGTTTTTACATATTATTTGCTATTTTGGAGTGTGTCAAGTTACCACAACATTATTCTTTATTCTAATTTTGCCTCAATGAGGTTAGTGTCCCTTGTTAATTTCTCAATTTTTTATCCACTGTCCCTGCCTACTCACTTACAAACTGGCTATTTAGAAGAAAAACACATGTTAATTTTGTATCTTCAAAAAAAATTCCAATTTATTATGGCCTAATAACAAATTAAAAGGTAAGCCAAAACAAAACCATATGTAAACTACAAATCAAGAAGCCAGGAAGACAGCACTGGAGACCCTGCTGAAATTAGTGCACACCCAGATCACCACAGCAAACACCAAAGCATCTGAAGACCAAAACTAGCCCCATGTGAGGCACATATCCTGTGTTCATTTTCCTCTTTTTTGTTTGACCTTCCCTGCAGCCTTCCTTGGAGGCTGTGTCCGTGGAGGAGGGACTGGAGCAGGAGCAGGGTCTGGAACAGGAGCAGGGACTGGGACGGGAGCAGGGCCTGGGACAGGAGCATGGAGTGGGGCAGGAGCATGGAGTGGGGCAGGAGCATGGAGTGGGCCAGGAACTTGGGCAAAAAAATAGGAAAGTTCCACAACATCTGTGAACTCCTTTAGTTTGTTCAACAGGCCCATATTGACCACCTTCAATATAAGTGTTTCACACTTCAGCCTCTGGTCCAGTCCCATTTGTGGCAGTTTCTCCCCAATAAGGGCAGCAAATCCCTCTGCAGCGGTGGGGGGCTCTCGGAGTGCAGCAGTAGCCTCCCTAATTAGGGCCTGTGTCTCCTCCTCCATTTGAACCAGCCTCCTAGATCTTTTGGCAGGAATCCGCAGCAGAGGGATCTGGGGCCTGGTGTTGTGCTGGGTCCCACTGGGGCCTGCCTCTTCCTGGGTCCCACTGGGGCCTGCCTCTTCCTGGGTCCCACTGGGGCCTGCCTCTTCCTGGGTCCCACTGGGGCCTGCCTCCTCATCCTGTAAAAAAAAGGTACATCGAGTTAGTTTTGCCTTCATCTTTCACACACATTTGTCACCTCATGACATTTGGTAATTGAATGCTACTAAATATTAAAGTCAATCATTCTGACACCAGTATATATCTTTTTGGTGCCCTTAATTTGTGGCCACTGCTGTCTATTGATATGTCAGACACTTTTTTTAAACTGTTAACATTTTTCACACTTTTTTTGAAACGTTTACAACATTCAACTTTTATTACTCTAAATATTTTGTGAAATATTATACCTGGCTCCAAATATTTAAATCCGGCTCCTCCAGGACTTGAGGTTGTTCCTCCAAAGAGACCTCAACTTGGCTGGAGGCTTGGCTGCATGGAATGCTGGAGGGAAGGCTGGAGGGTTGGCTGGAGGGTTGGCTGGAGGGTTGGCTGCAAGGAAGGCTGGAGGTCGTTCTGGGTGGAAGGCTGGAAAGGGATTCCCTGGATTCCAGATGTTCATCAAGGAAACTCAGGTGCTGATAGTACCACAGATTTGGTATGTATCGGTCCTCTGCACCTGCTCCTGACCGCAGGGATTTTTGAACTTTATTCCGTTCAGCCCGGTATGTGCCCCTAATGGTCCCAATTTTGTTCTTCAGATCCTGTAGTGTTGCTGTGGGGATCTGAGTTTTCACAAATTCCAGCAAGGTCTCCAGTGCTCTCTTCCTGGCTTCTTTATTTTTATTATTTTTATTTTTAGTCTCCCATAAAATTGGAAGATTTTTCCATCTTTGGAGGAATTCCAGCATAAAATCGGGGTCCTTAAATGCCTTCATTATCTGTGCAATTCAAAACCCAAAACCAAAAAAGGAATGTCAGTCAGGACTACTCCAAATCTTTCTAACCATATATAGGCCACTAACGTAGCAATTGATCAGTCATCATAGAGTTGAGTGGACACCTGGATGTTTGTGTTGAACTCTTTTTAGCTAACTTTGTAAAAAGCTAGAGTTCGTGACCTGACTTTACCCGAACCCAAACCCCATTTAAGTAAATTAAGCCCTGTAAATAGGGTGAATAAAAGGACTCCCCAAAAATAAAGGAGTACCTCGAACTGTCCCTGCACCAAGTGTCATTTTTTATTAAATTTTAATTAACCCTAAATTCACTCCTGGGTATAATTAATTGTTGTCTCCTGTCAATTGCAATACATAGAAAAGTCATTAATACAAACATTGGGAAAGCATTGTGGTTCCCCCAAATATCCATATCAGGTCTGTCAAGGATTTTAAGGGGAACTCCCCCACAAATTCCATTAAAAAATGGCGTGGAGTCCCCCCCCCCCCCAAATCCATAACAGACCCTTATCCGAGCACGCAACCTGGCCGGCCACAGGGGAAGAGGGGGGGACGAGAGAGCGGCCCCCCTCCCTCCTGAACCGTACCAGGCCACATGCCCTCAACATGGGGAGGATGTCTCCATGTTGATGGGGACAAGGGCCTCATCCCCACAATCCTTGCCCGGTGGTTGTGGGGGTCTGCGGGCGGGGGGCTTATCGGAACCTGGAAGACCCCTTTAACAAAGGGGCCCCCCAGATCCCGCCCCCCCCCCATGAGAAATGGTAATGGGGGACATTGTACCCCTACCATTTCACCTTAAAAAATGGCATTATCTGAAAAATGACACTACACGGTTTTTGACAATTCCTTTATTATTGGTTTTGTTTTTCAACCATCTTCTTCCTTCTTCTTTTCTGCATTGGAGTTTCTTCCTCCATCTTCCTCTTCATCTTCATCTTCCTTCTTGCTTCGGGCTTCTCGTCCGCATCTTGCTTCGGCTTCTTCTTTGTTCTCCCGCTGCTCCGTTTGAATTTGAGTTTCCCGTTGTGTGACGCAAAGTTAGGCAGTTCTCCTCTAGGTCCGCTGCGAGCCGGGGGACCCGCCCCCCTCTGACTGCACGGGGAAAGTACCTGTGAAATCTCTGTGCGTCAGAGGGGGGTGGGGTCGCCGGACCAAGAGGAGAACTGATGAACTGAAGCGTCACACAGCGGGAACCTCCAATTCAAACGGAGCGGCCGGAGAAAGAAGAACCCGGAGCAAGATGCGGACGAGAACACCGAAGGAAGAAGGAAGATGAAGAGGAAGAGGAAGATGGATAAAGAAACACGAAGCGAGAAAAGAAGAAGAAGGAAGAAAGACAAACTAAAAATTAAAGGAATTGTCAAAAACTGACTCTTGTCATTTTTTACATTTTGTACGCTTTCTTCGTGAAATGGTAGAGGTACAATGTACCCCTTACCAATTCACATAGGGGGAGCCGGGATCTAGGGGGCCCCTTTGTTAAAGGGGTCTTCCAGATTCCGATAAGCCCCCCGCCCGCAGACCCCCACAACCACCGGGCAAGGGTTGTGGGGATGAGGCCCTTGTCCCCATCAACATGGGGACATCCTCCCCATGTTGAGGGCATGTGGCCTGGTACGGTTCAGGAGGGAGGGGGGGGCGCTCTCGTCCCCCCCTCTTCCCCTGCGGCCGGCCAGGTTGCGTGCTCGGATAAAGGGTCTGTTGTGGATTTTGGGGGGGACTCCACGCCCTTTTTTTTCATGATTTGGGGGTGGAGTTCCCCTTAAAATCCTTGACAGACCTGAAGGGCCTGCAACTCGAATTTGGGGGAACCCCACGTTTTTTTATTTCAGGTACAAATCAGTTTTCAAAGTCTTGCCATTTGCCGGGAGGCAAGAATTCATTTAGAGCCGCGATTGACTTTTCAAAGTTTATAGTCCCAATTCAAAAATGACACTTTGTGCAGGGCCAGTACTAACAGCACGGGAAGCAAGCGCCAAGTTACATGCATATTGGCCAACCCCGGCCCCGAACATACAGTGAATGAATGTTTATAGGTTTAATGCTCCTGGACACAGCCATATCAAGTAAGAAAAATGTTACGTACCCACGATCTACACGTTCGTCTCCTCCGACCTTCTTCCACTCACTGAACGTCGCTTTCAACGATGTTTTTTGGAGTTATATACAGTGCGCATGCGTGACGCTCCGCACGCTTTCCCGCCCCTGACATTCGTTACACTACTTTCCCCGCCCCTTCTCGCTACTCCTTAATGACGGAGAGTGTAAACATGTCGGCGAATCACCAACATGATGTGGAAAGTGGGGAAGAAAGCAGGCCCCGACCCAGAAGGTATAAAGCCACTAACATGAGCTTTGAGGAGATGGTGGAGATGGTCACCATATTGCTCCGGGATGATTACGACGCCAAACATGGGCCCTACAAAAAGCCAAATCAAGTGAAGTCCAAGATCATGGATAAAGTGGTCAAAGCGCTATGGCAGAAATTTGGTGTTCGCAGGTTGCGGACATTAAGTTGCGTGAGCCGGATCAATATAAAAAGATTAAAAAAGTCATCAAAAAAAGTAAGTAGATTAACATTAAATGTGATTTTGCCTAATAACGTGGTGTTGCATGTGCTTTTTAAATAATGTATGTATTACAGTGAAAAATGTCATGTTTCATGTTTTTGGCCACACGATTCGATCGTATAAATGGTCGTTCAAACGTTCACTCAATCACAAGCTTTTGCCACGATTCATCATTGTTCGCACGACATTTTATCAATCACAAAATAATAGGCATGTTCGAATGTTTTTAGCAATGTATTCCACCAAAACATCGTTTGGGTGTTATTGAACGAGGATTTCAACGTTGGATTCTTGTGCCCAAGAACATGAAACAGGACATCATGAAATGTTTATGTGAGAAGTAATTATAAACATGTTTGTGTAGTTGTTGGTAATTATATTTGGCTAATGTAACTAGATTCAGTGTACGTTTACAAGAGTATATGCTCAGCAGCTGCTTACACATCTGGACTCATTAGCACAAGTGTGGGCCACAAGAACAACCTTTTGATGGTGTCACACACAGGTGATCCAGTGGATACCTGGTGGTGTGTTTCCATGTGTGAAACATGAGCTAAAGAGATTAATCTACCATCTTGGGAAATGGATACAATCATGTGTTCATCTTCTCCAAATTTATCAGTAATACAATTGTAACACACTTCCCAAGAATGATTAATATTCCTCTTTCACGCCTAAATATATTTAGTTACACAAGTCGACCTATTGGTTATATCTCCTAGGGCTTCAAAGAGCTAAGAGACACGAGGCTGCAAACCCCGCACCACCAACTCAAGACCCACAACTGCAGGATGTGGCAGAAGAGGGAAATGGCAACTCACCAGGTCAGTGTCATACACCACAGCCTCACGTAATAGATGTTTGCCTGTATATTTAGTAAGACATTTTCTTTTCACAACTTAAAGGGACTTTAATGCCTGCGGCAACAGCAACCTTCACCAGAGCCACTGCCCAGATGTTGCTTAAAGAAGTGAGGGTCTGCTCTCGGGAGGTTGAAACCATCAAACACAACCTGGTCCAGATGTACCAAACAAACAAAATGATGGAGAAAAAATTAAAAAAAATTGAGCATATTCTTGGGAGTGTTTAAAACTTGTATATATTTTTAAAAAAAAGTTTTTTTTTGGGGGGGGGAAATGTTTTATTTCTATAAAGGGATATTGTTCGTGTTGTACAGTTTTGTACTGAGTTGTAAAAAGCAAATATTTTTGAAATTCCTCCAAAAATTGGGGTTATATTTTGATACAAACCTTACCAATTTTATACTCATAAAAATTTTTAAACAGTAAACAATGTGTGGCTTCTTATATCAATGTTGACCCCCCCCCCCCCCCAACAAAAATGTGTGTGTTTAGACTCTATAAATGCTTGTAATTTACTTGTTAGGAAAAAACATGGGACTACAACTGCACTAGTATAACCAAGGACAGTGATGGTGAACCTTGGCAACCCAGATGGTTTGGAACTACATTTCTAATGTTGCTCAGGCACTCTGCAGTGTAGTTGAGCATCATGGAAAATGGAGTTGAAAAACATCTGGAGTGGCAAGGTTCATCATCACTGACCTAGAAGAAAGAACAAATACAACAAAAGAAAAGCAAACAAGATGTTTTCAAGATATTATTTTTTATTATGAGCAACATTGATTTAAAACTGATCAGGCATTGCAATGGCCCCCCTACCCATAAAATATTCGACATAGCGTTGCCGCACATCACGGCCGCTTTGGGGGGCCAAGCCTGTAGGGCCAGCTAACTGGGCTGGCAATGGTCCATCCAAACCCTGTGTGCCCTGAAGGTCAAGTGTAGCAAGATAATTTGTGGAGTGTTTGATTAAAAAATTGTGCAGTATGCAACAACACATGACCAAATGGTTCCATTTATACTCCGCCATGTTTATTGCAGTCAGAAAAAGCCGGAAGCGACTGGCCATGATGCCAAAGGCGTTTTCCACCACCCTTCGCCCTCTGGCCAGACGATAATTAAACACCCTCCTCTCAGGGGTGAGGGACCTTTGGGGAAAAGGCCTCATCAAATGTGGTCCAAGCGCAAAAGCCTCATCTGCCAGGAACACAAAAGGGAGGCCATGTTCATTATCTTCAGCAGGTGGCAATGCCAGGTCGTCTGAAAGAAGCCGGTCTGCAAACTCGGTCTGGGCGAAAACACCACCGTCAGACATCCGCCCATTTTTCCCAACATCAACAAATAGGAATTCATAGTTCGCAGACACCACCGCCATGAGCACAATACTGTGGAAGCCTTTGTAATTCCAAAAAAAAGACCCAGAATGGGCTGGTGGCACGATGCGGACGTGCTTGCCATCAATGGCTCCTCCACAGTTGGGAAAGTTCCACCGCTGAGAAAAATCAGATGCCACATTCTGCCATTCCTGTGGCGTCGATGGTAACTGTGGAGTCAAAGGAAAAAAAAAAATATATATATACTTTACTACCTATACATTGCAAGCATGTTAGCACAAAACACTCTGGGCAAAACATCAGGATAGCATTAATTTGGAAGGAGGATTTTAGAGCGGAGCTACGCAGCCCAAATAATATAAAATAACACAGCAGCTCCAGCTACAGCAGCTGCAGAGGTTTGCTAATTGTACACTTACCTGTCCTGGAGTCCAGCAACGTCCGCAGCAGAGGACGAACAATTGCTCGTCACTCTGCTGCCCCCTCTGCCATCCTTGGTGAGGGAACTAGGAAGAGAAGCCTTGCGGCTTCACTGCCCGGTTCCCAAATGCACATGCACGAGAAGCGCTGCGCAGTTCAGACTGGTCCTCCTGTGTTCTGTGAGACAAGTGTTTCCAAGAACACTACGGGTCTTCTGCGGGAAGTGACTTGGCTCAGGCAGATTTGCCGCAGAGATGACTCCCGGATGTGGGTGAATATACCTGTCTTAAACAGGTATCTTCACCCCCCTCCCCCCTGAAAGGTGTCAATTTTGACACCGGGGGAGGGTTACAATGAGCGGACCCACAAAATTTAGGATGGAGGTGCGCTTGAATAAGATAGAAAAATAAGCAACAAAAACATCACCCACTCTGATGGACCTGAGAAATTCGGAGAGGGTGGAGGGTTTGAGATGAGTTGGGGACATCATATTTAAAATCTATAGTACAATGTAATTTATTTGGGTAGATTAGACAAACTTAAAAAATTAGGGGGGGGGGGGGTGGGAATCAGGCAATCTAAGCACTACAATGGAGCGTACAAAACAAAAATGAGGATTGACTAGGCTAGGTGTGTTTGGGCCCAGGATCTAATGCTGGAGATTGCTTGACCAAAAAATATGCATGTAGCCCAAAAACATAGAACATTCAAAGCTTACAACATGCAGGGGGACAAAGGGGACATTCACAGCATATTCAAATCATGGTAATTAGAGACAGTTCAAAATATACTATACATTATCAAGCATAAAAAAACATAGATTGTGATGTTTGTAAAGGAGAAAACTTACCTTAAGATAGTCCTCCTGAAGGACCTGGATAATGGCAGAGCAGGTCTCTGGGATAATGACGCCCAGAGCCTGGGGGGAGATGCCTGTCGAGAACTTGAGGTCCTGCAAGCTTCTCCCAGTCGCAAGGTATCGCAACGTGGCGATGAGCCTCTGCTCAGCAGTAATGGCTTCCCGCATAACGGTGTCCTGCCTGGTGATATAGGGGGACACCAAAGCCAAGAGCTGCTGAAAAACGGGGTCAGACATCCTAAGAAAATTCCTGAAATCATCAGGGTTATTCTCCCGGATCTCCCGCAGCAGAGGCATATGACATAATTGGTCCCTCTGGAGCAACCAATTCTTGGTCCATGAACTCCTCCTCACCCTCCTCATGGACCGGATCTGGGACATAGCAACAAGCCCAGCAGCAAGCACAGCACGATCTCGGCGACAAGAACGTACGCGCAACATGGCTTAGAAACGGTCGTCTAATCAGAACGAACTAAAAGAACGCACTGAAGAACAGCAAGGCCTATGAAGAACGAGCTGAAAAACAGTAACGCGCGGACAAGAACGCACTGCAAAAACAGATACGAACTCACAAGCACAAACTGAACTCCCGAAAACGATCTTTAAAGCACGAAGACTGAAAAGCGCAAATCGTCTCTTCCCAAACTTTTACTAACACGCAGAAACACGAAATCAGCAAAAGCAGCCAAAAGGTTGGCGCGAACAGAATGAAACTTCCCCTTTATAGTGCCGTCGTACGTGTTGGACGTCACCGCGCTTTGCTAGATCAGTTTTTTTCACGATCGTGTGTAGGCAAGGCATGCTTGAGAGGAAACAAGAAAAATAACGTCGAGAAAATCGACGTTTTTTTTCTTGACATGAAAAGCGGTCGTGTGTACGCGGCATTACAGGAGAGAATTTGCCTTCCTAGGGGTAGATTTCCTCTCACTTCCTGTTGTATCCTTCCGTTTGCAAGGAGGAGTCGTTTGTAAGTTGGATGTTTGAAAGTAGGGGCCTGCCGTATATACTCAGCTGAAATTTGCCCCTTACATGTTGGTGTTGCCACAACACTGTGAGCCGTCACAGTTACTCTTGGTGGGCGCATGAATGGGCCCTGCTGTGAATTATTAGATCAAGAATTGTAATTGCATGCCCCTGTTGAACAGGGGCTGAAAAATTGGGCTTTTGGTGGTGGTGGTGGTGGTGGTGTTGACACAACACTGTAAGGCCTCACAGTTAGTCTTGGTGGGCGCAGGAATGGGCCCTGCTGTGAATTATTAGATCAAGAATTGTAATTACATGCCCCTGTTAAACAGGGGCAGAAAAATTGAGCCTTAGGCACTGGTGCCACAACACTGCAACCCCTCACAGATACTGTACTTGGAGCACAGCAATGAGCCCTGTTGCAAAGTATTGCATCAAAAATTGTAATTACACGCCCCTGTTAAACAGGGGCTGAAAAATTGTGCCTTAGCCACTGGTGCTGGTGCCATGACACTGCAACCACTCCCAGAGACTCTACTTGGAGTGCAGGAATGAGCCCTGCTGCAAAGCATTGCATAAAAAATTGTAATAGCACACCCCTGTTAAACAGGGGCTGAAAAATTGGGCCTTAGCCACTGGTGGCGGCACCCAGAAACAAAAATGTTCTTCCAAGCTATCATCGTCAATCGGATCATTGAGGAGGAGGAGGATAGTCAGTCAACATAACAGGACAAACTCTCAGCATCAGCATCTGTCTTGAAGGGATGTGACATTTGAAAATAAATTAGCCTGTTATATCAGCTTCAGGTGTTTGGTAGCTGGTGGTGATCCAAGACTGGTTCATCTTTATGAAGGTCAGTCGATCAACAGAGTCGGTGGACAGGCGCACCCTGTGATCCATGACAAATCCTCCAGCAGCACTGAATGTGCGTTCTGAAAGAACGCTGGATGCAGGACAGGCTAGTAGCTCAATTGCATACTGTGCAAGCTCTGGCCAGTGATCCATCCTCAAGACCCAGTAAGCCAGAGGATTTTCGGTGGGGAAGGTGTCCAAGTCTGACCTTGCCCCTAGGTATTCCTGCACCATGTATATCAGACGCTGGCGATGGTTGCTGGAACCGATCATACCTTGGGGCTGCGGACTAAAGAATTGTCTGAACGCTTCGGTCAGACGGCCACCTTCCCCACCGCTCCTTCTTTGACTGACCGAAGCCTCAGCAACTCGTTGTCCAAGACCAGGAGTTTGTAACCTCCCAGTCTCTGGGAGCGCGTTGCACAGACCTTTCTGCAAGGCCTCCCGGAGTTGTCTCATCCTCTGCTCCCTCTGCGACGGTAAGATAAGGTCCGCAACCTTACCCTTGTACCGTCGATCAAGGAGAGTGGCAAGCCAGTAATGGTCCCTCTCCTTGATCCGAAGAATACGAGGATCCTTCCGCAGACTTTGCAGGATCAGGGAGGCCATGCAGCGTAGGTTAGCTGAGGCAGTCCTCTGGGTCACTAAGGACGACATGATCCGCAGCCACCTCCTCCCAGCCACGTACAAGTCCACTGGTTTCTTGGGACTGTAAATCATCCCTAAAAGACTGCTGCTGATAATGCTGAGTGCCAGGCTCCACCTCCATGCTGACACAATCCTCCTCCTCCTCCTCTTCTTCCTGTGCGATGGGTGGGACAGAAGGAACACTGTCTGGGTAAAGGGGGCCTTGAGAGGCAAGGAAGTCCTCCTCTTCCTGCCTCTGTTCTGCCTCAAGTGCCCTGTCCATTATTCCACGCAGCGTATGTTCCAACAGGTGGACAAGAGGTACAGTGTCACTGATGCATGCACTGTCACTGCTCACCATCCTCGTGGCCTCCTCAAATGGTGCCAGGACAGTGCATGCATCCCTGATCATGCCCCACTGGCGTGGTGAAAAAAACCCGAGCTCCCCTGACCCTGTCCTGGTGCCGTAGTCGCACAGGTACTCATTGATGGCCCTCTGCTGCATGTGCAGCCGCTGCAGCATGGCCAACGTTGAGTTCCACCTGGTGGGCATGTCACATATAAGGCGGTTCTTGGGCAGGTTCAACTCCTTTTGCAGCTCAGCCAGGCGAGCACTGGCATTATAAGATCTGCGGAAATGCACACAGACTTTCCTGGCCTGCCTCAGGACATCCTGTAAGCCCGGGTACCTGCCCAAGAACCGCTGCACCACCAGGTTAAGGACGTGAGCCACACAGGGCACATGGGTCAGTTATCCCTGTCGGAGAGCGGAGAGGAGGTTGGTGCCATTGTCGCAAACTACCATTCCTGGCTTAAGCTGGCGTGGCGTCAACCACCTCTCGGCCTGCCCCTGCAGAGCAGACAGAACCTCTGCCCCAGTGTGGCTCCTGTCCCCCAAACACACCAGCACAAGCACGGCATGGCATCTTTTTGCCTGCGTACTTGCGTAGCCCCTTGAATGCCTACGGAGCACTGCTGGTTCCGAGGACAAAGCACAGGAAGAGGCCACGGAGGAAGAAGAAGAGGAGGGGGTGGAGGACAGAGGTGTGTCATAACCAGTAGTAGCATTTTGGAGGCGTGGCGGTGGAACAACCTCCAACACTACTGCACCTTGTCCTTCATCCTTCCCAGCTGCCAAAAGAGTGACCCAATGGGCCGTGAAAGAAAGGTAACGTCCCTGTCCATGCCTGCTGGACCATGAGTCAGCGGTAATATGCACCTTACCGCTGACCGCCCTGTCCAGCGAGGCCAAGACATTGCCTTCCACATGCCGGTAGAGAGCCGGAATCGCCTTCCGTGAGAAAAAGTGGCGTTTGGGAACCTGCCACTGAGGAACCGCACATTGCACAAACTCACGCAAGGGGGCCAAGTCTACCAACTGAAAAGGCAGCAGTTGAAGCGCTAGCAATTTAGCCAAGCTAGCATTCAACCACTGGGCATGTGGATGGCTGGGAGTGAACTTCTTTCGACGGTCCAGCAGCTGGGGCAGGGAAATTTGCCTGCTAGAATCGGACGTCGGTGTACTGCTAGCAGAGTGGCCGCAAGTACTTGGCTGTGACACACCTAATTCTACACCTTCATTCCTCTCAGTGCAAGTTTCAGAGAGGACTGAAGGTATAGTGGGGTTGGAGATCCCAGCTGATGCGGTGCAAGGAGAGGTACGCTTTGTTCTTTGGTGTGGGTCTTTAAGGTAGGCTTGCCAACGAGCTGCATGGCAGGTCAACATATGTCTGATCAAGCATGTGGTGCCCAAGCGGCTGATGTTTTGGCCACGTGATATACGCTTGAGACATATGTTGCAAACAGCAGCTGTCCGATCTGATGCACTCGCCTCAAAAAAGGCCCACACCAAAGAACTTTTTGAATAACGGGCATAGGCAGCGCCCTGCACAGGCGGAGCTCTGCGGTGTGATTCCGTCGGTGTGCTGCCCTTACGCTGGCCACCCAAGGGCATCCTGCCTCGTTGGAGATGTGCCTCCTCCTCATCCTCCTCCTCCTCCTCTCTCCTATTAGGCACCCACGTGGAGTCAGTGACCTCATCATCCCCTCCCTCCTCATCACTGGAGCCAATCTGGCAGTATGCTGCAGCTGCTGGAACATGACTGCCAGATTGGTGTCCTTCTTGAGCATCCCCTCTCTCTGCTCTCACGCTACTGCCTTCCTCTAGCTGGGTATCATCATCAGACCCTTCGAAACGCTGGGCATCCTCCTGGAGCATGTACCCAACACTGTGCTCAAACAGTTCGGGGGACTCCTCAGGAGGAGGACATGGTGGGTCTAGGGAAGGAGTGACTGATGATGACATTGATACCAGGGAAGAGGACGCTTTGGCAGCTGCTTTGCCAGTACCCTGAGCCTGGGTGAGAGAGGATGAGGAGGATGAGGAGGGCTTGGTCATCCACTCTACCAAGTCTTCGGCATGATGTGACTCAACATGTCTAGCTGCCGAAAAGAAGGACAAGCGTGTCCCATGGCCATGTGCTGATGACAATGCACCGCGTCCACGACCAGCACTGTTGCCCCCAGACACAGAGCCTGCTTGCCCTCTTTTATTGGCTCCTGACTGTCTGCCTCTCCTTGTTTGCCTTCCAGACATTCTAATGGCCTGCAGGGAGATGGGAAAACCAGCAATAAGGGGTAGCTTCAGGTGTATACTGTGCAGGAGGCTTAGCAACAATGACACTGACACTGTCCCCTGCCTATCCTTCTCTCTCCCTGCACACAAGGTTTAGCAAAGAATAGGACACTGACACTGTCGACTGCCTATCCTTGTCTGTCCCTACACACAAGGTTTAGCAATATGGTTCAGCACACTAGGTTTAGCAAAGAATATGACACTGACACTCTCCCTGCCTATCCTTGTCTGTCCCTACAAACAAGGTTTAGCAAAGAATATGACACTGACACTCTGCCTACCTATCCTTGTCTGTCCCTACACACAAGGTTTAGCAATATGGTTCAGCACACAAGGTTTAGCAAAGAATATGACACTGACACTCTCCCTGCCGATCCTTGTCTGTCCCTACAAACAAGGTTTAGCAAAGAATATGACACTGACACTCTGCCTACCTATCCTTGTCTGTCCCTACAAACAAGGTTTAGCAAAGAATATGACACTGACACTCTGCCTACCTATCCTTGTCTGTCCCTACACACAAGGTTTAGCAATATGGTTCAGCACACAAGGTTTAGCAAAGAATATGACACTGACACTCTCCCTGCCGATCCTTGTCTGTCCCTACAAACAAGGTTTAGCAAAGAATATGACACTGACACTCTGCCTACCTATCCTTGTCTGTCCCTACACACAAGGTTTAGCAATATGGTTCAGCACACAAGGTTTAGCAAAGAATATGACACTGACACTCTCCCTGCCGATCCTTGTCTTTCCCAGCACACAAGGTTTAGCAAAGAATATGACACTGACACTCTCCCTGCCGATCCTTGTCTGTCCCTACACACAAGGTTTAGCAAAGAATATGACACTGGCACTCTCCCTGCCGATCCTTGTCTGTCCCTACACACAAGGTTTAGCAAAGAATATGACACTGACACTCTCCCTGCCGATTCTTGTCTGTCCCTACACACAAGGTTTAGCAAGGAATATGACACTGACACTCTCCCTACCTATCCTTCTCTGTTTGTTTGAGGTACAAATAGCACTGACACTGTCCTTGCCTATGTAACTCTTTCCCTGCGCCGGAACACACTACACGAGGCCGCCGCGCTGCCGGCCTTTTATAGTGTGGGGCGTGTACTAAACCCCCTCAGCAATAATTGGCCACAGGCATCCTGCCTGTGGCCAATCATTGCTCTCCTCTCTGCCGGCGCTGTGATTGCCAAGCATGCAGGGTCACAGTGCATGCTTGGCCAATCACAGCGCCGGGATTACACTGCGATGGCGCAGTGTATTGTGGGCCGTTCGCGTCACTCGAATTTGGCGCGAACGGCCCAAATCGTTCGTTGTTCGCCGAACGCGCGAACAGCCGATGTTCGAGTCGAACCTATGTTCGACTCGAACACCGAGCTCATCCCTACTCTTAAACTATGTGTGCCTTTTCTTTGGGGGACATAGGCACACCATGCCATCTATATTAATCTTTATATGTAAATAAACTCAAAACAATGTGGTTTCTTTTAGTGGCCTCCACTATTTCCACCTGTGGTTTCTTGCAAGCAGACTGCCTTTCCATCTCTGCAAGTGAACATATCTCTGTTCACCTGACTCTACGTAAGTCACATCTCTATTTATTGCATATTAGACAGATTTCTCCGTTTCTGTATGGTTTGCTTAATTGCGCACCATCGTTTCCATAATTTAGAATTTAAAATGTAAAATTTATTTTTTCCTTCTGTACCCATTTTCTCCATTTTTCCTTTTTCTTCTCCCCTTTTTTTCTTTTTCGTTCTTTTCTTTTTCCTTTTTCTGATCCCTGTTTTTTGTTTTTGGCATTCAGCCGGTCTCCTACCTAGTGTCCACTGTGGTCACCTATCCGCATTCTCTATATGGGGTGACCTTTGCTCTTGATCCTGCGTTTTTCGGTGTTGCGCTGCAGACAATACAGACGGCAGGGTAAGTAGCAATGGGAGGGGTCCAGCGTAACAATCAGACCTTGTCCATACTTAATTTGTTTAAATATAACATGTAATGCATTTCAATGTGTAATTTTATATTTTTTCTTTTTTTCTTTTTTTTTCTTTTGTATAGTCATACTTGACAAATATGGATGGTCATCGCAAACCCCTGAGGAAGCTGTTTTAAACATGTTGGGTTTCTATGCGATTTTATGTTCATCTAAACTCTATGCATCATGACCACCACTTATGTATGATACTGTATATGTACCAGAAAACCCAGGATTGGTTTTATACATTTTTATACTCTTTTGTCTATTTTTGTACTAATAAAATTATAAATTATATTATATTAGAAACTCTCTCTCATCGATTAATTTTTGCACCATAAAAATCCCTTTCATTCTACCTCTTTTCCATAATCTTCTGGGATGAGGTGCCAATCTCAATGAGTGTTTCGCCAATGAATGGACAACCCAAAGATGACATGTAGCTAAGTATGATACTGGTATAAAAATGTGTACCACGATACCACTGCTGAATCCAGATGAGAAGGGGCTAACATCAGTCCGTCGGCATGTAGATGTCCCGTGAAGGGAACTATCACAACTCCCAGTGGATGGCCGTAGAATCCCAGGTTGATAGAGGGAAGTGATAGAGAGAAGTGCAACAGCCCTTGCGTGTGGCAGATAGTAAGGTCCTGCCGGCATGCAGATATGAAGGCACAGCAAAGGAGCCCTTCAGATGGACACGGCAAGCCCCGCCGGTGTCCGTGACATCACCGGATCTCCCTGAAGACCCGGAAGCCGGGGGAGAGGTGAGTACCGATCAAAATAATTTTAATCGATCAAAAGAATTTTGATCGATCAAAACAATTAATCGATTAATCAAGGAATTAATAGTTAATTTCCACAGCCCTAAATCAAAGAGTGAATAAGTTGCTTTGTGGTGTCAATAGTCAGGAAGGGTCGAATTCTGGAGATGTTGCGGAGGTTAAGGCGGCAGGATTTAGCCAGTGATTGAAAATGGGGGCTGAAGGAGAGGTCAGAGTCAAGGATTACACCCAGGACCTTGGCATGTGTGGAGAGACCAATGGTTGTGTTGTTTATATTAATAGTGAAGTCACAGGGGGGGGACCGTGAAGGAGGAAATATAACAAGCTCAGTTTTAGAAAGATTGAGTTTGAGAAGGTGGTGTGACTTCCATTCCGATATGTCCTTCAGTAAGTTTGAGATCCGTGAGGAGATCGAGGGGGTGAGTTGAGGATTGGAGAGATAGATCTGGGTGTTGTCGGCATTGAGGTGGTATTGGAAGCCATGGGAGGTTATCAACTGGCCCAGGGAAGAGGTATAAAGTGAGAATAGGAGAGGCCCAAGGATGGAGCCTTGGGGTACCCCAACAGAAAGAGGAAGAGGAGCGAAGGAGATGGAGTTGTAAGTGACACTGAAAGTGCGCTGAGATAGGTAGGAGGAGAACCAGGATAAAGCAGAATCATGGAGGCCAAGGGAGTGTAATTTTCTGAGGAGGAGCAGGTGGTCAACAGTGTCAAAGGCAGCAGAGAGGTCTAAAAGTATGAGTATGGAGTAATGGCCATTGGCTTTAGCAATTAGTAGGTCATTGGTGAGTTTTAGTAGGGGAGTTTCAGTAGAATGTTGTGGGCGGAAGCCAGGCTGTAGGGGGTCGAGAAGTTTGTTGTCCGTGAGGTAGCGACTTATTCGGTCATGGACAAGGCGTTCGATGAGCTTGGAGGCAAACGGAAGCAGGGAGATGGGTCTTAAGTTATTCAGACAGGTGGGGTCTAGTGAGGATTTTTTAAGTATGGGGGTAACCAGTGCATGTTTGAGTAGGGAAGGAAAGGTGCCAGAGGAGAGGGAGAGGTTGGAGATGTGGGTTAGGGAGTTGAGGATAGAGTGGGAAGGTGGTTGCAGTAATTGAGACGGGACAGGGTCCAGGGGACAGGTAGTGAGGTGGGCCATGGAGAGGAGTTTATCAACTTCATCTGTGGTAACTGGGTAAAAGGAGGAGAGTATTGAGTGTGGTATTGGACCCGATGTGTTGGGTAGGGGAGGAATGCTGGATATCTCCTTGCGAGTTGTGTAGATTTTTCTATTGAAATGGTTGGCAATCTGTTGAGCGGTAAGCAAGTTGGTATGTGGGGGCAGCGGGGGGTGAAGTAAGGAATTAAGGGTAGAAAAGAGTTGACGAGGTTTGGATGAGAGTGTTGTAATAGGTTTGTTAAGCAGTGTGGAGGCAGGAGTTGTATTTGAGAAGGGCAGATTTGTAGAGGGTAAAGTCTTGCAGGGATTTAGATTTATGCCATGCTCGCTCAAGAGCACGGCTGCGTCTCTTGAGACTTCTGGTGTCGTCTGTTTGCCAGGGTTTTGGCAGATGGGGCCTGGTTTTGCGTGTAGAAAGAGGAGCAAGTATGTCTAGGGAGGATGACAATGTGGTGAAGATGGAAGTGGTTAGGTCTGGGCACGACAGGGGTGTGATTTTGTCATAAAGGCCATCAGTAGCAGAGTGAAGAAGGGAAGGGTTGAGGTTGCGAAGGTTTCTGCGGGTAGTGGTTTGTGGGATGGCAGCATGGGATGTAGGAGACAAGGAGAGTGTGAAACGGATAAGGTTGTGATCAGAGAGAGGAAAGGGTGTTTTAGAGAGGTTGCAGGGAGTGCAGCGATGAGAGAATACGAGGTCGAGAGTGTTGCCGTTGGAGTGAGTGGTGGTTTGTGTCCATTGTGTTAGGTTAAAAGAGGAGGTTAGGTTAAGTAGTTTAGAAGTGGTAGCAGTATTAACATTGATTGGAATGTTAGTCACCTAGGATAATGGCAGGCACTTCAGATGAGAGAAAATAGGGTAGCCATGCAGAGAAATCATCCAGAAAGCGTGATGCTGGTCCAGAAGGCCGATAAATTACTGCGACCCTCAGACAAGCTGGAGAGAAAAGATGAATGCAGTGCATTTCGAAAGAGCAGGGGGAAAGAGAGGGAGGTGTGGGAAGTACCTGGAAAGTGCATTGTGGGGAGAGGAGAAGTCCGACACCACCTCCTTTTTGTCCAGTGGGCCTGGTGGAGTGAGTCCAGAGGAGGCCACTGTGGGACAGGGCAGCTGGACAGGTAGTGTCCAATTCCTGGAGTCAGGTTTCGGTTATAGCAAATAGATTAAGGGATTTGGAGAGGAAAAGGACATTGACAGAAGCTAGTTTGTTGTGCCCTCTAGTCTATGTGCCCTCTCACTCACCGGAGATCCTGGACTCCCATAACAGAAGTCGGATGCACTTTAAGAGGGTGGCTGGGCTTAGTAGTCCCACTGGCTGTATCACTGCAGCTTGCGTTGTCCTCACTGAGCCATCAGAAATCCTGGAATCCCATTGAGAAGTGTGCAAACGTTATGAGGACTGCTGGGCTCTGTGGTCCCACAGGCTGTAACTCCAGCTACAAAAGGTGTTGTCATCAACGAACC
This sequence comes from Rana muscosa, assembly GCA_029206835.1. Classification (NCBI taxonomy): domain Eukaryota; kingdom Metazoa; phylum Chordata; class Amphibia; order Anura; family Ranidae; genus Rana; species Rana muscosa. The sequence continues at coordinate 1,045,581,003 of CM055117.1, forward strand.
TCCAGGGATGGGTACAAATGGCAAAAGAAGCTATATAGCGTAATTCTGTATATTCATTGTATAAAATCCAAAATTCCAGGTAATCCACTCATATTAAAAGATTAAAAACAATGTAAAACTGGAAGTAGCTGGCCGGAAATGATGTTAGGAAGAAAACCCAAAAGTCAGTTATAGGGACAGAGTTAGAAGTCTTGGGCCCAGCTTATTTTATTGTAGGTGCTTATATAGCACCATCAATTTATGCAGCACTGTAAATATACTATATAAAGAAATTGGACAGAGTCCAAAGTGATTCTTCAAAGAGAAACAACCAGTGATAGAAAAAACTAAAATTTATTGAAAAATTCCACATAAATAATTAGCAAAAATATGTCTACTGTACCTCCACCACATTCATTTAAAATTTGACAACGTTGTCAAGGCACAGGTAGCTACCACAGTCATTCACCCTTCACACTCACACCCTAAACAACTGAGTCTAATGCCGCGTACACGCGGTAGGAAAATCCGCCAGCAAAAGACCGATGTGAGCTTTTGGTCGGAAATTCCGACCGTGTGTATGCTCCATCGGACTTTTGCTGTCGGAATTTCCGCCAGCAAAAGATTGAGAGCTGGTTCTCAATTTTTCCGCCGGAAAAAATTCCTATCAGAAAATCCAATCGTCTGTAGCAATTCCGACGCACAAAATTCTGACGCATGCTCAAAAACAATTTGACGCATGCTCGGAAGCATTGAACTTAATTTTCTCGGCTCGTCGTAGTGTTGTAAGTCACCGCGTTCTTGACGGTCGGAAGTTCAGAGAACTTTTGTGTGACCGTGTGTACGCAAGCCAAGCTTGAGCGTAATTCCGTCGGAAAAACCATTCAAGGTTTTTCCGACGGAAAATCCGATCGTGTGTACGCAGCATAAGTGGACAGGTGCTATTGAAGTTCAGATCCACTGCACTGAAATGGCTGGCTGCTCAAAGGGGAAACAGTACAGTGTATTCACTAGTAGAAACAAGCAGCTCCACATATGTCTTCAGTGTAAGGTGTAAAAGTGTGATCCAGTAATAGACATTCACTGATCTAAAAATTAATGAACCTTAAAGAAGAACCCAGTGCAGGGGTGGCGGGGAGTCCTCGTGATATGGATGGAGCACAAAGATAAGCGTGTGTAATGCAGCCTTCACTCCCACAGAAGGACAGTTAATGTCCACAGCATGTGCCGCTACAGCAGACTTGTTTGGCAAGTGGTGTCTGTTCAGCAGGTAAAGATAATGACAGGTAGTCGTTAATTCCCAGCTGGTTGTAGGAATATAAAAGTAGCTTACCACTCTGCAGACTTCCGAGCCCTTATGCCGTAGTAGAGGCGATATCCTCACTAGGTGAAGTGGGAAGAGAGGGAAGAATCTGCTCACTTGCAGGCTTACACCGCTGACGGCTTATGTAGTGACCACCGCTCTCATCAATGGATCACTTCCGCACACCAATTTGCATCCAGGGATGTCGGATGGGGGAATGTCCGTGGCAGACGATCTGTGTCCTCAGTTCACAGGGTGTGATGGCGTCATGCTGATGCATTTCACTCAGAACCTGAGTTTCTTCAGAGCATGGTTGATACTTCATGAGAGTCTTTATATATCTCTCTCATTGCGGTTGACTTGTAATGGGGGGCTATGACAGTAATCTCTAGCAGTCTCGTGTAACATGTACCCAAACTCTTACTGTTTCCTGCAGTGTGTCTTCCAACCCGGTTGAACATCTCTGGATAGATCTGAAAATGGCTGTGCACTGACGCTCCCCATCCAACCTGATGGAGCTTGAGAGGTCCTGCAAAGGAGAATGGGACAAACTGCCCAAAAATAGGTGTGCCAAGCTTGTAGCATCATACTCACAAAGACTTGAGGCTGCAATTGGTGCTTCAACAAAGTATTGAGCAAAGGCTGTGAATACGTACATGGGATTTTTTTTTGTTTTGTTTTTTAAATAAATTTGCAAAGATTTCAAACAAACTTCTTTCCCATCATTATGGGGTATATGAGGAAAATAATAAATGTAATCCATTTTGGAATAAAGCTGTAATATAACAAAATGTACTGTCAGAAACCCTGAATCAGACTGAGACAGAAGTACAGTTAAATCACACTTGTTTAATAATAAAAGTAAATAGAAAAAACGTAGTCAGAACACAAAGTTTGGTAACCGGAACGGATAGTCAGACAAACCAGAAAGTCAGGAAGCCAGGGATCAGCGTAGTGGAACAGCAAGCAGGATCTGGAGCCAGAAGAAATGTCAGCCAAGCAAGTCTTTAACAGGAACGCAGGCGATAGTCTCTGTGATGTTGATCAAGGCGAGGGCAGAGATCATCTGAGCCCAGCCTATGCCTTCTCCTAGTCTAAGCACCTCCCCCACAGTAAGAAAACACTGGCTAGGCACACAGTTAACCCTTTGATCGACCCCTTCCCAGCCAGTGTCATTAGTACAGCGACAGTGCAGACTTCTAGCACTGATCACTGTTATAGTGTCACTAGTTGTCAGAAAGTGTGCGATTTGTCCGCCGCAATGTCGCAGTCCCGCTATAAGTCGCTGATCAGCACCATTACTAGTACAAATATTAAAAATAAATAAAAATTTCCCATAGTTTGTAGACACTATGACTTTTGTGAAAACCTATCAATATACGATTATTGGGATTTTTTTTACCAAAAACATGTAGCAAAATACATAATAATCTAAATTGATGAAGAAATTTGTCTTTTTACACTTTTTTTATTGAATGTTTTATAGCAGAAAGTTAAAAATATTGTTTTTTTTCTAAATTGTCTGTCTTTTTTTCTATATAGCGCAACAAATAAAAACTGTGAGGTTTTCAAATACCACCAAAAGAAAGCTCTGTTTGTGGGGAAAAAAATATATAAATGTTATTTGGGTACAGCGTCGCACGACCGCACAAATGTAAGTTAAAGTAACGCAGTGCTGCATTGCAAAAAGTGGCCTTGTCATGAAGAGGAGTCTTCCAGAGGGCAAGTGGTTAAATAGTGGTTAAATAGGCAGACCCCCATTCTGTGTAGTTTACCGGCGATCGGCGGGTGCTGGAGAATATAGAGTGCCCGGCACCCGCAGATCAGCTTCTGCTGTGAATTTCACAGTAGAAAAGGCCCGCCAGCAGTACGCGCGCCCCCTGCAGACGAAAGTCCGTAATCACATATATATATATATACACGTGATCCAGCGCACAGCTGCCGCTCTGTAGCAGGAACATTTCTACAGAGTGGTCACTAAGTGGTTAAAGGATAAGTTCACCTTTCGTAACATGTTGGACCTATATTCAGGGTGTAACATGTTACAGACGCAGCAGCCCCTGAACCCCTCCGATCCCCTTTTGTGACAGCAAACAAAAAACCTGAAAGGAGAAGTTCACTTTTGGGAGCATGTTCGTGTGCAGCCTCAATCTCCCCTGCAGTATCCCGGCTTCTTCCTAATATAATTAGGGCAGATCCACCAAGGTAGCCTTGCCCTAGGGCCTCCTAGAGTGCATATACAAAAGATATGCAGACATGAATTATGGATTATGGAAACCCCTCCCCCCAAAGGGAAAAAGGCAAAAACACACTGGGTTGCATAGATAAAAGCAAATTAAAAAGAAGCAGCATGCAAAAATATGACCATTAATTATTACCGGCCTGGCAGGTGGTGACTCCTACCTCTCTTGCAGAACTACGGAAGTTCAAGCATCTTCAGCATCCAACACAATTCTGGGTGTGGCAGATGCATCCAAAGCTGTAAACTGTGGTTTCAACCATCGAGTACGTCATACGTCACTACTGTGTTCCCCAGGTCATGTTGGTGGAATTTATATTGTTTTTGTCTACCTTAATGAATTCCTCTCAATCCTTGCTATGGGTTACTTCATTGAAGCATATATCTAGTCTATTTATTTTTTGCCGATAGAGTAGGGAATATTTTTGAAATGAGTGCTACGGGTGGTTTGCTCTCGGTTTTTGTCCTGGAGACAAAACAGGAAGCAAAAGGAAATCTCCCCATGGTGAGGTATAAATTCCCTCCTAACCACTCTTCACCAAAAGAGGTCCCCATTGCAAAATATCCCCTCACCTCCAATTTCAGCTGTAGGATTTTGGATAACTCATCACTTTAAGTCTTTTTGGCAATGGTCACCACGGAAAACAGAGTATATCTTCCCAGGGGGGACACTGACAGCAGTAAAAAAATTGAAAGATGTTATACCGCTTCAAAACTCCCACCCAAAACTAAAATATAAAAGCTCTGGCTAAAAATAAACATGGGGTGTTTTTTATAATTAAAAATGAGTGTAGCGCCCTCTAATGTGTGCTGCTAGAAGTGAGAGTAGGCAAACTATAGTCTGGCCCAGGGATAAACCTGACGCATGGAATTTGGGTCAGGGTTGTTAGAGGTTAGGGCTGGATGACTCTCTGGTGCATCTCCCTGTTTCTAGAATGTTGGAGAACGTTCTACAAAACAGTGGGCGGAAGCTAGAAGGGGTTGCCTTGAATATTTAGGGACCTTTAGCCAATCCTTAGGTTGGGGGCCTTGCAGGGAGCTAAAGAACCCTTTAAATAGACATGAGCCATGCCAGCTGGGGAGTGGAAGACGGCGAAGCAATGCTTAGAAGAGGCTGTCGGTGACCCTTGAGGGATCCCCACTGGGGGGTTTACCTCAGGCTGGAGCTTGGGAGGCTGGCCTGAAAGGATCCCACCACAGGAGGCAGTTGGAGGGATTGAAGCCGGAGAGGCAGCAGCGAGAGAAAGGAAAGACAGTGAGTAGATCAGCACGGTACAGGGACAGACAAGGGGAGAGACTGCCGGCTGTAGCCTAACAAACCTTGCCCTGGGGAATCTCCATGTGCATGTCAGTCAGGAGAACTAGGAACAGGGAAGCAGCCAGGTGCAGCTGGTGGCAGCCAGGAGGGCTGGCATTTTCTGAAAGCGGTGGAACTGGGATCAGTGGCCACAGGGAGGCAAAAGGTGATGTGATATGCTGCTCAATACTTATGTGTTACTTTGCCAAGGAACTGAGAGTTCCTGCCTGTAATGGGCTGTTGCCAAACTGACCATAGACTGTTAGTTCCCAGAGGAGTGAGCCAGCAGAAGCTGTACAAAAAGGAACCAAGTTTGTGCAGGAGGGAGGAAGAAGAGGAGTCTGTATATAGAGAGGAAGTGTCCCTGAATTGCTGTTGTTGTCACGCTGGGCATTCCATAATCCCTTACGCCACCAAAGTTATCATCCCCTAATTAAAGTACAAAACCAAGCCAAAGACTGATTTCGGTGTCCGGATGAAAGAAGAAAATGCTGTGTGTGTGAATGGAGAAAATTCTGCATTATGGCCACTAGATGGGGTTGGAAAAAAAACAGTGTGAATGAGGAATATACCACATTATGGCCACTAGATGGAGCTGAACAGTTTACTAATTTCCTATGATATTAGTATGCTCTTTAGCTCCATCTAGTGGTCATATTATGGTATATTTCTCATTCATGCTGTTCTTTTCTGTGAATAACATTCACCCTGCAGAGAATATAGTCTATTTGATTTTTCCCCTTTAGCAAAGAAGGAGTGTACATGCAGTTTCAATGGAAAAAAAAGTTATGAATTTTGTTTTAATAAGAACAAGCACTTTTCCTGAAATCATTGTTTGGGAGTTAAAGATTTGCAGCATAAAGGCTTTGTTTATGGTGCCAATCTATCCCACCCCACCAGCTCAGTGATGATCTCACCGCTGATAAAAATAGAACTTGCTGAAGTGGAATCCCAAATGGAATAAGTCTTCGTATTGGTTGTTAAAAATGGATTACATGCAATCAGATGCTCAACAGGCATGTGCCAGCTGGACAGGTGCGGTTTCATGGAGACAGGCAGAAAACGCACATCAGATATTGTTGGTCTAATCATGCATGAATCGACACGCTCAGCGCTATTTACACGCGGCACTGAACTTGAATGCAAGGCTCTGGAGAGATACATTCCTCAGTAAGCCAGGGAGGGTGCTGTTATTTTGTTATCATGCTTGGAATTTACTGCATTTGTCTTACGCCTGAATAAGTGTAATTACAAGACTGACAGACTTACATCTTGTTAGACCACAACTCTACTTGGGTAATGTATTAGGTGATTGGTAGGTGTTTTAAAAATGTCTTCTTATTCCATCATGCTTCAATAATACTGAATTTAAAGCTATATACACAGCTGAATTATATCTGCCAAAGAATGTGTACTTTACTTCTGTCCATCCATTCCTGAGATTTATACAGCTTCCCCAGGCAGGTTGGTGGCCCAACGTGTCTCTGCAGCAGTTAAGCAACACAGCTGTTGCTTCCCCCAGTCTTTGATTGGACAATGAATAAGCAGCAGCAGTTTGATGAGATCAACCCTCTGCTCTGTCCTCCTATCAGCATGATCCTTGTCATCACAAGTCCATGCAGTGCAGCCGGTTGGATCCTAGTGCTGCCCCCCCAGCAAGAGGGTAATACCAAATCAGGTTAACGTGCTTACACTAACTGCATTTAAAATTGTCTTTCATTACTTTTCTAGGAATAGACTATGTGCTCCTCAGCCAACTTCTGGGTTCACCTACCTAAGGATTGGCTGCAGCAAAATAAATATTCATGCTGCCCAGTTGCCTTGTTTTCACTCCCTATGTTCTAGAACTTTAAAGGAGGCAGGGGAGAGCAATCAACCCTGCAGCCTGTGAAATCCAGAATAGCCAAAAGAAATCAACAACTGCTCCAATAAATGCAGGGGAGCCAAGAGAACCACCGTTACCTAATATCCTAGCAACCTAACTAGGAGGGTACTACACATGTATGTGCAGGAGCATGCTAGCTTTGTGAGAATGCCAAGTTTTACCCTGCTTTCTTCTATTACAGCAACGTTTTATCCGTGACTTGTTACTAAACTTGGAATGCGGACTCAACTCTTCTGCTTTTTTCCTATTCTTGGACAAACACCCTGGTAAGATCTGGTTGATCTGTCTATACACCAAACCTCTGCTGCCTGCCCTGGCTTAGGCCTGTCTTTGTTCTAGATTTCCATTTTCCTGATGCTTAGTTGTTCAGAATCATGAAAGCCCTCAACCCATTTCTGCTGTTCCAGTTATCTGCCTTCATTTTCCATCAGCAGGGTGAACTTGGAGATCCCAACGTGAAAGTATTATGCAACCTAATTACAACCATTCTTTGCCCTCACTTACCATAGAGAGGATCAGGGACTGGAACATTCCTGATCATCTCTAGGGTATAGGAGACCAGGAGCAATGAGTATTTTGTCACTTCCGGTTTCGCCAGCTGTAAACAAAGCCTTTTTTTGGCCTGGGAAAGGATCTGATCACACGGACCTTGGTGTGATCAGATGCTTTTAAGGGCCGAGGAGACATCTGGGGCCTAATAGACCCCAGATGTCTCAGTAAAGAGTACCTGTCACTGCTTATTGCCATCACAAGGGATGTCTACATTCCTTGTGATAGCAATAAAAGTGTTAAAAATAATTGAAGAGACAATGTAAAACAACAAAAAACAAACAAACAAACATTCAAATAAAATAAATAATAAAATAAAACATTTTTTTAAAGCACCCCCGTCTCACCATGCTGCAAAGACAAGTGCATGCTGCTGTTCCAGTTATCTGCCTTCATTTCCCAACTTGGAGATCCCAACTTGGAAGTATTATGTAGCCAAATTCCAACCACTATTTGTGGTGAACACGGGATGTGAATGGGCTGCCATGCCTTTGTTTCCTGCAGAAAAAAAGGTGCATGCAGCATTTTAAAAATGCAGTTGCCTTGAAATCCATTCTGCTTTTGCACCATGCAACTTACCTGCAGTTCCTGCACACACAAACGCACAGTGTTTTTAAAAGCGTGATCTAAACATCTAAAAATGCAGTAAGTTTGCCAGTGCAGGAACTTCAGATAAGTCACATGGTGCAAAAGCAGAATGGACAGACAGCACTGTATTTCATTGCTTGATGGGCATAGGTGTGCCGTGTGCGCAGCCTATTACATGATGCATGCACTTTTTTTATTGCAGGAAACGCAGGCATGGCAGCCCATTCAAATGAAAGCAGTATAATGGGAGGGGTGTTAGTGGAGGGCAGTATAATGGGGGGGTGTTAGTGGAGGGCAGTATAATGGGAGGGGTGGTAGTGGAGGGCAATATAATGGGAGGGGTGGTAGTGGAGGGCAGTATAATGGGTGGAGTGGTAGTGGAGGGCAGTATAATGGAAGGGGTGTTAGTGGTGGGCAGTTTAATGGGAGGGGTGTTAGTGGAGGGCAGTATAATGGGAGGGGTGTTAGTGGAGGGCAGTATAATGGGAGGGGTGTTAGTGGAGGGCAGTATAATGGGGGGGTAGTGGAGGGCAGAATAATGGGGGGGGGTAGTGGAGGGCAGTATGGGGGACTGTACAGCATGACTGTGTATGGAAGGGAGCAGAGTGACCAAGACCTACTCAGGGCAGTGCAGGGAGCATTTCTCCTACCTTTCTTCCAGCGGCAGGAACAGCCTTCACCTTCAGGGAAGACCCAGAGTCGAGGGGTGGAGTCGGGGGCGGAGCTTAACTGCGAGGAGGAGGAATCCGAATGTTGGGGCTCTGCTCTCCTCGTCGTGATATCACCAGGCAGGCAGCAATGACTGTAAGGGGCACGCATAGCAAGGGGTGGGGCCAGAGCGTCACTTGCGCTCAAGGCAACGCCCACCCGTGGCCAGCTCCTCCATTGAAACAATGCAGCACTGGCACTCAGTGCTGAGACAAGGCCATTTGGTGCCCAGGGCGAAGATGGCAAACAGGGCCGCCCCCCCCCCTGTTTTTAAGAAAGAATCAATGTCCCTATCAGAGTGTCCCTTTACATCAGGGGTCCCCATTACAGTGCCCCTTTACATCAGGTGTCCCCATCAGAGTGTCCCTTTACCTTAGGGGTCCCCTTTAGAGTGCCCCTTCACATCAGGGTTCCCCATCAGAGTGCCCCCTTACATCAGGTGTCCCAATCAGAGTGTCCCTTTACATCAGGGGTCCCCATTACAGTGCCCCTTTACATCAGGTGTCCCCATCAGAGTGTTCCTTTACCTCAGGGGTCCCCTTTAGAGTGCCCCTTCACATCAGGGTTCCCCATCAGAGTGCCCTCTTACATCAGGTGTCCCCATCAGAGTGCCCCTTTACATTAGGTATTCCCGTTAGAGTGCTCCCTTACATCAGGTGTCCCCATCACTTCAGGTGTCCCCATCAGAGTGCCCCCTTAACATAATATGTGCCCATCAGCGTACCCCCACTAACATAATATGTGCCCATCAGTGTGTCCCCTTAAAATAAAATGTGCCCATCAGCATGACCTTTATTTTATGTTAGGGGGCACTCTGATGGGCACATTTTGTTGTGCCCATCACCGTGCCACTTAACATAAAATGTGCCCATCAGAGTGACCCTTAACATAAAATGTGCCTATCAGCATGTCCCTTAACATAAAATGAGGGGCATGCTGATGGGCACGATTTATGTTAAGAGACATTCTAATGGGCACAATTTATGTTAAGGGGCACTCTGATGAGCACAACAAAAACGTGCCCATCTGCGTGCCCCTTAACATAAAATGTGCCTATCGGTGTTGCTCTTAAAATAAAATATGCCCAACAGAGTGCCCCTTAACATAAAATATGTCCATCAGAGTGCCCCTTAACATACAATGTGCCCATCAGCATGACCCTTAACATAAAATAAGTAGCATGCTGAGGGGCACATTTCATGTTAAGGGCACTCTGATGGGCACAATTTATGTTAAGGGGCACCCTGATGGGCACAACAAAATGTGTGCCACACTGCCCCTTAACAAAATATCCCCATCAGTGTGCACCTTAACTAATTCTGCCCATCGGTATGCACCTTAACAGATTATGCCCCACATACCTTGAGGGCAGGAGAGAGCACATTTGGCAAGCTGCAGGGGGGCGGAAGCTGCGAGATATACCTCACATGAGAGCCGGTGATGTAAAAAATTCCTCGACCTATGCAGGGTCTCGACCGCGTCACTTCTGGTGCAGCTACGTCAAAAACACAGCTGATGGCGGGCTCGACTGCGCGTGCGCGGCTTCACCGCACCTATACCGCGCATGCACAGACGCTCGGTTTAGTCCGTGAAAATTCTAGACTCGAGCGGGCGGGCGGAGGCGTTGCGAATTGCTTAACATCGTCGCCAGCACCGCCTCCAGACCCGCCCCCAACACGCCCCTAGCTTGTATATCATTGGGACCGAGGTCGAGAGAAAATATAGAGCTGCACCGCCTCCAGCCCCGCCCCCGCCCCTAGCCTGCTCTACTGAAGGGGGGCGGGCCCCCGTGCATAGCACTGAGTCCAAGTACAGTACTGTGCATTGTTCTGCCATCAAATATGCTGCCTCACTGCACCCAGCAAACGCAACCACTGTGCCCGTCATACGCAGCCACTGCACCCAGCAAACGCAACCACTGTGCCCGTCATACGCAGCCACTGCACCCAGCAAACGCAACCACTGTGCCCGTCATACGCAGCCACTGCACCCAGCAAACGCAACCACTGCACCCAGCAAACGCAACCACTGTGCCCAGCATACGCAGCCACTGCACCCAGCAAACGCAACCACTGTGCCCGTCATACGCAGCCACTGCACCCAGCAAACGCAACCACTGTGCCCGTCATACGCAGCCACTGCACCCAGCAAACGCAACCACTGTGCCCGTCATACGCAGCCACTGTGCCCGTCAAACGCAGCCACTGTGCCCATCAATTGCTGTCAGATTGTCAAGCCGTAGCTGTGCTCCCTGGGGATAAGCTGATCGCCCATCCGTGCTGCTGGAGGGAGCCCAGACCACCATAAATGAGGGACCTGCAGACTTGGTCATGGTAAGTGAGACCATCCCATATCCCACTCCATATTCCCCGAGGATAGGGACCTCCACCTCCCCCCCAAGACAGAGACCCCCTTCTCCCCCCTGAGGACAGAGACCCCCTTCTCCCCCCTGAGGACAGGGACTCCCTTCTCTCCTGGGGACAGGGACTCCCTTCTCTCCTGGGGACAGGGACTCCCTTCTCCTCTGGGGACAGGGACTCCCTTCTCCTCTGGGGACAGGGACTCCCTTCTCCTCTGGGGACAGGGACTCCCTTCTCTCCTGGGGACAGGGACTCCCTTCTCTCCTGGGGACAGGGACCCCCCCCAAGACAGAGACCCCTTCTCCCCCCTGAGGACAGGGAAACCTTCTCCCCCCTGAGGACAGGGAAACCTTCCCCCCCCCCTGGGGACAGGGACCCTCTGGGCCACTCACCTGGGAACAGGGACCCCCTTCTCACTCTGGGGCAGGGATCCTATCTCACCTGGGGGCAGGAACTCCATCTCACCTGAGGGCAGGAACTCCATCTCCCCTGGCAACGGGGACTTCATCTCACCTAGGGACCCCATCTTTCCTAGGGATCAGGACCCCACCTCCCCTAAGAACAGGAACCTGATCACCCTGTGTGTGCCAAACTCACTGCCCTGCCTGCCATGTGTCCTGTGTGAGGGCCCTTCTGTGACAGCTCTTATCAGGACTTCATCCCACTGTGTAATCCCCCTACATGACTGACCCCTCTGTGTGCACCCCTTACATGGGGAACCCCTCTGTTTGCTACCCCTAAATGTCTGCATACTCTGACCACCACCTGTACCATTTCCACATCCTCTGACTGCCTCCTGTATCCTGTCTGCCATCCTCTGACCACCTCCTCTATCCTGTGCACATGTTCTGACCACCTATTGACTGCAGCCTCTAACCTAGGGTGACCAGACATCCCCGGTTTCCGGGGACAGTCCCCGGATTGAGGACACTGTCCCCGGACCAAGTCTGTCCCCGGTTTTGTCCCCGGATTGCATTTGAACAGGTGCTGGTTCAATTTCAAAGACAGTCAGTGCAGAATTAAAAAATAAATGTATCCTCTGTGTTCTCTGGACATGTCTCTGGGCCTCCATCCCTTCTAATCTATCCCATGTATCCTCTGTGTAGTCTGGACATGTCTCTGAGCCTCCATCCCTTCTAATCTATCCCATGTATCCTCTGTGTACTCTGGACATGTCTCTGAGCCTCCATCCCTTCTAATCTATCCCATGTATCCTCTGTGTACTCTGGACATGTCTCCGGGCCTCCATCCCTTCTAATCTTACAGGGGGAACTCTGCCAACCCTGATGTAAAGGGGAACACTGATGTAAAGGGCAATGCTGCAGACCCTGATGTAAGTGGGAACTCTGATGTAAATAGGAATGCAGTGGACTCTGATATAAGGTGGTCTCTGGTGACCAGAGCACCCCTTACATCAGAGTTCCTCCTTAGATTATGCTCTGCAGCAGTTCCCTTGCACTGTAAGGGGGAAGCCTGCCGACTCTGATGTAAAGGGGAATGCCGGGAAATGTGATGTGGGGGGGGGGGGACTCTGGTGACCAGAGACCACCTTCCGCAGAGTGAATACACTAAGGTTACTGATATAAGGGAAAACCTTTATATCAGTGCCCCCTTACATAATTGCATTCACTCCCCCCTTACAGCAGTGACCCCCCCCCCCCTCAGACTGGCCTGACGGCGCTGTCACTGACCTCCTCTCCGGTGCAGTGTGCAGGTCTCAGTTAGATGGCTCCTGGTTGGTGGCTCTGGTTTTATTCTATAGTCTGTTCTCCACAGTCCATACAGGTCTGACTCCTCCCGTAATCCCAATCCCGGCGACGCTCTCACTCTTGATTCCTCTCCAGACTCTCCCTAAGAGACTGCAGACACCATAAAAGACAAGAGATAGTCAGAGATTGCAGACAGGATACAAGAGATGGTTAGAGGCTGCGGACAGGATACAGGAGGTGGTTAGAACATGTGTACAGGATATAGGAGGCAGTCAGAGGATGTGGAAATGGTACAGGTGGTGGTCAGAGTATGCAGACATTTAGGGGTAGCAAACAGAGGGGTTCCCCGTGTAAGGGGTGCACACAGAGGGATCAGTCATGTAGGGGGATCACAAAGTGGGATGAAGTTCTGATAAGAGCTGTCACAGGAGGGCCCTCACACAGGACACATGGCAGGCAGGGCAGTGAGGTTGGCACACACAGGGTGATCAGGTCCCTGTTCTTAGGGGGGGGATGGGGTCCCGATCCCCAGGGAAGATGGGGGTCCCTGTCCCCAGGAGAGAAGGGAGTCCCTGTTCTCAGGGGGGAGAAGGTTTTCATGTCCTGGGGGGGGGTCCCTGTTCTCAGAGGGGGTCCCTGTCCTCGGGGGGGGTCCCTGTCCTCAGGCAAGATGGAGTGGGATATGGGATGATCTCACTCACCATGACCAAGTTTGCAGGTCCCTCGTCTATGGTGGTCTGGGCTCCCTCCAGCAGCACGAATGCGCGAGCAGCATATCCCGAAGGAGCACAGCTACGGCTTAACATCACACTTTTCAAAAGATCAAAGAGTACGCAGTGGCGGTGCTTCCATAAGGGGAGCATGGGTGCCGCCCCCTCTCTCCTGGCACCACTCTATCACCATAGATAGAATCATGCATTACATGAATCTATCTATGGTCACTGCTGACACCCCCTATTCAGGTGTCCGGCCCCTTTTCGGGCGCCGGGCACCTGAATTACATCGGCAGGGGTGTTTTTTGGAAGCACCTGATTAGAGCCATAGGCTCTAATAGGCGCCCAAAAAGGTGAACAGCGGGCGCCATGCTGGGCGTTCTCTGTTCACTCAGCGTTGTGTTAGCAAAGCAAAGGAATTCGCTTTCCTAACACTAATCCGCCTCTTAGCCAATCAGGCGCTCGAGTCTGTTACCGGTCCCCTGATTGGCTGAAACGTCAGGCGCTGTGATTGGATGCCTGAGAGAGGTTGGAAGAGGACGTGCAGGACACCGCCGCTGACCCGCTGCGAGACAGGTAAGTGCCGGGCAGCATTTGATGGGGCACATTAGTGGTAATTGATGGGCACACTGGCAGCATTTGATGGGGCACAGTAGCGGCAATTGATGGGGCACACTGACAGCAATTGATGGGTACAGTAGCTGCGTTTGATGGCACAGTGGCGTCAATAGTGGGTGCGTTTGATGGGCACAGTGGCTGGGTTTGATGGGCACAGTGGCAGCGGTTGATAGGCACAGTGGCTGCGTTTGATGGGTGCAGTGGCTGCGTTTGCTGGGCACAGTGGTTGCGTTTGCTGGGCGCAGTGGTTGCATTTGCTGGGTGCAGTGGTTGCGTATGACGGGCACAGTGGTTGCGTTTGACGGGCACAGTGGTTGCGTTTGACGGGCACAGTGGCTGCGTATGACAGGCACAGTGTTTGCATTCGCTGGGTGCAGTGGCTGCGTATGACGGGCACAGTGGTTGTGTTTGCTGGGCACAGTGGTTGTGTATGACGGGCACAGTGGTTGCGTTTGCTGGGCACAGTGTTTGCGTTTGCTGGGTGCAGTGGCTGTGTATGACGGGCACAGTGGCTGCGTTTGCTGGGCGCAGTGGCTGCGTATGACGGGCACAGTGGTTGCGTATGACGGGCACAGTGGTTGCGTTTGCTGGGCACAGTGGTTGCGTATGACGGGCACAGTGTTTGCGTTTGCTGGGCACAGTGGCTGCGTATGACGGGCACAGTGGTTGCATTTGCTGGGCACAGTGGCTGCGTATGACGGGCACAGTGGTTGCGTTTGCTGGGCACAGTGGTTGTGTATGACGGGCACAGTGGTTGCGTTTGCTGGGCACAGTGTTTGCGTTTGCTGGGCACAGTGTTTGCGTTTGCTGGGTGCAGTGGCTGCGTATGACGGGCACAGTGGTTGCGTTTGCTGGGTGCAGTGGCTGCGTATGACGGGCACAGTGGTTGCGTTTGCTGGGCACAGTGGTTGTGTATGACGGGCACAGTGGTTGCGTTTGCTGGGCACAGTGTTTGCGTTTGCTGGGCACAGTGTTTGCGTTTGCTGGGTGCAGTGGCTGCGTATGACGGGCACAGTGGTTGCGTTTGCTGGGTGCAGTGGCTGCGTATGACGGGCACAGTGGTTGCGTTTGCTGGGTGCAGTGGCTGCGTATGACGGGCACAGTGGTTGCATTTGCTGGGTGCAGTGGCTGCGTATGCTGGGCACAGTGGTTGCGTTTGCTGGGTGCAGTGGCTGCGTATGACGGGCACAGTGGTTGCGTTTGCTGGGTGCAGTGGCTGCGTATGACGGGCACAGTGGTTGCGTTTGCTGGGTGCAGTGGCTGCGTATGACGGGCACAGTGGTTGCGTTTGCTGGGTGCAGTGGCTGCGTATGCTGGGCACAGTGGTTGCGTTTGCTGGGTGCAGTGGTTGCGTTTGCTGGGTGCAGTGGCTGCGTATGACGGGAACAGTGGTTGCGTTTGCTGGGTGCAGTGGCTGCGTATGACGGGCACAGTGGTTGCGTTTGCTGGGTGCAGTGAGGCAGCATATTTGATGGCAGAACAATGCACAGTACTGTACTTGGACTCAGTGCTATGCACGGGGGCCCATCCCCCTTCAGTAGAGCAGGCTAGGGGCGGGGCTGGAGGCGGTGCAGCTCTATATTTTCTCTCGACCTCGGTCCCAATGATTTACAAGCTAGGGGCGTGTTGGGGCGGGTCTGGAGGCGGTGCTGGCGACGATGTTAAGCAATTCGCAACGCCTCCGCCCGCCCGCACGAGTCTAGAATTTTCACGGACTAAACCGAGCGTCTGCGCATGCGCGGTATAGGTGCGGTGAAGCAGGCGCACGCGCAGTCGAGCCCGCCATCAGCTGTGTTTTTGACGTAGCTGCACCGGAAGTGACGCGGTCGAGACCCTGCATAGGTCGAGGAATTTTTTACATCACCGGGAGCTGCCAGCAGCAGGGGGGCGGGGCGCACGTGACGTCATGCCCGGCCGAGAGAGAGCGAAAGCCGTGGTGAGGAGCAGGAGGCGGGGCACACACACGTGACGTCATTGGTTGCTGGGAAACCCGCGGTCCCAGCAAACAAATCACTGGTTCTACACTGTCTGCCTGGCGATCTGGGCAGATGCGTCCCGCCCACCCCTTGCATCGGCTCTGCTGGCACTGCTGCACTGTGCACGCATCGCAGTACTGTGTGTGTGGGGGTTTTCAGCGCCGATTTGCGGGCAGAACGCGGGCTAAATGGCAGCTCTGCCTTGGGCCCCAAACAGTGACAGGGCCCTGGGCAGCTGCCCCGGTTTGCCCTGCGGTAAAGACGGCCCTGCATTGATACCTAATTGGCCAGAAGAAGGTATTTCTCCATCGCTGTCGAGTGACATACTGTTGTGTTTCCTTGTGTTGCTCCCTCATTCATCCAGCCAGCGAGGGATCAACGCATAGAAATAAGTGAAGATTTTACTATATTATGCCATGGACCTTAGTTTTTGGGGTTGAAAAAAAAAACACAAGATAGGGAGGCCCGGAGTGGAAAAGACAAAGGAAACAAGTAGTGGAGGGCCGGGCATGACAAGGTGGAAAGGAGAGGCAACAAAGGGTTAAGTTGGAAAAAGTTGAAGGGAGTAAGGGCCAGTTCAGACCAGATGCAGTTCCGTACAGTTTTGTGCGCATTTTTTCTGCACTAAAAATGCATGCACAGTGTTTTCCATGTATTCCAATGGCTCTTCTTGGCTCTAGTTCACACCATGCAGTCAGTGTCCGGTCAGTTTCCGGTGCAGAAACTGACCGGACACTGACTGCATGGTGTGAACTAGAGCCAACTAGAGCCACTGGAATACATGGAAAACACTGTGCATGCATTTTTAGTGCAGAGAAAAAGCACACGGAACAGAACGGAACTGCGTCTGGTGTGAACTGGCCCTAAAAGTGCTGGAAGGGGGGGAGGAGCTGTACAAAAGTTGGAGGCAGGGACTTCCAGGAGCAGTTGGTGAGGGAGACAGAAGGAAGCATCTTCATTCCTATTCTTCCCCTGATAAGCCATTGCTGGATATATGTCTACAGTGCCCTATTCTGCCCTCCTCCAAAGCCATGCACTGGCTAGAAAAACTTCATGAGGGCTGCCATATATTGCCCACACCCTCCTGTTAATGTCTAAGGCCAGCTTAACCAATTGAAGACCACAATACATAATTATATGTCATCGGTTTCAAGTGGTATTTTTTGTGTAAAAGCAATCCTCCCCTGCTGCCGCCCTCTTCAGGCTCTCCCATCCCACCGGGGAGCCCGGGACGAAAGCCGGCTTACCATAGAGGGGATCACAAACTGGTACATTCCTGATCATCTCTAGGGTATAGGAAACCAGAAGCAATGAGTATTTTGTCACTTCCGGTTTTGCCAGATGTAAACAAAGAGCTTTTTGGCTTGGGAAAGCATCTCATCACGCCGATCACTTGGTGAGGCTTTTAAGGGCAGAGGAGACACTTTGTGGTGAAAACGGGATGTGCCTTGGTGCAACCTGGATCTTCCATTATGCCGCGTACACACGACCGTTTTTCATGACGAGAAACATGCCATTTTTTTAATTAGTCGTGAAAAACGGTCGTGTGTAGGCTCCAGAGCATTTTTCTCGACGAGAAAAATGGGCATTAAAAATTTAGAACCTGCTCTATTTTTTCTCGTCGTTTTTCATGTCGTCGCATGCTCAGAAGCAAGTTATGATACGGGAGCGCTCATACTGGTAAAACTAGCGTTCATAATGGAGATAGCACATTTGTCATGCTGTAACGAACTGAAAAGCACGAAGACTGAAAAGCGCGAATCGTCTCTCACCAAACTTTTACTAACACGCGGTAAAACAAAATCTGCAAAAGCAGCCCAAATGGTGGCACCATCCGAATGGAACTTCCCCTTTATAGTGCCATTGTACGTGTTGTTGTACATGTTGTACGTTGCCGCGCTTTGCTCAAGCATTTTTTTTCACAATAGTGTGTAGGCAAGGCAGGCTTGAGAAGAATCACGTCGAGAAAAACTTTGTTTTTTTCCATGACATTAAAAACGGTCGTGTGTACGCGGCATCAGAGATTGAGGAGCCTGTTATAGACACCTTCTGATTACATTTACATCCAACAACAATAACTATATGTCAATTTTTAAGCCCATGCTAGAATAAAATATACTAAATCTAATAATTAAACCGTGAAAAGAATAAACTGTGAAAAAAAACTATTTCTCTTGATGTGCAATCTCCTTGTGATTACATCTGTGTGAATAAATAAATCATGAACGTTTGTGACCGGCTGCTGCTCTAATAAGGTGCTTTACCTTTATAACTAAAAAGGAATAAATAAAGATGAATAGCGCTGCCTAGTCTCTTAAATATACAATTTAATATGAATTTTACACCAAAATTAATGAATCATAAATCATATACAGAAACAAAAATATACAAAATAGAAAGTTAAAAAATATTGTCCATGTCCACGTGTTTTCCTTCATAAAACGATGAAAAAAAGCGCAGTCTTTATTAGTGGAACAGTCCATTTATGGCATATCAGAGTAGAAATCAAATATATGCATCCATATATAGCGATACCCCCAGTTAAGAGGGCTGCTTGTATTAGTTTGGGCCCTGTAGTGCACCGCTGTCAACCCCTGGCAATCGGCTCTACCCTCCCTTGGCACAGTTAGTAGGGGATGATAGGATTGTGTGGCCTGCAACTCACGGTGACACAATCCTATGACAAGAACACACAGCAATACGTTAAAACTATCTTTAACCGGCACATCTGCTGAGTAAATGACACCAACACCAGCATACTTGACCCTTATGTGTTTACTCAAATTTCTGGGTAAGCAAAAGAACAACAGTGTACATGTCATGTGCAGAGCCCTGCAATAAAACAGTATTTAAATGAGCAGACAAGTATACAGTACTATGCAACCCTAACTGTCCCCGCTACAGCTATTCTCCCTCATGGACAAGATGGCGCCCCGTAATGCCTACGCTACCCAGTCAGGCCTGACTGAACTAAGTGAAAGTCTTGCAGGGAAATCTTCGCTAGCAAACGGTGGTGCACTTTGAATAATAAAACTGTAATCCACAAGGGTAACGGGAACACTGTATCTGTCTCTGAGCAGGTGCTCTCTCACCCAACCGGACCAGTCCGTGTCCGTTTCTTCCACTGCTGTGTCTAGGTACACAGGTCTCTCGACATCCGAGTCTTCGGTCCTCCTGGCAACGATGCAGCAACAATGGAGAGACGTCCCTCAGGTTCCTCGGTGAGAGCGGAAGGCTTTTTGGAAAAAGGCCCAGGCTTCAGGCCTAAAGTCACAGCAGACTCGAACAGGAGTTCCACTTGCTGGGCGGGCGGTGTCCAAAGAGAAAGATTTCTGCTCCGCCTTCTCTTATAAAGTCCACCCCAGCAGTCCCTGCGCGGGGCAATGCACCCTGGGTGTCTCAATATCTACTGGGTAATGTAGTCTCTGCGGGATAAAAAGGCAATACCCCGCTACACATACGCCAGATAAAAGAAAGACATAGTGACCTACAATGTCATACGTCATAGGCAGGACCTACGACGTATGACGTCAGCATGCTGGATGCCACGGCCACCTTTTTGGTTGGTCACTCCAGGACCTTTATTGTGCTTCTTCTTGAGCCACTCCTTTGTTGCCTTGGCCGTGTGTTTTGGGCCATTGTCATGCTGGAATACCCATCCTCGACACATTTTCAATGCCCTGGCTGAGGAAAGGAGGTTCTCAAACAAAGTTTTGACGGTACATGGCCCTGTCCATCGTCCTTTGATGCGGTGAAGTTGTCCCGTCCCCTTAGCAGAAAAAAACCCCCAAAGCATAATTTTTCCACCTCCATGTTTGATGGTGGGGATGGTGTTCTTGGGGACATAGGCAGCATTCCTCCTCCTCCAAACACGGCGAGTTTAGTTGATGCCAAAGAGCTCGATTTTGGTCTCATCTGTCCACAAGACTTTCACCCAGTTCTCCTCTGAATCATTCAGATGTTCGTTGGCAAACTTCTGATGGGCCTGTACATGTGCTTTCTTGAGCAGAGGGACCTTGCAGGTGCTGCAGGATTTCAGTCCTTCACGGCGTAGTGTGTTACCAATTGTTTTCTTGGTGACTATGGTCCCAGCTGCCTTGAGATCATTGACAAGATTCTCCCGTGTAGTTCTGGGCTGATGCCTCGCCGTTCTCATGGACATTGAAACTCCACGAGGTGAGATCTTGTATGGAGCCCCAGACCGAGGGAGATTGACAGTTATTTTGTGTTTCCTTCCATTTGAAAGTAATCGCACCAACTGTTGTTACCCTCTCACCAAGCTGCTTGGCGATTGGTCTTTTAGCCTATTCTAGCATTGTATAGGTCTACAATCTTGTCCTTGACATCCTTGGACAGCTCTTTGGTCTTGGCCATGGTGGAGAGATTGGAGGCTGATTGATTGATTGCTTCTGTGGACAGGTGTCTTTTATAAAGGTAACAAGCTGAGATAGGAGCACTCCCTTTGAGGCCGGGTTCACACTGGTGCGACAAACGCTCCAACATTGGGAGCTCATGTCGCATGACGTGTGAAAATCAATGTTTCCCTATGGGAGCCGTCTTAAATGGTCCGACACATGTCGGTCCGACTTTGAAAATGCTCCCTGTACTACTTTGGTCCGACTTTGATCCTACTTCAGCCGATTGACTATCATTGAAGTCGGATCAAAGTCGGACCTCCATCTTGCATGATCCGACTTTGGCATGCAACTTGTGCTCTGCTGATCTTGAGGGGGAACTCCACGCCAAATTTTAAATAAGAAAACGGCATGGGTTCCCCCCTCCAAGAGCATACCAGGCCCTTCGGTCTGGTGTGGATTTTAAGGGGACCCCCTGTGCCAAAAAAACGGCGTGGGGGTCCCCCCAAAATCCAGACCAGACCCTTATCCGAGCACGCAGCCCTTCCGGTCAGGAAAGGGGGTGGGGACGAGCGAGCGCCCCCCCCTCCTGAACCGTACCAGGCCGCATGCCCACAACATGGGGGGGTGGGTGCTTTGGGGCAGAGGGCACCCTGCGGCCCCCCCACCCACCAAAGCACCCTGCCCCCATATTGATGGGGACAAGGGCCTCTTCCCGACAACCCTGGCCGTTGGTTGTCGGGGTCTGCGGGCGGGGGGCTTATCGGAATCTGGGAGCCCCCTTTAATAAGGGGGCCCCCAGATCCCGGCCCCCCACCCTATGTGAATGAGTATGGGGTACATCGTACCCCTACCCATTCACCTGGAGGAAAAGTGTCAAGAAAATAAACACACTAGACAGCTTTTTAAAGTCATTTATTAGGCAGCTCCTTCTACCATCTTCGGGGGGTCTTCTACCGTCTTCGGGGGTCTTCTTCCGACTTCGGAGGTCTCTTCCGACTCTCCGGTGCCTTCTCCACGCTCTTCGGTTCTTCTCCCGGTCTCTGGTGCTTTCTGCCTTCTGCCAGGCACCTCCGCTATCTTCTGCCAGCTCTTTTGCTAGCGTAGGCCCGGTTTTCCCCATCGCCTTCTTCCCTCTTCTCTTCTTGAAATGTTGCCACGACGAGGTCTCCTGCTGTAATGCCATGTGCGCGTCGTGCAATAATCTATATAGGCATGGGGCGTGGTCAAATAATTTTTTCCCTCACTGTAGCTTTCTAGCAAGCAGTTTGGCTTATTACACCTGGGTGTCGTCGAGTGCTGATACATCATTACTGAAGCTGGTGTCGGTCTCTCTTCTATCTGGCGAATGGATGTATATATTTGATTTCTTCTCTGATATGCCATATATGGAATATTCCAATTTATGTTTTAGCACTGCATAACCATCTCTGTTTGCTACAGATATATAGTCTGGTCGGTTGCTGTAGGTTAGGGGTCTTCAAACTACTGCCCTCCAGTTGTTCAGGAACTACAATTCCCATCATGCCTAGTCATGTCTGTGAATGTCAGAGTTTTACAATGCGTCATGGGACGTGTAATTCCGCAACAGCTGGAGGGCCGTAGTTTAGGGTGACCAGACATCCCCGGTTTCCGGGGACAGTCCCCGGATTGAGGACACTGTCCCCGGACCAAGTCTGTCCCCGGATAGGATTTGAACAGGGGCTGGGGCAATTTCAAAGACGGTGTAGACTTTTTCGTCCACTAGCGGGGGTTAAAAGCGCCCCGCTAGTGGCCAAAAAGCACCGCAAATCCAACAGTAAAGCGCTGCATAAAAATAGCGACGTTTTACCGCAGACGCTCCGGGCGGCTCGATGTGAAAGGGCTCTTACACACCCCTGCTCTTCCGCTTCTACTAGCTTAGGAGGGTACATTTTTTTCCATGATCTGTGCCCCTTTCTGATGATCATGTGCTGGTCGGAGCGGAGGGAATATTTCTTCAGTTTTAGGTGCATGCCCATTCAGCTCCACTCGCATGTTCTTCTGCCTTGGCTCAAGTCCCGGCCAGCCGCCTGCCTGCTTATCTCCTTGCCTTCTCTAGCAGAACGATCTTCCTCTGCTCCCCACCCAGTAGTAGCCGGGGCCTGGAGAGTAAGACTTGACAGGCTGCGAGGCGGGTGTTGCGACGACGGGCAGAGAGTCGCTGATTGCCGCCATTACTAGTAAAAAAAAAAATATGTCCTTGGATTTCATTAAAAAATCAGGTCACCTTACCGTAGTTTGAAGATTTCCGCTGTAGGTTAATACACTTTTAATGTTTTCCAGCATGGGTTTTTTTTTTTGTTTTGTTTTTATTTAGTTTTGTTTGTTTTTGCATTGCCTTCTTTCTCTAAAAGTTGGACCTCTAGTACAGTATTACAGCTGCTGATTACATTCTCATATCCCTACTGATCTCCTCTCGTTCAGCATGTTAGCACTTGTAGTGGGCAGACCAGCTGACACATTCCTTACCGGCAATCACTGAATAAACGTCATACACACTTATCAGCTTCTGCAATCAGACACAATTACTGTAAAGGAAAACCGTCCTTTTGGTGCAGTTGTCCTTTAAGTAATCCTTCCACCCCCCTGAGTGCAGCCCACCTGGTCAAAAACCTCTTTCTCATTCCAGTGATCTTCAGTGCGCAGGCATGCCCAATGCCGCAAAGTGCAGCCTCTCTAAAGAAAAGTTCCCCGCTGGGCCCTCTTGTTAAGAAACATCCACACCTAAGCATTCCAGGAAAGCATTTGTGTAAATGCGCAAAAAAACACAGCAAGACGCACGTCAAACTTGTGGTGGTATTATTTCTTAATGGCACCCCAAATGCGGGTATCAGTCTTGCATTTTGTTTCGCTGCAAAATTTGCAGCGCAAAACATGCTCGCTGCAAATAAAAGGTACATGACTTTGGCACGTTCCTCACCTGTACTGTAGGTCATTCAAGAAACAAACATGGCGAAAACATGACAAAAAACTTTACGCGTTGCTCAGGTGTACACAGTGGCGGCTGGTGTTTTTTTGGGGGGAGGGGCGGCAAACAACCCCCCCCCAGCACGTTTGCTGTCTGCCGGTCTGGCACTTACCCCATCTAGGTGGCAGGTAGCGGGCATGGGACACCGAGCATCGGCAGTGGGCAGCGGGCATCGGACAGCAGGCATCGGGCAGCGGCTCGTGTGTCCTCTCCTCCACCACTTCCTGATTGGCCGGGAGGAGGATCAGTCTTACGATAGCGAATGTTCATTTGCTATCATAACACACCTGGGTGGGCTCTGTTCGCATTCTCTGCACCCGAACCCACCCTGTTTAAAGCCTATTAGAGCCTCTGGCTCTAATCAGGTGCTTAAAAAAAAAACACCCCCATATTGAAATTCATGGATCCGGTGTCTTGAAAGGGGCCAGGCACATGGATAGGGGGGGTGGCCATAGATGGGGGGGGCGGCGCCCGTGCACCCTTAATGGACAGGCCCCCCCGGTTGTAAATGCATACCACAGACCCAATCATTCCTGTGGGTAAGCCATTCTCATTACACCCTCTTGCCATCCAGTAGATTCCTGTTTCTTTCATACACAGATCAAAGATGATCTGCACATGATGTATTTAAAACAACCTCAAATGTAAAAAACATCAAAATAAAAATTATTACATACAATTTGTTCAAATTCTGCCCCTTATTAACCATTATCTAATCCTAATTATCCCTAATTAACTCCTTCCTTCCCTTCTCTCCTAGCTAAGAATTTTTCTGATGTTTTTTTTTTTTTTTTAAGCCTTTTTGTTCATTTTTGTTTTGCTTTGCTTATGTTATTTTGCATTGCATTTAAATAAATCACATAATAAAAGGAAAAAAATACCTTTACTTCTGTTGTAAGTAATTTAGAATACCAGGTCTGTAATTTTAGTGTCATTTTAAACAGGACAAATTCTAAAATAAAATGTATGTTCTTTTTATCTACAGCAAAACAAGTTCATTTAAAAACACAGGTCAACGCAGAAAAAAGCTTATTTTTTAAAATGTATTACCGTACATATATCTAAAGATTATATAGAAAATAAAATACCATAGTTTTTGCAAGACAATATTGGCAAAAACAAAGTCTTGTTTGTTCCTAAAAAAAAACATAGTATGTTGCCCTTGTTCACACTGCCGCGGCTTCAAAGTTGCGCAACTTCAAACCTGACATCACGATGCAACTTCATTGCGGCTTGTATACGAATTATTTAACAGAATTCAATACTAGTTTTGTTAAAGTCGTGGTGGTGGCTGGTAGTTGTAGTTCCACATATATGAAAGGTTATATTGTTGTGCTTGGGCATCTTAATTGGTGCTCACAGTTTACCTCTCAGCTGCGAGGGATTTCAGTTTTGTTCCACCATTTTTTGAACTGAGTATCATTGCACAGTGCCTGAATTGTCCATTTTGTAAACCAAAGTAGTACAGGAACCTTTTTCTAAGTTGGAGCGACTTGAGTCACACCGATTGGAACGGTTCCATTGCCGTTAATGGGGCGCGACTTGTCACGTGACTTAGAACTCTCAAATCGCATGACAAGTCGTGGCAGTGTGAACTGGGGATCTGCAATCCATGGCTCACGGGCCACTTATGGCCCGCTGTGAGATTTTATCTGGCTTGCAGCTTGGGTCAGTGGTGTGTCCTTTGAGGATTTAGATCAGTTGGCCTCCATTTCTGATGAAGACTCTGGGGAACCTGATGTAATTGGGGCTCTGATGGCAACCCTGATGTAATGGGGACTCTGGGGAACCTGATGTAATTGGGGCTCTGATGGCGACCCTGTCACCCTGATGTAAGGGGGACTCTGAGGAACCTGATGTAATTGGGGCTCTGATGGCAACCCTGATGTAAGGGGGACTCTGAGGAACCTGATGTAATTGGGGCTCTGATGGCAACCCTGATGTAAGGGGCACTCTGGGGAACCTGATGTCATTGGGGCTCTGATGGCAACCCTGATGTAAGGGGCACTC
The DNA here is from genome assembly GCA_029206835.1 of Rana muscosa. Classification (NCBI taxonomy): domain Eukaryota; kingdom Metazoa; phylum Chordata; class Amphibia; order Anura; family Ranidae; genus Rana; species Rana muscosa. The sequence goes on from CM055117.1 coordinate 1,045,606,281, forward strand.
TAGGGAACCTGATGTAATTGGGGCTCTGATGGCAACCCTGATGTAAGGGAGACTCTGGGGAACCTGATGTAATTGGGGCTCTAATGGCGACCCTGATGTAAGGGGGACTCTGGGGAACCTGATGTAATTGGGGCTCTGATGGCGACCCTGATGTAAGGTGTACTCTAATGAAGACCCTGATGTAAGAGGGGACACTGATGGTGACCCTGGTGTAAGGGGGGTGCTCTGATGGGAACCCTGATGTACGGGGGACGTTAATGGGGACCCTGATGTAAGGGGACACTCTGATAAGGACCTTGATGTGAAGACCCTGATGTAAAATGGAATTCTGGTGGGGACCCTGGTGGAAGGAGGATGTCTAATGGGTGCCCTCATGTAAGGGGGACTTTGATATGTAAAAGGGTCCCTGAAGTGATGGGGGACTTTTGATGTGAAGGGGGGGGCGGGCACTGATGTGATGGGAAGGATTCTGATACAAAGTTATATCTTGGAGTAAGTTTATTCATTCATTTACATTTTATTTGTTCGTTTATAAAACACATTTTTTTGGGGTCCTCGAATATTTGAAAAATATTCGATGTGGCCCTGTGGAGACCCCTGCCTTAGGTGAAAAGCCTCATGCGAGTTTTAAGCAAGTTAGAGTGCAATGGGAGCCCATTCATTTTGAATAGACTACTTTAACACAACATGTTATTAACAACATGTTATTAACGTGCATGCATTAACACACCTCAAAGAAGTAAATAGCCCGCCCCCCTCATTGAAATATGGTGAAAACAGCAATTTAAAAAAATTAAGAAACATGGGTATAATACATAGTGCTTTCATAAACTGCATCTCTTCCACTTATGGTTTAGATCTACTTAAAGTGTAATTAAAAGCAAAACGTATTTTTAGTTTTAGATAGAGTGGAGGGGGATTAGAACACCTGTCAGGTTTTTCTTGCTGTCTGCACCCCTGTTAGGGAGATTCACCCTCTCTAATTGTCCCGTTTACCATTATCAGGCCCCTTTCACACGGGCTGTCCAATCAGGTCTGCCTGACAGTTTTTCCAGCGGACCTAATAAGACGCTCTATTCATTCCTATGAAGCGGTGGATGTGAACGGTGACATGTCCGCTGGCATCCGCCGATATCCGATCCGATCCTGTCTGTGAAATCCAGACGGATGGTGACCCTATTTTCCATCCGCCTGGAGGATCGGATCTGATCTCCCTATAGAGGACAATGGGACTGTGTCCGTGTCCACTCTGCACAGTGAGTGGAGACGGACCTGTCATCCACCTGCTCAGCGGGGATCAGCGGATCGATCCCCCTCTGAGCAAAGCAGAGTCCGCCGGGCGGAACGCCCATGTGAAAGGACCCTAAGAGTGAAAGTAAAAAAGTGCAGTCTATTTTCTCCACTGGAGGTGGTGCTTTTTCGCAGCGGCACTGCAGTTGGGGAGGAAATCAAGAGGAAGATGGTTCCTCTATGGTTTCCTGGGCCACTGGGGAAGCTATCTCATTGGATGCTGCTGCCCCATGTGACCCTAGCAGCCATCTTGGGTCAGGCAAAGCCTTTTAAAGCCCTGGTTCCCAGGTTTGACCCGCTTTCGTCGAGTTGATAGAGTAGGGACAGGTACCCCCCCCCTTGTAGGGACAGAGCTAGCGGCAGGTAAATGTTCCTGATGAAAAGAGAAAGTTTAGGGCTTACAACTTCTCTGGACATCTTCCTGCTTGGGCACAAGACAGCCAGGCCACGTTTTGCCCCTCTCTACAGGCGCTGTTAGTTCGGCTGAATCCTGCTCTCTACACACTGTTGGAGCTGTGAGTGTTCCCTGCTGGGCTGTCTTCCTACTGGGTGATTTGTGAACTGCGTTTGCATTATTTCAATGCAAGTTCTTTCCTTGCATTGGGAATGTTTGTGTTATTGCCGACGCACTACGCTGCACCCCACCTACACACCGGTCCAGCATTGTATGTTATGATGTTTGCAACCACAGGCTTAGTTGGAGACCAACATGGTAATTGGTTTTGGAGGACCAGTTGTTACAAACAGTACCAGTAGTGAGGAAGATGGTGGGAAAGTGACTTAAACTACAATAAGTAATACTTTGTGTTAAGCCCTGTACACACGGTCGAACTTTTGGCCAACAAACTTCATTTTGAGTAAGTTGGACCAACAATCTGACCGTGTGTACGCTCCATCGGACAAAATTTTTTTGCTTTCTTCTTGTTTTCATCGGACAAAAGTTGGGTCTGCAAACGGACAAACTTTTGCCCAACAAAAGTTCGATGGAGCAAAGTCCGACTGTGTGTACAGAAAACCAATCGGACTTTTGTCCGATGGACAAAACAACTAATCTTAAAATCAACCAACAATAGCAGAAGTTGACCAAAGGGTGGCGGTAAAGAGCAGAAAAGAGCAGAAAAACCACGTGATGTTGCAAAAAGTTTTGGGAAAGTTTGCAGAAAAGTCAGAGCGTGTGTATGCTATGGGTGTTCCCGACCAACTCCGTTCGGACAAAAAAACACGGAAAAGTCCGATGTACCGTATTTTTCGCACCATAAGACGCACTTTTTCTCCCCCAAAAAATAGGGGGAAAGTTCCCAGCGTCTTATAGAGCGAATACTACCTCTATACCAGCCCCCCCACCACCATCGCGGCCGCCGTGTTACATACCGCGTGAGCCGTAAGATGGATGCATGCGGCGGTGTCTGCCGTTACTCGGCGGTTGCAACAATCATCAGCAGCACGATTGGTGTTATTAAAAAGCAAGGGAAGGGGGCCCGGCCCGGCCCAGGTAGAAGAAGCCCCCAGGATGCATTGCGACCAGTCCCAGTGTGCGGAGGCACGCCCACGCAACGTCATGGGCGTCATTACGTGTTGCCCCGCACACTGGAATGTAATTGGTACATGCGCAATACACCCACCTATGACGCAGTTGGAGTCACAGGTTGGTGCTTCTGACAGAACACCAGATTACCTCACGCAATCAGTGCCCTGCATAGCCTGTATTTGTATGAAGAAAACAAATGCAGTACCGATATTTATATGAACAAAACTGAATGAAACCATACTAAGTCTCCATAATTACCGTACCAGGTGATCAGCCACGCCACCCACTACCACACCACCCACTGCAGGGACCAGGTGATCAGCCACGCCACCTACTGCAGGGACTAGGTGATCAGCCACGCCACCTACTGCAGGGACCAGGTGATCAGCCACGCCACCCACTGCAGGGACCAGGTGATCAGCTACGCCACCCACTGCAGGGACCAGGTGATCAGCCATGCCACCCACTACCACACCACCCACTGTAAGGAGCAGGTGATCAGCTACGCCACCCACTGCAGGGACCAGGTGATCAGCCACGCCACCCACTGCAGGGACAAGGTGATCAGCTACACCACCCACTGCAGGCACCAGGTGATCAGCCACGCCACCCACTACCACACCACCCACTGTAGGGACCAGGTGATCAGCTACGCCACCCACTGCAGGGACCAGGTGATCAGCCACGCCACCCATTGCAGGGACCAGGTGATCAGCCACGCCACCCACTACCACACCACCCACTGTAAGGACCAGGTGATCAGCTACGCCACCCACTGCAGGGACAAGGTGATCAGCTACACCACCCACTGCAGGCACCAGGTGATCAGCCACGCCACCCACTACCACACCACCCACTGTAGGGACCAGGTGATCAGCCACGCCACCCACTGCAGGGACCAGGTGATCAGCCACGCCACCCACTACCACACCACCCACTGTAAGGACCAGGTAATCAGCTACGCCACCCACTGCAGGGACCAGGTGATCAGCCACGCCACCCACTGCAGGGACCAGGTGATCAGCTACGCCACCCACTGCAGGGACCAGGTGATCAGCCACGCCACCCACTGCAGGGACCAGGTGCCCAGCCACGCCACCCACTGCCACGCCACCCACTGTAGGAACCAGGTGCCAGCTTAGCTACCCACTGCAGAAGCCAGGTGCCAGCTCAGCCACCCAAAGCAGAAAGGATGAATAAGCAGAAAAGACTAGCATATAAAATTCCTTTTAAACTGCAGGTAGTAAAATATGCTAAGGAACATGGGAACAGAGCAGCAGAGAGACATTTTGGGCCACCTCCAACTGAAAAAATGATAAGAGAGTGGAGGAAACAGGAGGATCAGCTGCAAAAAGCAAATAAAAGTAAGCACACTTTTCGTGGGCATGCTGCAAAGTGGCCACAGTTAGACGTGGCTATGAAAGAATGGATCACACGTCACCGAAATAAAGGCTTCTCAGTTTCTACAAAAATTATCATATATGAAGCCAAACGCGTTGCTGTATAGAAAGGCATTCATGATTTTACTGGATCACCATCGTGGTGCTACAGATTTATGAGGCGTTGTGACCTTGTTATGCGCACCAAAACTAGAATTGCGCAAAAAATGCCAAAAGAATATGAATCTAAGATTGTGTCTTTTCATAAATTTGTAATTGATGCTAGGAAGAAAAACAGTTTTGAAATTGGCCAGATTGGGAATATGGATGAAGTCCCACTAACCTTTGATGTGCCATCTAATAGGACCGTTGATCTGAAAGGTGCCAAAACCATAACTGTGAAAACCTCAGGACATGAGAAAACACATAACACGGCTGTGTTGTCCTGCTGTGCAGACGGCACCAAATTGCCGCCCATGCTAATTTTCAAAAGGAAAACCTTTCCGAAAGAAGTAATTCCACGAGGAGTTGTCGTACATGTTCATGACAAAGGATGGATGGACAAAAATGGAATGAGAGTATGGGTTGAAAAAGTGTTGTCCAAACGTCCTGGAGGGCTTCTAAAAAAAACTGCCTTATTAGTGCTTGACCAGTTTAGAGCACATATTAGCGTAACGACAAAAAAGTGCTTTAAAGAAGTAAAGAAAGACTCATCTAGCTGTAATTCCTGGGGGTCTTACCAGCCAGTTGCAACCTCTCGACGTTTCCATCAACAAACCTTTTAAAGTGTTTATGCGAGAAGAGTGGAACAAATGGAAGACTGCTGGTAATCATGATCTGACACCTACTGGACGGATGAAGAGGCCAACTATCACTCAAGTTTGTGAATGGGTGAAAACATCGTGGCACTCAGTGAAGGAGGAAATAGTTGTGCAGTCATTCAAAAAATGTGGCATTAGCAATGCCTTAGATGGAACTGAAGATAGTATTTTATATGAAGATGGTGAAGAAAGTGATGTCAGTGATTGTGAGCAACTGAGCTTCATAAATTCTGACACTAGTGATGATGAGTTCTTGGGGTTCCCAGAAAACTAGAAGAGTGCTTGAACTTTAAAGTCTCTCCTCTTTTGTTAATGACAGTGGTGATGGTTCTTAATGTCATTGTTGACTACTGTTCACTTTACATGGTTGAAATATTATTCTGTTATATTTTATTAAACATTTTAGTATAACATTTGGTTCAAAATCTTTTTTTACTTGTTTTCCTCCTCTAAAACCTAGGTGCGTCTTATGGTCAGGTGCGTCTTATGGTGCGAAAAATACGGTAAGTCCGACCGTGTACGGGGCTTAAGCCTAATCTGCAGAACAGTCTTTCTCAACATCCTTACCCCAAAAAAAACCACTTGAAATAATTTTTGGGTATCAGGGAACCTCTGTTCATTAGTAGTCATGGGAAAGAATGCTCCCCTTAAAGTGGTGGTCAGAATACCACAATTACTGACAGCTAAAAACTTTGCGGGTGTCGTGCCTTGGCTTTGCCAAGTGGCATTGGACATGGTACTATGTAGGCAGTGGTACCATCAAATGGGAGGTCAATCAGATACAGCTCAAAGAACCCCTAGCAACCTGTGGAAGAACCCTAGTTGAGAATGGCTTCCTTGGAAAAATGAGTACTATATTCTTCATGACCTGGGAAGGAGGAGAACACAATTTTAACTATTTTATCACTACTCGGAGCTAGGCTTTAAATATTTTGTGGCAATAGCCTGGTATCCCTCTCTCCTATATCAGTAAGCTGGATAAATACTCAATATTTTTATTTTTTTTTAACAGTAAAGTTTTTTACTCAATATGTTTAACACTTTTCAGACTTTGTGCCTGCTCAGGAAATAATTACTACTATAAATGTGTGTGTTTGCCTCATTTTTGCTTTACACATTGCTCCTGGCACGTCCAGCTGGAATTAGTACTTCACACCACAAGGTAACCAAAGGAAGATTCACACAGAGATCTAAGTGCTGAAGACGTGACAAGCGTTAGCACCATCGCCTTGTTCAAAGAGACCCCCAGACAGGTCACGTTACCAAACTTCCTGTGTGATAAAAGGAGATGTTTTGTAATGCTGGGGGCTGCAGTCATAACTATTCACGATCAATAGAATCTCTGTGGCATGTAAAGACCTCTAAATGTAGACATCATTACCTGCAAATGATAAAGGCCTCCAATTAGCAGACTGTAGCCGTAGGCATGACTACTGCTCTAATGAGGAGCCAAGTGCAAAAGTGTCCGAAAGTTGCAATAAGACTCACATTTCTTTTAAATAAATCTACCAAAGAAATTCATAAAAAAAAAAAATCATAAGAACAGAGATCAGCCCAGCTATGTAATTAATTGTTGCAGATTTCTTACCATCCCACGAAACACACATTTAAATTAAGACCATTTTTAAAAGGAACTCAGCCAATTCAATACGCCATTGTTGGAGCCATATACACCAATGCACCATTGTTGGAGCCATATCTTATAGAGAAAAAGGGGGAAGAAGTAATTGGTATAAAGGAATCACTCTCATATGGTAATCATTTTTGAAAGTCAAGCCTCGTACGAAACTTGCTGGCAGAGATTTCTTGCCGAGAAATTCGTTCGTGTGTATGGTTTCTCGTCAAGAAAACCGACTAGAATCTCGACGAGAAAATAGAGAACCTGCTCTCTATTTTCTCGTCGAGATTCTTGTCAGCATGCTTCTCGATGAGAAAATTGTGTGTGTGTACACTTACCTGTCCTCCGGGAAGCCCGCGCATGCTCGAAATGACTTCGACGCATGCGCGGTAGCTTCCTAGGCATAGGATAGGGTGTACAAAGATGGCGGCGACGGCATCGAATGTGACGAGCGCATGCTCGTTGTATTCAATTACGTCACCGCGTTCGCTCCCTTCAAAGAACCGCGGGTTCTTTGAAATGAGCGTGTGTACACTCAACCGGGACAAGTTTCTTGTCCAAGAATCTCGTCGAAAAAAAACGACGTGTTTTTTACAACGAGATTCTCGGCCGTGTGTACGAGGCTTCAGTATTTGCATAGAGCTAGTCACCCCTGTCACCACTCCCAAGTAACATAATTCCATTGTTGGCTGGAAGAAGAGCATACCTTCTCTCCCCAAGTTGTGTTTTTTGCGGGTGCAAACTGGTGCTCTGCAAACATTTATATTATGTACATTCCTTAGCGTGCCTACTATGTACAATCAGTTATTAGTTTTGAAGAGATTTCTTGAACACGGTTTTGCTTTACCAATAATAGGTGTTATTACAGTGGGTAGCAGGCCCGGACTGGCCATAGGGCACACTGGGCGTTTGTCCGGTGGGCCACGGTCCCTGGGCTGCATGTTTTAGGAAGAGCGGCCTCTTGATGACAGGGCTGCACAGCGGGAGGTAAGCGGCGACCGCGGTCCGGACAGAGTTAGCACAGACCACCGCTCACCTCCCGGTATACGGGCATTCCTAAAGCAGGGCTGGCGCCAGCACACTTATGAGGTGCAGAAGGAGAGAGAAGTATAATTAAAAGAAAAGTGCTGGTTTCCCCCAAAAAATACCAAACATTTACACTCACCTAGGTGAGTCTGATGTTGATTCTGTGCCCTTGCTGCCTCTAAGACTGAGAACTGAGTGATCAAAGACCGCTAATCGCTCAGCTCTCGGTCTTCAGTGAGCAGAGAGCGGAGACTGTCAGTTACTGGCTCTCTCCTCTGCCCCTCCAGCATAACCTTGGACTGTGGAGGGGGCTGGAGCAGCTGGCTCAGTCCCCCGGCAGCATGCTAAGAGTCTGAGCCAGCTGACGGTCAAGCATTGGGGTGGATCCCGACATTATTGTTGGGATCCCTCCAGAGCCTGGACTGGCTCTGTGACGTCAGGTGACAGAGAGGTTTAGCCCACTGTTGGCTGAATCTGGGTCAGTGGAGTGCAGAACTAAGTGCACTACTGTGATCCACAGGAGAAATATGGCTAAAAGAGCTATACTTCTCTTTTAAGCAGAGGACTTGTATACCAATGCCAAAGGTCACTGAGCCAGGACTTTTTTTTAAACTGTTAGGTCAGATGTAATTAAAGCGGAGAAAATATTTTCCACCAGAAAAAAATAAATACAATTCAGCAGCTACAAATACTGCAGTTGTTTTTTTTCAAAATAAGGACACTTACCTGTCCAGGGCGCCCGCAATGTCCTTACCCGAAGCTGACCCGTCCCCCGGCTCCGGGTGGAGGTGCTGGCATCTTCAGTAAGGGAATCAGGAAGTGAAGCCTTGCGACTTCACAGCCTGGTTCAATACTGCGCATGTGCGAGTCGCGCTGTGCGTTCTGACTGGTCCCTGCTGTCTTCTGGGACCTGTGTGTCTCTCAGAAGGCAGCGGGGGGGGGGGGCGGGCGGAGGAGGGGCCAGACATGGCGTAGATCGCAGCAGATACTGCGCCGGAAGTGGGAGCAAATACCTGTATTAGACAGCTATCTGCTCCCCCCCTGAAAAGTGCCAAATGTGACACCGTGAGGGGGGGGACTGGATCAGCGGAAGTTCCATTTCTGGGTAGAACTCCGTTTTAAAGCAGAAATAAACTCTCCTAATCAACATTAACTATTTTTAATCCTAATGCTGCCAAACTTATGAATAGGAGGTACAGTATATTATATTTATTAGTTTTAGGGCCAGTTCACACCATAGAAATACAGTCCTGATACATTCCAAATTATTTTCTGAATGCGCGTTTTTGACGCGTTTTTTGATGCGCTTTTATTGCGTTCCAGTGTGGTTTTGATACATTTTTGGTGCGTTTTTGATGCAGTCCAGTGCAGATTTCCCCCTTTTTTGTTCTTAACCTTAACCACTTGCTGACCCCCGCATGAACGTCGGCAGAGTGGCACGGACAGGCAAATGGGCGTGTATATACGTCCCTATAAATTTGCCAACGTGTAGGGGCGCGCTCGCTGTCCGCCGGTGTCCCGCGATCGTGTGTCATGGAGCTGCAGAACGGGGGATGCCTGTGTTAACAAGGCATCTCCCTGTTCTGCCTAGTGACAGGACACTGATTGTCTGCTCCCTCTCATCGGGAGCAGTGATCAGTGTCGTGTCACAGTAAGCCCCGCCCCCTAACAGTTAGAACACATCCCACCCTAGGACACACTTAACCCCTTCCTCGCCCCTAGTGGTTAACCCCTTCACTGCCAGTCACATTTACACAGTAATTAGTGCATTTTTATAGCACTGATCGCTGTATCCATGACAATGGTCCCAAAATAGCGCCAAAAGTGTCCGATGTGTCCGCCATAATGTCGCAGTCATGATAAAAATCGCTGATCGCCGCCATTACTAGTAAAAAAAAAAATCATAATAAAAATGCCATAAAAGTATCCCCTATTTTGTAGACGCTATAACTTTTGCGCAAACCAATCAATAAACGCTCATTGCGATTTTTTTACCAAAAATATGTAGAAGAATACGTATCGGCCTAAACTGAGTTAAAAATATTGCTTTTTTTCACAATTGTCGCTCTATTTTTGTTTATAGCGCAAAAAAAAAACCGCAGAAGTGATCAAATACCACCAAAAGAAAGCTCTATTTGTGGGAAAAAAAAGACATAAATTTTGTTTGGCAGCCACGTCGCACAATCGCGCAATTGTCAGTTAAAGTGGCGCAGTGCCGAATCGCAAAAAATGCTCTGGTCTTTGGGCAGCCAAATTGTTGGGGCTGAAGAGGTTAAATAAGGTCATGTGTACTCCAGTGTGTTCTTGGTGCGTTTAGGTGCGTGTGGGTGCATTCCAGTGCATTTTGTTATGCATTTTATAGCGTTCCAGTACAGTCCAGTGCAGGAAAAATGCAGCATGTTCTACTTTTTTTTCTGGAACTGGAACGCACTGGAACTGCAAGCACTGGTGTGAACTATGTCATTAAAGACCATATAACCTACTTTCCATGCGTTTTTGATGCAGAAAAAAAAGCATTGAACTGCATGTGATGTAAACTGGCCCTTAGGCCTCGTACACACGGCCGATTTTCTCGGCAAGAACCAGCAAGAAACTTGCTGGCAGAGAGGTCTTGCCGAGTAAATCGGTCGTGTGTACGCTGCTATCGGGTTTCTCGTCGAGAAAACCGACAAGAAACCTCGACGAGAAAATAGAGATCCTGCTCTCTATTTTCTCGTCGAGATTCTCCTCGGCATGTTTCTCGACGAGAAAAGTGAGTGTGTGTACACTTACCTGTCCTCCCGGAAGCCCGCGCATGTTCGAAATGAATTCGACGCATGCGCGGTAGCTTCCTAGGCATACGTAGGGTATACCAAGATGGCGGCGACGGCATTGAATGTGACGAGCGCATGCTCGTCGTAGTCGATGACGTCACCGCGTACGCTCCATTCAAAGAACCGCGGGTTCTTTGAAACGAGCGTGTGTACACTCGGCCGGGACAAGTTTCTTGTCCAAGAATCTCGTCGAAAAAAACGACATGTTTTTTTCAACGAGAATCTCGGCCGTGTGTACGAGGGCTCAAAGTTTTTTTTTTACATTTCTTCAAGTGCTTCCTGGTTTCTGGCCTGGGCTAAATAATGTCATGCATCCCAGGAGTCTTCATGGGCATTTTTTTTTGTTCATCAGGAGAAGGGGCTTTCTCAGCTAAGTGGACCTTCCTGCCTGCACGACTGAGCTAAGGGCAGATGGATTCCAGGAAGTAAATGTGCCTTACTCAAGATAGCCATTGATAGAAATGAATTTTCAGTTTGTGGTGCTCAGATATAGTTAGGTTCTGCTTTAACATTATATATTAAAATACTGAGGGAATTAAAATAGAAGTGCATAAATTTTAAATAATAAACATACATACTCATATCCAGATGGCTACAGCATCAGTCCAATTCTGAAGCTGTCTCCCAACAGCTCTACGCAGAGAAATGAGCGATCAAAGACTGCTGATCGCTCAGTTCTCAGATCTGCTCTGAACACAGAGTGGTGACTGTCAGTCACTGGCTTTCTGCTCTGCACCTTCAACGCTCACTGTGCCAGGCTGTGGAGGGGGCAGGAGCGGCTGGCCAGTCAGGCATCTGGGCGGATCCCAACATTATTGTCTGAATCCCTGCAGAGCCTGGATTGGCTCCATGATGTCAGCCAACAGCGGACTTTAGCCCTCTGTTAGCTGAATCTGGGTCACAGGAGTGTGGAACTATGTGCTCTCCTGTGACCTACAGGAGAAGTATGTCAGGAAGAGTTTAATTTACTTTAAAGTGGTTGTAAATACTAGAAACAAAACAAACAAACAAAAAAAAAAACCTGCAAGACAAAGGCATAATGAGCTAGTATGCATAGCATACTAGCTCATTATGTATTACTTACCTCAGATCGAAGCCCCCGCAGTGGTCCTCGTTCACCGCTCCGGCCGGCGACATCACTCCCGGAGTTACTTCCGGGTATCGCGGGCTCCGACGCTGTGATTGGCCGGAGTCGTGATGACGTCACTCCAGCGCATGCGTGCGGGAGCCGCCAGTAACAGCACAGTCTAACTGAAGCCAGGTCACGACGTGCCATTGCTTTAGTGCACATGTGCCGATGACTTCAGAACATGCAGATGCAGGGTGATATCTCCTAAACCTTTATCGCCCCCTAGTGTTAACCCCTTCCCTGCCAGTGACATTTACACAGTGATCAGTGCATTTTTATAGCACTGATCGCTGTATAATTGCCAATGGTTCCAAAAAAGTGTCAAAAGTCTCCGATCTGTCCGTCGCAATGTCGCAGTACCGCTAAAAATCACAGATCACCGCCATTACTAGTAAAAAAAATTTTTTTTATAAAAATGCCAAAAATCTTTCCCATAGTTGCAGACGCTATAACTTTTGCGCAAACCAATCAATATACGCTTATTGCGATTTTTTTTTTACCAAAAATATGCAGAAGAATATATGTTGGCCTAAACTGAAGAAAAAAAATGTTTTTTAAAAAAACTTTTGGGGATATTTATTATAGCAAAAAGTAAAAAATATTGTTTTTTTTTTCAAAATTGTCGCTTTTTTTTTGTTTATAGTGCAAAAAATAAAAAACGCTGAGGTGATCAAATACCACCAAAAGAAAGCTCTATTTGTGGGGAAAAATGGACGCAAATTTAGTTTGGGTACAGCATCGAACGACCGCGCAATTGTCAGTTAAAGCGACGCAGTGCCAAATTGTAAAAAGTGCTCTGGCCAGGAAGGGGGGAAAATCTTCCGGGCCTGAAGCGGTTAATTATTCATAATATTTGGTAAGTGTTTTTTTTTTTTTTTTATTGATAATATGTAATGCTATATTGGGTTCATTGATGGTCTTCCTTTTTTATGGCTAAAAATTATTAAACAGATGATAAGATATGTATAAAATTAATGAAACATTTTTTTTTTATTATTTATTTTAGCCATACAGAAAAAGACCATAATCAAAACCAATATGGCTTTACATACAATGTATTATAAATAGGGCTGTGGAAATTAACTATTAATTCCTCGATTAATCGATTAATTTTTTTGATCGATCAAAATTCTTTTGATTGGTACTCACCTCTCCGCCGGCTTCCGGGTCTTCAGGGAGATCCGGTGACGTCACGGACACCGGCGGGGCTTGCCGTGTCCATCTGAAGGGCTCCTTTGCTGTGCCTTCATATCTGCATGCCGGCTTGACCTTACTATCTGCCACATGCAAGGGCTGTTACACTTCCCTCTATCAACCTGGGATTCTACAGCCATCCACTGGGAGTTGTGATAGTTCCCTTCAGGGGACATTTACATGCCGATAGACTGATGTTAGTCCCTTCTCATCTGGATTCAGCAGTGGTATCTTTGTACACATTTTTATACCAGTATCATACTTAGCTACATGTTTTTATGACTGCTTTTGCTACCGTTTGGTATTACTCGCACCATTTTTACAGTTTATGTAGCTACATCGATTTTATCTCCAGTGCAATATTTATTTTGTTACCTACTTGAAGACTATAAAAGTTTTAATGCTTATCCCATCAAGCGCTGCCTTTGTGTGTTTTTTGTATCCTGCTATCCATTTTTCCAGTGGTTGGTAGCTGCACTGGGAATTGGCCTGCAAGGAGATCAGCTAAAAGTAGTTGGATCTGTATGTGCGTTATAATTAATCAAGATTAGTCGATTAAAAAAAAACGATTAATCGAACACAACATTTTTAATCAGTAACAGCCCTAATTATAAAATAAAGAAAACCTAAAAAAAAAAATAAAAAAAAATATGAATAATTAATTACCTTAGCATTGTAATTACTTTTGACCTAACAGTTAAAAAAAACTGGCCCAGTGACCTTTGGCCCCGATATACAAAGTATATTTTTAAATTTATAAGAACAAATCGCAATATTCACCATCAAGCTACTACAAAAAAAAAAAAAATGGTGTCCTTACACAGCATACTACAATAGTGTATTTAATACTCACTTTCTTCAACAATTGAGCCTTTTTTTAAGCTAGGAAGAATGCAAACATCTGCAAAAAAAAAAAAAACTGAGCCCTCGGGGCCACTGTAGCCAGCAGCCCCCCTCTCCTAATCCCTCTTTGTTAGAGAATCTCTGAAAGGAAAAGCGACAGGAATCTACAGATATGCAATGAACTCAGGCATAATGTGTCTGTTAGCATTTAGAGCTGTGTGAACCATTGGGCGCAGGAAGGCAATGCAACACATATGGTAACTGTCACCAACCACAGAACTTTAGAAGACTTCTAAAAAGTTTGGAAAAAGTTTTTCCTCTGCTGATCAAGAGAACTCCTGGAAAAGTTTTGTGACTTCTTTTGTGTACAGTCACCAAATCCTGACCCTGGGCAGGCTGTCCCAGATCATTAACCACACAGAGATGATGGGTTAGTAGGGAGTGCTGGGACTATATAGTCATGAAGAACATAGAGGAGAGGACAGGAAGCTCAGGACTGCTGAAGGTACTACATTGACCTTTGTGGAGTACGTGCGCTTCAGCTGCTCAACATCGGGATGGCTTTACCTTGTCACAGCTGGCTGTCCAATGAAGGATTAAAGCACCTCTTTCTGGTGAGATCCATTTCTACTTTGTAATCTTCTGCTGGCAAACATTTCTCTAAATACAGAAAAGTAATCTCTACTGTTATCGCTGTTCCTGCTTAGTTTCCTGCTGACTCCTAAAGCCCTGTACACACGATCGGTTTTACCGATGAAAACCGCCCGATGGACTTTTTTCATCGGACAAACCGATCGTGTATGGGACCCATCGGTCTTTTTTCCATCGGTTTTAAAAAATAGAACACGTTTTAAAATTTTTCCGATGGATCAAAAAACGATAGCAAATTCCGATCGTCTATGGGCAAGTCCATCGGATAAAAAACCCACGCATGCTCAGAATCAAGTCGACGCATGCTCAGAAGCATTGAACTTCATTTTTCTTGGCTCATCGGAGTGTTTTACGTCACGGCGTTTGGAACGGTTGGTTTTTTGACTGATGGTGTGTAGGCAAGACTGATGGAAGTCAGCTTCATCGGATTTCCGATGGACAAAACCATCGGATCAGAATCCATAGGATATCCGATTGTGTGTACGAGGCTTAAAGGATACTTTCGGGGATTGTGGATTTGGTGCTGGGATTTCTTTTTATCAACTTGCATGTTTCTTTATTGCCCCCCCCCCCTTTACAGTATTGTGTTGTGTTAAAGCTGAATTCCAAGAATGCCTATTTTTCCATAATTATGTTGGTCAAGCTTGGACTGATGTAACTATACATGTTCCATAGCTGTAAGATCCCAGTGGAAGCTGGAAATCAATGTAGTATAGGGTGACCAGACATCCCCGGTTTCAGGGGACAGTCCCCGGATTGAGGACACTGTCCCCGGACCAACTCTGTCCCCGGTTTTGTCCCCGGATTGGATTTGAACAGGGGCTGGGGCAATTTCAAAGACAGTCAGTGCAGAATAAAAAAAAAAATCTGAATTACCCCCCCCCGCCCCCTGCTCCGCCACTCCTCCTAGCTTAGGGGGGTGTATTATTTTCCATTATCTGTGCCCCTTTGTGATGATCATGTGCTGGTCGGAGCGAAGGGAATATTTCTTCAGTTTCGGGTGCATGCCCATCCACCTCCGCTCCCATGTTCTTCTGCCTTGGCTCAAGTCCCGGCCAGCCGACTGCCTGCTTATATCCTTGCCTTCCCTGGCGGAGTGATCTTCCTCCACTCCCCACCCAGTAGTAGCCGGAGCCTGGAGGGTAAGACTTGACAGGCTGTGAGGCGGGCAACGGCAGCGACGGGCAGAGAGACGCTGATTGCCGCCATTACTAGTAAAAAAAATGTCCCCGGATTTCATTAAAAAAAATCTGGTCACCTTAATGTAGTAGGCACGGCTACTATAGTGATTGCTATTGGCTTCCGGGTCCCGTGCCGAGTGACTGCTCTGCTGCTAAGTCTGATCGGCACAGACCTATGTAACTTTGTAAAAAAAAATACAGAATTTCACATTTCCACAGGGATTGGTCATGCATGGCACATACATAATTACATTGGTTCAAGCTGGACCAATGAAACTATGTAAAAAAACAGAAACATGGAAAGCTCATGCTCTTCTGCTGCCCATGCTGCCACTCTCTGCAAAAGTGAAGAGGAACCACTGGCTAAATATCCTGCAAAATTTGACACTTCTACAGGGATCCACCAGTTATGACATATGCATAGTTACATTGGTCCAAACCGCACCAATGCAACTATGTAAAGAAATCCATGAACTAGGAAAACTTAAGCTCTTCTGATGCCCATGCTGCCAATCTCTGCAAAAGTGAAGAGAACCCACTTGCTAAAGATCCCACAGAGTGTAAAGCCCTGTACACACGATCGGATTTCCTATGGTTTTTAAACCAATGGATTTTTCCATCGGAAAACCGATGAAGCTGACTTCCATCAGTCTTGCCTACACACCATCAGTCAAAAAAACGACCGTTCCAAACGCAGTGACGTAAAACACTCTGATGAGCCGAGAAAAATGAAGTTCAATGCTTCTGAGCATGCGTCGACTTGATTCTGAGCATGCGTGGGTTTTTTGTCCGATGGAGTTCCACACAGACGTTATTAATTTGCTATCGGTTTTTTAACCATCGGATAAATTTAAAACATGTTCTATTTTTAAACACCGATGGAAAACAGACCGATGGGGCCCATACACGATCGGTTTGTCCAATGAGAAAAGTCTATCGGACTGTTTTCATCTTTAAAACCTATCGTGTGTACACGGCTTAACACTTCCACAGGGATCTTCATGTATGGCACATACTGTACATATGTACATTGGTCCAAGCTGAACCAATGAAATTATGTAAAAAAATAAAAATAAAATCATAAACGCGGAATACTCATACTCTTCTGCTGCACGTGTCGCTGAGCTCTGCAAAAGTGAAGAGGAACCTCTTGCTAAAGATCCCACAGAATGTAACACTTTCACGGGGATCCGTCAGGAATGGCACATACATATTGACAGGGCTGATGCAAGGATTTTTTACACCCTAGGCGAAACCTCATTTTGCCGCCCTCATTGGCTCCACCCCTAACTCCACCCCCTTTGCCCTGCCCATGTATACCCTACCTTTCTAATGAAGCGCCCATCAAATGCAGCCTCACCAGCACCCATCAATGCAGCCTACCAGCACCTACCAATTCAGCTTACCAGTGCCCATCAATGAATGTTTGCTTGCTTCCATTCATTCGGGAGTTGGGACACAGACACAGTCCTCTGCCAGGCGCTGCACCTCTGACACTATGTGCGGATGGAGCGGTGGCTGCCTGCTGATGCTGAAAATTAGTTGCTTGCTGCAGAGAAAAGAGAGTAGGAACACCAGTGGCCGGGCGCCCTAGGCAGCAGGGTGCCATAGGCGGCTGCCTAGGGTGCCAAGTGGTAGCACCGGCCCTGCATATTCACATTGGTCCAAGCTGGACCAATGATATTATGTAAAAAAGTCATAAACAATGAATTTGCATATACTTCTGCTGCACGTAGCACTGATCTCTGCAAAAGTGAAGAGGAACCACATGCTAAATATCCTGCAAAATTTGACACTTCTACAGGGATCCATAAGTTATGGAACATGCATAGATACATTGGTCCAAACTGCACCAATGCAACTATGTAAAGAAATCCATAAACCAGGAATACTCAAGCTCTTCTGATGCCCATGCCGCCAATCTCTGCAAAAGTGAAGAAGAACCTCTTGCTAAAGATCCCACAGAATGTAACACTTCCATGAGGAACGGTCAGTAATGGCACACACATATTTATATTGGTCCAAGCTGGACCAATGAAATTATGCAAAAAAAAAAGTCATAAACAAGGAATACTCATATGCCGCGTACACACGACTGTTTTTCCCGTCGGGAAAAATTACATTTTTTCCTTTGGACGAGAAAAACGATTGTCTGTGGGCATTTTGTCATTTTTCACGACGGGAAAAAGGACGAGAAAAATTAGAACATGCTCTAATTTTTCTCGTCGTTTTTCCCGTCGTTTTTTTCCGCTGCAGTTTTCCCATAGGGAAACACTGCCGCGGAGCCGACACACAGTCGTTTTTCACGACCAAAAAAAAAATGTCGGGAAAAACGGACGTGTGTAGGGAACCAAGCGGTTCCCTCGTTTTTCCTGTCATTATTCACGGCGGTTTTTTAACCGCCGTGAATAATGATTGTGTGTACGCGGCAATACTCTTCTGCTGCACGTACCGCCGATCTCTGCAAAAGTGAAGAGGAACCACTGGTTAAAGAGACAAATTTGACACTTCCACAGTTATGACACATACACATTTACATTGGTCCAAGCTGGACTAATGAAACTATGTAAATAAAATACATAAACTCTTCTGCAGCCCATGCTACCGATCCCAGAAAAAGTGAAGAGGAACCACTGGCTAGAGATCCCGCAAAATTTGACAAATCCACAGAGATTGACTAGGTATAACATACAGTATGCATGAATACACTGGTCCAAGCTGGGCAAATGTAACTATGTTAAAAAAAAAAACATAAACATGGAATACTTAAAGTAGAACTATAGGCAAAACTATTTTTCATTTTGGATAGAGTAATGGAGGGTTATAACCTCTGTCAGATTTTTAATTTTTTTTGTCATCTGTGTCAATTGCAGAGATTTCCCTTCACTTCCTGTCCCATAGTCAAACAGGGAGTGTCAGGAAATCCCTGCAAATTATGGGAATTCCTTGGGGACCCCCAGGTCACCATAACCAATTGGACGATTTCCACTCTATTACTTTTCCAGGGACAACCCAAAATTTGGGATTTTATTTTACTTTTACTTTCAATGATAATGGTAAAACAGGACAAACAGAGAGGGGGAATCTCCCTAACAGGGGGCCCAGACAGCAATAAAAACCTGACAGGGGTTCAAATCCCTCTCCACTTTATCCAAAACTAAATAAAAAGTCTTACCTTTAGTTATACTTTAACCACTTCCTGCCCGGCATATAGTAGAATGACCGCCGGGCGGTGGTTCAGTTTTCCTGACTCTGCGTCATATGACGTCCAGCAGGATAACTGCCGGCACGCGCCCGTGGGTCAGTCTGACACACCGCTACACTGATCTCGGTAAAGAGCCTCTGACAGAGGCTCTTTACCATGTGATCAGCCGTGTCCAATCATGGCTGATCACGATGTAATCAGGAAGAGCTGTGTATCGGCTTTTCCTCACCCGCGTCTGACAGATGCGAGTAGAGGAGAGCCGATCGGCGGCTCTCCTGACAGGGGGGGTCTGCGCTGATTGTCTATCAGCGCAGTCCCCCCCACGGATGCCCGCCCAGGACCACCAGGGATGGACACCACACAGGACTGCCAGGTATGCCACCCTAGACCACCAGGGATATGCCAATCAGTGCCCAGGCAGCTGCCAACCAGTGCCCATTAAAAATACCTGTCAGTGTCACCAGTGATGCCTATCAGTGCAATCTATCAGTGCCAGCCATCAGTGTCCATCAGTGCCGCCTTTCAGTGCCCAACACTGCCCATCAGTGCCGCCTATCAGTGCCCATCAGTGCCGCTTCTCAGTGCCACCCATAAGTACCCATCAGTGCAGCCTTTCAGTGCTCATCAGTGCTCAGCAGTGCCACCTATGAGTGCCCATCAGTGCCGCCTATCAATGCCACCTATCAGTGCCGCCTATCAGTGCCCATCGTCAGTGTCCATCAGTGCAGCTTATCAGTGCCCATCAGTGAAGGAGAAACTTACTTATTTACAACATTTTATAAATGAAAAAAAATAAAAAGATGCTGTAGAATTTGATATTTCCACAGGGATCGACCACGTATGACATATGCATAATTACACTGGACCAATGTAATTATGTAAAAAAAATCCATACACAGGGAATACTCATACTCTTCTACTGCCCATGCTGTCAATCTCTGCAAAAGAAAAGAGGAACCACTTTCTAAACATCCTACAGAATTTCACATTTCCACAGGGATCGGTCATGTATGGCACATACATATTTACATTGGACCAAGCTGGACCAATGAAACTATGTAAAAAAAAGCCATAAACAGGGAATACTCCTAGTCTTCTGTTGCCTATGCCTCCGATCTCTGCAGAATTGAAGAGAAACTGCTGGCTAAAGATCCTGCAGAATTTGACCCTTCTGGGAATGTTGATTTCCTGGTCCTCTGCCAAGCGCTGTGGTTCCTCCAATTGGCCTCTACATCACTACAGGACAATGAAGAGTTTTGACCATTCTATCCAAAAAGGACACAAAAAAATGTTGGCTTTATGTATACTTTGAGGAAAATGTTCTATACGTATGTTTTGTATGTGTATTTAGCTATTTGAATAGAGAGCCCAAACAGTTTTTTAACAAAGTTCCTTTTTTTACGTTCATTTTTTTTTTTCTTATTTAACAGTTTTCCTGGCTTTCTCTCAATGCCTGGCTGTTTTGGAAAACGTTCACGCTGTACTACAGTAGCCCGCAGTACTATTACTTGCACCAGATGCTGGGGGTAAGCAGTCACAGATGAATTTTTCTTTTTGGGGAAGACTTGTGACATGTATTTGGACTCGCTTCATGCTTATTCTGATAGACGTGTGCTATGATCCTGCTGCAGTGGAAAAGCTGACAGGCTAAGAACAAAAGCTGTCGTTTGCTTAGCTGCGGCAGCCTCTGGCAGGCTATGAATGAAGTGACAGATTGCCATGCCTCCTTACTGGAGCTGTTCTGCAGTCAGCCTGTGGAATGAGGAAGCCCTGGGGTTTCAATTAGTCTCTGGGCAGGTAGGACGGATGTATAGTCCACTTAGGTCCAACTTAAAAAAGGCCAGCGTGTTTACACTTCATCTTCGCACACTCTGTGCCCAATCATTTCGAAAAAAAAAAAATGGGTTTTGTAAAAAGAGAAGCCGGTCATTTAACCCAAAAAAATCCTAATAAATAAAATAGAGGCATATCGAGCGTCTTTCACACCTATGGTGGATCATTTTTGACACCTTTCCCTTTTAAAAGACAAACTGATTTTCAGTAATATTCATTGGGGCCTCATACACACATCCGTAAAAAAACGCATTTACAATTGTTTTTTTATTTACAGATCTGAACGCAGCTGCATTGTTTTCAATGGAGACATTGACACAGGAGCGTAAACATGCACTGTGCTTAGATCCGTAATGAAATAGCCAAATATCTGCATCGGAGGACATACGTATACATGTATGCCAGATGGAAGTATTGGAAAAAAAAAAAAAAAAAAAAAACAGTTTTAAATAAGTATTTACTGATTATTACACAGGGACATGTATGCTAGAAAAAAACATGTGTAATACGTAAAATAATGATATTGGCCAGGAAAGACTGTGAAAATTGGAGTGCCCAATTACATTGGTGGTCAGTTTGGTACCCCTTTACAGTGGTGATCAGTGTAGTGCCCTCTTACTTTGACATTCAATGTAGTGATTCCTTACATTGGTAGTTAGCGGAAAAAGGACAAACTATTATTGATGGTCAGAGAAGGGCTACTTTACAATCGTGGTCAGTGGAGATGTGCTCCAGATTCCGATAAGCCCCCTGCCCGCAGACCCCCACAACCACCGGGCAAGGGTTGTGGGGATGAGGCCCTTGTCCCAATCAACATGCTCAGATAAGGATCCGGTATGGATTTTTGGGGGGAACTCCACGCCATTTTTTTTTTCAATTTGGCGCGGAGTTCCCCTTAAAATCCATACCAGAGACATTTGGGGGGAACCCCACGTCATTTTTTTTTATTTGGCGCAGGGTTTCCCTTAATATCCATACCAGACCTGAATTTGGGGGGACCCCGGCGCATTTTTTTTTTTTTTTATCAATGACTTTCAATCACTTTTCTCTGTACTGCCGGGAGCCAACAATTCATTACAGCCGCGAGTACTTTTAAATGACTTTTTTTCCTTCAGAAATTACATTTTGTGCAGGGACAGTTCTAAGCACGGGAAACAAGCGCTACTTTACAGGCATAGTAAACACACCCCCCACGTACGAAATTTAAAGGAATATTTCACTTTTATTGTTTCATTTTAAGCATTATTAAAATCACTGCTCCCGAAAAAACGGCATTGATACATGTCCCCTGGGGCAGGACCCGGGTCCCCAAACACTTTTTATGACAATAACTTGCATATAAGCCTTTAAAATTAGCACTTTAACGGTGTTCGGATGTTCGAACTAATTTATTGCCTGTTCGCATGTTCTGATGCGAACCGAACTGGGGGGTGTTTGGCTCATCCCTAGTGGAGAACAGAGAAGGTCCAAACCATAATTAATGGTCAGTGAAGAAGTACTTCCTTACATCGGTGGTCTGTGGAGATGTGCCCCTTTATATTGGCAGTCAGTTGAAAAGTGCCTCTTTACAATGGTGGTTAGTGGAGAACAGAGAAGGTCCAAACCATAATTAACGGTCAGTGAAGAAGTACTGCTATACATTGGTGGTCAGTGGAGATGTGTCCCTTTATATTGTCAGTCAGTTGAAAAGTGCCCTCTTACTTATGCTGTCAATTCTAGCCCCTGTGTGTGCCGGATTTGGTGCTCACCCTTGTTACTTGTTTTAAATGATTGCAAATTATTGAACCAGAAAAGTGCCCTCTTACGTTGGTCGTCAGTGAAAAAATGTCCATTTACATTGGTAATCAGTGTATTGTACCCTTACTTAGGTGGTCAAGGGAAAAGTGCTTCTTTAAATTGGTGTTTAGTGGAAAAGTGTTCTCTTACGATGACGGTAAATGGAAAAGTGCTCCCATACATTGGTGGTCATTGGAAAGTGACTCCTTACATTGGCAGTCAGTGTAGTGCCCCATACGTTGGTGATTTGTGAAGGAGTGTCCCCTACATTGGTGATTAGTGCAGTGCCCCTTACGTTGGTAGTCAGTGGAGTTTTCTTATATCAGTATTCAGTTGAGAAGTGCCCTCTCTCATTGGTGGTTAGTTTAGTACCCCTTTACAATGGTGATCAGTGTAGTGCCCTCTTCCTTCAATGCAGTGCTCTCTTAAATTGGTAGGCAGTGGAGAAAGGTCAAACTATTATTGATGGTCAGCAGAGAATAGCTCCCTCACAATCATGGTCAGTCATGTGCCCCTTTATATTGGCGGTCAGTTAAAAAGTGCCTCCTTACATTGGTGGTTAGTAAAGAAAGGAGAAGGTACAAACCATCATTTATGGTCAGTGAAGAAGTACTCCCTGACATCAGTGGTTGATTGAGCTGTGCCCCTTTTTATTGTCAGTCGGTTAAAACATGCCTCTTTACATTGGTGGTCAGTGTATTGTGCCCTTGCATATGTGGTCAGTGGAAACATTCTTCCCTAAATTGGTAGTCTGTGGAAAAATGTTCTCTTACATTGATAGTCAGTGGAAAAGTGCTCCCTTACATTGTTGGTTAGTGGAGAAATGTCCCCTTACATTGGTGGTCACTGTAGTGCCCTCTTACATTGGTGGTCAGTGGCAAATCCCACTTTATATTGGTAGTCAGTGGAGAGGTGCCCTTTTACATTGGGGATCAGTGGAAAAGTGTCCCTATACATTGGTGGTCAATGTAGTGCCCATTACATTAGTAGTCAGTGGAAAATGTCCCCTTACATTGGTGGTCAGTGAAGAAGTGTCCCCTTACATTTGTGGCCAGTGGATAAAAGTCTTGTTATATTGGTTACCAGTGGAGAAATGTTCTTTTTCCTTGGTGGTCAGTGGAGATGCATTCTTAATACTGGTGGTCAGTGCAGTCCCATTAGTGGGAGCAGGGTCCCTTTCTATGGTTGTCATTGGAAAGTATTTTCTATTATGGTATAGGGTTTACCCTAAAGAGACTTTGTCACTCTATAAACTAAATGTAAAAAAATATATTGCTTGCTAAAGGAGGCATACTGTATATGTCCTGCTTCCAGCACTGCTGATCTTTGCTGTCCTGAAGATATTTGGCTGCCAGAATTTTTTTTTGCATCTGACACACTTTGGAGAGTGCTGAATCCCTGGACCTCCTCTGTCTTCTACAGTTCTATCCGACAGCCCTTATATCTTTACAGGACATTCTAGAGGGGTGCTGGAACCATAATACGTATTGGGGGACCAGGCATCTGACTCTGATTGGAGAACTAGGGATCTACAATCATTGACAGGGATCATGAGCAGGGATGTGCAGTCAGGGGAGGCAGGTGAGGCAGAAATACAGAGCCTCACCTGCCATGAATATATAAAAAACAAAAACAAAAACAAAAAAGATCAAGCTGTGAGGGTTTGTAGCTCAGCGATCTGGGGTCACTGTTCTGTCTCAACTACAAAGCGATAAAGTTCATCTCCAGGTTTAAGTAGGCCTTACTCAAGCTGGTTTGATATTCATCCCTTGCATCGATACAGGCAGTTTAACTCAATGAATAAACTCACAGTTAGGACGACAGACGATGAATCCTTTCGAATGTTCCGTTTAATGATGGATATTCATAGGTAGAAAAACGTTGCAGTTGTAAGCCACATGTAAGATGTTTAGCATGGAAGATATACAGGAGTAATGACCAGAATCAGGAAGTGGAAGAGATATATAAAGAACTACGGTGAGAGAGAGAGTTCAGCTAGAAAGAAGGGGACAGATCTTAAAGACACAGAGCAAGAATAATCACATAGTGTAACACAACACTCCTCATCTGAAATCTTTAGATTTCATAACCTTAAACTAAAATATATATTTTCAAAAAGTCCAATACTGACGAATGTCCTGGAACCTGTAATGAAAAACATGCAACAAGCAAATAACAAACGTAAGTTCAACAGGATGAAGAACATAAAGTCACAGTATGATGTCTTCAAATAATTCCAAAGTTCTGAGTAGAACCTGTAGATGGCAGCAATGTACTCCCCGCCGTGCCAACAGCATGGCTAATCCTTGCACAAGTCACTCACCTGGCAAAAGGAGTATTAACTCTGTAATTGGTCGACTAAAGGTTCGTGTCGATCCTCCCTTGGTTACCTTGACTTCTACCTTCCGGACTTTGTTATCGTCGCTGGGCATAACTTTAGTAATAAGACCCATAGGCCACTCATTCCGACAAACTTCCTTGTCTTTTAGAAGGATGAGGTCTCCAACCTTAAGATTCGGCTTAGATGCTTGCCATTTGTTACGACCTTGAAGGTGATGAAGATACCTTTTCTTCCAGCGATGCCAGAACACATTGGCTAGATGCTGCACCTGCTTCCATCGATGCCTGTAATGGTGTGACCGCAGCTTCTGTTTTGTACTTACAGAAGTGTGGAGTGAGGTGTTCACAGTTCTTATTTTCTTATCATCTTCAGGGTTTACTGGCCCATAGGTGGTGTCAATAGGGAGTAAGTAAGAGTCCTCACACAGAAACCTTGGAGGTGACAGCCATAAGCTGTCCTGAAGAGCGGCAGGTGACACGGCTCTGGTCTCACAGTCAGCTGGGTTGAGTTCAGTGGGAACGTGATGCCATTGACTTGGTAGAGAGAATCTCTTGATACGTTCAACCCTGTTGCTGACTAGGGATGAGCTTCGAGTTCGAGTCAAACTCATGTTCGACTCGAACATTGCCTGTTCGCCCGTTCGCCGAACAGCGAACAAATTGGGGTGTTCGCGGCAAATTCGAAAAATCTATGGGAGAAATCTAAAGTGTTAATTATAAAGGCTAATATGCAAGTTATTGTCCTAAAAAGTGTTTGGGGACCGGGGTCCTGCCCCAGGGGACATGTATCAATGCAAAAAGAAGTTTTAAAAACGGCTGTTTTTTCGGGAGCAGTGATTTTAATAATGCTTAAAATGAAAAAATAAAAGTGAAATATTCCTTTAAATTTCGTACCTGGGGGGTGTGTATGATATGCATGTGAAGTGGCGCATGTTTCCCGTGCTTAGAACTGTCCCTGCACAAAATGTCATTTTTGAAAGAAAAAAATGCATTTAAAACTGACTCGCGGCTATTAATGAATTGTCGGCTCCCGGCAATACATACAAAAGTCATTGATAAAAAAAAAAAAAAAGCGTGGGGGTTCCCCAGAATTCAATTGCCAGGCCCTTCAGGTCTGGAATGGATATTAAGGGGAACCCCGCCGCAAATTAAAAAAAAAATTGACGTGGGGTTCCCCCAAATATCCATTCCAGGCCCTTCAGATCTGGCATGGATTTTAAGGGGAACTCCACCCCAAATTTAAAAAAAAAATGGCGTGGAGTCCCCCTAAAAATCCATACCAGACCCCTTATCCGAGCACGCAACCTGGCCGGCCGCAGGGAAAAAGGGGGGGACGAGAGAGCGCCCCCCCTCCCTCCTGAACCGTACCAAGCCACATGCCCTCAACATGGGGAGGATGTCCCCATGTTGATGGGGACAAGGGCCTCATCCCCACAACCCTTGCCCGGTGGTTGTGGGGGTCTGCGGGCGGGGGGCTTATCGGAATCTGGAAGACCCCTTTAACAAAGGGGACCCCCAGATCCCGGCCCCCCCCCTATGTGAATTGGTAAGGGGTACGTTGTACCCCTACCATTTCACGAAGAAAGCGTAAAAAAATGTTTAAAAAAAACACACAAACACCTTGAAAAAGTCCTTTATTAAAAAAAAAAACATTCCAGCGTAATGTAAATCTAAATGTATAGACCCCGCCCCTTCTAAAGTTCCCCATCAGGTCCGCTCCCTCGGTATGTCGGACCCGCCTACGTCATTGGCTTGAGCGGGGAACTTCCTTCACTGTGTAATTTAAATTTACATAGTGAAGGAAGTTCCCCGCTCAAGCCAATGACGTAGGCGGGTCTGACATACCGAGGGGGCGGACCTGATGGGGGACTGCTCTCACTTTGGTAATACATGTATAGACCCGCCCCTTCCCATGTTCCACATCTGGTCCGCTGAGCGGACCTGATGGGGAACTTTAGAAGGGGCGGGTCTATACATTTAAAATACTGAGAGGGAGTTCCCCATCAGGTCCGCTCAGGCACAACCAATAAAGGACAGCGCTGGACATCGGGATCGCCGCGGGACACTGGATTTCACCGCTGGAATGTTTTTTTTTTTTTTTTAATAAAGGACTTTTTCAAGGTGTTTGTGTGTTTTTTTAAACATTTTTTTACGCTTTCTTCGTGAAATGGTAGGGGTACAATTTACCCCTTACCAATTCACATAGGGGGGGCGCCGGGATCTGGGGGTCCCCTTTGTTAAAGGGGTCTTCCAGATTCCGATAAGCCCCCCGCCCGCAGACCCCCACAACCACCGGGAAAGGGTTGTGGGGATGAGGCCCTTGTCCCCATCAACATGGGGACATCCTCCCCATGTTGAGGGCATGTGGCCTGGTACGGTTCAGGAGGGAGGGGGGGCCGCTCTCTCATCCCCCCCTTTTCCCCTGCGGCCGGCCAGGTTGCGTGCTCGGATAAGGGGTCTGGTATGGATTTTTAGGGGGACTCCACGCCATTTTTTTTTAAAATTTGGGGTGGAGTTCCCCTTAAAATCCATGCCAGATCTGAAGGGCCTGGAATGGATATTTGGGGGAACTCCACGTCAATTTTTTTTTTAATTTGCGGCAGGGTTCCCCTTAATATCCATTCCAGACCTGAAGGGCCTGGTAATTGAATTCTGGGGAACACCCACGCTTTTTTTTTTTTTTTTATCAATGACTTTTGTATGTATTGCCGGGAGCCGACAATTCATTAATAGCCGCGAGTCAGTTTTAAATGCATTTTTTTCTTTCAAAAATGACATTTTTTGCAGGGACAGTTCTAAGCACGGGAAACATGCGCCACTTTACATGCATATCATACACACCCCCCAGGTACGAAATTTAAAGGAATATTTCACTTTTATTTTTTCATTTTAAGCATTATTAAAATCACTGCTCCCAAAAAAACGGCCGTTTTTAAAACTTCTTTTTGCATTGATACATGTCCCCTGGGGCAGGACCCGGGTCCCCAAACACTTTTTAGGACAATAACTTGCATATTAGCCTTTATAATTAACACTTTAGATTTCGAACGTTCGAGTCCATTGTATTTAATAGGGTTCTAAAGTTTACACGAACATTTTGTCTGTTCGCAGGTTCTGGTGCGAACCGAACAGGGGGGTGTTCGGCTCATCCCTGTTGCTGACGTACACATAAAATTGTTTTGTTTGGTTGTTTATGTAACCAAGTACTACCTTACTGTCTGTATAGAAGGTGAAAGAAACAATTCTAGTGTCCATTTCACTTCGTATGACCTCTGCAATTTCTACTGCTAGCACGGCTGCACAAAGTCTTGGTATGGTATGTGCAGGCTTGGGTGTGAGTTTTGCCTTGCCTAGGACAAAACTACAGTGTGATTCTCCATTCAGTTCAGAGGTCTTCAAATAGGCTACTGCAGCAATAGCTTCAACTGATGCATCAGAGAAAATATGAATCTCTCTCCGGTTAGCAGTTGAAGTGGATCCTGGAACATAGCAACGGGGAATCTGAAGTTTTTCTAGTGACTTCAAAGAATATCTCCACCTTTCCCACTTGTGTTGATTCTCACTAGACAAGGGAGTATCCCAGTCTATGTTCTCAGTAGACAACTGTCTTAGTAAAATCTTACCTTGAATGGTAACTGGAGCAAGGAAACCCAGTGGGTCATAGATGCTATTCACCACGGACAGGACTCCTCTCTTAGTGAAGGGTTTGTCACAAGTTGACACTTGGAAGGTGAATTTGTCTTGCTTGATGTTCCACAACAAACCCAGACTTCGCTGTAGAGGAGGCACATCTGTACCTAAGTCAAGGTTTTTTAGACTAGTGGCATAGTCCTCAGAGTGAAAGGCATTCATAAATTCCTGGCTGTTGGATATAATCTTGTGCAGTCTAAGGTTTGCTACAGACAGCATCTCCTTTGTTCTGGTGAGAAGATCAATTGCTTCTTTAGCAGTTGGAAAGGACTTAAGTGCGTCATCAACATAGAAGTTTCTTTCAACAAATTGACGGGCATCAGATCCATATTCAACTTCTCCAGTTTGAGCTGTTCTCCTTAGCCCATAAGTTGCCACTGCTGGGGAAGGACTGTTACCGAAGACATGTACCTTCATGCGATAATCTATAACTTCCTTGTTGAGGTCATTGTCCTTGTGCCATAGAAACCTGAGGTAGTTTCTGTTGTCTTCTCTGACGATGAAGCAGTGAAACATCTGTTGAATGTCGGCCATTACTGCTACAGGCTCTTGTCTGAAACGAATCAAGACTCCTATTAGACTGTTGTTCAAGTTGGGTCCAGAAAGGAGCATGTTGTTAAGAGAAACACCTTCGTGCTGAGCACTGGAATCAAAGACAACTCTGATTTGGTCTGGTTTGCGTGGGTGATACACGCCAAAGGATGGAAGGTACCAGCATTCTTCTCCCTCCTTTAGTGGGGGAGCAGGCTCTGCATGATCTCTGTCAAATACATTTTGCATAAAGTCCACAAAGTGCTTTTGCATCTCTGGTTTCCTGCTTAAGTTTCGCTTTAAGGAGGAGAATCTACTGATGGCCTGCTGTAAGTTGTTGGACAATCTCTCTCTTGGGGGACGAAAGGGTAGGGGTGCTACCCAGTTATTGGAGTCATCTTGAAAGAACTCATTGTCCATTACCTTGATGAATTCTTTGTCTTCCATTGAAGGAGCCAGTATGTCATCTTCATTGGTTGCATTAAACGCTGTAGAGCCGAAGTCGCCATCATGGCAGGAGAAAGGGCTTGTGTCACCTGAGATACCATGTTGCCATTTGTGGCTGGCTATCTTCTCTTTCATCCAGTAGTGATGTGGGCATGGCTCAAAGTAAGTGTTTCGGCCATTTGGCAGAACATTTGTCTTGAATGACAAAATGTTGGTAGGTCTTTTCATTTTGCCTATGCAGACATTGCCTATGATGACCCACCCTAGATCCGTGCGCTGGGCAAATGGGGCATCTGGGGGTCCACTGACTTGTCTGTGTACCTTGTGAACTCTTAGAATGTCTCTTCCTAACAGAAGAAGGATCTGAGCATCTTTGTCAAGCGGCAGTATCTCATTTGCTATTACCCTGAGGTGAGGGTGATGGAAAGCAGCAGCTGGAGTAGGGATTTATTCCCTGTTAGCAGGTATCTGATTGCACTCAACAAGTGTAGGTAAGGGTAATTGCAAGTTACCTTTGAGAGAAGATACCATGAGTCCATGAGCCCTTCTTCCAGAAACCTCTATAGTTCCACTACAGGTACTCAAGGTGTAAGGATGAGCTTCGCCTTTTATTTCAAATAGATTGAACAATTCCGATTTTGCAAGTGATCGATTGCTCTGATCGTCTAAGATAGCATATGCCTTTAGAGACTTTTCTGGTTGATCCTTGTGGTATATGTTCACCAAGCATATCTTAGCACAGGAGTTACCACAGTGGTCTTCTCCACAAACTTCTGTGCAGGATGAAGAAATGATGGTAGAATTAGGCACTTGGTCTGTATTCTCCCCGCCATGCATTAACCTGGGAGGAGCGTTGGCAGGTTGTGCAGAGCTGGGCTCAAGAGGATGGAGGGCTTGCACATGTTCTTCAGAGCCACACTCTATGCACTTAATGGACACATTACAGTCCCTTGCAAAATGTTCTGTAGAAGCACAGCACCTGAAACATACCCTAAATGTCTTTAAAAGCTCCTTGCGCTCTTCCAGAGGCTTTTTCCTAAAGCCGATACATTTATTGAGGGGGTGTGGCTTCTTGTGTATGGGACACTCTCTGTTAGGGTTTTCAATCTTCCTACTCTGTTTGTTCGTGGCCAGAACTGTGGTAGGAGTGGGAAGGATGTCAGTCTTTTTCACGGACACTGGGCCTCTATGGTTTCTGTAGTTGCCCTGAAGACTGGTACTCTTAGGAAAGGGTGAGAAGAGACTGTACTCACCATAGGAAAAACTTGGATCGTTCTTGGTCTCTGCAATTTCCCTGATGAATTCACAGAAGAAAGAGAATGGAGGGAAGGAAACCTTGTTCTCTCTTTTGTATGATGACCCTAGTGCAGTCCATTTCTCTTGCAAACCATACGGGAGTTTGGAGACAATTGGGTTTACCCCTCTTGGAGTGTCAAGGTAACTGAGTCCAGGTAGTTTTGGGTCTGTCTTGGCTAGCTGAAGCTCAAGGAGAAGGTCACTAAGTCTCTGGAACTCCTTGTTGTCCTTACCGGATATCTTTGGGAAAGTTTCCAGACGCATGAACAAAGCATTTTCTATAGCTTCTGGACTGCCATAACTTTGCTCTAGTCGCTCCCATGCAGCTGTGAGGCCTGCAGTAGGATTGTCCATGAAAACCGATCTTAATGGCTTAACACGTGCAGCAGATAGAGGACCAAGCCATTTGATCAGCAGATTCAATTCTTGATCAGCTGTAATGCCAATATTGCTGATTGTAGTTCTGAAGGCACATTTCCAACTTCTGTAGTTCTCAGGTTGGTCATCAAAACTTGTAAGACCAGTCTTTGTGAGCTCCCTGCGAAGCATGTACCTCACAAACTCTTCTGTTTCAGTTGTCTCCGCCTTTATGTGAGATGCTGTTGGCTGTATGGTGCTGATTGCGTTATCTTTGACATTGTTGTTAAAGGACACAGGGAAATATGGTGCAGCAGATGCATCCAGGTGAGTTGCTTGCTTGAAGTCAGTTGTTCCAATGGTACGTTGATTCAAGGCTGTACCAATGACTGGAGATTGATGACTTGCTTGAAGCTTGCGCTGATGCTCTGAGACGTATGAAGGCAGGCAAGGTAGGCAGGTAGGAAATGCAGTGGAGTGATTTTGAGTGCAGGAAGTTGCTGGAACCTCTTTAACTTGAAGCTGTGAAGGAGTCTCTATGTAGTCGGGAGCATTGGAGACAATGGAGTGTGCACTGCAGTGGCTTATGACATAGTCTTTAGTGCGTTTGTGGGGGTCTTCCATATCTGCTATGTTTAGGTTAATGCTGTCTTTCTCACTTGCACCTTCGTCTGCACTGATAGCTTGCTGTAGAACCCTTAGCTTTGCCATAGCTGCGTCATGTTTACACTGTTCATTTAAGGTTTCCATTGTTGCTCTTTGTCGTGCTGACTGCGCTTCCAACTCTGCCCTTTGAGCTTCCAACTCTGCTCTTTTTTCTGCATATGCCACCTGCACTTTGCTGGCTTCCACTTCAGCGCGGGCATTAATAAGTCGCTCACTGAGTGTTGAGTATCTTGAACTATGGGATCTTGACGAGTTTTTAGAACGTCTGGTGGAAACAGATCTGTGAGATGCAGTGTCCTGTAACAGCTTTATTTTTGCTTCTGCCTTTAATCTGGTTTGCTGGATAAAACTGTCTCTTTCAATATTAAGAATGTTGACACGCTTTAATTGTGTCATCGCACTTTCTGTATTCATGTTTTGCAATACATTAGTGAATTTGCTGCTGGTAAGCTGATAAAGCTCATATGAGGCAGAAAGTTGTTTAATGGCGCCCTCTAGTGTCAGTAGTTCACGTTCAACAGACACTGTATTGGCTTCAGCAAGGATTTTCTCCCAGACTAATTCCAAGCTATTTGACAATTCAGTCCTTGAAGCTTCATAATTCTCCATTACTTTCCAAGTGGGTTTAACTGAGCGTTTGGGTAACTCAGTTTCTTCAGGAACTTGTGGGGAGGTAGATGTGAGTTCACATGCAGAAGCTTGGTCACTCATGATAGCAGACTGACTGTGAAAGCAGGCAGGATCTGTGTGCTGAAATATGACACTGTGCAGATTGTCTCAGGCTATAAGGCTGCCATGTGCTGCTCTGTCCCTTCTGTCTTGCTATGAGGGCAGTAAATCTTGTCTGTTTCAGTACTGACATGCAGAAATCTTGTAATTAGGCTGTGAAACTCCGTTTTTCTACTGTTCTGTCTCAACTACAAAGCGATAAAGTTCATCTCCAGGTTTAAGTAGGCCTTACTCAAGCTGGTTTGATATTCATCCCTTGCATCGATACAGGCAGTTTAACTCAATGAATAAACTCACAGTTAGGACGACAGACGATGAATCCTTTCGAATGTTCCGTTTAATGATGGATATTCATAGGTAGAAAAACGTTGCAGTTGTAAGCCACATGTAAGATGTTTAGCATGGAAGATATACAGGAGTAATGACCAGAATCAGGAAGTGGAGGAGATATATAAAGAACTACGGTGAGAGAGAGAGTTCAGCTAGAAAGAAGGGGACAGATCTTAAAGACACAGAGCAAGAATAATCACATAGTGTAACACAACAGTCACAGAGACCCCAAATTTGGGGGGTAGGTAGCTGAAGTCCTACTCCACCACTGGCCAAAATGGTTCCGGAGATACGGGGCTCCTTGCACAGCCTGTCAGAAGCTACATACAGAGCGGCCAGTTTAAATACAAGCTGGCACATGCTGTTTGCAGCAGACTGAGAGGATGAGCTCACAGCGACTTCTTGTCAGAGGCACTGAGCTCAATGGACAACTTGGAGGCTTGGACCAATGGTAAGTACCATTGCTCCAAGCTGTCCAATAAAAATGCTGCAGTGGAGGCACGCCTCTCACTCCAGTGTCATAAAATAGGACATGTGTCTAAAAGACACAGGCTCCTTTCCAGCTCAGCCCTCTTAACTACAAGGAAAAAACATGGGCCTTATGTGTATAAGGTTTACCCATAATCCCATGTTTTTCTCACACAGTTAAGAGGGAGGATCTGCTGCTGCTGAAAAGGTACTTTTTTAATCAAGCTTAATAATATATTATTATGCTATATGTTATAACATAATCATTTTCTATTTATCTATTTACTGTGAAATATACTGGTTTGAAGTTATAACTTCAAACTTCAGTAATTTGTCCGTTAAGTCATCTGTTTGAGTACAATTTTTGAAAATATAGTAAATTACCATAACAACAATATATAATAATTATTTGTATATTACTTACTTATAGTAAATAACCACTTGCCACCCAGGCCAATTCTGACACCGCTCTCCTACATGAAAAAATCATAATTTTTTTGCTAGAAAATTACTCAGAACCCCCAAACATTATATATATATTTTTTTTAGCAGACATATTATGGAATAAAATGGTGGTCATTGCAACTTTTTATGTTACACGGTATTTGCGCAGCAACCTTTCAAGCACGTTTTTTTTTTTAGATAAAAACTGTTTCATTAGTAAAAAAAAAAACACTAAAGTTACCGGTAGGCCAATCTTTTTGTATATTGTGATGAAAGATGATGTTACGCCAAGTAAATTGATACCTAACATGTCACACTTTAAAATTGCGCACACTTGTGGAATGGCGCCAAACTTCAGTACTTAAAAATCTCCATCGGCGGCGCTTTATTTTTTATTTTTTTTATATGTTACATGTTTAGAGTTACAGAGGAGGTCTAGTACTAGAATTATTTCTCTCGCTCTAACGATCGCAGCGTATGTAACCTGTGTGTATCTGGCTCTGATACTAGCCACTGCCTCACCAGCCACTCACCTCACCAGCCACTTACCTCACCGCACGTCTCTGATCATGAGTCTATAGGTCTGACTCCGTTGGGGGTGTGCTGAACACAGAGACCATTGCTTCCACACTAAGATCAAGGGTCCTTCTCTAGAGCATTCTGGAAGGGTTTCTCAGTCCCTAGGCTGTGTCTCTTAACTGTAAAGCCTCGTACACACGACCGGTTTTCTCGGCAAGAAAACAGTTGGGAGAGCTTTTTGCAGAGAAAACCGTTTGTGTGTATGGTTTCTCGACAGGAAAACTGCCGGGAATCTCGACGAGAAAAATAGAGAACCTGCTCTCTATTTTTCCCGTCGTGATTCTCAGCAGAGTGTTTCCTGCCGAGAAATCCGGTCGTCTGTATGCTTACCTGTCCGAGGTAAACCCGCGCATGCTCGAAAAGACTTTGACACATGCGCGGTAGCATACAAGGTTAGTGTGGGGTGTAGCAAGATGGCGGCAACAGCATCGAATGTGACGAGCTCTGGCTCATCGTAGTCGATGATGTCACCGCGTTCTTGCCATTCAAAAGAACAGCGTTTTTTTGGAGTGCCCGTCTGTACACAGGGCTTGGCAAGACAAGCTTGCCAGGAATCCCGTCGAGATAACCAACGTTTTTTTTTTCCGATGGGATTCCCGCCCGTGTGTACAGGGCTTAAAACTTTAAACCCCTTTAGTTTTTTATACCTAGAATGTATTAAGTTGATTTAAACTGAAAGTCCAGTTAGGTTTTAAGGAAAGATTTTGCCCTGTAAGTAAGGCTTAAAAAGGCAGCAAATTTTTCATATAAGGGAACATTACATTTCTTCCTGTTTCCAGATTTTGTTTACAGAAGCCTTGTGTTTAGAGTAGACCATGATGTCAGGCTTGCGGTATAATCATTAAATCCAGGATACAAGGCTGGCTGGTGGCCAGTCTAGCCCCAAGAGACTAAAGTGAGTCAAACTATTATCTGACACTCACCTAACATCAATAACAGCTGTTCAGCTATCGGACTGACATTGGTAAAATGCTGTTATGTTAAGTTGGAGCATCTGTTGTAAATTTCTTTGTTTTTCTGTAATATATCTTAGTACTGGGCTCATACATATGGGTGCTTCACGTCATGCATCTGTGTGATGTTTTATAGTTCTCAACTGTTCCTATTCAACTGTCCCTCTTGGCAACCAAATCCCACTCTTCCTCTTTCCTCCTTAGATGTCCTTCTTTTTGGCCTGATGTGTAGATCTCTATGGAAATTTACTATTTAAAGCCCATCTCTGGGGAAAACTTAAACTCTCAGCCACATCCATCTTCCACTCCATCTCTCACCCCGTTTTTTTTCGTACTTATCTTCTTAGGCCCCTTTCACACTGGGGCGTTTTTCATGCGGTTTAGCGCTAATATTAGCGCTATTATACCGCATGAAAAATGTGTGCCTGTAGCCTTCAATGTGAAAGCCCGAAGGCTTTCACACTGAAGCGGTGCGCTAGCAGGTCCGCTCCAAAAGTCCTGCTAGCCGCTTCTTTACAGCGGTAAAGGAGCGGTGTGTTCACTGCTCCTTTTCCGCGGCTGCCCATTGAAATCAATGGGACACCGCGGTAATACCGCCCGCAAACCGCGGCAATAGCCGCGGTTTGCGGGTGGTATTAACCCTTTTTCGGCCGCTAGCGGGGGTTAAATTAACCCCCCTAGCGGCCGCATACCGCGGTAAGAATGACGGTATAGCAGCGCTGAAAATCGCGCTGCTATACCGCCACCGCACCTGCCCGCCCCAGTGTGAAAGGGGCCTTAAGGCCCCTTTCACACTGGGGCGTTTTTCAGGCGCTTTAGCGTTAAAAAAAGCGCCTGTAAAGTGCCTGAAAGAAGCTGCATTTGCAATCCCAATATGAAAGCCCGAGTGCTTTCACACTAAAGCGCCTGAAAAACACCCCAGTGTGAAAGGGGTCTTAGCGTTAAAAAAAGCGCCTGTAAAGCGACTGAAAGAAGCCTCACCTGCAATCCCAATGTGAAAGCCCGAGTGCTTTCACACTGAGGCGCTGCGCTGGCAGGGCGTCAAAAAAAGTCCTGCAAGCAGCTTCTTTGCAGCGCTTTAGGGAGCGTTGAATACACCGCTCCTAAAGCGCCCCTTCCCATTAAGTCGCTTTTTTAACGCCAAAGCGCTGGCAGTGTGAAAGGGCTCTGAAAGCACTCGGGCTTTCACATTGGGATTGCAGATGAGGCTTCTTTAAGGCGCTTTACATGCACTTTTTTTAACGCCAAAGCACCTGAAAAACGCACCAGTGTGAAAGGAGTCCCAGAGGACCCCCCGATACTGTATAGCTAACTGGAAGTTAATTTGCCCCCCTGTCATGGGGGATCCCAGTCTTTGTCATGAGCTGCCAAATACAGGCCAATAGGTCTCAAATAAGGCCCCTTTCATACTGAGGCGTATTTCAGGCGTTTTAGCGCTAAAAATAGCGCATAAATAAAGCCTGAAATAATCCTGCCCCAGCATTCTCAATGTGAAAGCCCGAGGGCTTTCACAATGAGGCGATGCGCTGGCGGGAGGAAAAAAAATCTCCTGCAAGCCGCATCTTTGGAGCGGTGAAGGAGCGGTGTGTATACCACTCCTTTACCGCTCCTTCCCATTGAAATCAATGGGACACCGCGGCTATAGCAGCGGTTTGCGGGCAGTATTAACCCTTTTTTGTCTGCTAGCGGGGGTTAAAACTGCACCGGTAGCGGCCAAATATTGCGGTAAAAATTACGGTATAGCGGCGCCAGCACACCTGCCCGCCCCACTGTGAAAGGGGCCTAAATGTAACATTTTGATGACCTGTGAAACTCAGCATTCAATGCCCCTCTACCACAATATTTTCAGCAAATAGTGTCTAAAATGATGCAGACGGTGATGTGGACACCCAATGCAGGACCAAACCTCCAGTGCACAGAAGGAGAGAGAAGACTCAGGACAAAAATGTCATGTGACCAGTGGTGGAACTACCGCCATAGCGACACACGCGGCCGCTATGGGGCCCGCAACCGAGAGGGGCCCGTGGGGAGGAGGAGGAGGAATGCATACTCCTGGCGGCGCACGGTCCCCCAGCCAGGGGAAGTGAGGAGAGGAAGAGCCAGCGGGTGCCCTGTAATTGGCTGAACGGGCCATGTGTGGGGCGGGCCGAGCGGCAGACATGGGGTTCTGTGAATGGCCCTGCGGAGCTGGTGCTGGTCATGTGTGGAGGCGGGGGCGGGGCTGGGCTGTGGATTTGATAATCGCGCCTGCTTGCTCCCGTAGACGGAGTCCTGCTTCACAATGTGTTTATCCTGAGGTCTCATCTGCTCTGTCAGCTTACCCCCATCCTCTGTGTCACCCCCCCGATCCTCTGTCACCCCCCTCCTCCTCTGTGTCACCCCCCTCCTCCTTTGTGTCCCCCCATCCTCTGTGTACCCCACCTCCTCCTCTGTGTCACCCCCCCCATCCTCTGTCACCCCCCTATCCTCCTCTGTGTCACCCCCCATCCTCTGTCACCCCCCCTCCTCCTCTGTGTCACCCCCCATCTCCTCTGTGTCACCCCCCCATCCTCTGTCACCCCCTATC
Source organism: Rana muscosa (assembly GCA_029206835.1). NCBI lineage: Eukaryota > Metazoa > Chordata > Amphibia > Anura > Ranidae > Rana > Rana muscosa. The sequence continues at coordinate 1,045,643,964 of CM055117.1, forward strand.
CTCCTCTGTGTCACCCCCCATCCTCTGTCACCCCCTATCCTCCTCTGTGTCACCCCCCATCCTCTGTCACCCCCCTCCTCCTCTATGTCCCCCCCATCCTCTGTCACCCCCCCTTCTCCTCTGTGTCACCCCCCCATCCTCTGTCACCCCCCTCCTCCTCTGTGTCACCCCCCATCCTCTGTCACCCCCCCTCCTCCTCTGTGTCACCCCCCCATCCTCTGTCACCCCCTATCCTCCTCTGTGTCACCCCCCATCCTCTGTCACCCCCCTCCTCCTCTATGTCCCCCCCATCCTCTGTCACCCCCCCCTTCTCCTCTGTGTCACCCCCCCCCATCCTCTGTCACCCCCCCTCCTCCTCTGTGTCACCCCCCATCCTCTGTCACCCCCCCTCCTCCTCTGTGTCACCCCCCCATCCTCTGTCACCCCCTATCCTCCTCTGTGTCACCCCCATCCTCTGTCACCCCCCCTTCTCCTCTGTGTCACCCCCCATCCTCTGTCACCCCCTCCTCCTCTGTGTCACCCCCCCATCCTCTGTGTCACCCCCCCATCCTCTGTGTCACCCCCCCATCCTCTGTGTCACCCCATCCTCTGTCACCCCCCTCCTCCTCTGTGTCACCCCATCCTCTGTCACCCCCCTCCTCCTCTGTGTCACCCCCCATCCTCTGTCACCCCCCCTCCTCCTCTGTGTCACCCCCCCTCCTCCTCTGTGTCACCCCCCTCCTCCTCTGTGTCACCCCCCCATCCTCTGTCACCCCCCTCCTCCTGTGTGTCACCCCCCATCCTCTGTCACCCCCCCATCCTCTGTGTCACCCCCCATCCTCTGTCACCCCCCTCCTCCTCTGTGTCACCCCCTCCTCCTCTGTGTCCCCCCATCCTCTGTCACCCCCCCTCCTCCTCTGTCACCCCCCATCCTCTGTCACCCCCCTCCTCCTCTGTGTCACCCCCCCATCCTCTGTCACCCCCCCTCCTCCTCTGTGTCACCCCCCATCCTCTGTCACCCCCCTCCTCCTCTGTGTCCCCCCCATCCTCTGTCACCCCCCCCCCCCATCCTCTGTCACCCCACTCCTCCTCTGTCACCCCCCTCCTCCTCTGTGTCACCCCCCATCCTCTGTCACCCCCCCCATCCTCTGTGTCACCCCCCATCCTCTGTCACCCCCCCTCCTCCTCTGTGTCCCCCCATCATCTGTCACCCCCCTCCTCCTCTGTGTCACCCCCACTCCTCCTCTGTGTCACCCCCCCTCCTCTGTGTCACCCCCCCTCCTCTGTGTCACCCCCATCCTCTGTGTCCCCCCCCCATCCTCTGTGTCCCCCCCCATCCTCTGTGTCCCCCCCCATCCTCTGTCACCCCCCTCCTCCTCTGTGTCACCCCCCATCCTCTGTCACCCCCCCTCCTCCTCTGTGTCACCCCCCCATCCTCTGTCACCCCCCCCTCCTCCTCTGTGTGTCACCCCCCATCCTCTGTCACCCCCCCCTCCTCCAATGTGTCACCCCCATCCTCTGTGTCACCCCCCATCCTCTGTGTCACCCCCCATCCTCTGTGTCACCCCCCATCCTCTGTCACCCTCCCCCATCCTCTGTGTCACCCCCCCTCCTCCTCTTTGTCACCCCCCCTCCTCCTCTGTGTCACCCCCCTCCTCCTCTGTGTCACCCCCCATCCTCTGTCACCCCCCCTCCTCCTCTGTGTCACCCCCTCCTCCTCTGTGTCCCCCCATCCTCTGTCACCCCCCCTCCTCCTCTGTGTCACCCCCCCTCCTCCTCTGTGTCACCCCCCCTCCTCCTCTGTGTCATCCCCCTCCTCCTCTGTGTCACCCCCCCCTCCTCCTCTGTGTCACCCCCATCCTCTGTCACCCCCCTCCTCCTCTGTGTCACCCCCCCTCCTCCTCTGTGTCACCCCCCCTCCTCCTCTGTGTCACCCCCCATCCTCTGTCACCCCCCCTCCTCCTCTGTGTCACCCCCCCCCATCCTCTGTCACCCCCCATCCTCTGTCACCCCCCTCCTTCTCTGTCACCCCCCCATCCTCTGTGTCACCCCCCCCATCCTCTGTGCCACCCCACATCCTCTGTGTCACCCCCCCATCCTCCTCTGTGTCCCCCCATCCTCTGTCACCCCCCCCTCCTCCTCTGTGTCACCCCCCATCCTCTGTCACCCCCCTCCTCCTCTGTGTCACCCCCCCATCCTCTGTCACCCCCCTCCTCCTCTGTGTCACCCCCCATCCTCTGTGTCACCCCCCCATCCTCTGTCACCCCCCCTCCTCCTCTGTGTCACCCCCCCCTCCTCCTCTGTGTCACCCCCCCCTCCTCCTCTGTGTCACCCCCCATCCTCTGTGTCACTCCCCCCCCATCCTCTGTGTCACCCCCCATCCTCTGTGTCACCCTCCCCCATCCTCTGTGTCACCCTCCCCCATCCTCTGTGTCACCCTCCCCCATCCTCTGTGTCACCCTCCCCCATCCTCTGTGTCACCCTCCCCCATCCTCTGTGTCACCCCCCCTCCTCCTCTGTGTCACCCCCCCATCCTCTGTCACCCCCTCCTCCTGCGTGTCACCCCCCATCCTCTGTCACCCCCCCCTCCTCCTCTGTGTCACCCCCTCCTCCTCTGTGTCCCCCCATCCTCTGTCACCCCCCCCTCCTCCTCTGTCACCCCCCATCCTCTGTCACCCCCCTCCTCCTCTGTGTCACCCCCCCATCCTCTGTCACCCCCCTCCTCCTCTGTGTCACCCCCCATCCTCTGTCACCCCCCTCCTCCTCTGTGTCCCCCCCATCCTCTGTCACCCCCCTCCTCCTCTGTGTCACCCCCCATCCTCTGTCACCCCCCCTCCTCCTCTGTGTCACCCCCCATCCTCTGTCACCCCCCCCCATCCTCTGTGTCACCCCCCATCCTCTGTCACCCCCCCCCTCCTCCTCTGTGTCCCCCCATCCTCTGTCACCCCCCTCCTCCTCTGTGTCACCCCCACTCCTCCTCTGTGTCACCCCCCCTCCTCTGTGTCACCCCCCCTCCTCTGTGTCACCCCCATCCTCTGTGTCACCCCCCATCCTCTGTGTCCCCCCCATCCTCTGTCACCCCCCTCCTCCTCTGTGTCACCCCCCATCCTCTGTCACCCCCCCTCCTCCTCTGTGTCACCCCCCCATCCTCTGTCACCCCCCCTCCTCCTCTGTGTGTCACCCCCCATCCTCTGTCACCCCCATCCTCTGTGTCACCCCCCATCCTCTGTGTCACCCCCCATCCTCTGTGTCACCCCCCATCCTCTGTGTCACCCCCCATCCTCTGTCACCCTCCCCCATCCTCTGTGTCACCCCCCCCCCCTCCTCTTTGTCACCCCCCCTCCTCCTCTGTGTCACCCCCCATCCTCTGTCACCCCCCCTCCTCCTCTGTCACCCCCCCTCCTCCTCTGTGTCCCCCCATCCTCCTCTGTGTCCCCCCATCCTCTGTCACCCCCCCTCCTCCTCTGTGTCACCCCCCCTCCTCCTCTGTGTCATCCCCCTCCTCCTCTGTGTCACCCCCCCTCCTCCTCTGTGTCACCCCCATCCTCTGTCACCCCCCTCCTCCTCTGTGTCACCCCCCCCTCCTCCTCTGTGTCACCCCCCCCTCCTCCTCTGTGTCACCCCCCCTCCTCCTCTGTGTCACCCCCCTCCTCCTCTGTGTCACCCCCCATCCTCTGTCACCCCCCCTCCTCCTCTGTGTCACCCCCCCCCATCCTCTGTCACCCCCCATCCTCTGTCACCCCCCTCCTTCTCTGTCACCCCCCCATCCTCTGTGTCACCCCCCCCGTCCTCTGTGTCACCCCACATCCTCTGTGTCACCCCCCCATCCTCCTCTGTGTCCCCCCATCCTCTGTCACCCCCCCTCCTCCTCTGTGTCACCCCCCATCCTCTGTCACCCCCCTCCTCCTCTGTGTCACCCCCCCCATCCTCTGTCACCCCCCCTCCTCCTCTGTGTCACCCCCCCATCCTCTGTCACCCCCCCCCCTCCTCCTCTGTGTCACCCCCCATCCTCTGTGTCACCCCCCCATCCTCTGTGTCACTCCCCCCCCATCCTCTGTGTCACCCTCCCCCATCCTCTGTGTCACCCTCCCCCATCCTCTGTGTCACCCTCCCCCATCCTCTGTGTCACCCCCTCCTCCTCTGTGTCACACCCCCTCCTCCTCTGTGTCACACCCCCTCCTCCTCTGTGTCACCCCCCTCCTCCTCTGTGTCACCCCCCTCCTCCTCTGTGTCACCCCCCTATCCTCTGTGTCACCCCCCCCTCCTCTGTGTCACCCCCCCTCCTCTGTGTAAGCCCCCCTTTCCCTCTGTCTCTCTCTCTCACTCTCTTTCTCTCAGCCTCTCGCTCACCCCCTCTCTCGCACCCACCACTCTTTCTCTAATCCCCCCTCTCTCACCCCCACTCTCTCATCCCCACCTCGCTCACCCAACCCCCACTCTCTCTCATCCCCACCCCTCTCACCCCCACCATCTCACCCACCCTCTCTCTCTCTCACCCCCTCACCGCCGCCTCTCTCTCCTGCCTCCTCCCCCTTTCTTTCACCCCCTCACCTCCTCCTCTCTCACCCCCCCCCTCACCGCCGCCTCTCTCTCACCTCCTCCTCTTACCTTCCCCTTTCTCACCTCCCTCCCCCCACCTCTTTTCCTCCTCAGGGGGTGGGGGCCCAATGAGGATGGCTGTATGGGGCCCCAATAATTGCAAACAGCAGCCCTTTGAGTGAGCGCATGTCCCGGATCCTGTGTCTTGCCGACACTTCTCCCCAAGGCTCCCCACCAATGGAAGGAAGGAAAACAGCACTACAGTAGAGGAGCTCCACCCCCAAACTCCAGCTCCCGCACTTCCTGGCTTTAAGCGGCTCTTGGTAAGGCAGTCTAATGGGGGTCTGATCTAATCGAGGGGGGACCGATATAAGGGAGGGGAGTCTGTGGGGAGGGAGGTGGACAGTGTCAGTAGGGCAGTAGGGCAGTGGATGGTACCAGTAGTTACCATCCACGCTAACCGTGACACATTATTGCTCTCTTCCAGGTCTTTAAAATCCTTTAGTGTATACCACAAAAAATTTGCCATGCGCCGCTTAAGTGTTCGGGTTTGGCTTGAGGAAAAGGTGGCAACCCTACCTGCGTTCCCGGGGCTCACCATCACATAGCCCTACCTCTTGGCCCGGCGCCTTTGATAGACAGAACGCCGGTCCAATGCGGGACATGTGACGTCATCAAAGGCGCCGGGCCAAGAGGTGGGGCTATGTGACGGTGAGCCCCGGGAACGCAGGACATTAAAATGAAAGCTATTACAGCTCTCTGCTTGTACGCACAGCGCGCCTCTTCCTCTCCTCACTTCCCCTGGCTGGGGGACCGTGTGGGCGGTGCTCGCCCCCCACTCTGAGGCAGCCCCATGCTCGCCAATAGCCATTTGAGGGCTGCAGTATGCATTCCCCATCCTCCCCGGTAGTTCCGCCACTGGCTCGCCTCTTCCACTGCACAGGTGAGGCTACATTGTGCACGGGTCATGCTGCATTGTGCACGGGTGAGGCTGCATTGGGCACGGGTGAGGCTGCATTGGGCACGGGTGAGGCTGCATTGGGCACGGGTGAGGCTGCATTGGGCACGGGTGAGGCTGCATTGGGCACAGGTGAGGCTGCATTGGGCACGGGTCATGCTGCATTGGGCACGGGTCATGCTGCATTGGGCACGGGTCATGCTGCATTGGGCACGGGTCATGCTGCATTGGGCACGGGTCACGCTGCATTGGGCACGGGTCACGCTGCATTGGGCACGGGTCACGCTGCATTGGGCACGGGTCACGCTGCATTGGGCACAGGTGAGGCTGCATTGGGCATGGGTCACGCTATATTGGGCACGGGTGAGGCTGCATTGGGCACGGGTGAGGCTGCATTGGGCACAGGTGAGGCTGTATTAGGCATGGGCAGGCTACGCTGCGTTGGGCACAGGCCACACTGCATTGGGCACAGGTGAGGCTGCATTGGGCACAGGCCACGCTGCATTGGGCACAGGCCACACTGCATTGGGCACAGGTGACGCTGCATTGGGCACTGGACACGCTGCATTGGGCACAGGCCACACTGCATTGGGCACAGGTGAGGCAGTATTGGGCATGGGCAGACCACGCTGCATTGGGCACAGGTGAGGATTATTGAAGCGCTAACACCAGGTGTTTGGAGTATCTTTATCTGTTGATTAAACTTTCTGGAATACATATATTGCTATTGTGGTGTAGGATCTGGGTTCTTTCTTTCTTTCTTTCACACCCTTTAAACCACGACCACTATTTAATTTAAGTCCGACATTTTTTTGTGGGGGGGGGGCCCATACAACATTTTGCTATGGGGCCCTGTGATGTCTAGTTACGCCCCTGCATGTGACCATGGATTTAGGTGTATAAAGAAGAAATTAGGTAGGGTTTTTAGTTCTCTCTGCTAGTGATTAATCTGTGAGAGGGCACCCAGGAGAGCAGCTTTATAAGTAAACTCAAGAGCAAAAATGCAATATATTGCAGATTACCAGTCCTTACATGTGGTAGCTACATTTGTTTTCTTTTTTTTTTTGCAAGCTAATTACATTTTTTAGCAAGTATAAGAAAATACCTGTTAATCTTGCTGGGAATGCAGTGTCCTCATCACTTCATGTGGGATGAACTGGAAGAAATAATTAGTTTATTTAAGTTATTTAAAGAGTCAGGCTGGGTTCACACCATTGCGAATTGGAATTCGGAGCCAGTTCACATATCTCTGCAGCAGGTCCGGTGCATTTTGCACCGATTATTTCTTATGGGAACGCTTACCATGCATGTGTCATGTTTACCTCTTATGTTGCATGTTATAGCCCACTGAGCCTCCCTCTCTTTCTCCATCTTTTATGTAATTGTTTTGCCTCAATAAAATTGTTTGTGGGGGAAAAAAAAAAATTGTCTGGATTTACACTTTAAGATGTTTTGGAGTGGGATGATCAACTTTAAAAATTTTAATCACATGATGTTTCAGGACCAGCAAATTGCACAAGTAAATGCTCAACTGTGAACTGTTAACCGTGCATTGCATGTACAGTGCATGCATATGATATTACAGTAATCATACTTTAGAAGTGCAAACCCTCAATTCATCCTATTGCCCTAAACCTCAAGAACTGACTTTCGGCCCACCTATTTCCTGTGCCGCCTAAAAACTATAATTAGATCAGTAAAATGCCCACCTGTCATTCTGAATGGATGTGAGTGCTGGCCAGGGAATGTTTTTTTCAGGCAGAGGCAACCAATCAGTACCTCCACTCAAACAGAACCCTTTGTTGGCCATGGTGGAGAGACAGCAATGGCGGGAAGCCAATTGACTAGTAGTTCTATGAGAGAAGACACCTTGGGTGCTATAAGCTGGGGATGGTATGAATATGAATAAGATACCTCTACCAATCAAACATAGGGGTTAGCTATTCATTAAAACAGAAAACCCTATTTTATGTAATTTTTATGCTTGGTGTGAAGAAAAATAAATTTCAGACCTGAAAACTAAGAATTGAGAACTCAAAGAATAAGCGGACTTTGTGGGCACATAATGAGAGGAATACTTGGTTAAAAAGTTAAATATTTTATTACAAAGAGATTATAATAGATTGTAACTATCTAATAGAAAACAGATTTGATCCAACCACGCCTTCACACTTGCTTGTCGACACGTTTCGCTAAATGGTAGCTTCCTCAGGACAATACTGGGTAGGTGCTGATATGGTTAAAAACAAGACAAAAAAAATGTATATAAGCATTCTATTAAGTGAACATCTGTATATGCACAAAAGTAGTCGGTTCAACATTATCAGGGAGACATATGGACATACAGAAACATACACAAAAAACACATATACAAAAACAACATATATGCTTGCCTGATGGGCCTGTATCCAGGTCTATAGGGATACCACACAGGACTAAAAAGACAAGCACAACGATCCTTAAATCTGTTATATGTGTATATCTGGTAAGTATCTACACAGAGGTATAATTTGACTGTTACATAAAAGTTGGTGGGTAAACTGGTTGTATGCTGTTACACGGGGGAACCCTGTCACCAGTATACCTAAAAAACAAATGACTATATAAGCAAAAAAAGCCCATGTATATCCATCAGGTCCCCATCAGTCATGCCCATAACAAGACAATTCTTACCTTATATGCACTAAACCTAAGGCCAACAAAGTAATGTAGTAAGGATCCAAACCCAAAACAGGAGGAATATAGTGTCTTAGGGTATCAGATAAGCAGTCAGGGAAAGGGGCACCTAAAAGTATATGCAGTATTACCTATAAATAGAAACACGCCCACCTACCACCTATGACGGCCATAACTACCTGGTAGGTGGGCGTGTTTCTTCCAGTAGCTGTTTTACCACGGTCTACAACATATAATATACTTTAGCTGACCACCTACTTGTTTATGGTCTCTTTGTATTTTATTTGCACCTTCTCTTCTCAGATCTCGCCTAACCTTTATGAGTTGGTGAACTCCGTGCACCCCTAGGGGTATATTGATTCAGTACCTGAAGGTTGAGATATTACCTCCTATGGTATGCTCTGTTTAGAATACTATTCTCTGCTTTATAAACTTAATGAACTATAGGTAATACTGCATATACTTTTAGGTGCCCCTTTCCCTGACTGCTGATCTGATACCGTATGATACTAAAGTATATAAGGTCTTAGGTCTAGTGTATATAAGGTAAGAATTGTCTTGTTATGGGCATAACTGATGGGGACCTGATTTATATACAATGGCTTTTTTTGCTTATATAGTAATTAGCTTTTTATAGGTATACTGGTGACAGGGTTCTCCCGTGTACCCGTGTAGCGGCATACAACCAGTTTACCCACCAACTTATATGTAACGGCCAAATTATACCTCTGTGTATATATACCAGAGATACACATATAACAGATTTAAGGATCGTTGTGCTTGTCTTTTTAGTCCTGTGTGGTATCCCTATAGACCTGGATACAGGCCCATCAGGCAAGCATATATGTTGTTTTTGTATATGTGTTTTTTTATGTTTCTGTATGTCCATATGTCTCCCTGAAAATGTTGAACTGACTACTTTTGTGCACATATAGATGTTCACCTTAATGGAATACTTCTGAAAAAAAAAATGTTGTCTTGTTTTTAACCATATCAGCACCTACCCAATATTGTCCTGAGGAAGCTACCATTTAGCGAAACACGTAGACGAGCAAGTGTGAAGGCGTGTTTGGATCAAACCTGTTTTCTATTAGATAGTTACAATCTATGAGTATTAACCTTTATACGTAAGATCCAACATTTGTACTTCCTTTATTGGGTATTTGTTGACCGTCCCCATATAGGGTGTTGCTTGTGTGTTTTTATATGTTTTTTTTAAATCTCTTTGTAATAAAATATATAACTTTTTAACCAAGGTTTCCTCTCATTATGTGCCCACAAAGTCTGCTTATTCTTTGAGTTTTCTCAATCCTTAGTTATATATTTGGATGTTGGCAAATGTCTCTACATTTCAGACCTGGTTGTGAAATTTCTGTGTTCACATACAGTGAAATCTTTAAACTTCATGGTGTACCAAATAATGCTTGACATCTGACTGAATTATGACTGCCTTATTCCCTATGAAAGTGTCACTACATCTGGTCAAGATTAGTCATACGTTAATCCCAAAAATAAAATAGCGCTGTAGCATGAAACATTATTTTGACAGGGTAGCCGAATGCCATCTTCTGAAATAATTTTTTAAAATATTTCAATGTAATATTTGTTGTAACAGATGAAAAATAAAAAACACAGTGCTAGTGAATACAAGAGTTTATACAGGGGCATGTATTTTATGGTAAATGATGCCTATGGCAGGAACAAGAACTTGTTTCTCTGTCCAAACACCCCAGTTTCAGTACACCTAGAAATACACATACACGCTAGTGATGCTGGGCCTGCAAGGTTGGTGCAGAATAAAGAATGTACAGCACGTGGACAGAATGCGACAGTGTGGAATATAACACGTACATCATGGTGTATAAAATGAGGTGATGTGGAATAGGCAATGTACAGCATGGTGTATATGTAGAATGGGGCAATGCAGAATAGGAAATGCACAAGCATGGAAAATGGAATGAAGCGCTGTGGAACAGTAATTGTACAGCATGGTATATGTAAGGAGACAATGCAGAATAGGGAACACACAATCCCGGTATATGGAATGGGGCAGTGTGGAATAGGGAACACACAATCGTATTCAAAACAAGGTGGTGTGGGATAGGGGACATAAGGCATGATATATGGAATGAGGTGATGTGGAAAATGAAATGCATAAGCATGGTGTATGGAATGAAGCAGTGTGGAATAGGTAACACACAATCATGGTATATGGAATGAGGCGGTATAGAATAGGGAACACATAAGCATGGTATATCAAATGAGGTTATGTGGAATAGGGAACCCACAAGCATTTTATATGGAATGAGGCAGTGTAGAATAGGGAACACACAAGCATTATATTCAGAATGATGTGATGTGGAATAGGGAGCACACAAATGTGGTATATGGAATAAGGTCAGCATCGAATAGGAAATGCACAAGCATGGAATATGGAATGAGGGGGTGTGGAGTAGGGAGCGTATAGCATGGTATATGAAATGAGGCAATGCAGAATAGGAAACACAGGAACATGGTATTTGAAATGAGTTGGTGTGGAAAAGGGAACACACAGGAACGCTTTATGGAACGAGGGGGTGGTAAGGGAATGCAAAGCAAGGTATTCTGAATGAGGCAGTGTGAAATAGGGAATGCACAAGCATGGTATATGGAATGAGGCGGCGCGGAATAGGGAATGCACAATCTTGGTCTACAAAATGAGGCAATGTGGAATAGGGATTTAGGGAATGAATAAGGATTTAGGTGTTAGGGAATGTACAGCATTACATATAGAGTGTACTATAAGATACATTTTTGTACTTTAAAAGAATGATCCCGGCCTGATGTGGACCTCCATCAGTGTACCCATGATTAATTGCAGTGACAATTTACCTGATCGGTTCCATGGTGCCAGGGATGGGGAGGGGTGTTTGCCCTTTTTTCAAGTTAAGCTGTGCCACATTCAGACTCCTATTAGCCTGGACCCAGAGTGAATGCAGTAACAGGTAGCTCAGCTGATCACTGCTGTCACTTGTAAACAAGCAGCCAGGGCAGAGAAATGCCTACACTACTCCCTTCCTATGCTGGGTTCTAAATAATTTGAAATAATGTCATCAGACAGAGCACAGCAAAGAAAGTGAATAGTTGGATTTCTCCTGCCTCGGCTGTTTACATTTGACAGAAGCGACTGGCTTCACTGTTTGTCAATGTGAGGTCTTAATACTAGGGTGACCAGACATCCCCGGTTTCCGAGGACAGTCCCCGGATTGAGGACAATGTCCCCGGACGAAGTCTGTACCCGGTTTTGTCCCTGGATTGGATTTGTACAGAGGCAATTTCAAAGACAGTCAGTGCAAAATTAATAAAAAAAAAATCAGAATCGCACTCCCCGCTCTGCCGCTCCAACTAGCTTAGGGGGGTGTATTTTTTTCCATTATCTGTACCTCTTTCTGATGATCATGTGCTGGTCAGTAGGGATGGACGAACATCTCCCGGGACGGTTCGCGAAACGCGAACGCGGGTAAATGTTCGCGAACCGCGGGTACGCGGCGGGCCCCATTCATTTCAATGGGAGGCGAACATTAAAAACCTCCAGGTCATATTTGCAGCCACAAAATAATTACTAGCTGTGCACACATAGTCCCACAACATGAACAATGACATAACAGAAGTATTAAGCAAATTTGAGATCGACAACGACAAGCATTCTTTTTTTATCTGAATTTTTTTGTCAATTCAGGAGCGCATGAAGGCCGTGGAAGAGACGCAAGGCCAGGCTATGAAGGGGGTGCAGGAGATGATCCTGCTATTGGAAAAGTTGCCATAAATGTTTTTTTTTTTTATAAGTAATATTGCTCGGTTTTATTAGGAATAGCTCGGCCTAAATCAGCCAGAACTGACAGCAGCCGGTAAATACATGTGTAGCGGGGTGTTCCCCTTTAATGCAGAGAGACAAGAAGTTCCAGGGGAGAAGTGAGTCGGGAGGAAGTAAAGAGACATTATGGAAGTGAAAGCAGAGGAGAGAGAGACTACATCTCCCAGTACATCTTGCAGCACCCAGGGTGCATTGCTCCAGAACAGAGACTGCTGGGGCAGACTTTATAAAGGGGAGCCGCAGTTTTGGTCGGTCTCTTTGGACACCCCTCTCCTAGCAAGAGGATCTCTGTGCTGAACTGCTGTGTGCACAAGGCCTGAAGCCTGGGCCGTGTGCTCCTTTCCAAAGAGCCCTCTGCCAGCCTAGCAGAGCCTTAGAGACATCTAATCCTCCTTGCTGCAGTACACCAGAAGGATTGAAGACTAGTGTTGAGCGGACCCGAACTGTAAAGTTCGGGTCCGTACCGAATTTTGGCGTTTTCCCGACCCCGGACCCGGACCCGGATTTTGCGCTAAAGTCCGGGTTCGGGTTCGGATTCGGGAATTTAATGGCGCAGTTAGAAATGCTTCAGGGGCCAGCCAATCACCATTTGATTAGCTGGTGTGCCCTTAGAAGCCATCATAGCCATGCCTACTAATGGCATGGCTGTAATTGGTCAGTGCAACATGTGACCCAGCATGTGACCAGCTTCTATATAAGAAAGAGGCACACAGCACAGATCGTCACTCTGCTTTTAGACAGTGTAGGGAAAGGATCCTGGCTGCTGTTGCTGTGAGGGAGAGAATAGGAGTTAGTCCTGATTCTGCAATCTACTGATAGAAAAGATAGGGAGACAGTGTAGTGTAGTGTAGTGTAGGGGCAGGATCCTGTTTGTGCTTTCAGGGAGAGAGATTTAGATAGGAGTCCAGATTGAGAGATATAATAGCTCAGCGATCTGCATAGGTTTATCTGTTTGTTTCGCAAGCTCAGTGCACCAGCACTGCATTACGTTGAGTGATACACCTATTCCATACTGTGGCTGTATTGTGCTCTTGCTAAAAGACCTATTTTGGTCAGAAAAAAAAAAAAAAAAAGGCACTTTATTGTGCTTTTGCTAAAAAGACCCATTTTTGGGCCCCCAAAAAAAAAAAAGGCACTTTATTGTGCTGTTGCAAAAAAAAAAAACGGCACTTTGTTGTGCGCAAAAAAGACCTATTTTTGGGCAAAAAAAATATTTTGCAGTGTATATCTCTAGTTGTGTGAAATAACCAATTTCTATATATTTTTCTTGTACTATGCTATACTAAAAAAAAAAAAAAAAACTTTTTTTTGAATAGCATTCTCTGCAGCTGTGCGATTCAGCGGTTATATACTGTGGTTGTGTTGTGCTCTTTCAAAAAACGCCATTTAGGGCCACAGAAAATATTTTGCAGTGTGAAATACACATGTGGAGGTGTGTAAAATAAACAATTTCTATATATTGTACAGTGCTATACTAAAAAAAAAAACATTTTTTTTGAATAGCATTCTCTGCACTTCTATAGCTGTGCGATTCAGTGGTTAAATACTGTGGTTGTGTTGTGCTCTTTCAAAAAACGCCATTTAGGGCCACAGAAAATATTTTGCAGTGTGAAATACACATGTGGAGGTGTGTAAAATAAACAATTTCTATATATTGTACAGTGCTATACTAAAAAAAACAAAATTTTTTTTGAATAGCATTCTCTGCACTTCTATAGCTGTGCGATTCAGTGGTTAAATACTGTGGTTGTGTTGTGCTCTTTCAAAAAACGCCATTTAGGGCCACAGAAAATATTTTGCAGTGTGAAATACACATGTGGAGGTGTGTAAAATAAACAATTTCTATATATTGTACAGTGCTATACTAAAAAAAACAACATTTTTTTTGAATAGCATTCTCTGCACTTCTATAGCTGTGCGATTCAGTGGTTAAATACTGTGGTTGTGTTGTGCTCTTTCAAAAAACGCCATTTAGGGCCACAGAAAATATTTTGCAGTGTGAAATACACATGTGGAGGTGTGTAAAATAAACAATTTCTATATATTGTACAGTGCTATACTAAAAAAAAACAACATTTTTTTTGAATAGCATTCTCTGCACTTCTATAGCTGTGCGATTCAGTGGTTAAATACTGTGGTTGTGTTGTGCTCTTTCAAAAAACGCCATTTAGGGCCACAGTAAATATTTTGCAGTGTGAAATACACATGTGGAGGTGTGTAAAATAAACAATTTCTATATATTGTACAGTGCTATACTAAAAAAAAACAACATTTTTTTTGAATAGCATTCTCTGCACTTCTATAGCTGTGCGATTCAGTGGTTAAATACTGTGGTTGTGTTGTGCTCTTTCAAAAAACGCCATTTAGGGCCACAGAAAATATTTTGCAGTGTGAAATACACATGTGGAGGTGTGTAAAATAAACAATTTCTATATATTGTACAGTGCTATACTAAAAAAAACAACATTTTTTTTGAATAGCATTCTCTGCACTTCTATAGCTGTGCGATTCAGTGGTTAAATACTGTGGTTGTGTTGTGCTCTTTCAAAAAACGCCATTTAGGGCCACAGAAAATATTTTGCAGTGTGAAATACACATGTGGAGGTGTGTAAAATAAACAATTTCTATATATTGTACAGTGCTATACTAAAAAAAAAAACATTTTTTTTGAATAACATTCTCTGCACTTCTATAGCTGTGCGATTCAGTGGTTAAATACTGTGGTTGTGTTGTGCTCTTTCAAAAAACGCCATTTAGGGCCACAGAAAATATTTTGCAGTGTGAAATACACATGTGGAGGTGTGTAAAATAAACAATTTCTATATATTGTACAGTGCTATACTAAAAAAAACAACATTTTTTTTGAATAGCATTCTCTGCACTTCTATAGCTGTGCGATTCAGTGGTTAAATACTGTGGTTGTGTTGTGCTCTTGGAAAAAACGCCATTTAGGGCCACAGAAAATAAATTGCAGTGTGAAATACACATGTGGAGGTGTGTAAAATAAACAATTTCTATATATTTTCCTTGTACTGTGCTATACTAAAAAAAACAACCTTTTTTTTTGAATAGCATTTTCTGTAGCTGTGCGATTCAGCGGTTACGTGCTGTGGGTGTGTTGTGGTCTGGCAAAAAACGCCATTTAGGGCCACCGAAAATATTTTGCAGTGTGAAATACACATGTGGAGGTGTGTAAAATAAACAATTTCTATATATTGTACAGTGCTATACTAAAAAAAACAACATTTTTTTTGAATAGCATTCTCTGCACTTCTATAGCTGTGCGATTCAGTGGTTAAAATACTGTGGTTGTGTTGTGCTCTTGGAAAAAACGCCATTTAGGGCCACAGAAAATAAATTGCAGTGTGAAATACACATGTGGAGGTGTGTAAAATAAACAATTTCTATATATTTTCCTTGTACTGTGCTATACTAAAAAAAACAACCTTTTTTTTTGAATAGCATTTTCTGTAGCTGTGCGATTCAGCGGTTACGTGCTGTGGGTGTGTTGTGGTCTGGCAAAAAACGCCATTTAGGGCCACAGAAAATATTTTGCAGTGTGAAATACACATCTGGAGGTGTGTGTAAAAAAACAATTTATATATATTTTCCTTGTACTGTGCTATACTAAAAAAAACAACCTTTTTTTTTTGAATAGCATTTTCTGCAGTTCTGTAGCTGTGCGTTTCAGCCATTACGTACTGTGGGTGTGTTGTGGTCTTCCAAAAAACGCCATTTAGGGCAAGATCCTAAATTTGGAAAATATGAGGGGAAGGTCAAAGGGACGTGGTGGCCCCGGTCGTGGTGCTGCTGGTGGAGCTCCTGTTGCAGGGAGAGGACGTGGTGGATCTGTGCCAGCTACACGCACAAGTGAAACACCTTCCTCAGGTGCGAGTAGGCGACCGAGCCTGCGGCGGTATTTTGTCATGCCTAATGAGGCTGTACCAATGTTTAGGCCAGGACAAGTACAGGCGATAGTAGATTGGGTTGCTGACAGTGCCTCGGGTTCCTTCACATTGTCTCCCACCCACTCTTCTGCTGAAAGATCAGAGTTGGCACCTGAAGCCCATGTCCATCAGTCTTTCACCTCACCCCCTTGCAAATCAGCCAAGCAGTCTGAGCCCTAAATCATGCAGCAGTCTCTTCTGCTTTTCGATGACTCTGTTAGCAGGGTTTCCCAGGACCATCCACCTAGCCCTGCCCCAGAAGTGGAAGAGATTGAGTGCACCGATGCCCAACCACTTATGTTTCATGATGGGTACATGGGAGGACCATCGCAGCACGTCTCGGATGATGACGAAACACAGGTGCCAACTGCTGCTGCTTTCGCAATTGTGCAGACAGACATGGAGGGCAGGGGTGAAGACTGGGTGGAAGATGATGTGGAGGACGATGAGGTCCTCGACCCCACATGGAATCAACGTTATGCAGGTGACCAGTGTAGTTTGGAGGAAGAGGCGGTGGTCGCACAGAGCCACCAGCACAGCAGAAGAGGGAGCAGGGTGCAAAAACGGAGCATTCGTCCCCTAGACAGTACATCTGCTACTGCCCAACGCAGCAAGGGACCGAGCACACCAAAGCCAGGTCCAAGGACTTCCCTAGCGTGGCAGTTCTTCACACAGTGTGTTGATGACAAGACACGAGTGGTTTGCACGCTGTGCAATCAGAGCCTGAAGCGAGGCATAAACGTTCTCAACCTGAGCACAAGCTGCATGACCAGGCATCTAAGTGCAAAGCACGAGCTGCAGTGGAGTAGACACCTCAGAAACCAAGAAAGGTCTCTGGCTCCTCCTGCTTCCTCTTCTGCTGCAGTCTCGGCCTCTTCATCCACCTCTGTAGTGACAGTGGCACCTGTCACCACGCAAACAGAGGATCTGCCAGCAACACTACCACCTGGGTCACCGACCATCTCCACAATGTCCCATGGAAGCGTTCAGCTCTCTATCTCCCAAACATTGGAGCGGAAGAGGAAGTACCCCCCTAGCCACCCGCGATCCCTGGCCCTGAATGCCAGCATTTCAAAATTCCTGGCCTTTGAAATGCTGTCATTCCGTCTGGTGGAGACGCAGAGTTTTAAAAGCCTGATGGCATTGGCTGTCCCGCAGTACGTCGTGCCCAGCCGCCACTACTTTTCCAGGCGAGCCATCCCTTCCCTGCACAACCAGGTGGGGGACAAAATCAGGTGTGCACTGCGCAACACCATCTGTGGCAAGGTCCACCTAACTACGGATGCGTGGACCAGTAAGCACGGTCAGGGACGTTATATCTCCCTAACAGCACACTGGGTAAATGCAGTGGCTGCTGGGCCTGAGGCAGATAGCGGTTTGGCGCATGTCCTTCCACCACCGAGGAATGCAGGGCGCTTCAGTTTGCCTCCTGTTGCTAACTCCTCCTTCTCCGCTTCCTCATCCTCTACCGCCTCCTCATCCATTCAGCGTAACACCTTCACCACCAACTTCAGCACAGCCAGGGGTAAACGACAGCAGGCAGTTTTAAAACTTTCCTGTTTGGGGGAAAATCCCCACACCGCGCAGGAGTTGTGGAGGGACATGGAACAACAGACCGATGAGTGGTTGCTGTCAGTGAGCCTCAAGCCCGGCCTGGTGGTGTGCGATAATGGGCGAAATCTCGTAGCAGCTCTGGGTCTAGCCGGTTTGACGCACATCCCTTGCCTGGCGCATGTGCTGAACTTGGTGGTCCAGAGGTTCCTTAAAAATTACCCCAATATGCCAGAGCTGCTGCAGAAAGTGCGGGCTGTGTGTGCGCACTTTCGGCGTTCTCACCCTGCTGCTGCTCGCCTGTCAGCGCTGCAGCGTAACTTCGGCCTTCCAGCTCACCGCCTCATATGTGACGTGCCCACAAGGTGGAACTCCACCTTGCACATGCTGGCCAGACTGTGCGAGCAGCAGCAGGCAATAGTGGAGTTTCAGCTGCAGCAATCACGCGTGAGTCGCTCTGCGGAACAGCACCACTTCACCACCAATAACTGGGCCTCCATGCGAGACCTGTGTGCCTTGTTGCGCTGTTTCGAGTACTCCACCAACATGGCCAGTGCCAATGACGCCGTTCTCAGCGTTACTATCCCAGTTCTATGCCTCCTTGAAAAAACGCTTCGTGCGATGATGGAAGAGGATGTGGCACAGGAGGATGAGGAGGAGGAGGAGGAAGCGGGATCATTTCAAAGGCTTTCAGGGCAGTCTTTCACAAGTGGCTACGAGGGTGGGTTCCTGCACCAACAAACGCCAGGTACACAATTGTCCGGCAGAAAGGGCACAGTTCTGGAGGATGACGAGGTGGAGGAGGAGATGGAGGAGGAGGAGGAGGAGGAGGAGCCATGTTCACAGCAGGGTGGCACTCAGACCAGCTCGTGGCCATTACTGGTGCGTGGCTGGGGGGATACAGAGGACACAGACGATACACCTCCCACAGAGGACAGCTTTTCTTTGCCTCTGGGCAGCCTGGCACACATGAGCGATTACATGCTGCAGTGTTTCCGCAACGACAGCCGAGTTGCCCACATTTTAACTGGTGCTGATTACTGGGTGGCCACCCTGCTGGATCCCCGTTACAAGGACAACGTACCGTCCTTAATTCCCTCACTGGAGCGGGATCGTAAGATGCGCGAGTACAAGCGCACGCTGGTAGACGCGCTGCTGGTGGCATTCCCACCTGACAGCGGGCGTACGGTGGAAGCACAAGGCGAAGGCAGAGGAGGAGGAAGAGGTCGCCAACGCAGCCGGGGCACCGGCAGCACCTCAGAAGGCAGGGTTAGCATGGCCGAAATGTGGAAAAGCTTTGTCAGCACGCCACAACAACCAGCACCACCAGCTGAGATGGAACGTCTTAGCAGGAGGCAGCATTTCACCAACATGGTTGAGCAGTATGTGTCCACAGGCCTACACGTACTGGATGACGGGTCTGCCCCCTTTAACTTCTGGGTCTCCAAATTGGGCACATGGCCTGAGCTTGCCGTTTATGCCTTGGAGGTGCTGGCCTGCCCTGCAGCCAGTGTATTATCTGAACGTGTATTTAGCACGGCAGGGGGCGTTATCACAGACAAGCGCAGCCGCCTGTCCAGAGCCAATGTGGACAAGCTCACGTTCATTAAAATGAACCAGGCATGGATCCCACAGGACTTGTCCGTACCTTGTGCAGAATAGACATGTATACCGGTGTTGTGACAAAAACTGTCCGGCCATCGGATTGTGCCCGGCCCGTACTGCGCAGGCGCAGCGCTTGCGCAGTACAGAGGACAAGGAGATTCACAAAATCTCCGAAGATGAACAGCGCCTGCGCTGTGAGTGCAGGTTCAAGCCCCACCATCCAAGAGGACATACGGTAGCACATAGTAACAGGGCCCCTCACGGGCTCGCTTCGATCGCGGCCTTGCTTGGCTCGGCTTGAACCACGGATGGTGTGGCCTTCACCTGAACTCAACACGCAGGCGCCGTTAGTCTTGGGAGATTTTTGAAATCCCCTTGTCCTACATACTCAGCAAGCGCAGTACAGGGCGGACACTATTCGACAGGGGACAGAATTCGACACATCACCGGCCTTACCCAGCCATTGTTGTATTTTTGAACCAGTGTTGGCTACCTCGTCCTCCTCCACCGCCGCTTCCACCTACACAGCCACATCCACCGCCACCTCAACCTCCTACTCCATATGGACCTCGTCCTGCTAGGCCAAGATTAAAATTTTTATTTTATTTTTTTGTAGCGCACAGATCCTTTCCCCCTTACCTGCCTTTATGTTGTTGGCTCTTCGCAGGAGGGAGAAAGGCACACCGCACTACCAGCCCGTATCATCCTATATAAAGAGGTTGAGCGGTGTACTTGACGGGCCGTGTCCACAGCCGGAGTCAAAACTCCTCCAGAGGATGATTCTCACCTCTACTGTAGGTAGAGGCAAGTCCTTTAATTGCCAGTAAAGTCAATGTCCACACCAGCTGAAACTCCAACTCTTATTCTCTCATGGCAAAATAAACTGTACTCAGATAGAAAAGGTTAGAGCAAAGAAACAGGACAGCTTAAGGTGTGGAGGAGGTCCAGGCACAAACGTAGCACATTCACTTCACTGCTTAGGTTTCTCAAACAGTTTTTGGCGCACGGTCTCTGCCACAGACCATTGAGGTTGGTCTCTGCCACAGACCGGGTGTACAAGGCCCCTGCCACGGGCCTGGAGAACTTTGGTCTCAGCCACAGACCAGGGTGTATAAGGCCCCTGCCACGGGCCGGTTGAATAAGGCCTCTGATACAGTCAAGGTGACCTTGAGCTTCTCCTTCTACGAACCTAGCCCATATCAAGGGGAAGACATCTCTCCAGGGAGTCAACAGACCATTCCTTCACCGTGACTCCCGCATCGGTCCATCAGAATGATCCTCCCTTCCCTGGAACAGGGTCCCCTACACGAGGCGGCTCTGGACTCCAGGCTTTACTCCCGCCCCTAGGCCTCCATACCCAGGGCAGCAAGAACTCCAGGATAGTACCTCACCCCGGGCTAAAGGTGCCCGAGATGGAACAGGAACACATGCACCCAGGCCGAAGGCACCTGGGCGCGGACCCCACTGGACATCAGCCCCCAGGCCAAAGGTCTGCCCCTTTTATATGCTCTCCCGGCATGCACAGCAGGTTCCCCGCCCCGCTGTACTACTGCCAAGAGGGGACACAAAAGGCGCCACCTGTAGGCCGCAGGGAACTGCACACCAATACTGTCCCCCGAGGACAAAATGGTCCATGAATCCTACAGAATTAGGGTATTTGAGCCTATTTACCACTCAAACACTTTCCTTAAATTTAGCACCCCGCTACATTTTTATTTCAAAGTATTTTATTTTCCCACTAGCTTATCCATTAAATTAAATAATTTATTCCAGAAAGGGCGTATTCTGGGGCATTCCCACCATATGTGTGGCATTGTGCCGTTGAGTTTCTGAGGTTCTTAATGACTTCCTGTACCTCTTCTGCTGAAAAGGGGGCCTCCAGCATATTTTTTTATTTTTTATTTTTTTTTATGTTCTTTTAAGTTATTTCCTATCCACATTTGTTTGCAGAGCACTTGCCATGTTCTTAACAACATTTTGCTGCCATTTGCAGCCCTCTAGCCCTTTCCATTACTTTTTTAGAGCCTTTTTAGTCGTCAGAAGTCCGGGTCCCCATTGACTTCAATGGGGTCCGGGTCCGGGTTCGGGTTAAAGTTCGGTCCCGAATCCGAACTTTTTTCCGAAGTTCGGCCGAACCCGCCGGACCCGAATATCCAGCTACCCGCTCAACACTATTGAAGACTTGGATGTCGGTGGATTCCTGTTCCTAGACGAATCGATGGAGGAAAGGGACTTGGACTTGTCCAGGTGGTGAGAGCTGTTTAAAGACAGATACTTTATCTTTACTATTCGTTGGGATTACAAAGTTGTTCTTCAAGTGCACCACCGAGAGATTGCTAGCAAATATTGTTTCACTGAACTTCCATTTAGATCAGTCAGGCCTGACTGCATAGGTAGACATTGCTGGGTGTTAGTCTACCCATGAGGGGAAGTAGCTGTAAAAGGGCAGCGCTAGAGTTGCATAGCAATACTTTATTATTCTGATTACTCTGTTTATCTTTATTACTGTTTGTTGCAGGGATCTGCAACTTGTTATACTGTTGTTTATTACTTGCCCATTAGCCTCAGTAAAATATCTGGGTAAAGTACATTTGGTGTCAGTTCCGCTTACTTTAATAGGAGTTTTAAAGTATATTCTGTGTATGTTTGTTATAGGACTGCGTCACCAACAGTTGCGATCACGCGGTCCTATCTCTCTATCACCAGCTGTGCCACGGGAGGTTAGAGCTGATTGCCAGGGGTTGACAGCAGTGCACTGCAGGGCCCAAATCAATATCAGCGGCTCTCTTAACTGGGGGTAGCGCTACACATGTCAAATACATATAGGGTCCATTCACACGTCTGTAAAATGGGTCCACATCCGTTCCACAATTTAGCGGAATTGATTTTCAATTCCAGTCTGAAAAATTAGGCATTCACAGCCTGGATAAAGAAGTAAGTGTCGGCCAGTACAGGCCCAAAAAATTAGCCAACAGGCATTCATCTGACAGCAAAGAACTTTGTATTCTGTGGCTGGAGGTACATTAGGCATTCACAGGATAAATACGTTTCAGGCACTACAGGCCCCAAAAATTAGGCATTCAACGGACATAAAAGGCCTTTTATGCTGCTGTATTTACCCAAGAAGACAGGGACCATGAATAATTGTTATAGGTGGTGGTGGATATTTGTGGCCTGTCATGAGGAATTTGAATGAAACATGGTCTACTGGTCACATGTGTTGAATTCCTCAGAGATCCATGCCTCATTCATTTTTATAAATGTGAGGTAGTCAACACTGTCGTGAGCTAGGCGAGTGCGCTTATCGGTCACGATCCCCCCTGCTGCGCTGAACGTCCTTTCGGACAGGACACTGGACGAGGGGCAAGCCAACAGTTCCATTGCAAATTGTGCAAGCTCTGGCCAGAGGTCAAGCCTGCCCACCCAGTAGTCCAGGGGTTCATCACTTCTCAGAGCGTCCACATCGGCCGTTAATCCGATGTAGTCGGACACCTGTCGGTCTAGGCGTTCCCTGATGCTGGATCCGGATGAGACCTGTCGATGGGTCGGCTGAAAGAATGATCTCATATCAGAAGTGACCAAGACATCTTCAAACCGCCCTCTTCTTGCAGGCGCTGTTGGATTGGTATCCACAACTGTTCCTCTGGGAGTGGAAATTCCTCTGCCAGCGCACACAAAAGCAGAATGCAGCATTTCTCGAAGCAAGGCCTGGAAGTGCTTCATTCTGACAGCCCTCTGTGATGGTGGTAACATTTCTGCCATTTTTTGTTTGTACCGGGGGTCCAAGTACGTTGCCACCCAGTAATGGTCCTTGCCCTTTATGCTTTTTATTCGGGGGTCCCTCTTAAAACACTGGAGCATGAAGGCCCCCATTTGCACTAAACTGGAAGCAGTGTGGTGGTCTGGCTCCTGCTCGTCATCATCCAGGATAATGTCGTCCTCGATCTCCTCCCCCCATCCACGAACAACAACAGCAGGGATCCCAGAAAGGTTTAAAGCATGCTCTTCTTGCTCCTCCTCATCCGCCCCGGCACCATCCTCCTCTGACTCCTCTTCAGACTCCTGTTGTTGACTTGTCTCAGATAGAGTAGCCCCCCCCCTGGGAATTCATCCAGCATTGCGACTTCCTCATCTTCCTGCTCCTGCTCCTCGACGGCTTGATCAATGACACGATGCAATGCACGCTCCATAAAGAAGGCATAAGGTACGATGTCACTGATGGCACCATGGCTGCGACTGACCAGTTTGGTGATCTCATCAAATGGCCGCAAAAGTCTGCATGTGTCGCGCATGAGCAGCCACTGACGCGGTGAAAAAAAACCAAGATCCCCAGAACCTGTTCTGGCGCAGAGTTTGTACAGGTAGTCGTTAACTGCACGTTTCTGCTGGAGCAGCCTATCAAGCATATACAAGGTTGAGTTCCATCGCGTCGGGCAGTCACAAATAAGACGTCTGACCGGCAGATTGTGTCGCCGCTGAATGTCAGCAAGGCGAGCCATGGCCGTGTAAGATCTTCTGAAATGGGCCGAGATTTTCCTTGCCTGCCGCAAGACGTCCTGGACCCCAGGGTATTTGACAACGAATCGCTGCACGACCAAGTTCAAGACGTGTGCCATGCATGGCATGTGTGTAATTTTGCCCTGTTTCAACGCGCTCAGCAGATTGGCACCGTTGTCGCACACCACTTTACCAACTGTCAAATTGAGCGGTGTTAGCCACTGATCTGCCTGTGAACGCAAAGCTGAAAGGAGTGCAGGACCAGTGTGGCTCTTGGCTTCCAGGCACAACAGACGCAGCACAGCATGGCAACGTCTCACCTGGCATGTCGAATAGGTTCTGGGGATCTTGGGCGGCGCAGCGGAAGAGATGGTAGCAGCGGAAGAGGAGGAGGAGAGGGAGGATGGAGTAGGAGGAGGAGAAGAAGAGGCATGCCTGCATGCAATCCGTGGCGGTAAAACCAAATCTACACGGGTGCCACGGGTTACATGCTTGACGGCCGTCAGAAGGTTCACCCAGTGGGCAGTAAAAGTAATATACCTTCCCTGCCCATGTTTGCTAGACCACGTGTCTGTGGTCAGATGTATCTTGGCACCGACACTGTGTGCCAGAGATACATTCACTTGCCGCTGAACATGGCCATATAGCTCTGGGATGCCCTTCTAGGAGAAATATTTCCTTCCTGGGACCTTCCATTGTGGTGTTCCAATGGCCACAAATTTTCGAAAGGCCTCCGAGTCCACCAGTTTATATGGCAGTAGTTGGCGGGCTAGGAGTTCTGACAAGCCAGCGGTCAACCGTTGGGCAAGAGGGTTATCCGGCGTCATCATTCTTTTACGCTTGAACATTTGGCCCACGGAAGCCTGCCTTTTTCCAGATAAACTTGCGGACTGGATGATGGAAGGTGGAGTGGATAACAACTGTGAAGAGAGAGGAGAAGTAGTAGAAGAGGCTGGACGGTGAGAGCCTGGAGCTTGGCTTTGTGGGTTCTGACAGCGTTGCTCCCACTGGGCTCGGTGATGGGAGTTCATGTGCCTTCTTAAGGCGGTCGTCCCTAGGTGAGTGTTGGGCTTACCGCGACTTATGCGTTGACTGCAAAGGCTGCAGATGGCAACACTATTGTCAGCAGCGGACACGTTAAAAAAAGCCCACACTGCGGAGCCATGTGCCGGCGTCCTGGGAGCGCCAGATGTGACCGTACATGGTTGATGGCTCGCTCTGAGTCCTGATACATTAGCAGTCTTGTTTGTCACTCCTGTGCAATGTAAGTTCCGCCTGCCTCTCCTCCCTATCTGCTGGTCCATCTCTCCCTCTGAACTCCCCTCCTGGTCCTCTCTTGTGGGCACTCACGTGACGTCCATAGACACATCATCTACGTCACCTTCCCCACCACTAACATTAGAGATCTCGGAGTAGGCAGCAACAGCGGGGACCAACATCCTTGGGCTGATCTGGGTACTGTCGTCAGACTGCTGAGTGGCGGTTGTTGCTACCTCCTCTTCCTGATCCAATGTCAAGAATGCCTGCACATCAGAGAAGTCTTGTGATGGATCGGAAAATAATTCCTGTGACTCAAGCGGAGGGTATATGGTGGCGGTGGTGTTGGTGGTAGTGTCTTTGGGGGTGCACACAGCAGAGAGTGAAGAGGGTGCAGATAGAGAGGATGAGGAGGGTGCAGAAGAGTAAGGCTGAGTGAGCCACTCAACCAAGTCTGGTGCGTCCTTTGACGTAATTGAACGCACCTTCTGCAACTTCCCACTTTGGCTCCGGCCTGGTGCTCCTGCCCTACCCCTACCACCCCTGTGGAAGGGCCTGCCTCTTCCTCTGCCTGTCATCTTTTTAAATGACCCTGTGACAAAAGGCTGTAGAGAAGGACAGTATATGTGGAAGAAGGTATATAACACCCCGCTTCAAACTGTCGTTTTCGGGGGCCACTGGTCTATCACAGCAGTTATAATACTTTTTTCTAATTGCGTTTGTCACTCTTTGTAGTATCGCTGCAGAAACTCTCAGCAGTCACAATGCTGCACAGTAGAAATGCACTATACTATTCTTCCTATATGTGAAAGTTTTTTATGCGTGTATTAGACCCCTATATACTGCACACCAAATAGTACACCTATACCTGTCCTTAAAATGAACTTTTGTGGAGCTTTATTGGTTAGCGATTTTAGTCGCTAGTCTGTGCCTGCGACACACAGCGGCAACTTGTACCTAAACCGAGAAAAGAGCTGCGGCAGAACCGCTCAGAAGCTGCACAGTAGAAATGCTGCACAGTTGAAATGCACTATATATTATATAGTATAGTATACCGTATATACTCGAGTATAAGCCGACTCGAGTATAAGCCGAGGTACCTAATGTTGCCAAAAAAACTGGGAAACCTTACTGACTCAAGTATAAGCCGATGCCCCACTGTTCCCTAGCTCACTGTTCCCTATTTTACATTGTAAATATTACCTGTAAAAAAGTTGCGGCTGCGGCGTCCATCGTTCAAATTCCGCGGCGTCCATCGTTCAAATTCCGCGGTCTCTTCCTGTTCCTTCCTTGATATGCGATTCTCAGCAGACACTCTCCGCCTATCACGATCATTCTCTCATCCTCAGTTTTCCCAGCAGACACTGTGTTGGGTGTTCCGCCAATCACAGACGTCTGCTGGAAAACTGAGGATGAGAGAACGTTCGTGATAGGCGGAGAGTGTCTGATGAGATTCGCCTATCACGGAAGGAACAGGAAGAGACCGCGTAATTTGAACGATGGACGCCGCGGAATTTGAACGATGGATGCCGCAGCCGCAACTTCTTTACAGGTAATATTTACAATGTAAAAATTTCGATGACTCGAGTATAAGCCGAGGGGGGGGGGACTTTCAGCCCCAAAAAAGGGCTGAAAATCTCGGCTTATACTCGAGTGTATACGGTATATTATATAGTATGTTTGAAAGTTTTTTATGCGTGTATTAGACCCCTATATACTACACACCAAATAGTACACCTATACCAGTCCTTAAAATGAACTTTTGTGGAGCTTTATTGGTTAGCGATTTTAGTCGCTAGTCTGTGCCTGCGACACACAGCGGCAACTTGTACCTAAACCGAGAAAAGAGCTGCAGCAGAACCGCTCAGAAGCTGCACAGTAGAACCGCACTATACTATTCTTCCTTTTGTTTTAGTAGAGTCTGTCCCTGCTAGTACACACACAGCAACCTTCCTACACTGACTAAAGACAGCTGCAGAACCGCACTATACTATTCTTCCTAGAGTATTTTATGCGTGTAGTACACCCCTATTTACTGCACACAAAATAGTACACCTATACCAGTCCGTAAAAGGACTTTTGTGGACTGTACACCTATACCAGTCCTTAGAAGGACTTTTGTTTTAGTAGAGTCTGTCCCTGCTAGTACACACACAGCAACCTTCCTACACTGACTAAAGACAGCTGCAGAACCGCTCAGCACTGCAGTCCCAATGCTGCACAATTGAAATGAACTAAAAGTGTATTACACCCCTATATACTGCACACAAAACAATTGTACACCTATACCAGTCCTTAAAAGGACTTTTGTGGACCTAATAGCTAGGATTACAGTCTGTCCCTGCTCCACACAGCAACCTGTCCCTACGCTGACAAATAACAGAATGTAAAATGGCAGCCAGATCAGGTCTATTTATAAGGTAGGGGGTATGTCCATCTGCTGAAATGTCTCATTGGCTGTCCTGTACCACATGATGGATGTGTCATAGGTAAAAATTCCACAATGTAAAAGAATATGGTGGCCGCGAATAGCGCCATATGTCCGCCGGTTTTGCGAACCGCGAATGCGCAAAATTCGCCGCAAACCGACCGCGGGGTGAACCGCAAGGCCATCTCTACTGGTCAGAGTGGAGGGAATATTTCTTCAGTTTCGGGTGCATGCCCATTCAGCTCCGCTCGCATGTTCTTCTGCCGTGACTCAAGTCCCGGCCAGCCGCCTGCCTGCTTATCTCCTTGCCTTCCCTGGCAAAGTGACCTTCCTCCGCTCCCCACCCAGTAGTAGCTGGGGTTCCGAAGAGTAAGACTTAACAGGCTGTGAGGCGGGCGGCGGCGTGGACCGGCAGAGATTCGCTGATTGCCGCCATTACTAGTAAAAAAAAACATATGTCCCCGGATTTAATGTAAAAATCTGGTCACCTTACTTAATACGGCACAGTTTAATAATCTGTCCCTAAGTGGCGTAGGCCCCCCTCATGTGGCTCCCAGGGTATGAACCCTGCTTGCTGCCCTAGTTGTTGAAGGCGCTTGCATGGGTAGACAGACCTATCTGGTCTTACAGATAGATACTCTTACCAGTCCAAGGCAGCCTACTTTAGCACAGGCCAAGGGAATCTTTCAGTTTCCACAAAGCCAGGAGGCTGAATATCATTTGAATCTGTGCGATGCTGGAATCACCCCTGTGTGGGTAACACCTTTGTCAAGCAGCTCTGTGGATAGATAAAAGTTGGCAGGAGCGCTAAGACTGACATTTTGGAGTGGACCGAGGCTATAAAAACTCTGCTTTTGGAGCCGTATCTCACAATTGGTGGAGGATGTGGGTAAAAGTAGAGCTCGCTCTGTTCGGAGTCCACTGATCCCCACTGAGGAATAAGTGCTCCATGGTGATGAACTACTCATTCTCTAAGGAGCCATCGAAAGCCACAGCACATCATGTGTGGCAGGTGTTACGTTTGTATTGGGAGGATTAAAGAGGCAGTGCACCATGTTTCTGACTCTGTACAAGTTGCTGTGGGCTTTGTAAGCTGTGTGTCTGCAGTATGCGGACCTCAAAAGTGAGCATTAATAAATGTGAGAGGAATTATGTGGCTTGAGGGTATTTCACCATCACATGCACAGACAAGGGAGTCCAAAAAAAATGGCAGTCTTCTATGGACTGGTGACATTTTAAAGCAGTGACCCCAAATGCAGAAAGTGTCAGGCCAGCGCTGTAAAGGAGCCAATGCCTTTAAAGGATCGCTGTGCAAAAAACATGTACCAAACAGCACTGGTCAGAATTGCTATGGCCTTTTCTGGTGGTAAAGTTTCAGGAAGGCTACTGAGTGTTGGGAGGAGGTTGCAATGACTGCGAAAAGGTTAAAAGGGAAATTTTGCTAACAGAGAAGATCAACCGCAAATAATAAAGCCAGCAAGCCTCAGTTGATGGAAAGCCATCTTTGTGTCAACAGGAGTGGACATGCCGCCAGCAAGCAAAGGGCAGAAGGCACAACTTAATGGTCCCAGAAACATGTGAAGTTGGATGAGCATGCATGGAGATGTTGAAAGGGAAGCTCTAAAAAACATGGAAACAAGTGTGAAAGTTGTCATGCTGTTACCAAAGGTCCCCTTGCCCTGGATACAGTGCACAGTTAGGCACAGGTCAGTGTTTGCCCACTAGATTTGTGTTGATAAAGTTATGTGTATTTGCGTTTACATTTCATCTATCTGGTGAGTGCATTGCAGCAGAGGTGGTGGTCCGGTGCACTGTTGGTGACAACGTGGATTATTTATGCATTTGGGGACACTGCATAGGCATTTATTAAAAAGGAAGATTGATATTGCACCTAATTTTGAGACTTTGTTTGCACTATTAGCACTTTCTTAGGATGAATATTGATATTCATTTATTGTTTATTTATGTTATATTTTTTTGGTTTAACCCCTTCCCGCCCACACTATAGCCAAAAGACGGCTACAACGTGGGCCTAAATTGCCAGGAGGGCGTCCATGTACGTCCTCCCATGCTCGAGCGGCCTGCGTGCCCCCTGCACTACAGGCTACTGTCAGAGGGACATCGGTCCCTCACACAGAGATCAACTACCGCCTCACCTGTACCCACCAGTGCCACCTGCCAGTGCCCACCAGTGCACAACAGTGCTGCCTATCAGTGCCACCTATCAGTGCTGATTAGTAGACACGTGCATTCGTTTTCGTCCGAATGCATTTTCGTCCGAATTTCAGCTATTTTCGTTATCGTTTTAACAAACGAAAACGAAAGCACAGAATCTGAAAACCGAAAGATCCGACATAAACAAATGCTTTATTTTCGTTTTCGTTGCTACAACAGTTCGATATAGATAGGAGATTCGACGTGACGCTGACAATAACAATCTGTGTCTATCGAACCTGTGGTCGAATGTGCCTAACCTTAACTCTATTAGTCCAAGATTATTCTACATAGGAGAGAAAAGATTTGACATTATAGAGAGAAAAGATTCGACATTATAGAGAGAAAAGATTTGACATAGGAGAGGAAAGATTCGACATAGGAGAGAAAAGATTCGACATAGGAGAGAAAAGATTCGACATAGGAGAGGAAAGATTCGACATAGGAGAGGAAAGATTCGACATAGGAGAGGAAAGATTCGACATAGGAGAGAAAAGATTCGACATAGGAGAGAAAAGATTTGACATTATAGAGAGAAAAGATTTGACATTATAGAGAGAAAAGATTCGACATAGGAGAGAAAAGATTCGACATTATAGAGAGAAAAGATTCGACATAGAGAGAAAAGATTCGACAAGAAAAGATCACTGCTTGTGGGCGGAACATTCGACCGGAAATGTATGATTGCAGAGTCGTACAGTTTCGCTGCTCCGTCGAATCTTCTTTGAACATTCGACAGACACCATAAGCCTTCAATGACAGATTCGACCTTAATTAATTCAGATTTTCGGACGAATGCAATTTTTAACGAAAAACTAAATGAATAAAAACGAATTTCGGGAGTAACTAAATAAATTTATTTTTCGGACGAAAACGAAATTCCGAAACGAAATATTTCAGTGTGCACATGTCTACTGATTAGTGCTGCCAATCAGTACCTCATCATCAGTGCTGCCTATTAGTGTTACCTACCAGTGCCGCCAATCAGTGCCACCTATTAGTGCCCACCAGTGCCGCCTTATCACTGGCCATCAGTGCAGGAGAAAAATTACCTGTTTGCAAAATTTTAAAACAAACTGGTTTTTTTTTCAAAATTTTCTGTCTTTTTTTGTTTGCTTAGCAAAAAATAAAAAACAAATACCACCTAACGAAAGCTCTATTTGTGTGAAAAAAATGAAGAAAATTTCATACGGGTACAGTGTAGCATGACTGTGCAATTGTCATTCAAAGTGTGACAGCGCTGAAAGCTGAAAATTGGCCTGGGCAGGAAGGCAATCGGTTAATTTGATGATTATGCATGCTATTATTTGTATGTAGAAATTCCTAGCGCTGCACTGTCACTTTTTTATATCAGCCTATAAGGTAGGCTGATTACTTTACTTGTGCTAGCTGCTTTTTTTTGCTTGTTTAGAGCGCTCACTCATATTACGGTATTACACACATGTGTTGATAAAGTCCCTGCTGTCACCTCTAGCAATCATTGAAGCGTCCAAGTTAAATCTTTAGGGGGTGACAACATGGCACAAGCTTACATCTGTTGCTCTTTCATCCCGTGCAATGACATATTATTTTCTGGATCTGTACTGTATTTTATGGCTTTGTACTGATCACTGTATTGCTGAACTTTATGTAGATGTGTGCATTGTTCCATAGACAACAATGAACCTGTGCTTATATCGGTAAAAAATGTAAGAAGCTCCTCAAAGAACTGCATTATCCGCTTGCTGACCTTACACTGTATGTAAACGGCTGCAAGGCGGCTCTCCTGTGCAGAAACACGTACCTGTACGTGATCCTACACTTCCGGGTCTAGGGTGCGCACGATGTCCGCCAGGACCCACCGATCGTTTGGGACAGAAGCAGAATGGCGGTCGGCCTATGTAAACAAGGCAGACTGCCGTTCTTATGGAGTTAGGCAGGTTGAAAAAGACACAAGTCCATCTAGTTCAACCGGTTCTGTCAGTAGGGAAGGTAATGATCATGTGTTTCTGCAAAGCAGGAACACAGATCTCTGCCTTCCATAGTACAAGCACATGACACACAGTACACAAGCACTGGCTAGGAACACATTTAACCCTTTGATCGCCTCTGATGTTAACCCCTTCCATGCCAGGGTCATTAGTACACTGACAGTGCATATTTTTAGCACTGATCACTCTATTGGTGTCACTGGTCCCCAAAAAAGTGTCACTTAGTGTCTGATTTGTCCACCGCAATATCGCAGTCCCAATTTAAGTCACTGATCGCCGCCATTACCAGTAAAATAAATAAATAAAAATTCCATAAATACAGTATCTCACAAAAGTGAATACACACCTCACATTTTTGTAAATCTTTTATTATATCTTTTCATGTGACAACACTGAAGAAATGACACTTTGCTACAATGTAAAGTAGTGAGTGTACAGCTTGTATAACAGTGTAAATTTGCTGTCCCCTCAAAATAACTCAACACACAGCCATTAATGTCTAAACCTCTGGCAACAAATGTGAGTACACCCATAAGTGAAACTGGGCCCAATTAGCCATTTTCCCTCCCCAGTGTCATGTGACTCTTTAGTGTTACAAGGTCTCAGATGTGAATGGGGAGCAGGTGTGTTCAATTTGGTGTTAGCGCTCTCATTCTCTCATACTGGTCAGTGGAAGTTCAACATGGCACCTCATGGCAAAGAAGTCTCTGAGGATCTGAAAAAAAGAATTGTTGCTCTACATAAAGAAGGCCTAGGCTAAAAGAAGATTGCCAAGACCCTGAAACTGAGCTGCAGCACAGTGGCCAAGACCATACAGCGGTTTAACAGAACAGGTTCCACTCACAACAGGCCTCACCATGGTCGACCAAAGAAGTTGAGTGCACTTGCTCAGAGGTTGTCTTTGGGAAATAGACGTATGAGTGCTGCCAGCATTGCTGCAGAGGTTGAAGGGTTGGGGGGTCAGCCTGTCAGTGCTCAGACCATACGCCACACACTGCATCAAATTGGTCTCCATGGCTGTTGTCCCAGAAGGAAGCCTCTTCTAAAGATGATGCACAAGAAAGCCCGCAAACAGTTTGCTGAAGACAAGCAGACTAAGGACATGGATTACTGGAACCATGTCCTGTGGTCTGACGAGACCAAGATAAACTTATTTGGTTCAGATGGTGTCAAGTGTGTGT
The DNA here is from genome assembly GCA_029206835.1 of Rana muscosa. Classification (NCBI taxonomy): domain Eukaryota; kingdom Metazoa; phylum Chordata; class Amphibia; order Anura; family Ranidae; genus Rana; species Rana muscosa. Next base: position 1,045,676,619 of record CM055117.1, read on the forward strand.
GGTGGCAACCAGGTGAGGAGTACAAGGACAAGCACTGGGGAGCTACAGTTCATTGAGGGAAACATGAATGCCAACATGCACTGTGACATACTGAAGCAGAGCATGATGCCCTCCCTTCAGAGACTGGGCCACAGGCCAGTATTCTAACATGATGATGACGCCAAACACACCTCCAAGACAACCACTGCCTTGCTAAAGAAGCTGAGGGTAAAGATGATGCATGTCTTCAGACCTAAACCCTATTGAGCATCTGTGGGGCATCCTCAAACAGAAGGTGGAGGAGCGCAAGGTCTCTAATATCCACCAGCTCTGTGATGTCATCATGGAGGAGGGGAAGAGGACTCCAGTGACAACCTGTGAAGCTCCGGTGAACTCCATGCCCAAGAGGGTTAAGTTAGTGCTGGAAAATAATGGTGGCCACACAAAATATTGACACTTTGGGCCCAATTTGGACATTTTCTCTTAGGGGTGTACTCACTTTTGTTGCCAGCGGTTTAGACATTAATGGCTGTGTGTTGAGTTATTTTGAGGGGACAGCAAATTTACACTGTTATACAAGCTGTACACTCACTACTTTACATTGTAGCAAAGTGTCATTTCTTCAGTGTTGTCACATGAAAAGATAGAATAAAATATTTTCAAAAATGTGAGGAGTGTACTTACTTTTGTGAGATACTGTATATCCCATAGTTTGTAGACGCTTTAAAGTGGTTGTAAACACTTTTTTTTTTTTTTTTGACTAACCTGCAAGACAAAGCTATAATGAGCTAGTATGACTAGCATACTAGCTCATTATGTACCACTTACCTTCGATCGGGGCCCCCGAAGTCGTCCGTGTCCCTCCTCTAGCCGCATCCATCGCTGCGGCGATAGCCGGAATGTTACTTCCGGGTATCGCCGCTGCAGCCAATCACAGCGCCGCTCCGGCGCTGTGATTGGCCGGAGCGGAGAAGACGTGACTCCGCGCATGCGTGCGTGAGCTGTCGAATTCGGCTACGTCGTCGAATGTTGCGACCTAGCCGAATTTGTGAATGGGATGACGTCAGCGTCGCCGCATTTACATACAAATATCTCCTTAACCGTGTAGGTTAAGGAGATATTTCATGCACCTACAGGTAAGCCTTAATCTAGACTTACCTGTAGGTCTTTGTTTAAAAAGTGGGTTTACAACCACTTTAAGTTTTGCACAAACCAATCAATATACACTTATTGTTATTTTTTTACAAAAATAAATGTAGCAGATTACATATTGGCCTAAATTGATGAAGAAGTTCGATTTTTTTTTTTTTATCGGATATATTTTATAGCAGAATGTAATAAATATATTTTTTTTATTTCAAAATTCTTTTTAGTTTATAGCGCAAAAAATACGCAGAGGTTATAAAATCCTGCCAAAAGAAAGCTCCATTTGTGGGGAAAAAAAAGAACATATATCTTTATTTGGGGACAGTGTCACACGACTGCGCAATCGTCAGTTAAAGTAACGCAGTGCTGTATCGCAAAAAATGGCCTGGTCATAAAGGGGGGTAAACCTTCCGAACTGAAGTGGTTAAATTACATTTTTCTTTTTGAATTTAGATACACTTTAAGGCCACTTTCACACTGAGGTGCTTTACAGGGGTTTTAGCGCTAACAATATTGCCTGCAAAACGCCTCTCTTGTCACTTCAGTGTGGAAGCCCAAGTGCTTTCACACTGGAGTGGTGCGCTTGCAGGACACTAAAAAAAGTCCTGCAAGCAGCATCTTTGGGGCTTTGAAATTAATGGGCAGCGCTGCCGAAGTGCCTGCAATGCGGTGCTACAGGGACGGTATTAACCCCTTCTTCAGTCGCTAGCTGGGGTTAAAAGCATCTTGCTAGCGACCGAAAAGTGCCGCTTAAATGACGGCAAAGCGCCGCTAAAACTGGCACCCCAGTGTGAAAGTAGCTTTTTAACCACCTGCCTACCGGGCATGAAAACCCCCTTCCTGCCGTAGCCATTTTTCAGCTTTCAGGGCTGTCACATTTTGAATGACAATTGCGCGGACGTGCGACGTGGCTCCCAAACGAAATTTGCGTCCTTTTTTTCCCACAAATAGAGCTTTCTTTTGGTGGTATTTGATCACCTCTGCGGTTTTTATTTTTTGCGCAATAAACAAAAGAAGAGCGTCAAGTTTGAAAAAAAAAACACTATTTTTTACTTTTTGCTATATTAAATATCCATTTAAAAAAAGAAAAAAAATTTCCTCAGTTTAGGCCGATACGTATTCTTCTACATATTTTTGGTAAAAAAAATCGCAATAAGCGTATATTGATTGGTTTGCGCAAAAGTTATGGCAGATACAAAATAAGGGATAGATTTATAGCATTTTTTTTTTTTTTTTTTTACTAGTAATGGCGGCAATCTGCGGTTTTTATCGTGACTGCGATATTGCGGCGGACACATCGGACACTTTTGACACATTTTTGGGACCATTCACATTTATACAGCGATCCCTACTATAATAATGCATTGATTACTGTATAAATGTGACTGGCAGGGAAGGGGTTAACACTAGGAGGCGAGGAAGGGGTTAAATGTGTTTCCTAGATGTGTTCTAACTGTGGGGGGAGGGGACTGACTGGGGGAGGTGACCGATGGTTGTCCCTATGTACAAGGGACACACCATCAGTCTCCCCTCGCTGACAGGACGTGGATCTGTGTGTTTACACACACAGATCCACGGTCCTGCTCGGTTACTGTGCAACCGCGGGTGCCTGGCGGCCATCGCAGCCGCCAGGCATGCGCATCGGGTGCCCAGCGACGCGGCCCCTAGTGGATTTTAAAGGCGCGACGTCATATGACGTCCGCCCAGGATAACAGTGTCTTCCTGCCGCCGTCAATTGGTTAAATAAGGTTTGGTTCACACCAGGAATCACACCATGCTTGTGTCTCTGTGCAGTTCCAGTGCAATTTGAGTGCAGTGCATTTAAAGCCCATTCATTTCAATTGGCTGAAATCACACTGCACCGCAGCAAAATGTAGTGCATGCACTACTTTAAAAAAATGCACTGCAACCAGATCGCACGGTACTTCTCTACCATGCCATCCATAGCTGGCAAATGCACTGCGGATCACAAGAGCAGTGCATTTTGATGGTATGGGAAACATGCACTGAACGTGTTTTTTTTGCAGAAAACACCAACATACTATGGTATAGTGTTTTCATACATTTTATAGTCCTGCATCTGCCTGCCAGTTATCAGCCTGCCTGGAGCTCCACTTTAAGTGCCTTTCCTATCTCAGTGTCCCAACAGAAATGTCTCCTGAAATAGCCTAGTGACGGAAAAAGAGTTTCCTAGACGGCTATCGTGTCCATTTTATACACAGTGTATGAATCATCCTGATTAATGAGAAGCACCTTTGGTACAGGCACAACCATTTACACGTGTGACACCTTCATACATATTTATGTGTGTTGGAGGAGCTCCTGTGTTTCACATGTATGGCGAATTCCATCACTGGCAGTTCTTCATCCATGATTGATAGGGTTACTTAGCCCTCAGAAAAAGCGCTTTTGTGTTATGTTGTGACTGCATTATTCAAATTTAAATGACCAATCAATCGCAGAGGAGTCTGCCGCGTTACCACTTACACAGCAGCAAGAGATTTTTCAGGTCTTGGTTTGTTCTCATAACAGTCTCATCCATTGTATTCCACTGTAGTGTTTTCATGCTAGCAATACAAGATGAGAGGGCCACAAAATAGACATTTTACGTGGCATTTAAAGTGTTACTAAACCCAGTAATATGAAAATAGTTAATCTGTCCCCCCACAGTGCCCACAGCTTATAAATCTTTTTACATTAAAATCCTGCCACTATATACCTTTTTTGGCTGATCTGTATACCATGGTCACATGATAAACTGCAGGGTCTTCCCAAGTGCTGAGTGTTCAGGTAGGAGGAGATTTCCACTACAGCCTGTGTCCATGTGCTGTTATGGGAGGCGGATCATCCATCAATCAAGATTTGACATCCCACCCACTGTGTTCTTTTTTCGTTACTGGGCATGGAGGAGGAGGGAGGGACTGGGCTGTCATTTAGGATCTGTATATACGCCCACATGTTTGATGTCAATATCATGTGACCTGGCTAGCTCTGCTCAACAAGGAAATGTTCTGTCCAGCATTAGAGACCAAATTGAGCATGTGCAGCTTTACTACCCTCACTGTGTCTTATCTGGCCTTGCCAAGCGAGACCCTGCATGAGGGGGAGGATCTGTCCATACAGGATCAAAGAGCCTTTTTACACAATGCAGAGGATTAACCCTCTTAAAGTGGTTGTATACCCACAAATATGAAATTCACCTACATGTAAGCCTACATTAAGGCTTACCTGTAGGTGCTTGCAATATCTCCGAGACCTACACGGTTTCGGAGATATTTGCAAAAAAGAGTGCACCGCTATCTACGGCGCATGTGCGCCGTAGATAACGGCGCAGGCGCACTGAGCGTGGCGGCTCTTTGAATGGCAGCCTGCCGGACACTACCGGAATTCGCGCATGCGCGGGGATTGTGCCGTTCCCCGCGCATGCGTGGGAGTGACGTCATCGCCGCTCCGGCCAATCACAGCGCCGGAGCGGCGATACCCGGAAGTCACTCCGGGTATCATGGATGCGACAGAGGACGTGTCTGAGGACCACTGCGGGGGCTTCGATCTAAGGTAAGTGATTGATAATGAGCTAGTATGCTAGTCATACTAGCTCATTATGACTTTGCCTTGCAGGTTGTGAAAAAAAAAAAAAAAAAAGTTTTGCGGTATACAACCGCTTTAAGTTCCACAGTGAGTATATCAAGCATTTTATTCTGCACATAGAGACAGATATTAGTGTTGTGGGTTTAATAACTTAAAGATGAATTTAAGGTATGGATATTTTATATATAGTTTAATTGGTCCAGTTTGGAGCAATGTAACTATGTCTATACCATACCTGGTCGATTCCCCCTGGAAGCTGGAAATCACTATAGTAGATACCAGTGGTGGCTGGTGGTAATTATTTTTTTGGGGGGCGGTAAACAGTGCACCCACAGCCAACATCTATGGCTGGTAAACATGTAACAAGGGCGCTCCGAAATGTCAGGACCTAGCAGATCATTTCTGCATTGGATAAGGGTATTCAGAGGATGTGATCTTCAAACACTTCAGGCCACACTCAAAGAGGAAAGCAATCTCTAATAGAAAACAGATAAAAGAAAAAAGGCGCCTCTAAGTGCAGAATTAAAACTTTTAATATCCCCAAAAAGGATTAAAAACACTTACAAAATCGAAGATAAGAAAGGGCATGTCATGCGTGTGTACAATGGGTGATTGGCTGAAGAAGGAACCAATCAGTAGTTCCGAAACGGGTCCCATTTTGATGACCAATTTCCTGTTTGCGGTCCACGCTGGTTGTTGCCCCCTTCCGCTGACGTCATTTCAAGGATCCTTGTTCCCTGCTGACCTAGACGGCGCGACTGCTTCACCGGTGTTCCCTGAGCCTGGAGTGTACATCTGCCGGTCTCCCTGGATCTCTTTCTGGAAGTTGTATATACTGGGACCCTCCTGATGCTGGATCACCCATTGTACACATGCATGACATGCCCTTACTTATCTTCGATTCTGTAAGTGTTTTTAATCCTTTTTAGGGATGATAAAAGTTTTAATTCTGCACTTAGAGGCACCTTTTTCTTTTATCCAACATCTATGGCGGGCAGCGCTTCACCCGGGCGTCAGACGGTGGGCATCACGGGCTTCACCTCCCCCTGTTCTGCTCCGTGGGCATCACGGTGGCTTCCGTCTCCTCCCTCCCCCTTGGCGGCCATTTGGAACGCTTCTCCTTTCAGCCAATCGGGAAACCGGTCAGACCCGCTTCCTGATTGGTCGGGAGGAGAATCAGTGTGAAAATAGTGAATATTTTTATTTGCTATTGTCACACAACTGGGTGGGCTTAGTTCGCAGTGCTCTGCACCCCAAGCCCACCTATTTTTAAAGCCTCTTAGAGCCTCTGGCTCTAATCACGTGCTTCAAAAATACACTCCCCCCATTGGAATCCATGCATCCGGTGTTATGCATGGGGGCCAGACACATGGATGGATGGGCTGCCCCTGGTAGATACTGCTACTCCAGTGATCTCTACACTTGCTTCTGGGTCCAGTGGCAAGCAACTGTCCTGCTGCATGACTAGGGTATAAAAGATGCTTTCCTCTCCCAAACTGCTTGACCACCATTCTTCCACTAACCTTTTTTCAAGAATAACCACATGAGACTCAAGATGGAGTACAATGGCCATAGCAGCCTTTTATTAACCAATTCTAAAAAATGTATAAACATATCAACATATGAACATCCAGTACATTCTGCCTAAAATAGGAGCTCAAGGTCCTTGTGAGCATTACGGTAACTACTCGTACCTGCGTGACCACTGAAATTTTTTAGGCCTCCAGGTGCAACAAACACCGATTTCGGAGACAAACAACTACACACAGGTAACACCAACCATAATAATAGGAGCTGTAACCAGGACGGGTCCCTGCCATAGTACATATTCTATATACTCAAAAACCCATAGAAGGACCTTGTAAAAATGTCCAAAAAACGTAATCTTCAACTATTTACAACTCGCCATGGAACTCAATAAGGGAGGGAGGGGGGCTGTTGTCCAAAGCACTTTCTCCTCCAACTGATGACTTCCAAGACCCTCCTACAGACCCCCTTACTGCAGCCCCACCTTCACCAGTCCTCCCCACCAATCACATGAGTACTTTTTAAATAATGCTTCCCACTGACCAGAAACCCTTTCCCTATGCTAACCCCTTTTTAACTGTCATGTCGGCCCTTCACCCATACTTTCCATGCTTTCTTATTTTAGCTCTGGGCCTGTCCTTCTGAACGTCACAGAAAAGTCAGCCACTGGCGCCATTCAGAGAATACTGAGAAACACTCTCTAATTGGATGAGGTGGAGATTGTGACATCGCTGACCCGCCTCTCCACCTCGTTCAAGCTGGAGCAATGTGACTATGTATAAATATCCATACCTGGAATTCATCTCCAAAGTGTATTCAAACCCTAACAACAAACATCTCTTATTTGCTCCATTTTGGTCTATTATTTATACCATAACAAGCCCTTCACGTGATAACAACCGATGCGGCCCACCGGGGAGGGCCCGAGTGACCTCCGCCGGCTGGCCAGAGACCCCAACAAAGCAGGAATCGGCTTCGATCGGGTCTCGGATTTAGTAACCCTGAAGCAATGTCATGACATCACTTCCGGATCATTAAAGACTTAAAGGCGCCAAATTAAAAAAAAATTCAGCATTCAAAACTACCAAACTTGGCGTTTTGAATGCTTTTAAGTGCAAAGGAGAGTGTTTGGGTCTTATAGACCCCCGATCCCTCCATAAAGAGTACCTGTCACTGCCTATTACTGTCACAAGGGATGTTTACATTTCTTGTGGCAGCAATAAAAGTGATCAGAACTTTTTATTTAAACGGACAGTGTAAAAAAATGTAAATAAAAAAAAAAAAAAAAAATAACATTTAAAGTGCCCCATCTCTCTGTGCTCACAGGCTGAAGCAAACGCAAATGTAAGTCGCGCCCAGAAATGTACACAGTGTTCAAACCACACATGCAAGGTATTGCTGCGATCGTTAAAGTGAGAGCATTAATTCTAACACAAGACCTCCTCTGTAACTCTAAACTGGTAACCTGTAGACATTTTTAAAGTGCCGCCTATGGAGATTTTTAAGAACCGTAGTTTGTCGCCATTCCACGAGTGTGCGCAATTTTAAAGCATGACATCTATTTACTCCGCGTAACATCATCTTTCACATTATACAAAAAAATTGGGCTAACTTTACTGTTTTGTATTTTTTTCATTTATGAAAGTGTATTTCTTCTAAAAATATTGCATTCGAAAGACCGCTGCACAAATACAGTGTGACATAAAATATTGCAATGATTGCCATTTTATTCTCTAGGGTCCCTGCTAAAATATATATATATATATATAATGTTTGGGGGGGTTCTAAGAAATTTTCTAGCAAAAACATAAGGATTTTATCTTGTAAGCAACAAATGTCCGAAAAAGGCTTAGGCATGAAGGGGTTAATTGATGAAAAAACAAAAAACAAAAACAAAGACTGATCCTGCACATAATTTGCTGAGCTCTCCTGCTTAGTGTGGTCAGTTTTTAATAGGAAATCAAGGGGACTAGAAGGATCACCAGGGATTTTACATAAAGGAAGCAATACAAAGAGAACAATACTTTCCAATGTACATGGTACAGCAGGCACATAACAGGAATAAGAAGTGTTGGGGTAACAAACGCTTTATTTCACTTTACTGATCCCAGATTACTTACCTGATCCCCCACCCCACTGGTACAGTAGGTGGCTCTCCTCTTACGAGCCAGTGGTGGACTGCTCCTTGGCGTCATCTCCAGTGCAGGGCTGTGATCCATGCTCTGCTCATGATGATGTCGGGATCCTAGACCAGTGGAGCGTGGGGGAGAAGAGCCTGTGGGGACTTCCTAGCTGCAGGAAGTTGCTGAGGATCAGGTAAATAAATCTCCTTTTATTATTCCCCAAGATCTGTAGGCACAGTCCCACTGCAAGGGATCATTTTTTATTTGCCCAGAGTTGGGCTTTAAAATAAAAACAAAAAGTGCAGCACATCTAAGGACTGTATTGTATTAAGTTTTTGTCATTCGGTTTAGATACATTTTCATTTACAGAAAAAGGCTGTGTGAAGAAATTCACCACATTGTGGGTTGTAGATGGAGTTGGAACTAGGTGAATGTCGAAGGTGAAGTGATTAAAAAAAAATATATTATATGTATTACTAATGGTTAAATGAAAATATTCAGAGCTTACATGCGTATGTTAGGATTCTTTACATAACAGTTTTTTTTTGTTGGAATGTCTTTTACTTTGCAGTCCTTGAAAAGTGTTAGGCCCCTTTCACACTGGGGCGGGTAGGTGCGGTGGCGGTATTTTCAGCACCACTATACCATCGTATTTAGGCCCCTTTCACACTGGGGCGGGCAGGTGCGGTGGCGGTATAGCCACGCGATTTTCAGCGCCGTTATAGCATCATATTTAGGCCCCTTTTACACTGAGGCGTATTTCAGGCGTTTTAGCGCTAAAAATAGCGCATAAATAACGCCTGAAATAATCCTGCCCCAGTATGCTCAATGTGAAAGCCCGAGGGCTTTCACACTGAGGCGATGCGCTGGCGGGAGGAAAAAAAATCTCCTGCAAGCCGCATCTTTGGAGCGGTGAAGGAGCGGTGTGTATACCGCTGCTTTACCGCTCCTTCCCATTGAAATCAATGGGACACCGCGGTAATGCCGCCCGCAAACCGCAGCTGTAGCCGCAGTTTGCTGGCGGTATTTACCCTTTTTCAGCCGTTAGCGGGGGTGAAAACCGCACCGCTAGCAGCCGAATAACGCGGTAAATATGATGGTATAGCGGCGCTAAAAATCGCGCCGCTATACCGCCACTGCACCTGCCCGCCCCAGTGTGAAAGGGGCCTTACAGCGATATTCAGCTGCTAGCGGTGTGGTTTTAACCCCCGCTAGTGGCCGAAAAAGGGTTAATACTGCCCGCAGACTGCGGCTACAGCCGCGGTTTGCGGGCGGTATTACCGCGGTGTCCCATTGATTTCAATGGGAAGGAGCGGTAAACACACCGCTCCTTTCACCGCTCCAAAGATGTGGATTGCAGGAGATTTTTTTTCCTCCCGCCAGCACATCGCCTCAGTGTGAAAACCCTCGGGCTTTCACATTGAGAATACTGGGGCAGGATTATTTCAGGCAATATTTATGCGCTATTTTTAGCGCTAAAACGCTTGAAATACGCCTCAGTGTGAAAGGGACCTTACAATGTCTTTGGAAGGTCTTGTTGTGCAGTCATAGGGCTGAACAGAGGTTCATAAAGCATTGGAGATATTCCAGGAAGTAGTCAAAGAGTAGTGACATATTCGCTAGAAGGACAATGGCAGTTAATCCTTATTATCCTGGAATATGGTGGAGCAAGCAGACATCCAAGATCTGGGTATGGTGGGACTTAAATTATGAGAACATTTTGAGAAAACCCCAGTATGTGTGGTATGTGTTCCCATTCACACAACGTACCTAAACATACCTAAAAATAAATACAAATGAAATACTATATATATATATATATATATATATATATATATATATATTTTATATATATATATATATATATATAAATATATGTAGCGGGTATTTAAATTTAGGGGGAGCATCTGGGTGGTAGTATGACCCAGATGCACTGATTGTTAGGGAATTTGGGACCATTTTCTGTTTGTGGAGGACTTCAGTGGTGTGCAGTTCCCTTCGGCCTGTGGGTGGCGCTGTCGCCCTGGGCCGGGGTTGAACCATCACTGCAGTGCTGTTCCCTTTTTGTCCTGTTTCGGCAGCCGTACGGCGGGGCGGGGAACCTGCTGTGCCTGTCGGGAGAGGAGATAAAGGGGAGAGACGCCCTCAACATGAGGTTCAGTCGTCGGAGGTCACAGCCGCGCCCAGGCACCTTCAGCCTGGGTGCCGGTGTTCCGGAGTTCCGGGCCCAGGCGCCCTTGGCCTGGCCGGAGCGGGAGATGGAGTCCATTCCAGGCACCTTCAGCCTGGGGTGAGGTACTATGGAGAAGGCCCGGGGCCCAGTACCTTTGACTGGGTTCCGCAGGGGTGGAAGAGTCCGAGGGGCCCTAAGGTGTTGGGCGCCCGAATCTGAGACGAGGAGGCCAGGGAGCATAACCTCTCCGAACAGTCCGGTGCTGCATTGCCGGTGACGGCGGGGCCTCTGGTAACTCTCTTGGAAGGATGTCTTCCCTCTGACAGGGGCTGCACTTAGCGAAGGTAATTCTGTTCCTGTTCTACACGGACGGTGGCAGCGGCTGTGTGTAATAACCATTGGTGACACTACAATGGTTAGTTCTATTTGAGGATTGTGCCTTGACCTACTCCCCACTTTTACTGAACTGTTCTTTGGGTCACAACCTGTCTGCTGTTAAAGGACGATTTATTGCTGTCAGAGAATAAATAAGAGTTGGACCTTTTCAGTAGTGTGGAACTTCAGTTACTGGGAGCAAAGGGGGGGTCATCTGCAGAACGGACTTGGCTCTGGGTTATGCACACAGCCAGAAGGTAAACAGGTGTTGGCTTTCACCTCTACACATAAGAGGACATAGGCCGTAGTGTACCGCATCCCTCCTCCCTGATCCCCCTAGACAAGACAGCAAGCCGAGAAGAAGGGGTGAGAGGGGTGAGGCCCAGGGCCAGCCCTACCATGGGACACGATGGGACCATTGTCCCAGGCGGCAGGTTCTGAGGGGCGGCACATTGACGCCCATAAATACAGTAATCCCGCCCAATCGGGCTCCGCTACGCCCACCCGCTCCGCTCTTCATCCCACTATGTGGATGGCCCAGCGCCGCTGCTATTAGAAGTATTGGCAGACCATTCGCTGCCATAACCGCACAGCTGGCCGCCCGCCCATCCTCTCCACGGCTCCCCCCCCCCCCATGCTGCTGATGAGAAAGTCAGCTGACGAACAACAGCGTAAAGGGGGAGGAGCTTTCGGCTGAGCAGAGACCCCATGATGGAAGAGGGATTGCTATAGGCGCGGCTGACACTGAGAGAAAGTAAGTGTCACTAATCCCATCTCCACCACCCCTGCCTGTTTCTAACCTCCCCTACCACCCCTGCCTGTGTCTAACCCCCCTACCACCCCTGCCTGTGTCTAACCCCCCCTACCACCCCTGCCTGTGTCTAATCCCCCTACCACCCCTGCCTGTGTCTAACCATCCCTACCACCCCTGCCTGTGTCTAATCCCCCTACCACCCCTGCCTGTGTCTAATCCCCCTACCACCCCTGCCTGTGTCTAACCTCCCTACCACCCCTGCCTGTGTCTAACCATCCCTACCACCTCTGCCTGTGTCTAACCTCCCCTACCACCTCTGCCTGTGTCTAACCCCTTACCACCCCTGCCTGTGCCTAACCTCCCTACCACCCCTGCCTGTGCCTAACCTCCCTACCACCCCTGCCTGTGTCTAATCCCCCCTACCACCCCTGCCTGTGTCTAATTCCCCCTACCACCCCTGCCTGTGTCTAACCCCCCTACCACCCCTGCCTGTGTCTAACCCCCCTACCACCCCTGCCTGTGTCTAATCCCCCTACCACCCCTGCCTGTGTCTAATCCCCCTACCACCGCTGCCTGTGTCTAATCCCCCTACCACCCCTGCCTGTGTCTAACCTCCCTACCACCCCTGCCTGTGTCTAACCCCCCTACCACTCCTGCCTGTGTCTAATCCCTCTACCACCCCTGCCTGTGTCTAATCCCCCTACCACCCCTGCCTGTGTCTAATCCCCCCTACCACCCCTGCCTGTGTCTAACCTCCCTACCACCTCTGCCTGTGTCTAACCCCTTACCACCCCTGCCTGTGCCTAACCTCCCTACCACCCCTGCCTGTGTCTAACCCCCCTACCACTCCTGCCTGTGTCTAATCCCTCTACCACCCCTGCCTGTGTCTAATCCCCCTACCACCCCTGCCTGTGTCTAATCCCCCCTACCACCTCTGCCTGTGTCTAACCTCCCCTACCACCTCTGCCTGTGTCTAACCCCTTACCACCCCTGCCTGTGCCTAACCTCCCTACCACCCCTGCCTGTGCCTAACCTCCCTACCACCCCTGCCTGTGTCTAATCTCCCTACCACCCCTGCCTGTGTCTAACCTCCCTACCACCCCTGCCTGTGTCTAACCTCCCTACCACCCCTGCCTGTGTCTAACCCCCCTACCACCCCTGCCTGTGTCTAATCCCCCTACCACCCCTGCCTGTGTCTAACCTCCCTACCACCCCTGCCTGTGTCTAACCATCCCTACCACCTCTGCCTGTGTCTAACCTCCCCTACCACCTCTGCCTGTGTCTAACCCCTTACCACCCCTGCCTGTGCCTAACCTCCCTACCACCCCTGCCTGTGCCTAACCTCCCTACCACCCCTGCCTGTGTCTAATCCCCCCTACCACCCCTGCCTGTGTCTAACCATCCCTACCACCTCTGCCTGTGTCTAACCTCCCCTACCACCTCTGCCTGTGTCTAACCCCTTACCACCCCTGCCTGTGCCTAACCTCCCTACCACCCCTGCCTGTGCCTAACCTCCCTACCACCCCTGCCTGTGTCTAATCTCCCTACCACCCCTGCCTGTGTCTAACCTCCCTACCACCCCTGCCTGTGTCTAACCCCCCTACCACCCCTGCCTGTGTCTAACCCCCCTACCACCCCTGCCTGTGTCTAATCCCCCTACCACCCCTGCCTGTGTCTAATCCCCCTACCACCCCTGCCTGTGTCTAACCTCCCTACCACCCCTGCCTGTGTCTAACCTCCCCTCCCCCCTCACCACAACCGCCGCTGCCTCTGTCTGAACCCCACCACCACTATTACATGGAAATCTGACTTCCTAATAAATGTAATTTTGTTTTTTATTGTCATAATATAAAATAATAAATGTGGCGGCCTTTTGGTGGGCGTGATTATTATTATTTTTTTTTTTTTGGGGGGGGGGCGGTAGGGAGGAGGGGGGCAGCATTTTGATCCTGGGTCCAGGCAGCACAATGTCTTGGGCTGGCCCTGGTGAGGCCGCTACATATATATATATATACACACATATGTAGCTCTACCCCCGTAGGAGCTGCTGGTATAGATTTGGGCCTTGCACGTTACTCCACCATTCGTTGTCTAGGGGATGAGAGTCTATACACTTCAGGAGAAACTTCAATGTCCACACAAGTTATAAATCCTTTTCTTTGCTTTTATTTCACTCCAACTTGCAGGAAAAAAGGACGGAGGGTTAGGGGAAGTTCAGGCACATGATGCAGACCACTGAGGAACTTTTAGGTTTCAAAGCGACACTAAACAAAGTACACATACCACTTTCCTTCGAGTGGAAATTGCTCACCCAGATAGACCTCTCTCACCGGCCTAGCAGCCGGGGTGGAACACGGACCCAAGGTCTCTGCCACAGACTTAATGGAAGTAGAACAGGTAGACAATCCTCTGCCACAGGATTGGGTGATGTGGACAAATTGCAACTTGGTCCTCCGCCAAAGGACTTAGCAAGTATTCAGCCGAGCAGTATGAGAGCCTTTAAGCCGGATCGGTGATACTGCAGGGTAGCATTTGGCTAGGGTGCATCCTCCAATAGAGTCACCAGGCCTCCTCCCGAGATACCAGCCTTCCGCTGGGTTCTCTCCAAGACGGGTCCTGCCCCGGTTCCTCCATTAAGCGGCTTCCTCCCTCAGGACAGACAGCACAGGACCACCCCCGAGCCGTAGTCTGGGGACAGGACATCTGGGCCTACCTTGTAGGTGCACAGCCTCGGCCCCGAGGTGGGAAAATGAGACAGGCAGTAACACACGCCTTGGGCCAGGAGGGCCACATGGCAAACGAGCCCAGAACAATGGCGTCTGCCCCTTAAGTACCCTTCCCCAGCATGCTCAGCGGGGAGACAACTCCCACTGAACTGTTCCTGGGGAAGGACACCCAATCTGCTCTGGCTTGGTTGTGTACCAACACTGGCCTGTGGTGGTAACGCCACCTACAGGCGAACAGTGGGTAGTCCTCCCAACACAGCCACAGCTGAAACAGAGGCCAATTTAGCCTTCATAATCAGATCTGAGCCAGTAAGCGGCTCAGATACCCACTAGATTTAAATATAGCGCCTGATCATCAGGAGCAGGGCGCTACATATATCTATAGATATAGAGATATATATATATATCTATATACTGTATTGCCAAAAGTATTGGGATGCCTGTCTTTACACGCACATGAACTTTAATGGCATCCCAGTCTTAGACCGTAGGGTTCAATATTGAGTTGGCCCACTCTTTGCAGCTACAACAGCTTCAACTCTTCTGGGAAGGCTGTCCACAAGGTTTAGGAGTGTGTCTATGGGAGTGCTTGACCATTCTTCCAGAAGCACATTTGTGAGGTCAGGCACTGATGTTGAATGAGAAGGCCTGGCTTGCAGTCCTCCCAAAGATGTTCTATGCGGGCGCGCTCCAGAGTTCTGCTGCTGCGTCCATTGACACAGACAGCAGGACTCGCCCCCCCTCCCCCTGACTCCCGTGTTACTAGATTTGATTGACAGCAGCGCAGAGCCAATGACTCCTGCTGCTATCAATCTATCCAATTATTTATTTATTTTATTTATTTATTTATTTCAGATACTTATATACGTCAATTTACGCAGCGCTTTACATATACATTGTACATATCACATCAGTCCCTATACTCAAGGAGCTTACAACCTAAGGTCCCTAACACACATTCATACATATATTAGGGCCATTTTACATTTTCCAATTAACCTACCTAGAGTGTTAGGACCCGAGACAGCGGCTGGAGCTGTTAGGCTCGTTCTCATCGCTGGAACGATCGCGTTCAAGTAAGTAAGGGGGGGTAGCTGCACCACAGAAGGTTTTTCACATTAAAAGCGGTTGTATACCCTCATAGCATACATGCACCTACAGGTAAGCCTACATTAAGGCTTACCTGTAGGTGCTTGCAATATCTCCTTAACCTAAATGGTTAAGGAGATATTTGCAGAAAAGCGGGCACCGAAGTCTACGGCGCATGTGCGCCATAGACAACGGCGCAGGCGTACTGAGTGCGCCGGCTCTTGAATGGGAGCCTGCCGGAAATGTGCGCATGCGCGGGGATCGTGCCGTTCCGCGCGCATGGAAGTCACTCCGGGTATCATGGCGGAGGAGAGGAACGAGGGTCAGTGCGGGATCTTCGATCTAAGGTAAGTAATTGATAATGAGCTAGTATGCTAGTCCTACTAGCTCATTATGCCTTTGCCTTGCAGGTTTTTTTTTTTTTTTTAGGGGTATACAACCGCTTTAATGCATAGAATGAAACCTCAAGACTTTACAACTCCTTTAAGTTGGTTGCAGGGTCTGTTTCATGATACCCTTAAAAAAGTTTCATATTGACCTTTTGGTCATTATTATAAACTTGAAGCTTAGTGCTTGGATTTCATCTGTCCTACATAAACCAGACCCCAGGGGCATTAAAGCATATCGATAACCCCTTCAGTGTTACATATAAAGAACCCATTAATGTGGATTTCATATGCCCTGTGGAGATGTTGAAGATGTTGTGGGGCCCTTCAATGCAGGGCCCTTATTTTTTTTTTATTTTTTTTTATGGTTGAACTGGATGGACGTTTTCAACCTGACTAACTATGTAACTATGTAATATAAAAAAAGTAGGTTAAAAATGTTCATTAGTTTTACAGATTGTTTTTTAACAGCTTCTCAAATTGTTTTTTCTTAGACTAGAGGTCCCTTTAAAAATCCTATAGTAGTTGTCGTTCTAACACGAGTCTACCCCCTTCCCTCTCCTGTGCTGTCTTCTGCTCCCCTGAGTGCGAGTCTGTCATATAGCAGTCGCACAAGAAGAGTTTTATGTCATGGTGATTAATCTTCTTCATAAAACTCTACTCCAAGGGAGACACGTTGCCGTGTATTTTATTTACCTTAATTTCCATTGGGTTGAAGTGTAACTCCAATTTTTTTGAGGAAAAAAAAATGAATCCTATCCAAGAAAATTGTCCATGTGGCAAAGATTTATTATCTATCTACTCTATTACAGACTCGTACTTTTCTCCATTCTGAAATAGCTAATGTTTTCCTTTCTCAAGTGGTGGTGTATGGATTTCCTTCATTATCATCACTTGAGCAATCTCAATGTTTTGCTCAGAAAAGGATCACCTTCTGCATCTCTTTAGCTGTACAAAGTCTTAGAAGGTATCTTAGCAGAATAAAATACCAGTTTTAAAGGTGATCCCTATAATTTGACTTTAAAGTGATCGTAAAGTCTTGTTTAAAACAAATAAAATAATAATAATTATGCCATACTTACCTCCTATGTGCAGCTGGTTTTGCACAGAGTAGCCTGGATCCTCCTCTTCTCGGGTTCCTCTTCGGTGCTCCTGTCCCCTCCCTCCTGTCGAGTGCCCCCACAGCAAGCAGCTTGTTATGGGGGCACTCAAGCCAAGACACTCAGACATGGAGCTGCCGTTCCGCTCGCCCCCTCTGTCATCTGATTGGCTAACTAACTTTGATTGACAACTGCGGGAGCCAATGGGACTACTGCTGTGTCTCAGCCAGTCAGGAGGGAGAGTCCTGGATGGCCGAAGGACTCGTGGACATCTCTGGACAGAGAGAGGGTTCAGGTAAGTATTAGGGGGCTGGGAAGGCTGCTACACACAGAAGGCTTTTTATCTTAATGCATAGAATGCATTAAGATAAAAAAAAAAAACCTTCTGCCTTTACAACTCCTTTAAAGTGTCACTAAACCCACATCATAAAAAACTCTCAATAAATGGTGTATTACACGCTGTTCATACTCACTCAGTCACTATGAGATTCGTTTTTTTTGTATTCTGCAAAAAAAACCTGGTTGATCCTGCTGCTCTCTATCTCCACCTTCTGTTCATGTCCCCAATTCAGCTAGGGATTTTGCAGCTGTGGTGGCAAATCTGCACATGCTGAGCATTTCTTCCCTATCACATCACATCTGAGCAGCCCATGTATGTGACTACAGAGTCACACATGGGGTCATACTGTATACACAGTGGTAAATGACAGCCCACTCCCACCCCCCTACTTCATGCACACTAACCAAACACAATGGTGGTGGGATTTTACATGTACAGTGGGGCAAAAAGGTATTTAGTCAGCCACCAATTGTGCAAGATCTCCCACTTAAAAAGATGGGAGAGGCCTGTAATTGTCATCATAGGTATACCTCAACTATGAGAGACAAAATGTGGCAACAAATCCAGACAATCACATTGTCTGATTTGGAAAGATTTTATTTGCAAATTATGGTGGAAAATAAGTATTTGGTCACCTACAAACAAGCAAGATTTCTGGCTCTCACAGACCTGTATCTTCTTCTTTAAGAGGCTCCTCTGTCCTCCACTCATTACCTGTATTAATGGCACCTGTTTGAACTTGTTATCAGTATAAAAGACACCTGTCCACAACCTCAAACAGTCACACTCCAAACTCCACTATGGTGAAGACCTGTAAGGTAAATAAAAATAACAGTGTACTAAGAAATAAACCGCCCCCTTTCCTTAACACACTCCACTGCGCCTTGGAGAAACGTCTGATAAATTCAGACTGAATTACCCTATCAGCTGCTACTTTAAAAAATAAAAAGTGAAAAATAATTTTGAATAACCAAAATAGTAGCGCTCAGTGTCTTACAACACAAATCTAAATATAAACCATATACACTCCGTGAGATAGTGCATGAATGCGAATGTTCATAAATATACACCCTGTAAAGAAATGTGCATACAATAAACTCATCAAGTGTCCATAACGTTCATGACAGTGATTTAAAACAATTGATATAACGTGTTTAACTGAAAATGAGTCCATAAAAAAGTGCACAAAATAAGTCCATAAAAAGTGCATCCAAAAGTGACTTCAAATGAAGATGACAAATAAAACTTTCTTGTGTTTTCTTCAAACCTTCACCACACCAATGTGCTCAGTGATTCCACTCCCTAAGGACTTGCACTCACCACAAGAATATGCCTCGCACTCTCATGCTTGGCTAATCAGCTTGATTACCCCCCTGGGTATCACAAACGATTCCAAAATGATGAAATTAGGTCAGTCAAGTCTCCCACATGAAAAAACAAATGCTTCCAATAGTGAAGTATATCAAAACTTTTAATTAAAATAACACAGCACAAGTGACCATCAATGGTTACACTCACATTTAGACAGATCAAATTGGGCACTTCAAAGCAAACATTTCCAAACGCCAGGCAAGTTTATAGTAGGCTGCCGCGATGTATTGCGGTCTCGGCGGACCATATAAGCATGTATGTCTCACCCTCCTTCATGTACGCTTGCCTCTCCACTGCAATCGAATCACCGCAGACTCCCGCCTAAACACCAAACTGTATATTCGACGAGTGGTCGAAAGATCCGAACGCTGCACACCAGGTGACTGTCGTGTAGCTCCTCCCAGACTAGTTTCGTCGTAAGACTTCTTCCAATGGGGTCACTTGCCTGGCATTTGGAAATGTTTGCTTTGAAGTGCCCAATTTGATCTGTCTAAATGTGAGTGTAACCATTGATGGTCACTTGTGCTGTGTTATTTTAATTAAAAGTTTTGATATACTTCACTATTGGAAGCATTTGTTTTTTCATGTGGGAGACTTGACTGACCTAATTTCATCATTTTGGAATCGTTTGTGATACCCAGGGGGGTAATCAAGCTGATTAGCCAAGCATGAGAGTGCGAGGCATATTCTTGTGGTGAGTGCAAGTCCTTAGGGAGTGGAATCACTGAGCACATTGGTGTGGTGAAGGTTTGAAGAAAACACAAGAAAGTTTTATTTGTCATCATCTTCATTTGAAGTCACTTTTGGATGCACTTTTTATGGACTTATTTTGTGCACTTTTTTATGGACTCATTTTCAGTTAAACACGTTATATCAATTGTTTTAAATCACTGTCATGAACGTTATGGACACTTGATGAGTTTATTGTATGCACATTTCTTTACAGGGTGTATATTTATGAACATTCGCATTTATGCACTATCTCACGGAGTGTATATGGTTTATATTTAGATTTGTGTTGTAAGACACTGAGCGCTACTATTTTGGTTATTCAAAATTATTTTTCAAGACCTGTAAGGTACCTGTGATAGGTAGTGTCTGAAGTGGAACTTGTGTGCTGAGGATTCAGGCGAAAACGTAGTCAGGCAGATTAGGTTGGCAACAGATCAGGCAAAATGGTACACGATCGAAATCCAGAGAGTGGTCAGGCAGGCAAAGGTCATACACGAGCTGGCAGTGAAGTACAAAATCAGCAGGCTGGAGAGTAGTCAGGAATTCAGGCAGAAGTTCAACACGAAAATCAGGATCAAAAAGCAGTCACAACACCCAGGGAGCTATTCCACACAAACGGGCGCTGAGAGATAGCATCACTTCCTTTTTAAGGGCTACTTTGATTGAAAATTGTCCACAGCTGGCAGTAGGTGGGGCTGGTGAGTCCAAGGTAATGTTTAATACTGAGAGGACATTTCCAAAAGTCTAGATCTGCTCAGTAGCGCAACAGGTAAGGCTGCAGCTTTGCAACCAGGAAGATCCCGGTTCAAATACACCCAGGTACATGACAGGACCCCCTCCCCAGTGGACCCCTCCGGGGGCCTAGCGGGGCTTAGTGGGAAAGGAGGCATGGAAGTCTTGAATAAGAGAAGGGGCATGCAGATCTTTGGCTGGAACCCAGGAACGGTCTGTGACAGGATATCCCTTCCAATGAACCAGATACCGAAGGCCACGACCCTGTCTTCTAGAATCAAGAATCTTGGAGACTTCAAACTCATTTTGTCCATCAACAAGAACAGGAGGAGGTAGCTGTTGCATTCTGGAGTAGCGATTGAAAATTGCTTTTTTGAGGAGGGAAACGTGGAACACAGGATGAATCCGGAGAGAGGAGGGTAATTTCAACCGATAGGAGACTGGCCCGACTCGAGCAATAATTCTGTAAGGACCAATGAATCGAGGGCCCAATTTGGTAGAAGGTTGTTTCAGTCTCACATATTTGGTTGATAGCCAAACTCTGTCCCCCACCACATATGGAGGTATATGGCGTCTTCGTTTGTTGGACAAAAGTGCATACTTGCCTGCTGACTTCCGTAGTAATAAGCAAATCTTTTTCCAATGTAGCAGAATATTTTTAACCCGCTGATCTGCTGCTGGTACACCAGAAGAAGGCTGAAGTAGGGGAAAAGTCTGAGGGTGATAGCCTAGGGCTGCGTAGAATGGTGTGGTATGAAGAGCACTGTGCCAACGGGAATTAATGGCGAACTCAGCTAAAGGCAAATACTCAGACCAGTTGGAGTGTAAGGCATTGACATAATGTCGAAGATAGGTTTCTAGGGTCTGGTTCATGCGTTCGGTTTGACCATCTGTTTGAGGGTGATGTGAGGTAGAGAGTGAAAGCGTTACTCCCAGTTTCTTGCAGAACGCTCTCCAGAATCGGGAAACAAACTGGGATCCGCGGTCTGAGACGACATTGGTAGGTATGCCATGATATCTCACAATATGGGAAAGGAAGAGAGTAGACAGTGCTTCCGCTGTAGGTAATCCCGGGAGCGGCACAAAATGAGACATTTTTGAAAAGCGAACCACTATGACCCATATAGCAGTCATGCCCTCGGACTTGGGTAAGTCTGTAATGAAGTCCATAGTCAAATGGGTCCAAGGCTGACGAGGTGCTGAAAGTGGTTGTAACAGTCCAGTAGGCAATGTACGGGGTACTTTATTAGCAGCACAAGTTGGACAGGCAGCCACATAGTCAGTAACATCCCTTTTCATATGAGGCCACCAGACATGACGCTGCAAGGTCTTAAGAGTGATGGTGACACCAGGATGACCAGATAAAACACCATCATGTGCCCAGAGGAGTACAGGTTTTCTGAGGCTAGGGGCTACGAACAGGCGACCTGGTGGTATCTTCAAGCCTTGGGGAACACAATTCTGGGTTTCTTGTAACTGTTGGGAAAGAGCCGTAGAGATCTGTGCGACAATTTTGTGAGGTGGGATTATATACTGCTCGGTAGGTTGGTCTTCTTCAGAGGTAGCAAACTGTCTGGAAAGAGCATCGGCTTTCTTGTTTTTATGCCCAGGAACATAAGAAAGAACAAAATTAAAACGGGAGAAAAACAGAGCCCATCGAGCCTGACGTGAGTTCAAACGTCTTGCAGTCTGAAGGTACAGTAGGTTTTTATGGTCAGTGAGGATAGAAAAAGGTTTGGGAGCCCCTTCCAGAAGATGTCGCCATTCAGACAATACCAATTTGATGGCCAGTAGTTCTCGATTCCCAACATCGTAATTCATCTCCGCTGGAGAAAACTTTCTAGAAAAAAAATGCTACTGGATGGATTCTACCAGACTTAGGCTGTCTCTGGGAGAGCACGGCACCTGCTCCTACCTCAGAGGCATCAACCTCAACTATGTACTGGAGATCGGGATTTGGATGCTGAAGAATTGGAGCTTTGCTGAACATGTCTTTTAATTGCTGGAAAGCCGATTCTGCTTCTGAGGACCATACCTTGCAATTTGTACCTTTCTTAGTCATAGCAGTAAGGGGGGCCGCAATGGAGGCAAAACCTTTGATGAAGCGTCTGTAGTAATTTGCGAACCCTAGAAAGCTTTGGAGCCCTCTTAAAGTGGTCGGTTGGGGCCATTGCAAGACAGCGGAAAGTTTTTGAGGGTCCATTTGGAAACCGGCAGCACTTATAATGTATCCAAGGAAAGGAATACGGCTTTGATGGAAACTGCATTTCTCAATCTTCGCGTAAAGATGGTTTTCTCTCAGTCGTTGCAATACCTGCTTTACATGCGAGATGTGCTCTAGATGAGTCTTGGAAAAGATTAAAATGTCGTCCAAGTAGATGATCACAAAACTGTTGCTGAAATCATGAAAAATTTCATTCATGAAACGTTGGAAGACAGCAGGGGCGTTACACAACCCAAATGGCATAACCAGATATTCAAAATGTCCATTACGAGTGTTGAATGCTGTCTTCCACTCGTCCCCGTCTTTAATTCGAATTAGATTATAAGCCCCTCGTAGGTCTAGCTTGGAGAGGATAACAGCCCCCTTAAGTACATCAAACAGTTCAAGAATGAGAGGCAAAGGGTAGGAGTCTTTTACAGTGATTTGATTTAACCCTCGATAGTCTATGCATGGTCGAAGACCCCCATCTTTTTTTTCAACAAAGAAAAAACCTGCCCCTACTGGAGAAGAAGAGGGTCGGATAAAACCTCTTTCCAAGTTGTCTTTTATGTATTCCTCCATGGATTTTTGTTCAGGCAAAGACAGGGGATAGGTCCTTCCTTTGGGAAGAGGTGCTCCAGGAATCAATTTAATTGCACAGTCAAAAGAACGATGTGGAGGTAAAACCTCTGCCTTTTGCTTGCAAAATACGTCTGCAAACGCATGGCATTCATGAGGCAAGGTAGGTGGGACGGCCACGGAAGCCAACATACAAGCAGGAAGTCTTTTGGGTTGAGACAAACAGTTTGAATGACAGAACGACCCCCAAGAGGTTAGTTCTCCATTTTCCCAATCAAAAGAAGGGTTATGTTGTTGTAACCATGGGTAACCAAGGATAACAGGCAGAAGTGGAGAATCAATAAGAGACAAGACAACTTCCTCTTTGTGGAGTATGCCTACCTGAAGGGTGATTGTCATAGTCTCAAATTTTACAATGCCATCTCCCAAGGGTTGTCCATTCACGGTGGTAATGTTCAGGGGTCTCGATTTTGGAACAAATGGGATATTATTTTTTTTAGCAAAAGTGTAGTCCAAGAATATGCCAGCAGCTCCAGAATCCACAAAAGCCTCACAGGAGACAAGTTTAGAGGGTAAATGGATAATTGCAGGAATGGTAATCTTGGTCTTGGAGGATATACCTATAAGGTCTAAGCCAGCTCCTCCAACACTGGTTAGACCCTGCCTTTTACTGGACGGGAAGGGCAGACAGATAATAAATGTCATTTAAGTCCACAGTATAGGCATAGGCCCAATGCACGCCTCCTTTGTTTCTCAGACTCAGTTAGGTGGAGACGGCTTACATCCATGGGTTCCACAGGTGTCTGGGGTTCAACTGAGATTTCAGGTTCTGGCTGAGGTGGTGCTTGGAAGTTAGGGGCCAAACGGTAGACTGGCCGAGGAAACTTGCGAGTTCTAAGTCTCTCTTGGCATCTTTCATGATACCGGACATCCAGACGAACACAGAGCTCTATGAATTTCTCTAGGTCTTCTGGGGAATCCTTATAGACTAATTTGTCTTTAATGCGATCTGCAAGACCTTTTCGGAAGGCTGCACGTAATGCCCTTGAGTCCCAAGTAGTCTCAGCTGCAAGGGTACGAAACTCAATAGCATATTGTGCCACAGACCTGGTGCCTTGTTGCATGTCCAAGAGTGAGTACTCAGCTGCAGAAGCTCTATCTGGCTTGTCAAATACAGTCTGGAGAGAAGCCAGAAATTTGTCAGCGTCTTGCAGCACAGGATCATTGCGTTCCAGATAAGGAGAGACCCAGGCCAGGGCCTTCCCCTTTAACAAGGAAATTACAAAAGTCACTTTGGCAGAAGAAGTGCTGAAGGTCCCAGGGTTGTTGCGGAAATGCAAACGGCAAACATTTAAAAAGCCTCTGCAGTCCTCAGTATCACCACCAAATTTGTCAGGCATAGGAAGTTTGGGTGGTACAGAAGAGGTGGGTTGGATCGTAGCAGGAGTAGGATCCAGAGTCTGGACCGTTGCAGAGGAAGCAGGCAAACAAGATTTAAGCATAGTACAAAGTTCATCTAACTTGGTGTCCAGGGAAGAAAGATGCTGTTCATGAGCTCCAATCAATTGTCCCTGACGTGAAATCGCCTTAACAATCTCAGCAGGGTCCACTGTCATTGTGGCCCGTTTGTAATGTAAGGTACCTGTGATAGGTAGTGTCTGAAGTGGAACTTGTGTGCTGAGGATTCAGGCGAAAACGTAGTTAGGCAGATTAGGTTGGCAACAGATCAGGCAAAATGGTACACGATCGAAATCCAGAGAGTGGTCAGGCAGGCAAAGGTCATACACGAGCTGGCAGTGAAGTACAAAATCAGCAGGCTGGAGAGTAGTCAGGAATTCAGGCAGAAGTTCAACACGAAAATCAGGATCAAAAAGCAGTCACAACACCCAAGGAGCTATTCCACACAAACGGGCGCTGAGAGATAGCATCACTTCCTTTTTAAGGGCTGCTTTGATTGAAAATTGTCCACAGCTGGCAGTAGGTGGGGCTGGTGAGTCCAAGGTAATGTTTAATACTGAGAGGACATTTCCAAAAGTCTAGATCTGCTCAGTAGCGCAACAGGTAAGGCTGCAGCTTTGGGACCAGGAAGATCCCGGTTCAAATACACCCAGATACACGACAGACCAAAGAGCTGTCAAAGGACACCAGAAACAAAATTGTAGACCTGCACCAGGCTGGGAAGACTGAATCTGCAATAGGCAAGCAGCTTGGTGTGAAGAAATCAACTGTGAGAGCAATAATTAGAAAATGGAAGACATATAAGACCACTGATAATCTCCCCCGATCTGGGGCTCCACGCAAGATCTCACCCCGTGGGGTCAAAATGATCACAAGAATGGTGAGCAAAAATCCCAGAACCTCACGGGGGGACCTAGTGAATGACCTGCAGAGAGCTGGGACCAATGTAACAAAGGCTACCATCAGTAACACACTACGCCGCCAGGGACTCAGATCCTCCAGTGCCAGACGTGTCCCCCTGCTAAAGCCAGTACATGTCCGGGCCTGTCTGACGTTTGCTAGAGAACATTTGGATGATCCAGAAGAGGATTGGGAGAATGTCATATGGTCAGATGAAACCAAAGTAGAACTTTTTGGTAGTCGTCGTGTTTGGAGGAGAGAGAATGCTGAGTTGCAACCAAAGAACACCATACCCCCCCCCGGCGGCCGTGTCATTGGATTTGATTGACAGCAGCGGGAGCCAATGGCTGCGCTGCTATCAATCTATCCAATGAAGAGCCGAGAACCCCGGGCAGAGAGACTGCGCGCCCTCGGCGTGGGACATTCCAGGGCTCAGGTGAGTAAAACGGGGGCTGGGGGGCCACTGACTGACAGAAGTTGGGATGCATTAAGGTGAAAAAACAGGAGGGTTTACAACCCCTTTAAGTGTAGGGGGTGGATCTTCTAGGGCTCTCTTGTGGAAGACTGGTCATGGGAAGGAGGGGGACCGTGCAAGAAATGTAGTGCTACATTGAAAGCGGATCAGTGTAGCATTGAAGTGGGTAAACCCTTGGCGGAACCCTGAAGCGGAACTTTGAACCACTTTACCTCTACTGGGAACTGCCACGAGTTAAAGGTATGACACACCACAGAATAGCCCTAGAGACTCTGTTACATGTTAAAGGGGAACCCCATGTACCTAAGGCCTATTGCACTGTCCTGTGATTATTGAATGGAACCGTATGAAAGAAGTTGTATTGCCACATCTTTATTCTTGTTCAATATTTTTATTAAAAGAAAAAAGAATCAAACATTGTTTGGTGTCCAGTGCATAACCATTAAGGCAGCACAATAGCATATGTAGCGATACCTTCAGTTAAGAGGGCCGCAGATTAGTTTGGGCCCTGAAGACAGCTCCGCCAACCCCTGGCAATTTACTCGACCCCCTTCTGGCACAGTTAGTCTAGGGTAACAATATATTTCTTAAGCTCTATGATCAAACTCAGACACCAAGGCAATAATAAAGGAATATCTGATTTACTTTCAATTGTGGTAAAAGAATCAACAGTGGTAACAGTTTACATGAAATTGGTTGCAGAGCCCTGCATCAATAAACACACTATGTAGTAATGGAACAGTAAAGGCGCGCCACGCGGGCGACCGTTAGCTAGGCGCCCTGTGGCGCAGCAACTAAATGAACTATCTAGCTGGCCAGGCCTGGCTCAGATACTAAGACTCAGTCTCTAGGGGATGATGTTTTCTTCACCGGCAAGTCTTTAAAGGTGGTGCACATAACAGAACAACATTTGTAATCCAATTGGGAAGTTGTAATAGAAACAAACACTTTACTGAAGATCTTCTGACTTAGTTCTGCTCTGAATCTCCAGTGAGAGTATCAGATATAAACTCGTGGGCCTCGGCAGTCTATAGGCTCATCAGCATTAAACAGTATATGGTCTGAGCATACGCTCGCTCACCCCTCCGGACGCGATCCCAGTCCGGGAACTTCCACCGACTGTGTTTCCCCACACAGTGTCTCCAGCGATCGGGTCCCCGATCCAACCAAGGCTGTGGATAAGCGAAGTCAGATGCCACCCAGGCTCGCAGTGGGGTGGAAGGCTCTTTGGTAGCTGCACAAGGCCTCAGGCTTCAGGCCTTGCACACCAGCACATCCGCACAGGAGGATCAGTCTCTGAAGTCTCGTGTCCCAAAGAGACCGAGCGCAGCCGCACCTCCTCCTTTTATAACCCCTCCCATGAGTCTCTGAGGTGAAAGCAAAACATCCTGGGTGCCAAGGGGGGTTCTGGGAAAGGTAGTCCATGAGTCTTAAAGAAACCCCGCTACACACTCCCCCCACTTAAACTCTTTGGTCCCCAAAGATAACTCTAACATATACTGCGTACAACCCTAGACAATGTTGCGTATGATGTTGGCACAGGGAATTCCCACCAAAACCGAGGGGTAGAATTCCCTTGCCCACAGGTCACACTATCATTCGTGGCCTGCCTAACTGTGCCAGAGAGTGAGTTGGGTTTGCCCTCCACCAAATGAACAGTGGAGGGATCCGGATTCTCAGCACTCCTCCTGGCAGTAACTACAGAGTCTTCCGAGCTTTTCCCCATTTGTGGGTAGGTCAGCTTCTTAGGAGGCCTGATGACTCTCCGAGTCCTTTGTTCTCTTGGATTTTCTGGCTCTGGCGCCACGGCTCTTCTCCCGAAACAGGCTCAGGGATGGAGTCTCTGGGGTCCTCCTCTGAGTAAGTTTCACAAGCATCTTCCCAGTAGTCTGATGAAGGACTGGATGGGAAGAACTCTGTGGCTTCGGGATTCAGGGTTCCATCTACAGTGTCCTCAGCGGTTGGAAGGTCTATAGCAGAAGTTCCTGGAGTTGAGGAAGGCCACAGCCAGTCAAGTTCCCTTCCTTCATCTCCACTGAGTTCAGAGGCCTCTCCATCTTTAGGTCGAGAGGTCTGGGACCGAGTGTTTGGCCTGGGGGTATCCAGAATAGAGACTGGTTCAGGGGAGTCTCTTATTGGAGGTATCCTGACTGCTTCAGTGAGTGGGAGTAGGTGATTTCGATGCCACGTCTTCAGTGGTCCTACCTTCCCTTCTGGCTTTAACTTATAAACAGGCAGGCCTGGCAGCTTCCTACAGATGACATAGGGTTCAGATCTCCATCTGTCTGCAAGTTTATGTTTTCCAGGGCCCCCTAGATTGCGCAGCAGTACTCGGTCCCCAGGCTGCAGGTCTTGCACCCGGACCTTCAGGTCGAAGTTTCTTTTGTTTCGAGCTCCCCTTTGATCTGAGGCCGCTTGAGTAGGGATGAGCTCGGTGTTCGAGTCGAACATACGTTCGACTCGAACATCAGCTGTTCGATCGTTCGCCGAATAACGAACGATTTGGGCCGTTCGCGCCTAATTCGCGGCCCACAATGCACTACGCCATCGCAGTGTCATCCAGGCGCTGTGATTGGCCAAGCATGCACTGTGACCCCGCATGCTTGGCCAATCACAGCGCCGGCAGCGAGGAGAGCAATGATTGGCCACAGGCAGGATGCCTGTGGCCAATTATTGCTGAGGGTGTTTAGTACACGCCCCACACTATAAAAGGCCGCCAGCACGGCGGCCTAGTGTAGTGTGTTCCGGAGCAGGGAAAGAGAAGCATAGGCAGGGACAGTGACATTTTTTTTTCTTGCTTAACCTGGATTCCTTTAGTTTAGGGAAAGAGAAGGATAGGTAGGGAGAGTGTCAGTCTGTTTTACTGTGCTAAACCTTGTTTGTAGGGACAGGGAAGGACAGTGAGGGAAATTCTCATTGTGCTATACTGTGCTAAAGCATTCATCATCAACCATCTTTAAAAAAACATTTTTTATAGGGACAGAAAACTATAGGTAGGGAGAGTGTCAGTGTGTTTTACTGTGCTAAACCTTGTTTGTAGGGACAGGGAAGGACAGTGAGGGAAATTCTCATTGTGCTATACTGTGCTAAAGCATTCATCATCAACCATCTTTAAAAAAACTTTTTTTATAGGGACAGAAAACTATAGGTAGGGAGAGTGTCAGTGTGTTTTACTGTGCTAAACCTTGTTTGTAGGGACAGGGAAGGACAGTGAGGGAACTTATCATTGTGCTATACTGTGCTAAAGCATTCATCATCAACCATCTTTAAAAAAAAAAATTTATAGGGACAGAAAACTATAGGTAGGGAGAGTGTCAGTGTGTTTTACTGTGCTAAACCTTGTTTGTAGGGACAGGGAAGGACAGTGAGGGAAATTCTCATTGTGCTATACTGTGCTAAAGCATTCCTCATCAACCATCTTTAAAAAAACATTTTTTATAGGGACAGAAAACTATAGGTAGGGAGAGTGTCAGTGTGTTTTACGGTGCTAAACCTTGTTTGTAGGGACAGGGAAGGACAGTGAGGGAAATTCTCATTGTGCTATACTGTGCTAAAGCATTCATCATCAACCATCTTTAAAAAAACATTTTTTATAGGGACAGAAAACTATAGGTAGGGAGAGTGTCAGTGTGTTTTACTGTGCTAAACCTTGTTTGTAGGGACAGGGAAGGACAGTGAGGGAAATTCTCATTGTGCTATACTGTGCTAAAGCATTCATCATCAACCATCTTTAAAAAAACTTTTTTTATAGGGACAGAAAACTATAGGTAGGGAGAGTGTCAGTGTGTTTTACTGTGCTAAACCTTGTTTGTAGGGACAGGGAAGGACAGTGAGGGAACTTATCATTGTGCTATACTGTGCTAAAGCATTCATCATCAACCATCTTTAAAAAAAAATTTTTATAGGGACAGAAAACTATAGGTAGGGAGAGTGTCAGTGTGTTTTACTGTGCTAAACCTTGTTTGTAGGGACAGGGAAGGACAGTGAGGGAAATTCTCATTGTGCTATACTGTGCTAAAGCATTCCTCATCAACCATCTTTAAAAAAACATTTTTTATAGGGACAGAAAACTATAGGTAGGGAGAGTGTCAGTGTGTTTTACGGTGCTAAACCTTGTTTGTAGGGACAGGGAAGGACAGTGAGGGAAATTCTCATTGTGCTATACTGTGCTAAAGCATTCATCATCAACCATCTTTAAAAAAACATTTTTTATAGGGACAGAAAACTATAGGTAGGGAGAGTGTCAGTGTGTTTTACTGGTCTAAACCTTGTTTGTAGGGACAGGGAAGGACAGTGAGGGAAATTCTCATTGTGCTATACTGTGCTAAAGCATTCATCATCAACCATCTTTAAAAAAACTTTTTTATAGGGACAGAAAACTATAGGTAGGGAGAGTGTCAGTGTGTTTTACTGTGCTAAACCTTGTTTGTAGGGACAGGGAAGGACAGTGAGGGAAATTCTCATTGTGCTATACTGTGCTAAAGCATTCATCATCAACCATCTTTAAAAAAAAAAAATTATAGGGACAGAAAACTATAGGTAGGGAGAGTGTCAGTGTGTTTTACTGTGCTAAACCTTGTTTGTAGGGACAGGGAAGGACAGTGAGGGAAATTCTCATTGTGCTATACTGTGCTAAAGCATTCCTCATCAACCATCTTTAAAAAAACATTTTTTATAGGGACAGAAAACTATAGGTAGGGAGAGTGTCAGTGTGTTTTACTGTGCTAAACCTTGTTTGTAGGGACAGGGAAGGACAGTGAGGGAAATTCTCATTGTGCTATACTGTGCTAAAGCATTCATCATCAACCATCTTTAAAAAAACATTTTTTATAGGGACAGAAAACTATAGGTAGGGAGAGTGTCAGTGTGTTTTACTGTGCTAAACCTTGTTTGTAGGGACAGGGAAGGACAGTGAGGGAAATTCTCATTGTGCTATACTGTGCTAAAGCATTCATCATCAACCATCTTTAAAAAAACATTTTTTATAGGGACAGAAAACTATAGGTAGGGAGAGTGTCAGTGTGTTTTACTGTGCTAAACCTTGTTTGTAGGGACAGGGAAGGACAGTGAGGGAAATTCTCATTGTGCTATACTGTGCTAAAGCATTCATCATCAACCATCTTTAAAAAAAAAAAATTATAGGGACAGAAAACTATAGGTAGGGAGAGTGTCAGTGTGTTTTACTGTGCTAAACCTTGTTTGTAGGGACAGGGAAGGACAGTGAGGGAAATTCTCATTGTGCTATACTGTGCTAAAGCATTCATCATCAACCATCTTTAAAAAAACTTTTTTTATAGGGACAGAAAACTATAGGTAGGGAGAGTGTCAGTGTGTTTTACTGTGCTAAACCTTGTTTGTAGGGACAGGGAAGGACAGTGAGGGAAATTCTCATTGTGTTATACTGTGCTAAAGCATTCATCATCAACCATCTTTAAAAAAATGTTTTTATAGGGACAGAAAACTATAGGTAGGGAGAGTGTCAGTGTGTTTTACTGTGCTAAACCTTGTTTGTAGGGACAGGGAAGGACAGAGGGAAATTCTCATTGTGCTATACTGTGCTAAAGCATTCCTCATCAACCATCTTTGAAATCCTTGTTTTTTGGACAGTCAGGGAAATTGTCATTGTGCTATTCTTTGCGAAAGCAATCATCCTCAACCATATTTAGAAATCCTTAAGTAAAGGGACAGAGAAGGACACCTGAAGGTAGCCCTTATTGCTTTTTACCCATCTCCCTGCAGGCCATCCATTAGAATGTCTGGAAGGCAAACAAGGAGAGGCAGACAGTCAGGAGGCAATAAAAGAGGGCAAGCAGGCTCTGTGTCTGGGGGCAACAGTCCTGGTCGTGGACGCGGTGCATTGTCATCAGCACATGGCCATGGGACACGCTTGTCCTTCTTTTCGGCAGCTGGACATGTTGAGCCACATCATGCCGAAGACTTGGTAGAGTGGATGACCAAGCCCTCCTCCTCCTCCTCATCCTCTCTCACCCAGGCTCAGGGTACTGGCAAAGCAGCTGCCAAAGCGTCCTCTTCCCTGGTATCAATGTCAGACTCTTCATCAGTCACTCCTTCCCTAGACCCACCATGTCCTCCTCCTGAGGAGTCCCCCGAACTGTTTGAGCACAGTGTTGGGTACATGCTCCAGGAGGATGCCCAGCGTTTCGAAGGGTCTGATGATGAAACCCAGCTAAAGGAAGGCAGTAGCGTGAGAGCAGACAGAGGGGATGCTCAAGAAGGACACCAATCTGGCAGTCATGTTCCAGCAGCTGCAGCATACTGCCAGATTGGCTCCAGTGATGAGGAGGGAGGGGATGATGAGGTCACTGACTCCACGTGGGTGCCTAATAGGAGAGAGGAGGAGGAGGAGGATGAGGAGGAGGCACATCTCCAACGAGGCAGGATGCCCTTTGGTGGCCAGCGTAAGGGCAGTACACCGACGGAATCACACCGCAGAGCTCCGCCTGTGCAGGGCGCTGCCTCTGCCCGTCATTCAAAAAGTTCTTTGGTGTGGGCCTTTTTTGAGGCTAGTGCATCAGATCGCACAGCTGCTGTTTGCAACATATGTCTCAAGCGTATATCGCGTGGCCAAAACATCAGCCGCTTGGGTACCACATGCCTGACCAGACATATGTTGACCTGCCATGCAGCTCGTTGGCAAGCCTACCTCAAAGACCCACACCAAAGAACAAAGCGGACCTCTCCTTGCACCGCATCAGCTGGGATCTCCAACCCCACTATAACTTCAGTCCTCTCTGAAACATGCACTGAGAGGAATGAAGGTGTAGAATTAGGTGTGTCACAGCCAAGTACTTGCGGCCACTCTGCTAGCAGTACACCGACGTCCGATTCTAGCAGGCAAATTTCCCTGCCCCAGCTGCTGGACCGTCGAAAGAAGTTCACTCCCAGCCATCCACATGCCCAGCGGTTGAATGCTAGCTTGGCTAAATTGCTAGCGCTTCAACTGCTGCCTTTTCAGTTGGTAGACTCGGCCCCCTTCCGTGAGTTTGTGCAATGTGCGGTTCCTCAGTGGCAGGTTCCCAAACGCCACTTTTTCTCATGGAAGGCTATTCCGGCTCTCTACCGGCATGTGGAAGGCAATGTCTTGGCCTCGCTGGACAGGGCGGTCAGCGGTAAGGTGCATATTACCGCTGACTCATGGTCCAGCAGGCATGGACAGGGACGTTACCTTTCTTTCACGGCCCATTGGGTCACTCTTTTGGCAGCTGGGAAGGATGCAGGACAAGGTGCAGTAGTGTTGGAGGTTGTTCCACCGCCACGCCTCCAAAATGCTACTACTGGTTGTGACACACCTCTCTCCTCCACCCCCTCCTCTTCTTCTTCCTCCATGGCCTCTTCCTGTGCTTTGTCCTCTGAACCAGCGGTGATCCGCAGCCGTTCAAGGGGCTACGCAAGTACGCAGGCAAAAAGATGCCATGCCGTGCTTGCGCTGGTGTGTTTGGGGGACAGAAGCCACACTGGGGCAGAGGTCCTGTCTGCTCTGCAGGGCCAGGCCGAGAGGTGGTTGACGCCACGCCAGCTTAAGCCAGGAATGGTGGTTTGCGACAATGGCACCAACCTCCTCTCTGCCCTCCGACAGGGACAACTGACCCATGTGCCCTGTGTGGCTCACGTCCTTAACCTGGTGGTGCAGCGGTTCTTGGGCAGGTACCCGGGCTTACAGGATGTCCTGAGGCAGGCCAGGAAAGTCTGTGTGCATTTCCGCAGATCTTATAATGCCAGTGCTCGCCTGGCTGAGCTGCAAAAGGAGTTGAACCTGCCCAAGAACCGCCTTATATGTGACATGCCCACCAGGTGGAACTCAACGTTGGCCATGCTGCAGCGGCTGCACACGCAGCAGAGGGCCATCAATGAGTACCTGTGCGACTACGGCACCAGGACAGGGTCAGGGGAGCTTGGTTTTTTTTCTCCACGCCAGTGGGGCATGATCAGGGATGCATGCACTGTCCTGGCACCATTTGAGGAGGCCACGAGGATGGTGAGCAATGACAGTGCATGCATCAGTGACACTGTACCTCTTGTCCACCTGTTGGAGCACACGCTGCGTGGAATAATGGACAGAGCACTTGAGGCAGAACAGAGGCAGGAAGAGGAGGACTTCCTTGTCTCTCAAGGCCCCCTTTACCCAGACAGTGTTCCTTCTGTCCCACCCATCGCACAGGAAGAGGAGGAGGAGGAGGAGGAGGAGGATTGTGTCAGCATGGAGGTGGAGGCTGGCACTCAGCATCATCAGCAGCAGTCTTTTAGGGATGATTTACAGTCCCAAGAAACCAGTGGACTTGTACGTGGCTGGGAGGAGGTGGCTGCGGATCATGTCGTCCTTAGTGACCCAGAGGACTCCGGACCGAATGCCTCAGCTAACCTACGCTGCATGGCCTCCCTGATCCTGCAAAGTCTGCGGAAGGATCCTCGTATTCTTCGGATCAAGGAGAGGGACCATTACTGGCTGGCCACTCTCCTTGATCCACGGTACAAGGGTAAGGTTGCGGACCTTATGTTACCGTCGCAGAGGGAGCAGAGGATGAGACAACTCCGGGAGGCCTTGCAGAAAGGTCTGTGCAACGCGTTCCCAGAGACTGGGAGGTTACAAACTCCTGGTCCTGGACAACGAGTTGCTGAGGCTTCGGCCAGTCAAAGAAGGAGTGGTGGGGAAGGTGGCCGTCTGACCGATGCGTTCAGACAATTCTTTAGTCCGCAGCCCCAAAGTATGATCGGTTCCAGCAACCATCGCCAGCGTCTGATAAACATGGTGCAGGAATATCTAGGGGCAAGGTCAGACTTGGACACCTTCCCCACCAAAAATCCTCTGGCTTACTGGGTCTTGAGGATGGATCACTGGCCAGAGCTTGCACAGTATGCAATTGAGCTACTGGCCTGTCCTGCATCCAGCGTTCTTTCGGAACGCACATTCAGTGCTGCTGGAGGATTTGTCACGGATCACAGGGTGCGCCTGTCCACCGACTCGGTTGATCGACTGACTTTCATCAAGATGAACCAGTCTTGGATCACCACCAGCTACCACACACCTGATGCTGATATAACAGACTAATTGATTTTAACATGTCACATCCCTTCAAGACTGATGCTGATGCTGAGTGCCTGTGCTGTTATGTTGACTGGCTATCCTCCTCCTCCGAGTCCTCAATGATACGATTGATGATGATAGCTTGGAAGATCATTTTTGTTTATGGGTGCCGCCACCAGTGCCTAACGCCCAATTTTTCAGCCCCTGTTTAACAGGGGCGTGTAATTACAATTTTTGAAGCAATACTTTGCAACAGGGCTCATTGCTGTGCTCCAAGTACAGTATCTGTGAGGGGTTGCAGTGTTGTGCCACCAGTGCCTAAGGCCCAATTTTTCAGCCCCTGTTTAACAGGGGCGTGTAATTAAAATTTTTGAAGCAATACTTTGCAACAGGGCTCATTGCTGTGCTCCAAGTACAGTATCTGTGAGGGGTTGCAGTGTTGTGCCACCAGTGCCTAAGGCCCAATTTTTCAGCCCCTGTTCAACAGGGGCATGTAATTACAATGCTTGATCTAATAATTCACAGCAGGGCCCATTGCTGCACCCACCAAGAGTAACTCTGAGGGCTTACAGTGTTGTGGCAACGCCACCACCACCACCACCACGAAAGGCCCAATTTTACAGCCCCTGTTCAAAAGGGGCATGTAATTACAATTCTTGATCTAATAATTCACAGCAGGGCCCATTCCTGCACCCACCAAGAGTAACTCTGAGGGCTTACAGTGTTGTGGCAACACCACCACCACCACCACCACCACGAAAGGCCCAATTTTTCAGCCCCTGTTCAACAGGGGCATGCAATTACAATTCTTGATCTAATAATTCACAGCAGGGCCCATTGCTGCACCCACCAAGAGTAACTGTCAGGGCTTACAGTGTTGTGGCACCAGCACCACCATCAAAGGCCCAATTTTTACTACCACTGTTCAACAATTATATGTAATTACAATTCCTGATATAATAGTTGACAGCAGGGCGTTCCAGCACCAACCAAGAGTAACTGTGAGTGCTTACAGTGTTGTGCCAACACCAACAACTAAGGGGCCTATTTCTGCAGAGTATATACGGCAGGTCCCTACTTTCAAACATCCAACTTACAAACGACTCCCACTTGCAAACGCAAGAAGACAACAGGAAGTGAGAGGAAATCTACCCCTAGGAAGGAAAATTCTCTCCTGTAAGAATTAATATGGGAGAAAGGTGTCTCCTCTGTACTGATGCTTTATCACCAATCCTTGTTTCAAGAAAAACACCACATTTCAAAAACAGTTGTCATTGGGACGGAAAGTGAGGTGAAATGTTCTGAACAGGGGCACAGACAGCAAAACAAATGTTACAGGGGTGATAACCCTTACCTATGTTTTCCAAAAAGTTTAAAAATAGATTTTTGGGCTGGAGCTACACTTAAACAATGTACCTGTTCAAAATTACAAACAGATTCTACATAAGAACAAACCTACAGTCCCTGTCTTGTATGCACCGCCTGTATACGGCTGTTCAGAGTATATAGGGCCTTTTTTATTTTATGTGCGGGGTTCCCCTTAATATCCATACAAGACCCAAAGGGGCTGGTAATGGGCTGGGGTAGGGGGGGGGGTCATGGGGTAGCTATGCCATTTTTAGTAAAGATTTTCATCCATATTACCGGGACCAGACATTACATTAAAGCCGCAAGCAGTTTTAAATGGCTTTTTTTTCCTTTAGAAGTGTCATTTTGTGCAGGGACAGTTCTAAACACGGGAAACACGTGGCACTTCACAGGCATACTTTAGACACCCCCCAGGTACGATATTTAAAGGAATATTTGACTTTTTTTTTTTCACTTTATGCATTATTAAAATGACTGCTCCCGAAAAACGACCGTTTTTAAAACTTCTTTTTGCATTGATACATGTCCCCTGGTGCAGAACCCGGGTTCCCAAACCCTTTTTAGGACAATAACATGCATAATAGTCGTTATAATTAGCACTTTAGAATTCGAACGTTCGCATCCATTGTATTTAATAGGGTTCTAATGTTCGTACGAACTTTCGGTCCGTTCGCGGGTTCTGGTGCGAACCGAACCCGGGGGTGTTCGGCTCATCACTACGCTTGAGCTTGTTCATAGGCAGGGATGAGCCGAACACCCCCCTGTTCGGTTTGCACCAGAACCTGCGAACAGACAAAATGTTTGTGTAAACTTTAGAACCCTATTAAATACAATGGACTCGAACGTTCGAAATCTAAAGTGTTAATTATAAAGGCTTATATGCAAGTTATTGTCCTAAAAAGTGTTTGGGGACCGGGGTCCTGCCCCAGGGGACATGTATCAATGCAAAAAGAAGTTTTAAAAACGGCTGTTTTTTCGGGAGCAGTGATTTTTATAATGCTTAAAATGAAAAAATAAAAGTGAAATATTCCTTTAAATTTCGTACCTGGGGGGTGTGTATGATATGCCTGTAAAGTGGCGCATGTTTCCCGTGCTTAGAACTGTCCCTGCAAAAAATGTCATTTTTGAAAGAAAAAAATGCATTTAAAACTGACTCGCGGCTATTAATGAATTGTCGGCTCCCGGCAATACATACAAAAGTCATTGATAAAAAAAAAAAAAAAGCGTGGGGGTTCCCCAGAATTCAATTACCAGGCCCTTCAGGTCTGGAATGGATATTAAGGGGAACCCTGCCGCAAATTAAAAAAAAATTGATGTGGGGTTCCCCCAAATATCCATTCCAGGCCCTTCAGATCTGGCATGGATTTTAAGGGGAACTCCATCCCAAATTTAAAAAAAAAATGGCGTGGAGTCCCCCTAAAAATCCATACCAGACCCCTTATCCGAGCACGCAACCTGGCCGGCCGCAGGGGAAAAGGGGGGGACGAGAGAGCGGCCCCCCCTCCCTCCTGAACCGTACCAAGCCACATGCCCTCAACATGGGGAGGATGTCCCCATGTTGATGGGGACAAGAGCCTCATCCCCACAACCCTTGCCCGGTGGTTGTGGGGGTCTGCGGGCGGGGGGCTTATCGGAATCTGGAAGACCCCTTTAACAAAGGGGACCCCCAGATCCCGCCCCCCCCTATGTGAATTGGTAAGGGGTACATTGTACCCCTACCATTTCACGAAGAAAGCGTAAAAAAATGTTTAAAAAAAACACGCAAACAGCTTGAAAAAGTCCTTTATTTAAAAAAAAAAAACATTCCAGCGGTGAAATCCAGTGTCCCGCGGCGATCCCGATGTCCAGCGCTGTCCTTCATTGGTTGTGCCTGAGCGGACCTGATGGGGAACTCCCTCTCAGAATTTTAAATGTATAGACCCGCCCCTTCTAAAGTTCCCCATCAGGTCCGCTCAGCGGACGAGATGCGGAACATGAGAAGGGGCGGGTCTATACATGTATTACCAAAGTGAGAGCAGTCCCCCATCAGGTCCGCCCCCTCGGTATGTCGGACCCGCCTACGTCATTGGCTTGAGCGGGGAACTTCCTTCACTATGTAAATTTAAATTACACAGTGAAGGAAGTTCCCCGCTCAAGCCAATGACGTAGGCGGGTCCGACATACCGAGGGGGCGGACCTGATGGGGAACTGCTCTCACTTTGGTAATATATGTATAGACCCGCCCCTTCTCATGTTCCGCATCTCGTCCGCTGAGTGGACCTGATGGGGAACTTTAGAAGGGGCGGGTCTATACTTTTAAAATACTGAGAGGGAGTTCCCCATCAGGTCCGCTCAGGCACAACCAATGAAGGACAGCGCTGGACATCGGGATCGCCGCGGGACACTGGATTTCACCGCTGGAATGTTTTTTTTTTTTTTTTTTTTAAATAAAGGACTTTTTCAAGCTGTTTGCGTGTTTTTTTAAACATTTTTTTACGCTTTCTTCGTGAAATGGTAGGGGTACAATGTACCCCTTACCAATTCACATAGGGGGGGGGCGGGATCTGGGGGTCCCCTTTGTTAAAGGGGTCTTCCAGATTCCGATAAGCCCCCCGCCCGCAGACCCCCACAACCACCGGGCAAGGGTTGTGGGGATGAGGCCCTTGTCCCCATCAACATGGGGACATCCTCCCCATGTTGAGGGCATGTGGCCTGGTACGGTTCAGGAGAGAGGGGGGGCCGCTCTCTCGTCCCCCCCTTTTCCCCTGCAGCCGGCCAGGTTGCGTGCTCGGATAAGGGGTCTGGTATGGATTTTTAGGGGGACTCCACGCCATTTTTTTTTTAAATTTGGGGTGGAGTTCCCCTTAAAATCCATGCCAGATCTGAAGGGCCTGGAATGGATATTTGGGGGAACCCCACGTCAATTTTTTTTTTAATTTGCGGCGGGGTTCCCCTTAATATCCATTCCAGACCTGAAGGGCCTGGTAATTGAATTCTGGGGAACCCCCACGCTTTTTTTTTTTTTTTATCAATGACTTTTGTATGTATTGCCGGGAGCCGACAATTCATTAATAGCCGCGAGTCAGTTTTAAATGCATTTTTTTCTTTCAAAAATGACATTTTTTGCAGGGACAGTTCTAAGCACGGGAAACATGCACCACTTCACATGCATATCATACACACCCCCCAGGTACGAAATTTAAAGGAATATTTCACTTTTATTTTTTCATTTTAAGCATTATTAATATCACTGCTCCCGAAAAAACTGCCGTTTTTAAAACTTCTTTTTGCATTGATACATGTCCCCTGGGGCAGGACCCGGGTCCCCAAACACTTTTTAGGACAATAACTTGCATATAAGTCTTTATAATTAGCACTTTAGATTTCTCCCATAGATTTTTCAAATTTGCCGCGAACACCCCAATTTGTTCGCTGTTCGGCGAACGGGCGAACAGGCAATGTTCGAGTCGAACATGAGTTTGACTCGAACTCGAAGCTCACCCCTATTCATAGGCTACTTTCAGGCTGTGTCTGAGCCTGTCCACATATCCTGTGTGGGACGTGGCTGAGGAATGGTCTAAAGAGGTGCCAAAGGCCAGGTCCACAGGTAACCTTGCTTCCCTCCCAAACATGAGTCGATATGGGGAGTATCCTGTAGCATCACTTGTGGTGCAGTTGTAGGCATGTACTATAGCTGCTATGTGTTTGCTCCAATGTTGTTTCTTTTCACTATCCAGAGTTCCCCACATGTTGAGCAGGGTTCGGTTAAACCTCTCCGGCTGAGCATCTCCCTGTGGGTGGTAAGGTGTGGTTCGGGTTTTCTTGATTCCTAACGAATCCAGGAGTTTACGGATCAGCCGACTCTCAAAGTCCCTTCCTTGGTCTGAATGAAGTCGCTGTGGCAGCCCATAATGGACAAAGTACTTCTCCATGAGTACCTTGGCTATGGTGGAGGCTTTCTGGTCTTTGGTTGGGAAAGCTTGGGCATACCGGGTGAAATGATCGGTTATCACCAGAACATTTCCTAGTCCACTCAGGTCGGGTTCGAGGCAGAGAAAATCAATGCATACCAGATCCATTGGGCCTTGACTTTGCAGATGGCCCATTGGGGCAGCTTGATGGGGTAAAGTCTTTCTCTGGATGCATCGTGCACATGAGTGGCAGTACCCTTCTACTTCTGCCCTCATGCAGGGCCAATAGAACCGACTTCTAACAAGTTGAAAGGTCCTTTCAGCCCCTAGGTGGCCATGATT
Source organism: Rana muscosa (assembly GCA_029206835.1). Classification (NCBI taxonomy): domain Eukaryota; kingdom Metazoa; phylum Chordata; class Amphibia; order Anura; family Ranidae; genus Rana; species Rana muscosa. The sequence goes on from CM055117.1 coordinate 1,045,717,018, forward strand.
GTCATGCAGAGCAACCAGAACAGTCTCTCTGTGTGTCAGGGTCACCTGTGGCCAGGTGACAGATGCACACCGTAGGGGGACAGGAGTGCACCGCGAGGTAGTGAACCCTATGGCTGGCTTCTGTGGATAGGAAACTGGGTGGTTGTGGAAAGCGGGACCAGAGGAGCACAACCGGGATCCCAACGGAAGCGAGAGCCAAGATTCCCCAGGGCGCGGAGTCTAAGACCCAGCTGGTCTTCTCCAGGGCCTCTAGTGGTGAGGATGTTACGCTGCAGGCTGGGACCAGGTCGCGGCCCCTGGAGTTTCCTAGCTCACGCCCCGTAGGATAAGGGGAAGCAGCAGCACACGATAGAGAGAACCGAATAACAAGCCGAAGGTCAGGGGCCACAAGCAGACAAGGATAACGAAGAACGAGCCGAAGGTCAAGGGTCACGAGCAGACAGGGATGGTCAGGGACAAGCCAATAACGAAACAGAGAGACAGACGTAGCACACGGCAGGCAGGAACCCAAACACACAATGCCTAACAAACACGTTGATCAGCAAAGCAGGCTTGCAGTGCACAGGTTAATATAGTGTTCAGTGATAGGGCCTGGGGTGGAGTCAGGCTGGGAGGAGATATAAAGGAAGCCAGGTGAAGGAGGTCTGGTCTCTAGATGAACACATGAGGAGGAAGGTAAGATGGCAGACAGACATTAATGCATATCCATGACAGTACCCTCCCTCTTACGAGGCCTCCCCCTTCCCCGCCTGGGCCCAGGTTTAGAGGGAAACTTCAGATGAAACTCCTTTAACAGACGAGGTGCAAAGACCTCAGATGCAGTGATCCAAGACCTCTCCTCAGGACCAAACCCTTTCCAATGAACGAGGTACTGAAGAACGCCTTTACAGAGTCGGGAGTCCAGAATTTGACTGATCTCGTACTCCTGATTATCCTCAGAGACAGGCGCCACGGTAGGAAGAGGACGAGAGAATTTATTGAGGACTAAAGGCTTTAGAAGAGCAACATGAAAGGAGTTAGTGATTTTAAGGCTCTTAGGAATCTGGAGTTTGAAACAAACCGGATTCAGTTTAGCAGTTACCGTGTATGGACCGATGAATCGTGGAGCAAACTTCAGAGAAGGAACTCGGAGCTTGATGTTCCTGGTAGAGAGCCAGACTTTGTCCCCTGGCTGAAGAGAAGGCGGTTTACGCCTGCGGCGGTCGGCAAAGCCTTTGAATTTTTCAGCAGCTGCCCGGAGGGAATCATGAACGTGACCCCAAACGGAATTGAGAGACTCCTGAACCGAAGCCAAAGCTGGAATGTCTGGAGAACAGATCATAGGAAGAGGAAGTTGAGGGTGTTTTCCATAAACTGTGAAAAAGGGTGTCTTCTGCGAACTGGTATTCACATGATTGTTATGGGAGAATTCTGCCCACGGGAGTAGAGAGGACCAATCGTCATGGTGAGAAGACACAAAGGTGCGAAGAAAGACCTCTAACTCCTGATTAACCCTCTCAGTCTGTCCATTGGATTGGGGATGGTAAGAAGAAGAAAAATCCAAGACAATATTGAGGGATTTGCAAAAGGCTCTCCAAAAACGAGACGTGAATTGGACTCCCCTGTCGGAAACAATATGAGAAGGGACCCCATGTAGGCGGAGAATTTCTCGAATGAAAATGGGAACCAAGGCAGGGGCAGAAGGAAGACCAGGAAGAGGAACAAAATGAGCCATCTTGGAGAATCGATCGATTACCACCCAAATGACTGTATTATTCTCAGACAGTGGGAGATCGGTGATAAAATCCATGGCAATATGGGCCCAGGGTTCCTTAGGAATAGGCAAGGGCATGAGGAGACCAGCAGGAGCTTGTGTGGAGGATTTGGACTGAGCACAGACATGACAAGCTTTAACGTAGTCTTTGACGTCTGAGCGGAGATTAGGCCACCAGTAGTGACGACTGATGAGTAGGAAGGACCGGAGGAATCCAGAATGCCCTGCCACCTTGGAATCATGTCCCCAACGAAGGATCTTAGCTCTTAGCTCAGTGGGGACAAAGGTCTTACCAGGCGGAATTTTAGACTTCAGGGTGGTAGAGTGGGCAACAATGCATGAGGTGGGAATGATCGGCTCAGGTTCAGGGGCGGACTCCTCGTCCAAAGTGTCAAATGACCTAGAGAGCGCATCAGCCCGACCGTTGCAGGAACCAGGTTTGTAGGTAATCGTGAAATTAAAACGGGCAAAGAAGAGACTCCACCTGGCCTGTCTAGGATTCAGACGTTTAGCATTCTGTAGATACTGTAAATTCTTGTGATCGGTAAAGATCGTTATGGAGTGAGGGGAACCCTCCAAGAGATGACGCCACTCCTCTAACGCCAATTTAATTGCGAGAAGTTCCCGATCACCGATGGCATAATTCCTCTCTGCCTGAGAAAATTTTTTGGAGAAGAACGCACATGGTTGGCGTCTCTTCTCAAAGATTTGAAGAAGCACAGCTCCCACCCCCATTGAGGAAGCGTCCACTTCAATAAAAAATGCATTCCCAGGATTTGGTCTCCTCAAGAGGGGGCCAGAAACAAAGGCCTGTTTCAGGTTGTGAAATGCAGAGACAGCTTCGGGAGGCCAGTCTCTGGCATTCACACCCTTCTTGGTCAAAGCGATAATAGGCGCGGCAATGGAAGAGTAATTCCTTATGAACTGCCTATAATAATTAGTGAAGCCAAGAAAGCGCTGTGTGGCCTTGAGGCTAGCAGGAAGAGGCCAGTTGGTGATAGCCAAGACCTTCCCAGGGTCATACGAAGCCCCGAACATGAGACAAAGCACCCCAAAAACAGGACCTCAGAACATTCAAAGGAACATTTCTCCAGCTTGGCATAGAGATTGTTCTCTCTAAGACGTTGAAGTACAGTGCGGACATGGTTTCTGTGGACGAGCAGATTTTCAGAAAAGATCAGAATGTCATCCAGATAGATGACAACAAACTGGTACAGCAGATCTCTGAAGATTTCATTGACAAAGTTTTGAAACACGGCTGGAGCATTACACAGACCAAAAGGCATCACCAGATATTCGTAATGCCCGTCTCTAGTGTTAAATGCAGTCTTCCATTCGTCACCCTCCCGTATTCGAATGAGATTGTACGCGCCTCTGAGATCCAACTTGGTGAAAATGGAGGCACCCTTCAACCTATCGAATAGCTCAGATATTAAGGGTAAGGGGTATCGATTTTTAATAGTAACCGCATTTAAACCCCGATAATCGATGCAGGGTCTTAAGGTACCATCCTTTTTGGCAACAAAAAAGAACCCTGCCCCTGCAGGCGATGAGGATTTCCGGATGAACCCTCTCTCCAGATTCTCTGCTACATACTCCGACATGGCCTGGGTCTCTGGGATGGACAGAGGGTAGGTACGACCCCTGGGTAGAGTTGCTCCGGGGACAAGATCAATAGCACAGTCAAAAGACCTGTGGGGAGGAAGCACCTCAGCTGATTTTTTACAGAACACATCCCGGTAATCGCTGTATGCGGCGGGAAGATCAGAAGAAACAGAAGTGGCAGCAACCGGAAGACTCTCCTTGGGGGTCACCTTGAGAAGACACGACGAGAAACATGAGGAACCCCAGGCCAGGATCTGCCCAGAGACCCAGTCCACATGTGGAGAGTGGAGCTGTAGCCAAGGGAGGCCCAATACAACTGGGGTAGAGGCCTTGGGTAGAATAAGAAAGGATATCCACTCCTGGTGGAGAATCCCTACCGACATCCTAATGGGTAGCGTCTGGAAGCGAATAGGGCCCCCTGGGAGAACAGTGCCATCAATTGCCGAGACTACCAATGGGGTAGTGAGAGGTGAAAGGGTAAGCTTCATAGAAGAAGCAGTTCTCCAATCCATGAAATTGCCGGCAGCCCCGGAATCCAGGTATGCAAGGGTTGACTGAGGAGAAGTGCCTACATGAAGGGACACCGGCAAGAGCAGGCGAGAAGGTGATGTTTCTGGGTCCAATACTCCACCTTCCAAATGTATTAGACCCGAGCGTTTCCTGGACGAAGCGAGCAGGAGTCACGAAAATGACCCTTGCCCCCACAATAGAGGCACAAGCCCAGAGTTCTGCGCCTAGCACGTTCTTCGGGGGTTAGTCTGGTCCGGCCCAGCTGCATAGGTTCTTCAGCAGGTAGAGGATGCTCCACGGAATGAAGGGAGGGGAGCTCAGACTGGCTAGGACCCAGAGAGTGCTGGCGTCTTTTTTCTAAGGACCTCTCTTGAAAACGAATGTCGATCTGGTTGCATAATGAAATTACATCGTCCAGACCGACGGGAATGGCTCTTCCCGCTAATTCGTCTTTCACTCGGTCAGAGAGGCCATGTAAAAAGGTAGCGACCAGGGCCTCATTATTCCAGCTCAATTCAGCTGTGTGGATACGGAACTGAAGAGCATATTGCCCCACTGAACTAGATTCTTGGCGAAGACGTAAGACAGCACTAGCCGCTGAAGAAGCCCGAGCCGGCTCTTCGAAGATATTACGAAAGAGCTTCAAGAATTCGGACAGACTGGAAACCACCGGATCGTTCCTCTCCCACAGGGGGGCAGCCCAGGCCAAAGCTTCACCGGAGAGGAGGGAAATGATATAGGCTACCTTAGCCCGGTCAGATAGGAAGCTTTGAGGCTGAAGCTCAAAATGAATAGTGCATTGGCTGAGAAACCCCCTGCAGGCCTTGGAGTCCCCAGAGAAACGGAACGGAGCTGGCAATCTTAGTGAGTGTGAGGCTGCGACTGGTGCGATAGGTACAGCCGCTGGTTGTACTTGGGGTTGCGGATTCGGGGTTCCCAAGGAGACCTGAAGCTGCTCGAATCGAGAAGCCAGATCCTGGAGGAATCGCATCACCTGGGTCTGATTTGATTCCTGGGTCTCAAGTCTGCGAACTATGCCCTGCAATGGATCATCCGCGGGAAGCGGGATGTCAGCCGGGTTCATGGCTGATCAAACTGTCAGGGTCACCTGTGGCCAGGTGACAGATTCACACCGTAGGGGGACAGGAGTGCACCGCGAGGTAGTGAACCCTATGGCTGGCTTCTGTGGATAGGAAACTGGGTGGTTGTGGAAAGCGGGACCAGAGGAGCACAACCGGGATCCCAACGGAAGCGAGAGCCAAGATTCCCCAGGGCGCGGAGTCTAAGACCCAGCTGGTCTTCTCCAGGGCCTCTAGTGGTGAGGATGTTACGCTGCAGGCTGGGACCAGGTCGCGGCCCCTGGAGTTTCCTAGCTCACGCCCCGTAGGATAAGGGGAAGCAGCAGCACACGATAGAGAGAACCGAATAACAAGCCGAAGGTCAGGGGCCACAAGCAGACAAGGATAACGAAGAACGAGCCGAAGGTCAAGGGTCACGAGCAGACAGGGATGGTCAGGGACAAGCCAATAACGAAACAGAGAGACAGACGTAGCACACGGCAGGCAGGAACCCAAACACACAATGCCTAACAAACACGTTGATCAGCAAAGCAGGCTTGCAGTGCACAGGTTAATATAGTGTTCAGTGATAGGGCCTGGGGTGGAGTCAGGCTGGGAGGAGATATAAAGGAAGCCAGGTGAAGGAGGTCTGGTCTCTAGATGAACACATGAGGAGGAAGGTAAGATGGCAGACAGACATTAATGCATATCCATGACACTGTGTTTCTCTGGAAGGAATAGCTGCCATTTATCTTCCAGGCCATCAGAGGGGCCCCTTCGGTAGACCACTCCCTGATGCACCTGTAATCTGTCCCACTCTTTCCTCAACAGGCGAGCTTCTTTTGAAGAGTGGCTCAGGAGCCTATTTGGGTCCTGATTCTCTAGGGCTTCCAGAACCAATTTCCCCATTGGGTCTTCTAATTGGTCGCATCTTAGTTCCTTCTTGGACAGTTTCGGCAGGTAGTCTTCCTCCAGTTGGGTTACTCCACAGTATTGTTTGGGGACTCCTACCATGGTAACCACTATCTCTTCTGCCCTTGAGCCTCCTCTGGCTTGCAATTCAGCCCCTTGACAAAGGGCCCGCACCCCGTCAGGTGCCACTTGAGTCCAATCTTCTATGTCATTGGTAGGGGCATGAGATCTCCTGGACAGAGCGTCTGCGTCTCGATTCCCAGCCCCTGGCCTATACTTTAGGCTGAAGTTGAATCCAGACAGTGCGGCCAGCCACCTGTGTCCAGTGGCATCCAGCTTGGCCGTGGTGAAAAGGTAGGTAAGGGGGTTGTTGTCGGTCTTCACAGTGAACTCCGCCCCATACAGGTAATCTTTGAGCTTGTCTACTACCGCCCACTTAAGGGCCAGGAATTCCAGCTTGTGAGTGGGATAGTTTTTCTCAGAAGGAGTCAGGCTCCTGCTCACGTAGGCAACAGGCCGCAGTTGTCCTTCGTGTTCTTGGTAAAGTACTCCTCCCAGACCGTCATGACTAGCATCTACGTGTAGTTCATAGGGTTTGGTTGGGTCTGCGTAGGCCAAGACTGGGGCAGTGGTTAGGCTCTTCTTCAATGCCTGGAAGGCCTCTTCACACTTATGGTTCCACTGATCTCTGACTGACTCTCCCGGCTTCCTGGGCCCTAAGTCGTCCTCCTCCCCTTCAGTCTTAAGTAGTTCATTCAATGGTCTGGCAACTCCGGCGAATCCTTCCACAAACCTCCTGTAATAGGAGCAGAACCCCAAGAAGGATCTGAGTTCTGTTACTGTGGTGGGCCGTGGCCAGGAGGTAACTGCCTCCAATTTCTTAGGGTCTGTGGCCACCCCTTCTTCAGACACTATGTGCCCCAGATAGTTCACAGAAGACTGGTAGAACCGACACTTCTCAGGTGAAAGCTCGAGTCCCTCCTCACTGAGTCTTCTCAACACTTTTTCCAGCCTCTCTTCGTGTTCTTCCAAGGTTCTCCCAAAGACAATGACATCGTCCAGGTATACAAGGACTTCAATAAGGTTCATGTCTCCTACAGTCTTCTCCATGAGACGTTGGAAGGTAGCAGGCGCTCCAGACAGTCCCTTAGGCATTCGATCAAATTCAAAGAACCCCACAGGGGTTACGAAGGCTGTCTTTTCCTTGTCTTCCGGATGCATAGGGATCTGGTAGTATCCACTCTTGAGATCCATAACGCTGAACCACTTGGCTCCAGACAGACTCTGTAAAGCGTCCTCTATCCTTGGAGTGGTGTACTGGTCGGGGATGGTTCTCCTGTTGAGGGTCCTGTAATCAATACATAGCCTCAGCGACCCATTCTTCTTCCTGACCATCACTATCAGGGAGGCATAGGGGCTTCTAGACTCCCGGATCACACCAGTCCTCTTGAGCTCTGCAAGCTGTTCCCTCAGATCCTCCAGATCTGCTAGTGGGACCCGCCTGACCCTCTCTTTGAAGGGCTTGTCTTCTTGAAGGCGGATTCGATGGGTGGCACTCCTTGCACACCCCACATCGAACTCATCTTTGGAGAATATCCTCTCCCATCTGGTCAACTGGGCCTTGGCTCTCTCTTTCCAAGCCCTGGACAGATTCGGGTTTTCCATGGACAGCTTCTCCCAAAGATTTCCTCTTTCACCCGTCCCCTTTACTTCTGACAGGGTAACCGGGGCAGCAGGGCTCACCTGGCCCAGCAGCATTCTGGCTGGGATTTCCATGGGGGCCTCCTGTAGTATTCCTAACACTCACCGGAACGCTACAATGGGCCTTTTTCAGAGACTTCAGCGGAATCACTTCTGGTATCACTTCCAGACCGGAGGACTCTTCCCTCGGGTCGGACTCCAGCATGACAAAGGGTCCAGGTTGCTCCCAAGTAAGTTTCACAGTGGCTCTGAGACAGGTTACTTCGCCGGGCTGCAACACTACCCCTTCTCTTCCAAGTCTCCACACCTTCCCTATCCCCTCCCCAGGGGTCTTCTGCTCTAGGACCAGCCGTTGGTAGGCAGTCTTCAGCATGGGGTGGATCTTGGGTTAGGAGTCTTCGGACCAGGTCCGTGTTCGTCCCTATTATAAGGGAACTCTTGTTGGCTCCTGGCGGCCGAGGGCACACAACTGCCAGGGTATCAAACACTACGGCCTTCCCAGCCACAGATGGGTCAAAGGTCATCTTGACGGGCAGATAGCCATCGTAGGGGAAGCTCTGGGTTCCAATCACACATATTTCCAGTTCCTCTATCTTCTGGATGGGTAGGTGACTCAAGTGCTTATCGTAGAAATCCCGGTATAATAGGGTCACTTGTGCCCCAGTATCCAGGATGGCTCTGGTGTAGACTCCCTCCACTTGAATGGGCACTATAGGCGATGGGCCTACCAGCTTCTCCGGATATGGCCTGGCAGGGGTCGCCTTCTTCTGGTCCTTTCTCTTCGGACTCTCTCTCGTCCAACTCCCTTTGGACTTTAGTCTTTCTTGAGCCTGGTATGCATTGATCTCCCTCCTTTCAATGGGTGTACAGACCCGCTGAGGGATATTATTGTTTTTCTTAGGTGTATATCCCCTTTGGGGAATATTGTGTCTCTTCTGAGGGGTCTTGCCCCCTTTCTCTGGGGTGTATCTCTGCTGAGGAATGTTGTGTTTCCTCTGAGGGGTTTTGTCTCCTCTCTTCTCTAGCTTCTGATTCAGTTTGGAGCTCACTGAAGATGATGGGCACCCAGTTGACTCCTTCACCGGGGCCCTCTGGAGTTTCCCGCCGGTTTGCGGTTATCTGTTTTCTTCTTCTTGGGACTAGAACATGTAGCTGCAATATGGCCAACTCCCCCACAGTTAAAACAGATGATGTCCCCCCAGTCTTGCAGAGATGCGGGTGCCGAAGCAACTGGGAACAGTTCCTTCCTTGGTACTTCTCTCCTGGGGCCCTCTGAGTCTTTTGCTATCAGAGAAGTCAATATCTCTAACACCTTGGACATTTGTGATTTTAAAGTGTCCACTTCTGAGTCTCTTTCAGGGGTCATTACTGGGTTGACTAACACTTGTGCGGGGACAACATTTGCCTTAATCATTTGCTGGTCCTGTTGTAGTGCCTCCTCATCTCTGATGATTTTTATCAAATCAGAGTAAGTCAGTGACGCTCCTCCTCCCGAGGTTTTCAGGTGCAGCCAGACTGGATCCGAGCGCAATGCTCCCTTTAAAACTTGCTTCATTCTTGCCGCATCTGTATCTTGGGGCTTCATCCCCTTCTTCAACACAATCTTGCACAGCAACCTGTTCAGTCTTCTAACATACTCTGAAAGTTTCTCCTTTGGCTGTTGGAAAGTATGTTCAAATTGGTAGACCATCTCTGTCACCTTTTCCAATTGACCAAACTCTTCCTGTAGCATGGCTAGACAGTCTTGAGCCGTGCAGTCTGCATTCCCAAACCGAAAACTTTTCACTGCTTCTGCTGCTGCACCTTTGAGGCTCTCTATCACTCGTTGCCTCTTCTGCGCTTCAGGCACCTCCCATGCCTCCACTGCTTGTAATGCCTGCTCCACCCAGGTATCAAAATCTTCTTCCCCTGCAGGGACAGGGAGCTTCCCCGAGAATGTCTTTAGTCTCCGGTAGCTAGTCTCTACATGCACCGTGCTTGTCTTCTGACATTTGGTTAGCAGATCCCCTATTGCCTTTATCAATTCTGGTGATAAAGCAGTGGCAGGTGCGGGTGTTACCGGGGGCATCACCCCGTCTCCTCTTTCTGGCGAGGTACGGGCCGCAGCCTACGGTGATCCCGTTGGTGATGGCTCCTTCTTTACAGTTACTGCGCGCACCAACCTATAGGTTCTGTTATCTGGCGTCCGCACACACTTGCGCTTGCAAGCCTCTGGCATCCCGTTCCAGTACTCCACTAGTGCATACTGATATGAGATGTCTGGGTCTGACTTTACCTCCGTCACCCACGGTGTGTGATCTGGGGATACTGACTTCATTAACTCCTCTACCATCTCAGTCGACCATTCCTCCCCAGGGAGGCTGATGACTATTGAGTTGTTTGGCTCTGTCCTAGAGGCTTTGCACCACTCTTCTACCGCTTGTGGATCCATTGGGTCCATGCCGGCACTTCTGGTGTTCGCCTGCTGTATCAGGATCCCGGACGAGAACCCCCACGTGTAGCGATACCTTCAGTTAAGAGGGCCGCAGATTAGTTTGGGCCCTAAAGACAGCTCCGCCAACCCCTGGCAATTTACTCGACCCCCTTCTGGCACAGTTAGTCTAGGGTAACAATATATTTCTTAAGCTCTATGATCAAACTCAGACACCAAGGCAATAATGAAGGAATATCTGATTTACTTTAAATTGTGGTAAAAGAATCAACAGTGGTAACAGTTTACATGAAATTGGTTGCAGAGCCCTGCATCAATAAACACACTATGTAGTAATGGAACAGTAAAGGCACGCCGCGTGGGCGACAGTTAGCTAGGCGCCCTGTGGCGCAGCAACTAAATGAACTATCTAGCTCGCCAGGCCTGGCTCAGTGTCAGGACCTGGGCTTGAACCTGGGACCTCGTCTGTGTCTGGCATTTACTCTTCCCACTGAGCTATCTGGGATGCTGGACAGCTCCCTACCTGATCTGCTGGACAAACCTATCTGATCCAATGGACAACCCTGCCTTGAGTCTTGATTACCGATGAACCTTGAACTCCTTGCTCCTCCCATGAACTTCCTATATAAGCCTTGTCTCAGCACTTCCTCTTTGCCAGGTTTTGTGCCTTCCCTGCCAGTGCCTTGCTGTTGGTTTTCCTGTTGCCATCTGTACCTACAACCACTCGTGATTGACCTTTGGCTTGTTCCTGGACTTCTCTACTGCCTGATCCCTATCTGCAACTATCCGTGTTTGACCCTCGGCCTTGTCTTTGACCACGTTGCTGTTTCATCCTTGTCTGTTTATCCGCTATTGGACCCCGGCTTGCTCACACCCTGGTGGGGCAAACTTGAGGACTGCGACCTGGTACTAGCTTGCAGCCAAATCCATCTCCACCACCCGGAGCTCTGGGAAAAACCAGCTAGTACTTAGACTCCGCACCTCAGGTGAGCCTGTGTCATCTACCAGAAGTGACTGCCTGTATGCCTGTCCTGCCACTGCTATTGCAATTGGTCTTCAAGCCCGACGCCTGATCGTGACACTCAGATACTAAGACTCAGTCTCTAGGGGATGATGTTTTCTTCCCTGGCAAGTCTTTAAAGGTGGTGCACATAACAGAACAACATTTGTAATCCAATTGGGAAGTTGTAATAGAAACAAACACTTTACTGAAGATCCTCTGACTTAGTTCTGCTCTGAATCTCCAGTGAGAGTATCAGATATAAACTTGTGGGCCTTGGCATTCTATAGGCTCATCAGCATTAAACAGTATATGGTCTGAGCATACGCTCGCTCACCCCTCCAGACGCGATCCCAGTCCGGGAACTTCCACCAACTGTGTCTCCCCACACAGTGTCTCCAGCGATCGGGTCCCCGATCCAACCAAGGCTGTGGATAAGCGAAGTCAGATGCCACCCAGGCTCGCAGTGGGGTGGAAGGCTCTTTGGTAGCTGCACAAGGCCTCAGGCTTCAGGCATTGCACACCAGCACATCCGCACAGGAGGATCAGTCTCTGAAGTCTCGTGTCCCAAAGAGACCGAGCGCAGCCGCGCCTCCTCCTTTTATAACCCCTCCCATGAGTCTCTGGGGTGAAAGCAAAACATCCTGGGTGCCAAGGGGGGTTCTGGGAAAGGTAGTCCATGAGTCTTAAAGAAACCCCGCTACACATACATAAGGACATGAGAAGATGTTACACATTGCATACAAAAATAATAAAGAAAACCTTGTGCATGCTGGCAGTAGAGGCTTTCTAGAAAGTACAAAACATCAAGTTAGCAACAACAAAGTAAACGGATAGCATGACTATAATCCAAGAGCAATATAACTTCCCTATATATCAAATCACTGGAGAATGCAATACACCAATATGTGAGAAAAACAGTGGTGCCACATCTTTATTCAGTAAATACAGTTGTGTGAATCGACTGTTTTAATTACTGAAAATAACCAATGATTGCAATCCTACAGTGTATGGGTAACAAAGTATCTGCTTACAAGTAAACTTTCTGAGTAATGGAGGGAGTGTGAGGTACAAGAAGGAGAGGCAGGCAGTTTAAGAGAAGAGATGGCGGTGTCCAGTGATGGAAGTTCCGATGGAAGGGTGGATTGGTGGACACAAGGCAGGATGTGATGTCACACCTGGGGTGGGCCGCTTTGTGTCCCACAGTGGCTCTCCTCACCTCCTGGAACGTTGGACTTGGTTTCCTTACTGACAATACGCTGTTTGCTGTCACGAGCAGCTCATCTGGTGGCATGGCTGCAGATAAGCTCTTTGATTTTATACTTCTGTGAGTTTGCATTTGGATTTTTATTTGTAATAAACCCATTGAAGCTGCACTTAGCTGGCACCCCCTTGTGCTCCTTTTTTGTTATTTCAGAGATTTGTTCCTGTCTCAGGTGATTTATGTTCCTGTCTATGGGGTTTATGAACATTTTATGAACGACCTATGCTACTCAAGCATATCTTTACATTTATCTGGGGGGGGGTAAAGGCTAACTTATGTGGATGGTGCATTTGTTTACGCCACAATTTGAATTGCTGTTTATGCTTATTCTCCCTACTATGTGAAGGGGAATGTGCCCTTTCCCTCCAATCAAGGCTCATAGCTGTCGTCTCTGTGAAGACTCCAGATCCCTGCCCTCTGTTCTAGATCTAAGAAAAAAACCTTTCCTCTTTGTGTTTTCAGAACAATCTACAGAAGAAATGATTGTAGATACACAGCTACACCTTATGTAGGAGGATTTGTTTCATGTGAAACCACACTGAAAAAACAAGGGGTGCCAGTCGCAGTTCCTCACGCTGAGGGTTCAGGCTGGGGAGAGCCCACCCTTGCTCAATGCATGCAGTATGAAGGAAAAAAACAACCCCGAGTGCCACACACCATCAGGACTCGACAGTCACTGTGGGTGGGGCGAAATGCATCAGGGCGTGGCCTGGATGGAGGCGGGCTGGGGCTGCTTATGCTATAGTGAATGTTGGGTCCTGATGGTGTGCGGCACTCAGGTTTGTTTCATCTCTGTGTTTTGCCTAATGCTAATCACTTCACTGGGTATAAGTAAGGGTTTACCATCACTTTAAATAAACATACCATAGATCAGGGGTGGCCAACAAGTGGCCCGCGGAGCCCTTTAATGTGGCCCGCAACCTCCTACTCTGGAATGGCGGGTTGGCAAGCCCAGATCGAAAGGATGCCGACCTGTCATACCACAGCATCAGTGTTGTGAATTAAGCTGGTGGTAGAGGAAGAAAACGGCTGCAGAGTAGAGCCCCATAAGCCGATGCTTCCTGTACAGTGCCAGCTTTGCCACAGGTGGAGTCTATGGCAAAGTTCAGCTAACCTGCAGGATAGACATAGGTGCACTACGCTGCACCCGCAGTGTTGGTAAACCACAGCACATCCGTGTGAAAGCAGTCTTAGGCCCTTTTCACACGAACGGCCCTACCCAATCGGACCCTCAATTCACCTCTACAGAGCGGCAGATGTAAACAGACTTTTGTCCGTTTAAGCCCGCCTACCTCCAATCCGATCCTCTAAAAAAAAAAATTAGAAGGGAATTCGTCCCCTTTCATCTGGGTGGATCGGAGGATAGAAAAAGCAGTGACCGGTCATCCGCCTGCTCCGTACATTGTGGCCCACGACTGGTTACCCAGTTGCTTAAGTGGCCCTCACTCTTCAAAAGGTTGGGCACCCCTGCCATAAATACAAGTTAAGGTATAAACCTATGCTATGAGAATAAAAAAAAAAAACTTTGAAGAAAGTGTTTCTTTTTACATACCGTATTTATCGGCGTATAACACGCGCCGGCGTATAACACGCACCCCAAGTTTAGGAGGGAATTTTAGGGAAAAAAACTTTTAGGAGGGAAGTTTAAGGAAAAAAACCTTACATTTAAATGCAGCCTTACCAGTGTCCATTGCAGCCTTGTCAGTGCAGCCTTGCCAGCAGTGTCCATTGCAGCCTTGCCCCAGTGTCCATTGCAGCCTTTTCAGTGCAGCCGTGCCAGCAGTGTCCATTGCAGCCTTTCCCCAGTGTCCATTGCAGCCTTGCCAGCAGTGTCCATTGCAGCCTTGCCAGCAGTGTCCAGTGCAGCCTTGCCCCAGTGTCCAGTGCAGCCTTGCCCCAGTGTCCAGTGCAGCTTTGCCCCAGTGTCCAGTGCAGCCTTGCCCCAGTGTGCAGTGCAGCCTTGCCCCAGTGTGCAGTGCAGCCTTGCCCCAGTGTGCAGTGCAGCCTTGCCCCAGTGTCCAGTGCAGCCTTGCCCCAGCGTCCAGTGCAGCCTTGCCCGAATTTCAAAATTGGCGCCGCCGAGATCGCCGCTGAGACTGGGCGGAGCGGGGCGAACGCCGCCGAGAATGCAGGGACTGGGCGGAGCCGAGATACACATAGCCGAGTGTACTCGGCTCTAGTCGGCTCTTCTCGGCTCCGCTCACAGTCACGCCGAGTCCCGCCCTATGATGGACATAACACAGGTCCAATGGCGGGACTGGGCGTGATTGTGAGCGGAGCCGAGAAAAGCTGAGTACACTCGGCTATGTGTATCTCGGCGGCGATCCCTGCGCTCCGCTCAGTCAGCGGAGATCGCCGGGATCTGTGAGTATCGGCATATAACGCACCCACGATTTTCCCCTGATTCTAAGGGGAAAAAAGTGCATGTTATACGCCGATAAATACGGTATATGTCTGTTGACCCCTTCGCTTAAAGGTTGCTCTGTAGCAGAGGAGGAACCGCAGAAGCCAGTGAGGGAAACACTACTCCACACAAGGCCGGATTCCAGACAAGGCCACCGAGGCCAGGCCTCGGGGCGGCAGTGGGTGCAGGGGCGGCACCGTGGCAACAGGGGGGTGAAAAAATCCTGTTGTCCCGGTGTCCTGCCGAAAAAAGATCCCCCGGCGGATAATGACCCCCGTGTACTGCGCAGGCGCATCGCTTGCACAGTACGAAACACAACGGAGCCTCCGAAAATAGCCGAAGATGAATAACTGTGAGTCAGCTGTTACAGGGCGCCTGTGCAATGACCACGATGCAGCGGCATGCTCCCGATGCTCGTGCAGAGCAAGGGGCGGGTGTATTCATGTTATCTCGTGCAAGGAGCGGATCTGCAAGGGGCGGGTTTATTACTGTTATATCGTGTACGGGGCGGATGGCTCTGCAAGAGGTGGGTGTCTTACTGTTATAACGTGCAAGGGGTGGATGGCTACAGAAGACGGAACATTTTAAAATGATGGACAGAGATGATAAAAATGTTGATGGGCGTTTTCAATATTTGTCACAATATATTGTTATTATGCTTATAGAATGGCTACAGGGGATGCCTCTGCCCATCAATTTAAAATTTGCCCTCTTCTGTAGCCATCCACCCCTTACACGATATAACAGTAATATACCCGCCCTTTGCAGATCCCCCCCTTGCACGAGATAACAGTAATACACCCGCCCCTTGCTCTGCACGAGCATCGGGAGCGTGCCGCTGCATCTGGCACAAAGGTATTTAATTCCTTGCTGGGTATGCCCCCTATGTGATGGTGTGTGTGTGGAATCGGATCAGAGTTGGAAGTTCTGCTTAAGTGATGTCAGAATCTATGTTCTTGTTCCAGGTCAGTGACTGAGAAAGTACTGATGCCACTGGAGGCTTCATATCCCCTTACAACTCCCTGCCTCTTAGTTCTTTTCTATGTTTTTGACCCTCGGAGAGGGTCACTTAACCACTTGACCGAAAGATTTATTCCCCCCTTCATGACCAGGCCATTTTTGCGATGCGGCACTGAGTTACTTTAACTGACAATTGCGTGGTCGTGTGACGCTATACCCAGATAAAATTGATGTCCTTTTTTTCCCACAAATAGAGCTTTCTTTTGGTGGTATTTGATCACCTCTAGGGTTTTTATTTTGTGCACTTTAAACAAAAATAGACTGACAATTTAAAAAAAAACAAAACAATATTTTTTACCTTCTGCTATAAAACATATCCACTAAAAATAATAAAAAAAAAAAATTTCTTCATAAATTTAGGCCAATATTTATAGGGCGGTCGGCAAGTAGTGGATCCAGTTTACACTTTATGTGGTCTTCCTAATACAGAATTTAATGAATCCATGATGTACACTGCCAAGTTCTGTGTTGGAATGCGCTGTACACAGTGGCTGTCTGGGCACTGCTCCAAGAGTGATACAGCATGCATGTATACATTGGGGTTGATTTACTAAAGGCAAGTAGACTGTGCACTTTGCAAGTAAATGAGGGGAAGCTCTGCTGACTTCTGTCGTGGAAGAATTCCCTTGGGCTTTGTACGCAAATCCACACCGCGCCTAAATGTGGACTTCCAGCGTCTAAATGCACACAAAGCACAAAACAATTCCTTCGTGCTTAAAAGCACGTTTGTATCAAGCTCTTTGGTACAAGGAATATGAAGTACTTCAATGGCACCAGGTAGAATCAGAAACGATGCTGCTTCAAGCTGGAGTCTCAAGCGTCTGGGCAGAGCTCAGCCACCCGGATTCTTTTATTCATTGGAAACAAAAGGATAACAAAACAGGAAGTGATGGCCCCAACAGCCAATCACTTCCCTTAATACAAAATAACATCACAGGAAATGACAAACAGTAAAGGGGAGGGCACTCACAGGAGGGAAAGGGGAGGAAGTGCACACCCCCCATCTTAATCAGCATGGAGCCCACACAATACTGTTCAAAGTGAACAGTATCTAGTGAGATCATTCTACTTGTTCTTATAGTTTTGGGACAATCTGCGGGGACATTGCTACTGCTGTTGTCAATATACGGTACAAGTACACCGACAAGGCAGATATCAATGTCCTCTTATAAATACAGATATGTATCCATAAAGCGGATAACGAAGTCCGCAAGAGAGAATTAATAGGTTTCTCTCATTATGCGGACTTCGCTTCTCTAAAGTGTATAGCCATTGGAAAGCATGCAGTCCAGCGCATTGCGCTTGATATCTACAAACCAACAAACGCCCACACACGCAGAGAACACGTTTCAATCCCATAAGAAGGTTTTCATACTGACCGTTTTTACCGCTGGTCTCGATTCAACCCAAGTGCGCTCTGCTAGAGCGCTCCTCGATTAAACATCAGACACAGGGAGACAGATGACAATCTATAAAACACACATCCTAGAATAAAATGTCCACATAAATCTTATATAATAAAATTTCCACAACAGTCCCTCCTTTTTGTCATATGCTCCCATGTGTCTCTCAAAACTTGATCTTCTTACACCTGGAAATGAATCAGTCCTTACAATCCATAAAAAGGAAAACGCGGCTTGACATGTAGATTCTGTTCTTCAGGAGACATGACTTATAAGGAGGGTACGAAATGGTGAGCTGTAGTAATCGCCGATCGGTCTGGAATCCTCTGCATCTGATACGTTGGTTGGGCTTCGGGGCGTCTTATCTCATTGAGGAAAATGTGGTCATCTGCTCGGGCTCTGGTCACGCGTCCAATCAGGCAACAGGAGCACCTCATCACGACATATAGAAGGAACAGAAACAAAAATGACATGAGTATATACACCCCTACTTCCTTCAACCACGATCCAATGGAAAATAAAAAATCCCCAAAGTTTCCCAAACCCTTAAAAGGATTCCAACCCTCACTAGCTATAGCTCTGGCTTTGCCTTGCAGGGATCTAGCCTTATCCATATGGGCCTGAACTTTGTCATTGGTATCCTCAATCCAGGTACAACAATCTTCACCTATGAATTCACAGGAACCCCCCTTGGATGCTAACAGATAATCAAGGGCCATCTTTTCCTGTAAAAGAAGGGTCCTGATCTGCCGTTGTTCCTGTGAGATTTCCCTTACAGCCTCTACGGTTTCATTGAATATCCCATCCACAATGGATGAGAAATTATTCAATCGTTTCATAAGTTCAATCCCCCAACCCGTCCAAGCAGGAAACCATGCCCAGGCCTGGTCAGAGTTGGTGAACAATTCCCTTCTAGCTTTTCCTGACGTTCTTACCTTCTCTCGTGCCATCAGATCCTCTCGATCATCCGCGATGTAAGATGATGGGACTAGTTTAACCAGGACACATGAACCTCTTGCATTAGGGGGGATTACCTTATAAGCTGAGGTACCGCATAAGAAGTAGTAGGGGCCAGTCAGAGTCGCACAGGGGGAACCACTCTGACGGTTACGTGCATTGAGTAGTAACAGGATAGACTGGGGGATTGCTCCCTCGGTCTGAACGTCACACCCTTCCTTCCAACAGATGTAATCTGGTCTATTAGTGTTATTAAAGAAGACGGGGGTTTTGTTGGTTAGATTAACTGTTATACCTTCTTTACAGGTGGTGGACCCAACAAAGTTATCCCCTCTACCGAAACTAAAGTTGAAGCACACTTGTGGGCTACCTAGTTGTCCCGATACCCATACTGGTTTTGTGAGGGAGGGGCAAAAGCCAGAGCTAATGTTAAAACTATAACTAATTTTACCCTCTAGGAATGTATCATTAAGTTCTATTGACAAGTGTCTGTTTGGAGTCTTTAGTTTCCTCATACCGATACGGACATCATATATCGCATGTACTGCTGCCATTGCCGGGGCATCAAGGCTTGGTGGAGGTTTGGCGCATACCCAGCAGTTGGTCCTGTTCGCCATTTTTGCCAGCTGGAGATGCATTTTAAACAATAAATTGGGATGCTTTTCATCATTACCCTTGCTAAAATACACTAAACTAAAACTATAAATAAAGAAGATACTCCTCATTCTTTGATGTAGTTGAGCAGCTTCTTGCAGTGGCTGGCGTGGATCCAGTTGTCCCGTTCTTCAAGCTTTAGTGAGGTCGGCGTGGTCAGCTGAACCTGGAATGGTCCGACGTATCTCGATTCTAGTCCCGTCCTCTGGTATTTCTTTACAACGACCCAGTCACCTGGTTGGATAGAATGTAAACCGGTTATTGAGTCAGGGTCTGGAAGGGACTCATGAACCCTGTGGTGGATTTTTTTTAGCTCACGTTGCAGTGACTGCACATACCCCGTCAGCTGAGAATGTAAAGACGACAGCTGCTGGGGAAAGTACAACCCTGTTTTTGGTTGACATCCGAACAAAACCTCATATGGAGATAACCCGTGAGGTCGTCTAGGTGCATTTCTGATGGAGTGGAGAGCTATGGGGAGACATTCAGGCCAAGGTTTCCCAGTATCAGCTATTATTTTGGAGATTGTTTTTAAGGGTTCCGTTTAACCTTTCAACCTTACCACTACTTTGGGGGTGATAAGGAGTGTGTAATCCCTGATTGATATGGAGGGCTTTACACACTTCTGTAAATATTTGACCAGTGAAGTGGGAGCCTCGATCCGACTCGATCGTTTCAGGTAGGCCCCAGCGACACACTATTTCGGACAGGATCTTTTTGGCTGTGGTTGTGGCGTTTGCTTTCTGAACCGGCCATGCCTCTGGCCAACCTGAAAACATATCTACACAGACTAAGACGTGTTCGTACGGCCCACTCCTTGGCAATGTAATGTAGTCTATCTGGATGCGCTGAAATGGATATTCTGGTCGGGGGGAATGTCGTTTGGGTACTGGTACCGTCCTACCTGGATTGTGCAATGCGCAAACCAGGCAGGCTGCTGCAAAATTAGCAGCTGCAGTAGTAAATCCAGGGGCGATCCAATGCTCATCCACCTGCGCACACATAACCATCTTTGACTGATGCCCTGGATAATGAGCCGAATGGGCCATCATTGGAAAAAGCGATCTTGGCAGACACCATTTTTTTACCAAGACCCCAGATGTCATCTGGACCTCTCATGGCCCCTAGTGCTGTCCATCTCCTCTTTTCATGTAATTCCGCTTGTGACTGTAGTCTCTTAAACTCTTCCAGAGACACATCAGAGGGGATGGCTAGCATCAGGGTTTTCACAGGAGGGTGCAGAGCACCTTCTTTGGCAGCTCTATCTGCCAAGGCCTTGCCATCGGCCTCCAAAGTCCTATCAGTCGTGTGGGCCTTAACTTTTAGAATGGCTATCTCACGCGGCAGGTTGAAAGCAACGAATAACCTGTTGATTAACTGCGCATGTTTCACAGGCTTCCCTGAACTAGTCAGAAAGCCTCTTGCTTTCCAGATAGGACCAAAATCATGGGCTATCCCAAAAGCATACCTAGAATCCGTGTAGATATTGATCCTTTGACCCTCTTGGGTCTCACAGGCTCTTGCCAGTGCCCACAGCTCAGCTTCCTGTGCAGACATGTTGGAACTCAATGAACCCTTTTCCACAATTTCACTGACTGTAGTCACTGCATAACCTGTGTGTGGCTTACCATCTGGGGTGTAATACCTGGAACCATCGACAAAAAGGTTTTTAGCGTTTGGGATGGGGGTCTCCTTCACCGGGCTGATGGTTGTTGACTCGAGTTCCATCAGAGAAACACAGTCGTGGTGATCATCAGCATGTTGTCCTTCTAAATTAACAAGTTGGTTAGAGGTAGAGAGGTTGGTATTGTTAGTCTGGAAGGTTTGAGTATCATTTTTAACACCATTATCTCCCCCCTTCTCTTCCTCCTCAGTAGGAAGGAGAGAGGCTGGGTTTAAAATGGTGCATCGTCTTAAAGTCAGGTTAGTAGGGGTTAGGAGAGCCACTTCGTACTTAGTCAATCTGGCAGCAGAGAGGTGTTTTGTCTGAACTTGATTTAGGATTTCCTGCACTGAATGGGGAGTATAGAGGGTCAGTGGGGAGTCCAAGACTATGTCACCTACCTTCTGTAACAATACAGCGCAGGCGGCTACGGCTCGTACACAACCTGGTGAACCTCGAATGACTGGATCTAGGGCAGTTGATAGATACATGATGGGTCGGTACCTGGACCCATGTAGTTGGGTCAGTACTCCAGTGGCGTGTCCTTTGCTTTCATAGCAGAAAAGGTAGAAGGGGAGGTCATAGTTGGGCAAACCTAAAGCAGGTGCTTTGGAGAGTTCTTGGATCAAGTCCTGTAGGGTTGACCAGTTATCATCAGTCAGTTGAAAGGGAGTTTGGGATAGGATTTCGTAAAGGGGTCCTAAAGTCGAAGAGATGTTAGGGACCCAGTCTCTACAGTAGTTGATAAGACCAAGAATGGCTCTCGTTTGTCGTGCGTTTCGGGGTTTCGGGAAGTCTTTCAGTGTCTGAATTCTCTGGGTTGTCAGGTGTCGAGTACCCTGAGATATACAATGTCCTAAAAAGGTGACCTTCTCCCTACAAAACTGCAATTTCTCCTTGCTAGCTTTATTCCCCGTGGACGCCAGATGGTTAAGCAATGAGACAGTATGCTGATAACAGACATCCCTTGCAGGGCAACAAAGCAGCAAGTCATCAACATACTGGATCAGCACCACCTCTGGATTCGTTGGGGTCCATTGATCCAACACTATTTTAAGTTTGCAACTGTACTCCGAGGGACTAGTCACAGACCCCTGAACGAGACGTGTCCAAGTCAGTTGTCGACCCTGGAATGAAAAAGCAAAAAGGTACTGGCACTGGGGGTCCAGTGGTACCGAAAAAAATGCATTAGTCAGATCAATAACACTGAAGAAAATTGCGTTAGGTGGTATAGAGGCTAACAAGGTGTGTGGGTTGGGTACCAAAGGGGCATCGCTGATAATGATTTTATTGATAGCCCTTAAATCATGTACTAAACGGAAAGTTGTTTCCTGACCCTTGACAGACTTTTTAGCCACTGGAAACAAAGGGGTGTTACAGGGGGATTTGGTTGGCGTAAGAACTTTTATCAGCAGGTACCGGTCTATTTGGATTTTAAGGCTATCCATCTGAGCCACACTCAAAGGGTATTGTGGTAATTGAGGCAAAATACTCCCTGGTCTGATGTTTACTGTGGTTGGCGGGACCGGCAGAAGACCCACATCATACTTATCAAACGCCCAAAGTTTGGGATCCACTTCTGCTAGCACATCCAACCCCAGAAAACAACCAGGTTCTATCATATACGGTAGAGCCACCATTGCACATAGGCGCTCATCTGTCAATGCACTGCTAACCACAACACCTGTTGGAGTGTACTCAATGACCGCTTGTATCTCAGATAAAATATCAGCTCCCAATAGGTTGATGGGAACATCATCCGATACCAGTACCGACTTAATGGCTTCTGTGTGTTGGCCCAACCTACAATGGAGTGGTTTGGTGGTATGTAGAGACACTGTCTGACCTGTTAGACCCACAGTGGGTATAGTCTCCCCAGAAAGGGGAACCTTGCCTCTGAGATCTTTGGATCTCAGAACAGTTCGAACGGCACCGGTGTCAATGAGGCAAGGGAGGGGATATTTTAATTCCTCGATAAACAGGTTGATATGTCCTGACACCGCTTTGCCAGCGTCCTATGAAGAATCATAGTCGTGGCTGGCCATCGCTACAACTGAAGTTGTTGGATCGCGTGAGCCTGGTACCGGATCGTCTGGGATGAACTGCCACTTACCCTTGGGTCTGTTAGGGCAGTCGCGCCTTAGATGTCCTTCCTTTCCACAGATGTAACAAGTTCGGGCTTTCCAGCGTTGTGTCTTTTTCCCACCATCCTGGCCCGTTTGTCCTGCAGAAGGGGCTTGAGACACAAGGATTTTGGATGCTTTGTCCTGTTTCTTCCTATCCATCTCTCTCTCTATAGCGGAGAGAGTGGATAGAATGGCAGGTATTGTCATTTCATTAAATTCGGGTCTGGCTAATAATAGCCGGTCTCGAATTTTCATATGGATGCCTTCTAAAAATTTGGCTCTTAGCAAAAGGTGAATGGGGGATAACTTACCTCCGTCGGTTGGCACATCCGGACCAACCTCCAGATCTGCATCCAATGCAGCTTGTTTCAGGCGACGCCAGAAACAAGCACATTCCTCGCCTGGGTTTTGACTGAGTTTCATCACATCTGTGGTAGAAGATGCACCATACAACTCTGGAAGTTTGGCTAGCAGGGCTACACAGAATTGCTTACCTCCAGAAGTGGCTTGTTCGTGGGTGACAATGCCGCAACGGGAGATTATAACCCCTGCCAGTTCTTCTCCTACTTTCGCCCTCAGAACCTGGGCACAATCTGTTCCACTCATGCCGTAGCTAAATTGATTTTGACAAAACATTCTCGCGAACCCTCGTGGATTTGTTCTATAGTCAGGCAGTTCGGCCAGTATGGTCCTGATTTCTGAGGAAGCAAAAGGGACATGCCATACCACCCTTTCCCCCAAAGTCCTTTCACCGTTGGTATTTGGAACACCCTCATATTGTTGCACCCGGACTGGGTAAGTACCAGGTTCAGTGACATAAGTGGGGCTAGGTGTGTACTTTGGAGGTTGTGGCTTCATTGGTTGGCTAATGTGTGCTACCTTGCCCACAACGTTCCCTGTCTGGAAGCCAACCAATGAAGGGTAGATGGTAGGTATGACTGAGTCAAAAGCTCTCAGCGCAGTTATGCAATCCCCACGGTTCCTTAGTCTGGTCTCAATTCCCTTAGACTCACATAGCATCTGTAGATCACCAGTTGAAAATGATTCATAATCAGCCGCAATCGGCGGAGAAAATGCCCCAGATATGGGGAAAGGCGACTGATAGAGAGGGTTAGCTTGAGGTTTAGCGTCAGAGGTGACATGGTTAGATGGAGACGTGGGAGAGAGAGAGATGTTAGTTGGAGAGTGCAGAGTAGGGTTGGTTAGATTGGTGATGGCAGAAGCATCAGAGGAAACTACAACAGATCTAGTGTTGGTGGATCCAGCCTGCCTCAGCAGAGTTAGCCCAGAAAGAGCCTCTTCCGCTTCCAGCATTGGATCACCAGTCACTGCTATCCCCTCAGGCCAGGTGTACATAATGCGGTTCTTCCGGACTGAAACTGCCTTCTGTATACCCTGCCTGCTTACCATAATAGACTTCTGAAGCCACAGCTCAGCTACATCTAAGGTTTTTGCTGCCCAGAGCCTGGGTTTAAACTCAGTTATGAATTTCTCCCACCTCCAGGCATCAAATGTCCCCTCTAGAGGAATAGCCCAAGTAGTATCCTTGGACCAACTATGCCATTCCTTTAGAGGTTTCATGACCTTTTCCCCAAAGCTAGATTTCATGTACTGTGCAGCCGTCTGACTCTGGGAAGCCTCACATTCCTTCCCTTGCATGGACTTCAAATTGCCCATGGCGATTCGAATCGGCTTATAGTCTTATTCCTGCGTCCAGGAAAAACCCCTGCACCTATTTAGGAGAGCACCGTCAGGTGCCTTCTTCTACGGTGGATTGACGAACTGCAACCACTATATCTGGTCCAGTCCCCCAACTAGAAAACCTAACCGAGGTGTTATTAACTCTATGGCTTGTTGCCCCAACACTTTTGGCACAGAACTACAGAGTACTACTCTTTTACACCGCAATACTCGTAATAACTATGCCAATGATTAGTCAACAACCACAGACCACCCCCCGAATTATGTCTCTACCCCTTACAGTGTATGCATACATACCTCTGTACGACTGTACACTGCGTCATCAGATTAAACTGCACAGCACACTTCCGTTTATTTTCGCTACAGAGCAATGTGGCTTCTCTAAATAATCACAAAAATAAAATAAAAAAATTAAATGGGGATAGCTTTCTGTTGTCTATTTCAGCAGTTGTACGATGTCTCAGTAGTTACACGATCAAACTAATAAACTAACAGTCTGAGCGTGAACAAAAAATTGACTACTTGCTGCGCAAAAGTAACTCAATTAACAATAAAAGTGAATATAAAGCGAGTTTTAAAACCAAAGCCTTTCTTTCCTACCGCAAGCTATACAATAAAAGATGCAGCTCTAAAACCAAAAACAATGGGGGAGGGGCATGAATTGCCTTCTGAGAAACTCAAAGCAAATGCCCAAACAATTAAAAATTAAAATAAAAAAATTAAAACACACACCCCGTTAAGAGTACAAAAACTCAGTTAAAGTTAGTTTTACTATCTATTGAAATTCAGTGTAAAGCAGAGTCTTCACTTTAAACTGAAATTAAAACCAAAAGAAAACACAATCGTTTTACAAAAAAATATGCAAAAATAACCAAACCTGAAGATTGGGTTCATACAAAGAAAAACAAAAATGGTGACTCAGACCACATGGCTGAACAAACACGAAGGAAAACAAAATGGTGCCTTCAAAACAAGATGGTGTCCTCAGGCCACATGGCTGAACAAACACAAAGGAAAACAAAATGGTGTCTTCAAAACAAGATGGTGTCCTCAGGCCACATGGCTGAACAAACACAAAAGAAAACAAAATGGTGTCTTCAAAACAAGACCAAACCGTGCCTCTTACAAACAAAAATCACTGTTTTAACACAAAACAGACTGTGCTACTTAACTCATACTAAACGTTAGACGAACTATAATGGCTACACACTTTACAAAAGTTATTTCACACGGTGACCAGCACTATGAAATAACTCAGCCACACAATGTTTTGTCATTCAATCTCTGCCGCACATTTAAAACATCAACTAGCACACTCCATGCATACCGTCACGTTGTACAACAGGAAATGGTTTTACATTTAACATAAACCCCATACAAAGACCCTCTAGGCTGTATTGACTATGGGGTCTACACAGAGGACAGTAATATAGACTTCTATCCCAAGCCAATACAGCTATCCCTCCCAGTACAAATATAAATCCCCGTCCTTGTACACAAAGAGTGAAACCGCAAAAATTTGTTCTTTTGCTAAGCGGAGTTACCTGCAACAGCGAGCAGAGAGACCAGATTCCGGTTCTAGAACAACAAAAATTTCAAAAGTTGAAATGGAGTCTGTCTTACCAAAGTTTGCCGGCCTTTTCCTGTCCCAGAACCGAGGACCCAATCTCTCCTCTCGGATCGCTGTGCTGGAACTACGTTGGCTCCAAGCTGGCTCGCCAAAATGTCGTGGAAGAATTCCCTTGGGCTTTGTACGCAAATCCACACTGCGCCTAAATGTGGACTTCCAGCGTCTAAATGCACACAAAGCACAAAACAATTCCTTCGTGCTTAAAAGCACGTTTGTATCAAGCTCTTTGGTACAAGGAATATGAAGTACTTCAATGGCACCAGGTAGAATCAGAAACGATGCTGCTTCAAGCTGGAGTCTCAAGCGTCTGAGCAGAGCTCAGCCACCCGGATTCTTTTATTCATTGGAAACAAAAGGATAACAAAACAGGAAGTGATGGCCCCAACAGCCAATCTCTTCCCTTAATACAAAATGACATCACAGGAAATGACAAACAGTAAAGGGGAGGGCACTCACAGGAGGGAAAGGGGAGGAAGTGCACACCCCCCATCTTAATCAGCATGGAGCCCACACAATACTGTTCAAAGTAAACAGTATCTAGTGAGATCATTCTACTTGTTCTTATAGTTTTGGGACAATCTGCGGGGACATTGCTACTGCTGTTGTCAATATACGGTACAAGTACACCGACAAGGCAGATATCAATGTCCTCTTATAAATACAGATATGTATCCATAAAGCGGATAACGAAGTCCGCAAGAGAGAATTAATAGGTTTCTCTCATTATGCGGACTTCGCTTCTCTAAAGTGTATAGCCATTGGAAAGCATGCAGTCCAGCGCATTGCGCTTGATATCTACAAACCAACAAACGCCCACACACGCAGAGAACACGTTTCAATCCCATAAGAAGGTTTTCATACTGACCGTTTTTACCGCTGGTCTCGATTCAACCCAAGTGCGCTCTGCTAGAGCGCTCCTCGATTAAACATCAGACACAGGGAGACAGATGACAATCTATAAAACGCACATCCTAGAATAAAATGTCCACCTAAATCTTATATAATAAAATTTCCACAACACTTCCATCTTCCAATCCCTTTCAAGCTAAACTTGTGTTTTTTTTTTACATTCCTTGCATTCTGGGTATTCTTTGTAAAGTGAAGCTTCACCTCATTTACTAAGCTCTGGAGCAACTGCACTTGCAAAGTGCACAGTCTTTTTACCTTTAGTAAATCAACCCAGAGACTGATATAAACATTTCAAGGGATTGTGTACCTGGGCATTGCTGCCTAATGTATAATTTTACATTTGAATGCAGCGCAGCTCAACCTCATATATGCAAACAGAGAAGGCAACATTTGACTGACTTTGCCTGCACTGCAAGCACATGGACATGTTGCTTTCAATACAATTGTAGCGCCCATCCCAATTTATGGGATGCTATATGTGTAAATTTAGGGGTGGTCTGAGCCAATAGTTGGGCTCGGACCTGTTGATTAGAACAAATTGTGCTTCTGCTCTGGGTGAGATGCTGCCTGGCAGTACAGTTCCCTGTTGCCTGGGGGTGGCACTGTCACTTTGGGCTCGGGTTGAATCACAGGAGTAGTGATGAGCCGAACACCCCCGGGTTCGGTTCGCACCAGAACCCGCGAACGGACCGAAAGTTCGAACGAACATTAGAACCCTATTAAATACAATGGATGCGAACGTTCGAATTCTAAAGTGCTAATTATAACAACTATTATGCATGTTATTGTCATAAATAGGGTTTGGGAACCCGGGTTGTGCACCAGGGGACATGTATCAATGCAAAAAGAAGTTTTAAAAACGGTCGTTTTTCGGGAGCAGTCATTTTAATGATGCATAAAGTGAAAAAAAAAAAGTCAAATATTCCTTTAAATATCGTACCTGGGGGGTGTCTAAAGTATGCCTGTGAAGTGCCACGTGTTTCCCGTGTTTAGAACTGTCCCTGCACAAAATGACACTTCTAAAGGAAAAAAAAGCCATTTAAAACTGCTTGCGGCTTTAATGTAATGTCTGGTCCCGGTAATATGGATGAAATTCTTTAAGAAAAATGGCATAGCTACCCCATGACCCCCCCCC
Source organism: Rana muscosa (assembly GCA_029206835.1). Lineage (NCBI taxonomy): Eukaryota > Metazoa > Chordata > Amphibia > Anura > Ranidae > Rana > Rana muscosa. The sequence continues at coordinate 1,045,744,854 of CM055117.1, forward strand.
TACCCCAGCCCATTACCAGCCCCTTTGGGTCTTGTATGGATATTAAGGGGAACCCCGCACATAAAATAAAAAAGGCCCTATATACTCTGAACAGCCGTATACAGGCGGTGCATACAAGACAGGGACTGTAGGTTTGTTCTTATGTAGAATGTGTTTGTAATTTTGAACAGGTACATTGTTGAAGTGTAGCTCCAGCCCAAAAATCTATTTTTAAACTTTTTGGGAAACATAGGTAAGGGTTATCACCCCTGTAACATTTGTTTTGCTGTCTGTGCCCCTGTTCAGAACATTTCACCTCACTTTCCGTCCCAATGACAACTGTTTTTGAAATGTGGTGTTTTTCTTGAAACAAGGATTGCTGATAAAGCATCAGTACAGATGAGACCCCTTTCTCCCATATTTATTCTTACAGGAGAGAATTTTCCTTTCTAGGGGTAGATTTCCTCTGACTTCCTGTTGTCTTCTTTCGTTTGCAAGTAGGAGTCGTTTGTAAGTTGGATGTTTGAAAGTAGGGACCTGCCGTATATACTCTGCAGAAATAGGCCCCTTAGTTGTTGGTGTTGGCACAACACTGTAAGCACTCAGTTACTCTTGGTTGGTGCTGGAACGCCCTGCTGTCAACTATTATATCAGGAATTTTAATTACATATAATTGTTGAACAGTGGTAGTAAAAATTGGGGCTTTGATGGTGGTGCTGGTGCCACAACACTGTAAGCCCTGACAGTTACTCTTGGTGGGTGCAGCAATGGGCCCTGCTGTGAATTATTAGATCAAGAATTGTAATTACATGCCCCTTTTGAACAGGGGCTGAAAAATTGGGCCTTTCGTGGTGGTGGTGGTGGTGGCGTTGCCACAAGACTGTAAGCCCTCAGAGTTACTCTTGGTGGGTGCAGCAATGGACCCTGCTGTGAATTATTAGATCAAGAATTGTAATTGCATGCCCCTGTTGAACAGGGGCTGAAAAATTGGGCCTTAGGCACTGGTGGCACAACACTACAACCCCTCACAGATACTGTACTTGGAGCACAGCAATGAGCCCTGTTGCAAAGTATTGCTTCAAAAATTGTAATGACACGCCCCTGTTAAACAGGGGCTGAAAAATTGGGCCTTAGGCACTGGTGCCACAACACTCCAACCCCTCACAGATACTGTACTTGGAGCACAGCAATGAGCCCTATGGCAAATTATTGCTAAAAAAATTGTAATTACACGCCCCTGTAAAACAGGGGCTGAAAAATTGGGCCTTAGCCACTGGTGGCGGCACCCATAAACAAAAATGATCTTCCAAGCTATCATCATCAATCGTATCATTGAGGACTCGGAGGAGGAGGATAGCCAGTCAACATAACAGCACAGGCACTCAGCATCAGCATCAGTCTTGAAGGGATGTGACATGTTAAAATCAATTAGTCTGTTATATCAGCATCAGGTGTGTGGTAGCTGGTGGTGATCCAAGACTGGTTCATCTTGATGAAAGTCAGTCGATCAACCGAGTCGGTGGACAGGCGCACCCTGTGATCCGTGACAAATCCTCCAGCAGCACTGAATGTGCGTTCCGAAAGAACGCTGGATGCAGGACAGGCCAGTAGCTCAATTGCATACTGTGCAAGCTCTGGCCAGTGATCCATCCTCAAGACCCAGTAAGCCAGAGGATTTTCGGTGGGGAAGGTGTCCAAGTCTGACCTTGCCCCTAGATATTCCTGCACCATGTTTATCAGACGCTGGCGATGGTTGCTGGAACCGATCATACTTTGGGGCTGCGGACTAAAGAATTGTCTGAACGCATCGGTCAGACGGCCACCTTCCCCACCGCTCCTTCTTTGACTGGCCGAAGCCTCAGCAACTCGTTGTCCAGGACCAGGAGTTTGTAACCTCCCAGTCTCTGGGAACGCGTTGCACAGACCTTTCTGCAAGGCCTCCCGGAGTTGTCTCATCCTCTGCTCCCTCTGCGACGGTAACATAAGGTCCGCAACCTTACCCTTGTACCGTGGATCAAGGAGAGTGGCCAGCCAGTAATGGTCCCTCTCCTTGATCCGAAGAATACGAGGATCCTTCCGCAGACTTTGCAGGATCAGGGAGGCCATGCAGCGTAGGTTTGCTGAGGCATTCGCTCCGGAGTCCTCTGGGTCACTAAGGACGACATGATCCGCAGCCACCTCCTCCCAGCCACGTACAAGTCCACTGGTTTCTTGGGACTGTAAATCATCCCTAAAAGACTGCTGCTGATGATGCTGAGTGCCAGCCTCCACCTCCATGCTGACACAATCCTCCTCCTCCTCCTCCTCCTCCTCCTCTTCCTGTGCGATGGGTGGGACAGAAGGAACACTGTCTGGGTAAAGGGGGCCTTGAGAGGCAAGGAAGTCCTCCTCTTCCTGCCTCTGTTCTGCCTCAAGTGCCCTGTCCATTATTCCACGCAGCGTGTGCTCCAACAGGTGGACAAGAGGTACAGTGTCACTGATGCATGCACTGTCACTGCTCACCATCCTCGTGGCCTCCTCAAATGGTGCCAGGACAGTGCATGCATCCCTGATCATGCCCCACTGGCGTGGAGAAAAAAAACCAAGCTCCCCTGACCCTGTCCTGGTGCCGTAGTCGCACAGGTACTCATTGATGGCCCTCTGCTGCGTGTGCAGCCGCTGCAGCATGGCCAACGTTGAGTTCCACCTGGTGGGCATGTCACATATAAGGCGGTTCTTGGGCAGGTTCAACTCCTTTTGCAGCTCAGCCAGGCGAGCACTGGCATTATAAGATCTGCGGAAATGCACACAGACTTTCCTGGCCTGCCTCAGGACATCCTGTAAGCCCGGGTACCTGCCCAAGAACCGCTGCACCACCAGGTTAAGGACGTGAGCCACACAGGGCACATGGGTCAGTTGTCCCTGTCGGAGGGCGGAGAGGAGGTTGGTGCCATTGTCGCAAACCACCATTCCTGGCTTAAGCTGGCGTGGCGTCAACCACCTCTCGGCCTGGCCCTGCAGAGCAGACAGGACCTCTGCCCCAGTGTGGCTTCTGTCCCCCAAACACACCAGCGCAAGCACGGCATGGCATCTTTTTGCCTGCGTACTTGCGTAGCCCCGTGAACGGCTACGGAGCACCGCTGGTTCATAGGACAAACCACAGTAAGAGGCCATGGAGGAAGAAGAAGAGGAGGGGGTGGAGGAGAGAGGTGTGTCACAACCAGTAGTAGCATTTTGGAGGCGTGGCGGTGGGACAACCTCCAACACTACTGCACCTTGTCCTGCATCCTTCCCAGCTGCCAAAAGAGTGACCCAATGGGCCGTGAAAGAAAGGTAACGTCCCTGTCCATGCCTGCTGGACCATGAGTCAGCGGTAATATGCACCTTACCGCTGACCGCCCTGTCCAGCGAGGCCAAGACATTGCCTTCCACATGCCGGTAGAGAGCCGGAATAGCCTTCCGTGAGAAAAAGTGGCGTTTGGGAACCTGCCACTGAGGAACCGCACATTGCACAAACTCACGGAAGGGGGCCGAGTCTACCAACTGAAAAGGCAGCAGTTGAAGCGCTAGCAATTTAGCCAAGCTAGCATTCAACCGCTGGGCATGTGGATGGCTGGGAGTGAACTTCTTTCGACGGTCCAGCAGCTGGGGCAGGGAAATTTGCCTGCTAGAATCGGACGTCGGTGTACTGCTAGCAGAGTGGCCGCAAGTACTTGGCTGTGACACACCTAATTCTACACCTTCATTCCTCTCAGTGCATGTTTCAGAGAGGACTGAAGTTATAGTGGGGTTGGAGATCCCAGCTGATGCGGTGCAAGGAGAGGTCCGCTTTGTTCTTTGGTGTGGGTCTTTGAGGTAGGCTTGCCAACGAGCTGCATGGCAGGTCAACATATGTCTGGTCAGGCATGTGGTACCCAAGCGGCTGATGTTTTGGCCACGCGATATACGCTTGAGACATATGTTGCAAACAGCAGCTGTGCGATCTGATGCACTAGCCTCAAAAAAGGCCCACACCAAAGAACTTTTTGAATGACGGGCAGAGGCAGCGCCCTGCACAGGCGGAGCTCTGCGGTGTGATTCCGTCGGTGTACTGCCCTTACGCTGGCCACCAAAGGGCATCCTGCCTCGTTGGAGATGTGCCTCCTCCTCATCCTCCTCCTCCTCCTCTCTCCTATTAGGCACCCACGTGGAGTCAGTGACCTCATCATCCCCTCCCTCCTCATCACTGGAGCCAATCTGGCAGTATGCTGCAGCTGCTGGAACATGACTGCCAGATTGGTGTCCTTCTTGAGCATCCCCTCTGTCTGCTCTCACGCTACTGCCTTCCTCTAGCTGGGTTTCATCATCAGACCCTTCGAAACGCTGGGCATCCTCCTGGAGCATGTACCCAACACTGTGCTGAAACAGTTCGGGGGACTCCTCAGGAGGAGGACATGGTGGGTCTAGGGAAGGAGTGACTGATGATTTGTCTGACATTGATACCAGGGAAGACGACGCTTTGGCAGCTGCTTTTCCAGTACCCTGAGCCTGGGTGAGAGAGGATGAGGAGGAGGAGGAGGGCTTGGTCATCCACTCTACCAAGTCTTCGGCATGATGTGGCTCAACATGTCCAGCTGCCGAAAAGAAGGACAAGCGTGTCCCATGGCCATGTGCTGATGACAATGCACCGCGTCCACGACCAGCACTGTTGCCCCCAGACACAGAGCCTGCTTGCCCTCTTTTATTGCCTCCTGACTGTCTGCCTCTCCTTGTTTGCCTTCCAGACATTCTAATAGATGGCCTGCAGGGAGATGGGAAAAAAGCAATAAGGGCTACCTTCAGGTGTCCTTCTCTGTCCCTTGAAACAAGGACTTTCACAGTGAAAGAAACTGACACTCTCCCTACCTACAGTTTTCTGTCCCTAGAATAAATGTTTTTTTTAAGCACAATATAGCACAAGGACAATTCACTCACTGTCCTTACAGGTCCCTGGAAACAAGGACTTGCAGAGTGAAAGAAAAAAAACACTCTCCCTACCTACAGTTTTCTGTCCCTAGAAAAAATGTTTTTTTTAATCACAATATAGCACAAGAACAATTCACTCACTGTCCTTACAGGTCCCTGGAAACAAGGACTTGCAGAGTGAAATAAACTGACACTCTCCCTACCTACAGTTTTCTGTCCCTAGAATAAATGTTTTTTTTAAGCACAATATAGCACAAGGACAATTCACTCACTGTCCTTCCAGGTCCCTGAAAACAAGGACTTGCAGAGTGAAAGAAAAAAAACACTCTCCCTACCTACAGTTTTCTGTCCCTAGAAAAAATGTTTTTTTTAATCACAATATAGCACAAGGACAATTCACTCACTGTCCTTACAGGTCCCTGGAAACAAGGACTTGCAGAGTGAAATAAACTGACACTCTCCCTACCTACAGTTTTCTGTCCCTAGAATAAATGTTTTTTTTAAGCACAATATAGCACAAGGACAATTCACTCACTGTCCTTCCAGGTCCCTGGAAACAAGGACTTGCAGAGTGAAAGAAAAAAAACACTCTCCCTACCTACAGTTTTCTGTCCCTAGAAAAAATGTTTTTTTTAATCACAATATAGCACAAGAACAATTCACTCACTGTCCTTACAGGTCCCTGGAAACAAGGACTTGCAGAGTGAAATAAACTGACACTCTCCCTACCTACAGTTTTCTGTCCCTAGAATAAATGTTTTTTTTAAGCACAATATAGCACAAGGACAATTCACTCACTGTCCTTCCAGGTCCCTGAAAACAAGGACTTGCAGAGTGAAAGAAAAAAAACACTCTCCCTACCTACAGTTTTCTGTCCCTAGAAAAAATGTTTTTTTTAATCACAATATAGCACAAGGACAATTCACTCACTGTCCTTACAGGTCCCTGGAAACAAGGACTTGCAGAGTGAAATAAACTGACACTCTCCCTACCTACAGTTTTCTGTCCCTAGAATAAATGTTTTTTTTAAGCACAATATAGCACAAGGACAATTCACTCACTGTCCTTCCAGGTCCCTGGAAACAAGGACTTGCAGAGTGAAAGAAAAAAAACACTCTCCCTACCTACAGTTTTCTGTCCCTAGAAAAAATGTTTTTTTTAATCACAATATAGCACAAGGACAATTCACTCACTGTCCTTCCAGGTCCCTGGAAACAAGGACTTGCAGAGTGAAAGAAAAAAAACACTCTCCCTACCTACAGTTTTCTGTCCCTAGAAAAAATGTTTTTTTTAATCACAATATAGCACAAGGACAATTCACTCACTGTCCTTACAGGTCCCTGGAAACAAGGACTTGCAGAGTGAAAGAAAAAAAACACTCTCCCTACCTACAGTTTTCTGTCCCTAGAAAAAATGTTTTTTTTAATCACAATATAGCACAAGGACAATTCACTCACTGTCCTTACAGGTCCCTGGAAACAAGGACTTGCAGAGTGAAATAAACTGACACTCTCCCTACCTACAGTTTTCTGTCCCTAGAATAAATGTTTTTTTTAAGCACAATATAGCACAAGGACAATTCACTCACTGTCCTTACAGGTCCCTGGAAACAAGGACTTGCAGAGTGAAAGAAAAAAAACACTCTCCCTACCTACAGTTTTCTGTCCCTAGAAAAAATGTTTTTTTTAATCACAATATAGCACAAGGACAATTCACTCACTGTCCTTACAGGTCCCTGGAAACAAGGACTTGCAGAGTGAAATAAACTGACACTCTCCCTACCTACAGTTTTCTGTCCCTAGAATAAATGTTTTTTTTAAGCACAATATAGCACAAGGACAATTCACTCACTGTCCTTCCAGGTCCCTGGAAACAAGGACTTGCAGAGTGAAAGAAAAAAAACACTCTCCCTACCTACAGTTTTCTGTCCCTAGAAAAAATGTTTTTTTTAATCACAATATAGCACAAGGACAATTCACTCACTGTCCTTACAGGTCCCTGGAAACAAGGACTTGCAGAGTGAAAGAAAAAAAACACTCTCCCTACCTACAGTTTTCTGTCCCTAGAAAAAATGTTTTTTTTAATCACAATATAGCACAAGGACAATTCACTCACTGTCCTTACAGGTCCCTGGAAACAAGGACTTGCAGAGTGAAATAAACTGACACTCTCCCTACCTACAGTTTTCTGTCCCTAGAATAAATGTTTTTTTTAAGCACAATATAGCACAAGGACAATTCACTCACTGTCCTTACAGGTCCCTGGAAACAAGGACTTGCAGAGTGAAAAAAAAAAAACACTCTCCCTACCTACAGTTTTCTGTCCCTAGAAAAAATGTTTTTTTTAAGCACAATATAGCACAAGGACAATTCACTCACTGTCCTTCCAGGTCCCTGGAAACAAGGACTTGCAGAGTGAAAGAAAAAAAACACTCTCCCTACCTACAGTTTTCTGTCCCTAGAAAAAATGTTTTTTTTAATCACAATATAGCACAAGGACAATTCACTCACTGTCCTTACAGGTCCCTGGAAACAAGGACTTGCAGAGTGAAAGAAACTGACACTCTCCCTACCTACAGTTTTCTGTCCCTAGAATAAATGTTTTTTTAAGCACAATATAGCACAAGGACAATTCACTCACTGTCCTTCCAGGTCCCTGGAAACAAGGACTTGCAGAGTGAAAGAAACTGACACTGTCCCTACCTACAGTTTTCTGTCCCTAGAATAAATGTTTTTTTTAAGCACACTATAGCACAAGCACAAAACACACTGACACTCTCCCTACCTATCCTTCTCTTTCCCTAAACTAAAGGAATCCAGGTTAAGCAAGAAAGAAATAACAGTCACTGTCCCTGCCTATGCTGCTCTATCCCTGCTCCGGAACACACTACACTAGGCCGCCGTGCTGGCGGCCTTTTATAGTGTGGGGCGTGTACTAAACACCCTCAGCAATAATTGGCCACAGGCATCCTGCCTGTGGCCAATCATTGCTCTCCTCGCTGCCGGCGCTGTGATTGGCCAAGCATGCGGGGTCACAGTGCATGCTTGGCCAATCACAGCGCCTGGATGACACTGCGATGGCGTAGTGCATTGTGGGCCGTTCGCGTCACTCGAATTTGGCGCGAACGGCCCAAATCGTTCGATCTTCGTCGAACGATCGAACAGCCGATGTTCGAGTCGAACGTATGTTCGACTCGAACACGAAGCTCATCCCTACACAGGAGGTATCGCAGCACTATTGGGTGTCTTCTCTCGGATGCCGTACGGTGGGCGTGGTCGGCCCGCTGTGCATGCTGGGAGAGGGTACAAAGGGGGCAGACGCCTTTTGGCGTGAGGCGATTCCAGGGGGACCCCCAAGGCGTTCGGGGGGACCTCTGGTCCAGTGAGAGTGTCTCATGGCCCTCATGGCACAGGATGCATGTGTTTGGTCTCGGGCACCTTTAGCCCGGGGCTCTGCTGCTGCATAGTAGGCCCAGCTCTCCTATTGAGGGCCTACGCTTCAGAGAAGGATCCCAGGCTGCCTGGTTGAAGGGGGCCCATCTTTATGGAAGGAGTTCCAGGGGAAGATCAGTCCCGGCAGAGATAGCGACGGTACTGCTATCTCGGGGAGAGGCCTGGAGGCCTACCTAAAGGGGGATCCATCATCTCAGACATCCGTGCTCCACTCCGGTTGCTAGGACCACTCTCAAAGGGACTATCCAGGTGAGCAATACCCACTCAGGCTTGAGTGGTGACAAAAGTGTTCTCTGAGTGTTGCGTGCCTGAACCTTCCCCTACTCTGTCGTTTCTACTCTCTCTCTTCCAAGTTTTACCATAAGAGAAGAATAAAACCTTGCTGCTTAGGTTTTACACCTGTGTGGACATTGGCTTTATTACAAAGGGACTTCCGCCTAGACAACGGAGACCAGGGATCCATTCTGGAGAGTTAACTCGCCGCAAGGCCCAAAAATCTAACACCGCTCGCCTCTCCATACATGGAGGTGGATACCGGGCAAGTAGCAGGTGTGCCCTGACTGCAGAGTGGCAGAAAAGCAGAAACAGGGTGGTGAGTGCTACACAATAAAAAGCAAAGCAGCTCAAACACAGCATTGGAAGTGTCATCCACATTGGGGTAAATGGGAATCTGCTGACCTGCATTTCAGATGCACATTAAACGCAAGTAAACAAAGCCTGTGTACACAAGCCATATATTTGTTAATGTCTATACACATTTTATGGTATATAAACAGGCAAATGATCAATTTTCTGTTTGTCACTTTTTCGACACTGCATTTCTAAACTATGCGCCGTCCAAATTTACACACACACATTGGCTAGATTAAAGCCCAGGCTCAAACCCCCACAGCCCAATTAATGCCCCTTCTCTCCTTAATTCCCCCTCATCATTTTGTAGTTTTGCCTTTTCCAGATTTTTTCAGGGTGGACATCTGATTTAATGAGTCCTCTTCTCTTTGGATCTTTTTCCACAATGGATGGTCCTCTCAGCATCATCACCTTGTGAGTGCAGGGCACTTTGGTGATATCCTCTCGGTGTAAAGTCATGATACCCTGCACTCCCAGTAAGTTCTCAGATCTCTTGACCTCATGCACTCGGTCCAGTCTTGGCTGCACATCATTGCAGAGATTTCTTATAGTGACAATAAAGGAGGAGAATGTGCTTGTGCAATGTGTGTTGGCACAGTCATGTGTAGTGTCCATCAGAGATGTTTGTGATAGGATACTGGCACAGTAGAACAAACGGTTGACATTTGTTTTCCCGTAATTGGAAGTGCCTTCAGCAGTTACTCTTTAAATTAAAGCTGCATATTTAAGAATGATTGAATATTACTTTTTAAATTGCATGAATACACGGAAGCTTATATGATATTTTAGTGATTGGGTTACGATCTACTTTAATCTGCTGTATTGGTACAGTGAAGAGTCAGCTGGACATCTCCAGCTTGGCCACCCAAGATGCTATGACTCAAGAGACATCTACTGTTTACAGTCACACACATTTCTGGCTCTCTGTATGGATTTTTTAATTTATTTTTTTACTGTTCACTTACAGTTGCATATAACTGCTGGAACAGCAATTCGTTGACTATGCCCCAGAGATGTGTAATCCTAGCTATGTGACCACAAATCAATGTTGTATGAACTGCTTAGCGACATTATGGATTTTCTAAAAGTAATCAAGCAGCTCTAGATGGAGAGAGGTCCCTATGTGATCCTGTGGAAATTAATTATTATGTTTGTCAAACATGCGGGAAACATTTATCAAACAATGCAATGTATATGCGAACCTACATGCAGAAGCTTTCTAGCAGTGTTATTGAAAAAAAACAGATTATTAATGTTGAATCTAATCTAATTTAAAAGCTACAGACTTCTAAAAGTTTTGCTTTAGCTAAAAACCTTATTTGGATCCATTTAAGGTAAAACCTTTCATTACAAAGTTTAAAGTCCAACTCCAGTCTGTTTCCCAGTCTCCCAATCAGTTTTTTTTCTTTTCGTTTTGGATAGAGTATGGAAGATGTAGAACAGTGGTTCTCAAACTATTTTAACAAAGGGCCAGTCCACCATCATTTAGACCAGTGGTCTCCAAACTGCAGCTTGTGGGCCGGATTTGGCCCTTTGCCTGCCTTTATCGAGGCATTATTCCTTCTACTGACACTATGAATGAGACACCATTCTTTCCATTGACACCAACCACCGTGGGACATATTTCCTCTCACTGAAACCAATGGTGGGGCCCTTTTCCTTCTGCTGATACCAATATTGGGGCATATTTTCTCCCAATGAATACCAACGATGAGGCACTATTCCTCCCCTGACACCAAAGATGGGGAAATTGTTTACTCCCAATGACACCAACAATGGATCACTATCCTTCCCACTTACACCAATGATGGGGCACTATTCCTTACCACACGACAGCAGTATAAAGCAGAAGTTCCAGACCAACGGCGCCACCCTTTGGGCTGCTTTTGCAGATCTCATGTTATCGCGTGTTAGTAAAAGTTTGGTGAGAGACGATTCGCGTTTTTCAGTGTTCGTGCTTTTCAGATCGTTTTCTGCTGTTCAGTTGGTGCTTGTGGGTTCATATCTGTCTTTCAGGGCATGTAGTCAGGTCGTATCTGTTTTTCAGTGCGTTCTTGTCCGCTCGTTTCTGATTTTCAGGTCGTTCTTCATAGGACTTTCTGTTCTTCAGTGCGTTCTGTTTAGTTCGTTCTGACTAGCTGACCATTTTCTAGCCATGTTGCGGGTAGGTACTCGTCGTAGAGTTCATGCTGCGAAAAACGCGTACATTGATATCCCCTGATGGGAGATAGCACATGTTGACACACTGTGTGCATCTTCAAAATTTGGCTTAGAAAATTACACTTACATTTTTGAAATTAGTCCACAAAAAGTTAAAATGGTGGCATTTTGAATATTTTTAGATTCTCCCCAACACATCAATCATGTTCTTAACTTGTTGTTCAAAAAAATTTAGTTTATTCCTTATGATGTCTATTTCCCGACTCCACACCATGAGGTCCTGGATTAGGATTTGTGCACTTGCACTGGTGAAATTAGTTTCTTCTTCAACAACCACCACATCACCTAAAATAAAAATACACACCATGTCTTATAAATATGCAGGCATACATCTATTACCTGAATCTGTGGTGTCAGACACTGACCTGTTGTAGTGACAATATCGCCCACTTCCTCCACCTCTCCTTCCTTGACCTTTCCTTCCTCAACATCTGCATCTTGGGGTTCACTCTGGTCCCCTTCTTTAGGAGGTGTGGGGTTCCTGGTGTCCTCTAAGTGGTGTCCCCCAAGTCTTTTCTCCCCTATGAGAATGAAACAAAAGGTATACTTAGCACACAGATATTTCACGCCAGAAATAGTAATATTAAACATTGCTTGGAAGTGGGGTACAATTGTGTGTTTTGGCAGAGTTCCAAGCTGAAGACATGATTTTTCCCTTACCAAACCTGGAATACTTACCTTTTTTGGGACAAGTTTCACACATGGAGACACCCCAAGTATCCACTGGAGCACCTGTGTGGGACACCCTAAAAAGGTTGTTCTGGTGTCCCACAATAGTGCTCCTGAGTCCAGATGTGTAAACAGCTGCTGAGTGTCCTGTCTTTTACACTGAATCAAGCTTGCATTTCATTCTAGTTACAAACACATCTAGACAACAATGTTCAAAACTTTTTTTTAATACAAATAGGCATGACCAAATGTTTTTTACCTGTATCTGCCCAAAACATCGTATTTTGTGGGCAAACGATGTTTACTCAGCCGATTACTTTGGCCACTAACCTGAAAGTTGCCATTTTAAAATGTCCAAACAGTCAATAAAAGCACATGGAGCAACATGCAAGTAATAATAATAATAACACAGGAGAAATACTTACTTTTTGTAAGCATTTTCTTGATCCTTCTGTACTTATCATGCTCCCTCAGTTTCAGGTCTGACCAGCATTTCCTTAATTGCTCCTTGGATTGTCGTACCCCAAATTTCTTGTGCAGACTTCTCACAACTTTACTTATGATCTTGGCCTTTCTCACATTAGGGTTGGAGTACGGTCCATGCCTCCCATCATAGTCTGTCCTCCTCAAGATGTCCACCATCTCCGCCATCTCTGCAAAGGACATATTTGAAGCCTTATATCTCCTCCTGGACCGGGTTGTTTATAGCTCCGGGCTTTCCTCGTCATTACTGTAATTAACATGCACCTGCTGTGTCTCCGCCATGTCGTCTCCCACTGCGCGCCAAAAGAGAAGGGGCAGGGAATATCCTCGAAAGTACGTCAAGGGGGGGACGACGCAGGCGGAGTTTTGCGCATTCGCAGTGTATATAAAGCTAACACGCATGTGTCTTACCTACGTTCTGTGTGCGGAGGAAGGAGGAAGTTATGAGCTTCCTAACAAAGGTAAAATTTAAGCTTGGGGCGTCTGTGGCCTATACTGCTTCAAGATTGAGGCTTATATTGGGAAAAGATTATGATCACATCCAATTCACTGTTTGAAAGATTATGACAGTTTAGGCTGACCTAGTTTTTTTGCATTGTGTTTTATCTTGCAGAAAATATGCAGCACTTTAAGGACCCTGAATTTCTGTCCACTTTCATTGACAGGTACAGGGAGATGGGGAATTTGTGGGAACTGAAACACAAATGATATCATAATAGAATAGTAAGGAGGGCAATGATGGAGAAATTGCTAGAATTTGTCCAGACACTGATCTCCGAGGCAGACATCGAGATGTTGGTCAATAAAATTGCTAACTTGAGGAACATGTATAAGAAGGAGCACAATAAAATCCTCAAATCCCGCAGATCAGGAGTAGCAGCATCGAAAGTGTATGTCCCCAAGCTGTGGTACTACAACAGACTGCGCTTTCTGGACGACCAGCTTGAAGCCAGGGAATCTCTTTCTAGCCTTCCCTGCAGCCTTCCCTCCACCACAGCAGAGGGTGAGGACCAACCTGACCATGACATCCTGGAAGAACCGGATGCGAACATCTGGAGCCAGGTATAGTATTTTTATACATATTTATTGTCCTATGATTTTTGTTGGTAACTAGATGTTAGTATTCACAAATTTATGATTAATCAAAAAGTGATTTACATATCAATAGACAGTAGTGGGCAAAAATTATTGGGACAAGAATGAAAACTGCTGGGGTCAGAATGATAGTCTTTTCTATTTATTTACATTCAATTTGCAACAGTCATGAGCTGAAAATTGTGTGTGATTGATGAACCAAAAAGTAAAACTATGTCCCTTTTTCATACACAGGATGACATCAGCCAGGATGAGGGTCAGGAAAGTGGCAGGCAGGAGGAGGCAGGGGTGAGTGGCAGCCAGGAGGTGGCTGGGCCCAGTGGCAGCCAGGAGGTGGCCGGGCCCAGCAGCCGCACCCAATCACAAGTGGCTCCCCTCCGCCTTACCAAAAAGAGGCCCAGGAAGGTGATTCACATGGAGGAGTCAGCACTGGGTCTCATTAAGGAGGCTAGTGATGTCCTCAGAGCCCCCCCCCCTTCGACGCTGAAGAGGCCTATGGCTGCTATCTAGCCACCAGACTACAGAAAGTGGAGGAGGGCCAACGTATCCTCTGTGAGGGGATTGTTTCTCAGGCCCTTCAGAAGGCGTTGAGGAGCCAGCTGACTGAAAACAGCCACGTATGTGAGCTTGCCCATCCTCCTCTTCCTCCTCCTCTTCCTCCTGTCACAAGTCCACCACCAGAGCCACAGCCTGCAAGGAAGCATGCAGTGAGGCGTGGAGGGAACGCTGGAGGGAAGCGTGGAGGGAACGCTGCAGGGAAGAAAAGAAAGTGATTGCCTGGCTTCAGTCTGGTCTGAAAGAAGACGCAGGCTGTTGTAGTACCACAGACTGGGGACATATATGTCATCTGCTGCTGCTCCTGATCTCTGGGATTTCTGGACCAGATTGGGCTCCCAATTATATGGACTTCTCAAGATACCAATTTTATTTTCCACACACTTGATGTCTGCCTTGGGGTCCAAAGGCTTCGCAAATTCTACCAGTTTCTCCATCGTTGCCTTCCTCTTTATTTTGTTAACCAGAATAAATCGATTTTTTTATTTACTTAAAATACTTGCCTATGTGTTTTTCTTAAAAAATTTGAGTTTCTTTGTGAGTAGGCAGGTACATTTCAAAAATACAATGTCAAATTAACAAGGGACACCAACCAACCTCCTTGAGGTAAAAAAATACAAGGTAATATAGTTATTGTGGTAACTTGACACACCAAAAAAAATATGTAGATCACGAGAAAATATTAAAACAAAACAAAAAAAAGGAGATCTTGATTAAAATCAAATACAAAATAAATAAACTAACAAAACCATTATTATGGAGATATGGCTTTGAAATCAAATAAGAATATTCATGAGATCACGAGAAATAATAAAGAAATAAGTTTGTCAGAATTCTGTGTGAATATCAGCAGCAAAACAACTTAATTTTTCTAGATTTATAAAGAAGAAAAGAATGTGCTGCATTAAAAGATCCCAGAATTTGCAGCATGACGAATGTGCTATCTCTATTACGAACGCTAGTTTTACCAGTCCGAGCGCTCCCGTCTCATACTTGATTCTGAGCATGCGTGTTTTTTTTCTCCGTCGGAGTTCCATACAGACGAACGTAATTTCCGATAGAAATTACATGTTCTCTTTCTAACTCCGTCTGAATTTCTGACGGAAAAAGTCCGATGGGGCATACACACAGTCGGAATATCCGATGAAAAAATTCCGTCTGACTTTTTTCCTTGGAAATTCCGACTGTGTGTATGCGGCATTATGGTTGGTAGTCAGTGGGAATATAAAATGCCCCGGCAGCAGTATAAGTAAGAAGTACCCCAGTGGGACCATTGACCTTGGGGTGTGTGATATGAATTATCTACTGTTGATATGGCATTGGCCAGCATTAAAGTGAACCTGTTTCTTTGGCCTGCATGGGAAAAGCACACGTTTGCTTTATACTTCAGCCTCAAACCTTTAAACCTTATCTTGACCCTCTTACTGAACCTACTCCTAAACCTAGCTTTTAAACTCAACCTCAAACTTTAAAATGTATTATCATAATGGAAACCATTATCATGATAAAAATAATACTATGACCCTAACAGCAGTATCAATGGGGGTGGTTTACAACAACTGGAGAGTGCAAAATCTGGTGCAACTCTGCATAGAAACCATTGAGCTTCCAGATTTTGTTGCCTAAGCTTAATTGAGCAAGCTGAAGTTAGAAGCTGATTGGTTGGTATGCACAGATTCTAAGTGCTCCAGTTTTAGTAAATTTACCCGAATGTCTCATTAAAATGTTTGTGTCAAAATGCAACGTACCAAATATATATTGGGCCTAAAAATCCACCACTGGAATTTATTATTTTGTAATATTTTGATCTAAGAAGAAGATGTGTGACCACCCACGTTTATTCTTGGACTCTTCTACATGTGCACAACTGTTGGATTCAAAGGATATCCCATAAACCATGCATTTGCTTTTGCAAAAATTGTTTATTTCTGAAAAACTTTGTGATTGCCTTTGGTGCCTAGATGCAAGCAGTACTTAGTGGACTTGTTTTCTTTTGATAACCTAGAAAACAAGGACCCCCTACCTTGACTTTTCTTGGTGGCAGCCTAGTAATAGCTTATCCATTCTCCGCGGTAGGTCAGTCACTTGGCTTGTTCCAGTACGTCAGTTTGACAGACGTGCATTCACAGGCATAATTAAACTCTGCAGAGGGAAAACTAGGATTCTTTAAAAGTTAAAAATTGTTTCTTAAATTCCCCTTGGCTGGAGACGTGTAAACCTAATAAGCTCAACTTGTCAGAGACTGGGTAATATGAAGAGCTGGAATGAATAGCAGAAGCAGTAATTTGTTTTCTATTTGCTGCTGTGCCTCCTGTGATTTTCCCTTTTTAAAATCAGAAGAGAGAATACATTTCAGAGGCTAGCAGAGGCCACATGTCGCTACTTAACCTCATCCAGTTCTAGTTTCATCGACTGCTGTCTAGGAAGGGGGCATGGGCATGAGCAATTTCACAGAAAATTGACATCTATTGCAGGATATAGAGATCTGAGTTTATATTGATTTGCTCTTCTCAGATTGTGTTTTGTGGTGTTTTGAATCCCGCTCTGACGCATGTTCTATTTGTCCAGTTAGGATTGTGTATAAGCAGGGCTTCCGCCTGTGTCCTCAACTTGAACTGCAGTTTAGTCCTGTTGCCCATGTGCCGAACGCTGCTGGCAGCACTACGTGGTAAGAGAAAGGTAAGAACATTATTATTTTATAGTTTAAAAGTTTAGGAATTGATAACTTCTTTACAAGGGCTTCATATCTATGACGGTGGGCAGTTCTTTGTTGATGTCAATGTAGCCATACCTTCAGCTAAGAGGGCCGCAGATTTAGTTTGGGGGCCCTGAAGACAGCTCCGCCAACCCTTGGCAATTTACTCAACCCCCCCTGGCACAGTTAGTCTAGGGTAATGTATATCTCTTATGCTCTATGGTTAAATTCAGACACCAATGCAATGATAGAAGAATAACGAGTTTACTTCTACTGGCAATAAAATCAACAGTTATAACAAATCACAGGAATATATCTGCAAAGCCCTGCGGCAATAGACACACTACAACTAGTAGGATATGGCGCACACGCGCCACGTGTAACAGTACTTCACTATGCGCCCTATGGCACAGCAACTAAATAAACTATCTAGATGGCCAGGCCTGACCATATAACTCAGTCTCTAGGGGATGAATTCTTCGCATGTAAGTCATTAAACAGTGGTGCACATTTCAGGAACACATTTGTAATCCAAAGGGTTAAAAGTACCAACACAGAACACTCCACTAGAGATCCGTTCGGCTTAGTTCTGCTATGGATCTCCAGGGGGGGGGGGGAAGAACTGAAATAGGAACTGGTGGGCCAAGGCAGTCTATAGGCCTAACAATGGTATACAGTTTGTGGATTGAGCATGTGCTCGCTCACCCCTCCGGACGCAATCCCAGTCCGGGAACTTCCTTCCACCTGCTGTGTCTCCACACACAGCGTCTGCAGCGGTCTGGTCTCCGGCTCAGCAGCGGTTGAGGATGACCAAGTCAGATGTCACCCAGGCTCGGGATGGGGTGGAAGGCTCTTTCGGATAACAGCGCAAGGCCCCAGGCTTCAGGCCTTGCACCACAGCGGATCCGCACAGGAAGATCTCTCCACTGAAGTCTCGTGTCCAAAAGAGGCCGAGCGCAGCCTCGCCTCCTCCTTATATAACCCCACCCATGAGTCTCTGGGGTGGAAACATTGCATCCTGGGTGCCGAATGGGGTTCTGGGTAAGGTAGTCCTGAGAGTCTTTAAGGAGACCCCGCTACATCAATATTCACCAAGATACCACAGTGAATATGTTTGTCAGTGAGCATCACACCAATGTAAGCCTATTGGACATCTAATTCTGAATCCATGGGTATTAATAGGTAGTTGCCCCAACCCTCACTCCCACCGACTACATTTGCAGCGATAACAGCCTCCACTCTTCTTGGAAGGCTTTCCATAACTTTTGAATTGTGCTTGTGGATATTTGTGCCCTTTTACCCAAAAGAACATTTGAATGGCCAGGTACTGATGTTGGATGAGAAGACGTGTTTCCCAATCAGCATTCCAATTCATCCCATAGGTGTTCAATTGGGTTGATGTCAGGACTCTGTCAAGGCCACTCAAGTTCCTTCACACCATACTCGTCACATCATGTCTTTATGGAGCTGGCTTTGTGCCCAGTAGAACAGTCATGTTAGAAAAGCAAAGGGCCTTCTCCAAATTGTTACCACAATGTTGGTAGCACACAACTGTGTAAAATGCCTTGGTATGCTGTATGATTTAGGCCCCTTTCACACTGGGGCAGTGGGTGCGGTGGCGGTACAGCGCCGCTATTTTTAGCTGCGCTATACCGTCGGAATTGCAGCGGAATTGCGGGAGTATTCGGCTGCTTGCGGTGCGGTATTAACCCCCGCTAGCGGCCGAAAAAGGGTTAATACCGCCGGCAATGCGCCTCTGCAGAGGCGCATTGCCGGCGGTATTACCGCGGTTTCCCATTACTTTCAATGGGAAGGAGCGGTGAAGGAGCGGTAAACACACCGCTCCTCTCACCGCTCCAAAGATGCTGCTAGCAGGACTTTTGGAGCGGTCCTGCTAGTGCACCGCCTCAGTGTGAAAGCCCTCGGGCTTTCACATTGAGACTGCAGGGGCAGGAGTTTTCAGGCGGTTTTTAGGCGCTATTTTTAGCGCAAAACCGCCTGAAAAACTCCTCCGTGTGAAAGGGGTCTAACAGTTCCCTTTACTAGAAATACCTGACTTCAATAGTTTGGAGGAGTGTCAACAGTACTTTTTGCCATATAGTGTACATACTATATACTAATTTAAAGAAATATTTACTGGAACATTAAAGTGGATGTAAACCCACTCTCATCATTTCTAAATTACTTCCATAGTGCCTCCTGCGTATATCCTTACCTGTCAAATATCTCCCCTTTAGCTGTTTGGAGCCCTGCAATACTCCAGATTCTGTGGGCAGGCCTGTTGTCCAGGGCTCGGTGGGTTGAGTCGTGATGTCAGTAGACTCCTGCCTACCTCTACACTCTCCTTGGCCAGGCATTGGTATTTCTTACACTGAACTTCTGCTGGTGTCGTGGACTATGCCCCATGATCACTAACAATCCAGTCAAAACTTAGGAAAGTCACCACATGACTTCAGCATGCCCAAACATGCTGAGTTGTGGAGGAGCCAATCCTGGGAGAGCTGGAGAAGAAAGGAGGGGGGGTGTGAAGTACACAGAATGCCTCTCTCACACTCATGCATGAGATAAGGAAATCACCTGTCAGTCACAGCAAGGGGGAAGAACGGACCCCTATTTCTCTGTGTGTCTGTTTTTAACTTACTGAAGAAAGATAAGAGGATCGCTTAGAGCTGGATTAACTCTTTGTGGCAAGACTGACAATTTTTTGGGGGGTTTACATCCAAAGCTCTCACAGTTTATTGTCAAAAGTATTGGGACATCTCCCTTTACACGCACATGAACTTTAATGGCATCCTCGTCTTAGTCCGTAGGGTTCAATATTGAGTTGGCCCACCCTTTGCAGCTGTAACAGCTTTAACTCTTCTGGGAAGGCTGTCCACAAGGTTTAGGAGTGTGTCTATGGGAATGTTTTACCATTGTTCCAACTCAATATCGAACCCTACGGACTAAAACTGGGATGCCATTAAAGTTCATGTGTGTGTAAAGGTAGAAGTCCCAATACTTCTGACAATATAGTATATCTTATTATTGATTCCCCATTGGTTCATTTTCCCCCCAGTTTGTAGATTAATGTTCCTTAATACAACAAACATACGGCCATAGCTGTCAATGTGCCTTGCACAGAGAGGCACATTGACAGCTAGCTGCACATGACAGACTTTGGCTTTCACTATGAAATAACAATGATTCAGTCTAGCAATACATTATTAATAAAAGGTTTTAAAAATAGATTAAGCCTGTTAGGTGTAAAATAATGCAAACATATTTTTTTTTAACATTTTGTCTATTTGTCTGCCTATAATAAAGATCTCAACAGCATAATCGATAAAACAGTGTATGAAAAAACACATATGTTCCTAAAAGCAATGTAAACATTATTTTTATAGCTAGTTGGATTAGTTAAGTTAACCAATACACAGTGATTCTGCTAAATTAGATCTGGGTATATATTTATATATAATAGATTTCAATAACTCCTGATCATAAAAGCATTAAACAAACCTAAACCTTAACCATTAAAATTAGATAAAAAAATTATCACTTTTTTGCTCATGGATGCTTATAAGGATGGTTACATGGGGTTATCAAACAAAATATTTATTTTTTCACTGATGGAATATCACATAACAAGTCTAGGGCTAACTCAGCACACCAGGCTTTGCTTTTTTCTAAAATATGACTTTTGAGTTTACTGGTCCTTTAATGAAACTATAATGTTTACATTCCTTGTAATAGGAATAAAAGTGACACAATTTTTTTTAAAGAACAGTGTAAAAAATAAAAATAAAAAGGTAAAATAAATAAGAAAAAAATAAATAAATTTAAACGCGCCCCATCCCGCCGAGCTCGCGTGCAGAAGCGAACGCATACGTGAGCAGCGCCCGCATATGAAAATGGTGTTCAAACCACACATGTGAGGTATCGCCGTGATGGGTAGAGCGAGAGCAATAATTCTAGCCCTAGACCTCCTCTGTAACTCAGAACATGCAACCTGAGCGGGTGCAATTTTTAAGCGTGACATGTTGGGTATCAATTTACTTGGTGTACCATTATCTTTCACAATATTAAAAAAATAAATAAAATTGGGCTAACTTTACTGTTGTCTTATTTTTTTATTCAAAAAAATTATTTTTTACAAAAAAAGTGCGCTTGTAAAGCCCTGTACACACGATCGGATATCCTATGGATTCTAATCCGATGTTTTTTTCCATCAGAAATCCGGTGAAGCTGACTTTCATCAGTCTTGCCCACACACCATCAGTCAAAAAACCGACCGTTTCAAACACGGTGACGTAAAACACTCCGATGAGCCAAGAAAAATGAAGTTCAATGCTTCTGAGCATGCGTCGACTTGATTCTGAGCATGCGTGGGTTTTTTATCGGATAAATTTAAAACATGTTCTATTTTTAAACACCGATGGAAAAAAGACCGATGGGGCCCATACACGATCGGTTTGTTATGATGAAAACAGTCCATCGGACTGTTTTCATCGGTAAAACCTATTGTGTGTACACGGCTTTAGACTGCTGTGCAAATACAGTGTGACATAAAGTATTGCAATGACCGTCATTTTATTCTCTAGGGCACAGGTGGCAAACACAAGGCCAGCGGGCCGAATCCGGCCCGCCAGCCTCCACCTCCTGTTCTCACCTGCCGCTTTCCGCTGTCATGAACAGGTCTCCTTGGCAACAGGAGTAAACACTTCCTTCGCTCTCCTCCTCAGTCTACTCAGCGGCGCCGGTGTTCCGTCAGATTAGGCGACCCGTCAGAATTGGTAACGGAAGTGACGTTTCGTCGCCGCCATCTTGCTACACCCCACACTCCACCACAGTAAAGATACACTGAGAAGGGGGCAAGCAGACATCGTGTTACACCCATCAGAGTTTTGCAGTTTACACCTTTTTTTTTTTAACAGTAAACTGAGTTGATATAGTAAAATACAGTACTTACAACTTCGTATATATGTTTACATGTTGTATTTTAAAAGCAGCAAACTTCTGTCCGATTAACAAGCCTGTGAAATCAACATCAACATGTAAATTCAACATGTAAACAGTCAGACGGAGTTTTAAGCACTGTATTTCACTATATCATCTCAGTCTACTGTTAAAAAAAGTGTAAAATGCAAGACTCCGGTGGGTGTAACAAGATGTCCGCTTATCCCCTTCTCAGTTTATCTTTACTATGGTAGAGTGTGAGGTGTAGCAAGATGGTGGCGACGAAATGTCACTTCCGTTACCAATTCTGGCGGCTGTGTGTGTAGCTGAGCGCATGGGCTGTCGATCCGGACACCGGTGTACTGTCGAGAAGGGTCCCCCATTGGATAGTGCATCGGGAGCGAGCGGCGTGTTGATTGCGCATGTGCCATCTACAGCTGATGAACAGTCCATGCCTGGCACTATCCGATGGGGGACCCATATCGACAGCCTGTCTTTGGCAGAGGTACCTGACGGCTCCGGTGTCTGTGTGTTCCAATCTACATGGAGCGGCAGGATCTTGAGGGAGGGGTTTTAAGGACCTGTAGCAGTACTGGCCATGAAAGCATTCCTGTAAATGCCATCTTACACCAGGTAGGAGAGAGTACAGATGGGAGGTTTGCTTTGGTAGTAAGATGTGTTTAGAGGTGGGGGGATGGGGGCAGAGTGCTGGGTGCAGGGGTCAGAATCCAGGAGGAGAGATGGAAGTGAGATGTTGCACATTGGGCACAGAGCACCCCTGAACCCTGCCCTCTGTACGTAGCGCACCCCTGATCCCTGCCCTTTGTACATAGCACACTCCTGAACCCTGCCTTCTGTACGTAGCGCATCACTGAATCCCTGCCCTCTGTACGTAGTGCACCCCTGAATCCCTGCCCTCTTTACGTAGCGCATCTGTCACGTACCTGATGGAAGAGTCTGATTATGCAGAGGGAGGCCTCCCTTACACCTCTCACTCGCGGCCCCTGGTAGTGAAGACAGGGGGCGCAGGAGTGTAGAGTCGCACGAGAGCCTGGTAAAAGTCGCTGGTGGTGCGCTGGACCGGAACTGGGACGGAGACTGGAATAGATCCGGAAACAACTGACAGCCTAACAACTGGAGCTCAGGCGGGTGCGGTCAGATGGGCTGGAAGCGTGGGTACACCAGTCCCAAGCAGGTAGGTACTGGAGCGGGATCAGGTATGAGCAGGTTCAGGCAGCTGGCAGGTCTCAGGTTCAGGTAAGTACTGGAGCAGGATCAGGTATGAGCAGGTTCAGGCAGCTGGCAGGTCTCAGGTACAGGTAAGTACTGGAGCAGGATCAGGTATGAGCGGGTTTAGGCAGCTGGCAGGTCTCAGGTACAGGCAGGTTCGGCAACGGGCAGGCAACAAGGTAGCAGAAGGAACAGGCAGGAACGTAGTCAACACAGGCCGGGGGTCAGGTACAGGCAGATCAGCAAGGATGGTCAAACAAGCCAGGAAGGGTCAGCTGGAGCAGGATTCAGGTAAGCAGGGGTCAGAGGTCTCGGGTAACGCTGTAGACCGAACAGCACAGAGCCCAGCCATCAGCCCCTTCAAATAACCCCATCTGGCGCCATGAGCCGCCGCTGCCCGCTCCCGCGCGTGCACCGCTATCGCGCGTGCCTGCGCGCGCACCGCTATCGCGCATGCGCACATCAGCGTGCGCCGATGCGCCACTACCGCGCATGCGCGAAGAGGCGCCGATATCGTCAATGACATTTCTGGTTTGCCCTTCCTGACATTGCCCCCTCCCAATGGGCAGCCTCCGAATGCCCAACCGGGCGAGCTTCAAAGGATGGGATCTCTTGAATGCCTGGATAAGTCTTTCAGCATGGACATCGTCCTCGGGTTCCCACGAATTCTCCTCTGGGCCATAACCTTTCCATTTGACGAGATACTGGATCTGATTTCTCTTTTTCCTACAGTCCAGGATTGCTTCGACTTCGAATTCCTCTGTTCCGTTAACTAATATTGGTTCGGGTGGGCCTGTATCCCGGTCAGGGAATGGATCAGGGGTTACAGGTTTTAGTAAAGCCACATGAAAGACAGGATGTATTTTGAAGGAGTCTGGCAGTTCCAGCTCGTAAGACACGTCGTTGATCCTTCTTTTTATCGGGAAGGGTCCCATAAATTTAGGGCCCAACTTCTTAGAGGGGCACATTAGTTTTAGATTTGTAGTGGATAGCCAAACCCGATCACCAGGTTCCAGTATTAATTCTCCCCGCCTCTTCTTATCAAAGACCTGTTTGTTATATTCCTGAGCTTTAGTCATAGTTGTCTGTAGAAGTTTGTTGTTGGTGTCAAAGAAATTTATGGTTTCAAGAACGGCAGGTACAGAACTCTCCGGGAAGGTACTGGTCAGAAATGATGGGTTGAACCCGTAATTGGCAAAGAATGGAGACTGTTTTGTGGCAGAGTGGATGGAATTGTTATAAGCGAATTCCGCTAACGGAAGTAGTGCGGCCCAATCATCTTGTGAGTATGAGGAGAAGCACCGCAAGTATTGTTCCAGAGTTTGATTGGTTCTTTCCGTTTGCCCATTCGTTTGGGGGTGGTATGCGGAAGAAAATGATAACTCGATTCCCAAGGTTTCACATAAAGACCTCCAAAACCTTGAGGTGAATTGTACCCCCCGGTCTGACACGATGTTTGCTGGAACTCCGTGAAGCCTAACAACTTCTTTCACAAAGATTTGGGCTGTTTCCGGGGCCGATGGTGTGCCTTTCATGGGTAGGAAGTGGGCCATTTTGGATAATCGGTCTACCACCACAAAGATGGTGGAGAACCCGTCAGATGGAGGAAGTTCCACGATAAAATCGATCAAGATATTCTTCCAGGGTCTCTTCGGGACTGATAGCGGCTTCAACAAGCCCCATGCCTTGGTTTTACTGTTCTTATTTTGTGTGCAAGTGGTACAGGACTCTACATAGCCCTTGCAGTCTTTTTCCACCTGAGGCCACCAGAATGTGCGTTGCACAAGTTCAGCAGTTTTACGGATACCGAAGTGTCCGGCTAATTTGTGGTCGTGACATAATCCCAAAACAGAGACACGTAGGTTTTCTGGTATGAATATTTTGTCCTTGTGCCAAAGTAGATCATCTCTGGCCTGCAACGTTATTCCCAGAGATGAAGGGGCATTTACAGAAGCCCGTTTAATTTGAGAGAGCAGGTCTCCCTGAAGTAGCAGGAAGTTCTCAGAGGACAGGATAGTGTCGGGCGGTGCGGATTCCCTGGTAACACAGAACATCCGAGAGAGTGCATCAGGTTTGGTGTTTTTAGATCCTGGCCTGTACGTGAGATGAAAAGAGAACCTGGAAAAGAAGAGTGCCCATCTAGCCTGACGTGGTTTGAGTCTCTTGGCAGTCCTCAGATACTCCAGGTTCTTATGATCCGTATAGATTAGGATCGGGTGCGCTGCTCCTTCTAAAAGGTACCTCCACTCTTCCAATGCATTTTTAATGGCCAGAAGTTCTCTATCTCCGACATCATAATTCCTTTCAGAGTTAGACAGTTTGCGGGAGAAAAAGGCGACTGGGTGTAACAAAGCCTTGGGTCCCCGCCTTTGGGATAGTACTGCTCCGACTGCCGTTTCTGACGCGTCTACTTCCAATACATAGGGCAATGTTGGGTCAGGGTGCTTCAGAACCGGTGCGGAAGTAAATAGTTTCTTAAGAGACTCGAAAGCATTTTGAGCTTCAGGAGACCACTGGAAACGGATGCCTTGTTTGGTCAGTTGTGTGATTGGTGATATGATGGCTGAAAATCCCCTGATGAATTTTCGGTAAAAGTTCGAGAACCCGACAAAGCGTTGGATGCCCTTTTTGTCCACTGGGGCTGGCCAGTCTAAGATGGCAGTGACCTTTTGTGGGTCCATCTTGACACCTTCGGTGGAGAGGATTAGTCCCAAAAAAGTAATGCTTTGTCGCTCGAACTCGCACTTCTCCGGCTTGGCGTATAGCCCGTGCTGTCGCAGTCTGCTCAATACATTTTTAACATGTCTGCGGTGGTCATCAAGGGAAGCAGAGAAAATTAAGATGTCGTCCAGATATGCTACAACGAACAGGTCTAGGAAATCGCGGAAGATATCGTTGATAAAGTGCTGGAATGTTGCGGGGGCATTGCATAGGCCGAACGGCATCACCAGATATTCAAAATGTCCGAATCGGGAGCGAAAAGCCGTCTTCCACTCGTCTCCCTCCCGTATCCGTACCAGATTATATGCCCCTCGGAGATCCAGTTTTGTAAATATGGTTGCTGCTCCCAACCTCTGGAACAATTTGGGTACCAAGGGCAGGGGATAACGGTTCTTGACCGTAACCTTATTGAGTTCACGATAATCTATACATGGGCGAAGGGAACGATCCTTCTTCTCCACAAAGAAGATACCCGCTCCTGCTGGAGAAGTGGAGGGGCGGATGAAGCCCTTCTTTAGATTATCGTCTATATAATCTTTCAGGGCGACAAGCTCCAATTCTGACAGAGGAAAAATCCTTCCAAAAGGGACCTCAACACCCGGGACGAGATCAATCGGGCAGTCATATGGCCGATGTGGAGGGAGAGTTTCAGCTCCTTTCTTGCTAAAGACATCTAAAAAGTCATGGTATGCAACTGGTACAGATAAGCGAGTTTCAACATCAGAGTCCAAGCATAACAAGGATGGCGGATCAGAAGAGAATTTCCGCAAGCAGTGTTGGAGGCAGTAGGAAGAGTGAAACTTAACCTCCCCTCCGACCCAGTTGATAAGAGGGTTATGTGCTTGGAGCCATGGCATGCCAAGGATTATGGGGAACAGCGGGGATGCGATGGCATCCAGGTGTAACAATTCCTTGTGACTATCGGCAATAATGACAGGCAAGGGTATAGTCTGTTGAGTCACTAGTCCGGATTTGATAGCAGACCCGTCGGCCAGATGTACTGAAAGTCCCTGGGCCCTAGGTTGCAAAGGGATTTGATGTTTAGCAATAAAAGACAAGTCCATAAAGCAGCTACAGGCACCGGAGTCTATTATAGCGGAGACAGGAATACTTCTTCCCGGAAGCTGTAATACAATGGGGAGAGCCAGGTGGGTTGGCAGGATGGGCGTGCTGGCGGAGAAGATAATTCGACCCTTGCGGGTCTTTGCTGGACATGACCTCACGTAATGCCCGGGTCTCCCACAATACAGGCAGAGGTTTTCGTGTTGTCGGCGTTGACGTTCCTCAGGGGAAAGTGAGGGACGGGGCACTCCGAGTTGCCTGGGTTCAGGGACATCAGATGTGGGTGCAGCAGTGGTAGAAGATGTCAGGCTGCTGATGTTAGAGGCTCGGGCTAATTTCCAGGCTGGACAGGACGACCTCACAGGTCTCTCTGACTTCTGTCCTCGTAATCGGTGATCACCGGTGAATCTTTCAGGCGCAGGAACCCCGGTTTCTGGAGGTAACATTGCTATTGCTGAAGTAGCTCTTTGCGGGGCCGAGGTAGGTGAGGAAAGAGCCTGGATGCTTCCTTCCAGTCGAATATACGCATCTTGTGCGATTTCAACAGTCTGGGTGAGGTCTTTGAGGTGTAAGCGGAAACCCTCCATGGGAGAGGCTCCCTGCACAGACTCTGACTTGGCTGTTCGGTACTGTCACGTACCTGATGGAAGAGTCTGATTATGCAGAGGGAGGCCTCCCTTACACCTCTCACTCGCGGCCCCTGGTAGTGAAGACAGGGGGCGCAGGAGTGTAGAGTCGCACGAGAGCCTGGTAAAAGTCACTGGTGGTGCGCTGGACCCGAACTGGGACGGAGACTGGAATAGATCCGGAAACAACTGACAGCCTAACAACTGGAGCTCAGGCGGGTGCGGTCAGATGGGCTGGAAGCGTGGGTACACCAGTCCCAAGCAGGTAGGTACTGGAGCGGTATCAGGTATGAGCAGGTTCAGGCAGCTGGCAGGTCTCAGGTTCAGGTAAGTACTGGAGCAGGATCAGGTATGAGCAGGTTCAGGCAGCTGGCAGGTCTCAGGTACAGGTAAGTACTGGAGCAGGATCAGGTATGAGCGGGTTTAGGCAGCTGGCAGGTCTCAGGTACAGGCAGGTTCGGCAACGGGCAGGCAACAAGGTAGCAGAAGGAACAGGCAGGAACATAGTCAACACAGGCCGGGGGTCAGGTACAGGCAGATCAGCAAGGATGGTCAAACAAGCCAGGAAGGGTCAGCTGGAGCAGGATTCAGGTAAGCAGGGGTCAGAGGTCTCGGGTAATGCTGTAGACCGAACAGCACAGAGCCCAGCCATCAGCCCCTTCAAATAACCCCATCTGGCGCCATGAGCCGCCGCTGCCCGCTCCCGCGCGTGCCCGCGCGCGCACCGCTATCGCGCGTGCCCGCGCGCGCACACCGCAATCGCGCATGCGCACATCAGCGTGCGCCGATGCGCCACTACCACGCATGCACGAAGAGGCACCGATATCGTCAATGACATTTCTGGTTTGCCCTTCCTGACAGCATCCCTGAATCTCTGCCCGATGTACTAGTGCACCCCTGAATCCCTGCCCGCTGTAAGTATTGCACCCCTAAATCCCTGCCCGCTGTACGTAGCGCACCCCTGAATCCCTGCACTCTGTACGTAGCGCATCCCTGAATCCCTGCCCGCTGTACGTAGCGCACCCCTGAATCCCTGCCTGCTGTATGTATCGCACCTCTGAATTCCTGCCCTCTGCACGTATTGCACCCCTCACTCCCTGCACTCTATATGTAGCGCACCCCTCACTCCCTGCACTCTGTACGTAGTGTACTGCTGAACCCTGCTCTCTGTACATAGCATAATCCTGACATAATCCTGAACTCTGCACGTAGTGCGACCCAGATACAACCGGCCCTTTGAGGGCAACCACACTGCTGATGCGGCCCTTGACGAAATTGAGTTTGACACCCCTGTTCTAAAGGGAGGGGGGGTGGTGGTACAAAAGGTAATAGCTGCGGAGAATGATTTGATGGGGGTGGCTCTGGGACAGTTGTCAGGTGGGTGTGGGATACGCTTCCCTAAATAAATGGGTTTTCAGGGATCTTCTTAAGGCAGACAGGGTAGGGGCTGATCAGACATACCTGGGAAGGGAGTTCCAGAGGATGGGAGAGGCTCTGGAGAAGTCCTGAAGGCGAGCATGGGAGGAGGTAACAAGGGAGATAGGGAGCAGGAGGTCCTGGGAGGAGCGCAGAGGACAATTTGGGCGATATCTGCAGATGAGGTTGGTGATGTAGATGGGGGCGATGTTGTGAATGGCCTTGTATGTTGTGGTTAGTATTTAGAATTTTATACGGTGAGGTAGGGGAAGCCAGTGAAGGGACTGGCAGAGAGGAGCAGCGGTCACGGATCGGTTAGTGAGGTGTATTAGTCTAGCAGCAGCATTCATAATAGACTGAAGGGGGGATAGCCTGTGTAAGGGTAGGCCACTAAGGAGAGAGTTGTAGTTGTCAAGGCGGGAAATAATCAAGGAGTGAATAAGTTGCTTTGTGGTGTCATTAGTCAGGAAGGGTCGAAAGAATTAAATACCATTTTTGGTTGGTGGTGCTCAGATACGGTGTAGTTCCACTTTAACTCTCTCAGTAGTAAGATTAACAAATTCAGCCCCGGAAGGTTTACCCCCATTCCTGACCAGGCCATTTTTTGCAACATGGTGTTACTTTAACTGACAATTATGCGGGCGTGCGACGTTGTACCCAAACTTCCTTTTTTTCCCACAAATAGAGCCTCCTTTTGGTAGTATTTGATCACCTCTGCGGTTTTTATTTTTTGCGCTATATACAAAAAAACAAGACCAATTTTGAAAAAAAACATTCCGAAAAAAAAAAAAAAAATCTAATTTCTTCATCAATTTAGGCCAATATGTATTCTGCTACATATGTTTGGTTTGCCACTGCTGGGAAGTTTCACTTTTTTGTCCCGTGGCAAAATTAGAAAAGTTGAGTTTCCACAGGAATAAATGGGATATCTTGAAATGCACACACTTGTTCTGTTAACAACTTAAGCTGGTCATACATTAATCATATTTTAATCTACCAACAGGTTGAATGAAAAAAAGTCCCAATTCCCCCATTCACACACTCAAGGTGGATGGGGGAATACCTCCCACTGTGCTTTTGTGCTGTGACAGAGGAGAGCCTTCTCCACCATCAGAACACATTGATCAGTGTTGCTGGCTATAGCCAGTGGCACTGATTGTTTGGGAAAAACCCGACAGGCTGGTTGTACAGAAGTAGATCGGCTTCTGTACAACCAGCCTGTCCATATGTGGGTCGAAATTCGGCCAGTCCCTGCTGAACCAGTCACATTTTGATCCATGTATGGTCACCTTTAGACAGGATTTTCCTCACCCAGTGGGACACAGATGGCAAAAAATGGGCATGGGGTTTTACCCTTTTCCTACTTTATCCAAAACTAGTTTTTTTCCATAATAAGGTTTTATTGAAGATTTTTCACATACAAAACAGGCATACCATAAAAGCAAACACTATCTTCAATACAAAAAATGGAAAAACACAGCAGCTTCAGGATCACAGGTTGACCACTGAGGCTAGACCTTTAAGGGTTTTATCCAAACTTAAAAAATACAATGGATATCAGCTTAGTATGGTTAAATACAGGTACTGTACATTTGCATTTGTTTAATACTCATTCATGTCCTGCCAGCTTGACCTCATATACTGTACATGTGTTTTAATTAAATATGAAGGTCACAGGTCTGTGTGATCTGGCAAACAAGGATAACATCAGGAAGGATTTGCATGACAATGTGCATAATTAAACATATCCTCTCGAAACCTGCCTCTCCTACACCAACCAGCTGTATAAATGTCATCTCGTGGGCCTCCTGCTGATGATACTGCAATGTTTTGCATTAGGTTTTTCCAGACCACAATTTTGCAGATTCCATGAGTATAGTCTAATGTCATTCAAATGCCGGCCATTAATTTTGCCTTGATAGGGAGATTGTACATTGATGAAGTGTGAGTATTTAAAGTAGACCTGTGCCAGAAGCAAACAAACTCTCAGCTCCGAAGTAGGAGTCCTGCACCACCCCACATCACTCAATGCAAGTCTTCTTATCCAAAAGAGACCACAGTGGGTGGAGTACAAGATTCCTGAGTAGGGATGGGCTAGGGCATGTTTACATCTTAGTTTGAACCCACTTGATTTGACCCCACCAGGAAACTGTCACTGAGTCAATCATAATGCATTTCCCACGCTGAAGCTGCACATATACATTCCCCTTTTGGGATCGTTCAGATGGGTTCAGACTAGGAATCCTTGTAGAACATGGTTCATTCACCAGGCACAAATGATGTCCATATAACATAAGCTGACAATAAACTAGCAAAAATGGTAAATAACTTAATCATTAAATCATTAATCTTTGTGATGTTGTCAGATGGTTTATTTATATTGAGTTTTCTTTGAAAGTATCAAAAATGATCCTCCCCTGAAGAAGGCCTGCAGGCGAAACATGTTGGGAATATTAATGCTGCTGTAAAAACAAAGAATCGCCATACCATGCCATCTTGAAAATTTTTGGTTGAATCTAGCACTACCCCCTTGCAGTGGCGTAGCGTGGGTTGTCAGCGCCCGGGGCAGGGCAAGAGATTTACGCCCTTTAACCCACAGATTTTTAGGACTCTCTGAATCCCTTCTGCTAGTACAGTAGTACTGACCAACCCGATTCCTACACCGACCTACCTGACCACTATACTAACCTGCCTGATTCCTACACTGACCACTAAACTGACCTACCTGATTCCTATACTGACCACTACACTGATCCACCTGATTTCTACACTGTCCACTACACACATTATTATTGCTCACTGATTGGTTGCTAGACAATACTGCACATAATTACCGCTTACCAATTGTTTGCTAGAGGTTACTGCACATCATTACTACGAACTGATTGGTTGCTAGAGGTTACTGCAGATCATTACTGTTCACTGATTGGTTGCTGAGGGTTACTGAACATCATTACCACACACAGGTTGCTAGAGGTTACTGCATATTATTAATGCTCCCTAATTGGTTGCTAGACATTGCAGCACATCATTACGGCTCACTGATTGTTTACTAGAGGTTACAGCACATCATTACAACCCACTAGTGATGAGCCGAACACCCCCGGGTTCGGTTCGCACCAGAACCCGCGAACGGACCGAAAGTTCGAACGAACATTAGAACCCTATTAAATACAATGGATGCGAACGTTCGAATTCTAAAGTGCTAATTATAACAACTATTATGCATGTTATTGTCCTAAAAAGGGTTTGGGAACCCGGGTTCTGCACCAGGGGACATGTATCAATGCAAAAAGAAGTTTTAAAAACGGTCGTTTTTCGGGAGCAGTCATTTTAATGATGCATAAAGTGAAAAAAAAAAGTCAAATATTCCTTTAAATATCGTACCTGGGGGGTGTCTAAAGTATGCCTGTGAAGTGCCACGTGTTTCCCGTGTTTAGAACTGTCCCTGCACAAAATAACATTTCTAAAGGGAAAAAAGTCATTTAAAACTGCTTGCGGCTTTAATGCAATGTCTGGTCCCGGTAATATGGATGAAAATCTTTAGGAAAAATGGCATAGCTACCCCATCAACACCCCCCCCCCCTACCCCAGCCCATTACCAGCCCCTTTGGGTCTTGTATGGATATTAAGGGGAACCCCGCACATAAAATAAAAAAGGCCCTATATACTCTGAACAGCCGTATACAGGCGGTGCATACAAGACAGGGACTGTAGGTTTGTTCTTATGTAGAATGTGTTTGTAATTTTGAACAGGTACATTGTTGAAGTGTAGCTCCAGCCCAAAAATCTATTTTTAAACTTTTTGGGAAACATAGGTAAGGGTTATCACCCCTGTAACATTTGTTTTGCTGTCTGTGCCCCTGTTCAGAACATTTCACCTCACTTTCCGTCCCAATGACAACTGTTTTTGAAATGTGGTGTTTTTCTTGAAACAAGGATTGCTGATAAAGCATCAGTACAGATGAGACCCCTTTCTCCCATATTTATTCTTACAGGAGAGAATTTTCCTTTCTAGGGGTAGATTTCCTCTCACTTCCTGTTGTCTTCTTTCGTTTGCAAGTAGGAGTCGTTTGTAAGTTGGATGTTTGAAAGTAGGGACCTGCCGTATATACTCTGCAGAAATAGGCCCCTTAGTTGTTGGTGTTGGCACAACACTGTAAGCACTCAGTTACTCTTGGTTGGTGCTGGAACGCCCTGCTGTCAACTATTATATCAGGAATTTTAATTACATATAATTGTTGAACAGTGGTAGTAAAAATTGGGGCTTTGATGGTGGTGCTGGTGCCACAACACTGTAAGCCCTGACAGTTACTCTTGGTGGGTGCAGCAATGGGCCCTGCTGTGAATTATTAGATCAAGAATTGTAATTACATGCCCCTTTTGAACAGGGGCTGAAAAATTGGGCCTTTCGTGGTGGTGGTGGTGGTGGCGTTGCCACAAGACTGTAAGCCCTCAGAGTTACTCTTGGTGGGTGCAGCAATGGACCCTGCTGTGAATTATTAGATCAAGAATTGTAATTGCATGCCCCTGTTGAACAGGGGCTGAAAAATTGGGCCTTAGGCACTGGTGGCACAACACTACAACCCCTCACAGATACTGTACTTGGAGCACAGCAATGAGCCCTGTTGCAAAGTATTGCTTCAAAAATTGTAATGACACGCCCCTGTTAAACAGGGGCTGAAAAATTGGGCCTTAGGCACTGGTGCCACAACACTCCAACCCCTCACAGATACTGTACTTGGAGCACAGCAATGAGCCCTATGGCAAATTATTGCTAAAAAAAATTTAATTACACGCCCCTGTAAAACAGGGGCTGAAAAATTGGGCCTTAGCCACTGGTGGCGGCACCCATAAACAAAAATGATCTTCCAAGCTATCATCATCAATCGTATCATTGAGGACTCGGAGGAGGAGGATAGCCAGTCAACATAACAGCACAGGCACTCAGCATCAGCATCAGTCTTGAAGGGATGTGACATGTTAAAATCAATTAGTCTGTTATATCAGCATCAGGTGTGTGGTAGCTGGTGGTGATCCAAGACTGGTTCATCTTGATGAAAGTCAGTCGATCAACCGAGTCGGTGGACAGGCGCACCCTGTGATCCGTGACAAATCCTCCAGCAGCACTGAATGTGCGTTCCGAAAGAACGCTGGATGCAGGACAGGCCAGTAGCTCAATTGCATACTGTGCAAGCTCTGGCCAGTGATCCATCCTCAAGACCCAGTAAGCCAGAGGATTTTCGGTGGGGAAGGTGTCCAAGTCTGACCTTGCCCCTAGATATTCCTGCACCATGTTTATCAGACGCTGGCGATGGTTGCTGGAACCGATCATACTTTGGGGCTGCGGACTAAAGAATTGTCTGAACGCATCGGTCAGACGGCCACCTTCCCCACCGCTCCTTCTTTGACTGGCCGAAGCCTCAGCAACTCGTTGTCCAGGACCAGGAGTTTGTAACCTCCCAGTCTCTGGGAACGCGTTGCACAGACCTTTCTGCAAGGCCTCCCGGAGTTGTCTCATCCTCTGCTCCCTCTGCGACGGTAACATAAGGTCCGCAACCTTACCCTTGTACCGTGGATCAAGGAGAGTGGCCAGCCAGTAATGGTCCCTCTCCTTGATCCGAAGAATACGAGGATCCTTCCGCAGACTTTGCAGGATCAGGGAGGCCATGCAGCGTAGGTTTGCTGAGGCATTCGCTCCGGAGTCCTCTGGGTCACTAAGGACGACATGATCCGCAGCCACCTCCTCCCAGCCACGTACAAGTCCACTGGTTTCTTGGGACTGTAAATCATCCCTAAAAGACTGCTGCTGATGATGCTGAGTGCCAGCCTCCACCTCCATGCTGACACAATCCTCCTCCTCCTCCTCCTCCTCTTCCTGTGCGATGGGTGGGACAGAAGGAACACTGTCTGGGTAAAGGGGGCCTTGAGAGGCAAGGAAGTCCTCCTCTTCCTGCCTCTGTTCTGCCTCAAGTGCCCTGTCCATTATTCCACGCAGCGTGTGCTAAAACAGGTGGACAAGAGGTACAGTGTCACTGATGCATGCACTGTCACTGCTCACCATCCTCGTGGCCTCCTCAAATGGTGCCAGGACAGTGCATGCATCCCTGATCATGCCCCACTGGCGTGGAGAAAAAAAACCAAGCTCCCCTGACCCTGTCCTGGTGCCGTAGTCGCACAGGTACTCATTGATGGCCCTCTGCTGCGTGTGCAGCCGCTGCAGCATGGCCAACATTGAGTTCCACCTGGTGGGCATGTCACATATAAGGCGGTTCTTGGGCAGGTTCAACTCCTTTTGCAGCTCAGCCAGGCGAGCACTGGCATTATAAGATCTGCGGAAATGCACACAGACTTTCCTGGCCTGCCTCAGGACATCCTGTAAGCCCGGGTACCTGCCCAAGAACCGCTGCACCACCAGGTTAAGGACGTGAGCCACACAGGGCACATGGGTCAGTTGTCCCTGTCGGAGGGCGGAGAGGAGGTTGGTGCCATTGTCGCAAACCACCATTCCTGGCTTAAGCTGGCGTGGCGTCAACCACCTCTCGGCCTGGCCCTGCAGAGCAGACAGGACCTCTGCCCCAGTGTGGCTTCTGTCCCCCAAACACACCAGCGCAAGCACGGCATGGCATCTTTTTGCCTGCGTACTTGCGTAGCCCCGTGAACGGCTACGGAGCACCGCTGGTTCATAGGACAAACCACAGGAAGAGGCCATGGAGGAAGAAGAAGAGGAGGGGGTGGAGGAGAGAGGTGTGTCACAACCAGTAGTAGCATTTTGGAGGCGTGGCGGTGGGACAACCTCCAACACTACTGCACCTTGTCCTGCATCCTTCCCAGCTGCCAAAAGAGTGACCCAATGGGCCGTGAAAGAAAGGTAACGTCCCTGTCCATGCCTGCTGGACCATGAGTCAGCGGTAATATGCACCTTACCGCTGACCGCCCTGTCCAGCGAGGCCAAGACATTGCCTTCCACATGCCGGTAGAGAGCCGGAATAGCCTTCCGTGAGAAAAAGTGGCGTTTGGGAACCTGCCACTGAGGAACCGCACATTGCACAAACTCACGGAAGGGGGCCGAGTCTACCAACTGAAAAGGCAGCAGTTGAAGCGCTAGCAATTTAGCCAAGCTAGCATTCAACCGCTGGGCATGTGGATGGCTGGGAGTGAACTTCTTTCGACGGTCCAGCAGCTGGGGCAGGGAAATTTGCCTGCTAGAATCGGACGTCGGTGTACTGCTAGCAGAGTGGCCGCAAGTACTTGGCTGTGACACACCTAATTCTACACCTTCATTCCTCTCAGTGCATGTTTCAGAGAGGACTGAAGTTATAGTGGGGTTGGAGATCCCAGCTGATGCGGTGCAAGGAGAGGTCCGCTTTGTTCTTTGGTGTGGGTCTTTGAGGTAGGCTTGCCAACGAGCTGCATGGCAGGTCAACATATGTCTGGTCAGGCATGTGGTACCCAAGCGGCTGATGTTTTGGCCACGCGATATACGCTTAAGATATATGTTGCAAACAGCAGCTGTGCGATCTGATGCACTAGCCTCAAAAAAGGCCCACACCAAAGAACTTTTTGAATGACGGGCAGAGGCAGCGCCCTCCACAGGCGGAGCTCTGCGGTGTGATTCCGTCGGTGTACTGCCCTTACGCTGGCCACCAAAGGGCATCCTGCCTCGTTGGAGATGTGCCTCCTCCTCATCCTCCTCCTCTCTCCTATTAGGCACCCACGTGGAGTCAGTGACCTCATCATCACCTCCCTCCTCATCACTGGAGCCAATCTGGCAGTATGCTGCAGCTGCTGGAACATGACTGCCAGATTGGTGTCCTTCTTGAGCATCCCCTCTGTCTGCTCTCACGCTACTGCCTTCCTCTAGCTGGGTTTCATCATCAGACCCTTCGAAACGCTGGGCATCCTCCTGGAGCATGTACCCAACACTGTGCTGAAACAGTTCGGGGGACTCCTCAGGAGGAGGACATGGTGGGTCTAGGGAAGGAGTGACTGATGATGAGTCTGACATTGATACCAGGGAAGAGGACGCTTTGGCAGCTGCTTTTCCAGTACCCTGAGCCTGGGTGAGAGAGGATGAGGAGGAGGAGGAGGGCTTGGTCATCCACTCTACCAAGTCTTCGGCATGATGTGGCTTAACATGTCCAGCTGCCGAAAAGAAGGACAAGCGTGTCCCATGGCCATGTGCTGATGACAATGCACCGCGTCCACGACCAGCACTGTTGCCCCCAGACACAGAGCCTGCTTGCCCTCTTTTATTGCCTCCTGACTGTCTGCCTCTCCTTGTTTGCCTTCCAGACATTCTAATAGATGGCCTGCAGGGAGATGGGAAAAAAGCAATAAGGGCTACCTTCAGGTGTCCTTCTCTGTCCCTTGAAACAAGGACTTGCACAGTGAAAGAAACTGACACTCTCCCTACCTACAGTTTTCTGTCCCTAGAAAAAATGTTTTTTTTAAGCACAATTTAGCACAAGGAGAATTCACTCACTGTCCTTCCAGGTCCCTGGAAACAAGGACTTTGACAGTGAAAGAAACTGACACTCTCCCTACCTACAGTTTTCTGTCCCTAGAAAAAATGTTTTTTTTAAGCACAATTTAGCACAAGGAGAATTCACTCACTGTCCTTCCAGGTCCCTGGAAACAAGGACTTTCACAGTGAAAGAAACTGACACTCTCCCTACCTACAGTTTTCTGTCCCTAGAAAAAATGTTTTTTTTAAGCACAATTTAGCACAAGGAGAATTCACTCACTGTCCTTCCAGGTCCCTGGAAACAAGGACTTTCACAGTGAAAGAAACTGACACTCTCCCTACCTACAGTTTTCTGTCCCTAGAAAAAATGTTTTTTTTAAGCACAATTTAGCACAAGGAGAATTCACTCACTGTCCTTCCAGGTCCCTGGAAACAAGGACTTTCACAGTGAAAGAAACTGACACTCTCCCTACCTACAGTTTTCTGTCCCTAGAAAAAATGGTTTTTTTAAGCACAATTTAGCACAAGGAGAATTCACTCACTGTCCTTCCAGGTCCCTGGAAACAAGGACTTTGACAGTGAAAGAAACTGACACTCTCCCTACCTACAGTTTTCTGTCCCTAGAAAAAATGTTTTTTTTAAGCACAATTTAGCACAAGGAGAATTCACTCACTGTCCTTCCAGGTCCCTGGAAACAAGGACTTTCACAGTGAAAGAAACTGACACTCTCCCTACCTACAGTTTTCTGTCCCTAGAAAAAATGTTTTTTTTAAGCACAATTTAGCACAAGGAGAATTCACTCACTGTCCTTCCAGGTCCCTGGAAACAAGGACTTTGACAGTGAAAGAAACTGACACTCTCCCTACCTACAGTTTTCTGTCCCTAGAAAAAATGTTTTTTTTAAGCACAATTTAGCACAAGGAGAATTCACTCACTGTCCTTCCAGGTCCCTGGAAACAAGGACTTTGACAGTGAAAGAAACTGACACTCTCCCTACCTACAGTTTTCTGTCCCTAGAAAAAATGTTTTTTTTAAGCACAATTTAGCACAAGGAGAATTCACTCACTGTCCTTCCAGGTCCCTGGAAACAAGGACTTTCACAGTGAAAGAAACTGACACTCTCTCTACCTACAGTTTTCTGTCCCTAGAAAAAATGTTTTTTTAAGCACAATTTAGCACAAGGAGAATTCACTCACTGTCCTTCCAGGTCCCTGGAAACAAGGACTTTCACAGTGAAAGAAACTGACACTCTCCCTACCTACAGTTTTCTGTCCCTAGAAAAAATGTTTTTTTTAAGCACAATTTAGCACAAGGAGAATTCACTCACTGTCCTTCCAGGTCCCTGGAAACAAGGACTTTGACAGTGAAAGAAACTGACACTCTCCCTACTGTGACAGCAGGAAGGTAAAGTCACCTGGTTGCATCCAGGGGGGTAGATATATTTCGCCCAGATTCAGGCTTTACGCCGACTTATACAACTAGGTGGAGAGTTGTATAAGGCTAGTGGGCTCATGGATGACTCATACCTCTAGGGAGAGTGTGGGGCGTCGTACAGACAGGGAGTTGATGAGGCCAGCTGAAGCTTGTCAGCTCATTTAGGCCTCTATAAGAACTCCCAGATTCATTAGGTGTTAGCTCATGCCTGGAACCAGACCTGTGTGGACTGTCTAGGGAGAGTGAACCCCTGTGCGGTGAGAAAAAGCCTGTGTGGCTATTTGCTTGGACATTTAAAACCAGGGACTTAGGGACTAGGACAGCACTAGGCTGATCCCAGTTGTTAGTTAGGAAACCTGTATGTTTAGTCAGAGGTCAAGTTGACCAGGATTTATTTTATTTATGTTTCTTTTGCTTTGCTGTGTTTTGTCACTGTAAATAGAAAATAAACCGCACCTTTTTGATTTTGAAAACCACAACCTCCGTTTGCTGGGCCTGTTTTTGTCTGGGGAGCCCATCCCGGGGGTCACACACACCCGCTGCCGAGCTAACCCCCTCACAGTTGGTGGAGAACCAGTGGCAGTTTTTTTTTAAGCCAGCATGGAGGAGATACTGAAACAGCTGGCTCTAGCAAATGCCAATCAACAGCAGACAAATGCAGGTTTGCAAAGGAGCCTTGCAGCCCAGCAGCAAGCTCATCAACAGAGCCTTGCAGCCCAGCAGCAAGCTCACCAACAGAGTCTGGAAGCTCAGCAACAAGCCCAGCAGCAATCTGAGGCCCGCTTCATAGACCTGTTACAGAAGCAAGAGCAGAGACTACAACAAATGGAAGCAGTAATGCAGCAACGTCCGCAGACCAGTGAGGAAAGCCGTCCCACTAATACCGCGTCCTTTGGGGTGAGTCGTTTATTGACAAAAATGACTGGAGAGGATGATCCAGAGGTAATTTTGACCACATTTGAAAGGACCGCTGAAAGAGAAAAGTGGCCTGAGGAGCAGTGGGCTGGACTGGTGGCTCCTCTGTTAACTGGTGAATCGCAGAAAGCTTACTATGACCTAGAGCCTAACCAAGCAAAAGACTATGTGATGCTAAAAGCTGAAATATTGGCAAGGCTGGGTGTCACCCAGGCTGTCCGGGCTCAGCGTGTGCATAACTGGACTTTCCAGCTTGGAAAACCCCCCAGGTCTCAAATGTATGATCTCATTCACCTGAGCAGAAAGTGGCTACAGCCAGAGACTTTGTCCGCACCAAAGATTGTGGAACGTGTTGTAATGGATCGGTTTTTGAGAGCTCTTCCTACTGCCATCCAAAAGTGGGTAAGCCATGGAGACCCAGAAACGGCCGGTAAACTTGTGGATCGGGTAGAGAGATACTTGGCTGCAGAGAACCTGACGGCCTCTTCCAGAGACACTCGGACTTTCCACCCTAAGACCAGACCATCCCCAGGGGCGGATAAGAGGATTCCAAGGGGTGAGGGTGGAGAGAGTGAGAGGGTGGGAGCTCTACCCCAAGTTTGGCGAGAACAGCCTGGGAAATCAGCGGCTCAAGAGGCGGCAAGAAGGATCGTTTGCTACCGCTGCCGGCAAGCTGGACATATTGCAGCCAATTGCCCGGTTGTGGAGGAACCCATGCAGTGTGACTTTCTGACGGGCAGACGTCAGTCGCTGTGTGCGACAGTCGCATGCACTGCCATTCGAGGAACTGAGAAACATTTATGCAAAATG
This sequence comes from Rana muscosa, assembly GCA_029206835.1. NCBI lineage: Eukaryota > Metazoa > Chordata > Amphibia > Anura > Ranidae > Rana > Rana muscosa. Next base: position 1,045,785,174 of record CM055117.1, read on the forward strand.
TGTGTTAATGGTAGAAATGTTGTGGTATTGCTGGATTCAGGTAGCCTTGTGACCCTGATAAAGGCTGAGTTAGTTAAAACAGAGGTCTTTGGGAATAGCAAGGTAGCTGTTATTTGTGTGCATGGGGACACCCGAGAGTATCCAGTGACTACAGTGTGTTTCGAGACCCCCAAAGGTACCCTCTCTCATCCAGTGGGCTTAGTATCTCAGTTACCGCATGACGCCATTGTGGGAAGGGATTTTCCGAAGTTCTGGGAACTGTGGGATGATCCTGAGCCCCCCACTGGTGCCCCTATGTACCAGGAATGTGATAGCCAGAACTCCCCTGAGAGTGGTGAGGACTCTCCGGAATTTCCCTTATCAGTATTGGCAGGGGAGACTCAAGAAACTGGAGAGGAGCCCACCTCCTCAGACGAAAACCTACCGTCTGTGGAGTTTTCTGATCTTGAGGTTCACAGGGAAAACTTTGCCACAGAACAGTTGAAAGACCCCGCCCTAATAAAGGCACGGGAAAACGTAGTGAAAATAGATGGCGAGTTAGTGAACCCAGATAATACCTGCACTTACCCATACTTCAGCGTAGAGAAGGACCTACTGTATCGGGTGGCAAAAAGGGCAGAAGAAACCGTTGAGCAGCTTGTGGTGCCCAAACCTTACAGGAAGTTGGTGTTGGAGTTGGCCCATGGGCACATTCTTGGAGGTCATCTGGGGACAGAGAAAACCCGAGAGAGGGTATTACAGAGATTCTATTGGCCAGGGGTGATGAAGGACATAGAAAATTATTGTTCCTCCTGCCCTGTGTGTCAGAGGTCGGCCCCGATGCCACATTTCCGTAGCCCGCTGGTCCCTCTACCCATCATTGAGGTCCCGTTTGAGAGGATCGCCATGGATTTGGTAGGGCCTATAATCAAGTCCGCTAGGGGGCACCAGTACATATTAGTTATAATGGACTATGCCACCCGTTATCCAGAAGCGATCCCTCTCCGAAATACCTCGGCCAAGACCATAGCCAAAGAGCTATCTCTTGTGTTTAGCCGGGTGGGTATTTGTAAAGAACTGCTTACGGACCAAGGTACACCCTTTATGTCCCGGGTTATGAAGGAGCTGTGTAAATTGTTCAAAGTGACGCAATTACGTACATCTGTGTATCACCCCCAAACCGATGGGCTGGTTGAAAGATTCAACAAAACCCTAAAACAAATGTTGAAGAAAGTGGTGGATAGAGATGGAAAGGATTGGGACTGTCTACTTCCTTATCTGATGTTTGCTATTAGGGAGGTGCCCCAATCCTCTACGGGATTCTCCCCCTTTGAGTTACTGTATGGGAGACACCCAAGAGGGCTGTTGGATATTGCCAAGGAAACTTGGGAAAGTGAGAGTTCTCCCCACAGGAGTGTGATTGAGCATGTCGCCCTGATGCAAGACCGAATTGCACAGGTAATGCCCATCGTGAAGGAACATTTGGCCCAAGCGCAGTTAGCACAGCAGAGAGTGTACAACCGTGGAGCCAAGACCCGTACCTTTTCCCCGGGGGATAGGATACTGGTACTTGTCCCTACGGTTGAAAGTAAATTCCTTGCCAAATGGCAAGGCCCCTATGAGATAATGGAAAAAGTGAGCGAAGTGAATTACAAGGTCAGACAACCAGGAAGGCGAAAGCCCGAACAGATCTATCACGTTAATCTGTTGAAAGCCTGGAGGGATAGAGAGTCCCTAGTCGCAGACACTTGGTCACCAGCTCAAACTGGTTGCGTGATTCCTGAGGTTGGAATAGCAGCCACCTTGTCACAACCCCAACAACAGGAGGTTAAGGAGTTTGTGCTTCGCAACAAGGAGGTATTCTCTGAGCTGCCGGGACAAACATCTGGGGTAGAGCATGACATCATTACCCCGCCCGGTGAAAGGGTGAAGTTAAAACCCTATCGGATCCCAGAGGCCCGACGGGAGGCAATACGGGAGGAAGTACAGAAAATGCTGAACTTAGGGGTGATAGAGGAGTCCCAAAGTGATTGGTCTAGTCCCATTGTGTTGGTGCCTAAACCGGATGGGAGCTGGCGATTTTGTAACGATTTTCGTCAGTTGAACAAAGTTACAAAATTTGACACCTACCCCATGCCACGTATAGATGAGTTGATCGACCGGCTGGGAACAGCCCGATACATGACGACTCTTGACCTCACAAAAGGGTATTGGCAAATCCCCCTGGCCAAGTCGGCCAAAGAGAAAACCGCATTTGTAACCCCAGATGGGGCGTTCCAATATAAAAGAATGCCGTTCGGGTTACAGAATGCGCCGGCCACATTCCAGCGGAAAATGGACCAGATGCTGAGGCCCCATCGGGAGTATGCTGCGGCTTACCTGGATGACGTAATTGTCCATAGCACAGATTGGGCCTCACATCTGCCAAAAGTGCAAGCAGTCCTGGACTCTGTTCGGGAAGCGGGGTTTACGGCTAACCCCAAGAAGTGTACCATTGGGCAGGAGGAGGCCAAATATCTTGGGTACACCATTGGGAGGGGAGTAATAAAACCCCAACTCAACAAAGTCGAGGCCATCCAGAGTTGGCCACGTCCCAACAGCAAGAAGCAGGTACGAGCCTTTCTGGGAATCGCTGGGTATTATCGGCGATTCATTCCCCACTTTGCTTCTAAGGCTGTGCCCCTAACCAACCTGACGAAGGGGAAAGGGTCGGTCATGATTAAATGGACCCCCGAGGCTGAGGCAGCATTCCAATTCTTGAAACAAGCCTTATGTAGCCAGCCAGTGTTGTACTCACCCGACTTCTATAAAGACTTTGTCGTACAAAGTGATGCGTCAGATGTGGGGTTAGGTGCAGTATTGTCCCAGGTCTGGAACGGGGAAGAGCACCCAGTCATTTACCTCAGCAGGAAGTTGAAGTCCCATGAGGTAAATTACGCCACCGTTGAAAAGGAGTGTTTAGCGGTGAAGTGGGCTCTAGATTCCCTTCGGTACTACCTGCTAGGTAGGCACTTTGACATGGTTACGGATCACGCTCCGTTAAAGTGGATGGCTCAAAACAAGGAAACAAATAGAAGAGTGAATAGGTGGTTCCTGGCCCTCCAGGAATTCAACTTCACAGTAAAGCATCGCCCTGGCGTTCAAATGGGGAATGTGGATGCTTTGTCTCGAGTACATGAATGCCTGATTGCTGGTGTTCCAACCCCGAGGTTAAAACAAGAGGGGGGGGTATGTGACAGCAGGAAGGTAAAGTCACCTGGTTGCATCCAGGGGGGTAGATATATTTCGCCCAGATTCAGGCTTTACGCCGACTTATACAACTAGGTGGAGAGTTGTATAAGGCTAGTGGGCTCATGGATGACTCATACCTCTAGGGAGAGTGTGGGGCGTCGTACAGACAGGGAGTTGATGAGGCCAGCTGAAGCTTGTCAGCTCATTTAGGCCTCTATAAGAACTCCCAGATTCATTAGGTGTTAGCTCATGCCTGGAACCAGACCTGTGTGGACTGTCTAGGGAGAGTGAACCCCTGTGCGGTGAGAAAAAGCCTGTGTGGCTATTTGCTTGGACATTTAAAACCAGGGACTTAGGGACTAGGACAGCACTAGGCTGATCCCAGTTGTTAGTTAGGAAACCTGTATGTTTAGTCAGAGGTCAAGTTGACCAGGATTTATTTTATTTATGTTTCTTTTGCTTTGCTGTGTTTTGTCACTGTAAATAGAAAATAAACCGCACCTTTTTGATTTTGAAAACCACAACCTCCGTTTGCTGGGCCTGTTTTTGTCTGGGGAGCCCATCCCGGGGGTCACACACACCCGCTGCCGAGCTAACCCCCTCACACTACCTACAGTTTTCTGTCCCTAGAAAAAATGTTTTTTTTAAGCACAATTTAGCACAAGGAGAATTCACTCACTGTCCTTCCAGGTCCCTGGAAACAAGGACTTTGACAGTGAAAGAAACTGACACTCTCCCTACCTACAGTTTTCTGTCCCTAGAAAAAATGTTTTTTTTAAGCACAATTTAGCACAAGGAGAATTCACTCACTGTCCTTCCAGGTCCCTGGAAACAAGGACTTTGACAGTGAAAGAAACTGACACTCTCCCTACCTACAGTTTTCTGTCCCTAGAAAAAATGTTTTTTTTAAGCACAATTTAGCACAAGGAGAATTCACTCACTGTCCTTCCAGGTCCCTGGAAACAAGGACTTTGACAGTGAAAGAAACTGACACTCTCCCTACCTACAGTTTTCTGTCCCTAGAAAAAATGTTTTTTTAAGCACAATTTAGCACAAGGAGAATTCACTCACTGTCCTTCCAGGTCCCTGGAAACAAGGACTTTCACAGTGAAAGAAACTGACACTCTCCCTACCTACAGTTTTCTGTCCCTAGAAAAAATGTTTTTTTTAAGCACAATTTAGCACAAGGAGAATTCACTCACTGTCCTTCCAGGTCCCTGGAAACAAGGACTTTCACAGTGAAAGAAACTGACACTCTCCCTACCTACAGTTTTCTGTCCCTAGAAAAAATGTTTTTTTTAAGCACAATTTAGCACAAGGAGAATTCACTCACTGTCCTTCCAGGTCCCTGGAAACAAGGACTTTGACAGTGAAAGAAACTGACACTCTCCCTACCTACAGTTTTCTGTCCCTAGAAAAAATGTTTTTTTTAAGCACAATTTAGCACAAGGAGAATTCACTCACTGTCCTTCCAGGTCCCTGGAAACAAGGACTTTGACAGTGAAAGAAACTGACACTCTCCCTACCTACAGTTTTCTGTCCCTAGAAAAAATGTTTTTTTTAAGCACAATTTAGCACAAGGAGAATTCACTCACTGTCCTTCCAGGTCCCTGGAAACAAGGACTTTGACAGTGAAAGAAACTGACACTCTCCCTACCTACAGTTTTCTGTCCCTAGAAAAAATGTTTTTTTTAAGCACAATTTAGCACAAGGAGAATTCACTCACTGTCCTTCCAGGTCCCTGGAAACAAGGACTTTGACAGTGAAAGAAACTGACACTCTCCCTACCTACAGTTTTCTGTCCCTAGAAAAAATGTTTTTTTTAAGCACAATTTAGCACAAGGAGAATTCACTCACTGTCCTTCCAGGTCCCTGGAAACAAGGACTTTGACAGTGAAAGAAACTGACACTCTCCCTACCTACAGTTTTCTGTCCCTAGAAAAAATGTTTTTTTTAAGCACAATTTAGCACAAGGAGAATTCACTCACTGTCCTTCCAGGTCCCTGGAAACAAGGACTTTGACAGTGAAAGAAACTGACACTCTCCCTACCTACAGTTTTCTGTCCCTAGAAAAAATGTTTTTTTTTAAGCACAATTTAGCACAAGGAGAATTCACTCACTGTCCTTCCAGGTCCCTGGAAACAAGGACTTTCACAGTGAAAGAAACTGACACTCTCCCTACCTACAGTTTTCTGTCCCTAGAAAAAATGTTTTTTTTAAGCACAATTTAGCACAAGGAGAATTCACTCACTGTCCTTCCAGGTCCCTGGAAACAAGGACTTTGACAGTGAAAGAAACTGACACTCTCCCTACCTACAGTTTTCTGTCCCTAGAAAAAATGTTTTTTTTAAGCACAATTTAGCACAAGGAGAATTCACTCACTGTCCTTCCAGGTCCCTGGAAACAAGGACTTTGACAGTGAAAGAAACTGACACTCTCCCTACCTACAGTTTTCTGTCCCTAGAAAAAATGTTTTTTTTAAGCACAATATAGCACAAGCACAAAACACACTGACACTCTCCCTACCTATCCTTCTCTTTCCCTAAACTAAAGGAATCCAGGTTAAGCAAGAAAGAAATAAAAGTCACTGTCCCTGCCTATGCTGCTCTATCCCTGCTCCGGAACACACTACACTAGGCCGCCGTGCTGGCGGCCTTTTATAGTGTGGGGCGTGTACTAAACACCCTCAGCAATAATTGGCCACAGGCATCCTGCCTGTGGCCAATCATTGCTCTCCTCGCTGCCGGCGCTGTGATTGGCCAAGCATGCGGGGTCACAGTGCATGCTTGGCCAATCACAGTGCCTGGATGACACTGCGATGGCGTAGTGCATTGTGGGCCGTTCGCGTCACTCGAATTTGGCGCGAACGGCCCAAATCGTTCGATCTTCGTCGAACGATCGAACAGCCGATGTTCGAGTCGAACGTAGGTTCGACTCGAACACGAAGCTCATCCCTACAACCCACTGATTTGTTGCTTAAGGTTACAGCACATCATCTCACTGCCTGCACACCCCAGACAGCAGAAATGATGGGACCCACCATTAGACAGAAAAGAAGAAATAGAACGAATTATTAGCATTGAGGGTTGAGGAGTGCGCTGTGTATGGAGTGCAAGGCTGAGGGATGCGCTTTGTATGGAATGCAGGGTTCAGAGGTGCGCTGTGTACGGTGTGCAGGGTTGAGGGGGTGCGCTGTGTGCAGGGTTGAGGGGGAGCGCTGTGTGCAGCATGCATGGTTGAGGGGTGTGCGCTGTGTGTGGCGTGCAGGGTAAAGGGGGTGCCCTGTGTGTAGCATGCAGGGTTGGAGGGTGTGCTGTGTGTGGCGTACAGGGTTGGGGGTGCGCTGTGTTTGGCGTGCAGGGTTGGGGGGGCTGTGTGTGGCGTGCAGGGTTGGGGGTGCGCTGTGTGTGGCTTGCAGGGTTGAGGGAGGTGCGCTGTGTGCGGCGTGCAGGGTTGAGGGGGGTGAGCTGTGTACATCTCCCCCCCAAAAACAAAGCTCTCTTTCCCACAGATTCCAGTTCAGAGCTCAGCTCCAGCCCCCCCTCTGGCTGCCATCATCCGTACAGAGCTTTCCACAATGTCCATGCAGCTGTCGGTAAGGAGGGGCTTCTGTCTGTGTGGATGATGCCTCATCCTCTTCCTCCTGGCCCCGGTTTCCTCCAGTCCTGGGGTGGTCGGTGCAGGGTCAGAGTGCCGGGGCCGCGTAGCAGCACACTAACAGGCACATGCAGGACTCAGGAGAAGCGGCGGTGGTCGGAAGTGCAGATTGTGGGGCGGGCTAAGTGGACGGACAGCATGTCGCACGTGGACCTCGTGTGTGGGGAGTGGCGTGTAATGAAGAGGATGTCTCATAAGTCATCTGCATTCCTCCTTCCCCACAGTCTCCGCACGGTCATAATCCCTGGGATCATCATGGATGGTCTTTAGTGTTCATTTACTCACTGCTGTGTCAGTGTCACTAGTGGAGCCTAAGACGGGACTGCACCGCAACTTCTTCCTCATAGCGAAGCGGAAGAGCTCACAGTCTCCTAGACTGCACAGCGCAGAAGAAGAGCTGCAGGTAACCTGCCGCCTGCCACTGCGCCCCTCTAAATTTTGCAGCCGGGACGACCGCCCCCCTGCCCCCCCACACTATGCCACTGCCCCCTTGGGGGTTTCAGATAACTGGGTTCCCCACTCCTACACAGCCAGGCAAAAAACATTTCCCAGCTCTCATCCAGAGACAAGGAACAGTCTTTAAGTTTGGTTTTTATGTTTTATTAGGGGTAATAACTTGAATGGGGAATAGAAATTATGGGATGCCCAAGTTGACTGACTCTTCACCAGTCTACCTGACTGACTCTTCACCAGTCTACCCGACTGCTCCGGAGATCTCCCAAGGCCAGGTTAGGGAAGATTTAGGCAGACCGCTATCTTCCAGAGAGACCTGCTATCTGCGGTAGTCTCTCCCCTTGTAAGTCCCCGTCCGTGCCGTCGCACTCACACTGTCCACCTTGCTCCCGCTGCCTCTCATGGAAGGCTCCCTCCAAACTGCTCCTGTTGTCAGGATGCTCCCAGGCCAGTCTGAGCTCCAACCCGAGGCAGAGCACCCTCCCTCCACACCAGGGGGTTCATCTCAAGGGCCATGACAGTCCCCTCAGAACTCCATCTCCATCTTCCACTGACTCCCTTGCCAGCATGACTCATCCATACTTATGGGCTGGCCCAACCACCCTGCCAGGCCCACAGCTTGTGGATTGGTCAAGCTCCCCTAAGTAGGCAGATCTGGCCTCTGCCCACTAACCTCAAGAAGTTTCTCAAAATTCCAGACCCAGGGGGAGGTACCAGATACTTGCCTGCGTGAGTCATCCAGCACTGACATAAAGTAATCCCAATTAAGACTCACAGTGTAAGCATGTGTCAACATACATTTTTCTACACTACCACTAGTAGCACACTAAAGGATGCTACATGAATTTTTACATTTTGTAATTCATTAAAATATGTATAATTTTTAACAGAATATTTGCTTGTGTAAGCACCTCAAAAGTCCCTGACTAAACTCTTTAGATTCCCTTATTTGGGATATGGTGCAGATGTTTTGTTATCAACTACCCACACTATAAACCAGTCGCCCATTTAATAAATACTGTATATGGACAGTTGGGTAAACAAAATAGGTAGGTGACATGGGCATGCCACAGACAATTTATTCCATTCAGATATTTGGAGATACCAGGGTGGTGTGTCCACTGACAGTAAGAGGCTCCCTGGAATCTTGTACTGAAAAAAATGTGATATACTGTACATACTTTTTTTTTTTAAATCAGAGATAGCGTTTATTAAGTCATAACAAACAAGTAGAGCACATACAACCCTACTGCAGAACAGTAATAGGATTACAAGTAAATCAGGCACACTACAAGGTACAATGCAATACGCTCCCCCCCAGCATATAACCAAACCTTGCACTACAATACACACATCTGCGTGATATCTACGACTCTTCTCTCATCTTTAGCCTAGGATCCTATCCAAAACCAGTTCGGTGGGGGCAAGGCCTGGCACGGCTAACCAGTCTCCCCATAACCTTTCGAACTTACCCAGGTTCCCTCTGTGCTGCAAAATGAGCTTCATACTGTACATACTTAATTTATATGTTTGCTTTAAGGAATTTTAAATGTAGAGTGCAGTTGTAGAGTTGAGTTACGGCCATAATCTTTGTTGAAATTTGTCTTTCTAAAGGTTGTAAGTCGAAAAACGAGAAGATTGCTGGACAAATACAAATCATTTCATGCTGCTTGTGGCATTGCAATATGTGTTTTTACAGGTAAAGTTCCATTATTAATATTTTATTATTACTATTATTTAAGATTTTTAATATTACTATTTTTGTGTATTGCATTGTTATTTGTGTACTGTGGCTTTACATTTTTTATTTTCCTTTTTTTTTACTGTTCTTTCTGTGGAAGCAAAAAGTAAAATAATTAGGCTAACAATTGGCCATTTTAAGGCACACGATCAGGTCCAGGATAGTTGAAAGCAGCTTCCATGCCACTTGGAAGCCATTTAAAGCCTGCTGCACCCTTAAAAACCACCCAAAAAGTTCTTTGCATTTTTCATTGACTTCAATTAATGCCTAAGATAACTCTCAATGGATATTAAAGCACACCCATTTTTTGTGTGAATAATAACCTAACCCTGCTGTGCTATATGGGCACATCTGGGAATTTGCCGGCTTTCGCCCAGAGATGCTAGTTTTTCACTTAGGTTATCAACACTCAATGCACTGGGCTAGTTTCTCTGACTGCCTGCTGATTGATCGGAATCACTAAAGTATCAATCCTCTTAGGCAGGCGACCAAGATATCTGCTGGAAGGAGGATTCTGTTCTCTCCCTTCTCCAATGGGAGTCTACTGTGGGTGGAAGGGAGAAGCAAAAGGAGGTGCCAACAGACCTCCTCCTAACTGGGGGTGCCCACTGGGGAATGTGTGACAGACTGCCCTTTTTCCTGTCTCCCCTTATCATGTGACATATCACAGAATCGGGAAGGAGAAACTGCCTTCATTCCAAGGTGGCTTCTTTGCTGAGAGGGAGGTCTGAACTGTGAATACATGAAGGATGGGGGTATGGGGGTATCAAGTTAACCCCCAGAGCTTCCCTCTCCCTTTAAGGGAATGTAGACCAATGTGGATAGATTCACATAAAATAGAGCACCTCATCCCAGGGTTATTAGAGCAAATAGAACAAAGGATGGGACTATAGCGGTGCAAAAAGCAAACCAAAGAAAAATATATTGAGATAAAATTTACAAAATGTATTATAAATTTAAAACAGGGTCATATTTTTTAAAAGACATAAGCTTAAACCTAAGCATATGGTTTATAAACTTGTTTAATGCGGCATAGTGTTGAATCCCGACATGATTCGCCCTGTGTATTGGGCTTCTTCAGGGGAGGCTATCTGCATGGGGTATCAGTCTTCCTGTATTTCTGAAATAGCACTTAGAGTGAAGTCATAAATCTATTAAAAAAACTTGATGAAGTGCTAAATCCAATAAATAGCCTACAGGTGGCCACAGGAGGCAGATACGGACCGGATTAGGTTAAGCCTCCCTTTTAAAGTTCCAAGGAGCACCATAGCCACCCTACCTCCAATCCAAGCATTTCAGTCTTGCTCCCTTATCTAGAGCCACACAGGGACCCTTTGTTCAATGCACCCCACAGAGCCCCCCACCCGAGCCTCCTAGCTCACCTCCTAGTCTTCATCCTACTGACATGGATACCAAGGCAGTCCTTCTTGGACCCACACCACCTATGCAAAAGCATTTTTTTTCTCCCCCAAACACTGACACAATGCCACTCCCCCCCCCACCATGACACCAATGTCCCACTGATAATGCAATAGCATTTTTTTCCTTTTAGTGACACCACCGAGGTAGGTACACTTTTTCCTACTGTGTTTCTCCGAAAATAAGCCCGGGTCTTATATTAATTTTGCCATCAAAAGACACAGTAGGGCTTATTTTCGGGATAGGACTTAACATGTAATGTGCTGTCTTTTCTCCCCCTCTCTCTCCCTGCCTGACAGGAATCCCCAGTGTGAATTGAGTTCAAATGCTTGTTAAATCCTATAATCCACTCTATTACGGTATTATATAATGTACAATGTGTGTGTTTCTGTAATATAGTTGTGCCAAACACCTTCGTTATAGCGCCGCCCTGCGCTTGTGTGACCCGCCGGTGCTCTCTTCCCCGCAATTATATTACAGAAACACACACATTGTACATTATATACTACTGTGATAGAGTGGATTATAGGATTTTACAAGCATTTTAAACTAGGGCTTATTTTCGGGGTAGGGCTTATTTTGCAGCCCTCCTGGAAAATAACGCTAGGTCTTATTTTCGGGGAAACACGGTACTACTGACACCAATGCAACAGATTTATTTTCTTTCAGTGACACAACCACTGCAGGGGCATTTTTTTTTCTTACAATGATGCATTTCTACCTGTTAGCCCCATATTTTGCTATACATTGCTTTGCAGTAAAATATGGGGCTAACAGGTAGAAATGCATCATCAATTATTGTGGCACATTGCAGAGAGTTGAAGAGTATAATAGAGGTGCTATTATATTCTTCAACTCCCTGCAATGTGCCACAATAATTGGCACTATTTTGGCGCATGCTGCAACCATTACATGCATTTTGGCTGATCTGGGACTGAGGTAAGTAAGTGACCGTGGAATTAGGAGGGGTGATGGAGTGTACAGTGCAGCTTTAGAATGGGGGGGTGGATTTAAATAAGGGTAAAATAAGCATACAAAAGCCCTTTAAAGTACGAATCCTGCATTGTATTAGGCACAGGGCGGCACAGTGGTATAGTGGGTAGCACTCTCGCCTAGCAGTAAAAAGGGTCGCTGGTTCGAACCCCGACCATGACACCACCTGCCTGGAGTTTGCATGTTCTCCCTGTGCCTGCGTGGGTTTCCTCCGGGTACTCAGGTTTCCTTCCACACTCCAAAGACATGCTGGTAGGTTAATTGGCTTCTGTCTAAAAATTGGCCCTAGTATATCAATGTGAGTTAGGGACCTTAGATTGTAAGCTCCTTGAGGGTAGGGACCGATGTGAATGTACAATGTATATTGTGACAGCAGGAAGGTAAAGTCACCTGGTTGCATCCAGGGGGGTAGATATATTTCGCCCAGATTCAGGCTTTACGCCGACTTATACAACTAGGTGGAAAGTTGTATAAGGCTAGTGGGCTCATGGATGACTCATACCTCTAGGGAGAGGGCTGGGCGTCGTACAGACAGGGAGTTGATGAGGCCAGCTGAAGCTTGTCAGCTCATTTAGGCCTCTATAAGAACTCCCAGCTTCATTAGATGTTAGCTCATGCCTGGAACCAGACCTGTGTGGACTATCTAGGGAGAGTGAACCCCTGTGCGGTGAGAAAAAGCCTGTGTGGCTATTTGCTTGGACATTTAAAACCAGGGACTTAGGGACTAGGACAGCACTAGGCTGATCCCAGTTGTTAGTTAGGAAACCTGTATGTTTAGTCAGAGGTCAAGTTGACCAGGATTTATTTTGTTTATATGTTTCTTTTGGCTTTGCTGTGTTTTGTCACCGTAAATAGAAAATAAACCGCACCTTTTTTTTGATTTTGAAAACCACAACCTCCGTTTGCTGGGCCTGTTTTTGTGTGGGGAGCCCATCCCGGGGGTCACACACACCCGCTGCCGAGCTAACCCCCTCACAGTTGGTGGAGAACCAGTGGCAGTTTTTTTTAAGCCAGCATGGAGGAGATACTGAAGCAGCTGGCTCTAGCAAATGCCAATCAACAGCAGACAAATGCAGGTTTGCAAAAGAGCCTTGCAGCTCATCAACAGAGCCTTGCAGCCCAGCAGCAAGCTCACCAACAGAGTCTGGAAGCTCAGCAACAAGCCCAGCAGCAATCTGAGGCCCGCTTCATAGACCTGTTACAGAAGCAAGAGCAGAGACTACAACAAATGGAAGCAGTAATGCAGCAACGTCCGCAGACCAGTGAAGAAAGCCGTCCCACTAATACCGCGTCCTTTGGGGTGAGTCGTTTATTGACAAAAATGACTGGAGAGGATGATCCAGAGGTATTTTTGACCACATTTGAAAGGACTGCTGAAAGAGAAAAGTGGCCTGAGGAGCAGTGGGCTGGACTGGTGGCTCCTCTGTTAACTGGTGAATCGCAGAAGGCTTACTATGACCTAGAGCCTGACCAAGCAAAAGACTATGTGATGCTAAAAGCTGAGATATTGGCAAGGCTGGGTGTCACCCAGGCTGTCCGGGCTCAGCGTGTGCATAACTGGACTTTCCAGCTTGGAAAACCCCCCAGGTCTCAAATGTATGATCTCATTCACCTGAGCAGAAAGTGGCTACAGCCAGAGACTTTGTCCGCACCAAAGATTGTGGAACGTGTTGTAATGGATCGGTTTTTGAGAGCTCTTCCTACTGCCATCCAAAACTGGGTAAGCCATGGAGACCCAGAGACGGCCGATGGTCTTGTGGATCGTGTGGAGAAATACTTGGCTACAGAGAACCTGACGGCCTCTTCCAGAGACACTCGGACTTTCCACCCTAAGACCAGACCATCCCCAGGGGCGGATAAGAGGATTCCAAGGGGTAAGGGTGGAGAGAGTGAGAGGGTGGGAGCTCTACCCCAAGTTTGGCGAGAACAGCCTGGGAAATCAGCGGCTCAAGAGGCGGCAAGAAGGATCGTTTGCTACCGCTGCCGGCAAGCGGGACATATTGCAGCCAATTGCCCGGTTGTGGAGGAACCCATGCAGTGTGACTTTCTGACGGGCAGACGTCAGTCGCTGTGTGCGACAGTCGCATGCACTGCCATTCGAGGAATTGAGAAACATTTATGCAAAATGTGTGTTAATGGTAGAAATGTTGTGGTATTGCTGGATTCAGGTAGCCTTGTGACCCTGATAAAGGCTGAGTTAGTTAAAACAGAGGTCTCTGGGAATAGCAAGGTAGCTGTTATTTGTGTGCATGGGGACACCCGAGAGTATCCAGTGACTACAGTGTGTTTCGAGACCCCCAAAGGTACCCTCTCTCATCCAGTGGGCTTAGTATCTCAGTTACCGTATGACGCCATTGTGGGAAGGGATTTTCCGAAGTTCTGGGAACTGTGGGATGATCCTGAGCCCCCCACTGGTGCCCCTATGTACCAGGAATGTGATAGCCAGAACTCCCCTGAGAGTGGTGAGGACTCTCCGGAATTTCCCTTATCAGTATTGGCAGGGGAGACTCAAGAAACTGGAGAGGAGCCCACCTCCTCAGACGAAAACCTACCGTCTGTGGAGTTTTCTGATCTTGAGGTTCACAGGGAAAACTTTGCCACAGAACAGTTGAAAGACCCCGCCCTAATAAAGGCACGCGAAAACGTAGTGAAAATAGATGGCGAGTTAGTGAACCCAGATAATACCTGCACTTACCCATACTTCAGCGTAGAGAAGGACCTACTGTATCGGGTGGCAAAAAGGGCAGAAGAAACCGTTGAGCAGCTTGTGGTGCCCAAACCTTACAGGAAGTTGGTGTTGGAGTTGGCCCATGGGCACATTCTTGGAGGTCATCTGGGGACAGAGAAAACCCGAGAGAGGGTATTACAGAGATTCTATTGGCCGGGGGTGATGAAGGACATAGAAAATTATTGTTCCTCCTGCCCTGTGTGTCAGAGGTCGGCCCCGATGCCACATTTCCGTAGCCCGCTGGTCCCTCTACCCATCATTGAGGTCCCGTTTGAGAGGATCGCCATGGATTTGGTAGGTCCTATAATCAAGTCCGCTAGGGGGCACCAGTACATATTAGTTATAATGGACTATGCCACCCGTTATCCAGAAGCGATCCCTCTCCGAAATACCTCGGCCAAAACCATAGCCAAAGAGCTATCTCTTGTGTTTAGCCGGGTGGGTATTTGTAAAGAACTGCTTACGGACCAAGGTACACCCTTTATGTCCCGGGTTATGAAGGAGCTGTGTAAATTATTCAAAGTGACGCAATTACGTACATCTGTGTATCACCCCCAAACCGATGGGCTGGTTGAAAGATTCAACAAAACCCTAAAACAAATGTTGAAGAAAGTGGTGGATAGAGATGGAAAGGATTGGGACTGTCTACTTCCTTATCTGATGTTTGCTATTAGGGAGGTGCCCCAATCCTCTACGGGATTCTCCCCCTTTGAGTTACTGTATGGGAGACACCCAAGAGGGCTGTTGGATATTGCCAAGGAAACTTGGGAAAGTGAGAGTTCTCCCCACAGGAGTGTGATTGAGCATGTCGCCCTGATGCAAGACCGAATTGCACAGGTAATGCCCATCGTGAAGGAACATTTGGCCCAAGCGCAGTTAGCACAGCAGAGAGTGTACAACCGTGGAGCCAAGACCCGTACCTTTTCCCCGGGGGATAGGATACTGGTACTTGTCCCTACGGTTGAAAGTAAATTCCTTGCCAAATGGCAAGGCCCCTACGAGATAATGGAAAAAGTGAGTGAAGTGAATTACAAGGTCAGACAACCAGGAAGGCGAAAGCCCGAACAGATCTATCACGTTAATCTGTTGAAAGCCTGGAGGGATAGAGAGTCCCTAGTCGCAGACACTTGGTCACCAGCTCAAACTGGTTGCGTGATTCCTGAGGTTGGAATAGCAGCCACCTTGTCACAACCCCAACAACAGGAGGTTAAGGAGTTTGTGCTTCGCAACAAGGAGGTATTCTCTGAGCTGCCGGGACAAACATTTGGGGTAGAGCATGACATCATTACCCCGCCCGGTGAAAGGGTGAAGTTAAAACCCTATCGGATCCCAGAGGCCCGACGGGAGGCAATACGGGAGGAAGTACAGAAAATGCTGAACTTAGGGGTGATAGAGGAGTCCCAAAGTGATTGGTCTAGTCCCATTGTGTTGGTGCCTAAACCGGATGGGAGCTGGCGATTTTGTAACGATTTTCGTCAGTTGAACAAAGTTACAAAATTTGACACCTACCCCATGCCACGTATAGATGAGTTGATCGACCGGCTGGGAACAGCCCGATACATGACGACTCTTGACCTCACAAAAGGGTATTGGCAAATCCCCCTGGCCAAATTGGCCAAAGAGAAAACCGCATTTGTAACCCCAGACGGGGCGTTCCAATATAAAAGAATGCCGTTCGGGTTACAGAATGCGCCGGCCACATTCCAGCGGAAAATGGACCAGATGCTGAGGCCCCATCGGAAGTATGCTGCGGCTTACCTGGATGACGTAATTGTCCATAGCACAGATTGGGCCTCACATCTGCCAAAAGTGCAAGCAGTCCTGGACTCTGTTCGGGAAGCGGGGTTTACGGCTAACCCCAAGAAGTGTACCATTGGGCAGGAGGAGGCCAAATATCTTGGGTACACCATTGGGAGGGGAGTAATAAAACCCCAACTCAACAAAGTCGAGGCCATCCAGAGTTGGCCACGTCCCAACAGCAAGAAGCAGGTACGAGCCTTTCTGGGAATCGCTGGGTATTATCGGCGATTCATTCCCCACTTTGCTTCTAAGGCTGTGCCCCTAACCAACCTAACGAAGGGGAAAGGGTCGGTCATGATTAAATGGACCCCCGAGGCTGAGGCAGCATTCCAATTCTTGAAACAAGCCTTATGTAGCCAGCCAGTGTTGTACTCACCCGACTTCTCTAAAGACTTTGTCGTACAAAGTGATGCGTCAGATGTGGGGTTAGGAGCAGTATTGTCCCAGGTCTGGAACGGGGAAGAGCACCCAGTCATTTACCTCAGCAGGAAGTTGAAGTCCCATGAGGTAAATTACGCCACCGTTGAAAAGGAGTGTTTAGCGGTGAAGTGGGCTCTAGATTCCCTTCGGTACTACCTGCTAGGTAGGCACTTTGACATGGTTACGGATCACGCTCCGTTAAAGTGGATGGCTCAAAACAAGGAAACAAATAGAAGAGTGAATAGGTGGTTCCTGGCCCTCCAGGAATTCAACTTCACAGTAAAGCATCGCCCTGGCGTTCAAATGGGGAATGTGGATGCTTTGTCTCGAGTACATGAATGCCTGATTGCTGGTGTTCCAACCCCGAGGTTAAAACAAGAGGGGGGGGTATGTGACAGCAGGAAGGTAAAGTCACCTGGTTGCATCCAGGGGGGTAGATATATTTCGCCCAGATTCAGGCTTTACGCCGACTTATACAACTAGGTGGAAAGTTGTATAAGGCTAGTGGGCTCATGGATGACTCATACCTCTAGGGAGAGGGCTGGGCGTCGTACAGACAGGGAGTTGATGAGGCCAGCTGAAGCTTGTCAGCTCATTTAGGCCTCTATAAGAACTCCCAGCTTCATTAGATGTTAGCTCATGCCTGGAACCAGACCTGTGTGGACTGTCTAGGGAGAGTGAACCCCTGTGCGGTGAGAAAAAGCCTGTGTGGCTATTTGCTTGGACATTTAAAACCAGGGACTTAGGGACTAGGACAGCACTAGGCTGATCCCAGTTGTTAGTTAGGAAACCTGTATGTTTAGTCAGAGGTCAAGTTGACCAGGATTTATTTTGTTTATATGTTTCTTTTGGCTTTGCTGTGTTTTGTCACCGTAAATAGAAAATAAACCGCACCTTTTTTTTGATTTTGAAAACCACAACCTCCGTTTGCTGGGCCTGTTTTTGTGTGGGGAGCCCATCCCGGGGGTCACACACACCCGCTGCCGAGCTAACCCCCTCACAATATGTAAAGCGCTGCGTAAATTGACGGCGCTATATAAATACCTAAATAATAATAATTAAGCATTAGGAACTGTAATAGCAACATCTGCTCATGTCTTCACAAATATAGCTGGCATGGAAGTGATTGCTCTTTTAGGGGATGTTGTGAGATTAATTATGCCTTGTGACATGGTGGAGGTCAGTGCAAGCCTCCCTTATCAACTCCTACACTATCCGTACTATATTTATTGCACTGCTGAGTCTGTTAGTCAGCAAACAAGATGGAAGGAGGAGGGGGAGTGAGGGAAAGAGGGGGGGGGGTACAGGGTTCTAAATAGCAAGCACCATCGCCATGGAAACAGTCGGAATAAGATATACAACCACATCAAGATTTTTTCTTCTTCAGAAAGCCAACAATTGACTATTATTTAATATTTTGTGTAATGGGATTTCGATTGCATGATGTAGTCAATAAAAACAGTGCTGAATTCAGTAAATGCAAGCATTTATTTCTAAACTCTAAAATAAGTGCACGAGGCTAAACGCTAAAATAAGTGTTTGAGGAGTGACAAAGTTAAATAAAAAAGGTTTTTAGGCAGTGCCGGATCTAGGGGGGTGGTGGAATGGGCTTTTCCCTCCAGATTTCATTAAGTAGAGGGGCAGAGGGATCATGTGCAAGTGGGCATGGCTACACAGTGCCTTGCCCCTATCCACCCCGCCGCATCATATGTTTCCATTCTTGCTATTGGTGAAGGGGGGAATATGTTGTGAAGAGGGGGGGACTTTGTTGTGATGGGGAATGGGGGGACTCTGTAGCTTTGATGGGGGCAGACTGTTGTAATGGGAGGGATCTGTTATGATGGGGGGCTCTGTTGTGATGGGGGCGCACTCCAATGGAATGGGGGAAATCTGAAGGGCTGGGGGGACTTAGATTTAAAGGAGGTGATGTAATGGGGTGACTGTAATGTAAAGGGGGCTGACTGTGAAGTGATGGGTGGAATCTGATGTGAAGGGGGAACTCCCCCGTGTGGTGCCAAGGAGTGGGTGACATCATCATCCAGTGCAGATGTCCTTCAGCCCAAAAATACAGTTCAGGACTGGGGTATTTTGGGATTTTGTATACTTTTAAAGGGTGCCATGACTAAACAAAAGGTTGGGAAACACTGGCCTAATAAATGTGCTTTTTATTGCAGCCACGTGGAGATGTATTGAAAAAAGAGAGGAGAAGACTTAAAGATAGTGTGTTGACATAATGCCCCCCCCCTGACTTTTTACTGTACCCCCAGATCAGACAAGCTAGATCCAGCCCTGTTTTCCAGTATAAATATGTCACACAGGGGATGGCCATTATGCAGAAGCTATTGACTTGCACCCATTGTGTGCATTCTGCTCTGCCAAGCCTTATGCCGCGTACACACGACCGTTTTTAATGACGAGAAAAATGCAATTTTTTAAAATGGTCATTAAAAATGATCGTGTGTGGGCTTCAGAGCATTTTTCACGACGTGAAAAATGGCCATGAAAAAATTGGAACATGCTCTAATTTTTCTCGTCGTTTTTCACCTCGTCGTTTTTCTCGTCATGAAAAACGGCCGTGTGTAGGCTTTAACGACGTGAAAAAAGAAGCACATGCTCAGAATCAAGTGTAGCGCTACCCCCACGTTAAGAGAGCCGCTGATATTGATTTGGGCCCTGCAGTGCACCGCTGTCAACCCCCGGCAATCGGCTCTAACCTCCCGTGTCACAGCTGGTGATAGAGAGATAGGACCGCGTGATCGCAACTGTTGGTGACGCAGTCCTATAACAAACATACACAGAATATACTTTAAAACTCCTATTAAAGTAAGCGGAACTGACACCAAATGTACTTTACCCAGATATTTTACTGAGGCTAATGGGCAAGTAATAAACAACAGTATAACAAGTTGCAGATCCCTGCAATAAACAGTAATAAAGATAAACAGAGTAATCAGAATAATAAAGTATTGCTATGCAACTCTAGCGCTGCCCTTTTACAGCTACTTCCCCTCATGGGTAGACTAACATCCAGCAATGTCTACCTATGCAGTCAGGCCTGACTGATCTAAATGGAAGTTCAGTGAAACAATATTCGCTAGCAATCTCTCGGTGGTGCACTTGAAGAACAACTTTGTAATCCCAACGAATAGTAAAGATAAAGGATCTGTCTTTAAACAGCTCTCACCACCTGGACAAGTCCAAGTCCGTTCCCTCCATCGATTCGTCTAGGAACAGGAATCCACCGACATCCAAGTCTTCAATCCTTCTGGTGTACTGCAGCAAGGAGGATTAGATGTCTCTAAGGCTCTGCTAGGCTGGCAGAGGGCTCTTTGGAAAGGAGCACACGGCCCAGGCTTCAGGCCTTGTGCACACAGCAGTTCAGCACAGACATCCTCTTGCTAGGAGAGGGGTGTCCAAAGAGGCCGACCAAAACTCCGCCTCCCCTTTATAAAGTCTGCCCCAGCAGTCTCTGTTCTGGAGCAATGCACCCTGGGTGCTGCAAGATGTACTGGGAGATGTAGTCTCTTTCTCTCCTCTGCTTTCACTTCCAGTAATGTCTCTTTACTTCCTCCCGACTCACCTCTCACCTGGAACTTCTTATCTCTCTGCATTAAAGGGGAACACCCCGCTACACACTCCCCCCACTTGAACTCTTTGGTCCCCAAAGATAAACTTCAACAAATACTGTTTACCATTTTGGACAATGTCGAGCATGATGTTGGCATAGGGAATTCCCACCAAAACTTTGGGATGGAACTCTCTTGCCCACAGGTCACACTACCATGAGTGGCCTGCCTAACTGTGCCAGAGAGTGAGCTGGGGTTGCCCTCCACCAAATGGACGGTGGAAGGATCAGGTTGTTCAACACTTCTCCTAGCCGTTACAACAGAGTCCTCTGAGCTCGTCCCCATTTGGGGGTAAGTTAGTTTCTTGGGAGGCCTGATGACTCTGCGAGCCCTCTGCTCTCTTGGTGCTTCTGACTCTGGCACCACAGGCTCTTCTTCAGGAGTAAGTTCAGGTAACATTGCTGGTTCTGGAACCTCTGATTCAGAAGTCGACTGACGTATGGAATCTCTAGAGTCCTCCTCTGCGCAAGTGTCAGGAACATCTTCCCAGTAATCAGCTGAGGGACTGAAGGGTATGAATTCAGTAGCCTCCGGATTCAGCGTTGCATCTGGGGTATCCCCTCCATTTGGGAGATCTATGGCGGACGTTCCCAGAGTCGAGGGAGGCCACAGCCAGTCCAGTTCTCCACCTTCTTCTGTACTCAATTGGGAGGCCTCCCCATCTTTTGGCTCGAGAGGTCTGGGACCGAGTGTTCGGCCTAGGAATATCCAGGATAGAGGCCGGTTCAGGGGAGTCTCTCACGGGAGGTATTCTGACTGCCTCAGCAAGTGGGAGCAGGTGGTTCCGATGCCACGTCTTCAGTGGACCCACCTTTCCTTCTGGCTTTAGTTTGTAGACAGGCAAACCGGGCAACTTCCTACAGACAACATAGGGCTCAGATCTCCACCTGTCGGCAAGCTTGTGTTTTCCAGGGACCCCCAGATTGCGTAGCAGTACTCGGTCCCCGGGCTGCAGATCTTGCACTCGAACCTTCAGATCAAAATTTCTCTTGTTGCGGGCCCCCCTTTGATCCGAAGCCGCCTGGGCTTGTTCATAGGCCACCTGCAAGCTACGTCTAAGTCTGTCCACGTATCCCTTGTGGGATGTAGCTGAGGTATTGTCTATAGAAGTGCCAAAGGCCAGGTCCACAGGTAGCCTTGCTTCTCTCCCAAACATAAGTCGATAAGGGGAGTAGCCAGTGGCGTCACTTGTGGTACAGTTATAGGCATGTACTAGGGCTGATATGTGCTGACTCCAGTGTTGCTTCTTCTCTGTTTCTAAGGTTCCCAACATGTTGAGCAGGGTCCGGTTAAATCTCTCCGGCTGAGCATCTCCTTGTGGGTGGTAAGGCGTGGTTCTGGTCTTCTTTATTCCTAATGAATCCAAAAGTCTTCGGATCAACCGACTCTCAAAGTCCCTTCCTTGATCTGAGTGGAGTCTCTGTGGTAGTCCGTAATGGACAAAATACTTCTCCATAAGTATCTTGGCCACGGTGGATGCCTTCTGGTCTTTGGTTGGGAAAGCTTGAGCATAGCGGGTGAAATGGTCGGTTATTACCAGAACATTCCCCAATCCACTCAGGTCGGGTTCGAGGCAGAGAAAGTCAATGCATACCAGATCCATTGGGCCTTGACTCTGTAAGTGGCCCATTGGGGCAGCTTGATGGGGTAGGGTCTTTCTCTGAATGCATCGTGCACAGGAATGGCAATACTCCTCTACTTCTGCCCTCATGCAGGGCCAATAGAACCGATTTCTGACAAGCTGGAAGGTCCTTTCTGCCCCTAGGTGACCATGATGGTCATGCAGGGCAATTAGTACAGTCTCTCGGTGCTTCTCTGGAAGAAATAACTGCCACTTATCTTCTGAGTCATCAGAGGGGCCCCTTCGGTAGACCACTCCCTGATGTACCTGTAGCCTGTCCAATTCCTTCCTCAACAGGCGAGCCTCCTTTGAGGGGTGATGTAGGAATTTGTTGGGATCCTGATTCTCCAGGGCTTCGAGGACCAATCTCCCCATGGGGTCTTCCAATTGGTCACACCTCAACTCCTTCTTGGACAGTCTCGGTAGGTTGTCTTCCTCCAGTTGAGTTACCCCACAATAGTGTTTGGGGACTCCTACCCTGGTAACCCCTATTTCTTCTGCTCTGGAGCCTCCTCTGGCTTGGAATTCAGCCCCTTGACAAAGGGCCCGCACCCCGTCCGGTGCCACTTGGGTCCAATCTTCCCAGTCATTTGTCGTGGCATGAGACCTCCGGGACAGGGCATCTGCATCCCTATTTCCGGCTCCTGGTCTGTACTTCAGACTGAAGTTGAATCCAGACAATGCGGCCAACCACCTGTGTCCGATGGCATCTAGTTTCGCGGTGGTGAAGAGGTAGGTCAGGGGGTTGTTGTCTGTCTTCACAGTAAACTCTGCCCCATACAAGTAGTCTTTTAGCTTGTCTACTACCGCCCATTTGAGGGCCAGGAATTCCAGCTTATGAGTGGGGTAATTATTTTCTGAGGGGGTCAGGCTCCTGCTCACATAGGCCACTGGTCGCAGTTGTCCTTCATGTTCTTGGTAGAGTACACCACCTAGACCCTCATGGCTGGCATCCACATGTAATTCATAAGGTCTGGTAGGGTCGGCGTAGGCCAGGACTGGGGCAGTGGTTAAGCTCCTCTTCAGAGCATGAAAGGCCTCTTCACACCTTGGGTTCCACTGATCTTGAACTGACTCACCAGGCCTCCTGGGCCCTGAGTCATCCTCTTCCCCTTCTGCCTTTAGCAATTCATTCAACAGGCGGGCAATCCGAGCAAACCCCTCCACAAACCTCCTATAATAGGAGCAGAACCCCAGGAAGGATCTGAGCTCTGTTACTGTGGTGGGTCGTGGCCAGGAAGTGACTGCTTCCAACTTCTCAGGATCTGTGGCCACCCCTTCTTCAGACACTATGTGCCCCAGATAGTTCACAGAAGACTGGTAGAACCGACACTTCTCGGGGGAAAGCTTAAGTCCCTCTTCGCTGAGTCTTCTCAATACTTTCTCCAACCTGGCTTCATGTTCTTCCAAGGTTCTTCCAAAGACAATGACATCGTCCAAGTACACAAGGACTTCTATAAGATTCATGTCTCCAACAGTCTTCTCCATAAGGCGTTGAAAGGTAGCAGGAGCTCCAGACAGACCCTGAGGCATCCTATTGAATTCGAAGAATCCCACCGGGGTTATGAAGGCTGTCTTCTCCCTGTCTTCTGGGTGCATAGGGATTTGATAGTACCCACTCTTGAGGTCCATCACACTGAACCATTTGGCTCCAGACAAACTTTGTAGGGCATCTTCTATCCTTGGCGTGGTGTATTGGTCAGGGATGGTTCTCCTGTTGAGAGTTCTGTAATCGATACAAAGCCTCAACGACCCATTCTTCTTTCTGACCACCACGATTGGGGAGGCATAGGGACTTCTAGACTCCCGGATCACCCCAGTCTTCTTTAGTTCTACAAGTTGTTCCCTCAGATCCTCCAGATCTGCCAGGGGGACCCGCCTGACCCTCTCTCGGAAGGGCTTATCTTCTTGGAGGCGGATCCGATGGGTGGCACTTCTTGCACACCCCACATCGAATTCATCTTCGGAAAAGATCTTCTCCCACCTGGTCAGCTGGGCCTTGGCTCTTTCTTTCCAAGCCCTGGGTAGGTTCGGGTTTTCCACGGACAGTTTCTCCCAAACATCTCCTCCGTCACCCGTCCCCTTGACTTCGGACCAAGTGACCGGGGCAGCAGGGCTCACCTGACCAAGCAACACTCTGGCAGGGATCTCCATGGGTCCTCCCGTAGTGTTCCTAACACTCACCGGAACTCTGCCATGGGCCTTCTTCAGGGCCTTGAACGGAATCACTTCTGGTATCACTTCCAGGCCTGAGGACTCTTCCCTTGGGTCTGATTCCAGCATGACAAAGGGGCCAGGTTGTTCCCACGAAAGCTTCATAGTGGCCCTAAGACAGGTTACTTCTCCGGGCTGTAGCACTACTCCTTCTCTGCCAAGTCTCCACACCTTCCCTATCCCCTCTCCCGGGGTCTTCTGCTCTAAGACCAGTCGTTGGTAGGCCGTCTTTAGCATGGGATGGATTTTGGTGGCTGAATGGTTTCTCTCTTTCACTAGAGGGGTCAGGAGTCTCCTGACTAGATCCGTGTTTGTCCCAATGATCAGGGAAATCTTGCAGGCTCCAGGCGGCCGGGGACACACAACTGCCAGGGTGTCAAACACTTCAGCCTTCCCAGCCACGGATGGGTCGAAAGTCATCTTTATGGGCAGGTACCCATCATAAGGGAAACTCTGGGTTCCAAGTCCCCATATCTCCAGCTCTTCTATCTTCTGGATAGGCAGATGACTCAAGTGCCTATCATAGAAGTCCCGGTATAGTAAAGTCACCTGTGCTCCGGTGTCCAAAAGAGCTTTAGTATAGACTCCTTCCACTTGAATGGGCACAGTAGGAGACGGGCCCACCAGTTCCTTTGGGTATGGCCGGACTGGGGTCACCTCTTTTTTTTTGGCTTTCGACCCTTGCCCTGCTCCTTTTGGACTTTCATTTTTCCTGAGCCTGGCATGCATTGACTTTCTCCCTCTCAATGGGGGCACAAACCCGCTGAGGGATGTTATTGTTCCTTTTAGGTGGATGTTCCTTCTTTGGGGTGCTGTACTTCCACTGAGGGGTCTTGCCCCCTCCCTCTGGGGTACATCTTGGTGGGGGTGTACTATACCTCCTCCTAGGAGTTTTGTCTCCTCCATTCTTGGCCTTTTTTTTTAGTTTGGAGCGCACTGAAGATGATGGGCACCCGGTTGACTCCTTCACCGGGGCCCTTTGAAGTTTCCCGCCGGCTTGCAATTATCTGTTCTCTTCTTCTTTGGGCTGGAGCATACGTTAGCAAAGTGGCCACTCCCTCCGCAGTTATAGCAAATCACCTCTTCTCGGTCCTGTAGGGAGGCCGGTGCTGAGGTGTTCGGGAACAACTCCTTTCTTGGGCTTGGTTTCTCTCGTCTTCTCTGATCTTTCTCCATCAAAGAGGTCAGCATCTCCAACACTTGGGCCATTTGCGATTTCAGAGTGTCAACCTCCGCATCTCTTTCTGGGCTCTTGACAGAATGGACCAACACTGGTACAGGTGTGACATTCGCCTTGGCCACCTGCTGATCTTCCTGCAGCGCCTCTTCGTCCCTAATAATTTTTATTAGATCAGAGTAGGTTAGTGACATTCCTCCTCCTGAGGTTTTCAGGTGCAGCCAGACCGGGTCTGAGCGCCGCGCTCCCCTCATGATCTGCTTCATGCGTGCTTCATCTGCATCTTTGGGCAGCATTCCCTTCTTCAGTACAATCTTGCATAACTGCCTGTTCAGCCTTCTAACATATTCTGACAGTTTCTCATTCGGCTGCCGGAGAGTGTGTTCAATTTGATAAATCATCTCTGACACCTTCTCCAGCTGACCAAACTCTTCCTGCAGCATGGCCAGGCAATCTTGAGCTGTACAGTTTTCATTTCCAAACCGGAAGCTCTTCACCGCTTCTGCCGCGGCACCTTTCAGACTTTCTAAGACTCGCTGTCTCTTCTGTGCCTCAGGCACCTCCCATGCTTCTACTGCCTGCAATGCCTGTTCCATCCAAGTGTCAAAATCTTCCTCCCCCGCAGGGACGGGGAGCTTCCCTGAGAAGGTGCTAAGCTTCCGGTAACCGGCCTCCACATGCACCGTACTGCTTTTCTGGCACTTAATTACAAGGTCTCCTAGAGCATTCAACAATTCAGGCCCTATAGTGGCCAGCGGTGATCCCGGGCTTAATAGTTCCTTAAGCTTTTCTGCTTTAGGGGATAGTGGTGGAGATAATTGTGGGAGTGATGGCTTTGGTGTCTGAAACCATTCTTCCTTCACTGGCAGCGTATGTATCAAGTGATAGATCTGATTATCTATGGCTTGTATACTCTGACTTTTAAAATGTTCTGGGATTTCGTTTTTCCATTCTACCAGTGCGTATGTAAACGAGATCACTGGATCTGGCCTAAAATCCATCACCCATGCTTTGTGGCTCGGAGACAGTAACAATACGAGCTGTTTTATCTCCTCTTCCTTCCATCTTTCCCCCGGGAGTACAATGACTACCGCCGCGGTTGGATCGGCGCCAATCGCTGCGCACCACTGTGACATTGCCAGCGGGTCCATGCTGGTACTTCTGACCGGCTTGATTGCAGCGTGCAATGTACAAGGATCCCGGACTCGAGCCCCCACGTGTAGCGCTACCCCCACGTTAAGAGAGCCGCTGATATTGATTTGGGCCCTGCAGTGCACCGCTGTCAACCCCCGGCAATCGGCTCTAACCTCCCGTGGCACAGCTGGTGATAGAGAGATAGGACCGCGTGATCGCAACTGTTGGTGACGCAGTCCTATAACAAACATACACAGAATATACTTTAAAACTCCTATTAAAGTAAGCGGAACTGACACCAAATGTACTTTACCCAGATATTTTACTGAGGCTAATGGGCAAGTAATAAACAACAGTATAACAAGTTGCAGATCCCTGCAATAAACAGTAATAAAGATAAACAGAGTAATCAGAATAATAAAGTATTGCTATGCAACTCTAGCGCTGCCCTTTTACAGCTACTTCCCCTCATGGGTAGACTAACATCCAGCAATGTCTACCTATGCAGTCAGGCCTGACTGATCTAAATGGAAGTTCAGTGAAACAATATTCGCTAGCAATCTCTCGGTGGTGCACTTGAAGAACAACTTTGTAATCCCAACGAATAGTAAAGATAAAGGATCTGTCTTTAAACAGCTCTCACCACCTGGACAAGTCCAAGTCCGTTCCCTCCATCGATTCGTCTAGGAACAGGAATCCACCGACATCCAAGTCTTCAATCCTTCTGGTGTACTGCAGCAAGGAGGATTAGATGTCTCTAAGGCTCTGCTAGGCTGGCAGAGGGCTCTTTGGAAAGGAGCACACGGCCCAGGCTTCAGGCCTTGTGCACACAGCAGTTCAGCACAGACATCCTCTTGCTAGGAGAGGGGTGTCCAAAGAGGCCGACCAAAACTCCGCCTCCCCTTTATAAAGTCTGCCCCAGCAGTCTCTGTTCTGGAGCAATGCACCCTGGGTGCTGCAAGATGTACTGGGAGATGTAGTCTCTTTCTCTCCTCTGCTTTCACTTCCAGTAATGTCTCTTTACTTCCTCCCGACTCACCTCTCACCTGGAACTTCTTATCTCTCTGCATTAAAGGGGAACACCCCGCTACACAAGTATGAGACGGGAGCGCTCGTTCTGGTAAAACTAGCGTTCGTAATGGAGATAGCACATTCGTCACGCTGTAACGGACTGAAAAGCATGAGGCTGAAAAGCGTGAATCGTCTCTCAACAAACTTTACTAACATGAAGGGTGGCGCCATCCGAATGGAACTTCCCCTTTATAGTGCCGTCATACATGTTGTACGTCACCGCGCTTTACTCGAGCATTTTTTTCCACAATAGTGTGTAGGCAAGGCAGGCTTCAGAAGAATCACGTAGAGAAAAATGCAGTTTTTTTCAATGACATTAAAAACAGTCGTGTGTACGCGGCATTAGGAATACTACCTTGTTCTACCTTCCCCATCACTCAGGCACTGGGTCACTTCTTTTCAATTCATGTTACACCCATTCCCCTCCATACCTTCCCTCCCTCTGGGCCCTGTGGGGTAGACCAAGAATTGCACGTTGTGATTCCCTTATTGGCCATTAAATATCTCCATATTTAAAAGTGATTTACCAGTTTGATTGGTTTTGCAATCGAAAGCTGGTTGAAAGTGATTGAAAATTGTCTAGATAAGTGGATGGACAACTTGGGGTCAATTGACTTTTATAGCTGACCTAGACTTGGGCAACCTTATCCTTCTAACGGTATAAGTCAAGCCATTTGTGAACGGTATGACACTTACGATAGAGATTCTGCAGCTGCTCTTTTGCCCAGGCATACTTTGTCATCCATTCCTTAGTACTAAGTTGCTGGAAGTTGGCTACCATAATAAGGTACGATATATTATTGGGTAGCTCATCCTGTTTCTAGACCCTGTCATGACACTACAAATAATAAGAGGCAAAATTGGGCTGGATATGCTTGTGGTGATGTAATCCTCCGTATCTGGTAAGGTTTGAAGAACAGTACATGTGCAAAAGTGCCCTGGTGCCTCTATTCGGAAATTATATGTTTGAACTATATTTTATAATGGGTGCTTTCTTACATCAAACCGTGCTAATGAATCTCTGGTAGCCAAACTTTGCATTTCAAAATGGTGCCACATTTAATTGACCCTGTCAGTCATAAAACTGATTCCATCTGAAATTTCACTGCAATAGGATGTATTATTCAATACTTCAGTTGTTGCATGCTGGTTCCAATAAAGGGACCAGTACGAGAGCCAGTCAGCTAGCATTTTAAGGAGATGAGCAGTTGGTCGCCCATACATTTTCCCCAGTACAGGTTGGTTTCAGCTTTCCGCAACTGAGTAAAAAAAAGCTACCCAAAGACACGATAGTCTCCTGATTTTGCTGAATTTGATTCCGTCTCTGGCGCATGTGCCTAACTCCCATAGTATGATCTCAGCGGCATTAATGGATGAGGCATGGTCTTTCCTGGGAAAAGCAAAACTGGCAGTGAGTTCCAATTATAATCATCCCGTCCCTCTCAATAAAGGCTATGTTTGTGTACCCACAGGGCAAAGGTGGTTTATGAGGAAGGTCAGAAGGTGCATGCACATTTGACCACCCTTAAAGTGGTTGTAAACCCTTACAGTTTGGGAAATATCCACTGTATCAGCATGTGCCAATGTCATCGGCACATGTGCACTGAAGCAACGTACCGAGCGTGCCGTTTCTTCAGCTGATGTGCTGTTACCGGCGGGGTTTACAACCACTTTAAGCCTAGTACACACAATGAGATTATCGGACGAATGATCGTCCATTTTGTTTTGCATCCTAGTCTCCATATCGAAAATGAATTTGGTTACTAAAGTACGAAAATTATCGTACGACAATAAAAATTTGGAAGTGATGTAATGTGTTGTAGTGTATTTGTATTGTATTTTTGGACGAAAACTACTAATTAAACAAAAATTGTACAATCTGGTATCGTACGAAAAAGAATTTTGTGTTTGTCCCTTTGGAAAATTTTGGACGAAAGCTGTGTACTAAAGTGGTTCTAAAGGCAGGAGTTTTTTTTTTTTTAATGCATTCTATGTGTAGCGGGTATTTGAATTTAGGGGAGGCATCTGGGTGGTAGTGTAACCCAGATGCACTGATTGTTAGGGAATCTGAGACCCTTTTATGGTTCTTGGAGGACTCTGGTGGTGTGAGGTTCCCTGCGGCCTGCTGGTGGCGCTGTCGCCCTGGGCCGGAGCTGAACACTCACCGCAAGACTGCATCCCTTTTTGTCCTTTCCTGGCGCTGGTACGGCGGGGCGGGGAACCTGCTGTGACGCAATGGGAGAGGAGATAAAAGGGGCGGACACCCTGACCTTGGGGTTCAGAGTCGGAAGACGCAGCCGCGCCCAGGCTGGCGTGCTGGCGTTCCGGAGTTTGGGGCCCAGGTACCCTTGACCTGGCCGGAGCGGGAGATGGAGTCCAACCCAGGCACCTTTAGCCTGGGGTGAGGTACTAATGCGGAAGCCTGGGACTCAGTACCTTCGACTGGGTTCCGCGAGGGTGGAGGAATCTGAGGGGGCCCTAACGCCTTGGGTGCCCGTGTCTGAGATGAGGAGGCTGATGAGCAGGAACTTCTCTGGAAAGTCTGGCGCAGCATTTGACGGTGACGGAGAGGCCTCCGGTAACTCTCTTGGACGGATGTCTTCCCTCTGACAGGGGCTGTGATAGCGAAGGTAATTCATGCTCTTGTTCTATATAGTCGGTGGCAGTGACTATACATCATAACCATTGGCGACACCACAGTGGTTAGCTTTACTAAAAGGATTGTGCCTTGACCTACTCCCCACAATTACTGAAGTGTTCTCTGGGTCTCAACCTGTCTGTGCTGTATGAATATTTATTGCTGGAAAAGAATAAATACGAGTTGGACCTTTTCAGTGTGTGGAACTCTGGTTACTAGGAGAAAAGGGAGTCATTTCGGAGAAAGGATTTGACTCTGGGACACATACACAAAACCCGACAGTTCTGGCTTTC
This sequence comes from Rana muscosa, assembly GCA_029206835.1. Lineage (NCBI taxonomy): Eukaryota > Metazoa > Chordata > Amphibia > Anura > Ranidae > Rana > Rana muscosa. The sequence goes on from CM055117.1 coordinate 1,045,815,369, forward strand.
ACCTCCAGTCTCTCTGGAGGACATGGGCCGTGGTGTATCGCATCCCTCCCCCCAGTACTAACCCCCTAGACAAGACCAACAAGCCGAGAATGAGAAGGGGTGAGAGGGGTGAGGTCACTACATATGCATTAAGATAAAAAATCTTCTGTGTGCAGCAGCCGCCCTAATGCCCCGTAAACACGGTCGGAATTTCCGACAGAAAAAGTCCGATGGGAGCTTTTGGTCGGATAATCCAACCGTGTGTATGCTCCATCGGACTGTTTCTTTCGGAATTTCCGACGGACTTAGATAGAGAGCAGGTTCTCTATTTTTCCGTCGGAAATTTCGACGGAGGCTTTCCCATTGGAAAGTCGGACCGTGTGTACACAGCATAATACTTACCTGAGCCCCATCTCGATCTAGCGATGTTGCACGAGAGACTCGGCTGTCCGGGAATCTCCCTCCTGATTAGCTGAGACACACAGCTGCACCATTGGCTCCCAGGAGAGAGTGGGGGCAGGGCCGAGCCACGGCTTAGTGTCTGAATGGACACACAGAGCAGTGGCTCGGCTCTGAAGGAGTGCCGGCGAAGGACCCGAGAAAAGGAGGATCAGGGCTGCTCTGTGCAAAACCAACTGCACAGAGGAGGTACTGTAAGTATAACATGTTTCTTATTTTTAAACAAAAAACCTCCAAGACTTTAGTATCACTTAACGATCAGATTATCATACGATCTCTTCAAAAGTTTATTTTTTTGTACCCTATTTTGATCGTGTGTACAGGGCTTTAGAGGTCTTTCATCACCCTAAGGCCCCTTTCACACTGAGGCGTTGAAAAAACGCAAAAAAATTATGAGATTTTACAGCGATTTTACTGCGTTTTTACCGCGTTCGCGGTAAAAACAACGCTAACGCCTATGCGTTTTTACCGCGTTCGCGCTAAAAATAGCGCGAACGCGGTAAAGACGCGGTAAAAATGCATAGGCGTTAGCGCTATTTTTTTAAATAACGCTTATGCCTATGCGCTTTTACCGCGGTTCCCATTCATTTCAATGGGGATAGGCGTTTTTACAGCGCTATTTTATGCGCCCTAAAGTTGCTCTAAAAAAGCTGTTTGCAGGATTTTTTTCAACGCCCAGCCAGCAAAATGCCTCAATGTGAAAGCCCTCAGAGATTTCACATTGAGAATGCTGGGGCAGGATTATTTCAGGCGTTATTACAGCGCTATTTTTACCGCAAAAACGCGGGAAAAACGCCTCAGTGTGAAAGGGGCCTAAAGCTGGCCATGCATCTAAGCAAGTGGTTAAGGGCATGGTACATCAAACGATCCTTTTGATCTGCCGATCAGATTTTGTGTCTAGTCAGTAAGCAAAATGACAATACAAATATATAAAATCATTCTGTGTTTTGCCACCATTAGATTTATCACGACTGTGTGACATGAGGCGTAAACGTTTCTTTCAATTTGTACCCATCAAGCAGGCCTTGTATGTAATGCATAGTTATCGGTAGATCTAAAGAAGATTGTACAATCCTATTATTGCTGCTGACTGCACTCACTGTGAAGGCTTTACAATAAATACGCTTGATGTTATGGAGTTGCCGGCTGCTTCTTTTTCTTGATGACCATATCGTAATGCAGTGGCGGCTGGTGTTTGTTTTTGTTTGGGGGGGGGTGCAAACAACGACCCCCCCTTCCCCAGCGGCACCTCAGACCCCCCCCTCCGCTCGCTGTCTGCCGGTCCACCAGGACTTACCCCATCTCGGCAGCGGGCATCAGGCGGCATCAAGCAGCGGAGCGGGGATCATGGCATAGGGCATCTGCAGGGATTGGACATCAAGGAGCGGCACGGGATCCAGGCATCGGGCAGCAGCAAGGATCGGACATCAAGGAGCGGCGGGAGGATCCGGGCATCGGGCAGCTGCAGGGATCGGATATCAAGGAGTGACACGAGGATCTGGGCATCGGGCAGCTGCAGGGATCGGACTTTAAGGAGCGGCGCAGGGATCCGGGCATCGGGCAGCTGCAGGCATCGGGCAGTGGCTCCTGTGTCTGACTCTTCTCCTCCTTGCTTCCGCCGCTGTACCCTCCTCCCCTCCTCCTAGGCATCCAATAGGATCGCCTGTCCTTTTAGCCAGTCGGGTGACGGGTATCAGACCCGCTTCCCGATTGGCCGGGAGAAGGATCAGTGTTGCAACAGTGAATATTCATTCACTGTTGCAACACACCTGGGTGGCCTCCAGACGCAGTGCTCTGCGCCCCAAGCCCACCCTATTTTGAAGACTCTTATGCCCTGTACACACAATCGGAATTTCCGATGGAAAAAGTCAGACGGAATTTTTTCATTGAATATTCCGACCGTGTGTGTGTGCCCCATTGGACTTTTTTTCGTCAGAATTTAGAAAGAGAACACGTTTGGAAATTCCGTTTGTCTGTGTGGAACTCCGGCGGAGAAAAAACCATGCATGCTCAGAATCAAGTCGACGCATGCTCAGAAGCATTGAACTTAATTTTTCTCGGCTCGTTGTAGTGTTGTACGTCACAGCGTTCTTGACGTGGGAAAATCCGATCGTGTGGACAAGGCATTACAGTCTCTGGCTTCAAGAAACACACCCTAGCCATCCCTGCCCATCCCTGTCATAGGAATTCATGCCCTCCGTTGTCCTGAAAGGGGCCGGGCGCATGGATAAGGAGGGCGGAGGCGCTGGACAGGGGGGGCGGCGCCCGTGTGCCCACAAAAGGATGGGCTGCCCCTGTTGTAATGTGTATAGTCAGCTTAAGATGGATTTCAAGTAGTTACAATAACTGAATGAAACATTATTTTGTGTGTGTTTTTTTTTTTTTTTTTTAATTACATGCACAAACCAAAAGGGATTCTTATGTGTCTGCCTCACATTGTTGCGTTTCGTTTTCCCTTTATTTAGTCTGAGTCAAAACTTCCTGCAGATTGCAGATGATGTCATTGTCTGGCTAGAAGTCCACAGCAGATGGGAGAACCACAATTGGTAATTATCTAGCTGCTGATACCGAAGTCAGTTATCTGCGGACAGCGCGGTGTCATGTGACCCCTTCGCCGTTTTCACTTGTGACAATACACACTGCAGACTAATTCCATCTCAATGGGCTTGGAGCTCCCTGCCAGTTCTGTGGCTCATTGTCTCTGAATTCCTCCCTATGGGACACCAAGCTTCTCGCTCTTCTGTTTTATGATATCACAAGACAAGCAGCCATATGCGCTTAGCGCTGGATCTAATCATGTTCAAAGATGTTACAACAATGTCTCTTCCATCCACACACAGGGAAATGCCTTGTGATGGAGCTCAGCTGAGATTCCCTCATTAGACGCTATGGGAACGTTTATTAATAATGGTCTGCAGGTCTGGATTAAACGCATTCATTCCACCTCTACATTCACATCAGTTTCAATGCTGCCTTGCATTTTAATGGGTAATCATTTGAAATCCAACATTTCATATTCCTGATATGAGTAGGGTGACCACATTTCCAAACTACCATTCAGGGAACCCTCCCTTCCCAAAAATCAGCTTGTGCTGTAACGAATCACAGCACAGTGATTGGACACAAGAGGCGGGATTTATGATTTCTCCAATCACAAGCAGGGGGCGGGGATTGTGCTCCTCCAGGCATTCCCAGCCAGGACAAGTACTGTCAGTGAGTAAAGCAGTGATGTGGTGGCCCTTTTTTGAGGGCATCAGATTGGCCCGAGGGGGTGGCTGTGTCAGTTTCATTCCGGGACACTGTATTGTCCTGGAATGAATGTGCCCGGGACAGACCTGAAGAATGCGGGACTGTCCTGGGCAATCCGGGACACATGGTCACCCTAGATATGAGCCTGTTGTACCATGGACTTATAATAGGAAGTATCCTGTTCTCTTTGTATTGCTTCCTTTGTGTGAAATCCCTGGTGTTCCTGCCAGTCCCTCTGCTTTCCTTTTAAGAACTGACCACTCTAAGCATGAGAGCTAAGGGTGGTCAGTTTTCTGGCTGTGCTGGGAACTCAGCCTGCTCTCCACCAATGATCAGACTTGTACTGACATCCTACCCCCCCCCCCCCGTGCATAGCCATTTACTGGGAAGACCAATGTGCTGCTGTTCTTCTCCCCTAGCTCTCTGGGCTCCTTATGCAACTGAAAACAGAGAGAATGCGATCACTTAACCACTTGCCGGCCACCCACCGCCAGATGTACTGCGGCAAGGTGGCCCTGCTGCGTAAATCACTGCACCGTTACGGCGATTCATGCACTAGCTTTCGTGGGCGTGCGCGCAATTGGCTAGCGGGGGAGTAGGGTGACCAGGTGTCCCTGAATGCAGGTCTGTCCCGGGCACATACAGTGTCCCGGAATGAAACTGACACAGCCACCCCCCCGAGCCAATCTAATGCCCCCAAAAAAGGCCGCCACATCACCGCTTTACTCACTGACAGTACTTGTCCTGGCCGGGAATGCCTGGAGGAGCACAATCCCGCCCCCTACTTGTGATTGGAGAAGTCATAAATCCCGCCTCTTGTGTCCAATCACTGTGCTGTGATTCGTTACAGCACAAGCTGATTTTTGGGAAGGGAGGGTGTCCCTGAATGGTAGTTTGGAAATGTGGTCACCCTACGGGGGAGCCAATCAGCGGGTCCGGCGGATTCTATTGTTCCCCACAAATCTGCTCCTTTGGGATCTGCCAAAGTGAACAAGGCAGATCTCCGTTCTGTCAGGGGATGACACTGAGATCGGTCTTTCAGCTAAGCAGGAAGACGGATCTGTGTGTTTTCCCAGTCACACAGTCCCCCAAACAGTTAGAAAACAGAAACAGGGAACACATTTAACCCCTTGATCGCCCCTGATGTTAACCCCTTCCCTGCCAGTGTCATTAGTACAATAACAGTGAATATTTTTAGCACTGATTACTGTAATGATGTCACTGGTTCCCAAAAAAGTGTCAGAAATGTCAGTTAGGTGTCCAATCTGTCCTCTGCAATGTCGCAGTTCTGCTAAAAATTGTAGTTTACCGCCATTATAAAAAAAAAAAAAGTCCATAAATATATCCCCTATATTGTAGACGCTATAACTTGTGCGCAAACACTTATTGGGATTTCTTTTACCAAAAATATGTAGAAGACTACATATTGATCTAAACTGATGAATACATTTGTTTTTTTATATTTATACTGTATATTTTTTGGATATGTATTATAGCAGAAAGTAAAAAATATTGTATTTTTTTTCAAAATTGGCAGTCTTTTTTTGTTTATAGCGCAAAAAATTTAAAACCGCACAGTTGATCAAATACCATCAAAAGAAAGCTCTATTTGTGGGGAAAATTGTCAGGTAAATTAACGCAGTGCTGTATCGCAAAAAATGGCCTGGTCATTAAGGGGGTAAATTCTTCCGGGGCTGAAGTGGTTAAAGTATAAGTAAGGCTACTTTCACACTGAAAGCGCACGGCGTTAGCGGTAAAGCACCGCTAGTTTTAGCAGCGCTTCACCATAGTTTTAGCGCCGCTTTTTGGCCGCAGAAAGGGTTAACAGCGCCCGTTTTGCGGCGCTTCAGCAGCGCTGCCTATTCATTTAGATGGGCAGGGCATTTTGGGAGCGGTGTGTATATACACCACTCTCAAATCGCCCCAAAGATGCTGCTTGCAGGACTTTTTTTCCCGTCCCGCAAGCGCATCACTCCAGAGTGAAAGCACTCTGGCTTTCACATTGGGAAGGCATGAGAGGCGTTTTACAGGCGCTCTCTTTAGTGCTAAAATGCCTGAAAAGCGCCTCAGTGTGAAAGGGGTCTAAATGCAAACTTTTTTTTTTTCGTTTGGATAGAGTGGAGAGGGATTAGAATCCCTGTCAGTTTTTATTGCTGTCTGGGCTCCCTCTTAGGGAGATTCACCCTCTCTATCTGTCCTGTTTACCATTATCATTGAAAGTGAAAGTAAAAGAAAATCCCAAATTTTGGGTTCTCCCCACAAATGTAATAGACAGTAAATCTTCCAATGGGGACACTAGTTCTGGTTACCAGGGGGGGGGGGGTCCCAAGAATTTCCCTTAATTTGTAGGAATTTCCTCTCACTTCCTGTTTGGCTATGGGACAGGAAGTGAAAGTAAATCACCACAATCGGACACAGATGGCAGAAAAAAATCTTACAGGGGTTATAACCCTACCGGGCTCTACCCAAAATGAAAAAAAAAAAAGTTTTGCCTACAGGTCTGCTTTAAAAAAGGAGAAAAAAAAAAGGTATTTATAATGTTTTTTTTTTATATTTATACACAACAGTTTTCCCTTTATCTCTTTTTTTTAAAGTGAATGGGTTGTTCTACAAGGTGAGGGTTTACATAGACTTTAACCACTTGCCGACCGCCTCCTGTACATATACGTCGGCAGAATGGCACGGACAGGCACATCAACGTACCTGTACGTCACCTTTAAGTGCCTGTTCGCATGGTCGTGCGTGCTCGCGCCCCCGGCAGCGCGCTCGCGACCCTGCCGCCATCCCCGTGAGTCGGACCGCGGGTCCCGTGGACTCGATCGCCACGGGGATCCCCGCGATCTTCTCACGGAGGTATAGAGCGGGGGGATGCTTGTGTAAACGAGCATCTCCCCGCTCTGACTAGTGACGATGACACTGATCTCGGCTCTGTGTACTCGGAGCGGAGATCGTGTCATGTGACACAGAGCCCTTCCCCCCTACAGTAAGAAACACTATGCAGGGAACACTTAATCCCTACAGCGCCACCTAGTGGTTAACCCCTTCACTGCCAGTGTCATTTTCACAGTAAGCAGTGCATTTTTATAGCACGGATCGCTGTGAAAATGACAATGGTCCCAAAAATGTGTCAAAAGTGTCCGATTTGTCCGTCATAATGTCGCAGTCATGAAAAAAATAACTGATCGCCGCCAATACTAGTAAAAAAAATAAAAATAATAAAGATGCCATAAAACTTTCCCATATTTATAAACGCAATAACTTTTGCGCAAAACAATTAATAAACGCTGATCGCAATTTTTTTTACCAAAAATATGTAGAAGAATACGTATCGGCCTAAACTGAGGAAAAAAATGTTTTTTTATATATTTTTGGGGGAAATTTATTATAGCAAAAAGTATTGCATTTTTTTCAAAATTGTCATTCTATTTTTGTTTATAGCACAAAAAATAAAAACCGCAGAGGTGATTAAATACCACCAAAAGAAAGCTCTATTTGTTGGGAAAAAAAGGACGTCAATTTTGTTTGGGAGCCACGTCGCACGACCGCACAATTGTCAGTTAAAGCGGCGCAGTGCCGAATCGCAAAAAGTGGCCTGGTCTTTGACCAGCCAAAATGGTCCGGGGCTGAAGTGGTTAAAGTGGTTCTGAAGGGTCAAGTGTCAGCAGCCCCTCAGCTCCTCTGAGACTTATCTGAGCAGTGGCGGCTGGTGTCTTTTTTTCAGGGGAGGGCAACCCCCCCCCCCCCCAGAGGCTGCAGTAGACAAAGCATACATAATAAAATACATGTATATACAGAGGTTACAAATTCTTTCACAAGTGCGTTAAAACGCATTATGTCATGCATTGACATGCGTGGCATTAAGGCAGCTCATTGATCCAGACCCATCAATAGGTTTACGACACACCAATAGCCCCAGCAATTGGATGTATCACAAAATTTTCTATGGAGCATTGTCAGTGCGCTGGGACGATGTTAAAAATGATTGCCACTGCAACGCATGTAACGTGCGTTTCCACGCCTTAACGTGTGTGTTCCTGCAATGCATAGAAGTAAAACCTCCCCATATGTTTAACCCCTTCTGGAGCGCCCACGACATATACAGTATACTGCGGCAGGGCGGCCCGACTGAGCGAAATCACATACCTGTAAGTGATTTTGTGCACAAGATCTGGGGCACGTGCCGCCAGCGACCCGCTGTGATTGGACACAACGGGAGCCAATCAGCAGGTCCGGCGAACGTGATGTCTGCCGGGACCCACCGATCGTTCAGAGTAAACCAGTTCTGTGAAAGGGAAAAATAGAGATCTTGTGTTTCTGCTAAGAAACACAGATCTCTTTCTTTCCCCAGTCAAAGCACCCCCCCCCCACAGTTAGAAAACACTCCTTAGGGACATATTTAACCCTTTGATCATCCCTGATGTTAACGCTTTCCATGCCAGCATGATCAGTGCCCATCAGTGCAGCGTCACCATTGCCCATCAGTACAGCCTCATCAGTGCCCATCAATGCAGCCTGAATAGTGCCCATCAATGCAGTCTCACTAGTGCCCCTCAGTGCATTTTTTTAGCACTGATCACTGTATAGGCGTCACTGGTCCCCAAAAAGTGTCAAAAGTGTCAGTTAGGTGTCCGATCTGTTCCGCCGCTATGTCGCAGTCCCACCAAAAATTGCTGATCACCGCCATTACTAGTAAAAAAATAAAAGAATAAAAATTCCTTAAAAATATCCTATAGTTTGTAGAGGCTATAACTTTTGCGCAAAGCAATCAATATACGCTTATTGGTATTTTTTTTAACCAAAAATATGTAGCAGAATACATATTGGCCTAAATTGATGAAGAAATTCGATTTTTTTAAAACAAAATATTGGGTATAATTTATAGCAGAAAGTAAAAAATGTGGGCTTTTTCAAAATTGTCGCTCTTTTTTTGTTTATAGCGCAGAAAATAAAAACTGCAGTGGTGATCAAATACCACCAAAAGAAAGCTTTATTTGTGGGGGAAAAAAAGAACATCAATTTTATTTGGGTACAGCGTGGCACGACCGCGCAATTGTCAGTTAAAGTAGCACAGTGGCGGATTGCAAAAAATGGCCTGGTCAGGAAGGGGGTAAAACCTTCCGGGGCTGTAGTGGACCGCTGCCGTATTTTGAGGGTGAACTCTAGGCATGCATAAAAAACACCTTCTGTATTTATCAATACATCCATCAAATGTACTTTATTTTTTAATGCAAGTGGTGTGGAGGCAGGGGAGATCTGGGAGCCTTAAGCCCCATGCACACGAGACGCAGGTGCAAACTCTGCTGAACACACGTTTTTAAACTCTGAAACTGGCGTTTAAAAACGCGCGTTTGGCCGCGTTTGCAGCCGCGTTTATTGGCATTTAGCGGCGTTTTACCGCGTTTGCGTTTATAAGCGTTTCATCATAAGACCCTCCCTAAGCTCAAAAAACTGTAAATTTTAACCATTTCAGCCAGTTTGTGAGACCAGAGTGAGTAGCAGCAGCTGAGAGAGCCGCAGTGTACTTGTATTTAGCGTATCACCTGCCACCTCACCTGGCCACGTCACCTGGCCACGTTACCTGCCATGTCACCTAGCCACGTCACCTGCCACAAGTTGTGGATTGTCCACTTGCCACGTCACCTGGCCACGTCACCTGGCCACGTTACCTGCCACGTCACCTAGCCACTTCACCTGCCACAAGTTGTGGATTGTCCATTAGCCACGTCACCTGGCCACGTCACCTAGCCACGTCACCTGCCACAAGTTGTGGATTGTCCACTTGCCACGTCACCTGGCCACGTCACCTGCCACGTCACCTGGCCACGTCACCTGCCACAAGTTGTGGATTGTCCACTGGCCATGTCACCTGGCCACATAACCTGACACAAGTTGTTGACTGTCCACTTGCCACATTACCTGCCACAAGCTGTGGATTGTCCACTTGCCACATCACCTGGCCACGTCACCTGCCACAAGTTGTGGATTGTCCACTTGCCACGTCACATGCCACGTCACCTGGCCACGTCACCTGGCCACGTTACCTGCCACGTCACCTAGCCACATCACCTGCCACAAGTTGTGGATTGTCCACTTGCCACGTCACCGGGCCACATCACGTGCCACGTCACCTGGCCACGTTACCTGCCACGTCACCTGGCTATGTCACCTGCCACAAGTTGTGGATTGTCCACTGACCACGTCACCTGGCCACGTCACCTGGCCACGTCACCTGACACAAGTTGTTGATTGTCCACTGGCCACGTTACCTGCCACAAGCTGTGGATTGTCCACTTGCCACGTTACCTGCCACAAGTTGTGGATTGTCCACAATGCAATGCAAGCAATTACAGTTTTCTTTTATATTTTTTAATAGTTTTTCATCATTTGCCATCATATTTGAGATTTCTAATGTTAAAAAATAGGTCACCTTTAACCACTTAAGCCCCGGACCATTTCGGGCCATTAGGACCAGGCCTGTTTTTGGGATTCGGCACTGCGCTGCTTTAACTGTAAATTGTGCGGACATGCAATGTTGTACCCAAATGAAATTTGCGTCCTTTTCTTCCCACAAATAGAGCTTTCTTTTAATGGTATTTGATTGCCTCTGCGATTTTTATTTTTTGCGATATAAACAGAAAAAGACCGAAAATTTTGAAAAAAAATGATATTTTCTACTTTTTGTTATAAGAAAAATCGAATAAACTCAATTTTAGTCATACATTTAGGCCAAAATGTATTCAGCCACATGTCTTTAGTAAAAAAAATGTCAATAAGCGTATATTTATTGGTTTGCGCAAAAGTTATAGCGTTTACAAACTAGGGTACATTTTCTGAAATTTACACAGCTTTAAATTTATGACTGCCTATCTCATTTCTTGAGGTGCTAAAATGGCAGGGCAGTACAAAACCCCCCCAAATGACCCCATTTTGGAAAGTAGACACCCGAAGGAAATTGCTGAGAGGCATGTTGAGCCCATTGAATATTTTATTTTTTTGTCCCAAGTGATTGAATAATGACAAAAAAAAAAAAAAATTACAAAAAGTTGTCACTAAATGATATATTGCTCACACATGCCATGGTTATATGTGGAATTGCACCCCAAAATACATTCTGCTGCTTCTCCTGAGTACGGGGATACCACATGTGTGGGACTTTTTAGGAGCCTAGCCACGTACGGGACCCCGGAAACCAAGCACCGCCTCCAGGATTTCTAAGGGCGCAAATTTTTGATTTCACTCCTCACTACCTATCACAGTTTCGAAGGCCATAAAATGCCAAAATAGCACAAAACCCCCCCAAATGACCCCATTTTGGAAAGTAGACACCCCAAGCTATTTGCTGAGAGGCATGTTGAGTCCATGGAATATTTTATATTTTGCCACAGGTTGCGGGAATATGACAAACTTTTTTTTTTTTGCACAAAGTTGTCACTAAATGATATATTGCTCACACATGCCATGGGCATATGTGAAATTACACCCCAAAATACATTCTGCTGCTTCTCCTGAGTACGGGGATACCACATGTGTGGGACTTTTTGGGAGCCTAGCCGCGTACGGGACCCCAAAAACCAAGCACCCGCCTTCAAGGTTTCTAAGGGCATAAATTTTTGATTTCACTCCTCACTACCTATCACAGTTTTGAAGGCCATAAAATGTCAAAATAGCCCAAAACCCCCACAAATGACCCCATTTTGGAAAGTAGACACCCCAAGCTATTTGCTGAGAGGCATGGTGAGTATTTTACAGCTCTCATTTGTTTTTGAAAATTAAGAAAGACATTTTTTTTTCTTTTTTTTTTTCTTTTTTTACATTTTCAAAACTTTGTGACAAAAAGCGAGATCTGCAAAATACTCAACATACCTCTCAGCAAATAGCTTGGGGTGTCTACTTTCCAAAATGGGGTCATTTGGGGGGGTTTTGTGCCATCTGGGCATTCCATGGCCTCCGAAACTGTGATAGGCAGTGAGGAGTGAAATCAAAAATTTACACCCATAGAAATCCTGAAGGCGGTGCTTGGTTTTTGGGGTCCCGTACGCGACTAGGCTCCCAAAAAGTCCCACACATGTGGTATCCCCGTACTCAGGAGAAGCAACAGAATGTATTTTGGGGTGTAATTCCACATATGCCCATGGCATGTTTGAGCAATAGATAATTTAGTGACAACTTTTTGTACATTTTTTTTTTTTTTTGGTCATTATTCAATCACTTGGGACAAAAAAAAAAATATTCAATGGGCTCAACATGCCTCTCAGCAAATAGCTTGAGGTGTCTACTTTACAAAATGGGGTCATTTGGGGGGGTTTTGAACTGTCCTGGCATTTTATGCACAACATTAGGAAGCTTATGTCACACATCATCCACTCTTCTAACCACTTGAAGACAAAGCCCTTTCTGACACTTTTTGTTTACATGAAAAAAAAAATTTTTTTGCAAGAAAATTATGTTGAACCCCCAAACATTATATATTTTTTTAAAGCAAAGGCCCTACAGATTAAAATAGTGGGTGTTGCATTTTTTTTCCCACACAGTATTTGCGCAGCGATTTTTCAAACACATTTTTTGGGGGAAAAACACACTTTTTTTATTTTTAATGCACTAAAAAACACTATATTGCCCAAATGTTTGATGAAATAAAAAAGATGATCATAGGCCGAGTACATGGATACCAAACACGACATGCTTTAAAATTGCGCACAAACGCGCAGCGGCGACAAACTACATTCATTTTTAAAAGCATTTAAAAGCCTTTACAGGTTACCACGTTAGATTTACAGAGGAGGTCTACTGCTAAAATGACTGCCCTCGATCTGACCTTCGCGGTGATACCTCACATGCATGATGCAATTGCTGTTTACATATGACGTTAGACCGACGCTTGCGTTCGCCTTTGCGCAAGAGCAGGGGGGGACAGCGGTGCTTTTTTTTTTTTTTTTTTATTATTTATTTGGCTTTTTTCTTTTATTTTTAAACTGTGCCTTCCATATTTTATTTTTTTATCATTTTTATCGTTATCTCAGGGAATGTAAATATCCCCTATGATAGCAATAAGTAGTGACAGGTACTCTTTTTTTGAAAAAAATTGGGGGGTTAGACCCTAGATCTTTCCTCTGCCCTCAAAGCATCTGACCACACCAAGATCGGTGTGATAAAATGCTTTCCCAATTTCCCAATGGCGCTTTTTATATCCGGGGGGGGGGGGGGGACATTCCCTCCCACTGCTTGTAAAAGCAGTCTAGAGGCTAATTATCTGCTAGAATTGCTTTTACATGAAAGCCGGCCGCTGGCTGAAAAGAATAATACCAAGATGATACCTAAACCCGCAGGCATCATTCTGGTATAAACATTCAAAGTCCAGCAACATACCAGTACGTTGCTGGTCCTTGTTGGACATGTATTGTAATCTTTTTTTTCATACAGCCTATTGGCTGAACGAAAAAAAGAGATTGATCGGTGGGTATGCCCACCATTAGAATACCTCCCTTCATCCACCCACTTCTAATGATGGGCATATATGCCGAAGCATGGGGGCATCCTCCCGCAAAAAAGTTATGCCGCGTACACACGGTCAAGCCTTCGTCGGAATTTCGACCGTATGTACGCGGCATAAAAGGTTATGCCGCGTACACACGGTCGGACTTTTCCACGGGCAAGCCTCCGTTGGAATTTCGACCGTATATACGCGGCATTAGGAGCAAAATCGCTCCTCCGCCCCTGCTGCCCCCATGCTTGGGCATATATGCTCTTTTTTTTAACTGTGGTGGTGAAATCACCTCCTACAGCGTTGGAGTCACGGCTGTCAAGATAAATAGATCCGCGCTGCAACTGAATGGCGTACCTGCTAAGCAAATGGTGGTTAACATTAAAACAAAGTAACATTACAGTACAACAGTAAGACCTTACCATGCCATACCTGCAAAGCAAATACCAAAACAAAACCTAGTAAAAAATAAAAAAATGTTTTAACGCAACCTGTGCCTAAAATATATATATGCCGAAGCATGGGGGCATCCTCCCGCAAAAAAGTTATGCCGCGTACACACGGTCGGAATTTTCCACGGGCAGGCCTCCGTCGGAATTTCGACCGTATGTACGCGGCATTAGGAGCAAAATCGCTCCTCCGCCCCTGCTGCCCCCATGCTTCGGCATATATGCTCTTTTTTTTAACTGTGGTGTCACGGCTTTATGTATCGTGGGAGCAAACGCTGTTGCTGTCAAGATAAATAATTCCGCGCTGCAGTTGAATGGCGCACCTGAAAACAAAAAATTACATACCTGAAAAGCAAGCATGATAAAACATTGCAGAATAGAATACAGTAAAAAAGAGCAGAACAATAGAGAGAAAATAGAGAGAGAGAGAACAATAAAACGACAACTATTTTTGGTTTTTTTATTTTATATTTTTTTTGTGTTTTGTTTTTTACGTTTTTTTTTTTTCTTTTTTACACTTTTTTTGTAACTTTACAACTGTAATGGTTCGGGTCTCTCAAAATGTAATGGCATCTTGGGAGACCCTGTGTAAGTGTGTCCTTGTCTGTGAAATGCTGTACCCTACGCTAAAACTTCACTTTTGAGTGGTAGCGTTCAAAACATTCACCTTGGACTGGTTGATATTGATGGTTGCTATGGACTGGTTGCTATGGACGGTTGCTATGGACAGTTGCTATGGACGGTTGCTACGGATTGGTTGTTATGGACGGTTGCTATGGATTGGTTGCCATGGACAGTTGCTATGGACTGGATGCTATGGATAGTTGCTATGGATGGTTGCTATGGACGGTTGCTATGGACGGTTGCTATGGACTGGTTGCAATGGATGGTTGCTATGGACAGTTGCTATAGACTGGTTGCTATGGATGGTTGCTATGGACGGTTGCTATGGACTGGTTGCTATGGACGTTTGCTATGGACTGGTTGATATGGATCAGGCCTGTCTCTGCGAACGCTGCAGTTATGTGTGTTGTGTTTGGTAAGTGACAGTGATCGATCGATACTGCACTTGGGTGGGCTGGGCTGGGCTGGGCGGAGGGGCTAAACGCAGGCGCTAGCAGGTATCTGGGCTGATCCCGCTAACACTGCGTTTTTGGGAACCCTAAACCGCTGGGGATGCTAGTATAGATCTGATCAGATACTATACCACTAAGGGGGGTGTATGCTTTGCGCGTGGGTGTTAGCGTTACTGGCACTAACCTAACACTGCCTGGGGCGACGCAGACCCTCTCTGGCGCTAAAACCTAATTGATCTCACCCGCCGGGCGATCAGGGGGGTTAAACCTTTATTGGGTTATATACGGCGGGTGCCCTGATGCTATAAAAAGCAAACTAATCAACCAGCGTCACCCGTAACCTTTATATGGTGATCACTGGTGAAAGGGTTAACTAGGGGCAATCAGGGGGTTAAAACCTTTATTAGGTTAAATATGGGGGTACCTGACACTATATAAAAACCTGACGGGTAACCTAAATAACTAAATAACTTACTGGCTAACCAGTGACACCAGTGACGCTTATACGGCGATCACTGGTGAAAGGGTTAACTCTAGGGGCAATCAGGGGGTTAAAATAATATATGTGGGTACCTGACACTAATAAAAACCTGCAGCGAACCTAAAAAAAAAAAAATAATAATCTAAAACACCAGCGACACAAATACAGCGATCGGAAAAACAATCGCTTAGTGACGCTGAAGTTAGGGGGTGAAAGGGTTACCTGGGGGGTGATCAAGGGGTTAAACCTTTATTAGGGGGGGGTTAGGGGGCTAGCCTGGACCTAAAGGGGCCTAATCCTAACTGCCCTGCAACTTTTTACAATCACAGATGACACTAAATGCAGTGATCAGTAAAATAAATGATCACTGCAATCAGTGACACTGTGATTGGGGGCTTTGGGGTGACCTGGGGGGTGATCTGGGGGTGACTGGGGGGTGATTTGTGTGCCTATGTGTACCTACGTGTCAGTGGACTGTTGGTGCACTAACCTGCTTCTTCTCTGCTCGGCGCCGGGAACGAAAAGACCGCGGCGAGTGAGATGACATCACTTCCACGTCCAATCGGCGGTGGGCGGTCGTTAAGTGGTTAAAAACGCTTATAAACGCAAACGCGGAAAAACGCCGGTACCCGCGTTTAGCCGCGTTTAGCGTCTGAAACGTGGAAAAATTTTGCGTCTGAACCCATTTTTTTGCTTCTGAAAAAACGAGGTTAAACGCAACTGCTTGTAAACGCCAAAAAACGAGAGTGTGTGCATGGACACATAGGATAACATTGAATGGGTTCAGGGGCAGTTGAAAAAAGCGTCCAACTGCCTCTGAACACGCGTTCAACAGCAAATAACAGCGTCTCGTGTGCATGGGGCCTTAGGCCTGGGGGGCAAGTCCAGTCAAGTGGCCCATTGAACCACCGAATCAGCTCACCATCCATGCCCACCTGGTTTTATAACGGATAATGATGTTATGAAGCAAGACAAATATGATACAATGTGGTAACATAATTTATTGTTAATAGCACCAAAGGAGGTTTAACAAAAATAATGCAACAATTCTGGATAAAATGAGAATCACAATTTTTTTGCTTAGAATAAAGATAACGATTCTCGCGGCGTATCATCTTTCACATTATACAAAAAAATTGGGCTAACTTTACTGTTTCCTTTTTTTTAAATTAATTAAAGTATATTTTTTCCAACAAAAATTGCGTTTGAAAGGCGGCTGCGCAAATACAGTGTGACATAAAATATTGCAACAACCACCATTTTATTCTCTAGGGTCTCTGCTAAAATATATATATATATATATATATATATATATATATATATATATATAATGTTTGGGGGTTCTAAGTAATTTTCTAGCAAAAAATACTAATTTTAACTTGTAAGCAATAAATGTCATAAAAAAGGTTTAGTCTTTGGCCCCTTTCACACTGGGGCGGGGAGGTGCGCTGGCGGTATAGCGGCACTATTTTTAGCGCCGCTATACCGTAGTTTTTACCGTGATATTCGGCCGCTAGCGGTGAGGTTTTAACCCCCGTTAGCGGCCGAAAAAGGGTTAATACCGCCCGCAATGTGCCTCTGCAGAGGCGCATTGCGGGCGGTATTACCGCGGTTTCCCATTGCTTTCAATGGGCAGGAGCGGTAAAGGAGCGCTCTTTCACCGCTCAAAAATTGCGGCTTGCAGGAGATTTTTTTTCCTCCCGCCAGCGCATTGCCTCAGTGTGAAAGCCCTCAGGCTTTCACATTGAGAATGCTGGAGCAGGATTATTTCAGGCGTTATTTATGCGCTATTTTTAGCGCTAAAACGCCTGAAATACGTCTCAGTGTGAAAGGGGCCAAAAGTGGTTAAACTGACCTCATTTACAGACTGAAGTTTATCTCTTTGATCTAAAAGAACAAAATGTTTCTCTTTATCTCCGCCTAAGCGATGTTGTGAGAAACCTGCCTGTTTTTTGTTTGTTTTTTGACAGCTGTTTGCGTGAGCAGAGAACTCTCTGCACTGAATTGAGGAAATGTTTTTTTAAGATCGGGAGGGGGGGGGGGGGTAGAATCGCAATCTCAATTCTTTAACGATTAATCGTGCAGCTCTAGCATCAATGCATCCTCAGCAGTGCCCATCAGTGCAGCATGATCAGTACCCACCAATGCAGCCTCATCAGTGCCCATCAATGCAGCCTCACCAGTGCCCATCAATGCAGCCTTATGAGTGCCCATCAATGTAGCCTGATCAGTGCCCATCAGTGCAGCGTCACCAGTGCCCATCAGTGCAGCCTCATCAGTGTCCATCAATGCAGCCTAATCAATGCCCATCAATGCAGCATGATCAGTGCCCATCATTGCAGCCTCACCAGTGCCCATCAGTTCTGACTCATCAGTTCCCATCAGTGCAGCCTCATCAGTACCCATCAATGCAGCCTGACCAGTGCCCATCAATGCAGCCTAATCTGTGCCCATCCAATGCAGCCTCACCAGTGCCCATCAGCTCAGCCTCACCAGTGCCCATCAGCTCAGCCTCAACAGTGCAGCCTGATCAGTGCCCATCAGTGCAGTGTCCCCAGTGCCCATCAATGCAGCATCGCCAGTGCCCATCAGTGCAGTCTCATCAGTGTCCAACAATGCAGCCTGATCAGTGCCCGTCAATGCAGCCTGATCAGTGCCCATCAATGCAGCATGATCAGTGCCCATCAGCACAGTCTTATCAGTGCCCATCAGTGCAGCCTGACCAGTGCCCATCAGCACAGCCTTATTAGTGCCCATCAGCTCAGCCTCACCAGTGCCCATCAGCTCAGCCTTATCAGTGCCAATCAATGCAGCCTGATCAGTGCCCATCAATGCAGCCTCACCAGTGCCCATCAATACAGCCTGATCAGTGCCCATCAGTTCAGCCTCACCATTGCCCATCACTGTGGGTCCTGCTGGCCACTGGCCTGTAGGATCTGCTGGGAGCTGGCCATGGCCTGTGGGCCACAGGCCATGGTCAGTTCCCAGCAGGACCTACAGGCCAGCGGCCAGCAGGACCCACAGTCCAGCAGGACCCATAGGCTATGGTTAGCTCCCAGCAGAATCCACAGGCCATGACCAGCAGTACTCACAGCCCATGGCCCGCAGGACCAACAGGCTGTGGCCAGCTTCCAGCAGGACCCATAGTGTTGAGGGCTATTTTAAATTTACTGGGTGGGCACTGGGGCAGGATAAATTGATTTTATGGGGGGGTGGGGAGATAGATGGTATGTAGGGGTCAGCTGGGGGTGTCAGGGTCTCTCACCTCAACGATGGCAGCTGCCAGATCAGGTCAGCAGGTCCATGCATGGCCTCCTCCAGCCCTGGAGGGGTGATGCTCTTGTCCAGGGGTCAAGTAAAATTGCAGTCAGCGCCCAGCCCCACAGTCTGAGCCAGTCACGTCATGTGCGTCCCCACTCCCTTGTGCGCCCGATTACTTTTTTTAGTGCTTGCTGATACCAATTACCGATACCTATCGCAACAGTTTTGCTTACACTGCAGCTGTCAGTAATGGTACAAAGCATTGAAAAGTTATTTACTCTTTTTTTTTTTTTTTCAATGTGAATCATGTAAATATATGTTAAAGATGTAAAAATATTAACGCACAAAGCAAACAAAAAGAAAAAACATTTTAATTATTAATAGTTTATAAAATAGAAGTGAACAAAAAAAATAAAAAATCAGCAGGAAAATAATAATTAAATGGAGGAGAATAAGGAGTTGATTAAAGCGGAGTTCCACCCAAAAATGGAACTTCCGTTTTAGGTGCTGGTGACCCCCTGACATGCCACATTTGGCATGTCATTTTTTTTGGGGGGGGAGTGGGTACCCATTTTTTACAGGTACCCAGCTCCCATATCCTCCCCTGGCGCCACGGCACCAGAAGGAAGATCACCTCTCCCCCCTCCCTCCCTGCAATCTTCTGGAACACATCACAGGTCCCAAAAGATTGCCCGTCCATTCACAGTGCGCAGCGCAGCTCACGCCCAGCTGTGAAGCCACAGCTAGGCACCCACAGTTAGAATGCCGGCGCCATGGAGAGAAGGGGGAGAGGAGCGGGGCTTCATTCGCCCGCATCGCTGGACCGTGGGACAGGTGAGTGTCTGATTATTACAAGTCAGCAGCTACACTTTTTGTAGCTGCTGACTTTTAAATGAGTGGAACTCCGCTTTAAGGCTGATTAGAGTAAATTAGGGGTTAATAATGGGTTAAACAGAGGAACATTTAATAAAAAAACACAAAAAAAAATGTTTTTTTTACTTGACAGGTTGCTTTAAACTGACTTCATCTGCAGATCAACGTTTTACTTTTGATCTGTAGATTAAGAAACAAAAAGATACAAAAAGGAACAATGTTTCTATTTATCTTAGCGTTTCAATGGCTGAGCAATGTTGCTGATAAACATTGCCTGGTTGCTTTTTTTTCCTGACAAATCCAATTGCCGGACTTCTTTATACTTCAGCAGTCAACAGGGGAACCCCACTAACCTCTGAATGAGTCATCGGTTGTTAAGGACACAGCAGCCCCACTCCTTAACAACCGATAATTGCTGGCTTTTTTTTTTTTCTACATTTCAGCTGTCAGTGGGGGAATCCCACTAAGGCCTCGTACACACAGCCGAGATTCTCATTGAAAAAAACATGTCATTTTTTTAGACGAGATTCTTGGACAAGAAACTTGTCCCGGCCGAGTGTACACACGCTCGTTTCAAAGAACCCGCGGTTCTTTGAAAGGAGCGTACGCGGTGACGTCATCGACTACGTCGAGCATGCGCTCGTCACATTCGATGCCGTCGCCGCCATCTTGGTATACCCTACGTATGCCTAGGAAGCTACCGCGCATGCGTCAAATTCATTTCGAACATGCGCGGGCTTCCGGGAGGACAGGTAAGTGTACACACACTCACTTTTCTCGTCGAGAAACATGCCGACGAGAATCTCGATGAGAAAATAGAGAGCAGGTTCTCTATTTTCTCGTCGAGGTTTCTTGTCGGTTTTCTCGACGAGAAACCCGATAGCCGCGTACACACGACCGATTTACTCGGCAAGACCTCTCTGCCAGCAAGTTTCTTGCTGGTTCTTGCCGAGAAAATCGGTCGTGTGTACGAGGCCTCACAGCTAAAAGAACCGAGCCTGAAATGCTTACTATCAGCACCGGTATCAGTATCGGTTCAACCCTAACTGTAAGAATAAGATTGCTATTTTTCTCTTTTAACAAATGTCTCCATATTTGTCTGTCATTTCTTTAGTACATAGGCTCATGTATCATCTTTGCTTCCTTACAGCCATACATGTTGGAGCTCATGTAATTAATGCTGTCAACTTTTCTACGAACTACAACAGTGAATACACTGCACTTAATGTGGCACGGTACAAAAATGAGGTTAGTGTTGCTTTAATCTACTAGTAATTTGGCCTTAGAGGGTTGCATAAGAAAAACATGAAACACTTCCAGAAAATTGCTGGCAGTTCAGATTATGACCATTGGTATGTAACTGACTCACGAGAAACCGTTCCGTCCCTATGCAGGTTTCTGCACCCGTAAGACACTCATACATCCTATAACACCTTGTACTCTAATATTAGATCATATAAAGCCTGTTTATGCTGTATTGTAACAGGGTGTCCCTCTTGCGGGTGCTGGCCTTTACTTGAACCAAAGTGCATAGTCTTAGTAGCATAGTTCCCTGACATCTACCTAACCTGCAAAGTGTTCATTACACTTAGCCCTTACATACTTGAACACTTAAACGGTAACTCCACTTTCGTAGAAGAAAAAAAAAATGGCAAAGAAAAAAATAATAATATAGCATATACAATTGCGACGCATGCCATATTGTAATTGAATGTTAATAAAAATGACCTTTCCTTTTCCCAATCTGCAGCGCTAGAGGTGTTGTGTACACAGAATGCCCCCCATAAACATAATTTCCCGCTTGTGCGATTGGCTCACTGATCTTCCCAGAAGTCTGCACTAAGATACAAGTCAGATTTCAGGCATCCCCTGCAACAAAAATTAGATTTTTGGTGTAATCCCTTGCAACAAAAATGTCATTTTTGGTGTAATACTCCCAATAGGAAATCACGTCTAAAGGGATGCAGGCCCTGCAGTTTTCTTTATTAGAGCCCTGCATGTGTAGCAGCCGGTTAATCATTAGGAAACCACTCCCATTAGATTCACTTTTGTACATGGGCGCAGGCAAACACACAAAGATTTCTTCAGAATAACAAAAGGTTTGCAACAAAGTTTGTCAAAATCCTTGTAATGTACATAGATCTCCCAGAGGGGAATGTTTTTTCTCAACAAAAGAGGAATTACTCTTTAGCCACTTGCCGACCAGCCGCCGTCATTATACTGCGGCAGGTTGGCTCTATTATGCGAATCGCCGAAGCTATACATCAGTTCATGTAATAGATAGAGTGGGCGCACACAGCGCCAGAGGCGCATACGCGCAGAGCCGATGCGCGTGATGGGCGGCCACAATTTCCGCCAGCCACCCGTGATCGCTCCACAGAGAGCCAGAACGGGGATCAGTCAGTGTAAACAAACAGATCCCTGTTCTGTCAGGTTAGTAGACAGAGATCGTGTGTTCCTAGTGATCAGGAACCGCAATCTCTCTCCTCCTCCAGTCAGTCCCCTCCCCCCACAGTTAGAAACACCTCCCTAGGACACACATTTAACCCCTTGATCACCCCCTAGTGTTAACTCCTTCCCTGCCAGTGATATTTATACAGTAATCATTGCATTTTTATAGCACTGATCGCTGTATAAATGTCACTGGTCCCAAAAAAGTGTCAAAAGTGTCCAATCTGTCCGCCGCAATGTTCACCGCCATTACTAGAAAAAAAAAATAATAATAATACAAATGCCATAAATACATCCCATATTTTGTAGTTGCGATAACTTTTGCGCAAACCAATCAATATATGCTTATTGCGATTTTTTTTTTTTACCAAAAATACATATTGGCCTAAATTGAGGAAGAAATTATTTTTTTTATATATATTTTGGGGATATTTATTATAGCAAAAAGTAAAAAATATTGTTTTTTTTTCAAATTTGTCACTCTTTTTAGCGCCAAAAAATCAACCAGAGATAATCAAATACCACCAAAAAAAAGCTCTATTTGTGGGAAAAAAAGGACATCAATTTTTTTTGGTACATTGTTTAACGACCGCGCAATTGTCAGTTAAAGCGGCGCGGTGCCCTATCGCAAAAAAATAGCCTGGTCATTAACGGGGTAAATCCTTACGGTCCTTAAGTGGTTGTATGAAAAAGTATCCTGTTCTCTTTGTATTGCTTCCTTTGTGTAAAATCCCTGGTGTTCCTGCCAGTCCCTCTGATTTCCTATTAAAAACTGACCACACTAGGCATGAGAGCACAACGTGGTCAGTTCTCTAGCTGTGCTAAGAACTCAGCCTGCTCTCCTCCAATGATCAGACTTGTCCTAACACACCCCCTTCCCCCTTCCTGCACAGCCATTCACTGGGAGGATCAGTGTGCTGCTGTTTCTCCTCCCCTAGCTCTCCGAGCTCCTTATGCAGCTGAGAACAGAGGGAATGTGATCACTTATAAAAAGGGGTGGGGGAGGTATTTATAATGTGTTTTTTTTTTAACTATACACAAATGTTTTGCTTTTCATTTCCATTTTAAACTGAACGGGTTGTTTGACAAGGCGAGGGTTTACAATCACTTTAAAAAGCTGACATATACCAAAAATTAAACCTTTTACCCAAAACCCCACACCTAACTCTCAACATTCCAGGACCAATGCTTCGCCCCCCCATCCACTCTAAACCTTAAAGTTAAAGAAACACTGTCATTTTGCCCATTTAAGTGAAAATGTGGCAGTGTTTGTGTAAAGGGTTTGACCTCCACTGAACTGTCTCTAGATCAGGGCTCAAAATTTCAAGTCCTGAGCTACTAGCCAGGCCTTAAGGGTTAAGGGTGCAGCCTCACCAGTGCCCATCAACGCAGCCTCACCGGTGCCCATCAACGCAGCCTCACCGGTGCCCATCAACGCAGCCTCACCTGTGCCCATCAATGCAGCCTCAACTGTGCCCATCAATGCAGCGTGACTAGTGCCCATTAATGCAGCCTCAAATGTGCTCATCAATTCAGCCTCACCTGTGCCCATCAATGCAGACTCGCCTGTGCCCATCAATGCAGCCTCGCCTGTGCCCATCATTTCAGCGTGACCAGTGCCCACCAATGCAGCCCCACCTGTGCCCATCATTGCAGCGTGACCAGTGCCCACCAATGCAGCTTCACCTGTGCCCATCAATATAGCAGCCTCTCCTGTGCCCACCAATGCAGCCTCACCTGTGCCCACCAATGCATCCTCACCTGTGCCCATCATGGCAGCCTCGCCTGTGCCCATCATTGCAGCGTGATCAGTGCCCACCAATGCAGTCTCACCTGTGCCCATCATTGCAGCGTGACCTATGCCCACCAATGCAGCCTCGCCTGTGCCCACCAATGCAGCCTCACCTGTGCCCACCAATACAGCCTCGCCTGTGCCCATCATTGCAGCGTGACCAATGCCCACCAATGCATCCTAACCTGTGCCAATCATTGCAATGTGACCTGTGCCCACCAATGCAGCCTCGCCTGTGCCCACCAATGCAGCCTCGCCTGTGCCTATCATTGCAGTGTGACCAGTGCCCACCAATACAGCCTTGCCTGTGCCCATCATTGCAGCGTGACCAATGCCCACCAATGCATCCTCACCTGTGCCAATCATTGCAGCGTGACCTGTGCAGAGCAAGTGAGAGGGTGGCAGGATCATCACAGAGCGGGGATTGCCCACTGTAACAGCTTTCATTTAAGTTGCTGTCCGCTCGCGGTCACACACAGTCCCTCCTCCTGACCAGGCGCCTGTGACAGACAGAACACACATTCTGTCTGTCACAGGAGCCGGTTCAGGAGGAGGGACTGTGTGTGACCGCGGGCGGACGGCAATTCAAATGAAAGCTGTTACAGCGTGCAATCCCCACTCTGTGATGATTTGGCCAGCTCGTCTATTCCTCTCCTCTCTGTTCCCCTGGCTGGGAGAACAGCTCCCATTCAATCCCCTCTGCCGGCGGTGCTCGCCCCCTCCGCTCCGAGGCAGCCCACGCTCGCCAGAAATCATTTTTCACTCGCAAAGATTTGAGGGCTGCTCTAGATCATCCAGCAAAAAATACCCATTACTTTAGTATTTTCAGCATAGCTGAATAGTAAAAAGGACCAACGCTGTTAAAAGGAGACTAGAGCACCACCTGCTGGCTGAATAGAAAATTGCATAATATGAATATGCAATATTTCATATTTACAGAGAGCAATGAAAACTTGACATAGGTTCTTATACTTCCATACTCTATTAAAAATGGTATAGTGGAACCTAAAGTAAAATTTTATAAAGGGGGACAGGCAGAATGAATAAGAGATCTGCTTGATTTTCTTCTTATTGACCACATACAATTTCAGCACATGCCGTGATGAATGAACTCCTGTTCCAGAGTTACGTCACACTAGCATGGCCAATCAAGGTGGCCAAAGATTCTAAGCACAGAAAAAGATTGTCAGTGCCAGGAAGGAAGCTTTTGGATGTTGCATCGTTGGAGGGAAGGTGCATATACTTTGGCTGTAAAAAAAAGTTGAAATTGTATCTCCATGTTGTCTCAACAACTCTTGTCATTATATGCACAGCATACTTGCACATTAGAGCAGATCTACCTTTAAAGTGTTACTAAACCCACAACAGTAATATCATTCTGTATATGCAGTAAAGCATGCTTGTTATACTCACTGTGGAACCTAAGCGGTTAATCCTCTGCATTGCGTAAAAAGGCTATTTGATCCCGTCTTCTCTGATCCTCCCCTTCTTTTACTGTCCTTAATCCATCTGCTTATAGAACAGAGCCTTGGGGGCATTCTGCACATGCTCAGTTTGGTGTGTACTGCTAGAAAGTTATTTTTTTTGCAGGGGGAGGGGGGAGGGAGCATGTGATCAGCACAGGGCCAATAAGCGCTGTGCAGACACTGATAGAAGTCATAAGACTGTTATATACTGCTGATGAGAAAAGGTATTTAGCAGTTTATATTTACTAACACTAGTGCATTTCCATGTTCTGTGTACTGTGGGAAACCAGATATAGTGAATGCAGGGTCCTGGGTTTAGTAACACTGGGTTCACACTGGTACGACACGACAGTTGTACTACTTTGGATCCGAATTTGCCCTGCGACTTCAATGAACAGGGATCCGACTCCGATATCCTACAATTCCAGGCACTGTGTCTGGTATGAATCTTGAGGGGGAACTCCACGCCAAATAAAAATAAAAAAGGCATGGGTTCCCCCTCCAAGAGCATACCAGGCCCTTCGGTCTGGTATGGATTTTAAGGGGAAACCCCTACGCTGAAAAATTGGCGTGGGGGTCCCCTCAAAATCCATACTAGACCCTTATCCGAGCACGCAGCCCGGCTGGTCAGGAAAGGGGGTAGGGACGAGCGAGCGCCCCCCTTCCTGAACCGTACCAGGCCGCATGCCCTCAACATGGGGGGGTGGGTGCTTTGGGGCACCCCAAAGCACCTTGTCCCCATGTTGATTAGGACAAGGGCCTCTTTCCGACAACCCTGGCCGTTGGTTGTCCGGGGTCTGCGAGCGGGGGGGCTTATCGGAATCTGGGAGCCCCCTTTAATAAGGGGGCCCCCAGATCCCAGCCCCCCAACCTATGTGAATGAGTATGGGGTACATCGTACCCATTCACCTAGAAAAAAAAGTGTCAAAAATAAAACACACCACACAGGTTTTTAACCACTCAAGGACCTAGCCTCTTTTTCAGATACCGTCTGTTGTTTACAAGTTAAAAACAAGTTTTTTTTCTAAATTACTTAGAACCCCCAAACATTATACATTTTTTTTTCTAACACCATAGAGAATAAAATTGCGGTCATTGCAATACTTTGTCACAATATCATGGAATGGTGACAAACTTTTACCCTTAAAAATCTCCATAGGCGACGTTTAAAAAATTCTACAGGTTGCATGTTTTGAGTTACAGAGGTCTAGGGCTAGAATTATTGCTCTCGCTCTAACAATCGGGGCGATACCTCACATGTGTGGTTTGAACACCAGTTTCATATGCGGGCGCTGCTCATGTATGCGTTTGCTTCTGCGTGCAAGCTCGTCAGGACGGGGCGCTTTAAAAAAAATGTTTTTTTCTTATTTATTTTACTTTATATTATTTATTTTGCCACTGTTTTAAAAAAATTAATAAAATTGGGTCACTTTTATTCCTATTACAAGGAATGTAAACATCCCTTGTAATAGAAAAAAGCATGACAGGTCCTCTTAAATATGAGATCTGGGGTCAAAGAGACCTCAGATCTCATTGTTACAGTAGGTGCCGCCGATATTGTGTCAATCTCGCCGCTTCTAGCCCCCCACCCTATGTGAATGAGTATGGGGTACATCGTACCCCTACCCATGGTACCCCTACCCATAGGGTGGGGGGTTGGGATCTGGGGGCCCCCTTATTAAACCAAAGGCCAGGGTTGTCGGGAAGAGGCCCTTGTCCTCATCAACATGGGGACAAGGTGCTTTGGGGTGGGAGGGCGCTCCCAGATTCCGATAAGCCCCCTGCTCGCAGACCCCGACAACCAACAGCCAGGGTTGTCGGGAAGAGGCCCTTGTCCTCATCAACATGCCCCAAACATGCCCCAAAGCACCCACCCCCCCATGTTGAGGGCATGCGGCATGGTATGGTTCAGGAGGGGGGGCGCTCGCTCGTCCCCACCCCCTTTCCTGACTGGCCGTGCTGCGTGCTCGCATAAGGGTCTGGTATGGATTTTGGGGGGACCCCCACGCAGGTTTTTTGGCACAGGGGGTTCCCCTTAAAATCCATACCAAACCGAAGGGCCTGGTATGCTCTTAGAGGGGGAACCCATGCCGTTTTTTTTTTATATATGATACACATAATAGGGCTTACCTATAGGTACAGTAAATATCTCCTAAACATGCACCGTTTAGGAGATATTTACTTGTGAAGCTGCTGGTGACGTCAGCCATAGCTATGCCGTTTCTTCAGAGCCTTGTGCCGTGAACAGCGGGTCACGTGCACATGCGCGGTAGTGAGGTCATCGGGGCTCATCCAATCAAAGGACCAGAGTCCGCCAACCTGGAAGGGAGATCGAGTGAAGATGGAAGTCCTGTCAGCGCACCACTGGAGGGCTTCGTTTTAAGATAAGTTTCACATAATGTGCTAGTATGATATAAAAAAAAAAAAAACACAAAGAACGCACCAATCTGCCCAATTTAAGCTACAAGAAGCTCCAGAACTTTTTTGAGCTGCAGGCGTTTGGCTTCAGGCGACTTGTAGTGGAGATGTGAACCAACTCCATAAAGAATATATATATTTTTTTTACTCCAGCGTTTTTGAACTTCGAGCTTCAAGCTACAAAACGCTGAGGTGTGAATGGGGTCTAAGTGTGCCTTCCTCCAGCAATCCGAAGCCATCCTCTTACAGGTCCAGAGTTGTCTATCTTTGGGCATTGGGTGGCCACTGGTCATATACTAGCCCACTGACCATAATCTGGCCCCCTAAAGTCTGGCCCCCTGTCTGCTTTATATAAAGTTTGCAGACCCCTGCTCTCTGAACAGGGCTAACAGAAATGACCACAAGCCCGGTTATAACTTTTCTGGGCAAAAAAAAAAAAAATGTCTTACAAACACCTTATTGTGTGAGCCCAGAAATAGACGTGGTAATGGCATCAAGCATGTCCCCCCCCCCCCCCCCCCCCCCCCCTTTAGTGGAAAATGACTTTTATGTAAAGATTAGAGTTCAGTGCAAAGAAAACAAGAGGACATTCATTTTGCAGTGCACATTTATCAAGAGAAATGACGGAACAATATTTGTCACATATTTTATCCTGGAGATGACAGGAGATGGAGGACCGGGTTGCTGAATAAATGAAGATTCATGCAGAATAATATGTCATTTGTCACTATTTGCCTTGTCAGTGTTTCTGTGTCTTAATAATTAAATTTAGGGGTCTTAAGGAGTCTCTGATTGGATTCCTGACACAAAGCAATTTCAAGCATGCGGTTTCATTACACGTTTTTTTTTTTTCTAGGATCCTAGGAATATTATCTTCACTACTGGTAAGTGGCATGCATAGGGAATACGTGATGATGTTCTGATAATAAAACCTGGCATTGTGTATATGTGTTATATATGCCTGAATTGTTTTATCTTAAACCTTCTAAAAGGTACATCTCAGTCTAAGTTTAAAGTAATCTATGATAAAAATATGGGATGACTTTTGCTGACCTCCTTTCTTTAAAATGGTAGTTGACTGACTTTAATGATGACCCTTTGGCTTAAATGCTGGGTCCCGTACCCAGGATAAGTATGCAGATAGGAAAACTCAGATGTCATGCCTTTATGCTTGTTTCAGGTCATTGACTCAAAATAATGATGCAAAAGGGTCAGCATTACAACCAAGCAACTAGTACTTTCAGAAAACCAAGCTCAATGGTGACCTGATCAAAGTGTATGTGAAGTCTAAGAATAAACTTCTCTTATTATACATCTTTTTTGGTCTGTTAAAGCGGAGTTCCAGACGAAATATGACTTTTAACCACTTCCGGTGCAGTGTATCAGTCTGACACACCGCACTACTGATCTCAGTAAAGAGCCTCTGATGGAGGCTCTTTACCACGTGATAAGCTGTGTCCAATCACAGCTGATCACAGTGTAAACAGGAAGACTCGTGTATTGGCTTTTCCTCAATTGCTTCTGACAGACGTGACTAGAGGAGAGCCGATCGGCTGCTCTCCTGACACGGGGTCTGTGCTGATTGATTATCAGCACAACTCCCCTGAGGATGCCCACATAGGACCACCAGGGATGCCACCAGGACCACCAGGGATGCCCACCACTAAGGACCACCAGATATGCCACCAATGGCCATCAGGGATGCCAATCTGTGCCCACAAATGATGCCAATCTGTGCCCACAAATGATGCCAATCTGTGCCCACAAGTGATGCCAATAAGTGCCCATCAGTAATGTCTGCCAGTGTCTCCTTATCAGTGAATCCCATCAGTGCAATAGTGCCACCCATCAGTGTTCATTAGAGCCACCTATCAGTGCCCACCTGTGCCCATCAGTGCCACCTATCAGTGCCCATTAGTGCCGCCCATCAGTGCCACCCATAAGTACCCATCAGTGCAGCCTTTCAGTGCCCATCAATGTTGCCTATCAGTGCCACCAATGAGTACCCATCAGTGTCGCCTATCAATGTCCATCAGTGCAGCACATCAGTGCCACCTATCAGTGCCCATTTGTGCCACCTATCAGTGCCCATCAGTGCTGCATACCAGTGACCATCATCAGTAACCATCAGTGCCCCCTTATCAGTGGCCGTCAGTGCAGCCTCATCAGTGCCCATCAGAGATGGAGAAAACTTACTTATTTACAACATTTTATAACAGAAACTTAGAAAACCTTTTTTTTTCCAAAATATTTTGTCTTTTTTTTATTTGTTTAGCAAAAAAAAAAAACCCAAATACCACCAAAAGAAGGCTCTATTTGTGGGAACAAAATTATGAAAATTTTGTTTGGGTACAGTGTAGCATGACCACACAATTGTCATTTAAATTGAAGTGGTTAAGCTAAAAATACCCCTAGGATACTCATGCCTCGTGCAATGTAACAAAGGTATGCTGTAAACTATGCCCAGTTTTCTATTTGTGCAGCATCGCTTTCTTACTTTGTGAAGTTCCTGCACAGCGCGGCCATCTCCAGTATGGGCTTCTAAAGCCGCAGTGTCCTTCTTCCTGGATTCCATGCATGCTGGGTAGCCTGACGATCTCGCGCATGTGCAGTGGCAATACGATGTGTCAGTGCGGGAGATCACCTGCCTCAGGTACAGCAGGACCGGGTGCGATGGGGAGGGGGTCCAGTGTAAGTTCACCTCACAGATTTTTCTGTAAAGGTGAACTTAACCTTTAACATACATCATTTCTGGTTTTGCATTGGCTCCTGGGAGATCTTGGTCAGCTTGACATGGCACTGCTCCCATAACATTTAACATTGGCGCCAATGGAAAATCTTGGTCAGCTTGACATGGCACGGCTCCAGTAACATTTAACATTGGCTTCTATGGGAAATCTTGGTCAACTTGACATGGCACTGGAGCAATAGCCTTTTTGTCCTTATGTGGTGATACCCTGAATCCGATATGCTTTATGAGGAATACATCAATGGAAGTTGAGGCGGTTACTGCATGATACAGAGACCCCAGGCTAGGTTATTAGCCATATGCGTGCATTGATCTCCTGTAAAGATCACATCTATTTGGTAAGCGGCAGTGTGTACCTAGGTGGAGGCACTTTTCTATCATCACTTCTTCTCCGAGTGCTATAATTTTTTCACCGTGGACGTTTTAATGTTAATATGATATCCATATGGACATTTCCTGACAGTCAAAATCACCGATATTGACTGTGAATGTGAATTCTGAGGATCGATATTTGTGTTTTTCTCTTGTTTAACAATTTATTTCGTTTTTACATACATGGATTGAAATCACCTTTTTCATTAATTTTTCATTATTTTTTTATTTCCTTGATTCCAATTTAGTCTTGGTGTAAGTGCTATATATTTACTTTTGTTTATGTCATACTCACAGTCACACAGATTGAGGTTCGATAAGCCATTTCCGATTATCAGGCATTTGTTTCACACATACCAGTGTAGCGCCCTTCCCAAATGGTTGGGACTCTATGTGTAAATTTAGGGGGTAGTCTGAGCCAGTAGTTAGGCTCAGACCTGGATAATTGTGTTAAAATTTGCTTCTGCTCTGGGTGTGATACTGCCTGGAAGTTATATTCCCTGTTCACCTGTAGGTGGCACTGCCACCAGCAGCTCAGCCTGGAATACAGGGGTATTAAAACACCTTGGGTGTCCTCTCTCGGCAGCCGTGCAGTGGGCGTTGTGAACCCGCTGTGCATGCTGGGAGAGGGTACATAAGGGGCAGACGCCAGTGATTGGGGTTCGTTCTGTGTGCGCGCCTCGTGGCCCGCATGGCACGGGGTGTGTGTGTGTGTTCTAGCCCCGGACAACTTCAGCCCGAGGCTACATCTCTACCTGGTAGGCCCAGCTCTGCTGGCTGGGGCCTATGTCTTTGGAAAGGATCCCAAGCTACCCACCTACGGTAAGCCCACTCTTAGGGAAGGAAGCCAGGGGAGGATCTGCCCCAGAGGAGACTGGCGACGGTACTGCTGTCTCGGGAGGAGGCCTGGAGATTCACCTAAGGAGGGATCTATTACTACAAGCCCTGCAATACGCTGATCTGGCATAAAGGTTCTCTCTATTGCTTGGCTGGGAGGTTCGGGACTTTGATAATCCTGTGGCAGAGGATTCCTGATCGCATCCCTAAATTCTCAGATAAAGTTTATCCGTGCATTATCCCGGCTGCTAGGACCAGTGAACGGGACTATCTGGGTGAGCAATACCCACTCAGGCCTGAGTGATGACGTTGTGCCTTTAGTGTTGCGTGCCTGAACCTTCCCCTATACTTCTCTTGTTTCCTGCTTCTCTACAAGTTCCCACAGCAAAAGGAAAATAAAGCCTTCCTGTTTAGGTTTTACATTTGTGTGGACATTGACTTTTTCTAGACACTTTCTATACCCTGACAACGGAAGCCTTGGAGGTAGTTTGCATGACCCAAAACAAAACCAGCCGGTCCCTTAAATGGGGGTAAGTGCTACACCAGTATATAGTTTAGTATTAATTCCTTTCACTTTCACTAATATCTGTGAGTGCACCTACTATTATATTGCTGTTGGTGTAACACAGGTTCATATACAGTGCAGCTTTTTATTTTTCTATTTATTCTTTGGTGTTGTTTAACATTTCAGTTGCCGCTTGACGATTTGTTTAAATTGCGCAGTTACATTTTTTGACATAGACTATGGGTCTGCCTATTGTGAGTCTTGGGTAGATGATAAAAGATAGGAATGACAGGGGTTTAAGAAACCAGTGTAGCGGACCCCTAAGTTTAGGGGGTCGCTATGCCCAAATTTAGGGGCTGGTCTGAGCAATAGTTTGGCTCAGACTTTCTAAATTTAATATTGGACTCTACTCTGCTCTGGTGTTGTCTAGTGTGCAGTTCCCCTTTTGGCCTGTTGCCCAGGTCTGGGGTTGAACCATAGGTGACACAGTGGCGGTATTGGGTGTCCTCTCTCGGCGGCCTTGCAGTGGGCGTGGTCTATCCACTGTGCATGCCGGGAGAGGGTACAAAAGGGGCAGACGCCATGTTCACGGAGGAGTGGGGGAGTTGAGAAGTTGGAGAGGAGCCGGAGGGGTGTGCCCCTCGGGAGTGCGTTGATTGGCCGATGAGTCTCAGGCACCTTTGGCCCGAGGCTGCAACGTTCCAGGTAGGCCCAGTACCTTTAACTGGGTCTACAATTCGCCCACTGGAGTCCCAGGGTGCCCAGGTGAGGGTACCCGCTCTGACCGAGAGGAAGTCAGGGGAGGATTGGTCCCACAGAGGAGATGAGTGATGGAAGATCGCTGTCTCGGGAGAGGCCTGGTGACCTGTCAGAGGGAAGGATTCTTTACTCCGCAAAGCTAACCTGTAGAGTGCCCATCGGCATTGTTCTGTTCTCTAAATTCTACAGAGGTTAAACGATTTCCTGAACCTGTCCCTTGAGGGGATAGGGTGACAGAACTGTTCGAGCTCCACACCGGCTGCTAGGGCCGCTTTCATAGGGACTATCCCGGTGAGCTAAACCCACTCGGGATCAAGTGGCGACGAGTGACTAAGGCGTGTGTGCCCGAATCTGACTTCTGACTCTGCTAACTTCTTTCTCTCTTCAATTTCCCGTTTACTGGAGCAAAAGGAAAAATAAACTCTCTGTTGGAGTTAAAGTGTGGTGGACATTGGCCTTCTTGGGGGGAGAAATATAGACTTGTCCCTATATACTGGGGATGAGAACCAGTGGAAGGAGGTAACTCGCTGCAGGACCCAAAATTTGTGAACACGGCTTAACCTCTTCAAACAGGAGGGTACGGCATAAAGCATAGTGTGCGTTAACTTGCAAGTGAGCCAGGCAGGAAAAAGGTCCGTGTGCTACACCAGCATTTCACCCTGTTTGGAAAAAATGGCAAGACTCACTCTTTTTTTGCACTAAAGATACCAATTTAAACCTGGTGGTTGGGTTCGTCCTTAGCCTCAGATAGGTGGTACTATCCGATAGCTGTCTCATAGCTTCTTGTATGTATACAGTGCATCCAAATCTTGAGCCACCACCAAGCCGCCCTTATCTGAGTTCTTTATAAAGATTGAAGGATCCTCACTTAATGCCTTCAGTGAGCTACATTCTTGTTTACTCGAGTTATCCTGTTTTACACCCCCCCCCCCCCCCCCACTTGCAATCCCTGAAGCCAGCCTGGGAAGATCACGCTCCACTAATTTTTGAAACGGATCCAATTCCTTCCCTCTGGAATTCACCAGGTAAAAATCTGATCTGAGTTTAAAGGGAGCTGAGGGAACCAACACTGGGGTTTCTTCCTCCCCTACACTAGATTCCAAAGCTAAATTTTCAAAATCACAAATACAACACTGGTCACCAAAAACTCAGTCCCTTCAAACCCAGATTGTTGCTCTTAAATTGTGAAACTTCACACACATCACTATTGGAGTCATCATAATAATGCTTCGAAAAGTGTCAAATTGCCTGCAAATCTGTTTAAATCCAAAATAGTGTCAAATTAAGTCAAATGTCTAACCAAAAATTAGGTCCCTTTGATAATTTAACACTTCCGAGGTTGTACCCTTAGTAGATATTAGTCCTTCCCAGTCCCTTTCTTCTCTTTCTTCCACCCCGTCTACCTTCCTACACTTCTTTTCATTTTCTTTTTCTTTCTGGTAGCAGTACTGTACTCTGCTCTACATTTAAATGAGGATTCGATTTTTGTGAAGCGTCCTCACTCAACCCAGGTGAGGATTGACCCAGAAACGGCTATAGTGGAGTCTTAATGCCTCACATTCTGTGTCAGAAGCACTCACACGTTTTTTACTTCTATTAATCTGCAGATTTTTCCAACGGCTGTTCCTGGGTCGTTGTGACCTTTTCCACATATACACACTATTTGATTCATAGTCCAGTCTGTCTCCTAACAACTTCTCTGTTTTTCGTGGCTGTAACTTCCATCTCTATTTTATTAAACTTTTCATTTAATTTGACATCAAGATTCACAAACACTGTGAAATTTTTCAAAGAAATTTATTTCTGTAATTCCCCAATTTGTTGTTATAATCAGGGCCGGATTTCCCATTAGGCACTTTCAGCATGTGCGTACAGGCACCCTTCATAGAGGGGCGATCACCACGCCCCATATGGGGCAAGAGAATTGCACCTCTCTCTCTTCATGGTTCTGATACACTATTCCCAATGCACACGTTCCTGTATAAAAGTGGGTGCTGAAGCAACCAACGGCTGAAACAGTGAACAATCAGAGTTACAGATGTCACCAACCCACCATGGGTCTCCAAAATTGGGTCTAAAGCTTTATTCAGAGATCACATCGTTACAGCAAACAGCAACCTTTCGGAGTCACGCAGGACTTGTGCATGCCTGATGGAGGAGTCCTGCGTGGCTCCTAAACGTTGCTGTTTGCTGTAACAATGTGATCGCTGAATAAAGCTTTGAACCCAATTTTGGAGACCCAGGGTGTGCTGCTGACATCTCTTGCAATCTCTCTCCATGGGTTCGGGGGCGCAAGCAGCTTCAGGCAGTTTAGTTATGCCACTGCTCCCATTATAGGCGTAGCATGAGGGGTCACAATTGCTGGCGGGGAACTACACCGAACTGTCACAGGGCTTAGCGAGGGAGGAGGAGGAAGAGGAGAGCACTGTCTGGGAGCCAGGACCGCTGTGGTGAGACAAGACACTGGTTGGATTAATGCAGAGAACAGACATACACCGCCCCCACCACCTGCTGACACTCTCACACAAATACTCCAAAAAATCCCTAAACACCTCTTTTGATCCAGATACTCACCTGCCCAGTGGATCCAGCATATTCCTGCTGTGATCCACTGCAGCCACTGCAGAGGTGCCACAGCTCAGTTCCTGCTTTGCCATCTTGGTCCCCCTTAGTCATCAGAAACTAGCTGCCTCCTTTCGGTTCAGGCAGCCGCCTCCCAATGACATTTGGTAGCTCTACCCATGGCCACTGAATGTCCCTGTTCCTGTAGCCTCATGGGATATGTAATAAGGTTAGCATGAAAACATGACATATGATTCTTGCCGAAGTGAAAAATAAAAATAAAAACGTAAGTAAACCATAAAAAATTGCGGGGTAGGAAGTCCGGGGACCTAAAGTAGCTCTTTAGTAGGCAGCCTTTCTTAAAGAAGTTGTTAACTCTGAAAAAAATAAAAACCCTGTAAGACAAAGGCATAATGAGCTAGTATGAATCGCATACTAGCTCATTATGAAATACTTACCTTAAAACAAAGCTGTTCCAGTGGCACCCCCACACTGCTGAAACGGCTGACATTTTCCCTGGAGTTTCTTCCAGGTTTGGGGGCTCCAGCGCTGAGCCACCATTCACGACACAGGGCTCGGTAGGGAACGGCACCCATGGCCGTTCCTTCAGAGCGCATGCGCCAATGATGTCACTGGCTGCATGTAATGTAAATATCTCCTAAATGGTGCATGTTTAAGAGATATTATCACTACCTATACGTAAGTCTTATTATAGGCTTACCTAAAGGTAAATGTCAGCAGAAAAAGTTTACTTCCTGTTTACCTTTTCAACACAGAGGAACCCTTGAAATAAGCCTTAGGCCCCTTTCACACTGGGGCGGGCAGGTGCGGTGGCGGTATAGCAGCGCGATTTTCAGCGCTGCTATACTGTCGTTCTTACCGCGGTATGCGGTCGCTAGGGGGTTAATTTAACCCCTGCTAGCGGCCGAAAAAGGGTTAATACCGCCCGCAAACCGCGGCTATTGCCGCGGTTTGCGGGCGGTATTACCGCGCTGTCCCATTGATTTCAATGGGAGACCGCGGTAAAGGAGCGGTGAACACACCGCTCCTTTACCGCTGTAAAGAAGCGGCTAGCAGGACTTTTGGAGCGGTCCTGCTAGCGCACCGCTTCAGTGTGAAAGCCTTCGGGCTTTCACATTGAAGGCACAGGGCAGGATTTTTTCATGCGGTATAACAGCGCTATTATTAGCGCTAAACCGCATGAAAAACGCCCCAGTGTGAAAGGGGCCTTATGGTCTCAGGGAACCCCTACTAATAATTACTATACCCACAACCCATGATACATTAGTGTGATTGTCACTCAGAAGAATGCTCATTACACTTGTGGACATTGAAAAGAATTACCCCCTTACAGATAGCTAAAAAGATCACTGGTAGCAGTGGGAACCTCTAGCAACCTCTGGAGGAACCCTAGTTGAGAAACCCTGCTTTAGAGGGTGAAGATCCACTTTAGGGATAGCCTAAGTAGCTGTAAAATATCATGCTTATTTAAAAATAAATAGCTGATTTAAACACATCTCTTCTTTTAAACTGTGCAGCTTAAACAGTGCTGTTGATTATATGCAAATGTTTATCAATAGTCAGTAGCTAAGCCCTCATCTCCATCTCTAATCATGCTCCCTGTCTGCTGACACAACTTATGGTGTCCAGAGCAACTTCCCTTTGCTAGGATCACCTCTATTACACATAGCATTGTCTTGTTTACTGGTCTAAGCCTATTTTAGAATTTTGTGATAATGTGTAAATTAACCTATAGAAGGTGACTGTGTTTCTAGACATGCTATGGAAAAAATGTGTGGTCAATGACTATTTGGGGAGAATCCACCTATTTGACACTACTATCTATAAGCAGGGCTGCAAGAATACTAAGGGCAAGAGTGGAGGCTGCCCCAGTCCTACCAGTCCAGGAGGCTGTCTAGAGACTAGGAGGATCCACTGAAGGTTTCCCTGCTGTCTAAGCAATGCAGGTCTTTTAATGTATAAAATATATTAATTCCCCTCTGCATGTCACTGTAGAGGAGGAAGACATGAACCTGTGTGATAATACAAGTCCCAGAATGCATGTTTGGACCTGTAGTTTCATAAAACACAACACAAAAGGCATGAGGTTCAGGATCGCTACTACCATGGGTTCTCAACAAACCCCTCTAGATTCATAAAGCTTGGCTGCCAGAAATAAAGAACCTATAATGTAGACAGAGCATACCCTTTGTCCTTGGTAAACTGAGTCACAAGAGCCAAAAGGAACTGCCTCTATTTCCACAACTACGGTATTGTAAAGTAACCTAGGCTCTGTTCTCTGAATCCTCAGTTCAGGAAAAAATGCCTACTGTTGTTGAGGAGTGAAAGTGCAGCAGCAGTCTGAGAAGAATGAAATTACTCAAAATTGTTGTCTGCTAATCAATATGTTGCAAAATGTTCTTTGTATGGGAAGTGATACGTACAGATATGCCGCGTACACACGATCGGTTTTACCAATGAAAACAGTCCGATGGAATTTTTTCATTGGACAAACCGATCGTGTATGGGCCCCATCGGTCTTTTTTCCATCGGTGAGAAAAAATAGAACATGTTTTAAATTTATCCGATGGGAAAAAAACCGATAGCAAATTCCAATCGTCTGTGTGGAACTCCATCGGAGAAAAAACCCACGCATGCTCATTATCAAGTCGACGCATGCTCAGAAGCATTGAACTTAATTTTTCTCGGCTCGTCAGAGTGTTTTACGTCATAGCGTTTGGGACGGTTGGTTTTTTGACTGATGGTGTGTAGGCAAGACTGATGGAAGTCAGCTTCATCGGATTTCCGATGGAAAAATCCATCAAATTAGAATCCATAGGAAATCCAATCGTGTGTACAGGGCTTTTCTGAGCATTCAGTTGTCTAAGCCTTAATTTTCTTTAGAGGTGCCATCAAATGAATCTGTGGAGTGAAAAGTGAAGTCAGTGCTGGTGGAGGGGTATGGAGTCCTGGGCACTAGGTGTGGTGAGAAGAGGATACATAAGTGTAGCCACACATGAAGAGGAAAATATATCTTCCTGAGTCTAGGCCCTGGGAAAGCGAAAGAGAGGAAGAGGTCTTGAAGGAAAATGTGTGAAGACTATTGGATTGAGCTTTGAGACCCAGGGATAAGACTAGGTTTACACCTTTGCAGCCATGCAGGGCCATGGTTTGCACGGGCACAAGAGCCCATTCATTTTAATGGGCTGCCGTGCCCCGCGACACGCAGGAAAGAAGTCCCTGCACTATTTCCTAAATTGCAATTCCAATTGGGGTGGAGGAACTTGACTGGCCTGCAACCCAATAGAACACCTTTGGGATGAATTAGAGCGGAGACTTCGAACCAGGCATTCTCGTCAACATCAGTGCCTGACCTCACAAATGTGCTTCTGGAAGAATGGTCAAACATTCCCTTAGACACTCCTAAACCTTGTGGACAGTCTTCCCAGAAGAGTTGAAGCTGTTATGGCTGCAAAGGGTGGACCAACGCAATATTGAACCCTACGGACTAAGGCTGGGATGCCATTAAAGTTCATGTGCATGTAAAGGCAGGCATCACAATACTTTTGATGACATAGTGTATGTGTGTGTTGTTTCCCCCTTCCCTTTATGTATGTACATCTGGACTTGACATGCAAGGTCTCTCACTGTCAACTAGGCCCTACAAGGTTTCCTATGATGTGTGCACTGTTCCATAAGGGCTCATATAGATGAGTAGTGAACAGTTTCTTGCAGAAGCAGCTCACCTTCTCACTTTCTAAAGAGCTAGCTGATATTTACTGTAAGAATCAATGGCTGTTCTCCTAATTATGGAAGAATGGAGAAAGTTCAAGGTACCTACGAGAATGGACATTGAAGCATGGGCGTCCGCTGAACTTTTTTCAGGGGGGGCATCATTTTAAGGTCATCCATGCTCGGTCCCTTTTTGACAATGTCATGAAGGGGAGGGGCTTAGTCATTATGACATAAAGCGCAGGCATGCAAAGGTTTGAGAAACCTGATGCAAAAGCTTAATAGAAGGATCAAGCTGCCATTGTCTGATTAGCAATTTCAATTTTTTTTAAACCCCCCCCTCTAGCGGCCGTATAGCGCCACTAAAACGACGGTAAAGCGCCACTAAAACTAGCGGCGCTTTACCGATAACGTGGCCAGCTGGCAGTGTGAAATAGCTCTTGAGGATAATTCTGCTTCACTCCATGTCCATATAAATATAGTGTGTCTCCAGGGGGGGGCAATTGACCCCCCTTGCCCTATGGAACGGACGCCCATGCATTGGAGCCATCCATGGGCTGCAAGTTCTTTTTGTGAAATAGACTCTTCAGATCTATAACATTTATGGACTTATTGGAGCTAGAATTTGTTTCATTGCTATAATTAAGTTCTATCACCCACCTCCTGGCATCAGAATCCAATTTTATTTTAATTCCCTTCAACCGGCAGCTGCACAAGTCAGGGGATTCTTTATACTACGGTGTGCAAGGAGGGAATGAGGCACTGGTGTATATTGATGCCGAGTTTCTGACACACTTTCATGGCTTCTGCTTAGAGACAAACGCGCGAATCACAGGAAAGATAAAATCATGCTGTGTATTATCTCGCTGCTGGCTGCTGCTGGGGATGTGTCAGACATCTCCTTATTAACTGGTTATTAGTAGCTCGCATGTCCGCTGGATTCTGTTCTTAAACAGCAGGAACATTACAAAGAAGCCATCTGCTGCCATCGGGAAGGAACTGGAAACTGACATATCAAAACTGGAACACAAAACTGTCTGTGCTGCTCATAACTACCAATACAAAGTCAACTGCCCTTTTTAATTTGATACAGTAGGTGCCGCCGATATTGTATATCTATCGCGCTCCCATCGCCGAGATTCTCGGCGACAGGAGTGCCGAGATCTCGGCAACAGGGTGCTGACATCCCGCGCTCGCTGCAATAGCGAGAGGGAGACACGACACTGTATTGAACGGGATCCGACGTGGATTCCCGCCAATACCAGGCACTGCGTTTGGTATGAATCCTGAGCGGGAACTCCACGCCAATTTTTAAAGAAAAAAACTGGGGGTGGGGCCGAGTGATACACTCGGCGGCTATGGCCGCCGAGTGTATCACACGGGAGCGCACCCGCAAGCTAACCCCCTTGGGAGAGCACTTCCCAGAGGGGGGTTGGCTCTTGCGGGGAGGAGCAGAGACAGCCGCCGAGGGACCCCAGAAGACGAGGATCGGGGCCACTGCACAGTGGAGGTAGGTATGGTATGTTTGTTGTTTAAAAAAAAAAATTAAACCTTTACAACCCCTTTAAGGCCTGATGGCCGAAACGCATTGGCTTTTTTGACTGTTGTTCACATGCTATAATAAAATAATCTTTTAGCCGACTTTCATGGCCCCAGCCTTTCTCCCTTTTTTGCATGGATTACATGGAGGTTTGCAGGGACTTCCCAGGCTGGGTGCTGTGTTCTTGAGGCTCACCAGACATTGCTCAGGAGGTAGTAGCTCGGATGCACCTGTTCCATATCTAATAGTAAATAATCACAGTCACCTGGACTTGTCCTGTAAAATTGAAGACATTGCTTACAGTAGAATTCCAGGATAAACCTAATTAAACTTAAAAACGTTCCCTCCCTTTCCTAACACCTATAATGCCTAACCTGTGCAAGAAAGATGTATATACATACTTATTTTCAGGCCGCTCCAGTCCGATCATGTAATCTCTCCTGCATCAGCCAGTGCTAGCTGCAGGGAAGAGGAGTGAGCACTCGACAATGCCTGGAAGTGGTGATGTCACCCATAGGCTCCCATGGCCCATCCATTGTTGGTGCTCCCTCCTCTCCCCTGGCTGACACAGGGGAGCTGGATCACGTGACTGAACTGGTCAGTTAAAGCGGAGTTCCAGCCTCAGAATTCTTTTTTTTAAAGTCAGCAGCTACAAATACTGTAGCTGCTGACTTTTAATATAAGGACACTGTCCAGGGATCCCACATTGTCGGCCCCCCAAAGCCGATTTGTCCAGCTTCAACTCTTCTGGGAAGGCTGTCTGTTCTGTCTCAACTGCAAAGCGATAAAGTTCATCTCCAGGTTTAAGTAGGCCTTACTCAAGCTGGTTTGATATTCATCCCTTGCATCGATACAGGCAGTTTAACTCAATGAATAAACTCACAGTTAGGACGACAGACGATGAATCCTTTCGAATGTTCCGTTTAATGATGGATATTCATAGGTAGAAAAACGTTGCAGTTGTAAGCCACATGTAAGATGTTTAGCATGGAAGAAATACAGGAGTAATGACCAGAATCAGGAAGTAGAGGAGATATATAAAGAACTACGGTGAGAGAGAGAGTTCAGCTAGAAAGAAGGGGACAGATCTTAAAGACACAGAGCAAGAATAATCACATAGTGTAACACAACACTCCCCATCTGAAATCTTTAGATTTCATAACCTTAAACTAATATATATATTTTCAAAAAGTCCAATACTGACGAATGTCCTGGAACCTGTAATAAAAAACATACAACAAGCAAATAATAAACGTAAGTTCAACAGGATGAAAAACATAAAGTCACAGTATGATGTCTTCAAATAATTCCAAAGTTCTGAGTAGAACCTGTAGATGGCAGCAATGTACTCCCCGCCATGCCAACAGCATGGCTAGTCCTTGCACAAGTCACTCACCTGGCAAAAGGAGTACTAACTCTGTAATTGGTCGACTAAAGGTTCGTGTCGAACCTCCCTTGGTTACCTTAACCTCTACCTTCCGGACTTTGTTATCGTCGCTGGGCATAACTTTAGCCTATAGCTACTCTTTTTATATTTTATTTTTTATTTTATTTGATTCCAAACTTTGCTTGTACAAGCCTCTGCATGGAAGCCTGTTTCCCTTTTTTTATATTTCGTTTTTCATACACCCATGTGTGTTTTGTGACTTTTTGTTTCAATAAACAAAGTCTTTTTTAATTATCATCTGATCCTGCACTATGTGGAGCTTCCCTCTTTTTTTCTATGGTCATTACCACAGTCCTTGATGCACTATTATCCTTGGCGCTTCATATCACCACCGTGGAAAGATCCGGCCGGAGATTCGGTGTCCCTGCATCTATCGATTGGTGAGGACGGTTCCTGAGGATTTCACATCTACACCTTTGCCTGATTGACCCACCACCGCTGGTGTGTGTGTCCACA
Source organism: Rana muscosa (assembly GCA_029206835.1). NCBI lineage: Eukaryota > Metazoa > Chordata > Amphibia > Anura > Ranidae > Rana > Rana muscosa. The sequence goes on from CM055117.1 coordinate 1,045,857,763, forward strand.
CATAGGGGTAAGAGTATCCATTGCTTTTTCCCCATTTCTGGTGTTGGAATCACGTCCCCGGGTGTTGCAGTTTTATGTATACATATATTCTACACGAATTTGAAGTCGCCATGGATATACCGTTTTTTGATTGACTGCAATTATTCTCAGTTTATCTACTGAGCATTTCATTGGACTTGGCTGTCAGCCACTTCACTTTATAGAACTTTTATATATGAGTTTGCATTTTTCACAATTGCTTGGTATTTATATATATTTTGGGGTCACTCCCTCCTTTTGTATTGAATAGTTAGTTCAATTATCATAAGCCCAGATTTACCTTTATATCTGTGTTTTCACATAGTATCTTGGCGCTGCATTTTTTATTTTCTGTTAATTACTCTGCGATTTGTCTATTTGCTGATGCTAGCAGCCACTTATTCATTTGTTCACCCAGTAGCGCTACTTTGTTTATTTTATATAACTTTAGTAATAAGACCCATAGGCCACTCATTCCGACAAACTTCCTTGTCTTTTAGAAGGATGAGGTCTCCAACCTTAAGATTCGGCTTAGATGCTTGCCATTTGTTACGACCTTGAAGGTGGTGAAGATACTTTTTCTTCCAGCGATGCCAGAACACATTGGCTAGATGCTGCACCTGCTTCCATTGATGCCTGTAATGGTGTGACCGCAGCTTCTGTTTTGTACTTACAGAAGTGTGGAGTGAGGTGTTCACAGTTCTTATTTCCTTATCATCTTCAGGGTTTACTAGCCCATAGGTGGTGTCAATAGGGAGTAAGTAAGAGTCCTCACACAGAAACCTTGGAGGTGACAGCCATAAGCTGTCCTGAAGAGCGGCAGGTGACACGGCTCTGGTCCCACAGTCAGCTGGGTTGAGTTCAGTGGGAACGTGATACCATTGACTTGGTAGAGAGAATCTCTTGATACGTTCAACCCTGTTGCTGACGTACACATGAAATTGTTTTGTTTGGTTGTTTATGTAACCAAGTACTACCTTACTGTCTGTATAGAAGGTGAAAGAATCAATTCTAGTATCCATTTCACTTCGTATGACCTCGGCAATTTCTACTGCTAGCACGGCTGCACAAAGTTCAAGTCTTGGTATGGTATGTGCAGGCTTGGGTGTGAGTTTTGCCTTGCCTAGGACAAAACTACAGTGTGATTCTCTATTCAGTTCAGAGGTCTTCAAATAGGCTACTGCAGCAATAGCTTCAACTGATGCATCAGAGAAAATATGAATCTCTCTCCGGTTAGCAGTTGAAGTGGATCCTGGAACATAGCAACGGGGAATCTGAAGTTTTTCTAGTGACTTCAAAGAATATCTCCACCTTTCCCACTTGTGTTGATTCTCACTAGGCAAGGGAGTATCCCAGTCTATGTTCTCAGTAGACAACTGTCTTAGTAAAATCTTACCTTGAATGGTAACTGGAGCAAGGAAACCCAGTGGGTCATAGATGCTATTCACCACGGACAGGACTCCTCTCTTAGTGAAGGGTTTGTCACAAGTTGACACTTGGAAGGTGAATTTGTCTTGCTTGATGTTCCACAACAAACCCAGACTTCGCTGTACAGGAGGCACATCTGTACCTAAGTCAAGGTTTTTTAGACTAGTGGCATAGTCCTCAGAGTGAAAGGCATTCATAAGTTCCTGGCTGTTGGATATAATCTTGTGCAGTCTAAGGTTTGCTACAGACAGCATCTCCTTTGTTCTGGTGAGAAGATCAATTGCTTCTTTAGCAGTTGGAAAGGACTTAAGTGCGTCGTCAACGTAGAAGTTTCTTTCAACAAATTGACGGGCATCAGATCCATATTCAACTTCTCCAGTCTGAGCTGTTTTACTTAGCCCATAAGTTGCCACTGCTGGGGAAGGACTGTTACCGAAGACATGTACCTTCATGCGATAATCTATAACTTCCTTGTTGAGGTCATTGTCCTTGTGCCATAGAAACCTGAGGTAGTTTCTGTTGTCTTCTCTGACGATGAAGCAGTGAAACATCTGTTGAATGTCGGCCATTACTGCTACAGGCTCTTGTCTGAAAGAATCAAGACTCCTATTAGACTGTTGTTCAAGTTGGGTCCAGTAAGGAGCATGTTGTTAAGAGAAACACCTTCGTGCTGAGCACTGGAATCAAAGACAACTCTGATTTGGTCTGGTTTGCGTGGGTGATACACGCCAAAGGATGGAAGGTACCAGCATTCTTCTCCCTCCTTTAGTGGGGGAGCAGGCTCTGCGTGATCTCTGTCAAATACATTTTGCATAAAGTCCACAAAGTGCTTTTGCATCTCTGGTTTCCTGCTTAAGTTTCGCTTTAAGGAGGAGAATCTACTGATGACCTGCTGTAAGTTGTTGGGCAATCTCTCCCTTGGGAGACGAAAGGGTAGGGGTGCTACCCAGTTATTGGAGTCATCTTGAAAAAACTCATTGTCCATTACCTTGATGAATTCTTTGTCTTCCATTGAAGGAGCCAGTATGTCATCTTCACTGGTTGCTTTAAACACTGTAGATCCGAAGTCGCCATCATGGCAGGAGAAAGGGCTTGTGTCACCTGAGATACCATGTTGCCATTCGTGGCTGGCTATCTTCTCTTTCACCCAGTAGTGATGTGGGCATGGCTCAAAGTAAGTGTTTCGGCCATTTGGCAGAACATTTGTCTTGAATGACAAAATGTTGGTAGGTCTTTTCATTTTGCCTATGCAGACATTGCCTATGATGACCCACCCTAGATCCGTGCGCTGGGCAAATGGGGCATCTGGGGGTCCACTGACTTGTCTGTGTACCTTGTGAACTCTTAGAATGTCTCTTCCTAACAGAAGAAGGATCTGAGCATCTTTGTCAAGCGGCGGTATCTCATTTGCTATTACCTTGAGGTGAGGGTGATGGAAAGCAGCAGCTGGAGTAGGGATTTCTTCCCTGTTAGCAGGTATCTGATTGCACTCAACAAGTGTAGGTAAGGGTAATTGCAAGTTACCTTTGAGAGAAGATACCATGAGTCCATGAGCCCTTCTTCCAGAAACCTCTATAGTTCCACTACAGGTACCCAAGGTGTAAGGATGAGCTTCGCCTTTTATTTCAAATAGATTGAACAATTCCGATTTTGCAAGTGATCGATTGCTCTGATCGTCTAAGATAGCATATGCCTTTAGAGACTTTTCTGGTTGATCCTTGTGGTATATGTTCACCAAGCATATCTTAGCACAGGACTTACCACAGCGGTCTTCTCCACAAACTTCAGTGCAGGATGAAGAAATGATGGTAGAATTAGGCACTTGGTCTGTATTCTCCCCGCCATGCGTTAACCTGGGAGGAGTGTTGGCAGGTTGTGCAGAGCTGGGCTCAAGAGGATGGAGGACTTGCACATGTTCTTCAGAGCCACACTTTATGCACTTGATGGACACATTACAGTCCCTTGCAAAATGTTCTGTAGAAGCACAGCACCTGAAACATACCCTAAATGTCTTTAAAAGCTCCTTGCGCTCTTCCAGAGGCTTTTTTCTAAAGCCGATACATTTATTGAGGGGGTGTGGCTTCTTGTGTATGGGACACTCTCTGTTAGGGTTTTCAATCTTCCTACTCTGTTTGTTCGTGGCCAGAACTGTGGTAGGAGTGGGAAGGATGTCAGTCTTTTTCACGGACACTGGGCCTCTATGGTTTCTATAGCTGCCCTGAAGACTGGTACTCTTAGGAAAGGGTGAGAAGAGACTGTACTCACCGTAGGAAAAACTTGGATCGTTCTTGGTCTCTGCAATTTTCCTGATGAATTCACAGAAGAAAGAGAATGGAGGGAAGGAAACCTTGTTCTCTCTTTTGTATGATGACCCTAGTGCAGTCCATTTCTCTTGCAAACCATACGGGAGCTTGGAGACAATTGGGTTTACCCCTCTTGGAGTGTCAAGGTAACTGAGTCCAGGTAGTTTTGGGTCTGTCTTGGCTAGCTGAAGCTCAAGGAGAAGGTCACTCAGTCTCTGGAACTCCTTGTTGTCTTTACCGGATATCTTTGGGAAAGTTTCCAGACGTATGAACAAAGCATTTTCTATAGCTTCTGGACTGCCATAACTTTGCTCTAGTCGCTCCCATGCAGCTGTGAGGCCTGCAGTAGGATTGTCCATGAAAACCGATCTTAATGGCTTAACACGTGCAGCAGATAGAGGACCAAGCCATTTGATCAGCAGATTCAATTCTTGATCAGCTGTAATGCCAATATTGCTGATTGTAGTTCTGAAGGCACATTTCCAACTTCTGTAGTTCTCAGGTTGGTCATCAAAACTTGTAAGACCAGTCTTTGTGAGCTCTCTGCGAAGCATGTACCTCACAAACTCTTCTGACTCAGTTGTCTCCGCCTTTATGTGAAATGCTGTTGGCTGTATGGTGCTGATTGCGTTATCTTTGACATTGTTGTTAAAGGACACAGGGAAATATGGTGCAGCAGATGCATCCAGGTGAGTTGCTTGCTTGAAGTCAGTTGTTCCAATGGTACGTTGATTCAAGGCTGTACCGATGACTGGAGATTGATGACTTGCTTGAAGCTTGCGCTGATGCTCTGTGACGTATGAAGGCAGGCAAGGTAGGCAGGTAGGAAATGCAGTGGAGTGATTTTGAGTGCAGGAAGTTGCTGGAACCTCTTTAACTTGAAGCTGTGAAGGAGTTTCTATGTAGTCGGGAGCATTGGAGACAATGGAGTGTGCACTGCAGTGGCTTAGGACATAGTCTTTAGTGCGTTTGAGGGGGTCTTCCATATCTGCTATGTTTAGGTTAATGCTGTCTTTCTCACTTGCACCTTCGTCTGCACTGATAGCTTGCTGTAGGACCCTTAGCTTTGCCATAGCTGTGTCATGTTTACACTGTTCATTTAAGGTTTCCATTGTTGCTCTTTGACGGGCTGACTGCGCTTCCGACTCTGCTCTTTGACGTGCTGACAGCGCTTCCAACTCTGCTCTTTTTTCGGCATATGCAACCTGCACTTTACTGGCTTCCACTTCAGCGCGGGCATTAATAAGTCGCTCACTGAGTGTTGAGTATCTTGAACTATGGGATCTTGACGAGTTTTTAGAACGTCTGGTGGAAACAGATCTGTGAGATGCAGTGTCCTGTAACAGCTTTATTTTTGCTTCTGCCTTTAATCTGGTTTGCTGGATAAAACTGTCTCTTTCAATATTAAGAATGTTGACACGCTTTAACTGCCTCATCGCATTTTCTGACTTCATGTTTTGTAAGACATTAGTGAATTTGCTGCTGGTAAGCTGATAAAGCTCATATGAGGCAGAAAGTTGTTTAATGGCGCCCTCTAGTGTCAGTAGTTCACGTTCAACAGACACTGTATTGGCTTCAGCAAGAATTTTCTCCCAGACTAATTCCAAGCTATTTGACAATTCAGTCCTTGAAGCTTCATAATTCTCCATTACTTTCCAAGTGGGTTTAACTGAGCGTTTGGGTAACTCAGTTTCTTCAGGAACTTGTGAGGAAGGAGATGTGAGTTCACATGCAGAAGCTTGGTCACTCATGATAGCAGACTGACTGTGAAAGCAGGCAGGATCTGTGTGCTGAAATATGACACTGTGCAGATTGTCTCAGGCTATAAGGCTGCCATGTGCTGCTCTGTCCCTTCTGTCTTGCTATGAGGGCAGAAAAATCTTGTCTGTTTCAGTACTGACATGCAGAAATCTTGTAATTAGGCTGTGAAACGCCGTTTTTCTACTGTTCTGTCTCAACTACAAAGCGATAAAGTTCATCTCCAGGTTTAAGTAGGCCTTACACAAGCTGGTTTGCTATTATCCCTTGCATCGATACAGGCAGCTTAACTCAATGAATAAACTCACAGTTAGGACGACAGACGATGAATCCTTTCGAATGTTCCGTTTAATGATGGATATTCATAGGTAGAAAAACGTTGCAGTTGTAAGCCACATGTAAGATGTTTAGCATGGAAGATATACAGGAGTAATGACCAGAATCAGGAAGTGGAGGAGATATATAAAGAACTACGGTGAGAGAGAGAGTTCAGCTAGAAAGAAGGGGACAGATCTTAAAGACACAGAGCAAGAATAATCACATAGTGTAACACAACACTGTCCACAAAGTTTAGGAGTGTGTCTATGGGAATGTTTGACCTCTCTTCCAGAAGCGCATTTGGGAAGTCAGACACTGATGTGGAGGAGAAGGCCAGGCTCGCAGTCTCTGCTCTAATTCATCCCAAAGGTGTTCTATCGGGTTAAGGTCAGGACTCTGTGCAGGCCAGTCAAGTTCCTCCACCCCAAACTCGCTCATCCATGTCTTTATGGACCTTGCTTTGTGCACTAGTGCGCAGTCATGTTGGAACAGGAAGGGGCCATCCCCAAATCTCACAAAGTTGGGAGCATGAAATTGTCCCAAATGTCTTGGTATGCTCACTCCTGACTCCTTTAGAGTTCCCTTCACTGGAACTAAGGAGCCAAGCCCAACCACTGAAAAACATCCTCGCACCATAATCCCTCCTCCACCAAATAATTTGGATTAGTGCACAAAGCAAGGTCCATAAAGACATGGATGAGCGAGATTAGACACACTCCTAAACCTTGTGGACAGGGATGAGCCGAACACCCCCCTGTTCGGTTCGCACCAGAACCTGCGAACAGACAGAATGTTCGTGTGAACTTTAGAACCCTATTAAATACAATGGACTCGAACGTTCGAAATCTAAAGTGTTAATTATAAAGGCTAATATGCAAGTTATTGTCCTAAAAAAGTGTTTGGGGACCCGGGTCCTGCCCCAGGGGACATGTATTCAATGCAAAAAAAAGTTTTAAAAATTGACGTTTTTTCGGGAGCAGTGATTTTAATAATGCTTAAAATTAAAAAATAAAAGTGAAATTTTCCTTTAAATTTCGTACCTGGGGGGTGTGTATGATATGCATGTGAAGTGGCGCATGTTTCCCGTGCTTAGAACTGTCCCTGCAAAAAATGTCATTTTTGAAGGAAAAAAAGTAATTTAAAACTCGCGGCTATTAATGAATTGTCGGCTCCCGGCAATAGAAAAGTCATTGATAAAAAAAAAAAAAAACGTGGGGGTCCCCCCAAATTCAATTACCAGGCCCTTCAGGTCTGGTATAGATATTAAGGGGAACCCCGCCGCAAATTAAAAAAAAAATGCGTGCGGTTTCCCCAAATATCCATACCAGGCCCTTCAGATCTGGCATGGATTTTAATGGGAACTCCACCCCAAATTTAAAAAAAAATAGCGTGGAGTCCCCCCAAAAATCCATACCAGACCCTTATCCGAGCACGCAACCTGGCAGGCCGCAGGAAAAGAGGGGGGACGAGAGAGCGCCCCCCCCTCCTGAACCATACCAGGCCACATGCCCTCAACATGGGGCGGATGTCCCCATGTTGATGGGGACAAGGGCCTCATCCCCACAACCCTTGCCCGGTGGTTGTGGGGGTCTGCGGGCAGGGGGCTTATCGGAATCTGGAAGACCCCTTTAACAAAGGGGACCCCCAGATCCTGCCCCCCCCTATGTGAATTGGTAATGGGGTACATTGTACCCCTACCATTTCACAAAGAAAGTGTAAAAAAATGTAAAAAAAAACACACAAACACTTTGGAAAAGTCCCTTTATTAAAAAAAAACAAAAAAAAAAACCATTCCAGCGATTAAATCCAGTGTCCCGCGGCGATCCGATGTCCAGTGCTGTCTGTCATTGGCTGAGCCTGAGCGGACCTGATGGGGAACTTCCTCTGCAGTCTATTAAATGTACAGACCCGCCCCTTCTAAAGTTCCCCATCAGGTCCGCTCAGCTAATGACTAGGTGTAAGGCTAAGCGGACCAGATGCGGAACATGAGAAGGGGCGGGTCTATTCATGAATTACACAGTGAAGGAAGTTCCCCATCAGGTCCGCCCCCTCGGTATGTCAGACCCCGCCTACGTCATTGGCCTGAGCGGACCTGATGGGGAACTTCCTTCACTGTGTAATACATGAATAGACCCGCCCCTTCTCACGTTCCGCATCTGGTCCGCTTAGCCTTACACCTATTCATTGGCTGAGCGGACCTGATGGGGAACTTTAGAAGGGGCGGGTCTACTCATGTATTACACAGTGAAGGAAGTTCCCCATCAGGTCCGCTCAGGCTCAGCCAATGACAGACAGCGCTGGACATCGGATCGCCGCGGGACACTGGATTTCATTGCTGGAATGTTTTTTTTTTTTTTTTTAATAAAGGACTTTTCCAAAGTGTTTGTGCTTTTTTTTTACATTTTTTTACACTTTCTTCGTGAAATGGTAGGGGTACAATGTACCCCTTACCAATTCACATAGGGGGGGCCGGGATCTGGGGGTCCCCTTTGTTAAAGGGGTCTTCCAGATTCCGATAAGCCCCCTGCCCGCAGACCCCCACAACCACCGGGCAAGGGTTGTGGGGATGAGGCCCTTGTCCCCATCAACATGGGGACATCCTCCCCATGTTGAGGGCATGTGGCCTGGTACGGTTCAGGAGGGGGGGCGCTCTCTCGTCCCCCCTCTTTTCCCGCTCTTTTCCTGCGGCCTGCCTGGTTACGTGCTCGGATAAGGGTCTGGTATGGATTTTTGGGGGGACTCCACACCATTTTTTTTTATTTGGGGTGGCGTTCCCCTTAAAATCCATGCCAGATCTGAAGGGCCTGGTATGGATATTTGGGGGGAACCGTACGCTTTTTTTTTTAAATTTGCGGCGGGGTTCCCCTTAATATCTATACCAGATCTGAAGGGCCTGGTAATTGAATTTGGGGGGACCCCCACGCTTTTTTTTTCTTTTTTATCAATGACTTTTCTATGTATTGCCGGGAGCCGACAATTCAATAATAGCCGCAAGTGAGTTTTAAATTACTTTTTTTCCTTCAGAAATGACATTTTTTGCAGGGACAGTTCTAAACACGGGAAACATGCGCCACTTTACATGCATATCATACACACCCCCCAGGTACGAAATTTAAAGTTATATTTCACTTTTATTTTTTCATTTTAAGCATTATTAAAATCACTGCTCCCAAAAAAACGGCAGTTTTTAAACCTTTTTTTTGCATTGATACATGTCCCCTGGGGCAGGACCCGGGTCCCCAAACACTTTTTAGGACAATAACTTGCATATAAGCCTTTATAATTAGCATTTCTCCCATAGACTTTTCGAATTTGCCCCGAACACCCCAATTTGTTCGCTGTTCGGCGAACGGGCGAACAGGCAATGTTCGAGTCGAACATGAGTTCGACTCGAACTCGAAGCTCATCCCTACTTGTGGACAGCCTTCCCAGAAGAATTGAAGCTGTTAAAGCTGGAAAGGGTGGACCAACTCAATATTGAACCCTACGGACTATGACTGGGATGCCATTAAAGTTCATGTGCGTGTAAAGGCAGGTGTCCCAATACTTTGGACAATGTAGTATGTGTACTGTATATATATATATATATATATATATATATATATATATACACACACATATAAATGGCTATATGGCTACAGCAAGCCTGGACCTGCCAAAACTGTAGTGTGCCATAATGTACAAGCTTGGACATTATGACAAAAGCCCTCTCCCCATTCAGCCGACTTAAAGCGGTGTTCCGCCGAAAAAAAATTAAATAAAAGTCAGCATCTACAAATACTGCAGCTGCTAACTTTTAATATTAGGACACTTACCTGTCCAGAGCGCCCGCGATGTCGGCACCTGAAGTCGATCTGTCGCTTGGCTCTCGGGTGCTGCCGCCGCCATCTTCGGTAAGGGAATCAGGAAGTGAAGCCTTGCGGCTTCACTTCCTGGTTTCCTACTGCGCATGCGCGATCCCACTGGTCCCTGCTGTCTTCTGGGACCTGTGTGTCTCCCAGAAGACAGCGGGGGGGACAGAGTAGGCGCTGCAAGTGGCGTAGGTCACTGCGGTGATCTATGCCCGGAAGTGGGAGCAGATACCTGGATTACACAGGTATCTGCTCCCTCCTCTCAGCTGAAAGGTGCCAAATGTGACACCGGAGGAGGGGAGGATTCCGAAAAGCGGAAGTTCAATTTTTGGATGGAACTCAGCTTTAAGTTCTGCTTAAATTGGCAGCACACATTATTAATGAGTTAATTCAGCTATATAATAAATTTTGCTGTGCAGCCAAGAGGCCCCAGTAGTTTACAAATAACAGTGCAGTGTAGAGCTTCATTGTAGGCTAACTGGGGTTTCCTCAAAGCTTGGCCAAATTGTCTTTCTGAGTGGTTCCCACCATCCAGCATATATGCTAGAATAGAGGGTATATTGAATGCACTCCATCATCACAGGAGCAAGTATGGAGCTGCTGTTTTGCTCCTCCACAAATCTCTGCACACTCAGAGCGCTCTCCTTCATCCACAAATCTGCCCACACACAGGATGTTTTCCTTCATCCACAAATCTGCTTACGCCCAGGGCTCGCTCCTTCATCCACAAATCTGCGTATGCCCAGGGCTCGCTCCTTCATCCACAAATCTGCACATGCACAGTGCACTCTCCTTCATCCACAAATCTGCACGTGCACAGTGCACTCTCCTTCATCCACAAATCTGCACGTGCACAGTGCACTCTCCTTCATCCACAAATCTGCACGTGCACAGTGCACTCTCCTTCATCCACAAATCAGCACATGCACAGTGCACTCTCCTTCATCCACAAATCTGCACGTGCACAGTGCACTCTCCTTCATCCACAAATCTGCACATGCACAGTGCACTCTCCTTCATCCACAAATCTGCACGTGCACAGTGCACTCTCCTTCATCCACAAATCTGCACATGCACAGTGCACTCTCCTTCATCCACAAATCAGCCCACACTCAGGATGTTTTCTTTCATCCACAAATCTGTGTACGCCCAGGGCTCGCTCCTTCATCCACAAATCTGCACATGCACAGTGCACTCTCCTTCATTCACAAATTTGCAAATATCCAGGGTGCTCTCCATCATCCTCACATCCCAATAGTGTGCTCTCAGCTCGGTGCTTTGTGGGGATGGAGAGCTCACTGCACATGTGTGGATTAGTGAAAGAGGATGACCATGATCACTCAGAATGGTACTTTTTTGTGGCCAGGCATCGGCAAATCCATGATTGGCCTCAGTGGTGGCTGGTGCTTAAATTTGGGGGGGCAAACAAACTGAAAAATTCTGAAAAATAATGAAAAATAAACATCAATTGCAGCCTCACTGTGCCATCAATTGCAGCCACTGTGCCCATCATGTGCAGTCACTGTGCCCTATAAAATGCAGCCACTGTGCCCATCATATGTGTGCCCATAAAATGCAGCCTCTGTGCCTATCATATGCAGCCTCTGTGCCCATCATATGCAGCCTCTGTGCCCATAATATGCAGCCTTTGTGCCCATCAGATGCAGCCTCTGTGCCCATCATATGCAGCCACTGTGACCTATAAAATGCAGCCACTGTGCCCCATAAAATGCAGCCCCTGTGTCCATAAAATGCAGCCTCTGTGCCCATCATATGCAGCCTCTGTGCCCATCATATGCAGCCTCTGTGCCCATAATATGCAGCCTCTGTGCCCATCATATGCAGTCACTGTGGACCCCCTGCCTGCTCGCTGTCTGACCGGTACTTACCCCATCCTGAAACAATTAATAAATTATGTCCCCATGACATGGCTATCATGGACATAAAAAGTGATACACTATGCCTCATCCCTAAATAATACAGAACAAAATAGAGACCGCAGAAAATGGGACTTTTTTGGCACCGTATTGAACACACAAAATTGTATGTATATGTAAATATTGTCTTTTATTAGAAAATGGATTAAAAACAAATTAAAACAATTAGATATTATTAACCCAAACTAGCGTGTGAGTATACACACCCCCTGTATACAGGTAGGGAGCCTCCAAAGTATTGACACTGGCACATATTTAATGAAACAAATACAATCACCAAGGACAAATAAGATAGGGGGGCTATCTCTGTGGAGGGGTGCGTCGCCTCACACTAGGCGTACATTGCTGTGCTCAACATGTTTTGCGTTGACAAATATAACTTCTTCTGAAGCGTAAAGGGTTGATTACAGTGTTAAACCAAGAAAAATGCGTGGACCACAAAAGAGCGAGGAACAGAGCCAGTGGCAGGCATGACCCCCCATATGATTACAAGTAGAAATGGGGATGCACAACAAAGGATTATTATATATGGATATACGGGATTTATTGGGGGTAGCAACCTCTCCCCATAATATAAAGTGTAACGATGGAATTATCCAAGGAAAAAGCATCAGATCTATATATCCCTGATCATGTGCAGCCTCAATCTTCCATGCAGTATCCCGGCTTCTTCCTTATATAATTAGGGCAGACATAGGCGTGTGCAGGGGGTGTGCCGGGTGTGCCTGGGCACACCCTAATCACCGCTTAAGGTGCAAATTCCCCCTGCTAATATTGCACCAATGCCCCCGAAAAAAATTGTAAAAAATAAAAATATTAAAATAATAAAAATAAAAAGCTTCTGACACTGTCCACGGCCCTACTAACACCAACCTCTGCTCTATTGAGGGCAGATCCACCAAGGTAGCCTTGCCCTAGGGCCTCCTCTGTACGGTCAGCTCTGCTCCTCAGTGACTGGCTGCTAGACCTCCACTGAAAATGACCAGCGGGTCTGAACAAGACCCCCCCCCGCCGCCCACTCGCTGCCTGACCGGCACTTACACCATCCTGGTGGCGGGTCAGACAGAGGGTGACGGCGGCGAGCCGTGGGACATGCAGGGTGTCAGGCGACCGCTTTTGTGTCCTCCATGCATCTCTTCTTCCATTCCGCTAGGCATCCAATAGGGATGCATGTGCCTTCAGCCAATCAGGTGACGGGTATTAGACCCACGCTCCCTGATTGGCAGAGAGGCGGTTCAGTGTTAGAAAATAAAATATTCACTTGCTTTTCTAATACACATGGGTGGGCTCTAAGCGCAATGTTCTTCGCTCCGAGTCCACCTTTTTTGAAGCCTATTAGAGGCTATGGCTCTAATCAGGTGCTTAAAAAACACCCCTCTGCTGTAATTCAGGCGCCCGGCATCCGAAAAGGGGCCAGACGCCTGAATAGAGAGTGGCTACAGAAGCCACGTATAGATTCATGCTATGCATGAATCTATCCATTTTACATATAGGGGGGTGCCGTAACAGAGGGGGCGGCGCCTGTGCGCCCTTAATGGATGCACCGCCACTGGTTGGCCTACAGGTTCCTAATATAAAGAAAGCCTGGTTTCTCTACCCTGCACCATGATAAACTACTCCGGCCCCTTGACTGTTCTACAATTTTTTTTTATAAAGGTGAACTAACCCTTTAAATATATATTGAATGGATTGACTTGGCTGATGAGGTGGAGCAGGGGGGGGGGCACTTGTGGAACGGGGGGGCGTTCTGCTCCTTGTGTCTTAAAAAGGTTTATTACAGACCTCCTAGATGTCTAGCATCCTGATAAACTAATGCTCATGGTCCTCCATGTAATAAGAGAGGTGTCATTTTATTCTTACCTAGCGGTATCTGACTGTACTCCCTCGGAATACTAATCCTATATGTCTACTAATAAAACTGCTAGGAAGCACGCATCCAGCAAACACAGACGAGGCACCATGGCACGTATATCCTAGCAACAGTGCGTAGCTTTGCTCCAGATGTGATTTAAATTCTGCAGATGTAAAGCGCTGACTTTATATCAAGGTCAGCTCTATAGCTGTATGTGGCTGAAAAATAATCTTACTAGTCAAGATGACAAGGAAATCTGGGTCTGTAGGGTAATTGCACACAGCCAGGTGACCTGCTTTCTAAGATTTAAGAAGGACGCCGAAAGAATAAACAGACTTGAGACAGCTCAACAATGAATCTGAATGGAAGTGTTCCACCGTGGCTGTGGGCCATTAGCATAATAAATGCATCTGCTGATTTTTTTATTAGAATTAACTTGGCTTTTACCGGGTCTGTTATTCCATGCATTGACTTTAATACGGCACTTAGCAGGGCCGGTGCTAGACTATTTTGCACCCTAATCAAGGCCAGCTATTTACACTAAAAACATAAAAAAAAATCCACATGGAGCTAATCCTTGCCAACGTTAGCTCCGTGCGGAGACTGACTAGGGAGCTGGGAAGAAGTGATGTTGCGCACAGCACGGCTTGCGCAGCACCTTATTGACTAGATACCTCTTATTTACGGATTGGCTGAAGCTTGCAGGAGACGGCTTCGTCTCCAGCTACCGTGTTTCCCCGAAAATACAAAAGACACAGTAGGGCTTATTTTCGGGGTAGGTCTTACCATGTAATGTGATGTCTTCAGGGCAGCCATCAGGAATTTTGGGGCCCCTTACACAGCTTCAGGCATGGGCCCCCTGGAGCAGAGGAGAACCGGGGGGGGGGGGGGTGCTGCCGCTGCCATATTGAGAAGCGGGGGGGTTCAGCCGCCGCAAATTATTGAGGTCGGGGGGTTGCCGCCTGGGCCCTTGGGGACCTCCGGGCCTCTGGGGTCCTCTGGGTCCCTTACTAAAAAATAAAAAAAATATATAAAAAAATAAAAATAAAAAAAAATGTAAAACATTTTTTTTTTTTTTTTTTTTTATAAAAATAAATAAAAAAAAGGGGGGTTGCCATCCGGGGCTCTTACAAAAAAAAAAAAGGGGGGGTTGCCACCCGGGCCCCTGGGGACCTCTGGGCCCCTTACAGGTGTACTGCCTGTGCCCCCTGATGGCGGCCCTGGATGTCTTTTCTCCCCCTCTCTCTTCCTGCCTGACAGGAATCCCCAGTGTGATTCTCAGGGCTTCTGGGCCCCTTACAAAAAAAAAATGTAATTTTTTTTTAAAAAAAGGGGGGTTGGCATCTGGGCCCCTGGGGACCTCCGGGCCCCTTACAAAAAAAAAAGAATAAAAAAAAAGAAGAAATAAAATAAAAAAAATGTAAAACATTTTAATTTTTTTTTTTTTTTAATAAAAATAAATAAATAAAAGGGGGGTTGCCACCCGGGGCCCTGGGGACCTCCGGGGCCCTTACAAAAAAAAAAGAAAGAAAAAAAAGGGGGGTTGCCACCCGGGCCCCTGGGGACCTCCGGGCCCCTTACAGGTGTACTGCCTGTACCCCCCTGATGGCGGCCCTGGATGTCTTTTCTCCCCCTCTCTCTTCCTGCCTGACAGGAATCCCCAGTGTGAACTGAGTTAAAATGCTTGTAAAATCCTATAATTCACTCTCTTACCGTAGTATATAATGTACAATGTGTGTGTTTCTGTAATATAATTGTGCCAAATACCTTTGTTATAGCACCGCCCTGCGCTTCTGTGACCCGCCGGAGCTCTCTTACCTTCAATTATATTACAGAAACACACACATTGTACATTATATTCTACTGTAATAGAGTGGATTATAGGATTTTACAAGCATTTTAAACTAGGGCTTATTTTCGGGGTAGGGCTTATATTGCAGCCCTCCTGGAAAATAACGCTAGGTCTTATATTCGGGGTAGGCCTTATTTTCAGGAAAACACGGTAGCATCATGCAATCCTGTCTGGGGACAGTGACACTAGGACCCAGAAGTGATGTTTTACACGTTGCTTCTGGGTCATTAACAGGAAGGGGAGATCAGTGAGCAGGTGTTCGCTGATCTCCCTCCATTCTACTGGTGGTACCCACCATGCCCATCCCAGGTCCGCTGAAGGGAGTGCAGAGCCTGGAAAGCATGGCAGGGCACATGGAGGACGTGGAAGAGATCTGGAGGCTGCACAGCTATTGGATAATTTCCACCTGACAGTCAGCCAATCAGATTTACACACACTCAATAAGATGCTTCCTGTTAGTTTTATTTACACTTGTGTTTGAGGAACAATAAAAATGTGCAGCTGAGCCACACTTTTACCGTCTCCCAGCCACTCCCCATTCTGCTGCAAAGTACAGCAGTTTTACATAACACCCTGCCACTATTGCCATACTATGGTGGCAGTGCCTTTGCAGCATAATGAGGAGTGGTTGCGGGACGGTAAGAGTGTCCCTCAAACACAAATGTACATAGAAACGAACAAAAAGCATCTCACTGTGCTTATGTGATATTCATCATTATCATGCTGATGATCACACAATTCAGAAGGTGCTGTATGTCTGTCTGTATACAGCATATGGCTGTATCTCTGTCTGTGCCTCAGAAAACAGAAATTGTGAGCTTGCCTGTGCACCGGGTTCCCATTTCTGCCAGTGCACCGGGTTCCCAATTGCTGCCTGTGCACCGGGTTCCCTTTAATGCCTGTGCACCAGATTCTTATTGCTGCCAGTGCACCGGGTTCCCAATTGCTGCCTGTGCACCGGGTTCCCATTTCTGCCAGTGCACCGGGTTCCCAATTGCTGCCTGTGCATCGGGTTCCCTTTAGTGCCTGTGCACCAGATTCTTATTGCTGCCTGTGCACCGGGTTCCCATTGCTGCCTGTGCACCGGGTTCCTATTGCTGCCTGTGCACTGGGTTCCCATTGCTGCCTGTGCACCGGGTTCCTATTGCTGCCTGTGCACTGGTTTCCCATTGCTGCCTGTGCCCTTGGCCGCCTCTCTGTTGCATCACCTTCCACCCTTCTCAGTGGAGGAAGGGATAATCACTCCCCCAGTGAAAGAATCACTCTGCCAGTGAAAGGCTGTGAGCAGCTGCAGAGGCCATTGCTAATCAGCATTGCAAAACGCAGTGCCGCTTTAGCAGCCTGCACCCGAAAAGTGTCCCTCTCTGCTCCTCGCCACCTGGGCCCCTCTGGTGAACTGTTTGGGCCCAGGGAAAACATAATTATTGTTACAGCAGGGCCGGCTGTACTGCCCTATCGGCGGCTCTGGCTACGCCCTAGGCGGCTGCCTAGTTTGCCTAGTGTTAGCACTGGCTCTGCACTTAGGGATACACACATTCCATAAATATCTGAAATGGGAAGGAGGAATACATTTAAAAGGAATGTAGTGAAGAAATTACAGATAGCCGCACTCCAATGCAATCACCTTTACTCATATAAAAGACAGTCCATATAGCATAGGAAGCACAGCTTTAGCTAACTCATTTCACACCCTCACTGGTGCTTAGTCATAGCTAAAAGCTTTTAGCTATGACTAGGCACCAGTGAGAGTGTGAAACGGGTTAGCTAAAGCTAAATCTGTGCTTCCTATGCTGTGTGGACTGTCTTTTATATCAATAAGGGTGATTGCATTGGAGTGCAGCTATCTGGAATTTCTTCACTACATTGCTATTGCACCCTTTCTACGTGCAGGGGTAGGTCATTACTTGTGTAGCGGGTATGTACTTTCCCAGGTGTAAATTTGAACTTGACAGAGACATTAGTGATGTGTAATTCCCTGCAGCCCAGCAGGTGGCGCTGTCACTCTGGGCTGGGGTTGAATCATTGCTGTGTGTCGTGCCTCCTTTTTGTCCTCCCTCGGCAGCGGTATGGTGGGGCGGGGAACCCGCCGTGCTTGCTGGGATAGGGTATAAAGGGGCCGGCCATCTTTGTCACGGGGTGGGAGTCCAGGGCACCTTCAGCCTGTGGACGGTGGTTCATGTTGGTTCTCTAGGCGGCCTAGGCCTAGAGGACAGCCGGAGATCGTGTTCCATTCCAGGCACCTTTAGCCTGGGGTGAGGTACTCAGATGGAGGTCCGGAGCTCAGTGCCCAACACTGAGTTCCGCGAGGGAAGGAGATCCTAGGGAACCCCGGGAGTGGGTACCCGAATCCGGAAAGCGTAATGGACCGGGGGAGCTCCTCATTCGAAGACCTGGTGCAGCAGATTGCCAGTGACGGGTGAGTCTCTCACCGGAGACCGCTTAGAAGGAAATTCCCCTCGTTTGGAGACTGCAGCCACTTTCAGGAAGGAAAGCGGAGAACACATTGTGTCTGGGCCTGTTCGCATCCACACCTCCTTTTCTGTTCTGTTTCTACCAAGGGAGTTCAACTGATTGTGTTCATTCGAGAAGAATAAAGGAGTGTTGGACTTTAATGGTGTGGGGCTCATTTCCTGACAGACATTGTTCAAGGTAACTCTCGGTGGAGGCTCCAGGTGCACAGCACTGACCCGAAGGTAAAAGAACTTTGCTTGTATCACACTGACACCTGTGATAAAGGCCTGGCGTAGTGTCCCTGCTCCCTTCCCCTCTAAAAAGATACCCCTAGACAAGAGACAGACGAGCTGAAGAAAGAGAGGGGAGTGAGGAGGCCGCTACACGTGGGGGCTCGGGTCCGGTATAGTGTTTGTGCACCACAGTATTGAACGTGTCGGTTGGAAGAATTACGCGAATAGGCAGGCCTTCATTGGCCGAAGTGCATCCCTGCTCGAAGTCGTGGACATGACCCAATGAAGGGAAAGGCCCGCGCAGAAGAGTGGAAAGAGGGGGAAGTTCAGCCGTGTGAGGTACTACACGTGGGGGCTTCTATTGCACTGCGCCACCAGGCACACCCCCATCGCTTAGTTCGTGGGCGTGACTCAGAAACAGAAAATAAGAAAATCCCTAAAACTGGAGCAAAGGGGAGGAGTCCAATACGTGTGAAGGACTACACGTGGGACGTTGGCGCAAAAACTCTGCAGTGTGCAATGGATCAGCAACAGGTCGCCATGTTCGGACATACGTCGTGGATTCCAGTTCACCCTTCCACCACGACATTGACTGCTGCTGCTCTGGTAACAGATACGGGGATCCGGCTAGAGGCAAGGGGTCGATTCGCCCTGTATTCGTGCATGGACGTTGAGGCCCTGGGTGTGATTTGTCCTGGCTGTTCAGGACTGGTGTGCCAGCTGAAGCCATTTGGGCGATGTGAGGCCTGTGGGGAGTTCCTGTTCGAAGTGGATCTGGCGGTTGAGAAGCCGAGAACCATCTACCCCGGCCGTGCTGCGGGCAACACCACTCAGAGAGGAGGAATCACTGCTGTGACAGCCATCCCTGCGCACACTGCAGCGACCGCGGAGGAGGTCGTAAAAACTCAACGGGAGAAATCCGAGGATGCTGACTCAGTCACCACTGTCTCGCAGCGTCCACCACCGAAGAGAAAGACCGGCATGGTAGCCCCGACCAGCGGTTGTGGTGGACCGTCTCGCCCGCTTACGCCCAGCCAGGATGGATACGTCGACAAGAGTTCCAGATGTCCCGATTCAAGTAAAGGCCGAGGTAAGCCTGGCGGAGAAATTTGGTGTGTGGGAAGAGGTGAAAGCTTGGTCTCCACTACAGGATACCTGCCTGCGGAGGAGTGTGACACCTCTGACCTAGAGTCGCTCTCGGACATGGGAGACGACGTTGCTATAGACGAACTGTTTGCAGAGAAAGGCTGGGACAAAGTACCTCTCGCTTCATTCCGGAGGATCGGGGATCCACCCATGTCTACAGGGGAAAGTACACCCCGGGTGGAGGCACCAGCGCCTGAAGAGAGGTCCCGTCCCCAGCCTGCTTCTACATCCCCGGTGCCGTCTGTACCGAAGACCGGGTAAAAGAGACTGTTGCTGCAGGCACCAATGCCCAGATCAGATGTGATCAAGGTCCCTCGCCACCTGGACTCGATAGTTTTGCCTGGCGAAGGGGACAAAGCTACCATGCCTCCTTTGGCGAGACTACAACGGCTATTTGGCCAGAAGGTTGCTGCAGACTACGGATGGGAGTATCCGTACTTGTCGAAGGAACTGCTGTATGAGGTGGAAGTGTGCCGGGAGTGCTGGTACAATGACTTTGTGTGGACCCACCTTCAGGTTCCCCACGCCCGCAGGTACCTTGCATGCTCTCCAAAGGCCTCTCAACGTTTTAAAGACTGCAAGGCAGAGTGGATGTTGGGACGAAACATCCATGCAGATAAAGTGTTGATCCGGCGCAAAGAAGGAGAAGATGTGGAGTATCATCTGGAAACGATGGATCAGCACTTGAAGCCACTTGTTCTGCCGCATCCCCGGTTTTACCTGTAGGAGAAAAGAGACTCCGTTCTTATCATGCTGCTGAACTTTCTGGGGCCGTTGCTTTTGTGCCTTAAAGGAATGAAGGACTGTTCCTGTTATTTTTCACTTTCCTGCAAGAGATCATAGACTCTGGGTAGATAGGGCCAAAGGAAAGAGGAAAGTTCCATGAGTGCAGTTACCGCGGTGCTGTCACCAGGTGGCAGTGTTGCGCAACGTTAAGACACTTTTCATGCACTCACTCTTTGGAGAAAAGGGATTTCTTTCCGGAGAAGTTTCTTTTCCATTACACGAATACAGGTGTCAGGGTTATGTGTGTTAATCCTTTCTTTTCCCTCTGCAGGAGAGCATCCCATCAAGTCCACTGAGAATGAGGTGGGTCTTAGTCAGGATGGGGGGGAAAGTGAAAAGTAAAAAAATTGTGAAGATGTGATTCAAAGTTATGAGTCAATACTGTTGTTTCTCTTTGTCTTTATTCCCTTTCTTTACAGGGCTCAGACACAATGTTTTAGTTGGAGAATTTTCTAAAGTTTTATATTTTTGTACAATTGTTAGTCAGTTTCTGGATTGGATTATGTCAGCCGTTGAGGGCATGATTTACTCCAGACACTGGGGACCAGTGTCAAACCACCGGGGGGAGAGTGTACCGGGTGTAAATTTGAACTTGACAGAGTCATTGGTGATGTGTAATTCCCTGCAGCCCAGCAGGTGGCGCTGTCACTCTGGGCTGGGGTTGAATCATTGCTGTGTGTCGTGCCTCCTTTTTGTCCTCCCTCGGCAGTGGTATGGTGGGACGGGGAACCTGCCGTGCTTGCTGGGAGAGGGTATAAAGGGGCCAGCCATCTTTGTCACGGGGTGGGAGTCCAGGGCACCTTCAGCCTGTGGACGGTGGTTTGTGTTGGTTCTCTAGGCGGGCCTAGGCCTAGAGGACAGCCGGAGATCGTGTTCCATTCCAGGCACCTTTAGCCTGGGGTGAGGTACTCAGATGGAGGTCCGGAGCTCAGTGCCCAACACTGAGTTCCGCGAGGGAAGGAGATCCTAGGGAACCCCGGGAGTGGGTACCCGAATCCGGAAAACGTAATGGACCGGGGGGAGCTCCTCATTCGAAGACCTGGTGCAGCAGATTGCCAGTGACGGGTGAGTCTCTCACCGGAGACCGCTTGGATGGAAATTCCCCTCGTTCGGAGACTGCAACCCACTTTCAGGAAGGAAAGTGGAGAACACATTGTGTCTGGGCCTGTTCGCATCCACACCTCCTTTTCTGTTCTGTTTCTACTAAGGGAGTTCAACTGATTGTGTTCATTCGAGAAGAATAAAGGAGTGTTGAACTTTAATGGTGTGGGGCTCATTTCCTGACAGACATTGTTCAAGGTAACTCACGGTGGAGGCTTCAGGTGCACAGCACTGACCCGAAGGTAAAAGAACTTTGCTTGTATCACACTGTCACCTCTGATAAAGGCCTGGCGTAGTGTCCCCGCTCCCTTCCCCTCTAAAAAGATACCCCTAGACAAGAGACAGACGAGCTGAAGAAAGAGAGGGGAGTGAGGAGGCCGCTACACTTGTACATTTAAAAGGAAATTAGCATTTTTATCTGAACATGTGATCATATTAAAGGGTTAATCCACCCAAATGTGATATTCTAGCTGTAGGAGCAGTCTGGCAAGCCAAGTCAGCACTGATTTTTTATGTTTTATGGACACTCTTGCCATAAATTTTAGCTTTGTTCCTTTCCTGTCATGAGGGATGCTCATGACAACATTGACCTAATACAGCCACATGGCTGATAGGTGCATATAAACAAAGGAGTTGGGTGCACCTAAAATGCATACCAGACCTTTCAGATCTGGTATAGATTTTAAAAGGGACCCTATGCAAAAAAAGTGTGGGATCCCCCAAAATTCTATACCAGACCCTTGGGGTTGGTTATGATTTGAACCCCACACAAAAAACAAGGAAAGAGGGTACATGGGGAGGGTACTTTACGATGGGGTGGGCCACTCCCCCACAACCCTGGCCTTGTAATTGTGGGGGTCAGCAAGGAGGAGGGCTTATCAGAATCTGGAAGCCCTTTTTAAAAATAAGGGGCACCCAAATGCCTGACCCCCCCCCCTATTTGAATGATCAAGGAGTACATAGTACCCGGTCTCAAAAAAAGTACACCATAAATAAACACACTGATGCATTTTGACAAGTCCTTTATTAATATAAAATAAAAATTCCAGCTATGCAGATCCCTGTCAATCACGATGAAGGACGCCTGCTGACCCTCATCTAGGATAAGGGTCTGGCAAAGATGAATGGAATAGCCAGGCATTTTTTTATAAAGAGAAGGAAGCAGCCGTGAGTTGTCATTTACCGGCAATTTAACCTCCCTGGCGGTATGATTATGTCAGATTTTTGATGCTGAATGCGGTATAATTATTTTGCATGGAAATTTTGCGTTTTATATTGTAGGCCTGTAATTCTTTCTTAGGAATAACTTACTTAAATCTGTCCAAACCAGAGTCTAGTAGACATCTCTGGTATGATAAAGTTTGAAACACAAAATTATAAATTATAATATAATAAATAACTATAAATAATAACAAATAATAATATAATAATAATAATACTTTTTATTCAATACATTTTAGTCAATAATATAATCAAAGCAAAAACACTGACATTTTTTTTGGCCAAACAAGGGTGCAATATTACTAGTCATATTGCTTCAGTAAACATCAAGGGTATGGTAAATTTTGAAACATGACAGCACAAAGTACGACGTCACAATCAGGACAATAGAACCTGTTTTTTTTCTGATTTTCCTTCCAGTGTCATCACGTTTAGAGCAACAAACCACACACATCCTTGTGGGTGCTGACTTCTTTTCCGTTGGTGGAATGTGGTCCATAAAGTGGCGACCAGTCAGGCATTCCGGGTTGACAATGCCAGCAGCACAACGTCCAGCTCTATTTACAGTTGTTGGTGTTTGGTGCTTCAGAAATATAAGTTCGGCAACTTTCCAAACAAAGTCCACATGAACCACAGGCTTGTCACTCTTTTTTTTTCTTGTTCAATATTTTATTGAGTTTCAAGCCCTGTACACACGGGTGTGAATCCCGTCAAAAAAAAAAACGTCGGTTTTCTCGACGGGATTCCTGGCAAGCTTGTCTTTTGCCAAGCCCTGTGTACACACGCGCCATTTAAAAGAACCGCCGTTCTTTTGAATGGCAATAACGCGGTGACATCATCGATTACGACGAGCCAGCGCTCGTCACATTCAATGCCGTCGCCGCCATCTTGCTACACCCTACACTACCCTTGTATGCTACCGCGCATGAGTCGAAGTCTCATTGAGCATGCGCGGGTTTCTCTGGACAGGTAAGCATACAGACGACCGGGTTTCTCGGCAGGAAACACTCTGCCGAGAATCCTGACGAGAAAAATAGAGAGCAGGTTCTGTATTTTTCTCGTCGAGATTCACGGCAGTTTTCCTGCTGAGAAACCATACACACGAACGGTTTTCTCTGCAAAAAGCTCTCCCAGCAGTTTTCTTGCCGAGAAACCAGTCGTGTGTACGAGGCTTAACAATGAAGACAAAATATATTCAATTCAATACTTGTACATGGGATACAGTCAATGTGAACAGTGTCATACATTCATTTGTATAAATATTTAAAAAAAAGAGAAATTGAAAAGATTAAAGTCTAAAATCAATCTATGCAACAGCGAAAGTTTAGTCAAGAAACAACCAGCAAAAAAGTCCCAAAATTGATAAATAGATCTCTAGAATTGTGCCTCCAGACCACCCGTCCACCCCTTCTGGGATCAAACTGCGGACGGGTGGGGGCACATACAAAAGATAAAGAATATTAAAATTCTATATATTAGTAAATATATTGCGGGACAATCTCAAGTATTATAACATAAATTAAAAAGAAAATAGAGGATCCCATGTTTGATTGATAAAAATAAAAAATAAAAACAAATGAAGGAGAGAAGAAAAAGAGAGAGGGTAAAGAAAAAGAAAGAGGACAGTCTCTCGCAGTGGTGAAGCGGCCACTATAAACGTAAAGATGAATAAAGATTAGCAACATAATAATAATGATTGGTCAACGTCTGGCGGTAAATAGTGTTTGACCCATGGTTGCCAGATCTTATGGAATTTTTTGATTCCATTGTCTTCAATAGCCGTCATTTTGGCAAAGGTAAGAGCTCTATTCATCCTATGTTTAGCTTCTGCCACAATAAGGGTTTGGGATTTCCATGCCTTGGCAATAAAGGGATTTTTATAACAGCTTACCTGTAAAATCCTTTTCTTGGAGTACATCACGGGACACAGAGCGACTTAGTCATTACTAATGGGTTATATAGATTACCTTCAGGTGTTGGCACTGGCCAATTCCAAACCGGAAGTACCCTCCCCTATATAAGCCCCTCCCATCCGGGAGCACCTCAGTTTTGTAGCCAAGCAATAAGTGTCCCAAAAAGAGGGGTGGGAGCTCTGTGTCCCGTGATGTACTCCAAGAAAAGGATTTTACAGGTAAGCTGTTATAAAAATCCCTTTTTCTTTTTCGTACATCACGGGACACAGAGCGACTTAGTCATTACTAATGGGACGTCCCAAAGCAATGCCAAATGAGGGGAGGGATACACTATACATAAGCTGGGCGCCATCAGGCATGAGGCTCTTTTGCGGCCTGCAACACACTGCGCCCAAAGGCGACATCCTCCTGACTTCTGACGTCTACCTGGTAGAATCTAGTAAACGTGTGTACTAAGGACCATGTTGTGGCCTTACAGACTTGAGCCAGGGAGGCTTGGTGATGCACTGCCCATGAAGTTCCAACTGCTCTTGTGGAGTGCGCCCTAACTTTGAACGGAGGCGGTCTCCTTTTCAAGCCATAGGCTTGTATTATGACTAGTGTTGAGCGGGTAGCTGGATATTCGGGTCCGGCGGGTTTGGCCGAACTTCGGAAAAAAGTTTGGATTCGGGACCGAACTTTAACTCGAACCCGGACCCGGACCCGGACCCCATTGAAGTCAATGGGGACCCGGACTTCTGACGACTAAAAAGGCTCTAAAAAAGTAATGGAAAGGGCTAGAGGGCTGCAAATGGCAGCAAAATGTTGTTAAGAACATGGCAAGTGCTCTGCAAACAAATGTGGATAGGAAATAACTTAAAAGAACATAAAAAAATTAAAAAATTAAAAAATATGCTGGAGGCCCCCTTTTCAGCAGAAGAGGTACAGGAAGTCATTAAGAACCTCAGAAACTCAACGGCACAATGCCACACATATGGTGGGAATGCCCCAGAATACGCCCTTTCTGGAATAAATTATTTAATTTAATGGATAAGCTAGTGGGAAAATAAAATACTTTGAAATAAAAATGTAGCGGGGTGCTAAATTTAAGGAAAGTGTTTGAGTGGTAAATAGGCTCAAATACCCTAATTCTGTAGGATTCATGGACCATTTTGTCCTCGGGGGACAGTATTGCTGTGCAGTTCCCTGCGGCCTACAGGTGGCGCCTTTTGTGTCCCCTCTTGGCAGTAGTACAGCGGGGCGGGGAACCTGCTGTGCATGCCGGGAGAGCATATAAAAGGGGCAGACCTTTGGCCTGGGGGCTGATGTCCAGTGGGGTCCGCGCCCAGGTGCCTTCGGCCTGGGTGCATGTGTTCCTGTTCCATCTCGGGCACCTTTAGCCCGGGTTGAGGTACTATCCTGGAGTTCTTGCTGCCCTGGGTATGGAGGCCTAGGGGCGGGAGTAAAGCCTGGAGTCCAGAGCCGCCTTGTGTAGGAGACCCTGTTCCAGGGAAGGGAGGATCATTCTGATGGACCGATGCGGGCGTCACGGTGAAGGAATGGTCTGTTGACTCCCTGGAGAGATGTCTTCCCCTTGATATGGGCTAGGTTCGTAGAAGGAGAAGCTCAAGGTCACCTTGACTGTATCAGAGGCCTTATTCAACCGGCCCGTGGCAGGGGCCTTATACACCCTGGTCTGTGGCTGAGACCAAAGTTCTCCAGGCCCGTGGCAGGGGCCTTGTACACCCGGTCTGTGGCAGAGACCAACCTCAATGTCTGTGGCAGAGACCGTGCGCCAAAAACTGTTTGAGAAACCTAAGCAGTGAAGTGAATGTGCTACGTTTGTGCCTGGACCTCCTCCACACCTTAAGCTGTCCTGTTTCTTTGCTCTAACCTTTTCTATCTGAGTACAGTTTATTTTGCCATGAGAGAATAAGAGTTGGAGTTTCAGCTGGTGTGGACATTGACTTTACTGGCAATTAAAGGACTTGCCTCTACCTACAGTAGAGGTGAGAATCATCCTCTGGAGGAGTTTTGACTCCGGCTGTGGACACGGCCCGTCAAGTACACCGCTCAACCTCTTTATATAGGATGATACGGGCTGGTAGTGCGGTGTGCCTTTCTCCCTCCTGCGAAGAGCCAACAACATAAAGGCAGGTAAGGGGGAAAGGATCTGTGCGCTACAAAAAAATAAAATAAAAATTTTAATCTTGGCCTAGCAGGACGAGGTCCATATGGAGTAGGAGGTTGAGGTGGCGGTGGATGTGGCTGTGTAGGTGGAAGCGCGGCGGTGGAGGAGGACGAGGTAGCCAACACTGGTTCAAAAATACAACAATGGCTGGGTAAGGCCGGTGATGTGTCGAATTCTGTCCCCCTGTCGAATAGTGTCCGCCCTGTACTGCGCTTGCTGAGTATGTAGGACAAGGGGATTTCAAAAATCTCCCAAGACTAACGGCGCCTGCGTGTTGAGTTCAGGTGAAGGCCACACCATCCGTGGTTCAAGCCGAGCCAAGCAAGGCCGCGATCGAAGCGAGCCCGTGAGGGGCCCTGTTACTATGTGCTACCGTATGTCCTCTTGGATGGTGGGGCTTGAACCTGCACTCACAGCGCAGGCGCCGTTCATCTTCGGAGATTTTGTGAATCTCCTTGTCCTCTGTACTGCGCAAGCGCTGCGCCTGCGCAGTACGGTCCGGGCACAATCCGATGGCCGGACAGTTTTTGTCACAACACCGGTATACATGTCTATTCTGCACAAGGTACGGACAAGTCCTGTGGGATCCATGCCTGGTTCATTTTAATGAACGTGAGCTTGTCCACATTGGCTCTGGACAGGCGGCTGCGCTTGTCTGTGATAACGCCCCCTGCCGTGCTAAATACACGTTCAGATAATACACTGGCTGCAGGGCAGGCCAGCACCTCCAAGGCATAAACGGCAAGCTCAGGCCATGTGCCCAATTTGGAGAACCAGAAGTTAAAGGGGGCAGACCCGTCATCCAGTACGTGTAGGCCTGTGGACACATACTGCTCAACCATGTTGGTGAAATGCTGCCTCCTGCTAAGACGTTCCATCTCAGCTGGTGGTGCTGGTTGTTGTGGCGTGCTGACAAAGCTTTTCCACATTTCGGCCATGCTAACCCTGCCTTCTGAGGTGCTGCCGGTGCCCCGGCTGCGTTGGCGACCTCTTCCTCCTCCTCTGCCTTCGCCTTGTGCTTCCACCGTACGCCCGCTGTCAGGTGGGAATGCCACCAGCAGCGCGTCTACCAGCGTGCGCTTGTACTCGCGCATCTTACGATCCCGCTCCAGTGAGGGAATTAAGGATGGTACGTTGTCCTTGTAACGGGGATCCAGCAGGGTGGCCACCCAGTAATCAGCACCAGTTAAAATGTGGGCAACTCGGCTGTCGTTGCGGAAACACTGCAGCATGTAATCGCTCATGTGTGCCAGGCTGCCCAGAGGCAAAGAAAAGCTGTCCTCTGTGGGAGGTGTATCGTCTGTGTCCTCTGTATCCCCCCAGCCACGCACCAGTAATGGCCACGAGCTGGTCTGAGTGCCACCCTGCTGTGAACATGGCTCCTCCTCCTCCTCCTCCTCCTCCATCTCCTCCTCCACCTCGTCATCCTCCAGAACTGTGCCCTTTCTGCCGGACAATTGTGTACCTGGCGTTTGTTGGTGCAGGAACCCACCCTCGTAGCCACTTGTGAAAGACTGCCCTGAAAGCCTTTGAAATGATCCCGCTTCCTCCTCCTCCTCCTCATCCTCCTGTGCCACATCCTCTTCCATCATCGCACGAAGCGTTTTTTCAAGGAGGCATAGAACTGGGATAGTAACGCTGAGAACGGCGTCATTGGCACTGGCCATGTTGGTGGAGTACTCGAAACAGCGCAACAAGGCACACAGGTCTCGCATGGAGGCCCATTTATTGGTGGTGAAGTGGTGCTGTTCCGCAGAGCGACTCACGCGTGATTGCTGCAGCTGAAACTCCACTATTGCCTGCTGCTGCTCGCACAGTCTGGCCAGCATGTGCAAGGTGGAGTTCCACCTTGTGGGCACGTCACATATGAGGCGGTGGGCTGGAAGGCCGAAGTTACGCTGCAGCGCTGACAGGCGAGCAGCAGCAGGGTGAGAACGCCGAAAGTGCGCACACACAGCCCGCACTTTCTGCAGCAGCTCTGGCATATTGGGGTAATTTTTAAGGAACCTCTGGACCACCAAGTTCAGCACATGCGCCAGGCAAGGGATGTGCGTCAAACCGGCTAGACCCAGAGCTGCTACGAGATTTCGCCCATTATCGCACACCACCAGGCCGGGCTTGAGGCTCACTGACAGCAACCACTCATCGGTCTGTTGTTCCATGTCCCTCCACAACTCCTGCGCGGTGTGGGGATTTTCCCCCAAACAGGAAAGTTTTAAAACTGCCTGCTGTCGTTTACCCCTGGCTGTGCTGAAGTTGGTGGTGAAGGTGTTACGCTGAATGGATGAGGAGGCGGTAGAGGATGAGGAAGCGGAGAAGGAGGAGTTAGCAACAGGAGGCAAACTGAAGCGCCCTGCAATCCTCGGTGGTGGAAGGACATGCGCCAAACCGCTATCTGCCTCAGGCCCAGCAGCCACTGCATTTACCCAGTGTGCTGTTAGGGAGATATAACGTCCCTGACCGTGCTTACTGGTCCACGCATCCGTAGTTAGGTGGACCTTGCCACAGATGGCGTTGCGCAGTGCACACCTGATTTTGTCCCCCACCTGGTTGTGCAGGGAAGGGATGGCTCGCCTGGAAAAGTAGTGGCGGCTGGGCACGACGTACTGCGGGACAGCCAATGCCATCAGGCTTTTAAAACTCTGCGTCTCCACCAGACGGAATGACAGCATTTCAAAGGCCAGGAATTTTGAAATGCTGGCATTCAGGGCCAGGGATCGCGGGTGGCTAGGGGGGTACTTCCTCTTCCGCTCCAATGTTTGGGAGATAGAGAGCTGAACGCTTCCATGGGACATTGTGGAGATGGTCGGTGACCCAGGTGGTAGTGTTGCTGGCAGATCCTCTGTTTGCGTGGTGACAGGTGCCACTGTCACTACAGAGGTGGATGAAGAGGCCGAGACTGCAGCAGAAGAGGAAGCAGGAGGAGCCAGAGACCTTTCTTGGTTTCTGAGGTGTCTACTCCACTGCAGCTCGTGCTTTGCACTTAGATGCCTGGTCATGCAGCTTGTGCTCAGGTTGAGAACGTTTATGCCTCGCTTCAGGCTCTGATTGCACAGCGTGCAAACCACTCGTGTCTTGTCATCAACACACTGTGTGAAGAACTGCCACACTAGGGAAGTCCTTGGACCTGGCTTTGGTGTGCTCGGTCCCTTGCTGCGTTGGGCAGTAGCAGATGTACTGTCTAGGGGACGAATGCTCCGTTTTTGCACCCTGCTCCCTCTTCTGCTGTGCTGGTGGCTCTGTGCGACCACCGCCTCTTCCTCCGAACTACACTGGTCACCTGCATAACGTTGATTCCATGTGGGGTCGAGGACCTCATCGTCCTCCACATCATCTTCCACCCAGTCTTCACCCCTGCCCTCCATGTCTGTCTGCACAATTGCGAAAGCAGCAGCAGTTGGCACCTGTGTTTCGTCATCATCCGAGACGTGCTGCGATGGTCCTCCCATGTACCCATCATGAAACATAAGTGGTTGGGCATCGGTGCACTCAATCTCTTCCACTTCTGGGGCAGGGCTAGGTGGATGGCCCTGGGAAACCCTGCTAACAGAGTCATCGAAAAGCAGAAGAGACTGCTGCATGATTTGGGGCTCAGACTGCTTGGCTGATTTGCAAGGGGGTGAGGTGAAAGACTGATGGACATGGGCTTCAGGTGCCAACTCTGATCTTTCAGCAGAAGAGTGGGTGGGAGACAATGTGAAGGAACCCGAGGCACTGTCAGCAACCCAATCTACTATCGCCTGTACTTGTCCTGGCCTAAACATTGGTACAGCCTCATTAGGCATGACAAAATACCGCCGCAGGCTCGGTCGCCTACTCGCACCTGAGGAAGGTGTTTCACTTGTGCGTGTAGCTGGCACAGATCCACCACGTCCTCTCCCTGCAACAGGAGCTCCACCAGCAGCACCACGACCGGGGCCACCACGTCCCTTTGACCTTCCCCTCATATTTTCCAAATTTAGGATCTTGCCCTAAATGGCGTTTTTTGGAAGACCACAACACACCCACAGTACGTAATGGCTGAAACGCACAGCTACAGAACTGCAGAAAATGCTATTCAAAAAAAAAAGGTTGTTTTTTTTAGTATAGCACAGTACAAGGAAAATATATATAAATTGTTTTTTTACACACACCTCCAGATGTGTATTTCACACTGCAAAATATTTTCTGTGGCCCTAAATGGCGTTTTTTGCCAGGCCACAACACACCCACAGCACGTAACCGCTGAATCGCACAGCTACAGAAAATGCTATTCAAAAAAAAAGGTTGTTTTTTTTAGTATAGCACAGTACAAGGAAAATATATAGAAATTGTTTATTTTACACACCTCCACATGTGTATTTCACACTGCAATTTATTTTCTGTGGCCCTAAATGGCGTTTTTTCCAAGAGCACAACACAACCACAGTATTTAACCACTGAATCGCACAGCTATAGAAGTGCAGAGAATGCTATTCAAAAAAAATTTTGTTTTTTTTAGTATAGCACTGTACAATATATAGAAATTGTTTATTTTACACACCTCCACATGTGTATTTCACACTGCAAAATATTTTCTGTGGCCCTAAATGGCGTTTTTTGAAAGAGCACAACACAACCACAGTATTTAACCACTGAATCGCACAGCTATAGAAGTGCAGAGAATGCTATTCAAAAAAAATGTTGTTTTTTTAGTATAGCACTGTACAATATATAGAAATTGTTTATTTTACACACCTCCACATGTGTATTTCACACTGCAAAATATTTTCTGTGGCCCTAAATGGCGTTTTTTGAAAGAGCACAACACAACCACAGTATATAACCACTGAATCGCACAGCTATAGAAGTGCAGAGAATGCTATTCAAAAAAAAATTTGTTTTTTTTAGTATAGCACTGTACAATATATAGAAATTGTTTATTTTACACACCTCCACATGTGTATTTCACACTGCAAAATATTTTCTGTGGCCCTAAATGGCGTTTTTTGAAAGAGCACAACACAACCACAGTATTTAACCACTGAATCGCACAGCTATAGAAGTGCAGAGAATGCTATTCAAAAAAAATGTTGTTTTTTTTAGTATAGCACTGTACAATATATAGAAATTGTTTATTTTACACACCTCCACATGTGTATTTCACACTGCAAAATATTTTCTGTGGCCCTAAATGGCGTTTTTTGAAAGAGCACAACACAACCACAGTATTTAACCACTGAATCGCACAGCTATAGAAGTGCAGAGAATGCTATTCAAAAAAAATGTTTTTTTTTTTAGTATAGCACTGTACAATATATAGAAATTGTTTATTTTACACACCTCCACATGTGTATTTCACACTGCAAAATATTTTCTGTGGCCCTAAATGGCGTTTTTTGAAAGAGCACAACACAACCACAGTATTTAACCACTGAATCGCACAGCTATAGAAGTGCAGAGAATGCTATTCAAAAAAAATGTTGTTTTTTTTAGTATAGCACTGTACAATATATAGAAATTGTTTATTTTACACACCTCCACATGTGTATTTCACACTGCAAAATATTTTCTGTGGCCCTAAATGGCGTTTTTTGAAAGAGCACAACACAACCACAGTATTTAACCACTGAATCGCACAGCTATAGAAGTGCAGAGAATGCTATTCAAAAAAAATGTTGTTTTTTTTAGTATAGCACTGTACAATATATAGAAATTGTTTATTTTACACACCTCCACATGTGTATTTCACACTGCAAAATATTTTCTGTGGCCCTAAATGGCGTTTTTTGAAAGAGCACAACACAACCACAGTATTTAACCACTGAATCGCACAGCTATAGAAGTGCAGAGAATGCTATTCAAAAAAAATGTTGTTTTTTTTAGTATAGCACTGTACAATATATAGAAATTGTTTATTTTACACACCTCCACATGTGTATTTCACACTGCAAAATATTTTCTGTGGCCCTAAATGGCGTTTTTTGAAAGAGCACAACACAACCACAGTATTTAACCACTGAATCGCACAGCTATAGAAGTGCAGAGAATGCTATTCAAAAAAAATGTTGTTTTTTTTAGTATAGCACTGTACAATATATAGAAATTGTTTATTTTACACACCTCCACATGTGTATTTCACACTGCAAAATATTTTCTGTGGCCCTAAATGGCGTTTTTTGAAAGAGCACAACACAACCACAGTATTTAACCACTGAATCGCACAGCTATAGAAGTGCAGAGAATGCTATTCAAAAAAAATGTTGTTTTTTTTAGTATAGCACTGTACAATATATAGAAATTGTTTATTTTACACACCTCCACATGTGTATTTCACACTGCAAAATATTTTCTGTGGCCCTAAATGGCATTTTTTGAAAGAGCACAACACAACCACAGTATTTAACCACTGAATCGCACAGCTATAGAAGTGCAGAGAATGCTATTCAAAAAAAATGTTTTTTTTTTTAGTATAGCACTGTACAATATATAGAAATTGTTTATTTTACACACCTCCACATGTGTATTTCACACTGCAAAATATTTTCTGTGGCCCTAAATGGCGTTTTTTGAAAGAGCACAACACAACCACAGTATATAACCGCTGAATCGCACAGCTGCAGAGAATGCTATTCAAAAAAAAGTTTTTTTTTTTTTTTTTAGTATAGCATAGTACAAGAAAAATATATAGAAATTGGTTATTTCACACAACTAGAGATATACACTGCAAAATATTTTTTTTGCCCAAAAATAGGTCTTTTTTGCGCACAACAAAGTGCCGTTTTTTTTTTTTGCAACAGCACAATAAAGTGCCTTTTTTTTTTTTTGGGGCCCAAAAATGGGTCTTTTTAGCAAAAGCACAATAAAGTGCCTTTTTTTTTTTTTTTTTCTGACCAAAATAGGTCTTTTAGCAAGAGCACAATACAGCCACAGTATGGAATAGGTGTATCACTCAACGTAATGCAGTGCTGGTGCACTGAGCTTGCAAAACAAACAGATAAACCTATGCAGATCGCTGAGCTATTATATCTCTCAATCTGGACTCCTATCTAAATCTCTCTCCCTGAAAGCACAAACAGGATCCTGCCCCTACACTACACTACACTACACTGTCTCCCTATCTTTTCTATCAGTAGATTGCAGAATCAGGACTAACTCCTATTCTCTCCCTCACAGCAACAGCAGCCAGGATCCTTTCCCTACACTGTCTAAAAGCAGAGTGACGATCTGTGCTGTGTGCCTCTTTCTTATATAGAAGCTGGTCACATGCTGGGTCACATGTTGCACTGACCAATTACAGCCATGCCATTAGTAGGCATGGCTATGATGGCTTCTAAGGGCACACCAGCAAATCAAATGGTGATTGGCTGGCCCCTGAAGCATTTCTAACTGCGCCATTAAATTCCCGAATCCGAACCCGAACCCGGACTTTAGCGCAAAATCCGGGTCCGGGTCCGGGGTCGGGAAAACGCCAAAATTCGGTACGGACCCGAACTTTACAGTTCGGGTCCGCTCAACACTAATTATGACCTGTCGAATCCACTTGGCTAAAGTAGATTTTTGATGCTGCCTGACCCTTTCTGGGGCCTTCCGGCAGAACAAACAAAGTATCCGTTCTACGAATCTGAGCAGTGGCTTTAAGATAAGCTTTAACTGCTCTTACTACATCCAAAGAATGCAATAACTTTTCCTCTACCGAACTAGGTTTGGGGAAAAAAGGAAGGAAGAACCACATCTTGGTTCAAATGGAACCTCGATACCACCTTAGGAAGAAGGCTGGATGAGGACGTAATACTACTCTGTCCTTATGGATAACCAGATATGGCTCCCTACAGGACAAGGCGGCTAATTCCGATACTCTTTTAGCCGAACAAATGGCTACTAAGAAAATCAATTTCCTGGTGAAAAGAACCAAGGAAATGTGCCGCAATGGTTCAAACGGTTGTTTCTGTAGAACCGACAGAACCAGGTTTTAGTCCCATGGACATATGGGAATACTAACCGGAGGGCTAATACGCATCACTCCTTGTATGAAAGCTTTGACTAATGAATGCAAAGCCAAGGGCCTTTGAAAAAAATATTGACAAGGCCGTCTGACCCTTGATAGTACTCAAGGCAAGCTTCCTATGTACAGCCCACTGTAGGAAGTCCAGAATCCTACCTATTACGTACTTACGTGGATGCCATTTCCTGGCCTCACACCACGTGATGTACGCCTTCTAGATCCTATAATAGATCTGCCTGGATACCGGCTTCCTGGCATTGATCATGGTAGATACCACAGGATTAGAGAGCCCTCTCTTTTTTAGAATGTGGGCTTCAATAGCCAGGCCGTCAACCTAGGGCTGGTAAGGAAGGGTAGTATATCGGTCCTTGCGAAAGCAGGTCCGGACGATGTGGGAGGGTCCAGGGACTTCCCACTGACATTTTTACAATCTCCGCGTACCATGCCCTTCGGGGCCACGCTGGAGCCACCAGAATCACTGGTTTCTATTCTACCCTGATTCTGCGGATTAATCGCGGTGGGAATGCATATATCAGCTTGAACTGATCCCAAGGGAACACTAGGGCATCCGAACCGCAAGCTAGGGGATCCTTTGTGCGAGACACAAATCTGTCCACCTTTGCGTTGAATCTGGATGCTAGCAGATCTACATCCGGTGTTCCCCACCGCTGGCATATTGCCTGGAAAACCTCGGGGTGAAGAGACCATTCCCCCGGGCATAATTGCTGGCGACTTAAAAAGTCCGCTCTCCAATTTTCCACTCCTGGGATGAAAACCGCGGATATGGCTGTGACATACCTTTTCTGCCCATTCCAGGATGCAATTCGCTTCCCTCTGGGCTGCACGACTCCTGGTGCCACCCTGGTGATTGATATATGCCACTGCTGTGGCATTGTCTGAATGAATTCTGACAGGTGACCCTTGGAGTTTGGATGTCCATGCTACTAGGGCATACCGGGCCTCGTATCTCTAAGAGATTGGTGGGCAGGGCCTTCTCTGCTTCTGACCATCTGCCCTGGAGAGACCATTGCTCCAGTACTGCCCCCCCACCAGCCTATGAGGCTGGCAACTGTAGTGACCACCTTCCAAGAAACCGGACTGAAGGGTTTCCCTTTTTCCAGATTCTGGGGCACCAACCACCAATGGAGGCTCTTGCGAACGGAAGGGGACAGGGACATTGGTAAGTCTAAAGCCTGAACTTTTTTGTTCCAGGCTGACAGTATGGCCCTCTGCAAGTTCCTTGAACGGAATTGACCGTAGGGTACCGCTTCGAATGAAGCCACCATTTTTCCCAGCAGCCTTATACACAGGCGTATGGATGGTTTTTTCTTTTTTTGTACCCACTAAGTGGGTCAAATCTTTCAAAGACGACACCTTCTCTGGAGGTAAGAAAATCTTTCTCTGATTTGAATCCAGTCTTAGCCCCCAAGTATTCCAGGCTTTTGACTGGTTTTAGGGCTGACTTGTCTCGGTTGATAATGCAACCGTGAGATTCCAGATACTTGATTATCTTGTGAACGACCACTTCTAGTTTTTTTCACTGAGTGGTCTATCAGCAACAAGTCGTCTAGATATGCCATTATCGTTACACCTTGTGTTCCTAGTTTGGCCAATCGTAGGGCCAGAATTTTTGTGAACACTCGTGGTGCCGTGGCCAGACCGAAAGGTAAGGCTCTGAACTGAAAATGGCGCCCTTCTACTGCAAGGCGTAGAAATTTCTGGTGGGCCGGACAGATGGGAATATGCAAATAAGCATCCCTTATGTCGATCGAGGCTAACCATTCCTGCCCTTGTAGGGCGGT
The DNA here is from genome assembly GCA_029206835.1 of Rana muscosa. Classification (NCBI taxonomy): domain Eukaryota; kingdom Metazoa; phylum Chordata; class Amphibia; order Anura; family Ranidae; genus Rana; species Rana muscosa. The sequence goes on from CM055117.1 coordinate 1,045,893,866, forward strand.
GACCACCGATCGGATCGACTCCATCCGAAAAAGTCCTGATATGTAGGAACTTGTTTAGCCCTTTTATATTTAATATGGGCCTCATGTCCCCATTTGGCTTGGGGACTGTGACAAGGTTCGAGTAAAACCCGAACCCGTTTTCTTCCAAGGGAACCTTCATGATTACCCTTGGGGCAATAGTTGCTCTAGTGCCAGAAGGAGGGATCCACTCTTCTGGGGATCGCTTGGCACGTTTGACCTTATAAAATGGGCAGGAGGAATGTCTTTTAACTCCAGCCTGTATCCCAGACTTACTGCGGAGATCACCCATCTCTGATGGTGTCCCGCCAGGTCTCTGTGAACAACTGAAGTCTTCCCCTCACCCGACTGAGTGGGGGCAACCCTTCATGACTTAGGGGGAGGTTTTGTACCTCTCTTGACCCAGGGTTTCTTGTTACCCTGTGATTGTCCCTGATTTCTGCCCCCTGGATTTGACCGCGGAGGCCGTCGGAACTGTTTCACAGCCGATGTGCCCGGGACTGGAGAAGTAGGCCTCTTAGAAGAAGGACTTCTACCCTTGTTCTTAACCGGTAAGAGTGAACTTTCACCGGCAGAAATTTTCTGGATATATTTGTCCAGATCTTCTCCAAATAAGCGTTCTCCATGAAATGGGAAGCTAACCAGCAGTTTTTCACAGGGAGCTTCAGCAGACCAGTTTTTGAGCCACAGAAGCCTACGCATATGTACTATAGACAGCGTAAAGCGGGAGGCCTGTTGGATTGTATCCTTTATGGCGTCCACCGCAAAACACAAGGCTCTAGGCAGGTCAGCTAGGGCAAGAGCCTGCTGATCTGGTAAGTCCCTTAAGACTTGTTTCAACTGATCTTTCACTGCCTGGCCGACTCCAATCGCTGCTACCGCAGGTTGTGTCACCATGCTTGCTGTAGAGAAAACAGATTTTAGTAAAGACTCCAATTTTTTATATATTGGGTCTTTGCACATTGGAACATTATCTACTGGACATGTCAGTGATTTGTTAACAGAAGAGATGGCTGCGTCCACTGTAGGGACCCTCCATTTTTTTATGAACTTATCCTCCATGGGATAGATCACCGGAAATCTCTTGGGGGGAGCAAATATTTTATCAGGATGCTCCCAATCCTGGTAAATAAGCCCTTCTAATAAAGGGTGGATTGGGAAGGAACAGACAGCCTGGGGAGCTTTTAGCGACCCCAGCGAGGAAACCGTAGTGGATGGTGGTTCCGCCAGAGGCATTTTAAATGCTGATCGGACCATATTAGTCAGAGACTGAACCCATAATTAGGGATGAGCTTCGAGTTCGAGTCAAACTCATGTTCGACTCGAACATTGCCTGTTCGCCCGTTCGCCGAACAGCGAACAAATTGGGGTGTTCGCGGCAAATTCGAAAAATCTATGGGAGAAATCTAAAGTGCTAATTATAAAGGCTTATATGCAAGTTATTGTCCTAAAAAGTGTTTGGGGACCCGGGTCCTGCCCCAGGGGACATGTATCAATGCAAAAAGAAGTTTTAAAAACGGCCGTTTTTTTGGGAGCAGTGATTTTAATAATGCTTAAAATGAAAAAATAAAAGTGAAATATTCCTTTAAATTTCGTACCTGGGGGGTGTGTATGATATGCATGTAAAGTGGCGCATGTTTCCCGTGCTTAGAACTGTCCCTGCAAAAAGTGTCATTTTTGAAAGAAAAAAATGCATTTAAAACTGACTCGCGGTTATTAATGAATTGTCGGCTCCCGGCAATACATACAAAAGTCATTGATAAAAAAAAAAAAAAAAGCGTGGGGGTTCCCCAGAATTCAATTACCAGGCCCTTCAGGTCTGGAATGGATATTAAGGGGAACCCCGCCGCAAATAAAAAAAAATTGACGTGGGGTTCCCCCAAATATCCATTCCAGGCCCTTCAGATCTGGCATGGATTTTAAGGGGAACTCCACCCCAAATTAAAAAAAAAATGGCGTGGAGTCCCCCTAAAAATCCATACCAGACCCCTTATCCGAGCATGCAACCTGGCCGGCCGCAGGGGAAAAGGGGGGGACGAGAGAGCGGCCCCCCCTCCCTCCTGAACCGTACCAAGCCACATGCCCTCAACATGAATCTGGAAGACCCCTTTAACAAAGAGGACCCCCAGATCCCGGCCCCCCCCCCTATGTGAATTGGTAAGGGGTACATTGTACCCCTACCATTTCACGAAGAAAGCGTAAAAAAATGTTTAAAAAAACACACAAACACCTTGAAAAAGTCCTTTATTAAAAAAAAAAACAAAAAAACATTCCAGCGGTGAAATCCAGTGTCCCGCGGCGATCCCGATGTCCAGCGCTGTCCGTCATTGGTTGTGCCTGAGCGGACCTGATGGGGAACTCCCTCTCAGTATTTTAAATGTATAGACCCGCCCCTTCTAAAGTTCCCCATCAGGTCCGCTCAGCGGACCAGATGCGGAACATGAGAAGGGGCGGGTCTATACATGTATTGCCAAAGTGAGAGCAGTTCCCCATCAGGTCCGCCTCCTCGGTATGTCGGACCCGCCTACGTCATTGGCTTGAGCGGGGAACTTCCTTCACTATGTAAATTTAAATTTACATAGTGAAGGAAGTTCCCCGCTCAAGCCAATGACGTAGGCGGGTCTGACATACCGAGGGGGCGGACCTGATGGGGAACTGCTCTCACTTTGGTAATACATGTATAGACCCGCCCCTTCTCATGTTCCGCATCTCGTCCGCTGAGCGGACCTGATGGGGAACTTTAGAAGGGGCGGGTCTATACATTTAAAATACTGAGAGGGAGTTCCCCATCAGGTCCGCTCAGGCACAACCAATGAAGGACAGCGCTGGACATCGGGATCGCCGCGGGACACTGGATTTCACCGCTGGAATGTTTATTTATTTATTTTTTTAAATAAAGGACTTTTTCAAGGTGTTTGTGTGTTTTTTTAAACATTTTTTTTTACGCTTTCTTCGTGAAATGGTAGGGGTACAATGTACCCGTTACCAATTCACATAGGGGGGGGCGGGATCTGGGGGTCCCCTTTGTTAAAGGGGTCTTCCAGATTCCGATAAGCCCCCCGTCCGCAGACCCCCACAACCACCGGGCAAGGGTTGTGGGGATGAGGCCCTTGTCCCCATCAACATGGGGACATCCTCCCCATGTTGAGGGCATGTGGCTTGGTACGGTTCAGGAGGGAGGGGGGGCCGCTCTCTCGTCCCCCCCTTTTCCCCTGCGGCCGGCCAGGTTGCGTGCTCGGATAAGGGGTCTGGTATGGATTTTTAGGGGGACTCCACGCCATTTTTTTTTTAAACTTGGGGTGGAGTTCCCCTTAAAATCCATGCCAGATCTGAAGGGCCTGGTAATTGAATTCTGGGGAACCCCCACGCTTTTTTTTTTTTTTTTTCTCAATGACTTTTGTATGTATTGCCGGGAGCCGACAATTCATTAATAGCCGCGAGTCAGTTTTAAATGCATTTTTTTTCTTTCAAAAATGACATTTTTTGCAGGGACAGTTCTAAGCACGGGAAACATGCGCCACTTCACATGCATATCATACACACCCCCCAGGTACGAAATTTAAAGGAATATTTCACTTTTATTTTTTCATTTTAAGCATTATTAAAATCACTGCTCCCGAAAAAACGGCCGTTTTTAAAACTTCTTTTTGCATTGATACATGTCCCCTGGGGCAGGACCCAGGTCCCCAAACACTTTTTAGGACAATAACTTGCATATTAGCCTTTATAATTAACACTTTAGATTTCGAACGTTCGAGTCCATTGTATTTAATAGGGTTCTAAAGTTTACACGAACATTTTGTCTGTTCGCAGGTTCTGGTGCGAACCGAACAGGGGGGTGTTCGGCTCATCCCTGCCCATAATCTTTCAGCCTGAGATGCTGAGAAAGGTTCTTCCACTGTTGATTCCTCCATAACTGAATCAACCTCATCCTGATCCCCTTCAGGTAGGTCGATCTCTGTGTGGGGCTGTTCCTCCACTAACAGGCACTCTGAAGGAGGAGACGGAGATCGGACGCGCTTTTCCTGTGACAGGGAAGCAGCGATCAATGCTGTTAATCTCTCTTCCAATCCTCCCAGAGTTGAGGATAAAACCTCCTCTGTTATATATACAGGAGCAGGTGGACTGGGGACAGCCGCAGCACCAGGCATTCCTGCGGGGTTTCTACGGCTACTGACCTCTGAATTCTCAGGGGAGATTGGTGCAGTACAAGCATGCCCAATATCCTCAGAGCCCGATGGAGACCCCTTTGGCTTCCTGGAAGATCTATTTCCGGAGCGTCTGGACGACATATCCTTTAAGCACAAAGCTGAGGTATTCCCGTCGTCATACACCAATTTTGCTGGTAATAGTCTAACAAAGTTGCTGCTATATACCAGCTGGTGTCCACTAAAGTGCCTTTCTATGGGGATGCCTGCATCAACCGCCTCTGTGTGCCACTGTTTGTTGCTAGCTCTGTCTGCATCCAGCTGACACTTGTACTGTGTCTTTTAACCATGCTGGGACGCCCGCACATGCGCAGAAGCGCCGCGGCGCGCATCGAGCGTCATCCACCCGCCCCGCCCCTTTTTTTCATAGGAGACGCGTGCACGCGCCCGCGCGCGCGCCCGTGCGCCATTGGCGCCCTTTTCTAAATCAAACAGGGGACTAGGAGCCAGGGCCCTTTTTGCCGGAGGGCCTGTGCGGTGGATGAGCGCAGCAACAGGGCAGAGGAAGTGGATTCCCACAGAGAAACTTACCAGCTGCCTGGATCTTTTGACTTGAGAAAACCAAAGATCCACATGACAAGAAAAATGGACTACAGCGGCCTCTAGTGGTTTAACACAGGTACCGCGGTCCCTTTTTTTTTTTTTTTTTCTTGACTACTATTAAAATTTTACATTTTCAGTAGATACAGGCAAACACAGATATTTAGCGGGAATACCGTTAGGTAACAGACAGAAAGACAAATTAGGCTTGGGGGTCCCCCAATAGAACCAAGTTCCTGGGGGCCCCCACTTACCTGATCCCCGCCGCAGGACTTTGTTTGGTCCACAGAAGTCCAAACTTCACCTATCACGGCAGGCATTGTAATTAAACCTTCAGGGACCGGGTTCCCAAGGATTCCACTCCCCTGGACCTGTATAGCACCCTGCACAGACAACATATTGGTCGTGGGTATGACCAGAGCTCTGGATCCCAGGGTCCAGCCCTCCTAAGAGAAGCATTACAGGCAAAACCTTGCTCTTCTGCTGCAAGGCCCGGGTACCGACCGTTTAGCTATGAAGCTTTTTTGGTGGGATCCGGAACAGCTTACTAAGGCCCAAAAGAACCTGTACGCAAGCCCAGTGAAAACACATGTTACTCTTTGGCCAACACCTTAGACACTGGCAAAAAACTGAGGTGCTCCCGGATGGGAGGGGCTTATATAGGGGAGGGTACTTCCGGTTTGGAATTGGCCAGTGCCAACACCTGAAGGTAATCTATATAACCCATTAGTAATGACTAAGTCGCTCTGTGTCCTGTGATGTACGAAAAAGAAAGTTTGTTTGGCAGCAGTAGTGAGGTGAATAAGTACTGTATTTATTGGCGTATAACACTCTATTTTTTACCCTGAAAATAGAGGGTAAACTGTGCCTGCGTGTTATACGCAGGGGTCTGTGGAACATTTTTAACCTGAAAATTCCCTCTTAAAGTTAGGGTGCGTGTTATACGCCTGTGCGTGTTATACGCCGATAAATGCGGTAATTTAAATTGAGTATGTGTGAGTTCAGCAGGTTTAAGGTTCAGAAGAGCCATGACTGGGTCCGGGAGAATAGAAGTGTCAAGAGCCTTGGAAGCCATTTCAAATATTTTCTTCCAAAATTCTTGAGCTACTGAACACTCCCACCAAATATGAAAGTGGGTACCTGGGGTAGAACATCCCCGGAAGCAGGAGCCTGGATATGATGGGACAAATTTTGCTATCCTGGCTGGTACCATATACCAAAACTTTAAAATTGGTTTCCAACGCAAAACAATTTGGGGAGGAGGTTTTGGTGGTTACCAAATATTAGACCAGTCATCTGTGTTGAAAGTACGATCCATATCTTGTGACCACTAAGTTGTGTAAGAAGGAAGTATTTCATTAGGAAGTATGTTTAGGTGTTGGTTTAAGAGTGAGATCAGTCCTCTGATATGTGGGTCGTTCTTGCAAATACATTTGAACTGTAACATCTGATTAAGGGTGGAGCCTGTTCTTATAAAGGGTGTATAAAATTTTTTATACACCCTTTAAAAAACCCAAAGGTTTTACCTAAAGTTGGAAATGTATGTATTGTTTTTGTAGAAACTAAATTGTGCAGTCGGACCAAATTTGTAGAAGACCATACCATAAATGATCGCGGGAATTTCCAGGCCGGATAGAAGGATGGGTTCCCAAGGTTTTTTAGCAGAATGAAGGCATTCCACAAGCACTGTTTAAGAAGATGCCTGAAGATTTTCTTGTAAAATTTTTTTGTTGTTTTCTCATCGCTGGATAAAATGTCATTGCCTGGTCAGCTCTGTCAACACCTCCCATGGTGTTGTTGTAGTCTATCACGACTTGTGGTTTCAGTATGTCTTTTCCACCTTTTGTGTGTACCATGACAGTGGAGGTGTTATGAATAGTATTTATTAGGCACACATCTTTTTTGTCACGCCATCTCAGTGCCATCATTTTGCCTTTCTGCCAGGCAACCATTTCTCCTGCCTTGAGCTTTTTATTGCCAAATGTTGGCGGCATGTCACACCGGTTAGCCCTAATGGTCCCATAGGCATCCGTCTTGTTCTGTAGAAGGAACTCATAGAGTTCAGGAGAAGTGTAAAAATTGTCTGTAGTTACACAATAGCCCTGATTTAGCAATGGCTCATTCAAAGTAAGACCTGAAGAGGTTGCCATTCCATAATTATTGGTTCCTTTCCCGGTGTATAGGACCGAATTCCATATGTAACCAGTGCTCGATTCACATAGCATGAATGATTTTATGCCAAATCGTGCTCTCTTTGATGCCATATATTGTATCCAGCCGAGTCTTCCTTTTTAGGCCATTAGACTTTCGTCGATACTGATGTCTCTGATGTACATAGCTCTGCTGGAAATTTTTCTGAATAATTTGATATACCTCCCAAATCTTTTTGAGTTTTGGTGCTGGATGAGTAGTCTCAAATTCTTCATTATTTTCAAAGTGCAAATACTTCATTATCAGGGAAAATTTGTACTCCGACATGACCGTGCCAAAGAATGGAGTGGCTAGTCATTTATTGGTTGTCCAATACCACTTCTGCAGGGGTTTCCCCACCACTCCCTGAAGAATTATTAGGCCCAGAAACTTCCAAATGTTCTCTTTGGTAACTGGTTCCCACTTTCTGCTCCTTGAAAACCTCTAATGTGTAGCAGCTTGTTGCTCCTGCTACCGATTTGTCTCCGTAACAATTTTTTCAATAACCTCATCGGTCAAAAAGAGTTGGAGGTATGCCAAGGGGTTGTCATCTTCAACATCCACTTTGATACCAGGTTCTCCAGTAAATGGGAATCTTGGGGGCGCTACGTGATCTGTACCGCAGTCAATAGAGCACCAAGTCCGCACATCACTGAGCACAGTCGCAGGATCATCGCTGAAATCGCTTTCCGTGTCTGATGACGAATTTCCTAACGAATCGCTATCACTCAATTCTGCAAGCGATTCTGTATCGCTAACGCTGTTTTCCAGCAGGTCATAAACCGCTTTTGAGGTAGAGGCGTGCTTTTTTGATGCCATGGTCGTTCTGCAGTTTCCAGGCAGACAGTACAGTAAAACTGCAGGCAAGGGCACTGGGGGGCAAACTAAGGTCAATTTATTTTATTTAGTAATGTAATCCAATAGGATTACAATGTAATCCGGTTCCACCCCCTTGCGTCGCACCTCTCGCAAGGAATGGAAGCCAGGGCACACAGTGCATCGGGCGGAAGATCCGGCCGCCGTACACAGCGGGAGTAAATCGCGGGATCCCAGGGACAAGGTAAATAACCTCTTCCAGGATCCAGCGATACAATCCCGAGTGTGGCTCGGGGTTACCGCTAATGGTACTGAAATTTCACACCAAGCCACACTCGGGAATACCGCCAATGAGGTTAAACAGTAGTTTGTATACATTGTACAACTGTGCCACGTTACAGGCAGTTTGGGGAAATTCCCCAGGAATGTTATTTAAAGGAATTTAGATTTTTTAAGGTTTCTCTTTAAGCAATATTAAAATTGCTGCTCCCACCAAACAGAATTTAAAAACATTTCCTTTTTTTCTTTTTTTTTGCTTTGGTACATGTTCCCCAGGGTATTGCCTAGCTCCATTGCCATTTGTTTGACAGTCCCTTGCCTATTAGTCTAATAAATGGATGTTACTGATTTCTAAGATTTGGCTCCCATAGATTCAGAATTTGAACTTCAGTAAAGTTTACATAAAATTGAACCCAGACACATTTAGCTCATCATTAATCACTAGAGGGGAATCACCAGCAGGAGGAAGAATGTTCTAATTCCCCTATGTAGATATTTTGTTCATTTAAAATACTGGTGTCCAGTTCTGGACACTTCACATACAAAAAGATATTGATAAGATAGAATGAGTCCAGAAAGGGGCAACCAAAATGAGGAAAGCTCTGAGGGATAAAACATATCAGACTAGAGGAACTTAAAGTTGAAACTAAATGCAAAACCTTTTTTTATTTTGGGTAGAGTAAGGGAGGGTTATAAGCACCCTCATTTTTATACCTGCCATATGTGTCCCATTGAGGAGATTTATGTTTGCTTCCTGTCCCATAACCAAAACAGGAAGCAAGAAGAAATTCCTCCAAAGTGAGGGAACCCCTGGTTGTCACCAGGGTCACCAGAACTAGCGTCCCCTTTGGAGATGTCCCCTCTACTCCTGTTTTGGCGACAACCCAAATTGTGGCGTTTTCTTTGACTATGATTCTCTGTGATAACAGATAACTGGACAAATAGAGAGCATGAACCTACCTAATGGGGCACAGAATATAAAAACTGGGTATTTTAATTCCTCTTCACTCTGGTGTGCCCTGAGGTTTCTTCAGGGTGCCTTGGCAAAATGCCTAACAATTGCCCGAAATTGTATACATGCCGGCGGGTAGATGAAGCCTGCCTTTTAGTTACACAAAGCCACAGGTTTTCATTGTACACCATTATGACCTTCTAGCTTCTGTCCTCCCAACAACCAATGACATCATCAGTTGAGAAGGAGGATGTCAGTCGCCTGTATAGCATCCTGGTTTGACCCTCCCCTGCCCCTCTCCATCAGCTTTGGGGTCGCATTAGCTGAGTGATAGAGAAAAACTGAGGAAGAAGAGAAACATTTGAATACTAGTGTAGCCGGGAGTGGACTACAGTTATCTGACTTTGCAGACTTGCCTCCTTTTATAATTGTAATTTTTATTGGGTTTTAACCACTTCAATACAGGGCTTTTTGTACCACTTCAATACCGGGCCTATTCTAGCACTTCTCTCCTACATGTACAAATCATCATTCTTTTGCTAGAAAATTACTCAGAACCCCCAAAAATTATATATGTTTTTTTAGCAGACATCCTAGGGAATAAAATGACGGTCATTACAACATTTTTTCTTGCACGATATTCGCGCGATAATTTTTCAAACGCCTTTTAAAAAAAAAAAAATGGTTTCATGAATTAAAAAATAACAAAACACTAAAGTTAGCCCAATTTTTTGGGAAAATATGAAATATGATGTTACGCTGAGTAAATAGATACCTAACATGTCACGCTTTAAAATTGTGCACACTCATGGAATGGCGCCAAACTTCGGTACTTAAAAATCTCCATAGGCGACGCTTAATTTTTTTTTACAGGTTACCAGGTTAGAATTACAGAGGAGGTCTAGTGCTAGAATTGTTGCACGCACTCTAACACACGCGGCGATACCTCACATGCGTGGTTTGAACGGGGTTTACATATGTGGGCGACTTACGTGTGCATTCGCATCTGATCGTGAGCTACCGGGGACAGGGGTGTTTTAATTTTTTTTTTTTTTATTATTATTTTTTTTTTTTACTTATTTATTCATTTTTTTACAATTATTTTACTTTTTTTTTTTTTTGATCACTTTTATTCCTATTACAAGGAATGTAAACATCCCTTGTAATAGGAATGTGTGTGACAGGTTCTCTTTATTGAGAGATGCGGGGTCAATAAGACCCCACATCTCTCCTCCAGGCTGGAAAGCATGAGATCAGAGAATTTATTTTCACTGATCTCATACTTACAGCCGCAATGGCGGCTTTGCTTACATTTGAGGCCCGGGCGTGACGTCATCACATCGCGCCCGGGCCTCCGACGATCATAGAGATGACTGGTGACCATCTGGTCACCAGTCATCTCTATGCTCATCACATGACCCACCAACGATGCCGAAAGATTCGCTCCGGGTCCCCGATCGCACGGGAGAGCCCGGAGAAGCACCGGATGGCGGCGGGAGGGGGAGATGTCCCCTCCCGCCGCCTGTAAGAACGATCAAGCGGCGGAATCGCCGCTATGATCATTCTTATGGTGCACAGAATCGCTGGCCCAAGAAAAGGATATCTGAATGATGCCTCTAGCTGCAGGCATCATTCAGATATCCCCCTACAAAGCCGAGGACGTCATATGACGTCCACCCAGGATGGGAGATCCCATCTGTGGACGTCATTTGACTATGGCTGGGTAGGGAAGTGGTTAAAGAACAAACAAGATATTGTTACATTATGCACAATATACAGATATCAAACACAGAATGATATCAAAGAAAGAAAAAGAAAATTAAAAGTAGGAGGAATTCATCAAGCAATGTCCATAAGTACAGAGCACAGGCGTGCTCGGTACACTAGATCAAAAATATATAAACAACAACTTATAGGTTTACAATAGGGATTAATAACCAAAATGAAACCTTAGGCGTCAAAGACAAGGGTACCTATGAAGTACGTATATGGTAGGCAGCAAGAAATGCGAAGCTAGTAAATATCAAGCTAGTATATGTCAAGGTGTAGCAGGTGATGCGAGGGTCCCATAATCCGATCGATCCCAGGGTTCCCACACTTTATCGAATTGGGGAATTTTATCATGCACAGAGGCCGTTAGGTATTCCATCCTCCGAATCTCAGCCACCAGATGGAGAAACCTAGGCCATGGAGGAGGCATATTAGATAGCCAACATAATGGGATAAGCCTTTTGGCAGCTAGTAAAATGTAGGAGACAAGCCGATTCACCTTCTTGGGTATGCCTGGAAAGGGGAGACCCAATAAGTAATTTAAGGGATCGAGCGGTAGGGACACACCCACCACCTTCTGTATCAGCAGCCTCACATCATGCCAAAAGGGTTGGATCATAGAACACTGCCAAAAGATATGGAATAGGGAACCCGTTTCAGTCCCGCATCGCCAACAGCGCGGCGAGACTGAGGGATCATATTTGTGAATTACATTAGGCGTTCTATACCAAAACATAAGAATCTTAATGGACGTTTCCCTTTGGGACACACATTGAGAAGATTTGAATGTAGAGGACCATATCCTATCCCACATCTGGACCGTAATAGGTCTATCCAACAAAATAGACCATCTTTTCATGTAATGGTGGGTTGTCTCAGTCAGTGGAGTAGACTCATGAAGGAGACGGTGTATAGAAGATATTAAATGTAGTTGGTATGGACCCTGAGCACATATGTATTCAAAGGTAGTCAGTTTGTCAAGAATCAGAGTTGGGGACTTGGAGTGGAAAAAATGTCTAACCTGCAGGTAGAAATGGAAAAGTTGGGTGGGTATATTAAACTTCTTACTCAGAGTTTCAAAAGTATGCAAATGTCGCGTGATAGGATGTACCAAATTCCGGAGTTGAAAGAGAGGGGCATCAAGCCATGAGAAAACCCTGCCCAGGGACAAACTGTCTGGTAAATTTGGGTTAAACAATACATTTACAAGGGGAGAGCATGTTGAAGCAAGGTGATGAGTCTTAAGGCATTTACGCCAAATGGTTAAGGTGAAAGCCATCGGAGCAGTACATTGGCGTTTGAAAGTGGAATCCAAGGATGAGACATTGTCCCAGACCAAGGAACATGGGTGGACCGGGTATAGTACCCCCTTTTCAATGGCAGACCATTGATTTGGTGCTTGTAGGGATGACCACGAAACTATAGCCCTCAAGTGTGAGGCGTGGTAGTATTTAAAAATGTCCGGGGCACCCAATCCTCCCCTGGACCTTGGGGCGAATACCACTGAATAAGCTATATGATGTGCTCTATCGCCCCATATGAATTTTAGAAAATTCCTCTGAATCGCTTTTAGTTGAGAGGAAGGCAGGGCAACTGGTAATGTTTCAAAGTGATAAAGTAGTCTGGGTAATATAGACATTTTTAGGACGTTAATCCTACCCAACAGAGACAGGGGATATTTTGTCCAAGCCATCAGGGATTTGTTAATGTCTAAGACGAGAGGTGGGAAGTTGGCTTGATAGAGAGAAGAGTAAGAGGGGGTAAGAAGGACACCCAAGTATTTAATGGAGGTGGTGCACCATTTATAAGGATATGACCATTTAAGCTGAGATAACAATAATGCTGGAATGTGTATAGGGAGTGCTTCAGTTTTGGAAGTGTTAACCTTGTAACCGGAGATGGCGCCAAAGGAGGCTAGTAATTTATGTAACGAAGGAAGCGATATTAACGGATTAGTTACAGTGAGCAGAATGTCATCCGCAAAGAGCGACAGTTTATATTCTCCCTGCCGCATCACCACCCCATTGATATCTGGATGGGTGCGGATGGACTCGGCCAGGGGCTCCAGACATAAAATGAAAAGTAACGGTGATATAGGACACCCCTGCCGAGTTCCGTTTGTCATGGGGAAGGCAGGCGACAGGAAAGAAGACATCTGAACCTGGGCTGTGACTGTGGAGTACAGGGCCTCTAGGGCTTTTAAAAAGGGACCAGTGAATCCAAACGTTTTGAGGACAGCGAACATATAAGGCCAACTCAGCCTGTCAAAAGCCTTTTGGGCATCTAGACTCAAAATTAGCGCCGAACGGGATGACCTATCCAAAAGATCTATCAGATCTATTGTACGGCGGGTGTTGTCCCCCGCATGCCTGCCAGGGACAAAGCCCACCTGGTCTCTATGGATCAGTTTAGGAATGAGCTTAGACAATCTGGATGCAAGAATTTTGGTGAAAATTTTATAATCCGAATTCAAAAGGGCTATGGGCCTATAATTATCTGGGATCGAGGGGTCTTTACCAGGCTTTGGGATGACTGAGATGTAAGAGTGGGAGAAGTGTGGATGTGGAGATGTGCCCTTAAGCAGTGAGTCGTATAAAGTCAGCATATGAGGAGACAAAATGTTGAAAAAAGTTTTGTAGTAAAAGTAGAGCAAACCATCAGGGCCAGGCGATTTGTGCAGAGGTAGCTCTTTGATTATAGCCAACAACTCCTCAGCTGATATAGCGACATTCAAACTGGCCAAGTCCGCTGAGGATAGTCTTGGAAGGTTTATGTTAGAGAAGAAAGTCTCAAATTTTTCCTGAGTAAAGTTAAAGTGGTTCTCTGGAGTCAGGCAATTATACAATCTGTGGTAGAATTTGCCAAAAATATTTGACATTTCGCGGGGGCAATATGCTCTAGAGCCGTCGGCCTTCGTAAGAAAATCGGGAAAGGAATTGAATGGGCGTGGTCGTAATTTATGAACCAGCATCCTATGGGGCTTATTCAAAAATTCATAGAATTTTTGTTTTGTCCATAGTAGGGATTTAGACGCCCTGTCGAGCTGTAAAGACTTTATTTGTTCCCTAAGGGAAATGACCTTTTGGAGTTTCAACACCGTGGGACCACACAGCAGTCTCCGCTCCGCAGTTACCAGAGCAGATGTAAGGGACTGCAGTAGGCCATTTCTATCCTTTTTTAACCGGGCGCCTTCAGCTATGCAAACACCTCGGAAAACTGCCTTGTGCGCCTCCCACAGTGTGGAAAACTCGGAAACTGAGCCCATGTTAAGCTGGAAAAATTCCTCCAAGCTTTTGGCTAGGGTAGAACGTGGAACTTCGGACTGTAGGAGATGGTCATTCAGACGCCAGTGACAGGATTTGGTATAGGCCTGAGAAAGCATGAGGTCTATCACAATGGGAGCGTGATCTGACCATGTGATAGGCAATATGCCCGACTCTATCACATAAGGAATGAGTGGGGCTGTGATAAAAAAATGGTCAAGGCGTGAATACATTCTATGAGCTGGGGAATAAAATGTAAACTGCCTAGCAGAAGGGTGCCTGATCCTCCATGTGTCGAAAAATTGACGGGACCTAATACATTTGCGGAAGGAATTGGAATGCAATATAACCTGTTTTGAAGGTGTAGAACTAAGGAGAGACTGTCTATCTCTAGTGGGTGACATGACCTGGTTAAAATCCCCACCAATAATCTGAAAAGGTTGAGAATGAAATTGAGGGGAGTCAAAAAGTTTGTTGAGAAAGTCAATCTGACCTGTATTGGGGGCATAGAGATTCACAAGAGAGAAAGAAGTATTCGCATATTCACATTCCAATATGAGGAATCTCCCATGTGGATCAGCATGTGAGCTTTTAACCTTGATAGGACAGGATTTCTTGATCAAAATCGCCACTCCCCGCCTTGCCCGTGGAATCAGAGGCAAGGAAGGAGGTGGGGAAGAACTTCGAGGCAAATTTGAGTGAACCACCAGCCCTGAAGTGAGTTTCCTGGATCATCACCACATCTGCGCCTGAGGCCCTGAAATCCTTCAGGGCCATCCAGCGTTTGCGGATGGAACCCAGACCCTTCACATTATACGACATGATCTTTAAAGCCATAGTAAGACATTCAAATAGGCTTGTGTAAGGACTTTAAATCGAAAAAATAACAAAATATAGGAAACAGAGACATAAAAGCAAAAATGCGTGTAAAAGCAATGATGTGAATAGACATTGCAGACAAGGGCATCCCTTCGGAGCCCAAATAGTAACAGATAAACCCTGTAAGGAAATGACATTCGGTTAGGAAAAAGAAAACATTGCACTTTCAACCTACAAAGCTGACTTATAACCATGGACATAAGAAAAATAAAAAAAATAAAAATCAACAGAAAAAAAAAAAGAAAATAGAACTTAAGTTCTTGAAAGCCTGAGAGCCACTTGCGTCTCAGGGGACCTTGGAAGTAAGCCAAGGCCAAATAGGGACATACACGAACTTCCATCAGAAAACTCTAGCAAGAGAGATGGGGAGGATCGGCTGCTCTCCTTATGAACTCGGTAACCTTTAAAATAAGTCTGACAGTAGAGGACCTGTTGACGACGATTAGAAAGTCAGCAAATAAACAGGAGTTACTGCCAATTAGGGTACGGTGACCAAGAAGGAAAACACTGTCAACAATATTTGTAGTGATTTTCACCCCATGGGTTGGAGAAGAACTCTACCCTGAACAGGAACCAGGGTAGACTGAAAACTTTTGTAAACCAGAGCAACAATCTTCGTATCTGTTTTAGAATCGAGGAGAAACGGAGATGCAGAGAGCATCAAATTATGGATCCAGAGAGGAACGTATGAGTGAATCAAGGAGGTTGGTTGGAGGCACGCAGACGTTGGGGTGTTGAGAATTGTTTCCTTGATTTGCCCCTCACGGGGGTCCAGATGCGGTTAGGAGTGGCGGGATGTTGACGGACCTGGGCAGCTGGAGGGATCAAATCATCTTCTGGCAAAGGGGGGAGGCCAAGATGTTTCAGGAAGCTTCGCCTTCCTGCAGTTCACGCAGGGTAACCTGAACACCATCTCTGGATACAATAAGGCGAAAAGGGAAACCCCAGTAGTAGGGGATCTTATGATGTTGTAGATGGGAGGTGATTGGGCATAGATTTCTACGTTTAGCAAGGGTAATTGGAGAGATGTCGCTAAAGATCTGCAATTTTGCTCCTTTGTACTGAAGTTGGGATTTATTGCGCCTGGCCAGGGTCAGTGCCTCCTTACTTTCAAAAAAATGGAATCGGACTATAACATCCCTGGGTCTAGCTCCAGCCGGAGGTTTTGGGCCCAGGGATCGGTGGGCCCTATCAAGGCGCCAGTCTATATCCACCACTGTGGGGGCCAGGGTATTGAAAAGACCAAGAAGATAGGTGCGTAAGTCAGGGTCTCCTACCGTTTCCGGGATACCTCTGAAGCGCAGGTTCTGCCTCCTTTCCCTGTTCTCCAGGTCCTCCTGCTGCGAATTGCAGTTGAGAAACCGAAATATGTAGGTTATGATTGTCCTCCTCAACAGCCTGAACATAGCTTATCAACTCATCAAATTTATTTTCAAGAGTGTCCGTACGTTCCCCAATTTGGTTGATTTCCCCTCTCAGTTCTGCAGCTAACTTGCTCACTTCTGCCGAGACATTGCACGTGATTTGTTGAAGCAGGAGCTGTAGCTTAGCGTCCAACTTGGCATCCAGAATGTCTGGGGTAAGTATCTCCTGAGGAGAGGATGAGATGGAATCTGGACCCTGGGTGGGAGCTAATGGAGGGTACTCAGCATTCTCCGTCCCCAGTAATGGGTCTATTGAAGTGTGCGGAACTGTGGGGGAGTGCGAGGTCGCAGATTGCAACCTGGTAACATAGCGTTCCATATCTGATTCTGCACGTGATCCAAATAAAGGCTTATAATATCGCTGCTGCTGGCCGACTTTTCCCATGGGATGCCCAAGGGGCTTAGAGAATAAACAGGCTTATCCCCGGGGCTATAATATGGCTAAGGTAACAACTCGGGGATCTTGGAAAGCAGCCGGGATCCTGAACTCACTTAAATGGCATCCCCTGTGTCAGCTGGAACGACCATCATTCTATTTGTCATGTGTACCAGTCAGGTACAGCAGTGACTAATGCAGTGGCTGTAGAAAGGGGGATCCACAGACCCACAGATGTCCAGTGGAGAACCTAGGCTCAGAAGTGAAGTGAAGGGGCCGGGCCCTAGATGCAGTGTCACTGTAAATATGAGGTGTACCCGGAGTAGCAATATGGCCTCCGACTTCCGTGAGTAGGCCGGAGCCGGGGGCTTTCCTGATAGCGTGTGCCACCCGGGTGAGATCCGTTCCGTTCAGGCCAAAATCTCCTCACCAGGACCAGCGTTCAGGGCCCCCCGGGCACACAGTCTCACCCTAGCGTGTCCCATTTGGAGGGGGCAAGGTACTACCCCACTACTCACTGTGTCCAGGGTTGGAAGAAGGCAGGTCGACAGGCCGCAAGATGGCGTCGGATCGCGGTATAAGGAAGTGGACAGCAGGGCCCTCCGGACGACTCCTCCGATGCTTAGTTGTTTTCCAGGGGTGAGGCAGCTGTCGGTCCGCGGAGGGACATTCGTTTTACCCCCGGATTGCACAGGGTAGATGCGGAAGAGTGCCCGCGGATCCGTAGGCCCCAAGATGGAGGTGGGCCTCAGCAATGCGGGAACACTCTCAGGCCTAGAGCAGGTACAGTCGGCCAAAAACCTCCACTAATCAGCCAGGGCTGTAGGAGACGAGGCCCAGGGGCTGATGGCACTGAAATTGGGCCCCCCCGGGGTGGGATAGGGCAGAGATGGCCGTGGATTTACACTGCCTGTGGAGAGCTCAGTATCCACACGTCCTCCCTGGTTCACGTCCGGACACGCCCCCAGACTTGCCTCCTAATGTTCGAGCTTGCTCCTGTGTCCCCCTAGTGCTGGACTCAGATCACTTACATCACATTTCTGAGCCCAGAGGAAAGCATTGTGGGAGCTTTAGTCTTCTGAATAGGCATTGCTGAATTGTAGAACTGACTATGGGCTACATCTCCCAGCAAGCCATCCGCTCCACGAGACAATTGTGGGGGAGACTATAAAGGGATCTGGATCCCATCATGTGAGCACCATCTCGCCGCTGTGTGAGGAGATTGCTGTCTACCACGCGGTACACAGCCTACAGCTCCAGCCCCAGAAAGTTCAGAAGTTTCCCCACTTGCAGAAGGACACTCTGCTGCACCGCTGAACACCGTGGAACCGACGGGTTCACTGAGTCAGCAGACTGATCACCATCTCTGCCCATCTGCAGCAAGAAGGATCGTTTGATCATCCCTCCGGGAGGCTGCCTAGTTCTATCAGGATTGGTGAGGGGGCCTTTGCCCACAGATCCCATTGCCTTTCATAAGTACTACACTCTGAACACTGTGCACAGACAACATTGCCTTGGTTTACATATCGGATTGCTATAAGACAAAACCAGCTATTTTGCCCTGTTCATCATCACTTTGCTACATTAAGCAATTCTTGTTCTATGAGCTCCAACTTGCCGGTGAAGACAGTGCAAGGCCTTGCTTTTAGGACATTGTTGTTTATTGATCCTAAAGGGCACACTTTACTGGTAACTATAGTAAGTTATCTCTCATTAGGATTAAAGGTATTATAGGCCGGCCCGGGGTTCTTCTTTAAAGCAGAAACATTTCCTTATGTCCACCAATAGCTTTCTCAAGGTATCCAATTGTGATCGTGTATATTGTTATCATTTACTGGTCATTACTAACTGATATTGCTGCAAGCATTATTCCAACCTAGTCTTTGCTGTAACCAGGTCTTGGCTGACTAATCCTTTTTTTAAATCTCTCTTCTTTAATAAGTAAAAATCAGAGAGAGTTGAAACTACTTGCTTTGTGTCTCTGTGTCATTTAAAGGTATACACAACATGTCTGAACCTAGAGTGTCAGAGGGCTGGAGAGTTCACAGGGTCATGGCTGCAAAGGAGAACATGCATTACCAAGCAACACCCGAGGGGACAGTGCTACACTAGT
This sequence comes from Rana muscosa, assembly GCA_029206835.1. Lineage (NCBI taxonomy): Eukaryota > Metazoa > Chordata > Amphibia > Anura > Ranidae > Rana > Rana muscosa. Next base: position 1,045,912,694 of record CM055117.1, read on the forward strand.
CAGTGTCAGTTTACACTTGTAACATTGGGTGTCCTACGTGTGTGGATGTAACTGCATTATGAAAAAATATTGGAATCGTTTTTACATTTTAGAATGGGGTGCCTCCTGACTGTCCATAATTTTGGAGGGTGTCTCGAAATTGTCCACAATTTTAAAGGGTGCCTTGAATGAAAAAAGTTTTGAGAAAGACTGCTTTAACATGTACAGTTTTGAGAAAAGAGGGGACATGATTGAAACCTTTAAATACCTGAAGATTTTGAATAAGGTTCAGAAGGGCAATATATTCAATATAAAGCCAAGATTAAGAACATGGGGACATGACCTCAAACTAGCAGGACTGGAAGAGTAGTTGATGCTTGGAGCAGACTTCCAGAAGAGGTAGTCTGTCTGTCATCAGTAAGGCTGCATTCACAACTGGGAGTTCTGAAAACACAACTGCGTTTTTAGAAACGCAGCAAAACGTGCAACGCACTTGTGGTGTCGTTATTTGTTAATGGCACCCCAAACAAGGTGCAATTTTGCCATGTTTGTTGCGCAACAAAACATGCAAAAGTTGTGGCAAAACTTGTGTTGTCAAACGCGCGGGTCTCTGTGTCAAACTTTGGAACATGAGCTTTTTTGGCTCATTTGTCGCTCATAGGGCAGCCCATTCCAGTGTTAGTAGTAGTTCAAGATGAATAAAAGCACATCACATGGAATTGCAAGTACCCACTAGCTTGTTATAATACTCAGGGAAACCTTTCCAGACTACTATATGAATCTGTATCAGTCAAATATGAACAAGTAAAACACTTGCAAAAAGTCCCAAGTTTAAGGGGCATTCAGGCCTCAGTGCCTTGGTACATTGCATCAACAGACATTTTTTTTTTTTTATGCGTTAACATGCATTGCACAAGGCAGCTCATTCGAAGGAATGGGCGTGGAGTACACCACAACGTCCAAAAACAGGCATGCACTAATTTTTGCACATGCATTGCTCTAGTGCATTGGAGTGTCATTCAAAATGATCTGCACCGCAAAGTGCTAACACATATAACAAATTTCTGGAAATTTGTATCCCTTGAAATTGCATGTTTTTGGACATTTTAACTTTCTTTTTTTTTTTTCTTATAATTAAATTTGTTTTCAGTTTTTTTTGTTTTGTTTTGTAGTTCCTGGAGTGACTGGAGTCCTAATGGTCCTAATTTTATTCCTTATGTCCACTGCTTCCACAGCATCTATAAGGTAACTATACTGCATGCAGTGCATACTAGTCCTTAGAGGGCATTTCCAATCAAACATCTGGAGTATATGAATGGGAAATGTTTTACTTGCAATTTACCAAAAGATTTGTAAAATAATGGCTTTAAATTCCTTTAAGCCCGGTTTACACTGATGCGACAATCACTTGGACTTTGGGGCACTTATCGCATCAGAAGTCAGCCCCCATTTTGTGCAATGGAACTGTTCTAATCGGTGCTACTTGAGTCAGAAAAAGGGTTCTGCACTACTTTTGGTCTGACTTTGGTACGATTTGCATTGACTTCTGGTTAAAGAAGTTCTATGCAAGTCTTGCCAAAGTCCCGCTGGGGTCTGGCTTCAAAGTCACGTGACTTTGAAATTGCAGGCAGTGTGAACCCGGGCTTATGGCCCACCCAGCTTTACTGCACACACATCAGAACTGTGCAGAATTAGAAATGTAGCAACACCTTTTAGAATTGCCATTTGTTGAACTTCTCCAGTGCTCCGCCTGTGTGCGGAACATAAGTTTACCTGTTCTTGGTCCTACCTGATTTTTTAAGATATACCATATTTATCGGCGTATAACACGCGCCGGCGTTTAACACGCACCCAAAGTTTAGGAGGGAATTTTAAGGAAAAAAACTTTTAGGAGGGAAGTGTAAGGAAAAAAAATTACATTTAAATGTCCATCATTGCAGCCTTGCCCAGTGTCCATCTGCAGCCTTGCCCAGTGTCCATCTGCAGCCTTGCCCAGTGCCTTTGAATTTGCAGCCTTGCCCAGTGCCTTTGAATTTGCAGCCTTGCCCAGTGCCTTTGAATTTGCAGCCTTGCCCTGGCCTGATTTAAATTTGGCGCTGATTTCCTACTGTGAGCGGAGCCGAGATACAGAAAGCCGAGTGTACTTCGGCTAGACTCGGCTCTGCTCACAGTCCCGCCCATCTCCACTGATTGCGAGAGGAGCGAGCGGAGCCGAGATACACAAAGCCGAAGTACACTCGGCTTTACTCAGCTCCTCTCGCAGTCACGCCCACCTCCACTGATTGCGAGCGCTGCTGACATACATGTCTCTGTGCGAAATGTATACAATTCACATACGGTGGACCTGCCCCAAATTTCGAGGCTTGTGGGTACGCATCTACACTATGATCAATACAGTCCTCCAGGTTAATCTCGGTAAAGACCCCTGGGATACCCTCTTACACAAACGTATCAAAAATGTTTCTCACTATGGCTACACTCTTATTTCCCACATATACACAGCCACTAAACAAGCCATTTCCCAGGCGTGAAAATCTCCATCGCTCAAAGTTAAGAGCCACGTATATTAATGTGAAGCTGACAGCTATTCTAAATGAAACATATGATAGGTTTCTCTCGACTTGGCAGCCATGTCTTAATTATTACTCGCCCTCTTAAAGCGGAGCTCCGCCGGAAAAAAATAAATTAAAAGCCAGCAGCTACAGCTACAGCAGCTGCTGGCTTTTAATATTTGGACACTTACCTGTCCTCGAGTCCAGCGGCGTCCGCAGCAGAGGACGAGCAATCGCTTGTCACTCTGCTGCTCCCTCCGCCATCCTCGCTGAGGGAACCAGGAAGTGAAGCCCTGCGGCTTCATGCCCGGTTCCCTACGGCGCATGCGCGAGTCGCGCTGCGCCGTTCTGATTCGTCCTCCTGTGTTCTGGGAGCCGAGTGTCTCCCAGAACACTATGGGAAGTCTGGGGGAAGTGACGTCACTCCCGCAGATTCCCGAAGAGAGGACTCCCGGATGTGGGTGAAAATACCTGTCTTAGACAGGTATCTTCACCCCCCCCTCCCCCCTGAAAGGTGTCAATTGTGACACCTGAGGGGGGGAGGGTTCCAAATAGCAGAAGTTAATATTTAGGGTGGAGCTCCACTTTAATATACCGCACAGCTATTGGCATTCTAGAACTTTCTCACTGAACCAAGTCACCTGTTCTTGACTGCCTCTGTGGGCTTCTTGGTTTCTTTCTTTCCTATTTTCTTCTTTTTCTTTTTTCTTTTCTCCCTTTTCTCTTTTTTTTTCTTTTTCTTTCTGTAATCCTTTCTCCCATGCGCCCTTTTTTCCTTTCTCTCATTCTCCCTTTCTTTTTTCCTTTCTCCCTTTGCTCTCTTACGTTTTTCTTTTCTCAATTTTCTGTCTTTCTTTTTTCCTTTCTTCCATTCTTTCTTTTTTCTTTTCTCACTTATCTCTTTCTTTCTTTCTTTCTTTCTTTCTTTCTTTCTCTTGTACTCTCTTACTTTTTTCTTTCTCCGTTCTCTTTCTTTTTTATCATTTTCTCTCTTTCTTTTTTCCTTTCTCACTTTTCTCTCTTTTTTTATTCCTTTCTCCCGTACACTCTCTTTTTTCCTTTCTCACTTTTCTCTCTTTCTTTATTCCTTTCTCCCGTACTCTTTTTTTTTTTCCTTTCTCACTTTTCTCTCTTTCTTTTTTTTTTCTTTTATCACTTTTCTCTCTTTATTTAATCCTTTCTTCCGTATTCTCTTTTTTTTCCCCTTTTCCCATTCTCTCTTTGTTTTTTCCTTTCTCACTTTACTCACTTTCTATATTCCTTTCTCTCGTACTCTCTTTCTTTTTTTCTTTTTCCCCTCCTCTTTTTCTTTTTTCCTTCTTCCCGTTCTCTTTCTTTTTTCCTGTCTCGCTTTTCTCACTTTCTTTATACCTTTCTCCTGTTTTTTCTTTTTTTCTTTTTTCCTTTTTCTCTCTTTCTTTTTTCTTTATCTCGTTATTTAATCCTTTCTCCCATACTCCCTTTCTTTTTTCCTTTTTCCCTCCTCTCTTTCTTTCTTCCTCTCCCTTTCTTCATCTCCCTTTCTCTAATGGAGGGATTCATTCTTATCCATTCCGTTCGGTCAATACCTACAGTGCCCCATGGTTGAAGAATGAGCAATGTACATCTTGTGCCCTAATGTGTTTACCATTTATGTATTTGAATGTCTTTTATCTCTATGTACATGATTTGTGATCAGATACCATGTGGCCCCCAGGCCAAATTAGTCAGTTTCTTATCAATAAAATGTTTTTGTTAAAATGAAAATTGGACAGAAGCTTTAAATCTTCTCTACTGCAATAAAAAAAAATGTTTTCTCTGGAGTTCAGCTTTAAAATGAACTAAATATTTATACTAAATATATTACTAAATAAATATGTACTAAATATATTTTGTCTAGGGAGCTAATAATTGTCATATTTTTCCAATTTTTTTAGAACTTCAAACTATGATATCTTCCTGCACACACACAACCTCTTCTTTATTTTCTACCCACTGCTGCTGGTCCATGCCTCTGGGTAAGTGTCACAATCCTAATATTTGGGCTTTTAATCTATGCAAGAGAAGTTGCACTTTGTAAAGGAATTTTCCCCAAAACTTAGTAAATAAGGTGAAGCTCTTCTGACTTCTATCACCCAATTATGTGCAAGCAAAATGTTATTTTATTTTTTATTTCCTTGCAGCCCCAATGCACTGATCACAGATGCAATGTTTGGCAGGCTCCAATGCAAAACAAATATATACATTAAAACATTTTCTTTTTAGAATTGGATTTGTTATTTTTTTTTTTCACTAAAAGTAGGCATTTCCTTTAACACTAGGTAACTCCATCTTCTATTTCAGGGGTCTTCAGACTTATTAAACAACCAGTTTTTGTAAACCAGTTTACTGTCCTTCAGACTTCAAAAGGGGGCAAATTGTGTCCAGTGGAAGTACAAAAAATGTCCTGGCATCAGTGGGAGCAAAAAAATTTATAATAATTATATACGTATGGTCGGTAGGAGTGGGAATAGTGCCCCATAATAGGTATCAGTTAGGGGAAAGGTGTCCCATCATTGGTGTTAGTGGGAGAACTAGTGCCTCCTAGTTGGTATCAATGGGAGGAATAGTGCCCCATCATTGGTGTCAGTGGGAGAACTAGTGCCTCCTTGTTGGTGTCAGGCAGAGGAATAGTAGCCCAGGTATCAATGGGAGGAATACTGCCCTATCATTGGGATGAATAGTGCCCCGTCATTGGTATCAGTGGGAGGAATAGTGCCCCTTTTTTGGTGTTAGTGGGAGGAATAGTGCCCCATTGTTGGTGTCAGTGAGAGGAATAGTGCCCCATCACTGGCATTAATGGGAAGAATACTACTGCCCCATCATTGGTATAAGGCTTGGTTCACACTAGCCCGACTTCAAAGTCACACGACTGGAGTCCAACTTTGATATGACTTTGATGTGATTTTTTTACACTCTGTGGCATTGAAGTCGTACCAAAGTAGTGCAGGAACCTTTTCTAAAGTCAGACAGACTTGTGTATAATATTAGTTAAGACAGCTTTCATAGGGAAGCATTGAATTATACATGTCATCTGACTTGGAGTCACACAAGTCAGATCCTATGTCGCATCAGTGTGAACCGAGTCTTAGTGGGAGGAATACTGCCCCATTAGTGGCATCGGAGGGAGGAATAGTGCCCCCTTGTTGGTGCTAGTGTAAGGATTAGTGCTCTGAGGCCTGGATAAGCAAGCAAAGGGCCACATCTAGCCCGTGGGCCACAGTTTGGAGACCACGCAATGTTCTATATAGCCACCTGTGTTTGTTTCTGTGCTGGGAGACCTTGGGCCACCTAAATATTAGATTACCAATTGACAACGGGAACCTTAAAAAAAACACAAAAAAAAAGACCAGTTTTGCAGCGATTTCAAAACGCTTTTAAGGCGTTTTGGAAGCGTTGCCTATTCATTTCAATGGGCAGGGGCATTTTGGGAACACTATTTATAACGCTCCCAACCTGCCCCAAAGATGCTGCTTGCAGGACTTTTCCTAACGTCCCGCAAGTGCACCGCCCAGGTGTAGAAGCACACATTGCATGGGAGGCAGTTTTCAGGCGCTTTTTAGATGCTATTTCTAGCACTAAAATGCCTGAAAAATGGCTTAGTGTGTAAGCAGCCCTATTGCTTCTCGGGTCTCCGATCTTTGCAGACAGATCAACTTTGCTGTGAGTAAGAATAACAACTAATTTACTGTGCAGTGAGTGGAGAATAATGAATTTTTAATGAAGTGCCCAAATCAGAATGCCGTACAAATAGAGAGATAAATCTCTTCTATAAGCTAAAGAACTAAGATATAAGATAGGATTAAACAGTTCAATACAATATGTGGATGTTCCTTCCAAGGGGACATCTGCAATGCTGTTTTGACTGATTTTACAGTTATGTGCGCAATGTAGCTTTAAGGGATAATCATTAATAATTAATGACTTAAAGATGTAGAGAGACAGCTGAACATTCATTAAGCAGAGAGGGAATTTAACTAATGGTTATCTCGTTGAAATTATTGCCCTTTAGAATCTTATGTCACTTGACCTACTGCAACCCGATCTGCACGTGCTCCATTGGCGTAGCCAATTAGATGAGAATTTTTTATAATTTCAGCTGGCATATGAGACCTGATTTTTGGAGGAAATAAATCTGATATTTGCCACTGATAATTTGCCCGTGTGAGGGTTGACAAGTGGGCCTAATGGGCATAACAGCTCAGAAAAAGGGCTCTCTGTCTTTAATGGGAGATTATGGTGTATTTCTGTGAGTGGATATTCAAAATTAATATTAAAATGCCCCCCCCCCCCGTATAAGTAGAACTAAAGGGAAAATGGAGGGTTATAACACCTTTCAGATTATTTTTTTTTGGTGGGGGTGGCGGGACGATTGAAGAGAGAGAGGGTAAAAATGCACCTTCGCCTGTGTAGGCAAAAACTGGGCAGCTTTGCCCAGTGCATCCCAACAGAGCTGGTGTGATTGAGCCCATAAAAAAGTTGAGCACTTCCAGTCTGAGGAAGAAAAAAACATATTTTTTTTAATGATGCATCAGTTTCTGCTTTTGATGAAAGAATATCAACAGACTTCAGAGCAATTAAGACATGGTGCTTGTAAGTTTTTATTTAATCAAAATTGCTGGAACAGCTTGCCAAGTACACAGTGAACTTTCATAAGACACTCCAAACCCAAAGCACTTGCTCTTCAATCACCCAAGTAGCCAGCAGTTCAAGGCCTCTCAAATTTAAGTTAATTAGCTCTTGAGCATACTGATTTTAGATATCATTGCTGTTTTTCTCTTTTAGACGAGTGCTAAAGTATCAGACTAATGTACAAGATCATCCTCCTGGCTGCCTCAGGCTGAATTCGAGCACAGTGGAGGATTATGGGTCGGTGACTGGAGTCAATGTAGGAGTGCCACTGAACATTGTATCAGATATCACCCCGGGACTCTTCCACGCACATGAAGAGCTCTTAATTAACAACACAATGAAGATCTGCACCAAAGAACCAACATTTCACCCCCATTTCCCTGAGGTATGAAAGCAGTGGCAATAATTATCCTAAATATAACTGAGGCCTACGTTTCAGCCATGCCATGTTATCCTGGACAATGGTTTTCTTTCAGTGTGTTATTATAAACTGAGGTTCTATATCTGTTTTTGACTTTTTATATAAAATGTTTGTTTTATATATAAATATGCAATGCAAGGTGCACCTATTACATAGGATTCAAAGAGTGTTATAGGTAAATTGAGCACTCAGCAGAAACTGCTTGCTTTCAAACTGTTTCTCCAATTAAAAGTCTGTAGCCCTTGTCTGAACAGAGCTTAGACTAGGTGAAGAGGTAGGCGTAGAGTAAAAACACCGCCAATCACATTGCATGACCAGGCTATTTAATGTAATCTGCCTAGTGACCGGAATCGCTTCCTGAAGACGTCATAAGACGAAACGTACGTCGTGGCGCATTCCAGTCACGTTATTTCCAGGTCCTGAATTTCCGGTTTATCGTACTGCGGCGGTGGAACGCACGCCAGGCCATGAGTCCAGGGCAGCCTATAATACTTGCCACAGTACCAAACACAAGTGTCCTTAGTGCCAGGAGAAGGCACTTTTAAATGTAAGCAGCCAATTGGCATCTGTTATGCATGTTATTTTTTAATAAATGGCTTTACACTATGGCACTTTTTCCATCTTATTTTTGATGGGTTACCTCGGTGGAGAGGAGGTTGTAGTTTGAAAGATACCATGGTTCTTCTCCAGCTACCATAGAAGCAAGTCTAAAGATCCACAAACAAAGGCCCATTGTGACCTTCTTTTTAAAGAGGTCATGGTCTTCTGGTGAGTAGGAAATCTAATCACACACATCGGGTGCAACTGTCAACTGTCTGCAAATGGTGATGGTGTTTGAGCTTTGAAAATATCACAGAAGAACCTATGGACTTTAAATCACTGTATTAATTTATGATTTGTACATTGTTATATATATTATTTGGCACAAAACACTTTATTAAGTATATTAGGTGTATATGGTTTAAAAGTACAACTTGTTGTTTGACAACTGTTTAATTAACAACTCACTAGCGCCCCCTACCACTATCACTATCACAAAGCTAGTATTCTTTACACTTTGAAGGGAGCAGCTTATATATAAATTTAATAGAAAATATTTATTTCACATAATTAGATTTAAAAATTGTCAAATTTACTTAAATCCATAGCGCAAGGTTTATACAAAATCACAACATAAATGGATAGAATTTCAGTAGAATTGGATAGAATTTAAAATGAAAATTCATAGAAAAAGTCTTAAGAAAATTTGTATGAAAATTCTCATAACATTAAAATTTTGTTTGAAATATTTTATTTGCTTTTAACAATAAATCATGGAATGAATAGACATTACCAAACGAAAACCACATACGCTGTTGGAAATTTGTTAGAGAAAATGTTTCCATCCTGCTCATTTGAATTGTCACTGTGCTTAAAAATGAGTGTAGTTTTGACCCACTAATGGTTAGAAAAATAAACAAACTTTCTTAGAATTTTCATTTCAAAATTCTACCTATCTATGGCCAGTTTTACTCATATGTAAATGTGAGTTTGAGCCATTTGGCTCTCTAAACAGGCTTTTTTTTAGAAGCACAGGTAAGGATAGTCATGTAAGTGATAGCCTAGAGCAGCCTTTTTCAACCAGGGTGCCTTCAGGTTTTTTCAGGGGTGCTTTGGCAAAATTCCTAAAAAGTGCCCAAAAATTGTATACAAACCAGAGGGATGATCAAGCCTGCCTTTTAGTTACAGAAAGCCACAGGTTTTCATTGTGCACCATTACAATCTCCTATTCACTGGCCTCCTAATGACCAATGACATTGGTTAAAAAGGAGGACATCAGACACCTGCACAGCATCCTTTTTTGCCCCTCCCTTGCCCATTTCTGTCAGCACTGGGGTCACATTAGCTCTGAGAGGAAGAGAAACATTGGAATACTAGTCAGTACCAGTTGGGTGTCTTATGTGTGGATGTTGCTGCATTCTGTAAAACTATTAGTTTCTTTTCTACGATTTTAGAATGGGGTGCCCCGACATTGTGCAGAATTTTAAAGGATTCCTTGACTGAAAAAAGGTTGAGAAACACTGGCCTAGAGTTCCATCTGCTGTAATAGTCTGTATTCACGTGCAATCATTTTTAACTAACTAAAAATGTTTAAAACAAATAAATACATTTTGGGTTTAAGCTCTGAATTAAAAAAAACAAAACAAAAAAGTGTCTGCCTCTGGTGTCAGGACTTTCAGGTCACTGATCCTGAGCTTGTGTGTAGCCAGTGAAGTCAGAACTACTGTGCATCCTTTTTTAACTTTCTGCCACCCATGTAACGCATATGCGCAGTGGCAAATAAAGTGGGCTTTAACTTCCTTATGCAGCACATATGCGTCCATATGCTGGCTGAGGTTTCTATGCTGAGAGGGTGCTCATTGCACGCTCCCAGCACAGTGGCCAAACTGTCATAGACAGCTCTCAGCCTCTAGTCGTGATTGGAACCAAGCGGGATAGGCTTCTGATTATGTGACCACTGTGACAGCCAGTCACAGTTGTCATGTGATCGTGAAGCCCCACCAGCCCAGCCTTTTACAGGGTGCTATTCTGAGCAGTTTTTGATGGTACAGGTCGGGGGCATCCATGGGGGATCACAATTAACTTCTGAAAAGGTTACATCATCTTTTCAAGAAAACTGAAAAGGTGAATGAACTCCAAATATCCTGGCCACGCCCCCAGACCTCGCTGCTCATACCGGGTGTCCCATGCAGCCAGTGTAGTGGTCAATAGAAAGTACACTGTAATACACAGCCCCGGACTAAGTTTTCATCATAATTGCTTCCAATGGCAATCACTCATTGGTCAGCATGACCACGTGGCCAATGCTAACACAATGAGAAGTGCTTTTTTCTTCTGGGACATCTTACTGGAAGAAGAAGCCTCAGATGCCCATTGTATTGGTCAGCACGGTCACCGAGCTATGCTGACCAATGAGCAACTGCCTTTATGATGGATACTCACTCTGAGGCTGTGTATTACAGTGTACAGACCTCTACACCGGTAGCACCGGGCATCGTGACCACTATGCATAGCAGAGTCCAGAGGCCAGGATAAGTAAAATTAGTTTTTGTTTTTCATGTAAAGGTGAACTTACCCTTTAAGTGATGCCTTCTTACCCTTATTCCATGAAGATAGAGAATGTTGAGTAGAGAGAACCATTTATCATTCCCTTCTCATGGTCATTGAGTGACTTGTTGGAATAATTATACACTGCAGTAATCATCTTTTAGTATTTGATCTCTCTGCTGTGTATTACTCAACAGACTTGCTTTCTGCCAGGTCAGGAGGTTAATTTGGGAGCTTAAATCGCCCAGTATACGATCAGATATTTAAAATGAGTTCTGTAAAGTAGTGTTCTGTTTTTAAATGTTCAACATCTTACTTTGTAACACATCAGAAAATTCCGGCTCAACATTGTGAACCAAATGGAACAATATGACCGGGGTGATAATTAGAGATTAATAATGTGCTTCCAGTTTTTACCACTCATTGATTAAACTGTATCTCAAATCTGTGTAAAGCTTTGGATGGGGGTCTTATAAGAAATGCATTGAGGAGAAGAATGGTTTTAAAGGCTAATGTTAAAATGAAAGTATAACTATAGGCAAAACTTTTTATTTGCATTTTGGATACAGCAAGGGAGGGTTATAACCCATGTCAGATTTTTTTCACCACTGTGTCCCATTGCAGAGATTTTCTTTCACTTCCTGTCCCATAACCAACCAGGAAGTTAGAGGAAATCCCTGCAAATAAAGGGAATTCCTTGGGGACCCCCAGGTCATCAGATCTTTTGTTTCCATTGGAAGATTTCCCCTCTGGGGACAACCCACACTTTCGGAGTTTTTTTTACTTTCACTTTCAATGATAATGGTAAACAGGACAAATAGAGAGGGTGAATCTCCTTAAAGTGGAGCTCTACCCAAAAGGGAAAGCCCTGCTTGTTGGATTCCTTCCCCCCTCCAGTGCCACATTTCAGGGGGATGGGGGAATGGGTACCCGTTTTTGACAGGTACCCGTTCCCACTTCCCGGAGACCTGGCTGCGGCAAAGTCCCCTGGAATTTCGCCCCCCCCCCTCCTCCTTCCTCCACCTGCGGGCCAATTAGAAAGTGCAATATGCTTTGCGCATGCACAGTAGGAAACCGGCTGTGAAGCCAAAAGGCTTCACTGCTGGTTTCCCTTAATGCTGATGGCGGCGGCAGCACCCAAGAGCCGATCGGAAAATTGGCTGGGGTGCCGACATCGCTGGATTCCAAGACAGGTAAGTTTCCTAATACTAAAAGTCAGCAGCTACATTATTTGTAGCTGCTGACTTTAAATTTTTGGAGGGGGGGGGGTGGAGCTCCGCCTTAAAGGGGGCACAGACAGTAATAAGACCTGCCAGGTGTTCTAATCCATCTCTACTCTATCCAAAACTCAAAAAATAGTTTTGCCTTTAGTTATACTTTTAGGCATTTATGACCCGTTAAAGTTGCCCAAACCTTCTCTATTAAAGGGGAAGTACAGTATATTTACAGTAAGTGCATATTTTGAATTATTATTTTAGCTTTAACCTTAAAGTGTCATTAAACCCAGACTATGAAAAGCTCTCACTACATGTGATATGTAGCGGGGTCTTCTTTAAGGCCCTATGGACTACGTTACCCAGAACCCCGTTTGGCACCCAGGGTGCATTTGGCCACCGCAGAGACTCATGGGGGGAGCTATAAAAGAAAAGGGCGAGGCTAGGTTCAGCCTCTTTGGACACTGCGCTGCAATCAAGGGGACTCCCTGTGTGGATCTGTTGCAGTGCAAGGCCCGAGGCCTGGGCCTTGCATACCTTCCAAAGAGCCTTCCACCCCACTGCTGAGCCTGGGTGACACCTGACTTCTTTGAGTTGCTGATATCAGTTGGACCACAGACCTGATCGTTGCAGGCACTGTGTGTGGAGACACAGTGGTGGAAGCCCCGGACTGGGATCGCGTCCGGAGGGGTGAGCGAGCATCTGCTCACTTATTTAGCTTGTACTTTGATTAGGCCTAGTGACTGCCTTGGCCCATCGTGCTGTAGTTATTATCCCGCCGGAGACTAGTGGCAGAACTGAGTTGTGTAGTCTCCGGTGAAGTGTTCCTCTTTTATTAACCGTTAATGGATTACAAATACTGTTCCTGAATGTGCACCACCGTTCATCTGCATGCGAAGAGTTGTTTTCACAGAGACTGAGCTTTATCTGAGTCAGGCCTAACCAGGGGTTTAAAACTTTGTTGGTGCGCCACATTGCGCATAGAGAAGATAGCTGCACATGGCGTGTGATCACTCTGCACTATCACTGATTAGTAGGTTTATTGCTGCAGGGCTCTGCATGTATGCTTTGTGTTATGTTTAACCTATACCTTTATACCTAAGTAAATCAGATATAGTTTACCACTGCTGAATCAGTGTTTATTATTGCATATTAACTGCCTATCCTGCTGTGAGATTGTGTATAACCAGGTATAGAATTATATGAAGGAAACATTCCCTAGACTAACTGTGCCATAGAGGGTTGAGTAGATTGCCGGGGGTTGGCGGTGCTGTATACAGGGCCCGAACTAACTGAAAACCAGTGGCTCTCTTAACTGGGGGTAGCGCTACAGATATAATTGCATTTGTTTTCTGTATAGTGAAATATACCTGGTTGATCCTGCCTTCAACTGTCCCTCCCATCTTCTCTGTGTCCCCACTGCAGGTTGAGATTATGTAGACCAGTGTTTTATCATGTTTTTGGGGTTGGGTTCGATATGTGCAAAGAGAGATCACACAAAGACTTAAAAGTATAAGATGTATTAAAAGTAATGACAGATACAGATAATATTAGAAAATATGACAAGAATACTTAACTAAAGATGCTGTTTCTGCCATGGGTCCCTCCAATTCTGATTGGCATGTCATAGGTGACCACAGATGCTTGTATGGTACATGATGAGGCTCTGGATGAGACAAAGGTCTTATAGGATTTGGCTGTGGTAATGTAGAACTTCAATGTAAGGAAAAGACCAGCCCCAGCCAACTCCTCTTGTAAGCAACAATATGAACTTGTAAGGAGGCAGATTCCTGAAGGAGAGGGGGCTGACTTGTCCATAGAGTCAGCTTACAATCACATTTCAATGACTAGAATAACCAGGATATTAGAAGGTTTATTAGATATTTGTGAGGCCAACCTTAATAAGGAATATGAAATATGCAATATCCCTATCAACCAGCTGATGTCCTCTACTGAGTATGATCCAGTTTTAGCTCCCTTCTAAGCTCTTCATTTCCTCCTATATAGTCACACATGTGGGCATGCATACAATGGTAAATGACACTCCCATCCCTCCCACCCAACTCCTCTTCCATGTTCTCCTATTGCTAAACACTATGGGGGCAGGATATAGCATGCTGATAGATTACATTCACTAAGCTTAGCTTTAAAGGGAATCCAGTTTAAAAAAAGAAAAAGAAAACCTCCAGTCATTCCTACTGACAACATTTCAATAATTTCTGCCTTGCCTGCCTAACATCTGCACATTCTTACTGCACAGTGACAAGTTATGGGCCACTAGGAATACGTGGGAACAGAGGTAGGTACCCCTAGAAATGTTGAATCATTGCATAAAGAGTTGCCCAGTTTTTGGCTATAATAGCAGGTTACCAGGGGCTGTTGTACCAGTTGTCTGCAATATATACTGGAACTGCAGCAGTTTTTTCTTTCTGACTCTTTAACCAGATCAGTTCTCACACCTAGATGGCCACTATGGGCCAGAGCAATTTTTACATTTCTGATATGGGCCTATTGATCTGGCAGTAATTCTGTCATTACTTAACCTCTTGCCGAATGACAGTTACAGCACGGCCGGACAGTTTTGGGAGGGCGTCATATGACGTCCTCCCGTGATCGCCGTGCGCCTGCTGAGGTGCGAGCGGCACACTCTGTTACTACTGTGTCCTTGGGACACAGCTGAGCAAAGATAAGAGTAAAGGTCCAATCACAGCGGCCATTCACCACTTGATGAGCTGTGTCCAATCACAGCTGATCACGATTTAAACACAAGCCGGTTATTGACATTCCTTTCCTCTGACAGGCTGACAGCATGAGGAGAGGAGAGCCGATAACCGGCTTGTTTGAAAGGAACACCTACACTGATAATTAGGACACTGATTATCAGTAGGCTTGTGAAATTCGTTTCGTAACAAATCGAAATTCGTCCGAATTTAGCAACTCTTGGACATTCGGAAGCATTTGAATTTCCGAACAAAGCAATTACGAATAAAACCGAATCCGAAATAAATTATATCGCAAATAGCGAATGCCCGAATGTCTTCGGCATAATTCGTTATGAAAAAAGTTACGAATGTACAAATCCATTTGAAGCACAATAACACTCTGCTCTGCTCTCTGCTTCTCCCTCACCGTGTTGAACTCCCTCTCAAAATGGTGTACAGGGACGGAGGCTATAGCCGTATGTAAAAAACGAAAGTAAAATACGAGATTTCGAATCGTTACAAATAACCGCAATGTATTTAGAAAAGTACAAATCCATTCAAAGCACATTAGGCATAATAGGCAGCGTCGTTGTGAGAGAGACACGGAAAATTGCGAATCAACTAACCCCAAAAAAGTTATGAAAGTAGGAGTTGTGTCCAGAATCAACAAAAAACAACGTACTCTACCGAAAGTACAAATTATAAATCAACTAAAAATAAAAGCTTACATTAATACGAATCATTCCGATTCAACGAAAAATGTCGCTTGCGAAAATACGAATTAGTCCGAACACGAAAAATCCAGTCTAGCAAAATTACGAACGATTACGAATCAACAGGACCGAAAAGAAACAAACCGAAACTAAACAAATTTTTCCGTTGTGCACAAGAAACGAACCGAAACTAAACAAATTTTTCCGTTGTGCACAAGTCTAATTATCAGTGTCCTGATTATCAGTGCAGTCCCAACAGTGCTACCAATCAGTGCTACCAATCAGTTCTGCCAATCAGTGCTGCCAATCAGTGCCTCATCATCAGTGTCACCTACTAGTGCCTATCAGTGCCACCTATCAGTGCTCATCAGCGCCGCCTCATCAGTGCAGCCTCATCATCGCACATCAGTGCTGCCTCATCAGTGCAGCTTCATCAGCGCACATCAGTTCCGCCTCATCAGTGCAGCCTCATGAGCGCACATCAGTGAAGGAGAAAATTTACCTGTTTGCAAAATTTTATAACAAACTATGAAAATGTTTTTCTTTTCAAAATGTTCGATCTTTTTTCATTTATTTAGCAAAAAATTAAATACCACCAAAAGAAAGCTATTTTTGTTTGAAAAGAATGATAAAAATGTCATATGCGTATAGTGTAGCATGACTGCGCAATTGTCATTCAAAGTGCGACTGCGCTGAAAGCTGAAAATTGGCCTGGGCAGGAAGGGGTTAAAAGTGCCCAGTAGGCAAGTGATTAAAGTGACACTAAAAACGATATCCTTATTCACCAAAAATAATCCATACACATACGCTACTTAAAGTGGTAGTAAAGTCCCATTCTGCCTCTTTTACCTACAGGTAAGCTTATAATAAAGCATATTTGTAGGTAACATTAATAACGATGCACATTTAGGAGATATTGAAATAACTAGCAGCTGTGGCATCATCGGAGCATGTGTACTGCGCTGTCAATGGATGGCGTGCCATCCATTCAGACAGCTGTACCACAGCAGGACCGGGTGAAGATGAAAGCCTAGTCAGGGCTTAGAATTCACTGTGCAGCGTACAGTGCATTTTGGGGCGCTTGGCAGGCGAACATCCTGTCGAGTGACCCCGGCAAATTTGTGTGTTCGCCAAGCAGGCAAACAGGCGATGTTCGGGATGAACTGTTTGCCCAACTCTATTTGCCAGGGGTTTCTTGAACTGAGACTGATTGATCTCCAACCTGTATATACTCGAGTATAAGCCGACCAGAATATAAGCCGAGGCACCTAATTTTATAACAAAAAACTGGGAAAACGTATTGACTTGAGTATAAGCCTAGGGTGTCCATCTGCATGCTTCACTGTGCCTCGCTTTGCCTCACTGTGTCCATGTGCATGCCTCACTGTGCCCATGCCTCACTGTGCCCATGCCTCACTGTGTCCATGCCTCACTGTGCCCATGCTTCCCTGTGTCCATGACTAGACTGACGTTTAACATGGGAGTCTATGGAAGGGGTGCCCGACTTAGAAAAATCGGTGCTCCCCGGCTGTAGGTCCCCCAGACAAAAAACTTTGCACACTTATAGATGAGAAATGGGGCTACATGTGTGCCAAGTTTTGGGTTTCAGGGGACCTACAACCGGCCGGTACCGGGTCCCCAAATATTACTGGAGAAATTACCATTTAACATGGGAGTCTAAGGAAGGGGTGCACGGCTTTGAAGAATCAGTGCTCCCTGGCCGTAGGTACCCCAGACAACAACCTTTGCACACTAATAGAGGAAGAGTAAAGCTACATGTGTGCCATGTTTGGCTGGTACCGGGTCTGCAAAGTCCGGGAAATCAGGTGCAAAAATGTGACTTGAGTATAAGCCGAGGGGGGCATTTTCAGCACAAAAAAATGTGCTGAAAAACTCGGCTTATACTCGAGTATATACGGTAGTTATGGGGTCAATGGCACTTGCCAGAGCCAGCAATATGAACCCAATGGTCTTTTTAGGTCTCTGTAAGGGTGGCATTCTGACCATCTCTGCAAGGTAAAGCATTATAATTACTAACCACAAATGTACATTGGTTTTTGCAAAGGTTCCCTGAGACCTGAAAACTATTTCAAGGGTTCCTCCTGGGTTGAGAAAGACTTGGATTGGTGTAAGGGCAACCTTGGGGTAGGACATCACTCTTTGTGCCGAAAACTGCACCGCTGAGTTTGTGGCTCTGACGGCTTATGTATAAAATATCTGGCTTCTTTATCAATACATTTTTCTAGTAAAAACAATTTAAAAAAGATTTGCCCCTGCATAAAAGTGCTTGGCAAAGTCAGGGAAAACAAACACACACACTTTAAATTTAACAAGAGCATGGGGATAAAAACCCTACACAACAGGTGTCCTAGAACAATATTAAATTCTGTTATTTCATCTGTCATAGATAACTGGGATTTTGGAAAGCTCAAGTGCGTAATTTTTGGAAAAATAAAAATCTACATATAAACATGAATCCAGCAGTAAGCGGTCCCTGATGCCTGCCGCCACCATATTTTGTTTAAACAGCATCACAGAAAGTAATTAGGTTTGAAAACCACAATCTGGAGGTAGCTTGTTGGTTCTTTATGGAGTGATTAATTGAAGAAATATCAGCCATTCATAAAATAGAAACTATATTATGGATGAGTGAAGGATTCTTTTTAACGAGATCTAAAAAGGAGAAATGTGTTCCTAACAGCAATGTGGCAATTCAAGTAGAACGTCTTAAAGAAACCCTGTCCCCGACTTTAAAAATTGCAAGTGAAAGCACAAAAGGAGCACTTCAAACTATTTAAAACCCAAACTTCTCTTTTAAAGCGGAAGTAAACCCAACGATTTAATAGTTTAAAAAAACAGTTACATTCCCGGCATGCCGGAAATGCTAACTGTCACATTGGCTGTGCTCTCAACCAAACTGTCACACCATCCAATGGCTGGTGTCATAACTGATCACATGTGCAACATCATGGCAGTTGTAGATTAAACAGAGGCCAAGATGGCAGCTTGCGTGGCTGAAAATGATAGGAGGGTTTACTTCCACTTTAACTCCGGTTACAAAGACTTTCACTTTTATATATTCCTCGTGAGACACAAATAATCTTTTTGTGGTGTAGGATTGCTGAACGTTAGGCTGATATGTTATAAGGTATGGTATGTGGTCCTAGAGACTTGCTCACCAGCAACCGTGGTGCCTTACTGGATCCTCGGAAGAGTTTACTAAAATGTTGAAAGGATGGGAACACCACACTAGTTTGTACAGTCCTTTGAAAGATTTTATTTTACAACTGCTAACGCGTTTTTAGCGCTCAACACTCCCACTTCATCAGGGTAAAATATTAGACAATAGAGATAATACAGAAATTCCTTAAAATGTGATTAAAACTATATACACCTCAATGCATTCTTAATAAAAAAAACACAATTGTGAAGTATAAAAATCAAATTCATACAATTCATAAGCAATACGGTATTTCTTACAAATAGGTCCTATTATCCACTTGACCTCTGGAAGATTTACCCCCTTACTAACCAGGCTATTTTTTGTGTTACGGCACTGCCTTATTTTACCTGACAATTGCGCATTCATGCAATGCTGTACCTATGCCCTGGTTCACACTGGTGCGTTTTGACATGCGATTTGGCATGTCAAACCGCATGTCAAAACGGCGATATTTGCCGCAAATTGCTGGCAATGGCACCGTCCTAATCGGTGCGACGCCGCATCTGCGGCACTGCACGAATTTCAAAAATAAGTTTTTGTACTACTTTTTGCGATTTCGGCCGCGATTTACATTGACATCTATGCAGAAACCCACACAGATGTCTTTGTAATCGCGGCTGAAATCGGGACTGCCAGCGAGAGTGAAATCGTGCGAGTTCAGCTGAACTTGCACGGCTTCACTCCCGCAGCCCAGTGTGAACCTGGGCTGAATGTAATTTTTTTCCACACAAATAGAGCTTTCTTTTGGTGGTATTTGATCACATCTGCGTTTTTTATTTTTTGCGCTATAAACAAAAAAAGACCGACTATTTTGAAAAAAAAAAAAACCAATATTTTTTACTTTCTGCTATAAAACACATTCAATACATTTAAAAAAAAAAATCGAATTTCTTCATATATTTAGGCCAATATGTATTCTGGTACATGTCTTTGCTCTTTGGTAATAAAAATCCCAATACATTTACTGTATATTGATTGGTTTGCAAAAGTTATGACATCTACAAATTATGGGCTATATACTGGTATTTTTCTTTTTTTTTATACTAGTAATGGCGGTGATCAGCGACTTTTAGGGGGACTGCGATATTGCAGCAGACAATTGGACATTAACTGACACTTTTGACACTTTGTGGGAACCAGTGACACTAATACAGTGATCAGTGCTAAAAATATCAGTGCAGTCTCAACAGTGCCCACCAGTGCTGCCAATCTGTGCCCACCAGTGCTGCCAATCAGTGCCACCTATCAGTTCCACCTATCAGTGCCCATTAGTACTGCTTATCAGTGCCCTCTATCAGTGCTGCATATAAGTGCCACCGATCAGTGCCACCCATCAGTGCTCACCAGTACCCTCTCATCAGTGCCCACCAGTGCAGCCTATCAGTGCCAATCAATGCCCATCAGTGCTGCCTCATCAGCACACATCATCGAAGGAGAAAAATTACCTGTTTGCAAAATTTTATGACAAACTATGAAAACTTTTATTTTTTTTACATTTTCAGATTTTTTCATTTATTTCGAAAAAAAATGAAAAACCCAGTGGTAATTAAATACCACCAAAAGAAAGATCTTTTTGTGTGAAAAAAATGATAAAAACTTTGTTTGGGTACAGCGTTGCATTCAAAGTGCGACAGTGCTGAAAGCTGTAAATTGGCCTGGGCTGGAAGGGGGTAAAAGTGACCGGTATTGAAGTGGTGAAAAAGGTTGTAAACCCTGGGGTAACAAAAACAAAACAAGAAAATCCTGTAAGACAAAGGCATAATGAGATAGTATGCATCACATACTAGCTCATTATGAAATACTTAATTTACAGCAAAGCCCTCTCCCGCACACCGCTGAGACAGCTGACATCTTCCCCGGTGTTTCTTCGGACTCTGGCGCTGTGAGTGGCCGGAGCCACAATGACGTCACTCCCGCGCATGCATCGGGGAGCCGCTGTTTACGGCACAGGCTCGGAAGGTCCGGCACGGTAAGCCTGACCTTCATAAGAGAGCATGCGCCCATGACGTCATCGGCTGCATGCACTCTGAATGTCTCCAAAACTGTGCAAGTTTAGGAGATATTCACAGTACCTACAGGTAAGACTTATTACAGGCTTACCTGTAGGTACAAGTAAAAAAAACAGACTTTACTTCCACTTTAAGTGGGAGACTATTTTGAAGGGGGAATTGTACTGAGTAACAGCCAGCAGGGGGCAGAGTGTGATAGTTAGGCCTCATGCACACTGTACTTTAAAATAACGTTATAAAAACGCCAGTAGCTTTGCAGTGAGTTTTTCAAAGTTTTTGCAATGGCGCTTTTTAGCGGTTTTTTTTTTGCGTTTTTCCGCATTAGCGTTTTTTTTGCGTTTTTTTTAAAGAAAACATTATTTTATATTTTTTCAATGGATCAAAAATGTTAAACGCTGGTGCGCGACGTTTTTGGGCGTTTATCAACGTTTATCGACGTTTATCAGCGTTTATCAGCATTAGAGTGTTTTTTACAGCTGAAAAACGTCTCTCAGAACCCACTAGTTTTGGGTTTTTTCTACTGCTCATAAACGTCACTGCCCAAAACTGCTGATAACAGGCCTATATGTGTATAGACACACAGGATAACATGATGGAGAGTTTAATGACTGTAGAAAAAAAACATCTACTGCCAAAAAACAGCTGCTGTAAAAACATCCAAAAACGTCCAGTGTGCATGAGGCCTAAAAAGCCTGGAGAAGTTTAGAGGGCATCGGGGCACAAGGGTGAGAAAGCCAGAGCGCTTCTGGTCAACCAAGGTGGTGGAAGTCCATCCTTCATTCTTAGGAGACAGGAGAGGGTTTAGCACTGTTAGACCTGCTCTCCATTCAATCTATTAAGACAAATTTGCTTTAGAGCATTTTTCACTAGAACTTGTGTAGCTTGTCTTCCATTTATGTTGTCTGCCTAAAGCTTTTCAGCACCAGCCTGTGCCTGTGTGGGTGTCATGATTGCCTGCCACCTCTTCCGGTGACCCTATTTCACCCTACCCAGGCCCGTCCATCATGTCTCCCACGCAGACAGAAAATGCTGTTGTTAAAGCATGATGTCATTTTTGCTATGACATCATCCCGGACAGCTAGAGAGGGGAAAGGGTGCCACAAGTCTTCCTGACATTTATTACATTCTTCTCTTTCTGTAGGTCTTCGTTTCTGTAGAAATATTGTTTATGAGGTCCCTGTGCCTTCAGTCAGTTCAGGGGCCATGTTGTTTGCATCATAAAATATTTAATCTGTCATGTTGTAAGGAATATACAAAGTGCTACAAAGGGTAGGAGAGGTAAACTCCCAGCTTGTTTACAAAGTACTGTGCCTTTGATGTGTGAAGTTTTTTTTTTTAAATCAGAAAAAAAGCTGAAGTTTAATGTGCTTGTATTTTGCCTTCCCTGGTTCTTTCTTCCCCCCCCCTTCATCACTATACCAATGAAATGTTTAACCACTTGCCTACCGGGCACTTTCACCCCCTTCCTGCCCAGGCCAATTTTCAGCTTTCAGCGCTGTCACACTGTGAATGACAATTGCGCGGTCATGTAACACTGTACCCAAATGAATTTTTTATCATTTTTTTTTCCCACACAAATAGAGCTTTCTTTTTGTGGTATTTAGTCACCACGGGGTCTTTTATTTTTTGCTAAGAAACATATTTTTTTTTTTTAAGTTTTTCTTAGTTTGTCAGATTTTTTTTGTAAATAAGTAATTTTTCTCCTTCACTTGTGGGGCTGCACTAATGGGCACTGATAGGCACTGATGAGGCGACACTGATGAGGTGGCACTGATGAGGAGGTACTAATATGCAGCACTGATGGGCACTGATATGCAGCACTGATGGGCACTGATAGGCTGCACTGATGGGGCGACACTGATGAGGAGGCACTAATATGCAGCACTGATAGGTGGCAATGATATGCAGCACTGATAGGTGGAACTGATGGGCACTGATCGGTGGCACTGATAGGTGACACTGATGAGCAGACACTGATGGACACCTAAAGGCAGCACTGACTTGCATCACTGATGGGCACATAATGGCCTCACTGCTGGGCACAAATTGGCATCACTGGTGGGCACTGTTGGGGCTTCACTGATGTTCAGTGCCCAGATTACCTGTCCTGGTCTCCCCTGTGAGGAGATGCCGCTGATCAGCTCTCCTCGCCTCACACTCTGTCAGTGTGAGGCGAGGAGAGCTGATAAACTGCATCTTCGTGTTTACATGTGATTAGCTGTGATTGGACACAGCCGATCACATGGTTAAAGAGCCGCGTCATTGACTCTTTACCGAGATCGGGGTCACGCCATGTCCCAGGGTCACAGCACGCCCAGGATCACCGCGCTGCACGCCCCAGCGGGCGCGCAATTGTGGTAAGACTGGACGACGTCATAGGACGTCGACCCAGAACAAGAGAGAATCTCGCCCCTATCATTTGCCTATACTTTCCATTTTCATTACATACCTTATTTGAATACAGTGTTGTCATCCCTTGGTAACTCTCTGTGCTTCTCTTTGCAAGGCAGGCAGGCAATGGCTGGTGGGAGGGGCCAGCTTCCTGAGAACATCACATCACCCTTCCTAGTACTCCTTTCAGGATCTCTCAGTCCTGATGCAAGCAGTGGGATAAATCTTCAGCGGCTGAAGGAAGTAAATGGAGGGAATTGGTTGCTCTACATGCCGCCTCCCTATCCCTGTCCTGCTGCCCCTGTGTGCTCCCCTGGACTGCTGCGAGACCGTAATAAAGGATAGGTGTGGGAAACTGCATGTGTTTTGGACAGAAATTGCACCAAATTCCTGTTTAAATCACATGCAATTCTTTGCAGTGCAATTTGAGCCCATTTATTTTGTATGGGTTCAAATTGCACCGCAAAGGTATCGTAATTGGTATCAGCGAGTACTTGAGCACAAGTATCAGTACTCATACTCGCTCTTAAAAAAAAGTTATCGGTCCAACTTGGGTACAATCAGCCTGCCCATACATGGTTGGAATCTCGGTCGGTCCCTGCTGACGCAGCCCAGATTCGAACCATCTATGTCCGGGTTTGAAACTGCAGCAAGGAAAGATTGGGCTCCTTATGGGATCGATGTACTAAAACTGGTGCGCACTGAATGTGGTGCAACTGTGCATAGTAACCAATCAGATTCTAGATTTTATTGTCAAAGCTCAATTGAACAAGTTGAAGTTATAAGCTGGTTACTTTGCAGAGCTGCACCAGTTTTAGTAATTCCCCCCCCCCCCCCCCCCGCTACATATATTTCATCTGAGAATGTACACTTTATTGCCAAAAGTATTGGGACACCTGCCTTTACAGGAACATGAACTTTAACGACATCCCAGTCTTAGTCCGTAGGGTTCAAAATTGAGTTGGCCCACCCTTTGCAGCTATAACAGCTTCAACTCTTCTGATAAGGCTGTCCACAAAGTTTAGGAACGTGTCTATGGGAATGTTTGACCTTTCTTCCAAAAGCGCATTTGTGAGGTTAGGCACTGATGTTGGACGGGAAGGCTTGGCTCACACTCTCTGCTCTAATTCAACCCAAAGGTGTTCTATCAGGCTGAGGTCAGGACTCTGTGCAGGCCAATCAAGTTCCTCCATCCCAAACTCGCTCATCCACACTATATTGCCAAAAGTGTTGGGCCACCCCTCCAAATCATTTGGTGGAGGGGGGATTATGGTGTGGGGTTGTTTTTCAGGGGTTGGGTTTGGCCCCTTAGTTCCAGTGAAGGGAACTCTTAAGGCGTCAGCATACCAAGACATTTTGGACAATTTCATGCTCCCAACTTCATAAGAACAGTTTGGGGATGGCCCCTTCCTGTTCCAACATGACTGCGCACCAGTGCACAAAGCAAGGAACTTGGACTGGCCTGCACAGAGTCCT
Organism: Rana muscosa; assembly: GCA_029206835.1. Taxonomy (NCBI): domain Eukaryota; kingdom Metazoa; phylum Chordata; class Amphibia; order Anura; family Ranidae; genus Rana; species Rana muscosa. The sequence goes on from CM055117.1 coordinate 1,045,937,111, forward strand.
GATGTCAACCCGAAAGAATATCTTTGGGACGATTTAGAGCGAAAGCTGTGAGCCAGGCCTTCTCGTCCAACATCAGTGCCTGACCACACAAATGCGCTTCTGGAAGAATGGTCAAACATTCCCATAGACACACTCCTAAACCTTGTGGACAGCCTTCCCAGAGGAGTTGAAGCTGTTATAGCTGCAAAGGGTGGGCCAACTCAATATTGAACCCTACAGACTAAGACTGGGATCCCAATAAAGTTCATGTGAGTGTAAAGGCAGGCGTCCCAATACTTTTGGTAATATAGTGTATCTGTATACCTGAAGTTCAGTTTAACACCAGTACTAAAATGTTTTTACTTCTTTAATTAATAAAATATTTGTGTAATATATTCACACAGTGAGTGACTCTTTAACCCTCATGAAGGATGATAATTCTCTCTCTGACCTGCTGTCTGATGTCCATTTTCTGTTTAGACCTGGATGTGGATTTCAGCTCCCCTGTGCTTGTACTGCACCGAGAGGTTATACAGATATTTCCGCAGCACTAAACCTGTGACCATCACTTCCGTCATTCTTCATCCATGTGACGTCATTGAAATAAGGATGATAAAAGAAAACTTTACAGCCAGCCCTGGTCAAGTAAGTCCATTTATTGGTCTCATTGCTGTTTGTAGTGTCAGACAAGAGTAGAATCAATAAACGGTCAATGATTGTTCTAAAACCAATACCTTGATTCCCCCCATCAATCCCTCCTGCAGTGCTATTGTATTCTGCCAGTGGAGAGCCTTCCCCATCCGCAGAATACATGGAGATTTTTTTACTAAAACTGGAGAGTGCAAAATCTGGTGTAGCTCTGCATAGAAACTAGACATGTGCACTGCCGAAAAATTCGTTTTTGTAGTTTTTTTGCTTTTTTCGGAAATTCGGGAAATTCAAAAAATTAGTTTTTTTCCTTTTCGTTTTTTTCGCTTTTTTTTTTTTTTGCTTTTTTCGGGAAATTCGAAAAATTCGTTTTTTTGTTTTCGTTTTTTTTTGCTTTTTTCGGAAATTCGGAATTCGGAATTTCCGAATTTTTGAATTTCCGAATTTCCCAAAAAAACGAATAAAACTAAAATGAAAAAAACAAATTTTTTTGAATTTCTGAAAAAAGCAAAAAAACTAAAAAAAAAAACAATTTCCGATTTTCGGAAATTAGGAAATTCTAAATCTTGCAATTTTGAATTTTCGAAATTTCCAATTTTCGAATTTTCAAAATTCCGAACTTTCGAAATTCCGAATTTCCGAAATTCAGAAAATCGAAATTTCGGAAATCCAAAAATACGAAAATTCGGAAATTCGGAAATTGAAAAATGCGGAAATCCGAAAATTCGTAAATTGAAAAATTCGTAAATTCGTAAATTGAAAAATTCGGAAATTCAGAATTTTCGGAATTAACGAATTTCTCTAGATTCGTGAAAAACTAATTAGAAACTAAACGAATTGCACTTGTCTAATAGAAACCAATCAGCTTCCAGGTTTTTTTTTTTTTTTTTTGTCAAAGCTCAATTCAACAAGCTGAAGTTATAAGCTGGTTACTTTGCAGAGCTGCACCAGTTTTAGTAAATTCCCCCCTACATATATTTCATCTGAGAATGTACACTATATTGCCAAAAGTATTGGGACACCTGCCTTTACACGAACATGAACTTTAACGACATCCCAGTCTTAGTCTGTAGGGTTTAATATTGAGTTGGCCCACCCTTTGCAGCTTTAACAGCTTCAACTCTTCTGGGAAGGCTGTCCACAAGGTTTAGGAGTGTCTATGGGAATGTTTAACCATTCTTCCAGAAGTTCATTTTCAAAAGAATTTTCTTTCTTTCTTTCTTTCGAAAATTGTATCTAAGAATTTTCGTACGAATTTGCGCCATTAGTGGGCTGCAGCGGCAGCCGATTTTCGTGCGGCAATCAAATTTGAGGAATCGGACATGTTGGAAATTTTTTGAAAAACAAACGATTTTCTAATCAATGATGGGAGAATGGTGCAAGAAATGTAATAGAAAAAAAATGCGCATGTGCAAGAAAAGAAAATTCCCGGAGAGAAAAGAAGATTCCTGGCCACAAAAATTATTTTCTGTAGCAACATGAGGTGAAATTGAAGGCTTGGTCGGCCGAATTTTGAAAATCAATGGTCGGATCACAAAAAAAATGAACTTTCTGATTTTGAAAATAAAATTTGTTTGAAATTCGCCTATTTATGGCCTGCTTTAGAAGCTGATTGGCTACCGTGCACAGCTGCACCAGATTTTGCACTCTCCAGTTTTATTAAATTAACCCCATTTGGATGAAAAAAACCAACAGACTGGTTGTAGTGAAGTCAGTCGATGGATCGACTTTAGTAAAACCAGCCCTCGCCCTTCCTGCTGAACAGGCCGAATTTCGATCTGTCTATGGCCGGCTTTAGCAGTATAGTATGCTGGTCCAAGGAAAGTTATCACAGCACTGATTACCATTGCTGTTACTTGAGGCACAGCTTAAAATGGTTCTAGAAGTTTTTTTTTTACCTTAATGCATTCTATGCAATAAGATAAAAAACCTTTAACATGGACAGGCGTTTTTAAGCTGCAAAAAACGCAGCTGTAAAAACGCCAGTGGGCATGAGGCCTAAGTGTGCAGCAGCCCCCCTCATACTTACCTGAGCCCCATTTCGATCCAGCGATGTGCACAAGAACCTCAGCTCTCTGGGGACTCTGCCTCCTCATTGGCTGAGACAGCAGTGGATGCCATAGGCTACCGCTGCTGGCAATCACAGCCAGTGAGCCAATGAGGAGAGAGTGGGGGTGGGGCCAAGCCAAGGCTCTGTGTGTGAATGGACACACAGAGCAGTGGCTCGGGAGCGAGCTTGCAAACTGCTTGCTATGGGGGCAGGAGGCAGGAGGGAAGAGCCAGGAGCACCAGCGGGGGACCCGTGAAGAAGAGGATGGGTTCTGCTCTGTGCAAAACTACTGCGCAGAGAAGATAAGTATGACATGTTGTTATTTGTTTAAAAAAACAAAAAGCCAAGACTTTAACCACTTTAATACCAGGCACTTATACACCTTCCTGCCCAAGCCAATTTTGAGCTTTCAGCGCTGTCGCAATTTGAATGACATTTGCGCGGTCATGCAACACTGTACCCAAACAATTTTTTTATCATTTTGTTCCCACAAATAGAGCTTTCTTTCGGTGGTATTTTATCGCCTCTGCGATTTTTATTTTTTGCACAACAAATAAAAAAGAGCGGAAATTTTGAAAAAAAAGAAGTTTTTCTTTGTTTCTGTTAATTTTTTTTTGTAAATAAGTACCTTTTCTACTTCAATGACGGGCACTGATAAGGCGGCGCTAACGGGCACTGATAAGGCGACACTGATGGGCACCGATGAGGTGGCACCAATGAGGTGGCACTGATGGGCATTGATGATGGGCACTGATAGGCGGCACTGATGGGCACTGATATGTGGCACTGGTATGCGGCACTGATGGGCACTCATGGGCGGCACTGATGGGCACTTATAGGAGGCACTGATGGGCACTTATAGGCGGCACTGATAGGTGGCACAGACGGGCACTGATAGGTGGGCACTTATGGGCAGAGATGGAGCACAAATGGGCACTGATAGGTGGCACTGATGGACACTGGTAGGTGGCACTGATGACACTGGTGGCTGGCATTGCTGGGCATCACATGCCATGATGGTGCCAGTCAGTGCCCATTTGTGGGCACTGATTGGCATATGTTTTGTGTGTATTTGTGCATGTGGATGGCCATGGGGGACTTACCTGGCCATCCACATGCTTGGGGCTTCCCTGGTGGTCCTGGGGGGCTTCCCTGGTGGTCCAGTGTGGGTATCCGAGGGGGGGCTGCGCTGATAAACAATCAGCGCAAACCCCCCCTGTCAGGAGAGCCGCCGATCGGCTCTCCTCTACTCGCGTCTGTCAGACGCGAGTGAGGAAGAGCCGATCAATGGCTCTTCCTGTTTACATCGTGATCAGCCGTGATTGGACACGGCTGATCACGTGGTAAAAAGCCTCCGCCGGAGGCTCTTTACCGAGATCAGTGTAGCGGTGTGTCAGACTGACACACCGCTCCACCGATCGCTGTGATGCGCGCCCCCCCCCCCCGTGCGCGCGGCGGCTGTTATCCTGCAGGACGTCATATGACATCCAGTGTGGATAACTGAACCACTTCCCGGACGTCAATTGCCTATTGACTGGGCGGGAAGTGGTTAATATTGTTTTAATGCCGATCTGCAGATTACCAGTTATAGATTAATTTAACCACATACCGTAGATCCTTATTCAAAACTGCTGCAATATAGCAACTTTTTTGTGTAGAGAATTGTGTTTGACTTAAGCCCCATACACACGGTCAGACTTCCATCTGACTTTTCCGTGTTTTTTTTGTCCGAACGTAGTTGGTCGGGAACACCCATAGCATACACTCTCGGACTTTTCTGCAAACTTTCCCAAAACTTTTTGCAACATCACATGGTTTTTCTGCTCTTTTCTGCTCTTTACTGCCACCCTTTGGTCCACTTCTGCTATTGTTGGTTGATTTTAACATTAGTTGTTTTGTCCATCGGACAAAAGTCCGATGGTTTTCTGTACACACGGTCGGACTTTGCTCCATCGGACTTTTGTTGGGCAAAAGTTTGTCCGTTTGCAGACCCAACTTTTGTCTGATGAAAACAAGAAAAAAGCAAAAAGAGTTTGTCCGATGGAGCGTACACACAGTCGGATTGTTGGTCCAACTTGCTCAAAATGAAGTTTGTTGGCCAAAAGTCCGACCGTGTGTACGGGGCTTTAAGCCCCGGATTTCAGCAATGACAGCCCATGTTTTGTTTTTTTCATGTTAAATCTAACACCACAATGGGTGACTATTACAGGGTATAAGAAATGTAACCCATTCATAAATTATGATTTCTCTATAGAGTTCCATCAAACTACTGCAACGTCCTCTGTGATGGAAATTCTTCAGAGAAATAGTTGGAATTTTTTAATGGATTACATTCTTTATCTTCTGTAGTAGTCACACATGGCGGTATTAGGTAGGCTTGTTGTGTAACAAAGCCCATTGATTCCAGAGGTTTAGGTTGTTGAGCCGCAGTTTTTGGTTGAATTGGTTTGCTTCCACAATAGGTTTACCTCAAAGTGGACCTACTTTGTAAAAATGTAAGCTGTACTTCCTCATGTAAGTAATAAGTATAATGTACACCCAGGGCCGTTTGGAGGAATTTGGGGGCCCCAAGCAAAATGGACATGGAGGCCCCATAACCCCCCCCCCCCCTCCGCACGCACGCACGCAAAGCCTACAGGAACCACAGCATAGCAATACAGTTTAAGTTCACCCACACTATGTTCTATTTACTCCCCCCCCCCATGTTTTTTTTACTTCCCTTCTCCCCCTACCTATGTTTTTTTTACTCTCCCCCATGTTCTTTTTACTCCCCCCCTCCCTACCGTACCGCGCAGCAGGAGATTCAGTTTCCTGTTCCCGGCCGGACTGAAAGGAAGTGAGCACTCAGTGTGCACTTCCTGTCAGTCCGGCCGGGAACAGGAAACTGAATCTCCTGTAGTGCGCGGTACCCAGACGGACTGACAGGAAGAAGGAAGAGGAGCTCGGCCACGCTACAGGGAAGGGGAAGTGACGAGAGAGGCAGCAGTGTTGCAGGCGCCTGAGGCTCTCTATAGAGCGCTCAGGCGGCTGCAGCATTTATAGGAAGCGCGGCAGGGGCCCTGCTTGGGGCCCCAGACCAGCTCGGGGCCCCAAGCAATTGCTTGGTTTGCTTGCCTTGTCGCGAAGGGCCTGTGTACACCAGCAATTCTAAAACTTTAAAAAAATGTTACTTATCATTTGGAAACCTGAGCCTGGGACAATGCACGCAATTGCCTTGATGAAATTAACTTCACATCAGAAGTCTCCCTTCACACCTGAGGCCCTCATTACATTGAAGGTTCTATCATCACATCAGAGGCCAACAAATCAGGGGTTCTACCAACACATCTGAGGTCTGCCATCACATCAGAGTCGCCCTTTACATCAGAGGTTCCTCCATCACATCAGAGTTCCCCCAACACATCTGAAGCCCTCATTACATCAGAGTTGCCCTTTACATCAGAGGCCCCCCATCACATCAGATGTTCCCCAACACATCTGAGGTCCCCTATCACATCTTAGTCACCTTTCATATCAGAGGTCCCTCCATCACATCTGAGGTCCCTCATTACATCAGAGGTTCTCCCATCACTTCAGAGGCCCCCATCACTTCAGAGGTCCCCATCACTTCAGAGGTCCCCATCACTTCAGAGGCCCCCATCACTTCAGAGGTCCTCGTCACTTCAGAGGTCCCCATCACTTCAGAGGTCCCCCTCTCTAGTTAGAGTTTACATTTCATGTCAGCGGTCTCCATCAAATCAGAGTATCCCCCATAGATCAGAGCCCCCCCATCACATTAGACTCCCTCCTTCACCACAGAGTCCCCCCCCCTATCACAGAGCACTCTCATTACATCAAAGCCTGTCTATCACAGAGTGTCCCATTACAGAGAGCCCCCCAAATCACACAGTCACCCCATGATGCAGGACAAACTGAGTCATGTGCTTGCAGCACCAAGGGGAAACCCAAATACAATCTAATGCCGCATACACACGATCATTTTTCCCATCGGGAAAAATTAAATTTTTTCTTTTGGACGAAGAAAACGACCGTGTGTGGGCTTTTTGTCATTTTTCCCGACGGGAAAAACGTCATTAACCACTTAACGACCGCCCACCGCCGATTTACGTCGGCAGAATGGCACGGACAGGCAGAATCACGTAGATCTACGTGATCGCCTTTGTGCAGTTGGGGGGTCCATCCGGACCCCCCTTCACTGCAGTGAGCGGCCGTTAAGTGTTCGGGAGCGATCAGGCATGAGGGGGCGGCCGCTCGATTCCGCCCCCCCCTCGCGATCGCTCCCGGCCAATGAAAATGCTTCCTCCGCCATGTGATGTAAACAAGGCTGGAGGAAGTGATGTCATCTCCCTCGCTGCGGTCTTTTCGTTCCCGGCGCCGAGCAGAGAAGAAGCAGGTTAGTGCACCAACAGTCCACTGACACGTAGGTACACATAGGCACACAAATCACCCCCCAGTCACCCCCAGATCACCCCCCAGGTCACCCCAAAGCCCCCAATCACAGTGTCACTGATTGCAGTGATCATTTATTTTACTGATCACTGCATTTAGTGTCATCTGTGATTGTAAAAAGTTGCAGGGAAGTTAGGATTAGGCCCCTTTAGGTCCAGGGTAGCCCCCTAACCCCCCCTAATAAAGGTTTAACCCCTTGATCACCCCCCAGGTAACCCTTTCACCCCCTAACTTCAGCGTCACTAAGCGATTGTTTTTTCGATCGCTGTATTCGTGTCGCTGGTGTTTTAGATTATTAGTTATTTTTTTTTAGGTTCGCCGCAGGTTTTTATTAGTGTCAGGTACCCCCATATATTATTTTAACCCCCTGATTGCCCCTAGAGTTAACCCTTTCACCAGTGATCGCCGTATAAGCGTCACTGGTGTCACTGGTTAGCCAGTAAGTTATTTAGTTATTTAGGTTACCCGTCAGGTTTTTATATAGTGTCAGGTACCCCCATATTTAACCTAATAAAGGTTTTAACCCCCTGATTGCCCCTAGTTAACCCTTTCACCAGTGATCACCATATAAAGGTTACGGGTGACGCTGGTTGATTAGTTTGCTTTTTATAGCATCAGGGCACCCGCCGTATATAACCCAATAAAGGTTTAACCCCCCTGATCGCCCGGCGGGTGAGATCAATTAGGTTTTAGCGCCAGAGAGGGTCTGCGTCGCCCCAGGCAGTGTTAGGTTAGTGCCAGTAACGCTAACACCCACGCGCAAAGCATACACCCCCCTTAGTGGTATAGTATCTGATCAGATCTATACTAGCATCCCCAGCGGTTTAGGGTTCCCAAAAACGCAGTGTTAGCGGGATCAGCCCAGATACCTGCTAGCGCCTGCGTTTAGCCCCTCCGCCCAGCCCAGCCCAGCCCACCCAAGTGCAGTATCGATCGATCACTGTCACTTACCAAACACAACACACATAACTGCAGCGTTCGCAGAGACAGGCCTGATCCATATCAACCAGTCCATAGCAAACGTCCATAGCAACCAGTCCATAGCAACCGTCCATAGCAACCATCCATAGCAACCAGTCTATAGCAACTGTCCATAGCAACCATCCATTGCAACCAGTCCATAGCAACCGTCCATAGCAACTGTCCATAGCAACCATCCATAGCAACTATCCATAGCATCCAGTCCATAGCAACTGTCCATGGCAACCAATCCATAGCAACCGTCCATAACAACCAATCCGTAGCAACCGTCCATAGCAACTGTCCATAGCAACCGTCTATAGCAACCAGTCCATAGCAACCATCAATATCAACCAGTCCAAGGTGAATGTTTTGAACGCTACCACTCAAAAGTGAAGTTTTAGCGTAGGGTACAGCATTTCACAGACAAGGACACACTTACACAGGGTCTCCCAAGATGCCATTACATTTTGAGAGACCCGAACCATTACAGTTGTAAAGTTACAAAAAAAGTGTAAAAAAGAAAAAAAAAAGTAAAAAACAAAACACAAAAAAATATAAAATAAAAAAACCAAAAATAGTTGTCGTTTTATTGTTCTCTCTCTCTCTATTTTCTCTCTATTGTTCTGCTCTTTTTTACTGTATTCTATTCTGCAATGTTTTATCATGCTTGCTTTTCAGGTATGTAATTTTTTGTTTTCAGGTGCGCCATTCAACTGCAGCGCGGAATTATTTATCTTGACAGCAACAGCGTTTGCTCCCACGATACATAAAGCCGTGACACCACAGTTAAAAAAAAGAGCATATATGCCGAAGCATGGGGGCAGCAGGGGCGGAGGAGCGATTTTGCTCCTAATGCCGCGTACATACGGTCGAAATTCCGACGGAGGCCTGCCCGTGGAAAATTCCGACCGTGTGTACGCGGCATAACTTTTTTGCGGGAGGATGCCCCCATGCTTCGGCATATATATATTTTAGACACAGGTTGCGTTAAAACATTTTTTTATTTTTTACTAGGTTTTGTTTTGGTATTTGCTTTGCAGGTATGGCATGGTAAGGTCTTACTGTTGTACTGTAATGTTACTTTGTTTTAATGTTAACCACCATTTGCTTAGCAGGTACGCCATTCAGTTGCAGCGCGGATCTATTTATCTTGACAGCCGTGACTCCAACGCTGTAGGAGGTGATTTCACCACCACAGTTAAAAAAAAGAGCATATATGCCGAAGCATGGGGGCAGCAGGGGCGGAGGAGCGATTTTGCTCCTAATGCCGCGTATATACGGTCGAAATTCCAACGGAGGCTTGCCCGTGGAAAAGTCCGACCGTGTGTACGCGGCATAACCTTTTATGCCGCGTACATACGGTCGAAATTCCGACGAAGGCTTGACCGTGTGTACGCGGCATAACTTTTTTGCGGGAGGATGCCCCCATGCTTCGGCATATATGCCCATCATTAGAAGTGGGTGGATGAAGGGAGGTATTCTAATGGTGGGCATACCCACCAATCAATCTCTTTTTTTCGTTCAGCCAACAGGCTGCATGAAAAAAAAGATTACAATACATGTCCAACAAGGACCAGCAACGTACTGGTATGTTGCTGGACTTTGAATGTTTATACCAGAATGATGCCTGCGGGTTTAGGTATCATCTTGGTATCATTCTTTTCAGCCAGCAGCCGGCTTTCATGTAAAAGCAATTCTAGCAGATAATTAGCCTCTAGACTGCTTTTACAAGCAGTGGGAGGGAATGTCCCCCCCCCCCGGATATAAAAAGCGCCATTGGGAAATTGGGAAAGCATTTTATCACACCGATCTTGGTGTGGTCAGATGCTTTGAGGGCAGAGGAAAGATCTAGGGTCTAACCCCCCAATTTTTTTCAAAAAAAGAGTACCTGTCACTACTTATTGCTATCATAGGGGATATTTACATTCCCTGAGATAACGATAAAAATGGTAAAAAAATAAAATATGGAAGGCACAGTTTAAAAATAAAATAAAAAAGCCAAATAAATAATAAAAAAAAAAAAAAAAAAAAAAAAGCACCGCTGTCCCCCCCTGCTCTTGCGCAAAGGCGAACGCAAGCGTCGGTCTAGCGTCATATGTAAACAGCAATTGCATCATGCATGTGAGGTATCACCGCGAAGGTCAGATCGAGGGCAGTCATTTTAGCAGTAGACCTCCTCTGTAAATCTAACGTGGTAACCTGTAAAGGCTTTTAAATGCTTTTAAAAATGAATGTAGTTTGTCGCCGCTGCGCGTTTGTGCGCAATTTTAAAGCATGTCGTGTTTGGTATCCATGTACTCGGCCTATGATCATCTTTTTTATTTCATCAAACATTTGGGCAATATAGTGTTTTTTAGTGCATTAAAAATAAAAAAAGTGTGTTTTTCCCCCAAAAAATGTGTTTGAAAAATCGCTGCGCAAATACTGTGTGGAAAAAAAAATGCAACACCCACTATTTTAATCTGTAGGGCCTTTGCTTTAAAAAAATATATAATGTTTGGGGGTTCAACATAATTTTCTTGCAAAAAATTTTTTTTTTTCATGTAAACAAAAAGTGTCAGAAAGGGCTTTGTCTTCAAGTGGTTAGAAGAGTGGATGATGTGTGACATAAGCTTCCTAATGTTGTGCATAAAATGCCAGGACAGTTCAAAACCCCCCCCCAAATGACCCCATTTTGTAAAGTAGACACCTCAAGCTATTTGCTGAGAGGCATGTTGAGCCCATTGAATATTTTTTTTTTTTGTCCCAAGTGATTGAATAATGACCAAAAAAAAAAAAAAATGTACAAAAAGTTGTCACTAAATTATATATTGCTCAAACATGCCATGTGCATATGTGGAATTACACCCCAAAATACATTCTGTTGCTTCTCCTGAGTACGGGGATACCACATGTGTGGGACTTTTTGGGAGCCTAGTCGCGTACGGGACCCCAAAAACCAAGCACCGCCTTCAGGATTTCTATGGGTGTAAATTTTTGATTTCACTCCTCACTGCCTATCACAGTTTCGGAGGCCATGGAATGCCCAGATGGCACAAAACCCCCCCAAATGACCCCATTTTGGAAAGTAGACACCCCAAGCTATTTGCTGAGAGGTATGTTGAGTATTTTGCAGATCTCGCTTTTTGTCACAAAGTTTTGAAAATGTAAAAAAAGAAAAAAAAAAAAGAAAAAAAAATGCCTTTCTTAATTTTCAAAAACAAATGAGAGCTGTAAAATACTCACCATGCCTCTCAGCAAATAGCTTGGGGTGTCTACTTTCCAAAATGGGGTCATTTGTGGGGGTTTTGGGCTATTTTGACATTTTATGGCCTTCAAAACTGTGATAGGTAGTGAGGAGTGAAATCAAAAATTTACGCCCTTAGAAACCTTGAAGGCGGTGCTTGGTTTTTGGGGTCCCGTACGCGGCTAGGCTCCCAAAAAGTCCCACACATGTGGTATCCCCGTACTCAGGAGAAGCAGCAGAATGTATTTTGGGGTGTAATTCCACACATAACCATGGCATGTGTGAGCAATATATCATTTAGTGACAACTTTTTGTACATTTTTTTTTTTTTTTTTTTGTCATTATTCAATCATTTGGGACAAAAAAAAAAAATATTCAATGGGCTCAACATGCCTCTCAGCAAATAGCTTGGGGTGTCTACTTTCCAAAATGGGGTCATTTGGGGGGATTTTGTGCCATCTTGGCATTTTATGGCCTTCAAAACTGTGATAGGTAGTGAGGAGCGAAATCAAAAATTTATGCCCTTAGAAACCTTGAAGGCGGTGCTTGGTTTTTGGGGTCCCGTACGCGGCTAGGCTCCCAAAAAGTCCCACACATGTGGTATCCCCGTACTCAGGAGAAGCAGCAGAATGTATTTTGGGGTGTAATTTCACATATAACCATGGCATGTGTGAGCAATATATCATTTAGTGACAACTTTGTGCAAAAAAAAAAAGTTTGTCATATTCCCGGAACCTGTGGCAAAATATAAAATATTCCATGGACTCAACATGCCTCTCAGCAAATAGCTTGGGGTGTCTACTTTCCAAAATGGGGTCATTTGGGGGGGTTTTGTGCTATTTTGGCATTTTATGGCCTTCGAAACTGTGATAGGTAGTGAGGAGTGAAATCAAAAATTTGCGCCCTTAGAAATCCTGAAGGCGGTGCTTGGTTTCCGGGGTCCCGTACGTGGCTAGGCTCCTAAAAAGTCCCACACATGTGGTATCCCCGTACTCAGGAGAAGCAGCAGAATGTATTTTGGGGTGCAATTCCACATATAACCATGGCATGTGTGAGCAATATATCATTTAGTGACAACTTTTTGTAATTTTTTTTTTTTTTTTTTGTCATTATTCAATCACTTGGGACAAAAAAAAAAAAATATTCAATGGGCTCAACATGCCTCTCAGCAATTTCCTTCGGGTGTCTACTTTCCAAAATGGGGTCATTTGGGGGGGTTTTGTACTGCCCTGCCATTTTAGCACCTCAAGAAATGAGATAGGCAGTCATAAATTTAAAGCTGTGTAAATTTCAGAAAATGTACCCTAGTTTGTAAACGCTATAACTTTTGCGCAAACCAATAAATATACGCTTATTGACATTTTTTTTTACTAAAGACATGTGGCTGAATACATTTTGGCCTAAATGTATGACTAAAATTGAGTTTATTCGATTTTTCTTATAACAAAAAGTAGAAAATATAATTTTTTTTCAAAATTTTCGGTCTTTTTCTGTTTATATCGCAAAAAATAAAAATCGCAGAGGCAATCAAATACCATTAAAAGAAAGCTCTATTTGTGGGAAGAAAAGGACGCAAATTTCATTTGGGTACAACATTGCATGTCCGCACAATTTACAGTTAAAGCAGCGCAGTGCCGAATCCCAAAAACAGGCCTGGTCCTAATGGCCCGAAATGGTCCGGGGCTTAAGTGGTTAATCACGACGAGAAAAATTAGAACATGCTCTAATTTTTCTCGTCGTGATTCCCGTCATTTTGTTCCGCGGCAGTTTTCCCATAGGGAAACACTGCCGGGGAGCCCACACACAGTCGTTTTTATCGACCAAGAAAAAAAATGTCATTTAAAACGGCCGTGTGTAGGGGAACAAGCTGTTCCTCGTTTTTCACGTCGATTTTCTCGACGGTGTTTTCACCGCCGAAAAAATCGATCGTGTGTACACGGCATCAGGGTTTAGACACTCTGATGATCATAGAGGTCAGACATAATAACCATTCTCTTGGAGTAATTCAATTCTACAGTGATCCACGTTCTGCACAAACTCTGACTGTTTTCAGCAAGGACCATGTTGCCAATGCCTTATAAACAGCAGCTTTAATTTCCTTACCCTTTGCCAGCCCGGCATATCTGTCTCAACTCAAGGAGGGGTAGGGTGGAGGTTGTGTGTGTGCATCCTCATTGATGGGTGTGGCACCCATATAAAGATCTTTAGAGGTCCAGTTGTGATAAATCATTTTAGAATAAGAAGCCCCATTTGCAAAAGTTGTTCCATTTCCAACCACTCTGACCATACATAAAGTTCACAAATCCTTAGAGGAATGCAAAATAAAAACCCAGAACAGAACAAACACACCAATAATACTGGGTGCATTTCAGCATTGTTTAGGTGACAATGAATGGTGAGTGGTGAAAAACATAATTGTAATTATTTTAATCTCCCATTATGAATCTTATACCCTGTACACACGATCGGATTTTCCGTCAAGTTAAACTCAGACGGATTTTTCAGACGGAATTCCGTTCAAGCTGTCTTGCATACACACTGTCACACCAAATTCCGACCGTCAAGAAGGCGGTGACGTACAACACTACGACGAGCCGAGAACAATGAAGTTCAGTGCTTCCGAGCATGCGTCGACTTGATTCTGAGCATTCGTGTTTTTTTTCTCCGTCGGAGTTCCACACAGACGAACGGAATTTCCATCGGAAAAAAAGAGAACATGTTCTCTTTCTAAATTCCAACGGAAAAAAGTCTGATGGGGCCCACACACAGTCGGAATATACAATGAAAAAATTCGGAAATTCTGATCGTGTGTACAAGGCATTAGAAAGCACCAAACCAAAGATGTGTTTCTTTGGTCATTATTTACCCCTGGGCTGTAGTAGGTAATATTTTTTTCAGTCCATTTTTTATTATATTACTCATGTAGAGTACGACCTAACCTGCTGTACTCAGTAATTATATTCATTTCACTGCAGACATCCAGTGGCGGTAAATACATTAAATATAATAGGCTTCTGACATTTATTGATATTAATGGATTCTGGAACAAAACCACACAATAAAAAAAAAAAATCTACATTTATTTGATTATTTTTAGAAGCACAAATGTCGTTTGTAAAATTTAGACTGTCCTTGGAAACATGACTCCTGTGAGTAATAAGTATAATGAACACAAAGGTCAGAAATAGTAACCATTCACCTGGAATCCTCGAGTTCTACGATGGGCCAAGTTCTGCATGAATTCTGATCCTTTTCGGTAGGGACCACGTGACCAATGCTGCAGTATTTGGCACCTACCGGTGAAAAAAGTCAAGACTTCTGGAGGAAAGGTGTAGGTCACCTACCTTGTATTGCTTATACTTATTTCTCTGGGGTGCAATTTTTCAAAGGGAGACAGCTTTTTCGAATGAGTGTTCATAAGAACATTTGTGTGTAAATGTATCCAAAATTTGTCCAAAATTCTCAGTACATTTGAGAAATTAGAAATTCTCAGAAATGTTGTTCTAAAATTCGTTTTCAAGATTTGATTTTTGGGAACTAATGGAAATGCCCAAACGAGAACCACATTCACTGTTAAGCCTCATACACACGATCGGACTTCCATCGAACAAATCTGTGGAATTTTGTTCGAAGGGAGTTGGCCGTGAACTTGTTCTGCATACAGACGGCAGAACTTTTTCAGCCAAGATACACAAAACGACGTTATTTTTCTGCTCTTTAGCGCCACCCTTTGGGCAACTTCTGCTTATGTTGTGTGATGGTTACCATTGGTTCAGAGCATGCGTGTTTGTACTTTTGGATTTTAGCCCGACGGACTTGTGTACGACGGAACACATTTGTTGGTGGACAATTTGAGAGCATGGCTATCCAACATTTGTTGTCGGAAATTCCGACAACAATTGTCCGATGGAGCATACAGACGGTTGGATGATCCGACAAAACACGTCCATCACACAATTGTTGACGGAATATCCAATTGTGTGTACGGGCCTTTAGAAATGTGTTTGTTTGAGAAGAAAAAAATTGACATCCTGCTTCCTCAATCTTATGCCCTGTGCACACGACCGTTTTTAATGTCATTGAAAAAAACAACGTTTTTCTCGACGTGATTCTTCTCAAGCCTGCCTTGCCTACACACGATCATGAAAAAAAAATGCTCGAGCAAAGCGCGGTGACGTACGAAATGTACGACGGCACTATAAAGGGGAAGTTCCATTTGGATGGCGCCACCCTTTGGGCTGCTTTTGCTGATCCTTGTGTTAGTAAAGTTTGTTGAGCGGTGATTCGCGCTTTTCAGCCGTGTGCTTTTCAGTCCGTTACAGCGTGACGAATGTGCTACCTCCATTACGAACGCTAGTTTTACCAGAACGAGCGATCCCGTCTCATCACTTGCTTCTGAGCATGCACGTTTTTTTCACGTCGTTAAAGCCTACACACGGCCGTTTTTCATGACGAGAAAAACGACAACGTGAAAAACGATGAGAAAAATTAGAGCATGTTCCAAATTTTTAATGGCCAAACGGTCGTGTGTACGCGTCTTTTCTCTTCACTTTTGACCCCACCAATGATTAGAGAATCGTTCAAATGTTCTCAAAATGAACATTTTTTAATGGAATTCCACCTGGTGTATGACCAGCTTTACATTTACAATACAGGTTCATAATTCCTCTGTAGGTTCTGTAGACTGAACTTATCTCCTATAAAATTGGTAGAAATGTGTATATTTTATTTTTACAGTACGTCGTTCTGCATTGTCCCAAAGTGTCAGCGCTGGAGAATCATCCGTTCACACTGACAATGGTGAGAGACCCTTTTGTTGCAGTATAATAATTATTTGTTGATGCTCTTTTAGATCATGTCAGAGTTCATCCAAATTAAAATGTAAGAATTTCATTGTGACACCTTTGTTATTTACTGTATAGGTGAATGTCATTATTTTCAACTCCTGAGTAATCACCTGTAATTGGCCTTTGATTATTGCAGTCATTGGTTTAAACTTCCTCATCGGCTTGACCTTAGAAGTCTAGAGATTACGGGTCACTGTTCTGTCCACTATTGATCAGGGATGGTTGTCATGGGTGAATGATTTTATATCATGGAAATGCCAAATGTTGAAGTCAGGATCTATTTACACCAACAAACAGCATTGGGCTGGATTACCCAACACAGTTCCAACACAACAACAAGGCAATTTGCATTATGGCCTATGGTTTTAGTTTATAAGAGTGTGCTGCGTTGGTGGAAAAAGGACAGTTGCATCGTTTAGTGAAAAAAAGGACAGTTGCATTGTTTAGTGAAAAAAAGGACAGTTGCATTGTTTAGTGAAAAAAAGGACAGTTGAATTGTTTAGTGAAAAAAGGACAGTTGCATTGTTTAGTGAAAAAAAGGACAGTTGCATTGTTTAGAAAAAAAAATACAGTTGCATTGTTTAGAAAAAAAATACAGTTGCATTGTTTAGTGAAAATGGACAGTTGCATTGTTTGATGTAAAAAAGGACAGTTGCATTGTTTAGTAAAAAAGTGTATGTTCACACCAGTGCGACTCATCATCCTATTTGTCGGCAAAGGAACTGTTCAAATCGGTGCAACACCGATTTGAAAAAGTAGTTCCTGCACTACTTTTGATGATTTTAGGTATGACTTGCATAGACATCTGTGTTTGACAGATGTCAGCCTAGTCGCAGCTGAAGTCACACTGACATGCGGCTTTTAAATCATACGATTTCAAGTGTAGGATTTCAAAGCCACATTTGGTGTGAACCAGGGCAAAAGGACAGATGCATTGTTTGGTGAAAATGGGCAGTTACATTGTTTGATGAAAAAAAAAGGACAGATACATTGTTTGATGCAAAGAAGGGCAGATGCACTGTTTAGTAAAAAAACAAAAGGGCAGATGCACTGTTTAGGAAAAAAAAGGGCAGTTGCATTGTTTAGTGAAAAAAAGACAGTTGCATTGTTTAGTGAAAAAAGAACAGTTGCATTTTTGCACAGTGAAGCCTGTTCTTATGTGCTGTAACACACAGCAACATTCTTCAATGCATAATAATGTGACAAGTTGAAAAAAAATCACTGCATTGCAGCTAGTGTAACAATGCACACCGGTGCACACTGGCTTATGTGCACAATAATGCACAGGCTGTTGTATGTTTGGGCTCTAACAACAGGTTTATGTTATTTTCTGATTGCATGAAAATCACTCAAAATAGCCCATGTAGTTTAGACTTAAGCTAAATTTATTATATTAACAAGCAAGTGATTACCCACTTAATATGGAAAGACTCCGGCTCTCTGTGCAGATTTCCAGCTCCTCCCACCCCCTGCCCTGCTGATAGGATGACTGGAGGCTCCAGTAACAATTGTCTAAGACCATAATTCTCCTGAATTTGATGTATTTCCTCCAATTTCCTGTTGAGTCCCCAGGATGGGAAGTGAAGGGTAATCTCTCTATTGCAGACTTTTTTAACCCTTTTCCTTAGAGGAACCCTGGAAATAATGTTCAGATGTTGGGAAACCACTACTAGAGTTAATGTATTGGAGGTCAGTGGGAAAAATGCTCCTCTTACAGTGATAGTCAGACTCCCCCCCCCCCCCCCTTACAGACAGCTAAAAATATCACTGGGGTCATGACACTGGCGTTGTCAAATGGCGTTGGTCCTCAAGTGGGCAGGCACCAAATGGGAGGTCAATCAGCCACAGCTTGTGGGACCCCCAGCAACCTCTGGAGAAACCTTAGTTGAGAATGCCTGCTGTAGTGGGGCAAACAATAGCACTGTTTTAACCCTCTCTACATCATGATTTGGAAAGGTAGGAATGAGCTTGTGTAGAAATAGACACCACATCCCATTTAGTACTAGAGAAACAAAGAAAGGGCAGGAGGTCACATGCCTCTGGACTTTAAATGTGTCAAAAACTAGTAGTGGGTGGTGACCAAATGAATGATCAACACAGAAATTATAGAAAAATAGAAATAATTTTTATTACAAAAAATATTAAAACATGAAGAAGCTTGTTTAGGAGCGAAACATGTTGAGAAATCACAGTGCTGTACATCTGTATCTTTGGAAATAATCAAACTTGTTGGATATCAAAATATCTCATGTTTTAATATTTTTTGTAATAAAAACAATTTCAATTTTTCTATAATTTCTGTGTTGATCATTCATTTGGTCACCACCCACTACTATTTTTTGACACCTTTAAAGTCCCTAGGCATGTGACCTCCTGCCCTTTCTTTGTTCCTCTCTACATCATGCAAAAAAAAAAAAAAACATTTTTTGCTGTAAATACATTTTACCGTGTCCCCACCCCACCCATTTTGAATTACCATGGACCAAAAGATTGTAAACTTAAGAACAGTGGGCAACAGCTCTCAGTATTGTGCCTTGTACCAGCCTGGCATGTGCAATTTCAAGGTGGTTGGGGTGGGGGTGCACACTTTAGCGCCTTCTGTGCCAGGATAGGCACCCACTTAGAAGTCTTCAAAGGCCCAGTTGTGATAGGTCATTTTAGAATTGGGAGCTCCATTTGGAAAAAATTGGCCCATTTATGACAACTCTAACCATACATGAAGTTCACAAATCCTTTCAAGGAATGCAAGATAAAAAACACAGAACAGAACAAACTTGCCGATAATACTTGGTGTATTTCAGCATTGTTTAGTTGATAATGAATGGTGAGCGCTGAATAAAATAATTGTGGTTGTTTCTATCTCCCATTCTGGATCTTAGAAAGTGTTTCTCCAGATGTGTTTTCTAGGTCATTATTTACCCCTGGGCTATAGTAGGTAATAGTTTTTTCAGTCAATTTTTTATTATGTTACTCATTACTAGGAACGGCCTAACCTGCTGTACTGAGTAATTATATTTTTTTCGCTGCAGACATCCCGTGGTGTTAAATACATTAAATATAATAGACTGATGACATTTATTGACACTAATGGATGCTGGAACCAAACCACACAATATAAAAAAAAAAAAATCTACATTTATTTCATTATTTTCTGCAGTGCAAATGGGGTTTGTAAACGTAGAGAGAAAAGTGTAATGTGTTTCAGCAGAAGAAGACCATTTACGTGTGTTTAAAGAAGAGCTTTGGAAATGTGAGGTATCGTAAAATAAGAAGCTTTTGAACCTACCAATCCTGTATAAACAATTTTTTAGCTTCCTTTATTAAGCTGGCTATAGATAGATACAAATTTGTCTGGTTTAGCAGGGACCAGATGCATTTCACTCCATCTGTGGCAGTGCCTGCTTGAAAGAAGTCGCTTTCAGGAAAGACTTGGAGCACCGGTCAAAGCTGTGATGCACAGAAAAAGGGATGTCAGCGTGCCAATATTCTCATCCAGAAAGTAGTGTGCACGTAAATAGGAAGAACGCCGCTCTCCCGGTCAGCCCTTGTAAGTAAGGAATGACCTCAGCCTACATGTCTCCTTCAAAAACCAAGCCCTGACACATTTCGCCCGGCTCACCAGGGGCTTAGTCATAGGGTTCTATGACTAAGCCCCAGGGGGCGGGCAAAATGCATCAGCTGGCATGGTTTCTGGCAGAGACATGTAGGCTGAGGCCGCTTCGTACCTCTATGTCACACTGGCTGATCGGGGAGAGCGCCATTCTTCCTATTTATGATAGAAGTCAGTTGTTAGATCAACTTCTGACGAATGGGCTTGTTGGAAAACTTTTCTCCAGCAGCCATCGATCAGTGTATACGGATAACCGAGAGTCCTGCTGTCAAAATACAATGTCCCAGTGGGGAGGATTCCTCCATCCACCTCAGTTGTGTGGATGGAGGCAGGGCCATCCTAATAACAACATGGGCCCCTGGGCAAAGTAATAAACTGGGGCCCCTACCAGCCGGCCCCAATTTTCACACCTACTCTGAAGAATTATAGTATGAATAGTTGATATAATTAAAATTATATTGATTAGTACTTTCAATAAAATCAATTTTAAACAATGAGAACACATGCCATAAATCAAAGACTAATTTATGGCAAAGAGCAGGGGGAGGCAAAAAAGCACAGTACAGGGTAGGTCATTTTCTTTTCTAATAAAATTTTTACTTTTTAATGAGTACGTGTCCATGTTGCCTTTAAAGTCCCACTCTCAAGGGGGACATGTCTTTGTTCTTAGACATTTGGCATGTTGGCAACAGGACACTTGGCTCTGTTGATGGTGGAATTCTTTTCCATTCAAGTGCATAGGGCGACAAAGCAACAGCATGCAAATAATGTGCCCTGTGTTGCATGCTGTTGCTGTGTGGCCCTCTACACTGGAATGGGTCATGTTTGGCAGATGTACTGCCCACCAAACGCGATAGGGGGTAACATTTTTGCAGCAGCAGAATGTGAACCAACCCCTTCAGGCTGCCTTTGCAGCTTAAGGCCAAGTTTACATACTGTATGTCTGGCCGCGGTTTCCAGCCAGGGGTCTGGTGCATTTCTGTTCACCGGTTCAGGTGCAATTCAGGTCCGAATTTTTGCCTGAATTCACACCTGAACCAGACCCAAAAACGCTCAGGACCCTTTTGGAAACTGCCCCATGGCCGCCCGGGACATGTGTGAACTGGCTCCATTGAGAATTGGATGTGGTGAAAATTTGCACATATGTGAACCCGACCTATAGGGGCAGTAAGGAAGTCACCTCAACCTCCTGCTTTTATCATCCCCCCACCCTGCTGCTTTAAGGCTGATTTTAACTACATGAGGCCCGCGGTATAGCCAAATGATGGCTTCAGCGCAGACCTGAAAATCCGGGAGGCTGTCAATAGACGGCCTCCCCTTCGCGCGCTCCCCGCACGCCCCTGTAGGTGATCACCAATCCAAGTAAGTGGCCGATCCTGACCCCTTACCACGTGATCAGCTGTCAGCCAATGACAGCTGATCACGTGATGTAAACAAAGAATCGGTAATAGTTTTTTTTTCTCCTCACGCTAACAGCGTGAGGAGGAAAGAAAGCCGATCACCGGCTCTTTCACAAGGGACATCGATCCAGAAGAGGAAGGAGGCAGATGTGCCTCATCAGTGCCAGTATAATGCTACCTGCCAGTGCCCACAGTGCCACCTATCAATGCCCACAGTGCCACCTATCAATGCCCACAAGTGCCACCTATCAATGCCCACAAGTGCCACCTAGCAATGCTGCCTATTATTGCCACCCATCAGTGCCCATTATTGCCACCCATCAGTGCCCATCACTGCCACCTATCAGTGCCAACTATAAATGCCACTTATTAGTGCCACTTCTTAGTGCCACCTCTCAGTGCCACCTCTCAGTGCCGCCTATCAGTGCCCATCAGTGCCGCCTTATCGGTGCCCACCAGTGCCGCCTTATCGGTGCCCACCAGTGCCGCCCATCAGTGCCCATCAGTGCAGCCTCATCAGTGTACATCAATGAAGGAGAAAAATTACCTGTTTACAAAATTTTATAACAAAATATAAAAAAATATATATATATATTTTTTTTAAATCAGTCTTTTTATTAATTTTTTTACAAAAAATAAAAACCGCAGAGGTTATCAAAAACCACCAAAAGAAAGCTCTATTTGTGGGGAAAAAATGATAAAAATTTCATTTGGGTACAACGTTGAATGACCACGCAATTGTCATTCAAAGTGCATCAGTGCTGAAAGCTGAAAATTGGTCTGGGCAGGAGGGGGGTTTAAGTGCCCAGTAAGCAAGTGGTTAAGGACAGTTACAGTACATTCGGAAAGTATTCACAGCGCTACACTTTTTCCACATTTTGTTATGTTACAGCGTTATTTCAAAATGGTTTAAATTCATTATTTTCCTCAAAATTCTACAAACAAGACCCCATAATGACAACCTGAAAGAAGTTTGTTTGAAATCTTAGCAAATTTATAAACTAAAATATTAAATATTAAAAATAAAAAACAAAAAATATCCCATGTATATAAGTATTCACAGCCTTTGCTCAATACTTTGTTGAAGCACCTTTGGCATCAATTACAGCCTCAAATCTTTTTGAGTGTGATGCTACAAGTTTGGCACACCTATTTCGGGGCAGTTTTTCCCATTCTTCTTTGTAGGACCTCTCAAGATCCATCAGGTTAGATGGGGAGCGTCGGTGCACAGCCATTTCAGATCTCTCCAGAGATGTTCAAGGACATTCAGAGTTTTCCTGTAGACACTTGTTATCTTGGTTGTGTGCTTAGGGTCATTGTCCTGTTGGAAGATGATCCTTCGCCCCAGTCTGAGGTCCAGAGCGCTCTGAAGCAAGTTTTCATCAAGGATGTCTCTGTACATTCATCTTTCCTTAGATTCTGAGAGGTGCCTGGTTTTCTCCAGACATGACACTTGGCATTCAGGCCAAAGAGTTCAATATTTGTTTCATCAGACCAGAGAATTTTATTTCTTATGATCTGGGAGTCCTTCAGATTCCTTTTGGCAAACACCAGGCAGGCTGTCATGTGCCTTTTACTGGGGAGTGGCTTCCGTCTGGGCACTCGGCCATACAGGTCTGATTGGTGGACTGCTGCAGAGATGGTTGTTCTTCTGGAAGGTTCTCCTCTCTCCACAGAGAAATGCTGGAGATCTGTCAGAGTGACCATTGGGTTCTTGGTCAGTAGGGATGGGCGAAAGGTTCGGCCCGATCATGAGTTCGGGCCGATCATTGGCTGTTCACCCATTTGACGAACACCCGAATTATCGGGGCGTTTTGACCGTTTGTTCGGGCCCACCGAATGACCACAATGCACTGCGCTGCCGCACATTGGAATCCCTGATTGGCTGAATCAATAAAAGCTTTGCCCAATCAGGTCACAGAGCACTGTCATAGCCATGATTGGACACTGTCATGATGACCCTATCCAATCATGGCTCATTGCTCTTAATGCCGCCCCACATTATAAAATTATTCTTTCAATAGCGGCCATTTGTAGTGTGATATCAGCGTGGAGAGAGACAGAACAGGGCTCTGTTCAGTGCTATTAGAGAGACTCCTTTCACACTGGCACCGCTCCGTCGCTTTTCGGAGACATTTAACCCTTACTGTGGCTGCTAGCGGTGGTTGAAATCACCCCGCTAGCGGCAGAAAAGCACCGCTAAAACGTCGGTAAGGCGCTTTTCGGCCGCTAGCGGGGTGCTTATAACCCCCGCTGGTGCCCGAAGAAAGGGTTAAATGTGCCTTAAAAGCGCCCATGCATTCCAATGGGCAGGGGGCTGTGGAGGAGCAGTGTATACACCGCTCCTCCACCGCACCAAAGATGCTGTTTGCAGGACTTTTTCTAACTTCCTGCAAGTTCACCGCTCCAGTGTGAAAGCACTCAGGTTTTCACACTGGGGCTGCAGGGGAGGCATTTTTCAGGCGCTTTACAGGCGCCTGAAAAACGCCTCCATTGTCAGTGTAGAATATCGGTTTAGTGGGAATCTAGTGATAGTTCAGTGAGTGTGAGTGTAGTGACCATTCAATTTTTCATTAGTGTCAGTTTATTTTGTTAGTGCAGGTTTACTGCAGTATGGTTCATTGCGTTAGTGCACGTTTAACGCAGTATATTTCTGTGCGTTACGTGCCATTTAACACAGTATATTTCAGTGCATTACTGCAAGTTTACCGCCGCATATTTCAGTGTGTTACGTGCTATTTGACGCAGTATATTACTGTGCATTAGTGCAAGTTTAATGCCGTATATTTCAGTGGGTTACATGCCATTTGATGCAGTATATTTCTGTGCATTAGTGCAAGTTTAACACCGCATATTTCAGTGCGTTATGTGCCATTTAACGCCATATATTTCAGTGTGTTACTGTAAGTGTGTCTTTGATAAAGCCCTGTGGGAGGGGCGAAATGCATCAGCACAAACTATGGCACTGCAGTGGCATCACGTTTGATGTACGTTGGAACGCAGATAAGGTTGTGAGAGAACCTGCTGCTTCCTGGAACTAGCAGACTGTCTTTGATGCTACATCCTCATTTTTTACTATGGAACTTTGTAAGCTTGATTTCTACTGAATAAACAGGACTTATTTATTGTGTTTTTTGCACATTTAGTCTATATTAGCACTAGCACTTTACTATTACCCAATTAAGCTTGTTTGTGCTGTGGTAATCCCATTTTCTTTCACATTTTTGACTTAAGTCATGAACAGCAGCAGCAAGTTTATCACTAATTACCATATATAGCACGGGTGATTTACTGTTTATCATTTTCTTTCACTGCAAGTTTACCACCATATATTTTAGTGCGTTACGTACCATTTAACACAGTATATGTCAGTGCGTTACTGCAAGGTTAACGCTGTATATTTCAGTGCGTTACGTGCCGTTTAAGGCAGTATATTTTAGTGCGTTAGTGTATGTTTAACCACTTCCCTACTGTGCACGAAAACCCCCTTCCTGCCCAAGGCATTTTTCAGCTTTCAGCGCTGTCACACTTTGAATGACAATTGCGCAGTCGTGCGACGTGGCTCCCAAACGAAATTTGCGTCCTTTTTTTTCCCACAAATAGAGCTTTCTTTTGGTGGTATTTGATCACCTCTGCGGTTTTAATTTTTTGCGCTATAAACAAAAGAAGAGCGTCCAGTTTGGAAAAAAAAACACAATATTTTTAACTTTTTGCTATAATAAATATCCATTTTTTTTTTTCAATTAAAATTTTCCTCAGTTTAGGCCGACACGTATTCTTCTACATATTTTTGGTAAAAAAAAATCGCAATAAGCGCGTATTGATTGGTTTGCGCGAATGTTATAGCGTCTACAAAATAGGGGATATATTTATAGCATTTTTTTTTATTAGTAATGGCGGCGATCTGCGATTTTTATTGTGACTGCGATATTGCGGCAGACACATCGGACACTTTTGACACATTTTTGGGACCATTCACATTTATACAGCGATCCATGCTATAAAAATGCATTGATTACTGTATAAATGTGACTGGCAGGGAAGGGGTTAACCACTAGGGGGCGGGAAGGGGTTAAATATGTTCCCTCAATGTGTTCTAACTGTGGGGGGAGGGGAGTGACTGGGGGAGGTGACCGATGGTTGTCCCTATTTACACGGGACACACCATCGGTCCCCTCTCCCTCACAGGACGTGGATCTGTGTGTTTACACACACAGATCCACTTTCCTGCTCGGTTCCCGGGCAATCGCGGGTGCCCGGCAGCAATCGCGGCCGCCGGGCACGCGCATCAGGTCCTTGGCAACGCGGCGGGCGCGCACGCGCCCCCTAGCTCGTTTTAAAGGCAGGACGTCATATGACGTCCTGTCAGAACGAGAGTGTCTTCCGCCCGCCGTCAATTGATGGTGGGCGGGGGACAATTGGTTAATACAGTATATTTCAGTGCGTTACTGCAAGTTTAACGCTGTATATTTCAGTGCATTACGTGCCGTTTAACGCAGTATATTTCATTGCGTTAGTGCACATTTAATACAGTATATTTCAGTGCGTTACTGCAAGTTTAACGCCATATATTTCAGTGCGTTACGTGCCATTTGACGCAGTATATTTCAGTGCATTGCTGCAAGTTTAACGCTGTATATTTCAGTGCATTAGTGCAAGTTGTACGCTGTATATTTCAGTGCGTTAGTGCATGTTTAACGCTGTATATTTCATTGTGTTACTGCATGTTTGACGCAGTATATTGCAGTGCATCAGTGCAGTTTTACTGCAGTATATTATAGTGTATCAGTGAAGTGTGTCTGTGTAGTGAGTACTCGAGTTAAAGTGCACCATACACCACTTTCCATTGATTAAAGTGCATCCACGTACACATTTCCACATCTTTATTACATTGTGTTAATAAGCATCCCCCCTCTTCATGTCAGGGGGAACAACAAGGAGAGGCAGATGCTTCCATGGCACTGTGAGGGGACCAGCAGCGTATGTGTACACAGGCAATGGTGGATGTGGTCAGTCCTCTGACAGGGCATCATTTCCTCTGTTTAGTAATGGTGCGCGTGCTATCCAGCCACAGCATGCAGAGGAGGTGGTGGACTGGCTTACTAAACCATTATTTATTTTTTTATAATTTTTTTTTTTTTTCATATATCAAAACATTATACAATCATATGAAATAAGGATTCATAGTACACATCACCTCAGTTATATATGTTTTTTCTTTTGTTTTTTCTTCTTATCTTAGTCCTAATTAATATTAATTATCACGTTACATGCTCAATCTCTTAACAAAATAAGCACCATTTATTTTTCCTTTTCAAGAACGGGTCCTGGTTTTGCCTCTATAGGCAGAAAGATAAACAAGGAGAGAAAAGAAAAATAATTAAATAAAAAAAAAGAAAGAAAAAAAGAAAGCCATTAAATCCTCCTCCCCTCACTTCTCACCCCCTCCCACCTCCCTTCCCCCATAAGGCCCAACCCCGGCCATATTCACTGCCAAGTCTCTAACTATTATTTTACAAATAACTATCTCAGAATTGACCAACATTACTCAGATAGGAGGGTCTGTTCCCTATATTGAAAGTAGGGATTCCAGATCCTCCAATATTTTTCCTCCTGTTCTTTCAGTGTCATAGTCAGAGCTTCCATTTGTTGAATTTCCGAAACCCTTGCCATCCACTGTAATATCGTTGGAGATACATTACTTTTCCACAATACTGGAATACAAGCCTTTGCTGCAGTGAGCAAATGTTTTAACAGTGAGTTTTTATATTTTTCATTTGACAATGGGGTGTCATGCAAGAGAAAGGCTGCCGGATTCTCTCCAAGAGACACACCCGTAATCGTTTCCACAGTTTCCTCAACCATCTTCCATAATTCCCTCAACATTGGACATTCCCAAAAAAATATGTATCATAGTGCCTTCTGATTACTGACATCTCCAGCATACATCCGATACTTGGGGAAATATCCGATGCAATGCTGCCGGTGTTCTATACCAACTCATAAGGATTTTATAGCCTCCTTCTTGATATCTACTGGCCAGTGAGGCTTTGTGAGCGAAAAATAGAATCCTGTCCTTTTGTGCCTGTGAGAAAGATACCCCCAGATCTCTTTCCCAACATTGCAGAAAAGGCAATTCATGTGGGGCCTCTATTTCAATTAGGTGGGCGTATATATATGACAGTGAGTGTTTCAATGATTCCCCCTTTAAACATATCTGTTCAAAAGTCGAGGGGTCACGTATTAATGTAGGGATTCTTAACTGAGATAGAATATACATACTCAACTGTAATCGGCGAAGGAAATCTAGGTCTGCTGAGAAGTTGCCTTCAATCTCTCTATTTGTCATCACTCGCCCTTCTATTGGAAAATGAAAAAGCCTACTAATGCCCTGTCGTAACAGGGCCTTAAAACGGGGATCTGTCATTCCTGGCTGAAAAGTCAGTGTGTCCAGAACTGGAACCATGGGAGTCGGATCTGGCGAGATAGTGGTGGTTTTAAAGATCTTCTTAACAGTTCATAGGGTCACACCCACCATTGGGTGTCTCTTCGCAGATTGCGGAATGTCCCTGTCTGGAAGCCAGACAAGCCCCTCCAAAGGTAAATCAATAGTTGCCTGTTCCATATGGATCCATGGTTTCTTTAAATGCACACACCAATCCACTACCCGTGCCAGATGCAAGGCCTCATAGTATTTAACTGGGTCCGGGACTCCCACACCCCCTTTCTCCTTTGGAAGCAATAGAATATTTCTACGCAACCTCGCTGGTTTTCCAGCCCAAATTAACTTCATAAACTCTGATCTAATATCTTTCAGAAAGCCCATGGGTATTTTTATGGGTAGTGTCTGGAATAGGTATTACAGCCTTGGCATAACATCCATTTTGATAATATTGATCCTACCGAACCATGTAAAAACCTCCCTATCCCATCGCTGAAAATCTATTTTAAACTAACGCATCATAGGGGCAACTTTAAGTTCAAAGGAACTGACAGTTTCTTCGGTATCTTTGTTCCTAGGTAACAAACAATAGGATTTTTTAAAACAGCTTACCTGCAAAATCCTTTTCTTTAGAGTACATCACAGGACACAGAGACTTAATTACTTAGTGGGTTAGATAGTCACCATCAGGTGATTTGACACTGGCAACCCTAATCCCGAAGAGGGGCGGAAGCTCTGTGTCCTGTGATGTACTCTCAAGAAAAGGATTTTACAGGTAAGCTGTTTTAAAAAAATATATTTTCTTGTTCATACATCACAGGACACAGAGACTTAATTACTTGGTGGGATGTCCCACAGCAATGCCCAAATTGAGGGGAGGGAGACACAAATCAGAAACACAGACCGCCATCGGACAAGAGGACTTACACTGCTGCCTGCAGTACACTGCGCCCAAAGGCGGCATCCTCATGCCCTCTCACATCCACTTGGTAAAATCTAGTGAATGTATGGACCGAATACCAAGTATCAGCCTTGCAGATCTGAGCCATGGAGGCCTGGTGATGCACTGCCCATGAAGCACTAACTGCTCTAGTCGAGTACACCTTAACCTGAAAAGGAGGAATCTTCTTTTCCGAAGCACAGGCCTGAATAATGACTTGTCGGATCCACCTTGAAATAGTGGACTTCGACACTGCCTGGCCCTTCCTCGGGCCCTCTGGCAGAATAAATAGACAATCACCCTTTCGTATCTGAGCCGTAGCTTGCAGATACATTTTTACCGCCCTTACAACATCTAAAGAGTGTAGTTTCTCTTTTTCCGCAGACTGCAGATCTGGAAAAAAGGACGGAAGGACTACATCTTGATTCAGATCGAATCCTGAAATCACTTTCGGTAAAAAAGCTGGATGAGGTTGTTACAACACCCTGTCTTCATGAATAATTAAATATGGCTCCTTACAAGAAGGAGCTGCCAACTCCGATACCCTCCTTGCTGAGGATATGGCTACAAGAAAAAACTGTTTCTTTGTCAAAAGAACTAAAGAAGCATGGTGCAATGGTTCAAAAGGCTGTTTCTGTAAAACAGATAAAAATAAATTCAAGTCCCACGGGCACACAGGAGGCTTAACTGGCGGATTTAAGTGCAGCGCTCCCTGGACAAAGGCCCGGATCAGGGAAAGAGAGGCAAGCGGTCTATGAAAAAATAAAGATCTGGCCCTTGATAGTACTCAAGGCCAGCTTCGTTTCAACGCCTATTTGAAGAAAGGCAAGAATCCTGCTAATGGCATACCTTCTGGAATGCCACCTCCTAGATTTACACCAGGAAACATATGCCTTCAGATTCTATAGTAGATGAGCCTGGAGGCCAGCTTCCTGGCATTAACCAGAGTGGACAGGACTGGGCCCGAGAGCCCACGACTCTTCAGAATGTGGGTCTCAACAGCCAGACCATCAAATTCAGACTCTGTAAGGCAGGATGGAATATTGGACCCTGTGAGAGCAGATCTGAGTGGAGCAGAAGAACCCAAGGATTCCCCTCTGCCATTTTCATGATCTCTGCATACCAGGATCG
The DNA here is from genome assembly GCA_029206835.1 of Rana muscosa. Classification (NCBI taxonomy): domain Eukaryota; kingdom Metazoa; phylum Chordata; class Amphibia; order Anura; family Ranidae; genus Rana; species Rana muscosa. The sequence continues at coordinate 1,045,966,796 of CM055117.1, forward strand.
CCTGGGCCAAGCCAGGGCTACCAGAATCACTGGCTTTCCTTCTCTCTTGACTCTCCAAAGGAATCATGGGAGAAGCGGAACTGGAGGGAACGCATAAATCAGAGAATACTGATCCCATGGAATTGTTAAGGCATCCGACCCTTGTGGCAACGGATCTCTTGTCCTTGACACAAAGCTGTCCAGCTTTGTGTTGAACCTGGAGGTCAACAGGTCTACATCCGGGGTACCCCATTTCCGACATATGGCCTGAAATATGTTGGGGTGTAGAGACCATTCTCCTGGACTCAGCTGCTGGCGGCTTAGAAAATCTGCCTGCCAATTTTCTACCCCTGAAATGAAGACTGCAGACAGGGAACATGCGTTTCTGCCCAAGAAAAAATGTGATTCACCTCTTTTTGGGCATCCGGACTTCTGGTGCCTCCTTGGTGATTGATATAAGCCACTGCTGTGGCATTGTCAGACTGTATCCGGACAGGACAACCCTGCAACATGTAAGTCCAGACCCTGAGGGCCAGACGGATTGCCCGTATCTCCAGAATATTGATGGGCAAGAGCTCTTTGGCTCTGGACCATTTTCCCTGGGCAGAAGATTCTTCCAGAACTGCCCCTCAGCCTGTAAGGCTGGCGTCTGTGGTTACGATCTTCCAAGTAACCGTAATAAAGGATTTTCCCTTTAACAGATTCTGAGGGAGCAACCACCAATTGAGGCTCTGTTGAACCCGCGGTGACAGGTGCATTGGAAGGTCCAAGGCTTGAACTTTTCTGTTCCAGGCATACAGTATGCTGCTCTGCAAAGGTCTTGAGTGAAACTGGGCATAAGGAATGACCTCGAATGAGGCTACCATTTTTCCTAATAATCTCATGCATAGACAAATGGAAGGATTTTTCCTTGCTTTGACCATACGGACCAAATCCTTTATTGCTTTGGCCTTTGACCCGGGTAAGAATACCCTGCTTTGGATCATGTCTATGATCATGGCCAAATACTCCAGCCTTCTTTGGGGCCGTAAGGAGGATTTTTCTAGATTGAGGGCCCAGCCTAGGTACTCTAAATACTCATAAAACCAAAATATCTGCGCTAACTAAAAAAATAGTGAAAATGAAGTGAATGTAGCAGCTAGCACAGTCTGTTGATAACAAACAAAAATATATAATCCAAAAATGCAGCGCTTCAATGTGATTCAATGAAAATCAATGTGGCAAATAAAACTCCAAGTATAAAACACAGTTAACATGTGATGAATGCAGGATTGCTGTGAAACCACCACCAAACTTCAGTGTACACAAAAAAGGCACACCACACCAACGTGCTCACAATCTGCTTACCAGAAAGTGAAAGGTAATGGGCGATGTAATCATACAATGCAGAGGGTTAATGTTGAGGCAAAACACTCCAGATCGGATGGATCAATCACAGGAACAATCATCAGCATTGGTAACAGGGCAATTTCCAGAATTTAAACAATGTGCATGGATGCTAGACAAGTCTCAGCAGATGGTATACCCAAATATGAAGAAAGAGACTAACATAGTGAAGCCCGTAATGTAAAAACATACAGAATTTATTGTAGTCTACTTACAGGTGTACAGGATAATCAAAGGCATGTAAAAAGATAACAAATCCGCGGCTCTCAGCGTGCTTCCACCAGCCAGCCTGACATGTTTCATCCTATGTGGATATCATCAGAGGCGTGGCCAAAGATGTAAGCACGCCCACATATATACATAATGATCCAGATCATGCTGACCAATGCAGGAACAGCATGGCTGGATATCAGCTGAATGAATAACAAATTAACAACTCACATTAAAAAAAGCCAGCAGATCCTGCACACTGCAATTGCGCCAGCCAGAGAGCCAAACTGATTGGTCACGCGGCCGCAAACCAGAAGGGCAGGAAGAACAAACCAGCATAGTGAGTATCACTTCCGGGTGGACGGACTAGCATCTACATCCGCCGGAAGTAGTATAGGTAAGGGCCATCTCATGAAAGCCACCTCCCTAGCAAAGATGTAAACATCCTGTCAGATGACCAAAACTGACCAAACCTCCGACCCGGAAGTTACATAGGTGAGGGACATCAGAATAGGGCAGCGTACATCCTAACTAACACAGCAAGTGTACATAGGTAAAGTGAATGAAGCACAGAATGACATTGTTTTAATAGACCAGAAAAAAAACATATAGATAAGATATCATCAAATTAATGATAATATTAAACTTTTAAAAATTACTCAGTTAATATTATATTTAATGAAAAATAAATGGCTGGCCCCTCTGAGCCAGCCATACAGTCCAAACCCCTAGTCCCTCCTTTAGTGCAAACTAACCACAATGCAAGTACTAATAATACTTCAAGAGGGGGATGGAGGAGGGTTGCTAATGTTAATCGTAAACCCACACCTTTTAGACACCCCTTTATTTTGGAATCAAGGACATAGTGGCTATGTCCAACAGGATTATCATCAGGGTGACTTCTCTGGGGATTTCCCAACACACAATCATTATGCACCTTTGGGAGAGTTTCAGGATAATTATGACGATTATTATGAACAGGGATTTGATGATCGCTATATTGTTCAACATCCATCTGTGGATACCCCTAGAAATGTTCGTCCAGAACGTAGAAGATCTGGTTGGGACAGTCCAGGCCCCTATTCACCTAGAAGGCTTTATCCTTACAACGGGGGCCCTCCGCACTACTCGGGTCCACCCGCCCCCTCTTCTTCTTCTTTTTTTCCCAGGGTCCCACAGAGAGGAAAAAGGGGGGGAGAACCAGGAGAGGGACCCGAGGGGGGAGGAGGAGTCGATCGAAAAAGGCCAAGGGTGTAAGAGATGCTGGTATATTTAATCTCAGCAAAAATACACTAATGGATAATGAAAAGTTTGTGTTAGATCACGGACTCAAATTTGCCCCTGATAAACCTTTAAGCAAATTTGGTACCTTCATAGACATCCAGAAATATATCCGGAAGGTTAACATCAAAAGATATTTTCTGTCCCAAAATTTCACCACCCCCTTGCAAGAGGCCACTGGGGTTAGACATTCTGGTCTATCCAACGCCTCACTCTTTAATCCGCCAGGTTTTGTATCTCCATCAATCTCAGTTTTCAAAGAGCTTGTCCTAAAAGATCTAGATCTATTGAAAATCAAGAGGAATTACCAAGATTCTCGCTTTCGAGAAGGACTAAAAACCTTGAAAGAGAGAAATGATATCATTATCCGCCCCGCCGATAAGGGGGGAGGAATAGTGGTAATGGATAAGAGTGCATATGTTTCTGAGATGGAGAGGATTCTATCTGACTCTGAGACATATATACCATTGAACCATGATCCTATTTTTAAATTTAAACGGGAGCTTATTGCCCTCATAGAGAATGGTTATGAAAATAACCTTCTTAACAAAAAAGAAAGATTTCTTAATCCCGTCAGCTCCCAGGAAGCCAATCATGTACTTTTTGCCAAAGGTGCACAAGAGTCTTATCAACCCTCCCGGGAGGCCCATCATCAGTGGGTTGGACTCTATAACCTCCAGAATTGGCAGATACATTGATGGCTTCCTGCAACCTTTGGTGTCTGGTACTCCTTCCCATATTAAGGATTCCGCACAGGTTATCCGTCTGTTTGAGGATTTGGAGTGAAGGGATGGCTACATTCTGGCCACTGCGGATGTGGCCTCCCTTTACACCATTATTTCTCACGCGGATGGATTGGAAGCTGTGGAGGCTTTTCTGAGGAGAGACTCTGAGTTAATGCCCTCTCAAAGGGAATTCATTTTGGAATTATTGAGGTACGCTATGACCCATAATTATTTCTGGTTTGGGGGGACTCATTACCTCCAAAGCAGAGGGGTTGCTATGGGCGCAAAATTTGTGCCCAGCATGGCCAATTTATTCATGGCCAAATGGGAGGAGGATGTCGTCTATGCCAACCAGAGACCGGAATTGATCTTCTGGGGTCGATACATTGACGACATCCTCCTCCTGTTGAATGGCGATATGACGTCATTGAATTCTTTTATGCAATATCTCAATGATAACCTGTTGGGGATTGTATTAGAATTTGTAGCCAGCACTGAGACCATTAACTTTTTGGATCTCAATATACGGATAAAAAACGGTGCCTTTAATATATCCACTTTTTTTAAAAGCACCGACCGCAATGGTTACATTGGACAGGGTAGTTGCCATCACCCCTCATGGCTTAAGGCGGTCCCTAAAAGTCAGTTTCTGCGTTTGAGGCGGAATTGTACCTTGAGAGAAGACTACTTTATGCAGGCCAATACCTTGAAAGAGCGATTCATTGAGAAGGGTTATTTGGCCCATGAGCTTAGTATCATTATTAATGAGGTGGCTAATATTGATCGTACCTCGGTTCTTCAACCAAAAGTAAGGGTGTCTTCTAATGAAACCAATTACAACCTTGCAATGGTGACTACTTTCTCACAACAACATTGTGATATTAAGAAAATTTTAAACAAACATTGGGGGGTTCTTAAGAATGACAAGATTCTGGGGCCAGTTCTTCCCGATTGGCCGCAGATTGTCTTTAGAGGTGTTCCCCCTCTTAAACTTCAGTTAGCCCCTAACATTCTTGATGCCCCTAATAGAGTGTCTTTTTTTCAAAAATCTAAAGGTTATTTTCCTTGTCATAATTGCAATGTGTGTGCAATTAACAAGGATAGGAGGAGGAAAATATGCCAGTTTAAATCACACACCACGGGCAAGGTTTATGATATCAACACCTTCATTACATGCACTTCCCTCAATGTGGTTTACCTGTTGATTTGCCCCTGTGGTCTCCAGTACGTGGGTCGCACGACACGTGCTATGCATGTTCGTGTAAATGAACACATAACGAATATCAGAAAAGGTTTCCCGAAACATACAGTGTCTCGGCATTACTTGGAGCACCACAAGAAAAATCCAAGAGGCACTACTTTTTTGGCTATTGACCGTTATACCCCACATTGGCGGGGTAGTATATCCAAGCGGGAGATCTCTAGACTTGAAACTCGCTGGATATACGATTTAAAGTGTTACACCCCTTTCGGCATGAATGTCGATTGGGATGTTAACTGCTTTATTAACAATAGTTAATCCCCAATTATTAGCTTTGGTGTTATGTTCGGGGTGTTTTTTTTTTGTTTTTTTGTTTTTTTGCATTATGTTACAGCACCTACAAGATGAGATTCTAGAATTTTTGATTCTCTATTTTAATATATTTAAAGAAGAAGAAGGAGGGGAAAAAAAAAAAAAGAAAAAAATGGAATGGTTCACATATATTTTTTATGCTTTATGCATCATATAGTCTGCCAGGACTATTTAATGACATATTGTGGATATGCCAGTTGGACGCTAGTGGGCAGCGTCCTATCCACATGTTTAATTTTAATGTTTATTTATTTCTATTTTTAATTTTTTAATTATTTTTATTTTATTTTATTTAATAAAAAAAAAAAATGTTATTAAAAAAGTTTTTTGGTATATACAACTCATGTGTACACCTTTGGGAGCCTCCTTTTATTTCCTCCCTTTAGTGTTTATACTTGAGTTTTATTTTAGTTATTTTTATGTTTTATTTTTCATTAAATAGAATATTAACTGAGTAATTTTTAAAAGTTTAATATTATCATTAATTTGATGATATCTTATCTATATGTTTTTTTTTGGTCTATTAAAACAATGTCATTCTGTGCTTCATTCACTTTACCTATTGTAACCTGGGGGACAGGTAGTCGGTACAAAAGCTCCCTGGGATGAGCAGGCACAGATACCAAGTCCATTGGATCAGTGAAAACACAGTGTTATTTATTGGTGCTATATACAAAGTCAATGACAGGTGCTGTACAGTGCTGAAAACAAACAGAAGAAAAACTAACTAAACAAAAGCCTAGCCGTGTCTCGGCTCTAACTATACGGTATTTACAAGCCCTCACTACCAGGCTGGACAAGCCTAGCGCTTGTCAGCTTCCACATTCACAGAGTCACAAGTTTTACGAACCTTCTTGCTCTCACAGACCAATGCTGTCTGTGTTTCCCAGGCAGAGCCAAGGCTGTCTGCTCAGGTGAGCTTTTAATTAACCTGGGGGAGAGAACCAACACCTGAAGTGGATCCTGGCTCAGAGATCCCTGAATGTATATGAGAGGAGCCTGGGAGATGTATAAACCCCGAATAGGACTTTCCCAGGCTCTCTCTGGGATGCTCTGCCACACTATGTACACTTGCTGTGTTAGTTAGGATGTACGCTGCCCTATTCTGATGTCCCTCACCTATGTAACTTCCTGGTCGGAGGTTTGGTCATCTGACAGGATGTTTACATCTTTGCTAGGGAGGTGGCTTTCATAAGATGGCCCTTACCTATACTACTTCCGGCGGATGTAGATGCTAGTCCGTCCACCCGGAAGTGATACTCACTATGCTGGTTTGTTCTTCCTGCCCTTCTGGTTTGCGGCCGCGTGACCAATCAGTTTGGATCTCTGGCTGGCGCAATTGCAGTGTGCAGGATCTGCTGGCTTTTTTTAATGTGAGTTGTTAATTTGTTATTCATTCAGCTGATATCCAGCCATGCTGTTCCTGCATTGGTCAGCATGATCTGGATCATTATGTATATATGTGGGCGTGCTTACATCTTTGGCCACGCCTCTGATGATCTCCACATAGGATGAAACATGTCAGGCTGGCTGGTGGAAGCACGCTGAGAGCCGCGGATTTGTTATCTTTTTACATGCCTTTGATTATCCTGTACACCTGTAAGTAGACTACAATAAATTCTGTATGTTTTTACATTACGGGCTTCACTATGTTAGTCTCTTTCTTCATATTTGGGTATACCATCTGCTGAGACTTGTCTAGCATCCATGCACATCGTTTAAATTCTGGAAATTGCCCTGTTACCAATGCTGATGATTGATCCATCCGATCTGGAGTGTTTTGCCTCAACATTAACCCTCTGCATTGTATGATTACATCACCCATTACCTTTCACTTTCTGGTAAGCAGATTGTGAGCACGTTGGTGTGGTGTGCCTTTTTTGTGTACACTGAAGTTTGGTGGTGGTTTCACAGCAATCCTGCATTCATCACATGTTAACTGTGTTTTATACTTGGACTTTTATTTGCCACATTGATTTTCATTGAATCACATTGAAGCGCTGCATTTTTGGATTATATACTCTAAATACTCCACTGTGCTGCGCACATTGTGGTCTAGGCGTGCTACGGACTGATCTAAGAGCAGCAGATCATCCAGATAAGCTTTTACTGCTATGCCCCGTGCCCTTAGCTTCACCAGGGGTGGGGCTAACACCTTTGTGAATACTCGAGGTGAAAGTGAAAGTGGTGCTGACCCACCGCAAACCTTAGAAATTTTTGGTGAGCGGGGAAAATTGGCACATGTAGATATGCATCTCTGATGTCTATTGATGCCATGAATTCTCCTCCCTGAAGGGTGGAGACTACTGAACGGGCAGACTTCATGGGGAAGGATTGAATGTTCAGAAATGGATTCAGGTCCTTCAAATCCAGAATAGGCCTGACATCCCCGTTTGGTTTTGGAACCGTAAAGAGGTTTGAGTAGAACCATGAGCCTTGCACCTCTGGGGCTAATTTCATGATGACCCCTTGGGCCAACAGGCTCTCCAAGGCAACAAGTAGAGGCCTCCTCTTTTCTGGATTTCTGGAGTTTTTTGATCTCAGAAAACGGGATCGAGGAAGTTCTCAGAAGCCTAGAGATACCGTGGAGATGACCCATTTGTCCTGAACTTCTTCCCGCCAGGCGTCTGCAAACTGCAGCAGCCTTCCCCCCACTCGGTCGAGCGGGGCCGTCCCTTCAAAGGGAAGTTTTGGGGTTCTGCTTAGTAGATCTTGAACCCCAAGATCTTTTCTGCCCTTGGGCTTGGCTCTGGGCCTTTCCCCTAGTATTGGACTGGGGAGACCGTCGCCACTGCCTGGAAGTCAAAGTTCCAGGGGCTGGGGAAAGAGAACGTTTAAATGAGGGACGTTTACTTTTTTTCTTAACCGGTAACAACATGGATTTGCCTCCGGTAATCTTTTGGATATATTTGTCCAAATCATCCCCAAACAGGCGTTCCCCATAATATGGGAACGCCGCCAAGTGTCTTTTGCAAGAAAGCTCGACTTCCCAATGCTGTAGCCAAAGGGACCTGCGCATGTGTACCAGCAGGAGATTTAGGCAGGATGCTTGCTGAACAGAGTCCATAACCGCATCAACCGCAAAACACAGGGCCTTAGGAAGGCTTCCTCTGCAGGGAGGAGGTTAACCACTTGTTTCATTTGTTCCTTGAGAAACTGGCATATGCCAATCGCTGCAACTGCAGGTTGGACTACAGCACCGGCCATACAGAAGGAGGCTTTAAGCAAAGATTCCAGCTTTTTATCAGTTGGATCTTTGAAGCCCTGAGCATTGTCCACAGGACAGGTCAGGCTTTTATTCGCACAAGAAATAGCTGCGTCTATAGCTGGCACCCCCCATTTCTTGGTGAATCTTTCCTTCACTGGGTAAAGGAGAGAAAGCCTCTTGGGAGGGGCAAACAGTTTATCTGGATGAGCCCAGTCATCATACATCAACTTTTCCAACAAAGGATGAGTTGTGAAGGAATATGCAGCCTGTGGGGATTTCCAAGATCCCAAGGAGGAAACAGAGGGCATGGCAACTTCAGCAGAGGGCAAATTGTATGTGGTACGCACAAACTCTGTGTAGTATTGCACCTGCATCTTAAGCGCCTGAGAGGTAGAAGAGTTATTTTCCTCATCCTCTGAAACCTCAGACTGGTCCTGATTCCCATATATAGATAGGGATAGCTAATCATCAGAATGTTCCTGTGATAAGGAACCCAGGGCAAATGAAGGGGATCTACCCCGCTTTCTGACACTTTTTAAGGAGGTTACGATTTAATGAAGCAATCCTTCCTCCCAAGCCATCCAAAGCAGCTTTCATAGTGTCTTCAGTGACATATACAGGAGATGCAACATTAGGGGAGGCTGCAAAGCCTGACAGGGGTACAGATTCATCCTGTGAGGCTGCTTACCAGTCTGTCAGGGGAGGATGGTAATCTACCGGCACATGTAGAACCCCTAGCTCTAGGCGGGGATCTAGTGCCTCCTTTACCTGCCCCTGAATGCCTCTTACTGGGAGACATAGTCCTTAAGCTGCAAAGCAGAGGTACTAGTACAAGTGCAACCACCGTTGTGCTCTAGTCTTACAATACATATATATATTAGCTCACTGCACAACCTGATGCCGAGTAGGTGTCTTAGGTATGCCTGGATCCAATCCACTGAAATGCTTACAGCCCACAGCTCTGTGTCCCACCACTTTACAGAAGGCTGTGGCGTGCTGGGCTTTTAAATCATGCCACTTGGCGCCTGCGCACTGATGCGCCGTGCACGCGCAACCACGCCTCCCCCCTGTTTTTCCTGCTCACCTGTACAGTCCAAGAGTGCGCCCGTCATGGCGGCGGCCAGGAGCAAGGAGGGAGAGAGAAGAACCGCTGGAGGACTTCATGGGACCCGTGACTGCGTGGGGTCACTCTGTTATGAGTTGTGGCAGAACCTGCAGCGGAGGAGGTGAGATGTTTCTTTCAACAGACCAACTTCACTGAGCATGTTCCTGGACGGCATGTAAGTATACACCAGGTATGTCACTTACTCCCTCTGGTGGCGGAACCAGGTAAGACATGCAACTACTCATAGAAGATAATACTTTAAAAATTATCTTCACTTACCTCATCCCCGCCCCAGGAAACTGCTGAGAACAACAGATCCAGCCTTCACCCATCACGGCGGGTAATGTTGTGACAACTTTCAGGGTTCTGGGTCACTACTTAAAGGAACCTCCTCCCTGGACCTGTAGAAGATTCTGCCAGGAGCTTTTTGTGCCACTTAGATTAGTACACCAAAGACTGGATCCCAGAGCCCATACCTCCGAAGTGAGACATTACAGGCAAACCTTTTTTATTCTTTCCACGAGGCCCGGGTACCAACCATCTTAGGCGTTTAGTATTGGCCCGAGGTATGGATCCGGTTGTATAGCTCCTAGGCCTCCGCAGAGACCATCACAGAGAGCTTTCTTCTTAGCACATGTTCAAAGTGACCAACCACCTTAGACACTGGCGAAAAAACTGAGGTACTCTCCATATGGGAGGGGTTATATAAGGGAGGAACGCGCCTTGTAATTAGGGTTGCCAGTGTCCAATCACCTGATGGTGACTATCTAACCCACTAAGTAATTAAGTCTCTGTGTCCTGTGATGTATGAACAAGAAATGAGAGTTTGTCCATTACAACGCAAATTGGGAAGCGATCTGATGTTGAAGAGCAGTATCCAGCTCCACCCCCATCGCTTCTGACTTTTCATAATTCACCTTGAAATTAGACAGTGCCCCATATGTGCACAGTTCCTGTAGAAGGGATGGAAGGGATATTAGTGGCGAAGAGACAAAGAACATCAAATCATCCGCATAAGCGGCAATTTTATGTTCTCCGCCTTTTGTTAAAATACCTCTAATATCCCCGTTGGCTCGTATCATTCTCAAAAGTGGTTCTAAGGTAAGAACAAAAATAATAGGAGACAATGGGCAACCCTGGCAAGTCCCGTTTCCTATTGGGAAGGGATCTGACAATATGTCGTTGATCTTAACTCATGCCATCGGTGTTGAATATAGGTTTGAGAACCAGCTCTGCATCCCCGCCCCCCAGTCCAATATGTTGTATCATAGCTTTTAAAAATCTCCAGTCAAGCCTATAAAATGCCTTCTCCGCATCTGTGGATATCAGCACTAGGGGGATATGATGAGTTTGGGAGAAATGTATAGCACTCAGCACCCACTGAGTATTCTCTCTACCCTCTCTATCTGGAGTAAAGCCCACTTGATCAGGATCTATCAGCATAGGGATGTGGGGCATTAATCTCGTTGCTATGATCTTCATAAAGATTTTTAGATCAACATTGAGCAAGTATATTGGGGCGATAGCTAGAGCAGATAGAAGGGTCTTTCCCCTCTTTAGGTATGACTGCTATGTGGGCTAGTAGTGTCTCTGCTGGTATTATCTGCCCTTCTCATAATAAGTTAAAGGCGGTCACAAATCTCCATGCCAATTTCTCTGAAAATAACTTATAATAAGATAGGGTGTAGCCATCCAGGCCGGGGGCCTTACCCGATTTCAGAAACTTGAGAGCCACCTGAAACTCCTCAATCGTTATTGGGGCCTCCAGCTCTTTCCCTATATCTTCCAGTAGCCTCGGCATTCCTAAGGCTTGGAAGTATCTCCCTGCATCATCCAGTCTACTGTCTGTCGACGCAGGGAAGTACTGCCCCTCCAGCTGATATAGGTTTGCATAGTAGTCCCTAAAAGCTTGTGCTATCTTTTGTGAAGAGTCAACTAACACATCACCTTGTGTTTTAATATGGAATATGTAATTCCGTGCCCTCGTCTCTCTCAGGGCATTAGCCAGAATCCTACTTGGTTTGTTTCCAAACTCATAAAATGTTCATCTACATCGGGTTAATTTAGCCTTTGCCTTAACTATAAGTAGTGAGTTTATCTCTTCACGTAGACACACAAGCTTTTCTTCTATCTGTGGGTTTTGTAATCCCTTGTGACTAGTTTCCCATGTCCAGATATCTCTAAGTAGTGAATCTATCTGTGCTGTCAGAAGATGTTTCCTATTCGCCCCCAGAGATATCAAGATCCCTCTTATAACACATTTATGTGTTTCCCATAGGCACAGGGGTGTTACTTCCCCTGTGTCGTTAGTTTCAAAAAAGGATTCCAACTCTTGTGCTATCTGTCTCTCATATTCCGGGTCTTTCAGCAGTGTCTCATTAATTTTCCAATGCCATTCACGAGGCATTGATTTCCCTACTTCTATAATACAGCTCGTCGGTGCATGGTCCGATAGGGTAAATGAGCCTATATAGGCCTCGATATGTCTATCAAAAAATTCTGTGAAATAAAGATATAATCAATTCTGGTGTATGTCTTGTGTTTGGCTGAAAAAAATGTATATTCCCTATCATGTACGTGTAAAGTTCTCCACGTATCCACCAACTGAGAATCATGAAGGATTTTTTTTAACTTTACGCAATTGAGAGATGAGAAACTCCTTTCGACACATCCATCAAAGGATCAATCGCTATATTAAGATCTTTTTATTGTGTTGTTGTACAAGGCGAAGATATGTCTCCAATGTGGAGACCTGATCCTCATTTGGCAGATATAAGTTAACAAGAGTAACTTTTTGCTCAAAAAGAAGCCCCCTGACGATGAGGAGACGTCCCTTCTCATCTGTGATTACTTTTAGTTCCTTCCATGGGATCTGTTTAGAGATAAGAATTGAAACTCCACTTGATTTAGATGACTGAGAGGCACCATGATACACCGTCGGGAATCTATGATTTCTTAATCTAGAAATGTTATCTTTTCTGAAATGTGTCTCCTGGAGAAAAATGATATGAGATTTAAATCTCCATAATTCATCTAGAATGAACCTAGTTTGTTTCTCTGGGCTATTTAAACCCTTTACATTATATGATGTCAAGGTTACACTAGTCATCTTATCCCCGCAGAGAAGAGATAAATCAGGAGGGGGAAAATTAGTAAACAACCAGCGATGGGGGAAGAACAAAAGAGAGGGAGAGGGGGGGAAAGAGAAGGAGAAAAAAAAGAAAAAAAAAGAAACACCTCTAATTCCTCACCCACTGGTGGAGAGGTGTTTATAGTGGGGAGAGGTTTCAAGCAAGATAGAGATTTGAGATGTAATACTAACAGCAGTGCATCCCTAATATTATGTCTATAACACCCTTTATTTACACAGAGGGGTATATACTATAATAATTTCTTAACATTCACAGCATCTCTATGTTATGCCTACAATATAAGCCCCCGCCTCCGTAATGAAAAGGACCGTAATTCTTGGTCAACCCCCCCTCCCCCTACCCCCCCCCAAAAAAAAGAAAAAAAGAAAGAAAAGAAAAATAAACCAAACATTTACCCCCCCCCCCCCAAAAAAAAAAGAGCACCCCATATTGTGAAATCTCTATCTATTCTAAAAAAATCATTCAAAAATCACATGTGTGATCTATTATGCACTTCATCAACACTTCAACAATTCAACATATGAACATTGCTAACACAAGCATAGCATTACCCTTCATCCTCCATCACCCAAGCAGAGACTAGTGCGCAGTCCACTGCAGCTGCCAGAGTGGCTAAACCTGCCTTCTTGTCCACAGCTATTCCTGCCATAGCCCCAGCATCAGGCATGGAGGAGTTAGCTGAGTTATTTGAACACAGCGTCATCCATTTGCTCTTTGATGATGCACAACCATTACTTGATTCAGATGTTGGTTCTGAGGTTGAGGAAGGGAGGAACATACAGAGTAACAGCCTACAGAGAGGGGAGAACACTGGTACACAAATTGGTAGTCATGTTCCCCCAGCCGCAGAGTATTGCTAAGTTGTCTCCAGTGGTAATGAGGTTGGAGGAGATGACGGTGATGAGGTCACTGACGTCACTTGGATGCCGGATAGAGCAGAGGAGGAAAGTGAGGGTGAGGCACAACCCCAACGAGTCAGCCATCATGGAAGTGTAGAGAGCAGCCACCCTATTCCATCACATTGTGGAGCTGTTATCTCCCGGCCCACTTCCCACAGCTCAGCTGTCTGGGCCTTTTTTAGAACATGTGCACCCGATCGCACTGTTGCAATTTGCAAACTTTGTCTCAAGCACATCAATCAAGTGTGGCAAAAACACCAGCCATATGGGTATCACATGCTTGACAAGGCATTTACCTCCCACCACTCAGCCTGTTGGCAAGAGCGCTTGAAAGCCACACAAAAGGGGCAAAATTCTGGTTCTCCTCTTTACTCACCTCAGTCTGCCCCCCCACTATACCTCATGACCTCTCAGCAGCCTCCTCTGACAGGGATAATGGTATAGTGCACGGTGTCCCTGTGTCAGGACCTGCGTCCTTGCTTGGGTCACCTGCTGGTTGCTCTGTTGTGTTAAAAACCAAAGGGTGTAGTTCTGGTGGCCACCAGCGGGTGTCTCCCAGCATATGGACCATACAGGTCGTTAGGCTGCACCTAATGGGACTGCTCGGATCATATAAACCCGCCTTGCACCTAGGTCTAGTACTTCAATATTTTCCCTGCAAGCCATGTTCCTGCCTGTGTCTGACCCATTCCTGTCCTTGATCCTGAATTCTGAATCTTGATCTGGGGACCTGTCCCCTGGAACCTGCCTCCTGCTCCCTCTACTCACCACTTGCTCCCAGTACTTGGCTCTCTGTTCCCCTTCTTGTGTCCTTATCCTGTTTTGCTTATATGTGTTTCCCACAATTGTATATAGTTAGTTAGATAGTTAGCTAGGTGTTCATATAGGGTTTACTGTGTTACATTTATCTTTCACTTGCTTGTTTATAGTTTACTGGTGTTGGTTTTGGAAGCATGTCATTATCTTAATATATATATATATATATATATATATATATATATATATATTTTCACTCATTTATCTGGTCCTTCTGATTCCTTTAAGTTCAGCCAGCTGATCTGGTCACCCCTACTTGCAGCACATATGCCAGTAGAACACCACCACCAGCTGTAGACTATAGCTGGCAAATTTCTCTGCCCCATCTGCTGCAGCAAAAAAAATACAGTCACTGCCACCCACATGCCCAGCTTCAAAATTTAAGCTTGTCAAAGCTGCTGGCTCTACAACTTCTGCCTTTCTGTCTGGTGGATTCTGCCTCATCTGTGAATTTGCAGAATGTGCTGTACCACATTGGCAGGTTTCCAATCACTATTTCTTTTCATGTAAGGCCATTCCAGCTTTGTACCATCACATGGAAGGCAATGTTATGGCATCTTTGGGCAAGGCAGTCAGCCGCAAAGTCCACGTTATTGCTGACACGTGGTCCAGCAAGCATGGTCAGGGATGATATATTTAGTTCACAGCACACTGGGTAACTCTGCTTTCAACTCAGAAAGATGCATAACAGGGCTCAGTGCTGCATCCACTGTACTGTCACCATTTGAGGAGGCCACAAAGATGGTGAGCCGTGGCAATGCATGCATCAGTGACACAATCCCTGTTTTTTTTCTGCAGACTCTGCATGGCATTATGGACAGAGCACTCAAAGCAGAGCATCGGGAGGAAGAGGAGGACTTCCTTTCCTCTCAAGGCCCACTTTATGCAGGCACCGTTGTTCCTACGTCACAGAACACACAAGAGGAGAGGGAGGAGGATTGGGGCAGTTTTTGAGGCATTGAAGCAAAGAAAAACATACGTCAAAAAGTAAGAGATGGTTTTCCATCACCTAGAACCCTTGGGAGTAGTACGTGGCTGGGAGGAGGCAGTTCCAGATACTATAATCATCAGTGACCCAGAGGAGTCTGGTTCTCATGCCTCTACAAATTTTTGGTGCATGGGCTCCCTCATGCTTCATAGCCTGCAAAAGGACCCAAGAATATGTGGCATAAAGGAGAAGGACCACTATTGGCTGGCAACCCTCCTTGACTATCGTTACAAGGGGGAAGTCTCAGAACTCATCCCGTCCCCACAGAGAGCGCAGAAATGAAATCTCTTGAGGACACCCTAAAGAGGAGTTTATCTAACGCTTTTCCTGACTCTGGTAGGTTACAATGTTGTGTAAAATTGAGTTTTGAGGCTTCTGTTGGTTAAGAGAGGAGTGGTGGAGAAGGCGGCGGCTTAAGTGATGCATTTCACAATTGTTTTAGTCATCGCCGCCCAGGGCTGTCAGCTTCCACATTCCATTGGCAGCGTCTGCATCACATGGTGGATGATTATCTAGGGGTGAAAACAGAGATGGAGAGCTTTCCAGTTGACGATCCACTGGCTTACTGGGTCATCAGAATAGGCCACTGGCCAGAACATGCCCAGTATGCTATTGAACTGCTGGGCTGCCCTGCATCCAGCGTGATTTCCAAATGGGCATTCAGTGCTACTGGAGGTTTTGTCACTTATAATAGAACGCGTCTGTCCACAGTAGTGATGAGCCGAACACCCCCGGGTTCGGTTCGCACCAGAACCCGCGAACGGACCGAAAGTTCGCACGAACATTAGAACCCTATTAAATACAATGGATGCGAACGCTCAGATTCTAAAGTGCTAATTATAACGACTATTATCCATGTTATTGTCCGAAACAGAGTTTGGGAACCCGGCTTCTGCACCAGGGGACATGTATCAATGCAAAAAGAAGTTTTAAAAACGGACGTTTTCCGGGAGCAGTCATTTTAATGATGCATAAAGTGAAAAAAAAAAAGTCAAATATTCCTTTAAATATTGTACCTGGGGGGTGTCTAAAGTATGCCTGTGAAGTGCCACGTGTTTCCCGTGTTTAGAACTGTCCCTGCACAAAATAACATTTCTAAAGGAAAAACAGCCATTTAAAACTGCTTGCGGCTTTAATGCAATGTCTGGTCCCGGTAATATGGATGAAAATCTTTAGGAAAAATGGCATAGCTACCCCATCAACCCCCTCCCCCCCCTACCCCAGCCCATTACCAGGCCCTTTGGGTCTTGTATGGATATTAAGGGGAACCCCGCACACAAAATAAAAAAGGACCTATATACTCTGAACAGCCGTATACAAGCGGTGCATACAAGACAGGGACTGTAGGTTTGTTCTTATGTAGAATCTGTTTGTAATTTTGAACAGCTGCATTGTTTAAGTGGAGCTCCATGCCAAATTCCTTTTTTTTAGCTTTTTGTAAAACATAGGGAACGGTTATCACCCCTGTCACATTTTTTTTGCTGTCTGTGCCCCTGTTCAGAACATTTCACCTCACTTTGCGTCCCAATGACAACTGTTTTTGAAATGTGGTGTTTTTATTGAAACAAGGATTGGTGATAAAGCATCAGTAGAGAGGAGACACCTTTCTCCCATATTAATTCTTACAGGAGAGAATTTTCCTTCCAAGGGGTAGATTTCCTCTCACTTCCTGTTGTCTTCTTCCGTATGCAAGTAGTAGTAGTTTGTAAGTTGGATGTTTGAAAGTAGGGACCTGCCGTATATACTCTGCAGAAATTGGCCCCTTAGGTGTTGGTGTTGGCACAACACTGAAAGCACTCACAGTTATTCTTGGTGGGTGCTGGAACGCCCTGCTGTCAACTATTATATCAGGAATTGTAATAACATATAATTGTTGATCAGTGGTAGTAAAAATTGGGCCTTTGATGGTGGTGCTGGTGCCACAACACTGTAAGGCCTGACAGTTACTCTTGGTGGGCGCAGCAATGGTCCCTGCTGTGAATTATTAGATCAATAATTATAATTGCATGCCCCTGTTGAACAGGGGCTGAAAAATTGGGCCTTTGGTGGTGGTGGTGGTGGTGATGGTGGTGCTGGTGCCACAACACTGTAAGGCCTGACAGTTACTCTTGGTGGGCGCAGCAATGGGCCCTGCTGTGAATTATTAGATCAATAATTATAATCGCATGCCCCTGTTGAACAGGGGCTGAAAAATTGGGCCTTTGGTGGTGGTGGTGGTGATGGTGGTGCTGGTGCCACAACACTGTAAGGCCTGACAGTTACTCTTGGTGGGCGCAGCAATGGGCCCTGCTGTGAATTATTAGATCAATAATTATAATTGCATGCCCCTGTTGAACAGGGGCTGAAAAATTGGGCCTTTGGTGGTGGTGGTGGTGGTGATGGTGGTGCTGGTGCCACAACACTGTAAGGCCTGACAGTTACTCTTGGTGGGCGCAGCAATGGGCCCTGCTGTGAATTATTAGATCAATAATTATAATTGCATGCCCCTGTTGAACAGGGGCTGAAAAATTGGGCCTTAGGCACTGGTGGCACAACACTGCAACCCCTCACAGATACTGTACTTGGAGCACAGCAATGAGGCCTGTTGCAAAGTATTGCATCAAAAATTTTAATTACACGCCCCTGTTAAACAGGGGCTGAAAAATTGGGCCTTAGCCACTGGTGGCGTCACCCATAAACCAAAATGATCTTCCAAGCTATCATCGTTAATCGTATCACTGAGGAGGAGGAGGACGATAGCCAGTCAACATAACAGCACAGGCACTCAGCATCAGCATCAGTCTTGAAGGGATGTGACATTTTAAAATCAATTAGTCTGTTATATCAGCATCTGGTGTGTGGTAGCTGGTGGTGATCCAAGACTGGTTCATCTTGATGAAAGTCAGTCGATCAACCGAGTCGGTGGACAGGCGCACCCTGTGATCCATGACAAATCCTCCAGCAGCACTGAATGTGCGTTCTGAAAGAACGCTGGATGCAGGACAGGCCAGTAGCTCAATTGCAAACTGTGCAAGCTCTGGCCAGTGATCCATCCTCAAGACCCAGTAAGCCAGAGGATTTTCGGTGGGGAAGGTGTCCAAGTCTGACCTTGCCCCTAGGTATTCCTGGACCATGTATATCAGACGCTGGCGATGGTTGCTGGAACCGATCATACTTTGGGGCTGCGGACTAAAGAATTGTCTGAACGCATCGGTCAGACGGCCACCTTCCCCACCGCTCCTTCTTTGACTGCCCGAAGCCTCAGCAACTCGTTGTCCAGGACCAGGAGTTTGTAACCTCCCAGTCTCTGGGAACGCATTGCACAGACCTTTCTGCAAGGCCTCCCGGAGTTGTCTCATCCTCTGCTCCCTCTGCGACGGTAAGATAAGGTCCGTAACCTTACCCTTGTACCGTGGATCAAGGAGAGTGGCCAGCCAGTAATGGTCCCTCTCCATGATCCGAAGAATACGAGGATCCTTCCGCAGACTTTGCAGGATCAGGGAGGCCATGCAGCGTAGGTTAGCTGAGGCATTCAGTCCGGAGTCCTCTGGGTCACTAAGGACGACATGATCCGCAGCCACCTCCTCCCAGCCACGAACAAGTCCACTGGTTTCTTGGGACTGTAAATCATCCCTAAAAAACTGCTGCTGATGATGCTGAGTGCCAGCCTCCACCTCCATGCTGACACAATCCTCCTCCTCCTCTTCCTGTGCGATGGGTGGGACAGAAGGAACACTGTCTGGGTAAAGGGGGCCTTGAGAGGCAAGGAAGTCCTCCTCTTCCTGCCTCTGTTCTGCCTCAAGTGCCCTGTCCATTATTTCACGCAGCGTGTGCTCCAACAGGTGGACAAGAGGTACAGTGTCACTGATGCATGCACTGTCACTGCTCACCATCCTCGTGGCCTCCTCAAATGGTGCCAGGACAGTGCATGCATCCCTGATCATGCCCCACTGGCGTGGTGAAAAAAACCCGAGCTCCCCTGACCCTGTCCTGGTGCCGTAGTCGCACAGGTACTCATTGATGGCCCTCTGCTGCGTGTGCAGCCGCTGCAGCATGGCCAACGTTGAGTTCCACCTGGTGGGCATGTCACATATAAGGCGGTTCTTGGGCAGGTTCAACTCCTTTTGCAGCTCAGCCAGGCGAGCACTGGCATTATAAGATCTGCGGAAATGCACACAGACTTTCCTGGCCTGCCTCAGGACATCCTGTAAGCCCTGGTACCTGCCCAAGAACCGCTGCACCACCAGGTTAAGGACGTGAGCCATACAGGGCACATGGGTCAGTTGTCCCTGTCGGAGGGCGGAGAGGAGGTTGGTGCCATTGTCGCAAACCACCATTCCTGGCTTAAGCTGGCGTGGTGTCAACCACCTCTCGGCCTGCCCCTGCAGAGCAGACAGGACCTCTGCCCCAGTGTGGCTCCTGTCCCCCAAACACACCAGCGCAAGCACGGCATGGCATCTTTTTGCCTGCGTAATTGCGTAGCCCCTTGAACGCCTACGGAGCACCGCTGGTTCCGAGGACAAACGACAGGGAGAGGCCATGGAGAAAGAAGAAGAGGAGGGGGTGGAGGAGAGAGGTGTGTCACAACCAGTAGTAGCATTTTGGAGGCGTGGCGGTGGAACAACCTCCAACACTACTGCACCTTGTCCTGCATCCTTCCCAGCTGCCAAAAGAGTGACCCAATGGGCCGTGAAAGAAAGGTAACGTCCCTGTCCATGCCTGCTGGACCATGAGTCAGCGGTAATATGCACCTTACCGCTGACCGCCCTGTCCAGCGAGGCCAAGACATTGCCTTCCACATGCCTGTAGAGAGCCGGAATCGCCTTCCGTGCGAAAAAGTGGCGTTTGGGAACCTGCCACTGAGGAACCGCACATTGCACAAACTCACGGAAGGGGGCCGAGTCTACCAACTGAAAAGGCAGCAGTTGAAGCGCTAGCAATTTAGCCAAGCTAGCATTCAACCGCTGGGCATGTGGATGGCTGGGAGTGAACTTCTTTCGACGGTCCAGCAGCTGGGGCAGGGAAATTTGCCTGCTAGAATCGGACGTTGGTGTACTGCTAGCAGAGTGCCCGCAAGTACTTGCCCGTGACACACCTAATTCTACACCTTCATTCCTCTCAGAGCAGGTTTCAGAGAGGAGTGAAGGTATAGTGGGGTTGGAGATCCCAGCTGATGCGGTGCAAGAAGAGGTCAGCTTTGTTCTTTGGTGTGGGTCTTTAAGGTAGGCTTGCCAACGAGCTGCATGGCAGGTCAACATATGTCTGATCAAGCATGTGGTGCCCAAGTGGGTGATGTTTTGGCCACGCGATATACGCTTGAGACATATGTTGCAAACAGCAGCTGTGCGATCTGATGCACTCGCCTCAAAAAAGGCCCACACCAAAGAACTTTTTGAATGACAGGCAGAGGCAGCGCCCTGCACAGGCGGAGCTCTGCGGTGTGATTCCGTTGGTGTGCTGCCCATACGCTGGCCACTCAAGGGCATCCTGCCTCGTTGGAGATGTGCCTCCTCCTCATCCTCCTCCTCCTCCTCCTCTCTCCTATTAGGCACCCACGTGGAGTCAGTGACCTCATCATCCCCTCCCTCCTCATCACTGGAGCCAATCTGGCAGTATGCTGCAGCTGCTGGAGCATGACTGCCAGATTGGTGTCCTTCTTGAGCATCCCCTCTCTCTGCTCTCACGCTGCTGCCTTCCTCTAGCTGGGTATCATCATCAGATCCTTCCAAACGCTGGGCATCCTCCTGGAGCATGTACCCAACACTGTGCTCAAACAGTTCGGGGGACTCCTCAGGAGGAGGACATGGTGGGTCTAGGGAAGGATTGACTAATGAAGATAATGATACCAGAGAAGAGGACGCTTTGGCAGCTGCTTTGCCAGTACCCTGAGCCTGGGTGAGAGAGGATGAGGAGGATGAGGTGGGCTTGGTCATCCACTCTACCAAGTCTTCGGCATGATGTGGCTCAACATGTCCAGCTGCCGAAAAGAAGGACAAGCGTGTCCCATGGCCATGTGCTGATGACAATGCACCGCGTCCACGACCAGCACTGTTGCCCCCAGACACAGAGCCTGCTTGCCCTCTTTTTTTGCCTCCTGACTGTCTGCCTCTCCTTGTTTGCCTTCCAGACATTTTAATGGATGGCCTGCAGGGAGATGGGAAAAAGAGCAATAAGGGCTACCTTCAGGTGTATACTGTGCAGGAGGCTTAGCAACAATGACACTGACACTGTCCCCTGCCTATCCTTCTCTGTCCCTAAACACAAGGATTGAAAATATGGAACAGCAAAATTGGTTTAGAACAGAATAGCACACTGACACTTTCCCTCACTGTCCTACTCTGTCCCTCCCTAAACAAGATTTAGCACAGAATAGCACACTGATAATTTCTACGAGTGTCCTTCTCTGTCCCTAAACTCAAGGATTGAAAATATGGAACAGCAAAATTGGTTTAGAACAGAATAGCACACTTTCAGTTTCACTCACTGTACCTCTCTGTCCCTAAACTCAAGGATTGAAAAAATGGTTCAGCAAAATAGGTTTAGAACAGAATAGCACACTGACACTTTCCCTCACTGTCCTACTCTGTCCCTCCCTACAAACAAGATTTAGCACAGAATAGCACACTGATAATTTCCACGAGTGTCCTTCTCTGTCCCTAAACTCAAGGATTGAAAATATGGAACAGCAAAATTGGTTTAGAACAGAATAGCACACTGTCAGTTTCACTCACTGTACCTCTCTGTCCCTAAACTCAAGGATTGAAAATATGGTTCAGCAAAATAGGTTTAGAACAGAATAGCACACTGACAATTTCCCTCACTGTCCTACTCTGTCCCTCCCTACAAACAAGATTTAGCACAGAATAGCACACTGATAATTTCCACGAGTGTCCTTCTCTGTCCCTAAACTCAAGGATTGAAAATATGGAACAGCAAAATTGGTTTAGAACAGGATAGCACACTGACACTTTCCCTCACTGTCCTACTCTGTCCCTCCCTACAAACAAGATTTAGCACAGAATAGCACACTGATAATTTCTACGAGTGTCCTTCTCTGTCCCTAAACTCAAGGATTGAAAATATGGAACAGCAAAATTGGTTTGGAACAGAATAGCACACTGTCAGTTTCACTCACTGTACCTCTCTGTCCCTAAACTCAAGGATTGAAAATATGGTTCAGCAAAATAGGTTTAGAACAGAATAGCACACTGACACTTTCCCTCACTGTCCTACTCTGTCCCTCCCTACAAACAAGATTTAGCACAGAATAGCACACTGATAATTTCTACGAGTGTCCTTCTCTGTCCCTAAATTCAAGGATTGAAAATATGGAACAGCAAAATTGGTTTAGAACAGAATAGCACACTGTCAGTTTCACTCACTGTACCTCTCTGTCCCTAAACTCAAGGATTGAAAATATGGTTCAGCAAAATAGGTTTAGAACAGAATAGCACACTGACACTTTCCCTCACTGTCCTACTCTGTCCCTCCCTACCTACAAACAAGATTTAGCACAGAATAGCACACTGATAATTTCCACGAGTGTCCTTCTCTGTCCCTAAACTCAAGGATTGAAAATATGGAACAGCAAAATTGGTTTAGAACAGAATAGCACACTGACACTTTCCCTCACTGTCCTACTCTGTCCCTCCCTACAAACAAGATTTAGCACAGAATAGCACACTGATAATTTCTACGAGTGTCCTTCTCTGTCCCTAAACTCAATGATTGAAAATATGGAACAGCAAAATTGGTTTAGAACAGAATAGCACACTGTCAGTTTCACTCACTGTACCTCTCTGTCCCTAAACTCAAGGATTGAAAATATGGTTCAGCAAAATAGGTTTAGAACAGAATAGCACACTGACACTTTCCCTCACTGTCCTATTCTGTCCCTCCCTACAAACAAGATTTAGCACAGAATAGCACACTGATAATTTCCCTCACTGTACCTCTCTGTCCCTACAAACAAGGATTAGCACAGAATAGCACACTGACACTTTCCCTCACTGTACCTCTCTGTCCCTACAAACAAGGATTAGCACAGAATAGCACACTGACACTTTCCCTCACTGTACCTCTCTGTCCCTACAAACAAGGATTAGCACAGAATAGCACACTGACACTTTCCCTCACTGTACCTCTCTGTCCCTACAAACAAGGATTAGCACAGAATAGCACACTGACACTTTCCCTCACTGTACCTCTCTGTCCCTAAACTCAAGGAAAATATGGTTCAGCAAGATTGGTTTAGAACAGAATAGCACACTGACACTTTCCCTCACTGTACCTCTCTGTCCCTACAAACAAGGATTAGCACAGAATAGCACACTGTCACTGACACTCTCCCTACCTATCCTTATTTGTCCCTAAACACAAGGAATCCAGGATTAGTAAAGGAAAAATAATGACACTGTCCCTGCCTATGCTTCTCTTTCCCTGCTCCGGAACACACTACACAAGGCCGCCGCGCTGGCGGCCTTTTATAGTGTGGGGCGTGTACTAAACCCCCTCAGCAATAATTGGCCACAGGCATCCTGCCTGTGGCCAATCATTGCTCTCCTCGCTGCCGGCGCTGTGATTGGCCAAGCATGCGGGGTCACAGTGCATGCTTGGCCAATCACAGCGCCTGGATGACACTGCGATGGCGTAGTGCATTGTGGGCCGTTCGCGTCACTCGAATTTGGCGCGAACGGCCCAAATTGTTCGATCTTCGTCGAACGATCGAACAGCCGATGTTCGAGTCGAACGTATGTTCGACTCGAACACGAAGCTCATCCCTAGTCCACAGACTCCGTGGACCGTCTGACATTTATCAAAATGAATCAGTCATGGATTACCAGCAGCTATGAAGCCCCTGGTGCCGATGTCGCTGATTAAGTGTTTTTGGGGTGTGGAATCTGTGCAGGACTTCTTGGCTGCCAAGCGTTGTGGGTGTTGATTTCATCTGGAAGAATTTTTTTGGTGTAGGTTTCATGGGCACAATTAACACCAAAAGACCAATTTTTCCTCACCTGTTTGACAGGTGCATATCATATACATTTTTGACAAAAAAGCCAATTCCTGCTTTCATCAAGGGTACCTCTATAGGGTTATGGTATGAAAGTGCCACAGACACCCAAAGACCAATTTTTCTGCACCTGTTTGACAGGTGCATATCATTGCAATTTTTGACAGCAAGGCCAATTCTTGCTTACATTCAGAGTACCTCTATACAGGGCTGGTGCAAGGATTTTTGACACCCTAGGCAAAACCTACTTTTTCCGCCCTCCCCCCTGGCTCCACCCCTGACACGACCCCCTTTGACCTACCTATGTATGCAGCCTCACCAGCACCCATCAATGCAGCCTCACCAGCACCCATCAATGCAGCCTCACCAGCACCCATCAATGCAGCCTCACCAGTGCCCATCAAATGCAGCCTCACCAGTGCCCATCAAATGCAGCCTCACCAGTGCCCATCAAATGCAGCCTCACCAGTGCCCATCAAATGCAGCCTCACCAGTGCCCATCAAATGCAGTTTCACCAGTGACCATCAAATGCAGTTTCAGCAGTGCCCATCAAATGCATCCTGATTAGTGCCCATCAAATGCAGCTTATCAGTGCCCATCAAATGCAGCCTCACCAGTGCCAAAATGCAGCCTGGGGGGGGGGGAGGGACCCTTACATCCAGACCAAGTGCTCAGTACACAGATCACTCTATATACACTATATACAGTCAGTAATACAATGTCAGTAACAGTGTTTCACTCACCGGGCCCGGGGCTCTGCATCCGATCACGCGACCCTGCCAGACTGCCAGTGGGAAGAACAATTTCAAACCCTGCCTTGATGCCTCCTCCAGCCCAGGATCTAGCTGTCAGTGAGCCCGGAGCACCCACTATTTCGATCCGATAGGCGCCACTACCGTAGTGTATGTGAGCGACACTGGTGCTGTCGCTGTTCAGGTCAGGCCGGGAGAGAGAGCAGCGCTGCCTTGGGGAGGTGGGGGTCACATGACCTGGTATAGGAATCGTATGGGCAGAGAAGCTGCAGAGCTGGCTGTGCGAGGGAGGGACAACAATCACTCAGGGCTGGTGAGAGTGAGACAGGTCACACTGGTTATAGAGGCACACGGCGCAGGGGATATTGTTTGCTTTCATTCGGGCGGTGGGAGTCTCGGGACACAGTCCTCCGCCGACGCTGTGCCTCTGTGACATTAAATACGGACAAATCGTCTGGCTGCTGAGAGTTCGTTACATGCTGGCTTCTGCAGAGCCTGAGGAGAGTAGGAACACCAATGTCTGAAAACCCAAAGACCAATTTTTCCGCACCTGTTTGACAGGTGCATATCATTGCAATTTTTAACAGCAAGCGTCACGTACCTGGTAGGAGTCTGAGATGATGAGGTCGGCCTCTCTTGTATCTCTGACCCAAGACCCACTGGAGGTGGAGCAGATGGTGGCAAGGGTCAGGAGGAACACGAGTGCCTGTACGTGTTGCGTGCAGAACTGGTATGTAGAGTTGCACACGTGGAAGTTCGGGTAGAGCAGCCGGTAAGGAGCTGGTCCCAGGGAAGCTGAGATGGAACAGCTGGCACAGGCACTTGGAGACTGCGTAGAGCCAAGCAGGAGGCAGGAGCAAGGTCACAAGGATAGCCGGGCTCAGTAGCAGGCGGGCAGCGAGGTAACAAGACATTAAGCAGAAGCAGGTCAGATGGAAGCCGGGATCAGGAACCAGTAATCTGAGGTAATCAGAGTCCAGAGACAGGGTCGAGGAAAGCCAAGTTCAGCAACAGATATCAAGCAGAGATTAAACAGGATTCAGGATATCAGGACACAGCTGAAGACCAGTCAGCACTGTTCAGGAGTCACGGCACCCTTTAAATAGGCCATCTGACGCCAACTGGGGCTAGGGGCGCGCTTCTGCGCGTGCACGCAGTGCGATGCGCATGTGCATTAGCGCACGTAGGAATTTGCCGTTGCCCATGAGCGCACGCATGCGCACGTGTGCGCACAGAACATATTCTGACAGTTCTCTTACAGCAAGGCCAATTCTTGCTTTTATCAAGAGTACCTCTATAGGGTTACAGTGTGAAGGTGCCACGGATGCCCAAAGACCAATTTTTACACCCCTGTTTGACAGGTGCATATCATTACAATTTTTGACAGCAAGGCCAATTCTTTCTTTCATCAAGAGTACCTCAATAGGGTTATGGTGTGAAGGTGCCACAGCCAACCAAAGACCAATTTTTCAGCAACAGATTAAAAGGGGAATATCATTGCAATTTTTGACAGCAAGGCCAATTTTTGCTTTCATCAAGAGTACATCTATAGGGTTACGGTGTGAAGGTGCCACCGACACCCAAAGACCAATTTTTCTACACTTGTTACTTCTATCCAAAATCTGTGAAAGACACCAGAATTTATCCAAAAAATCTTGAATCTTGTTCCCAGTGCACTACATTGTGACCTCATCATACAGACTGGCTCCCCAAGCCGTGGCATACACAATAAAGAAAGCTTGCAGGGAAAATTTAATTTTGTTGGCTTTATAAATGCAATTCTTGCTGCAGCAGTGTCTATACACAGTACAGATGCACCACTTTACAGGTAGACTAAGGGGACCCTCCATGCACTATATTGAAAGGAATTTGTAATTTTTATGCTTTCACTTTAAGCATCAATAATCACTGCTCAGTTAAAAATGATGTTTTTTACAAAACTTTTTTTTCATTGATACATGGCCCCAGGATTAAGGCCCTTCTCCCCTGATCGCTCAGTTTGTCCAGGCGGCCCGCTTTAGGAAGAGTCCTGGTGGTTCCAAACTTCTTCCATTTATGGATGAAGGAGACCACTGTGCTCATTGGGACCTTCAATGATGCAGACATTTTCCTGTACCCTTCCCCAGATATGTGCCTCAGACAATTCCTTGGACGTCATGGCTTGGTTTGTGCTCTGACATGCAATGTTAACTGTGGGACCTTATATAGAAAGGTGTGTGCCTTTCCAAATCATGTCCAATCAACTGAATTTGCCACGGGTGAACTCCAATCAAGTTGTAGAAACATCTCAAGGAAGATCAGTGGAAACAGGGTGCCCCTGAGCTCAATTTTGAATGTCATAGAAAAGGCTGTGAATTAGTGGTGCAACGGATCGGTGGTGATTCGTGATCCGATCGGGTCACCCTGTTCGGATCGGAACACCTCGCGATCCGTGGAGCACTCCGGAGCCTCGGCCATAGGAAAGGCCGTGGCTTCGGCCTAGCTCCGGAGCGGTGGCCATCTTTTGTACACCCGGCGGCCGCCGCTGTAGTGACGTTTCGCCGCCACCATCTTGCTCCACCCCACAGTCCTCACTATCATTACTGTGCAGGGACATCTTGTTACACCCAACGGAGTTTTAGATTTCAGTTATTTTCACACAAAACGGAGCTTATATGCTTAAATACATTATTTGGAAATCCAACGGACTGTTTACATGTTACATTTTAAAAGCAGCAGCAAACCTTATATGCTTGCTAATGTGACGGAACACCTCTGATTTTCACATTTAACATTTAGTTAAATGTAAAAATCAGAGGTGTTCTGTCACATTAGCAACCATGTAAGGTCAGCAGGTTTGCTGCTGCTTTTAAAATTTAACATGTAAACAGTCCGTTGGCCGGGGGCGTGGCCTGGATAGCAATGGGATAGGTCGCATGTGATGTGAGCTCCGTCTGCCCATACTCCTAACCTACCATCCTGCCTGCATCCTGCTCGGTTCCTGCCATCCCCTACATCCGAGGACGTGTCCTGCTCTCCCTGCGGTTCCTGAAGCCTGTTAGCCCGCTGGTTTGCCGCCACTGCCGTCGCGGCACTTCCCGGTCCTCTGCTTCAGGAAAGGCCCCGGCTTCGGCCTAGCTCCTGGTTCGGCGGCCATCTTGGCCCTCCCGACGGCGGCCCTGGACACTTCTCCTTGCCTCCCTGGGCGCACTGGGCTCCATCCTCTTCTACATCGGCCCCCGGATTACCTGCTGCAGCTGCTGGGGTGTCTTTGCACTCTACACCTGCTGTGTGAGCGGACCACGGTCTCGGCCTGACTCCCGGAACGGCGGCCATCTTGCTCCACCCGGAGACATCTTTGGCAAGTATTACAGGCCTCCCTGACTCCCCTGAGCTCAGATTCCCCTGCATACAGCCTGTTGCCATTACAGCTGCTTGAGAGTGACCTGCTGCCTACGTTGGGCCGTCCCTGGGCAGCGGAGGGGGGGGAGGTCGTGGAGGACCCGGCCTCCTTAACAGCGGCCATATTGGTGCACCCAGGGATCTTCCCTGTCGCCTTACAGCATGTCTCCGTCTAAAAATAATTCTGAAGCCATCGATAAACTGGCCAGATACCGCAGGCTTGAGGAGGGGGATCGGCAGGTCAGAGACGGCGCTGCTGCTATCCTGGATGCGGATCACTCTGTGGTGGCTACTAACAAATTACTGGATGCCATCGCCATGTGCCAGAGCACGCTTACCACCAAGATCGAGGAGGTAAAAATTGATGTGTCCCTTATCCGGCAGGATCTCTCTACCCTCAGGGACCGCGTGACGGAGACGGAGACCCGTATTAGCAGAGCAGAGGATATCTTACACCCTTTACAACATACCACCGCTGAGGTGCGCCGCCAGTTACAACAGATTAGCGCAAAACAGGATGACATGGAAAATCGCCTTCGGAGATGTAACCTCCGCTTCATCGGTCTTCCTGAGTCTGCTGAGGGCACCGACCCGGAGAGCTTCCTTGAAAACCTCCTAACCTCAACCTTCGGCAGAGACGCATTTTCGGTAATGTTTGCAGTGGAGAGAGCTCATCGAATCCCTGGCCGCCCTCCTCCCCAAGGAGCTCCACCGCGTACCCTGATAGCGAAGTTCCTTAATTTCAGGGATCGCGACAAGATCCTCCGCCTAACCAGAGAGAAGGGGAATATCCCCCATACCGATGCTCGTGTTGCCGTCTTCCCGGACTTCTCCAATGAGGTGCAACGGCAGCGGTCCAGGTTCCAGGATGTTAAGAAGCGCCTCCGCACTCTACACCTCAAATACGCCATGCTGTACCCTGCAAAGCTTCGTGTGGAGTGCGACGGTCGGACCCACTTCTTCGAGGACCCAGAGTCTGCATCCACTTGGATTGACCGGAGAGATCGGCGAGATTGAGCATACCGCGCTGTCTGGGAGCTGTGAGTACTTTTCTTTTCTCTCCCCTGCCGCCCCCTGTGCCGGTGGCGCTCCCTGTTCGTGCCCTGGTGATTCGCCTCACGGTTGCTCTGTTGCTGGTGAGTGCCCTCCGCCGGGACGGGGGAGACAGACCTATAAGCCTTTTCCGCCCCTCCTCGGATCTCACAGCGTGCTCGCCACCTTCGGGTGATCTAACTGTTAATTCCCCGTTCTCCCCACGCATGGGAGATGCTTGTAGAGGGCAGCTTACTGAAAGTTGCTGGAACTTCCTATCCTACTTTACGTACCACCCTGATGGCAGGCGGGGCTCCCTTCTGCACGGCTGCAATGGTGTTGTGCTTTTGTGGCCCCTACACCCCATGCACTTCTCAGAGAAGAAGTCGTCCCCCTAGGTTCTCTATGGACTTTTTTCACTCCCCCCGTTTACCTGATTGTTCTTTCCTCTTTTTTTGTTTTCTGTTCATCACAGGTATCTATGTCCCTTTGAAATTAAGTCCCTCGCCTCCAATGCTTTTTTCACGTTGGATGTCCCCGGTTGATACCTGGTTTTGGGATACTATGTTCATGCCGAGTTGGGGTGGCACTGGACTGGGAGGGAGGGGAAATGTTTTGGCTGTTTTTTATTTGCCACTATGTTCACAATTGTTCATTTCTGCTAAAGGTACTATGTCATTGTCATACATGCACTATCAATATTGGTTGCTGATATGTTCTGTACTGTCTGATGTGTCCTTATCTGCTCTGCTGGTCCTGGTTTGGCTGCGGTCTATTATACACACCATATACCCACCATGAGTTCCCTGAAGTTCCTCACGTGGAATGTTAGAGGCTTACGCAATAAGATCAAACGCACAGCGGTCCTGACATTTCTCAAATCTCAGAGAGCTGACATTATCACACTGGTCGAGACCCACGTCACGGGCCACTTGCAATCCTCCCTTAAAAAACCTTGGGTGGGGTGGGCTTATCATGCCACTCACACCTCATATTCCAGAGGAGTATCGGTCCTGGTTGCCAAACGGGTACCTTTTGAGCTTATACTGCTCCGCACGGATCAGCAGGGCAGATATGTGTTTATGCACGCCACCATTAATGGGTCTCCTATCCTGCTACTTGCCTGCTATATTCCCCCCCCGTACAACTCAGCTGTAATTCAGGAGGGCCTTGCCTTTATGACACAATACCCCTCCGTACCGGCAGTGTGGATGGGGGACTTTAATATGACCCTGATCCCCGCTCTGGACCGTCTGGGCACACTGGATCCCCCCCTTAACCCACCGACCCATACCAGACTGCACCGCATAATGACCGACTTTGCTCTTGTCGACACTTGGCGCCACAGACACCCGCACACTAAAGTCTTCTCATGCTTTTCAGCCAGTCATAACACAATGTCACGAATTGATTTTGTTTTTATCTCAATGTCCCTGCTGCCTAAGTTAGGAGATGTGGGCTTTGCTCCGAGAGTACTCTCGGATCACGCCCCCTACTGGGTCACGATCCAGCTCCTGAAGGCTTCCCCTGCTCCTTCTTGGCGGCTAAACCCATTCTGGCTGACTGCCCTGCAGGACCAGGATGACATCCCCGCAGAATTGCAATACTATTTTACGGCCAACAGGGACACTGCCGCGCATGATGTGGTGTGGGAAATGTTTAAACTTCACGCTCGTTCCCTACTTTCCACACGTATTAACAGGCTTAAACGGTCATCAACATTTATTGTCCAGCAGGCTGCGGAGTACCTGCAGGTGCTGGAGGAGGCGTTCCACCGGGACCCCTCGCCCAGCGCGGCCAATAATCTAAAGATTCAGGCGCGCCAGGTCTCCCAATTGCACATGGAAAAGGCTAAACAACGTATCTTCTTCTGTAGACAGAGGGTGTTTGAGTATGGAGAGAGATCGGGCAAACTGCTCGCATATCTCGCCCACTTGGATATGCGTCCCCCTGTGGTGGTGTCCTTGACCGACCCGCAGGGGAACGACATCACCGATCCGCAATTGGTGGCGGAGGAATTTGGGAGATTTTACCGTGCACTTTACACTTCTAGGGTCGCCCACACTCCCCAAGACACTAGGGACTACCTGGCGGGAGTTCAATTCCCTAAACTGACAGACGACCAGCTTGAAATTCTGGAAGCCCCTATTACTGAGGAGGACATCTCCGAGGCCATTTCCTGTCTGGCCTCATCCAAGGCCCCAGGATTGGATGGCCTACCTCTTGAATTCTATGCCACCTACTCCAAAATCCTAATCCCTGAACTTAAGTACCTGTATAAATCTATATTTGACTCAGGAGTTCTACCCCCATCTATGCGAGAAGCCCAAATAGTCGTAATTCCCAAACCCGGAAAGGACCCTAAATACCCGGAGTCGTATAGGCCCATTTCCCTGTTACAGGTAGATATTAAAATATTAGCTAAGATTCTAGCCTCCCGCCTTAACCAGGTTATTCTGTCATTGATACACCCTGACCAAACCGGCTTTATGCCAGGGAAGAACACGGCCATGAATATTCGCCGCCTATTTATGAATATTCAGGGGTCCCATGATGAAATTGGCTCGAGGGTTGTGGTGGCGCTGGATGCCGCCAAGGCCTTCGACTCCGTGGAGTGGAACTACCTGTGGGAGTGTCTCTCAAGATTTGGATTTGGCCCCAGCTTTATTCGCTGGGTCCAACTCCTCTATCAATCCCCGAGGGCCAGAGTGTTTGTGAACGGTTGGCTTTCTGACCAGTTCCCGCTGGAGAGGGGGACCCGGCAGGGCTGCCCCCTTTCCCCCATGCTTTACGCATTGGCTGTGGAGCCGTTGGCCATAATGGTCCGTGCGGACACTTGCATCCGAGGTCTCAGGATGGGGAAACTGGAAGAAAAGATTGGGATGTATGCCGACGACACACTTTTGTATCTGGCGGACTCCGGTCCTTCTCTTATAGCAGCCCTCCAGTCCATAGAATGTATGGGTGGCCATTCGGGTCTGAGTATTAATTGGGCTAAGTCCCAGATCCTTCCGATTGACCATTTCCCCTCCTCGTTTGCGTCCCCTCCTCTGGCTCTTCCAAGGGTCTCCCAGATTAAATACCTTGGCGTACAGGTCACCAGATCGCTCTCAGATTATAAACTACTGAACATTGAACCCCTGTTTGCTCTGATCAAGAACAAGACGCAGACTTGGGCCAGACTACCCCTGGGTGTTATGGGTCGCGTCAGCTTGGTTAAGATGATACTTCTTCCCAAGATACTCTATTTGGTCTGGCATGCTCCCCTCTATATACCACAAAAAATTTTCAGGACAATTGAATCCATCCTGAATTCATTTATTTGGGGTCATGGCAGACACAAATTGTCCTGGAGAATCCTGAAGAACCCTGTGACGTTGGGAGGAGCTGCTCTCCCTGACTTTCAGGATTATTATTTTGCCTCCCAGCTGTCCCACTTCTATTATTTTGATAAACATGAACTAACGAGATACCAGACACTACTCTGTGAGCACCCGGATGACTCGGCCCATACCCCACTTCAATCGGTCCTGAGAGCCCCATTGACTAGACGCCCCCCCAACACACAGCAGACATGTTGACTCACCACCGGAGGGTATGGCGGGCAGCACTGCAGAGAACTGGGACCCCAAGGGTACACTCTCATACCCCTCTCTGGTACAATACATGCTTGCCAGAATTATTGTCCATTCCGGACCCCGCGGCGTGGATACGCCATGGGATCTTATACATACACCAGATTATGACTAATTCAGGCCTTAAATCATTCCAAATGCTGAAGGACGAATTTTCCCTCCCCAATTGCCTTTTTTTCAGGTATTTGCAACTCCGCCACGCCATACAGGCCCAGTTTTCTGGCTCTTGCCCGTCCCTGGCAGTTCCCTCCATAGTGGACACAGTCACGGGTAATGTGCCTGCTAAGCTCATCTCCACTTTGTACTCCGCCATTCGTCTCCCTAGCACCACAGCATTGGCCTATACTGCTAAGACTAGATGGGAGGCGGATGTTGGACTTATAGAGGATGGGGACTGGGGCGAGATTTTGGAGGACGTGAAAAAGGTTTCCCCCAAGCTGTCGGACCGCCTCACACAGCTGTACATTATACATAGAACATATCTGACCCCTCAGAGAGTGGCACGTTTCAGGCCCACGTACAATCCGGGATGCCGCCTCTGTGACCATACCCCGGGCTCCTTTTACCACCTCATATGGTTCTGTCCCACCATTCAGGCATATTGGACACAGGTGATACGCTTCCTACACGATCAGATGGGCTCCCCTGCTACCCTTGACCCAAAGATGTGCCTACTTGGCCTGTTGCCAGACTTGGATGCCGACAAACCCCTCCGTACCTTTTTACATGAGACGCTATTCTTGGCAAGAAAAGTAGTGGCCCGTAATTGGATGCAGGCCCTGCCCCCTACAATTCAGTGCTGGAAAAAGGCAGTTAATGATGCTCTCCCATATAAAAAACTGATTCATGTACATAGAGGGTGTCCGCTAAAGTTTGAGAAGGTCTGGGACAGATGGATGGCGGATGGTGAAACGTGTACTTGACATGTCGATCTTTTATTTTTGTTGTATACCGGTTTTACTTTCACTGCTGTTATTATCTTTGTGACACACAGATGCTTCACTGTGTTCATGTATGTACTATTATATTGGCCATACTGGCTCATGTTGATTTATGTACCATGCATACTTTTCAATAAAGTTGGTTTCCAATTAAAAAAAAAAAACAGTCCGTTGGATTTCCAAATAATGTATTTAAGCATATAAGCTCCGTTTTGTGTTGAAAATAACTATGAAATCTAAAACTGGGTGTATCAAGATTTGTCTTTTTTTTTTTTTTTTGCCGATCCGAAAAATTATCCGATCCATGACTCTGATCCGAGGATCGATCCGATCCGTGAGTTTTTTGATCCGTTGCACCCCTACTGTGAATACTTATGTACATGTGATTTTTTTTTTTTTTCGTTTTTTATTTTTCATAAATTTGCAAAGACTTCTAACAAACTTCTTTCACGTTGTCATTATGGGGTATTGTTTGTAGAGTTTTGAGGAAAATAATGAATTTAATCCATTTTGGAATAAGGCTGTAACATAACAAATTGTGTAAAAAGTCAAGTGCTGTGAATACTTTCCAGATGCACTGTATCTTTCTGCAAATGCATGTATGCAAAAGAGGTCATGCACTCAAAATAAAACGGGTAAGCGTTGCGTCCTGTATTTTAAGATGATACATTTTCTTTTCAAAGTGCTAGTAGAAATGGCTGCAAGAAGAATAATCAGTCTGACTCGCAAACACACACAGCTGCTGTTTTACTGCCTGGCTAATCTGCATAATCAAACACTCACTAATTGCAAGAGGCTTTGATTTAGAGGCTTCTTGATGCGCGATCTGGTCATGTTTTTTCTTTGAATATCAAGGAAAAAGCCAAACCAAATGCTTGCCACTTAAGAATATGAGACTTTTTTTTTTTTTCCATCAGAGAAAGATGTTGTACACATCAAATTTATTGCTTCATTAAAAATGCATTAGGTGGAAAACCGCAAAAGCATAAGTAAATATTAATAGGTTGTGTTATACGATAGTGTGGTTTGATTAAACTAGTATGTACACAGGGGCTTGTTGAATGGAGAACTCTGTGCTGGGGTGTCAAGTGAATATATGTTAGCCCAAGACAAATTTACTGAAACATTAATGTAGAAATCAGAGAGCCAGCCAGGAGATTACGAGCCCATTCAGAATTTTAGGCCACATGTACACTGTGTTCATTTAGAAGCATTTTCTCCTTACAGGAGACAAGAAGCAGAAAAATGCAGTAAAAGACATGTTTTTGCATGCCTCTTTATGCTTGTTCACGTGTTTGGCATTAGAGCATTTTATTGCCCAGAATATTTATTTATTATGGCCATTAGAATGTAAAAACGTGTGAACGTGCATAAACGCACCTAGCTTTAATGCACATTTGCACATTTTTTCAGCCCAAAAGCTCCCCTTCACAATGCACGTGATGTTTTTTTTCTGCCTCTAAACACCCTGCCTCTAAACTTCTGTAAACACCTACAGTCAGGTCCATAAATATTGGGACATCAACACAATTCTAATCGTTTTGGCTCTATACACCACCACAATGGATTTGAAATGAAAGGAACAAGATGTGCTTTAACTGCAGACTTTCAGCTTTAATGTGAGGGTATTTACATCCAAATCAGGTGAACGGTGTTGGAATTACAGCAGTTTGTATATGTGTCTCCCACTTTTTAAGGGACCAAAAGTAATGGGACAGATTAACAATCATAAATCAAAATTTTATTTTTTAATACTTGGTTGCAAATCCTTTGCAGTCAATTACAGGAATGAAGTCTGGAACGCATAGACATCACCAGACGCTGGGTTTCATCCCTGGTGATGCTCTGCCAGGCCTCTACTGCAACTGTCTTCAGTTCCTGCTTGTTCTTGGGGCATTTTCCCTTCAGTTTTGTCTTCAGCAAGTGAAATGCATGTTCAATCAGATTCAGGTCAGGTGATTGACTTGGCCATTTCATAACATTCCACTTCTTTCCCTTAAAAAACTCTTTGGTTGCTTTCGCAGTATGCTTCGGGTCATTGTCCATCTGCAATGTGAAGTGCCATCCAATGAGTTCTGAAGCTGTTGGCTAAATATGAGCAGATAATATTGCCCGAAACACTTCAGAATTCATCCTGCTGCTTTTGTCAGCAGTCACATCTTCAATAAATACAAGAGAACCAGTTCCATTGGCAGCCATACATGCCCACACCATGACACTACCACCACCATGCTTCACTGATGAGGTGGTATGCTTTGGATCATGAGCAGTTCCTTTCCTTCTCCATACTCGTCTCTTCCCATCACTCTGGTACAAGTTGATCTAGGTCTCATCTGTCCATAGGATGTTGTTCCAGAACTGTGAAGGCTTTTTTAGATGTTGTTTGGAAAACTCTTATCTGGCCTTCCTGTTTTTGAGGCTCGCCAATGGTTTACATCTTGTGGTGAACCCTCTGTATTCACTCGGGTGAAGTCTTCTCTTGATTGTTGACTTTGACACACATACACCTACCTCCTGGAGAGTGTTCTCCATCTGGCCAACTGTTGTGAAGGGTGTTTTCTTCACCAGGGAAAGAATTCTTCGGTCATCCACCACAGTTGTTTTCCGTGGTCTTCCGGGTCTTTTCGTGTTGCTGAGCTCACCGGTGCGGTCTTTCTTTTTAGGATGTTCCAAACAGTTGATTTGGCCACACCTAATGTTTTTGCTATCTCTCTGATGGGTTTGTTTTGTTTTTTTCAGCCTAATGATGGCTTGCTTCACTGATAGTGACAGCTCTTTGGATCTCATATTGAGAGTTGACAGCAACAGATTCTAAATGCAAATAGCACACTTGAAATGAACTCTGGACCTTTTATATGCTCCTTGTAAATGGGATAATGAGGGAATAACACACACCTGGACATGGAACAGCTGAGCAGCCAATTGTCCCATTACTTTTGGCCCCTTAAAAAGTGGGAGGCACATATACAAACTGTTGTAATTCCTACACCGTTCACCTGATTTGGATGTAAATACCCTCAAATTAAAGCTGAAAGTCTGCAGTTAAAGCACATCTTGTTAGTTTCATTTCAAATCCATTGTGGTGGTGTATAGAGCCAAAAAGATTAGAATTGTGTCGATGTCCCAATATTTACGGACCTGACTGTATTTATAAACATAGGTTAACATGGAGCGACGTTTAGAGGCAGAAAAGTAATGTGGCCTTATAGTGCATTAAAACAGGTGCAGGAAAAGCTCTGTTGACGGTTTCTGCTTCCAGGGAATCTCATGCAGTCTCTAGTCTCTAACAGTCAGGGAAATAAATACTTTAACAACACCCTCCTTATGCCCTGTTCCAAGGAGTTTTAAGCAGCCATCATTAGCCTGTGGGGCAGGGCCTTGTCGCCCTGCACGCTGGGTACCTTTTGCACGGAATGCGCTCATCAATGTTTAGGACCAGTGGGAGACTACAGTCATGTCAAAAAGTCTAATATAAGGGCAGTTCCCCAACTTAGAGATGAGCCATCACACTGTCTGCAATAAACTGCAGAATTTATCTGATAAGTACTGTCCCGTGCCAGTACACACTGTGTAAGTTGATGTAGGTTGCATTAGGAGGGATGCTGCTGAGCCCACACCCTCTCTGCCAGGCCAGTGTACCTCTGTTATCTCACTCCCAGTAACAGAATGGGGTCCTATTGTGCACATACTGTGGACCTCATGCGTGCATTTGTTAAATGAGAAGTCCAGCCTGAGCTTTTTAGGCTGGGCTTCTCCTATGGGTCACAGGAGTGCAATTAGTTTTGCACTCCTGTGACCCGTTTTCAGCGGAGAGCGGTCTGAAGTCTGCTCTCCGCTGACGTCACTGCCATCAGTCGGGGCAGCGCGTCATCATGACTTAGAAAGTCGGGATCTGCCAGCTGCCCTGATTGATGGCAGTCTCAGCGAGCTGCTGAGACAGCCTCTCCCCGCCGGTCCACGGCTCAGCCCTCCAATGAGCGTGGAGAAGCAGAGAGGAAAGACGCTGACTGACAGTCAGCGGCTTTCCTCTTGGGGATCTGTGAGAACCGAGCCAGCGGCGGTGTTCGGTGGCTCAGTTCTCAGTGCACAGACGCCGGGGGACAGACAGAGCATCGGTCTGATGCTCCATCCACTGAGGTAAGTATGAATCCCCCAAAAAAATAAAAAACATACTGCTCTTCTAACTCCTTTCTTCCCGTACCATGTGACCAGGCCATGGATCTCTGTAAAGTGAGTTCGGTTCCGGTTGCCACTGGAAACTGACCGCTAAGGAGGGAGCCAGGAAATCGACCCCATTGGTACCAGAGGCCCTTTGTTCTTACCTGGTACCACGCCTAATGACTGGTTGCTCTTTGCCTTGAACTAGTGCTTGGTTACCCATAGCAACTACACTGCTTCTCTTGCTTGGCTTGCCAAGTAGACCCTGGTTCTTTAGATATGCCAGAACCAACATGCATCCCTTTGAATGACTCCAGACCAGGCTCCGAACACTTGCTGCAACTTTACTTAGAGAGTTTCTGGCAATACAGTTGAACAAAAACAGTATCCACACCCTGACCCTAACTACAACTGAATGGCTGCCCATGTATACCTCTACAAGGTAGTAATTCATCTTGGCATTTCCCATGCTTGGATGTTCTCCAGAACCTCGGTCCCTCTTCCACACAATTTATGGCATGTCTTGCCCCTAGAGTTGACAAAAGGCTAGTGAGCAAGAATGAGCAAGCCCAGAGCCTAGCCTTCTCCCAAATGTGTTTACTGATGAGTAGGCTGGATCCAAAAAGCCCAGGAACTGAGACACACTTTAACTCATTCCCCCCTCAGCCTGGGCCAGCCACTAACTGTACTGTATAATACTCTTGTAGACATCCTGCCTACAAGCCAGATATGAAAATGAATACTCTGGCAACACCTTCCTTAGTCCCTCCTCTTAAAGAATCCCGCATAGTCATTATCAGCTAAATAAAAAAACAAAAACTCTGGCAAAAACCCACCCTAGCTCCTGCTCCAAAGGAATCTCATACAGTCAACAACAGACAGATAAAAAAAATAGTCTGATGAAGACCCTCCTCAGTTCTTGGTCCCAGGGAAGCCTAAATATTCTCCAATAGCCAGTTGTAGAAATTAATGCTTAGATGGAGATCCTTCTTAGCCCTTGCTCCCAGGGAATTCCATGTAGTCTTTATAATCCAGATGTTGCAATGAATAGTCTGGTGAGACCCTCTTTAGACTCTGCTGCCAAGGAGTTCTATGTAGTTTTCATCATCCAAGTGTGGAAATGAAGAAATTATTACTCTTGTGAGACCCCCCTTTTCTTCTGGCAACACCATCCTTAGCCCTTACTGCTAGGGAATACCACACAATCAGTATCAGCTAGATACGGTAATACAAATCTGGTGTAGACCCTCCTTAGTTCCTAAAGGTCTGGTGAAGACCCTTCTTAGCTACTGCTACCAGGAAATCTCATGCAGTGTCCATCAGCCAGAGGTGAAAAGCAATTGCTCTCTTGAAGACAGTGGTGCGCCATGTCTTCATCTACCTTGCCCTGGGAGATCTCCGTGTGTGTGTGTGTCAGTCGGAAGAACTGAGAGAAGAAAGCAGCCAGGTGGGCTGGTGGCAGGCAGCTGGGCTAGCATTTCTGCAGCAGTGGAACTGGACTCAGTGTTAACGTGGGAAACAGAAAGTGGTGAGAGATGCTGTTCGCTCCACGTGTGCTACTTTACCAAAAGAGACAGCAAGTTCCTAGCCTGTAATGGGATGTTACTGAGCTAACAAGTGGCTGTTAGTTCCACCAGGCGAGACCAACAAGTTGTCCTCCCTATTTTTTGTGTTTGAACATTTTCAAGTTGGGCATCCCTTAAGTCCCTACCTCATCCAAGTTATCATCCCCCAATAAAACAACCAAAACAAGCCAAAACACTGTTTTCTGAGCTTGAGTGCAAGAAGGAAATGCTGTATGACTGGCTGTGCAGCAGTGGGGAACCCTGACATCAGCAACTCCTACGGAGGTAGTGCTACACATACTAGGACCAATTTACACAGGAACCAATTTGCCAACAGCATATGTTCTTGCCATTTGGGAAGAAACTCGGGTACCTGGAAAAAAAACGAACGCAAGCACAGGTAGAACATGCATACTCCATGCAGGTAGTGTCCTGATTGGAAGTACAACTGAGGACCCTAGTCCTGCAAGGTAGGACTGCTAACCATTAAGTCACTGCAAGAAGATAAATAGTATATGTTCTCCTCCATATGTCCACATATGTAATTGTAAAAATGCCAGATTCATAAAAAATAGATGCTTAAAACTTTATCATACACATTAGCAGTGAGTATTAATTTTCAAATCTCACTATTGGAGACAGCACAGGAGTCGAGGGCAGCATGTTCTAAGGAAGGGTCTTCACTAGAGTATTTGTTTTTTTCTTAAAGCTGACGGATAGTGGGTGGGAATCCTGGACAGCAGGGTTTAATGAGGGTCTCCACCATAGTATTCATTATTACTAGATCTGACTGATAGAGGCTGCATGGAATTCTCTGAAGAGCAGGGGTTAAGGAGGCTCTCCACCATAGTATTCATTATTACTAGATCTGTCTGATGGAGGCTGCATGCGATTCCTGGAGAGCAGGGGTTTAAGTGGGTGCCCACCAAGGTATTCATTATTACTAGATTTGGCTGATGGGGGCTGTATGGAATTCTCTGGAGAGCAGGGGTTAAAGAGAGTCTCCATACTTTGTATTAATAAATATTAATAGGTCTGGCTGATGGAGGATGTGTTGAATTATTTGGGAGCAGGTTCTGATAGGAGTGTTCATTTCCATACCTGGAGGATGACTACATGGTATTCCCTGGCAGCATGGCCTAAGGAGGGCCAGAGTATTCATTGCCACATCTGGATGATGAAGGCTACATGGGATTCCCTGGGAACATGGCCTAAGGAGAGTCTCACCAGAGTAAAAAATGTCACATTATACTTTCCTAAATGTACATAATATAACTGAGTACTAACATTTATAGGTAAAGTTGATCCAGGGTAAATCCGATTGCCTCTCGGGGGATCAGGAAGGATTTTTTTCCCCTGCTGTAGCAAATTGGATCATGCTCTGCTGGGGTTTTTTGCCTTCCTCTGGATCAACTGCGGGTATAGAATTGGGTATATGGGATTGTACAATATTTTTTATTTTATTTATTTATTTATGGTTGAACTGGATGGACTTGTGTCTTTTTTCAACCTGACTAACTATGTAACATCTGGTTGATTGAGACTGTGTGATATTCCCTGGGAGTAGGGGCTAAGAAGGGTCTTCACCAGAGTATTCAGGAGTTAAGGTGGGTGTTTGCCAGAGTTTTCATTACCTAATTTGACTGACAGAGACTGTGTAGGAGTAGGAGCTAAGGAGGGTATTCATTCTCGCATTTGGCTGATGGACACTGCATGAGATTTCCAGGTAGCAAAAAGGGTCTTCACCAGAGCTTTCGGGAGCTAAGATGGGTTTTCACCAGAGTTTTCATTGACTTATCTGACTGATTTAGATTGTTTGGGATTCCCTAGAAGTAGGGCTTCCGCCCACTGTTTTCTAGAACGTTGTCCAACATTCTAGAAACGGGGTGGCACCAGAGAGCTGCCAGGATGAATCACCCAGCCCTAACCTCTAATAACCCTGACCCAGATTCAGTGACTCAGGTTTATCCCTGGGCCAGACCATAGTTTGCCTACTCTATTTCTAGTAGAGCACTTTAGGGTGGCACTAGAAAAATATAAAAAAAAAGTTGCATCTGAAAGATGTTGCATGCCTTGTGGATTATCCTTTTATGTAGAAGAAAGATGGTTTTGAATTAGAGAAGATTGTATGAATCATATGTCAGCCCTTATTATGTGCAGTACATATTTGGAATGTTTCTATATTAGATCAATAACATCATAGAGAATGAGAAATTAGGAGGAGAAAATATTCCAAAGAATGTTCTGAGGTTTGTACACACAAAGACAAATACCTTTTAGTCATACCTTTGAGAGCTGGCATAAATAAAAATGTTCCTATAACCTTTTGTTGGTAAGTACAATGTTTTTGACATTGTGGCAAGGACGTGCAAGGTTCTGTTATTTCAATATAAGCATGTAATGTATCAATATAGAATACGTTTTAAAAAAAGGATTCAGTCACATTAAATGCATTGAGCTACGATGATCAACATTGTGCACTGGTGTGCGTTGTGTAAACATGCTGAATGTCTGCATTTTTATGCAAGAAACAAAAATGTGTCGCCACTCGCTGTTTTGCATAGATTTGAATGAAGTATAATTTTGAAAACCTTTTTTTAAAAAAGAAAAAAAGTAAATATTGCAATGCATTGTAACAACGCATTGTACCCGCCCCTACACAATGCACACCAGCGTGCATAATGCGCAAAGGCCCGTTCACGCCAGAGCATGGTGCTGGATAGGTGCATTCCGGTGTTTCCCACACTGCCTTTGCAATCTTCATGCAGGTACCAAAGTATTGTTAATGGCACCCCAAATGCAGAGCGCTTGTGGGCACCAAATCGCATGGTATCGAAGTACCATGCAGTTTTTTGAAGTTTTTTTTTTTAAAGTAATGCAAACACTACTTTTCCTGTGGTTCAATGAGTTTTGCAGCCCATTAAAATGATTGGGCTGTCAAACTGCACCACGCAAGAATGCACGGAATGTTCCTGTGCAATCCCAGTATGAACCGGCCCATGACAGAGGATAATTTGCTGAAAACATAACACCTTAACATATTCTCTTTTGGCTCAATTCTGTTTTGAAGACCAAGAAGGAAGGAAGTTTCCTGCAATATCACCAATATCTCATGACAGGACAATGTTAAAGCAGGGTCCAACTCAAAAGTGGAAGCTCCGCTTTTCTGACTCCTCTCCCCCTCTGGTGCCACATTTGGCACCTTTCGGGGGGGAGCGGTTACCATTTTTTTCTGGCGCGATCACCCGGAAGTTCGGCCCCCCTTTCTTTCCCCCCCCTCACAGGGCCATTCAGAAAGTGCAGCGCGCTTTGCGCATGCACAATAGGAAACTGGTTTCCCGTAGAAGCAATGGCAGCGGCAGCACCCGAGAGCCGATTGAAAAACCGCGTGGGGTGCTGACACTGCGTGATCCCTGGACAGGTAAGTGTCCTAATATTAAAAACCAGAAGCTACAGTATTTGTAGCTGCTGACTTTTATTTTTTTCTGAAGGAGGCTGGACCTTCTCTTTAAAGGGTTAGTTCACCTTATTAGGAAAAATTAAAAGGTGAACTAACAGTCTACACCCTCCCCCCACCCCATTTGGTACCCACTGTACTCACCTCCATGGATAATGAGCTTTCAGTGCCCGTACAGCCAATGTAGCAGTCCAGGGTTTTAAAATCCAATCTCTTCTCCCACTTCTTTCTGCAACGCTTTGGGGATAGATCAGAGTAATGCTCTGTGCCGGTTCTGACCAATCAAAATCACTTTGATCCATTCTGGAAGCTTTTCAGAAGAAAGGAGGAGAAGAGTGGTGGATTTCAAATTCCCAAACCGCTACACCTGCTGCATGGGTACTGACAGCTCATCACCTATAGAAGTAAGTGCAACAGGGGGTGGGGAATATGGTGTTCACCCTTCCATTTTTATTCCCCGAAACGGTTAACTTACATTTTAAGACCGAGAACTCTCTACCTCTTAGTCCCATATAGGAATAACCTTGTAATTATTCCCTTGTGGTAATGTGTATATTTGTAGATCGATGTAACCATATAATGGCTTAAACCATTAGTGACCACTATATTGAGATCAATGAAATTGCACAGATTATTTGTAACCCTTTCACTGCCAGTCCTGATACAGTGGATTTATCTGCAAAATGCATTGACTTCAACTTGCTATCTGTGAAATGGGACACTTAGGGGTTGATTTACTAAAGGCAACTAGTCTGTGCACTTTGAAAAGTGCAGTTGCATCCTGCAAGAGCAGTTGCTCCAGTGCTTAGTAAATGAGCTAAGCTCTGCTGACTTCCATCATCCAATCATGTGCAAGCAAAAATGCTGTTTTTTTTTTATTTTCCTTGCATGTGATTGGATATTCTTTGCAAATGAAGCCTTACCTCATTTACTAAGCTTTGGAGCAACTGCACTTTCCGAGTGCAAGTGCACTTTGCAATGTGCACTAGGGATGAGCTCGGTGTTCGAGTCGAACATACGTTCGACTCGAAAATCGGGTGTTCGATCGTTCGGGGGACATCGAACGATTTGGGCCGTTCGCGCCAAATTCGAGTGACGCGAACGGCCCACAATACACTGCGCCATCGCAGTGCAATCCCGGCTCTGCGATTGGCCAAGCATGCACTGTAACCCCGCATGCTTGGCCAATCACAGCGCCGGCAGCGAGGAGAGCAATGATTGGCCACAGGCAGGATGCCTGTGGCCAATTATAGCTGAGGGGGTTTAGTACACGCCCCACACTATAAAAGGCCGCCAGCGCGGCGGCCTCGTGTAGTGTGTTCAGGCGCAGGGAAAGAGAAGGATAGGCAGGGACAGTGTCATTGCTATACTTTG
Organism: Rana muscosa; assembly: GCA_029206835.1. Classification (NCBI taxonomy): domain Eukaryota; kingdom Metazoa; phylum Chordata; class Amphibia; order Anura; family Ranidae; genus Rana; species Rana muscosa. The sequence continues at coordinate 1,046,011,403 of CM055117.1, forward strand.
CTAAACCTTGTGTGTAGGGACAGAGAAGGATAGGCAGGGAGAGTGTCAGTGTCATATTCTTTGCTAAACCTTGTGTGTAGGGAGAGAGAAGGATAGGCAGGGAAAGTGTCAGTGTCATATTCTTTGCTAAACCTTGTGTGTAGGGAGAGAGAAGGATAGGCAGGGAGAGTGTCAGTGTCATATTCTTTGCTAAACCTTGTGTGTAGGGAGAGAGAAGGATAGGCAGGGAGAGTGTCAGTGTCATATTCTTTGCTAAAGCTTGTGTGCAGGGAGAGAGAAGGATAGGCAGGGGACAGTGTCAGTGTCATTGTTGCTAAGCCTCCTGCACATTATACACCTGAAGCTAGCCCGTATTGCTGTGTTTTCCTGGTGTGTTACACTACCAGGCATTTGCAGCACTTACAACGGACGTAGTGTGCCTCCTGCACATTATACACCTGAAGCTAGCCCGTATTGCTGTGTTTTCCTGGTGTGTTACACTACCAGGCATTTGCAGCACTTACAGCGGACGTAGTGTGCCTCCTGCACATTAAACACCTGAAGCTAGGCTGCATTGCTGTGTTTTCCTGGTGTGTTACACTACCAGGCATTTGCAGCATTTGCAGCACTTATAGCAGGCGTAGTGTCATTCCTGCAAAATATACTCCTGAAACTAGGCCGTATTGCTGTGTTTTCCTAGTGTGTTACACCAACAGGCATTTGCAGCATTTGCAGCACTTATAGCAGGTGTAGTGTCATTCCTGCAAAATATACTCCTGAAACTAGGCCGTATTGCTGTGTTTTCCTAGTGTGTTACACCAACAGGCATTTGCAGCATTTGCAGCACTTATAGCAGGCGTAGTGTCATTCCATGCAAAATATACTCCTGAAACTAGGCCGCATTGCTGTGTTTTCCTAGTGTGTTACACCAACAGGCATTTGCAGCATTTGCAGCACTTATAGCAGGCGTAGTGTCATTCCTGCAAAATATACTCCTAAAACTAGGCCGTATTGCTGTGTTTTCCTAGTGTGTTACACCAACAGGCATTTGTAGCATTTGCAGCACTTATAGCAGGCGTAGTGTCATTCCATGCAAAATATACTCCTGAAACTAGGCCGTATTGCTGTGTTTTCCTAGTGTGTTACACCAACAGGCATTTTCAGCATTTGCAGCACTTATAGCAGGCGTAGTGTCATTCCATGCAAAATATACTCCTGAAACTAGGCCGTATTGCTGTGTTTTCCTAGTGTGTTACACCAACAGGCATTTGCAGCATTTGCAGCACTTATAGCAGGCCTAGTGTCATTCCATGCAAAATATACTCCTAAAACTAGGCCGTATTGCTGTGTTTTCCTAGTGTGTTACACCAACAGGCATTTGCAGCATTTGCAGCACTTATAGCAGGCGTAGTGTCATTCCTGCAAAATATACTCCTGAAACTAGGCCGTATTGCTGTGTTTTCCTAGTGTGGTACACCAACAGGCATTTGCAGCATTTGCAGCACTTATAGCAGGCGTAGTGTCATTCCTGCAAAATATACTCCTGAAACTAGGCCGTATTGCTGTGTTTTCCTAGTGTGTTACACCAACAGGCATTTGCAGCATTTGCAGCACTTATAGCAGGCTTAGTGTCATTCCATGCAAAATATACTCCTGAAGCTAGGCCGTATTGCTGTGTTTTCCTAGTGTGTTACACCAACAGGCATTTGCAGCATTTGCAGCACTTATAGCAGGCGTAGTGTCATTCCTGCAAAATATACTCCTAAAACTAGGCCGTATTGCTGTGTTTTCCTAGTGTGTTACACCAACAGGCATTTGCAGCATTTGCAGCACTTATAGCAGGCGTAGTGTCATTCCATGCAAAATATACTCCTGAAACTAGGCCGTATTGCTGTGTTCTCCTAGTGTGTTACACCAACAGGCATTTGCAGCATTTGCAGCACTTATAGCAGGCGTTGTGTCATTCCATGCAAAATATACTCCTGAAACGAGGCCGTATTGCTGTGTTTTCCTAGTGTGTTACACCAACAGGCATTTGCAGCATTTGCAGCACTTATAGCAGGCGTAGTGTCATTCCATGCAAAATATACTCCTGAAACTAGGCCGTATTGCTGTGTTTTCCTAGTGTGTTACACCAACAGGCATTTGCAGCATTTGCAGCACTTATAGCAAGGATAGTGTCATTCCATGCAAAATATACTCCTAAAACTAGGCCGTATTGCTGTGTTTTCCTAGTGTGTTACACCAACAGGCATTTGCAGCATTTGCAGCACTTATAGCAGGCGTAGTGTCATTCCTGCAAAATATACTCCTGAAGCTAGGCCTTATTGCTGGTTTTCCCATCTCCCTGCAGGCCATTAGAATGTCTGGAAGGCAAACAAGGAGAGGCAGACAGTCAGGACCCAATAAAAGAGGGCAAGCAGGCTCTGTGTCTAGAGACAACAGTGCTAGTCGTGGACGCGGTGCATCGCCATCAGCACGTGGCCATGGGACACGCTTGTCCTTCTTTTCGGCAGCTGGACGTGTTGAGCCGCATCATGCCGAAGACTTGGTAGAGTGGATGACCAAGCCCTCCTCATCCTCCTCATCCTCATCTCACCCAGGCTCAGGGTACTGGCAAAGCAGCTGCCAAAGCGTCCTCATCCCTGGTATCAATGTCATCATCAGTCACTCCTTCCCTAGACCCACCATGTCCTCCTGATGAGTCCCCCGAACTGTTTGAGCACAGTGTTGGGTACATGCTCCAGGAGGATGCCCAGCGTTTCGAAGGGTCTGATGATGATACCCAGCTAGAGGAAGGCAGTAGCATGAGAGCAGAGAGAGGGGATGCTCAAGAAGGACACCAATCTGGCAGTCATGTTCCAGCAGCTGCAGCATACTGCCAGATTGGCTCCAGTGATGAGGAGGGAGGGGATGATGAGGTCACTGACTCCACGTGGGTGCCTAATAGGAGAGAGGAGGAGGAGGAGGAGGATGAGGAGGAGGCACATCTCCAACGAGGCAGGATGCCCTTGGGGGGCCAGCGTAAGGGCAGCACACCGACGGATTCACACCGCAGAGCTCCGCCTGTGCAGGGCGCTGCCTCTGCCCGTTATTCAAAAAGTTCTTTGGTGTGGGCCTTTTTTGAGGCGAGTGCATCAGATCGCACAGCTGCTGTTTGCAACATATGTCTCAAGCATATATCGCGTGGCCAAAACATCAGCCGCTTGGGCACCACATGCTTGACCAGACATATGTTGACCTGCCATGCAGCTCGTTGGCAAGCCTACCTTAAAGACCCACACCAAAGAACAAAGCGGACCTCTCCTTGCACCGCATCAGCTGGGATGTCCAACCCCACTATACCTTCAGTCCTCTCTGAAACCTGCACTGAGAGGAATGAAGGTGTAGAATTAGGTGTGTCACAGCCAAGTACTTGTGGGCACTCTGCTAGCAGTACACCGACGTCCAATTCTAGCAGGCAAATATCCCTGCCCCAGCTGCTGGACCGTCGAAAGAAGTTCACTCCCAGCCATCCACATGCCCAGCGGTTGAATGCTAGCTTGGCTAAATTGCTAGCGCTTCAACTGCTGCCTTTTCAGTTGGTAGACTCGGCCCTCTTCCGTGAGTTTGTGCAATGTGCGGTTCCTCAGTGGCAGGTTCCCAAACGCCACTTTTTCTCACGGAAGGCGATTCCGACTCTCTACCGGCATGTGGAAGGCAATGTCTTGGCCTCGCTGGACAGGGCGGTCAGCAGTAAGGTGCATATTACCGCTGACTCATGGTCCAGCAGGCATGGACAGGGACGTTACCTTTCTTTCACGGCCCATTGGGTCACTCTTTTGGCAGCTGGGAAGGATGCAGGACAAGGTGCAGTAGTGTTGGAGGTTGTTCCGCCGCCACGCCTCCAAAATGCTACTACTGGTTGTGACACACCTCTCTCCTCCACCCCCTCCTCTTCTTCTTCCTCCATGGCCTCTTCCTGTGCTTTGTCCTTGGAACCAGCGGTGCTCCGTAGGCGTTCAAGGGGATACGCAAGTACGCAGGCAAAAAGATGCCATGCCGTGCTCGCACTGGTGTTTTTGGGGGACAGGAGCCACACTGGGGCAGAGGTCCTGTCTGCTCTGCAGGGGCAGGCCGAGAGGTGGTTGACGCCACGCCAGCTTAAGCCAGGAATGGTGGTTTGCGACAATGGCACCAACCTCCTCTCCGCCCTCCGACAGGGACAACTGACCCATGTGCCCTGTGTAGCTCACGTCCTTAACCTGGTGGTGCAGCGGTTCTTGGGCAGGTACCCGGGCTTACAGGATGTCCTGAGGCAGGCCAGGAAAGTCTGTGTGCATTTCCGCAGATCTTATAATGCCAGTGCTCGCCTGGCTGAGCTACAAAAGGAGTTGAACCTGCCCAAGAACCGCCTTATATGTGACATGCCCACCAGGTGGAACTCAACGTTGGCCATGCTGCAGCGGCTGCACACGCAGCAGAGGGCCATCAATGAGTACCTGTGCGACTATGGCACCAGGACAGGGTCAGGGGAGCTCGGGTTTTTTTCACCACGCCAGTGGGGCATGATCAGAGATGCATGCACTGTCCTGGCACCATTTGAGGAGGCCACAAGGATGGTGAGCAGTGACAGTGCATGCATCAGTGACACTGTACCTCTTGTCCACCTGTTGGAACATACACTGCGTGGAATAATGGACAGGGCACTTGAGGCAGAACAAAGGCAGGAAGAGGAGGACTTCCTTGCCTCTCAAGGCCCCCTTTACCCAGACAGTGTTCCTTCTGTCCCACCCATCGCACAGGAAGAAGAGGAGGAGGAGGATTGTGTCAGCATGGAGGTGGAGCCTGGCACTCAGCATCATCAGCAGCAGTCTTTCAGGGATGATTTACAGTCCCAAGAAACCCGTGGACTTGTACGTGGCTGGGAGGAGGGGGCTGCGGATCATGTCGTCCTTAGTGACCCAGAGGACTCCGGACTGAATGCCTCAGCTAACCTACGCTGCATGGCCTCCCTGATCCTGCAAATTCTGCGGAAGGATCCTCGTATTCTTTGGATCAAGGAGAGGGACCATTACTGGCTAGCCACTCTCCTTGATCCACGGTACAAGGGTAAGGTTGCGGACCTTATCTTACCATCGCAGAGGGAGCAGAGGATGAGACAACTCCGGGAGGCCTTGCAGAAAGGTCTGTGCAACGCGTTCCCAGAGACTGGGAGGTTACAAACTCCTGGTCCTGGACAACGAGTTGCTGAGGCTTCGGTCAGTCAAAGAAGGAGCGGTGGGGAAGGTGGCCGTCTGACCGATGCGTTCAGACAATTCTTTAGTCCGCAGCCCCAAAGTATGATCGGTTCCAGCAACCATCGCCAGCGTCTGATATACATGGTGCAGGAATACCTAGGGGCAAGGTCAGACTTGGACACCTTCCCCACCGAAAATCCTCTGGCTTACTGGGTCTTGAGGATGGATCACTGGCCAGAGCTTGCACAGTATGCAATTGAGCTACTGGCCTGTCCTGCATCCAGCGTTCTTTCAGAACGCACATTCAGTGCTGCTGGAGGATTTGTCACGGATCACAGGGTGCGCCTGTCCACCGACTCGGTTTATCGACTGACTTTCATAAAGATGAACCAGTCTTGGATCACCACCAGCTACCACACACCTGAAGCTGATATAACAGACTAATTTATTTTCAAATGTCACATCCCTTCAAGACTGATGCTGAGTGACTGTGCTGTTATGTTGACTGGCTATCCTCCTCCTCCTCAATGATCCGATTGATGATGATAGCTTGGAAGAACATTTTTGTTTCTGGGTGCCGCCACCAGTGCCTAAGGCACAATTTTTCAGCCCCTGTTTAACAGGGGCATGTAATTACAATTTTTTATGCAATGCTTTGCAGCAGGGCTCATTCCTGCACTCCAACTAGAGTATCTGGGAGAGGTTGCAGTGTCGTGGCACCAGCACCAGTGCCTAAGGCCCAATTTTTCAGCCCCTGTTTAACAGGGGCATGTAATTACAATTTTTTTATGCAATGCTTTGCAGCAGGGCTCATTCCTGCACTCCAACTAGAGTATCTGGGAGAGGTTGCAGTGTCGTGGGACCAGCACCAGGCCCAATTTTTCAGCCCCTGTTTAACAGGGGCGTGTAATTACAATTTTTGATGCAATACTTTGCAACAGGGCTCATTGCTGTGCTCCAAGTACAGTATCTGTGAGGGGTTGCAGTGTTGTGGCACCAGTGCCTAAGGCCCAATTTTTCTGCCCCTGTTTAACAGGGGCATGTAATTACAATTCTTGATCTAATAATTCACAGCAGGGCCCATTCCTGCACCCACCAAGAGTAACTGTGAGGCCTTACAGTGTTGTGTCAACACCACCACCACCAAAGGCCCAATTTTTCAGCCCCTGTTCAACAGGGGCATGTAATTACAATTCTTTATCTAATAATTCACAGCAGGGCCCATTCCTGCACCCACCAAGAGTAACTGTGAGGCCTTACAGTGTTGTGTCAACACCACCACCACCAAAGGCCCAATTTTTCAGCCCCTGTTCAACAAGGGCATGCAATTACAATTCTTGATCTAATAATTCACAGCAGGGCCCATTCATGCGCCCACCAAGAGTAACTGTGAGGGCTTACAGTGTTGTGTCAACACTACCACCACCACCACCACCACCAAAGGCCCAATTTTTCAGCCCCTGTTCAACAAGGGCATGCAATTACAATTCTTGATCTAATAATTCACAGCAGGGCCCATTCATGCGCCCACCAAGAGTAACTGTGAGGGCTTACAGTGTTGTGTCAACACCACCACCACCACCACCAAAGGCCCAATTTTTCAGCCCCTGTTCAACAGGGGCATGCAATTACAATTCTTGATCTAATAATTCACAGCAGGGCCCATTCATGCGCCCACCAAGAGTAACTGTGAGGGCTTACAGTGTTGTGTCAACACCACCACCACCAAAGGCCCAATTTTTCAGCCCCTGTTCAACAGGGGCATGCAATTACAATTCTTGATCTAATAATTCACAGCAGGGCCCATTCATGCGCCCACCAAGAGTAACTGTGAGGGCTTACAGTGTTGTGGCAACACCAACATGTAAGGGGCAAATTTCAGCAGAGTATATAGGGCAGGCCCCTACTTTCAAACATCCAACTTACAAACGACTCCTACTTGCAAACGGAAGGAGACAACAGCAAGTGAGAGGAAATCTACCCCTAGGAAGGGAAATTCTCTCCTATAAGAGTTAATATGGGAAAAAGGTGTCTCCTCTCTACTGATGCTTTATCACCAATCCTTGTTTCAATAAAAACCCCACTTTTCAAAAACATTTGTCATTGGGACGGAAAGTGAGGTGAAATGTTCTGAACAGGGGCACAGACAGCAAAACAAATGTTACAGGGGTGATAACCCTTCCCTATGTTTTCCAAAAAGCTTAAAAATATATTTTTTGGCTGGAGCTACACTTAAACAATGTACCTGTTCAAAATTACAAACAGATTCGACATAAGAACAAACCTACAGTCCCTGTCTTGTATGCAGAGTATATAGGGAATTTTTTTTTTTTTGTGTGCGGGGTTACCCTTAATATCCATACAAGACCCAAAGGGGCTGGTAATGGGCTGGGGTAGTGTGGGGGGGGGGGGGGGGTGATGGGGTAGCTATGCCATTTTTCTTAAAGATTTTCATCCATATTACCGGGACCAGACATTACATTAAAGCCGCAAGCAGTTTTAAATGGCTTTTTTTTCCCTTTAGAAATGTCATTTTGTGCAGGGACAGTTCTAAACATGGGAAACACGTGGCACTTCACAGGCATACTTTAGACACCCCCCAGGTACGATATTTAAAGGAATATTTGACTTTTTTTTTCACTTTATGCATCATTAAAATGACTGCTCCCGAAAAACGGCCGTTTTTAAAACTTATTTTTGCATTGATACATGTCCCCTGGTGCAGAAGCCGGGTTCCCAAACCCTTTTTAGGACAATAACATGCATAATAGTCGTTATAATTAGCACTTTAGAATTCGAACGTTCGCATCCATTGTATTTAATAGGGTTCTAATGTTCGTGCGAACTTTCGGTCCGTTCGCGGGTTCTGGTGCGAACCGAACCCGGGGGTGTTCGGCTCATCCCTAATGTGCACAGCCTATTTGCCTTTAGTAAATCAACCCCATAGTATAGTGTACAATATGTGACCATTGTTTTTACAAAAATAATATTGTATTGAGCATCATTATTATGTGATTCTGGATGAGTTTCTGTATGTGTGTTTTTGATGCATTTGTTATACATTCCAGTGTGTTTTTGATGTGCTCCGGTGCATTTTTTCTCCTCTTTATTTCCAATCTTAATTTAGGACAGCTTGTCTTTATCCGGCCCTTGGGGCACATATTCCTCCCACTGATACCAACGATGTGACACTTCTCCTCCCCTAATATTAATAAACATGGGGCACATATTCCTCCCACTGATGTCAGGACATTTTTTACTCCCACTGACCACAGTCCGGCCCTCCTAAAGTCTGAATGACATTAAAGTGGCCCTTTGTTTAGAAAGTTTGGAGACCCCTGATTTAGGACATGTGTATTATGGTGTGTTTTTGATGCGTTCCAATGCATTCTGGTGTGTTTTTATGCATTTTGCCATGTTCCACATGTGTCCCAAAATGCAGCATGTTCTACTTTTCTTGACTGTACTGGGGCCATTGGAATACATGGAAAACACTGTGCATGCATTTTTGATGCAGATTAAAAAAGCACTGTACAGTACCTGACCGCGATATTGTACATAATCACGGTCAGGCAGCGCAACATTGGCCGCCCACGACTCCCTTTGCGGGAGCCAGCGCCGAGCTCTGTCGCTCCTCCTGCTCGCCACCCGCAATACATTCCTATGGATGCGCTGCATCTCTTGGGGGCGGCGAGCGCGAGAAGCACAGCCTCGTAGCGGCGATATCCAGCGCGATCCCATCGCGCTGGATATACAAAATCGGCGGCACCTACTGTACTGCATCTGGTGTGAACCAGCCAGCTGAAAACATTTATTTTATATAAATTGAGGTAGGCCTTCACACAACATACAGTGCATCCGGAAAGTATTCACAGCGCTTCACTTTTTCCACATTTTGTTATGTTACAGCCTTATTCCAAAATAGATTAAATTCATTCTTTTCTTCAAAAGTCTACAAACAATACCCCATAATGACAACATGAAAGAAGTATGTTCAATATCTCTGCAAATTTATTAAAAATAAAAAATGAAAAAATCACATGTACAGTGCCTTGAAAAAGTATTCACACCCCTTGACATTTTATTTTCCACATTTCGTCATGTTACAACCAGAAACGTAAATGTATTTTATTGGGATTTTATGTGATAAACCAACACAAAGTGCCACATAATTAAAGGAAAATGATAAATGTTTTTTTAATGTTTTACAAATAAATATCTGTGTGCATTTGTATTCAGCCCCCCTGAGTCAATACTTTGTAGAACCCCCTTTCACTGCAATTACAGCTGCAAGTCTTTTTGGGGATGTCTCTACCAGCTTTGCACATCTAGAGAGTGACATTGTTACCCATTCTCTTTTGCAAAATATCTCAAGCTCTGTCAGATTGGATGGATAGCGTCTGTGAGCAGCAATTTTCAAGTCTTACTACAGATTCTCAATTGGATTTAGGTCTGAACTTTGACTTTGGCCATTCTAACACATGAATATGCTTTGATCTAACCATTCCATTGTAGCTCTGGCTGTATGTTTAGGGTCGTTGTCCTGCTGGAAGGTGAATCTCTTCCCCAGCCTCAAGTCTTTTTCCAGACTCTAATGGGTTTTCTGCTAAGATTGCCCTGTATTTGGCTCCATCCATCTTCCCATCCACTCTGACCAGCTTCCCTGTCCCTGCTGAAGAAAAGCATTCCCACACCATGATGTTTCACGGTGGGGATGGTGTGTTCAGGGTGATGTGCAGTGTTAGTTTTCCACCACTCATAGTGTTTTGCTTTTAGGCCACAAAGTTAAATTTTAGTCTCATCTGTCCAGAGCACCTTCTTCCATGTTTGCTGTGTCCCCCACATGGCTTCTCACAAACTGCAAATTGCACTTATTATGGCTTTCTTTCAACAATGTCTTTCTTCTTGCTACTCTTCCATACCGGCCAGACTAATAGATTCTCTTACCTGAGCTGTGGATCTCTGCAGCTCCTCCAGAGTTACCATGGGCCTCTTGGCTGCTTCTCTGATTAATGCTCTCCTTGCCCAACCTATAAGTTTAGGTGGACAGGCAAGTCTTGGTAGGTTTTCAGTTGTGCCATACTCTTTCCATTTTCGGATGATGGATTGAACAGTGCTCCATGAGATATTCAAAGCTTTTGATATTTTTTTTATAACCTAACCCTGCTTTAAACTTCTCCACAACTTTATCCCTGACCTGTCTGGTGTGTTCCGTGGCCTTCATGATGCTGTTTGTTCACTAATGTTCTTTAACAAGCCTCCGAGGGCTTCACAGAGCAGCTGTATTTATACTGAGATTAAATTACACACAGGTGGACTCTATTTGCTAATTAGGTTACTTCTGAAGGCAATTGGTTGCACTAGATTTTAGTTAGGGGTAACAGAGTAAAGGGGGCTGAATACAAATGCACACCACACTTTTCACATATTTATTTGTAAAAAACTTTGAGAAAACTATTTATAAGTTGGTCTAGCGCATAAAATACCAATAAAATACATTTAAGTTTTTGGTTGTAACATGACAAAATGTGGAAAATTTCAAGGGGTATGAATACTTTTGCAAGGCACGGTACATAAGTATTCGCAGCCTTTGCTCAATACTTTGTTGAAGCACCTTTGGCACCAATTACAGCCTCAAGTCTTTTTGAGTATAATGCTACAAGCTTGGCACACCTATTTTTGGGCAGTTTCTCCCATTCTTCTTTGCATGACCTCCATCAGGTTGGATGAGAAGCGTCGGTGCACAGCCATTTTAGATGTGCTATAGTGTGCTATAATAGTTTGCATTTCTCTTTTATTTGCAATGACTGTTTTCCATTTTGCTTTAATTTGATTGCATTTAATTTAAATTGCAGTGCCCTACAGCGACCAAAGCAACATTTGCTGTTCACATGAAGGTAGTAGGAGACTGGACAGGTAAGTGTCATGTTTTGCAAATGATTTATTTCAACATTGTGTTTAAAGTGAAGCCACTTTGCACATTCAATGTACTACTGCCAAGACTACAAGGTACTTAGTACATACTACAGGGTGGGGGGCTAATAGGAGTGGATGTTACCGAGTGGGTTATTTTGAGCTGCTCACCGCTGCCAGTAATGCTACAGGAGTTTGATGATGACATCACCTGTAGTCCTAAAGAGCTGGGGGGTGTCATTGGCTGCCTGGGCTCACAGAAAGAGGTTGATTGATGATGGCTATCATTTGACTAGGAAGTGGGGCAGTGGTTCATAAAAAACATGGATGCTTAGAGCAATACAGTGGTTCAGATAGGATAAGTACTTCCTTGAAAGCTACAAATATGCTACAAGCAAGGCAAAAGGGTTCCAAACAATTAGAAATACACTGTATTGTCAAATGTATTGGGACACCTGCCTTTACATGCATATGAACTTCTCAGATTTACCGATCACAGCGGTGAGTCGGTAGATGCACCGGAGGGCGGCAAGGGGGGGGGGGACGACGACATCCGCTTTTGCCACTAGTAAGAAGGATCAAGCTGTGGAACAGCCGCTATGATCATTCTTATGGTGTAGGGAATCACCGGCTGAAAATGCCGATATCTGAATGATGCCTGTAGCTGCAGGCATCATTCAGATATACCACCACAAAGCTGAGGACGTCTTTAGACATCCGGCCATCGGCAAGTGGTTAAAGGAGTGTTGTGATATCCAGACTGATATCACAGTAATAAATATATACCAGCACAAAAATCACAAGCACATATAAACAGCAGCTAACCACTCCAGGTAAATTTACAACACCCCAGAGTTTCTGGGCATAGTATCTCATATCCCTAGGCTGATCGCTTGCTGCCGTTTTAGAGAACTTGGATAGTTTACTCACTGTGTCCTTCTTCTCAGTGCCGCGCTGGCTACGCTGCTGAGGGGTCCCAGCGGCACCATGTTGGAGTTCAGGCCGGTCCTTCCTAGTTTTTGCGGGTTACCATCATCTCTGGTGTGCTCACAATGTGTCAGGCTGCATAGCGGGGGTTCCGGAACCGATCTGTACCGCCGGATCAAACCGAGGAAGCCGGGAACAGGATCAATTACAGGGTGACTGGTGGGAGCTCTGTGAAAAGCAGCTGCTCACATGCCGATCCTGGCCACGCCCCGTGTCAGATGTGTAAAACCTCCACCTCTATGCCGCCCACCTCAGCGCAAGGACCCCTGAGTTAACAAAGGGTCAAATAGGCTTTCCCATAAAGAGCAAATATCCAGGCGCATGGTCACAGTGGTTTTCCTGGTTGGGATCTTATGGAGATGCCAGAGGAATTCATACAAGGAAATCCCATCAGGCTAATTATATTGCAGATAATCACCAGTATCCCGCGATATAGGAATAAATAAGAGACATATAGTGCTCTCTGCTAGAAAACATTTAATGGAGTAATAAAAGAATCATACTTACAAATAAAGCACTCATAGGAGATGGCCCCGGGTGACGTCAACGTAGCTCCTCCCCTTCCGTATCCTACATTGACATTACCCGTGGCCGTCTCCTATGAGTTTCATGTACGAGCGCTCGTTTGCTGGCACATACTGAAGTGCCTTATTTGTAAGTGTGATTCTTTTATTACTCCATTAAATGTTTGCTAGCAGACCATTTAAAGTGATTTTAAAGGCAGAAGAATCGGCTGAGACACAGCAGTGGCATCATTGGCTCCAGTTGCTATCAATCAAAGTCAGTTAGCCAATCAGGAGAGAGATGGGATTGGGCCGAACTGCAGCTCCATGTCTGAATGGACACAGGGAGCTGCAGCTCAGCTTGGGTGCTCCCATAGCAAGCTGCTTGCTTTGGGGACACTCGACAGGAGGGAGGGGCCAGGAGGGAGGGGCCAGAAGTGCCGGCGAGGGATCCGAGAAGAGGAGAATCTGGGCTGCTCTGTGCAAAACCACTGCACAGAGCAGGTACAGTAAGTATAACATGTTTGTTATTTTTAAATAATTTTTTTTTTTTACTTTAGTATCACTTTAATAAAAACTATCTATTTGTGGATTCTACTGAAGTGCCAGCATTTCTTCAAGATTCATATTCTACAGGGTTTACAGCAGCTGACAGTTTGAGCACCGCTGAACACACTCAACATGATTAGGGAGAGGAGGTAGCAGCACTTTGTGTTTTATTTTCAGCAGCTTTCAGTTCTTTTGCTCTGCCTGACATGTTGGCCGTTCTGATCGGATAAAGCTCTGACACTTTGTGGTAGTTTTGAGGCTTGTCATCTCCCGCCCACCTTTATACATTGCTATTGGTTTATAATTATGATTAGTGAATAACTGGCCAATACAAATGCATTGGAGCAGGGGCTACGTAAGCTTCAGCACTTCCAGATAGTGTTAAAATGTTCTCAATAAAAATGTAATACACGCTTCTATTAAATATAATGAACCAGTGGTTGCATTTGGTTCATTCAATATACCCTAGTGAAGGACAAGGTGCATGCACGTCTTTATCAGGCAGCAGGGACCAGGAAATTCTTCAGAGTTATGAAAGTCAGCACAGGAGCAGTCAGGCCATAGACAATGGCACCATGTATATTCTGCATGTGAGCTCTGTACTGTGTACGCCTATTTGGGTTAGGAGCTAAGGAAGTGTTGGTGGAGATCTGGACCCAAAGTGTAATCAAGTGGGTGGTCTCTAGTTCTATGAGGCATGGGTTCCTTTGGAGCAGTCAGGCCATAGACAATGGTACAGTGTGTAGTCTGCATGTAAGCTCTGTACTGTGTACACCTATTTGGATTAGGAGCTAAAGAAGTGTTGGTTGAGCTCTGGACCCAAAGTGTAATCAAGTGGGTGGTCTGTAGTTCTATGAGATATGGGCTCTTTCATACTTTCCAACATTTTGAGATGGGAATGAGGGACACCTACAAGCAATCGTATGTAGGCATAGGACATGCCCCCTGCCACACCCCCTTAAAGGAGAATTAACCAAAAAAAAGGTTAAAAAAAATCCACAAGGGCTTTATTTTTAGCTCGACTATGCCTTTATATTGGCTTTTAAAATTTACAAATGCAGCAATTTAGAATTTGGATCAAAGGTTTAGCACTGGGAAACACTTTCTGAAAGATGAAAAGTAAATTTTATATACAACTATATAGATCAGACCAAAATGTGGGACAAATGAGTGGGAAAGAGGGACATTGCTCAAAATCAGGGGCAGTCCCTCGAAATTAGGGACAGTTGGGAGCTATGGTTCTTTTGGAGCAGTCCAAAGAACATGCAAGGGACTGCCACAAGTTTACAATAAATCCAGTATTAGTCTTGATAAAACCTAAAAGTGGACAGAGTAAGAGATATGCAAATTGGGGTAGGGAGTACCATAGGATGAGAAAAGCTCGGTAGAAGTCCTGGAGGCAAGCATGGGAGGGGGTAAGATGCGAGCTAGAGAGCAGGAGGTCTTGGGAGGAGTTGTGGATGGCTTTGTAAGTTATTGTTAGAATTTTGAGTTTAATATTAATAATGATTATATAAATGTATCAAGACTAATGCATTTATACGGAACCTACTGTAAACTTGTTGCGCTCGCATCCTTTGCATCTTACTGGGGTTAGGAGGGCAACAGAGGCCATACGGTAACCATAGGTAAAAGGTCCTATTACCTTTAAGAGACTCCATCCATATAAATACACGGCACATTTTTAGGCACATTTTTACCTGCAAGTTCTTATCTCCTCTTGATTCTTTTTACACTTTCTAAAACATAGCAGATGGTTAGGTTGATAATTAACATGCTAAAATTGTTAATGAAACAATTACAGTTTGTGATCACTGACAGCTGTTTACCATAGCTTTGTGTTAGCGCTGCTCAGAGTACTGCCAGGAACGGTGTAACTAGCTCCATTTGCAGGTAGGCAGTGGAACGCCGCGGCGTGCTGTAGAGGTTAGACCCGGCTCCGCTGCTCCGCTGCTCCGCTTTGTTCAGTTTGTGGGAAATTCATTGCTATTCTCATTAGGGATAATTGAAAATTATTTAATTTACTTAGGGATCGTGGGCATTTCAGGTAACAGGTTAAGCAGGCAGTGGAGTATTTGAATGAGAGGGGTTTTATGTACAAGACGGAGCAGCCTGATCACTGACATATTGATGTGTTTTCTAATTAAGTGTCATGGTATTGGATACTTTGTTAAGTGTGGTAGGGTGGCTATGGTAACACAAACACTTGAGGGTTTTATGTTTTCGAAGTATTGAACCGCTGTCGTAACTTGGAATAACAAGCTTTTAGTTAGATTCATTTTTTATTTTTTTTCTTAGATGAGGAACCGAGTTTGGCATTGTTGCCCCATTATTGCCCATTTAGCCCTAGGCATTGGACAAAACTAGTCTCCAGGCACAGTGGCGCAGCTGTCTTCTGTGCTTCTCAGTAGGCTCCAGTGCTCTTATTAAAAGATGATGGTACCCAGGGCTTTTTTTTCTCAGACAATAGGTGCAGGAACTCCCCCTTTCCAAGTCACCCCTTGCATCCACCCTCTACCCACCGCCTGCACCATTCCTTGGTTTCTCCTCATACCCACCTCCCAGTACTGCTCCTTTTAGAGAATACAGAACCAAGTAACAATTGCAATGCTAAGTAATTTGTATAGAATTTGTGAATAACAACAAGAAAAGCAGTAAAAGTGATCCCATGTCATATCATTGTGGGCGGAGCTCTGAAGATGGCTGCTTGAGCCAGTAGCTCCTCACCACCCCAGCACAGCGGCGCCCATAACTCTGGTTCTACTGAACGAAATTTGGAACCACTGGTATCCACAGAACCCCCAGACTCCCGGGCACCCCCCATCTATAAATAATAATTTTTACGGCTCAATGGAAGCCGCAACGGCCGATCGAAATTCCGCCCGAAAATCCAAGATGGCCGCCGAGTCACAGATTGTTTGTGTCAGTGCTGAGGTAAATTCAAAGGGAATTAATATGGCAGATCTGATAGCCCAACAATGTTCCTCACATGCATCTGGCTTTATTATACAGACTATCTCTCCATCTCATCCCCCTCATGAACCCCTGAGGGAACATTTTCAGGAGAACTCAACATTAACCCCTTTGGCTAATCCTATTATGGATCAGGACAGCTCTTGTCCTGTCAGCTCTCTGACCAATACATCTACATTTTCTATGGCCAACTTGTACCAGACCCTGGCTGAATTACTTGATAGGGGCCTCTCTCAAACTGCGGCTAAAATCACGGGAGAATTAAAGGCTGATTTTCAGAATTTAGGAGCCAGAATTGAGAACATAGAGTGTAAGTTGGATCAAACAGTGTCCGCCACAAATCAAAATGCAGAACAAGTCCATTTTATTCAAGAACAATTAGATACAGCTTTGTCTAGGATCGACGATTTGGAAAATAGGTCCAGGAGATATAATATCCGTATTAGAGGACTTCCAGAAACCATAACTGACATCCCGGCAGCGATTCAAAATATGATTCAATCCCTAATCCCAGAAATTCCACAAGACCGCCTGGAGCTAGATAGAGCACATGGGGCCTTAGGTCCTCTAAGGAAAGATGGTCTACCGAGAGACATAATAATTAAACCCCATTTCTATGCGATAAAGGAGGAAATTATGAGCAAGGCGCGAAATATGTCTACGATTCTATGCCTGGGTCATAAAATCCAATTATATGCAGACCTCTCTCCCTCTACAATGCAACGCAGACGTGCAATGAAGCCTCTACTTCTAGCCCTCATACAAAAAGACATTAAATACAAGTGGGCATTTCCATTTGCAGTAAAATTCTCTTACAAAGGGAAGAATCATTCCTTTTCTACTTTTCCTGACGGCGAAAAACTGTTATTGAATCTCAAGATCATCACTCAAGAAAATGACATGGACACTTCTCGAAGTGGCCCACAATCTTCAAAGAGACCGAACCCTACCAGCCCTCAATCTCCCTTGTGGACCAGGGCAAGAACCAAGAAAGCCAAAGACAATGGTCCCGCTTGAAGAGACCCAAGCTCACAATTTATACTTTGTACTCCTCGATTCCCATGAGTTCCAGGAAAGATTTATTCTAAGAGCCTGGAACGAATGTTTTTTTTTTTTTGTTCTGATTGTTTAAATTTTTCCAAAATGTTTTGCAAGGGGTTTTTATCCACGTCTCAATTTTTCTGAGTTCGATCTACTACTTGTAGAGTTCTTTGTCCAATTTGGGGGGGTGAGACTCTCGCTCCTCTATCCACTTCAGGGGGGAGAGGTTGGGGTCCCTCCGGACAGACCTGAATATGGTAGATCTAGTAAGTCTTTAATTTTTTTTTAAGGGGCGCCCTGGCTGGGGTGGGTCCCATGTGCTTCCACCTTTCCCCTGAGTCTCCTAGAGACTTTGTGGAAGGAATAGCCTTTTCCTTAGGGAACGGGCTTTTCATTTTCTACCTTGGTAGAAGTTTTGGGGAGGACTTTATCCTCCTCGAGATCGTTTTCATCCTTTTTTCGGTTTTTAAAAATTTTAATTAAATTTTTTTATTACTGTTTTTCTATGACAATTTTTTACTCTTCTTATTTTTTCCACTTTTTCATTCCCTTTTTCTCCTTTCCTATCTCTAATCCTATTATCACATGCCTGGCAGTTCTGGTTTTTGCAGATTCAATTGAAGGTACCCGCAACATGATCCTTTGGCTTTTGATTACCCGTCTAGAACACTTACAGATCCTGAGGATGGTGTATTGCGGTAAAGTAGATATAGTGGATGACGATGGCAGCTCCCTCCCTGAGTCCCATGGCTGATTCCGTACTAGGTTCACTCAAAATAGCTACACATAATGTTCAAGGCATGAATTCCCCTGTTAAGAGACGCAAACTCTTTGACTCTTATAAATCCCTGGGTATTGACATACTCATGATTCAGGAAACCCATTTCCCTAGGCAATTCAATCCCAGCTTTATACACTCCCGATTCCCACATTTTTTTTTAGCTAATGCCGAAAAGAAAACCAAGGGTGTGGCCATTTGTATTTCAAAATCATGCCAGATTAGTTTCATATCTGATTTCAAAGATCCTGAGGGCAGGTTTATACTGGTTAAGGGCACAATAGAGGGACAAATATATTCTCTGATTTCATATTATTCCCCCAATTCAGGGCAAGATACATTTTTTCGATTCATCCTGGACACCCTATCTCCTCAATTAGAGGGCACAATCATTTGGGGGGGAGATTCCAATGCAGCATTTGATCAGGGGTTGGACAAATCCAAACCCCCCTCGACCCAATTAACCAGACCCACTAAGATAAGCCTGAAAATAGCTAGACTTTTGCATGATAAAGGCCTAGCTGATGTATGGCGAGAATCTAATCCTTCTATAAGAGATTATACTCATTACTCTCACCCACACAACACCTACTCTAGGATTGACCATATCCTGGTTCCTTCCTATATTCTCCCGGATGTTATTAAGTCAATTATCAAAGACACGGTCCTTTCTGATCACTCCATGGTTGTCATGTTCCTACGCATAAAAACTGGTAGATCAAAGGGGGGTAATTGGAGACTAAATGAGTCTTTACTTTCCGATCCAGCCATACAAATGGAAATAGATAAAGCTCTTCAAGAATACTTCAGCTTTAATGATATAGAAAATGTTTCCGCTGAAGTCCTTTGGGCTGCTCATAAGGCCTTTATTAGGGGCAAGCTTATCCAAATTTCGACAAGAATCAAAAAGGAAAGGGAAGCGGGCATTGATAGATTGGAGAGATCATACAGG
Source organism: Rana muscosa (assembly GCA_029206835.1). Classification (NCBI taxonomy): domain Eukaryota; kingdom Metazoa; phylum Chordata; class Amphibia; order Anura; family Ranidae; genus Rana; species Rana muscosa. The sequence goes on from CM055117.1 coordinate 1,046,030,297, forward strand.
ACCCTGAGAACACAGCATAAAAGGAAACCTTCTCCATCCTTATTGTCTAAGATTGAAAGGAGTAGACTAGAACTCAATTTAGCACTCACTACAAAAGCGGAGAAATCTCTCCGTTGGACAAGTAATACATTTTATACTCAAACAAGTAAAATAGGTAGAATGTTGGCATCCAAATTGTCTCCTAAAACGAGAGTTTATTCCATACCTAAGATCCGCATTGCTGGACAGGACCCCACGGCTAACCCTGAAAAGATACTAAAGGCTTTTCAGACATTTTATTCCGAACTCTATAGCGACCCTTCAAATATACCCATGAACTCGGTATCCTCATACCTAGATGGCCTCCCTATTCCATCCTTGAATATGGAACATAGAGATATCCTAGAAGCTCCCTTCTCTGTTGAAGAGGTTACAGCAGTAATTCAAGATCTCAGGGCAGGATCAGCCCCGGGACCTGATGGATTATCAGCTCCCTACTACAAAGCCTTCAAGGACACCCTTACCCCATATTTAACAAAATTTTTTAATTTTACTACAAGGGGTTCCCAATTAGGTACACAACTTAATACAGCCTACATTACTGTTATACCCAAACCGGATAAAAACCCAGAAGAAGTTTCCAATTATCGCCCTATTTCTTTGATAAATAATGATTTGAAAATTCTCACTAAAATTTTAGCGAATCGCCTCTCCTCTTTTATTACTAAATATATTCACAAGGATCAGGTAGGATTTATGCCAGGAAGACAAGGCCCAGATCAAGTGAGAAGAGCGATTGATATTATCTCCCTTTTGCAGTCCAACTGGGACGGAGGTCAAAAACAACAGGGGTTCCTGTTAGCACTTGATCTGGAGAAGGCATTCGACTCTGTATCCTGGCAATACTTTTTTCCCCTATTAGAACGATGGGGTTTTGGCCCACGTTTTATGGGAGTTATTAGAGCTCTGTATTCTCAACCTAAAGCTCAAATTCGTATACAGGGATATTATTCCTCTCCGATAAATATAGCCAGGGGTACAAGACAAGGTTGTCCACTATCCCCTATTGTCTTTGCTATGGCCATTGAAAGCTTGGCCATAGCCATTAGACAAAATTCTGACATTAAAGGCGTAACCTGTGGGAATCAGATGCATAAATGCGGACTTTTCGCAGATGATTTGCTTCTCTTTCTTACCTCTCCCATTACCTCCCTCCCGAATCTTTATAAAGTAATTTCTGATTTTTCTAATATTTCAGGACTCAGGGTCAATTTTGCCAAGTCACAGGCACTAAATATTTCCCTCCCGTTACCCATAGTTTCCCTCATCAAACAGTCTTTCAAATTTGAATGGAATTCTTCTCATATTAAATATCTGGGAATCTTTCTGACTGCTCGAACAGAATCTCTTTACACAAGTAACTATCCTCCCCTATTCCATAAAATTATTACAGATCTTAAAAATTGGGACAAATTCGAACTATCTTGGTTGGGCAGGATTAATTCAGTGAAAATGACATTACTTCCTAGAATTTTATATCTATTTCGTTCCCTCCCCATTCCCATCAGGAAAGATCAGATAAATTCCTTACAAAGTAAAATTCTCACATTCGTATGGGGCAAATCTAGTTACAGAGTTTCCCAAAACACCCTATATTTAAATAGGAAGAAGGGAGGGGTGGGTTTGCCTAACTTATATAATTATTTTTTAGCTGCCAGACTAGCACAATTATCTATATTTTATTCCAAGAATGAAAAACCGGACTGGGTGCTGATAGAAGAACAAGCGGTACCACAATTATCCTTAGAGTACCTGCTTTGGTGCCCACAAAGACAGAGACCACCTATTTTATCCCCTTCCTTATCTCAATCATTTTCCCTTTGGGACAGACTCCGTCCTCTTCCCACTCTAGTGTCTGTAACACAACCACTAGCACACATTTTTAATAATCCAAAATTCTTTCCTGGTATGGATACAGAGGCCTTCAGTTGGTGGACAAACAAAGGTCTATATAGGATAGGACAATACTTTACAAATCGGGGTCCTATTACCATGCCCCATTGTCTAAATAAATTTGACCTCCCTGACTCTGAAAAATTTAGATTTGAACAGATTTCACAATTCTTGAATGATATTTGGACGGAGAAACCTCTTCCTCCCAAATTTACGGACTATGAGATCTGGTGCGGATCGGCCGTGGGACAAAGGGGGGGCATTTCTGTCATCTACTCTTCACTTACTTGTACAGCTACTAAAGCCTCATACATGAAAGCATGGGAAGATGACCTCCAGCTAAATTGGGATCTAGGATCCTGGCAAAAGGCCAACTTTCGCTCATTCCAAAGTATTTTGAACACCTCCCTCATGGAAGCTAACTTAAAAGTTGTCATGAGATGGTATATGACTCCCATCAGGCTTGCATCCATCTACCCAGAATCGGATCCCAACTGCTTTAGAGGCTGCCATTTATTGGGCTCGATGGTGCATATCTGGTGGGAATGTCCTAGGATCAGGCCGATCTGGAAGAAAATTTTTAATCTCATATTTAAGGTCACTTCGTGTTCAATACCTAGGTCAGCTTCTGTTGCTCTTCTCAATGACAATATTCCCAACGTTTCTAAACCAACTAGAAAACTGATTCACTTTAAACTTCTGGGGACTAAAATTATTATTGCTAGATCTTGGAGGAAGCCCAGGGTATCCATTAAGGCTATACACAATAAGATCTCTTGGATTATGGCTCAAGAGAAGATGGTTAGCATATCAACTAATTTAATCCCTAAATTTGAGGCAATATGGGAACCTTGGGCAGTTTTCTGTGGCGTTTCTTTGAAGGTCAGGCATGACCCTGACCGCTCTAATTCCTAAAGGGCCTCATGTTCGGCATGTGATTTCTTCTTATTTTTTTCTTCTTCTATTCTATCTTTTCTTGGTTCTTTTATCTTTTGTTTTATTTATTTTTATTTTATTTTTGTTTCGATGCTTAAACATGATTCAAAGATTTGATATCATTATTTACTGTGTTCTTATTGCGGTATTTCCAAGTCTTAAATTTGATGGGCGTTATTGTATATGAGTGTAGTACTGTTCTTCATTAAGATTCCGAGTTCCTTTTTATTGGTTTCATATGAGGATGGCGGGCTGGGGGGGGGGCCTGACCTGGGCGCAGGATGATCCCGTTAGGGGCGTCCAGGTGGGGTGTGACTTCCCTGAATGCCTATTTTTCATTTTTTTTTATTTTTTTTTAATCTCTTGATGAGAACATTGTGACATAAACAATTGGAAATAACCCTTTGTCATGTTTAAACAACAATTTTCTGTACATGTCTTGAATTGAAAAATAAAAATTTATTGAAATTAAAAGCGATCCCATGCAGCCAGCAACAATAGATTCCCCCAGCAACAATGGACCATCCACAAAAAAAAAAACCCCGGCAACACAAGCTCCCCAGAAGCAATAACAGATCTCCCTGCAGCCAGCACCAATAGACTCTTCAGCAGCCAGCAACAATAGACCCCCCCGCAGCAATGGATCACCTGCAACAAAATACTCCCTTATACAGAAACAAATGACCACCCAGGAGCAACAACAGATTTCCCTACAGCCAGCATCACTAGATCCCTCCCAGCAACAACTGACCCCCCAGCTACATAATACTAACCCCCAGAAACAGTAGATCCCCCACCAGCAGCAATAGATTCCCCAGCAGCTAGCATCAATAGACCCTAAACCCCTCCTGTTACATATATTCAGTGCTGGAGGTGCCTGAACTGCGTTCCCACTGAAAAAAAAGACTCTTACTTTTCTTGTCCTAATCCACGTTTCCAGACGTTTCCATTAGTAATGTCTTCTTCCTGATAAGACTTTAGGTCATGATGACACAGGAATGAGTTGATCAGCTGATCTCATTAGCATACACCCTGCATCATCCACCCTCCCATTCCCAGGTGCACGTTTTTTAAATGAAATGCAATCAATCAGTGATCACCCTTCTCATTAAATACACAATATACAATCAGATTGCATAGTCTATGGTCATGTTTATATACCTAAAATTACTAGATGCGCTTTCAGTGCCATTAATTATTAATGGCACACCAAACACAGAAGCAAACACACATTTTGCCATGTGAAAAAACAAGGGGCAAATGCTGCAAAATGCACAGTAAAAAACACACAGCCCACAAAATGCCAAAATGTCCCATTAACCACATGTAGTGCAGCCAATTGAAATCAACAGGCTGCCCTATGCGTGTCACAGGAAAAACGAGACACAAAATGTTCGCTCCCACTATGCTAGATATGAATGGGGCCCGAAAGTGAAATTGGTGCGATAAAACAAGAACAACGAGGCTCCATTCACATCTGTGCGTTTCCTTGCATTTCAGAAATGTGTTGCACCAAAAATTGCAGTAAAAAACGCACTAAGCTCCACTCTAAAAAATATTTCTGAAGCCTCTTTGGGGCGATTGCTGTGTGTAGGACGGCCCATTCAGGTGGATGGGCTGCCTTGTGTGTGATGAGTGAAAATGCTCCACAACGCCTCCCCACCACGCAAAAAAAACCATGCATGTTGGAATGCGAGTTCCCACTATGCAGATTGTGAATGGGGCTTGATAGCTGAGTGTTTCTGTCCACTCCCATAAAGATGGCCATACACTATGCAATCCGATTGTGTATTTAGTAAGAAGGGTGATCACTGATTGATTGCATTTCATTTAAAAAACATGCACCTGGGAATGGGTGGGTGGATGATGTGATGCAGGGTGTGTGTTAATGAGATCGGCTGGTCAACTCCTTCCTGTGTCATGACCTAAAGTCTGTGAGGAAGAAGACATTACTAATGCAAATGTCTGGAAACATGGATTAGGACAAGAAAAGTAAGTGACTGTAGATTTAATGGAAAGCTTTGATTTTTTTGCCAAAAAAGTACATGAATGCTATATTGGTACATAGGGGAGCTGGAATTTTGAAAAAAATATAAAAAGTGTACAAAAGTGAACTTACCCTTTAACAGTGTATTTGACTTTAGTAGGTCAACCCCATTATGTGGGTCCTTGATACTATGGCGTGGATTTACTAAAAGCCAACAGACTGTTCTTTTTGAATAGAGAGTTGTACTTTGCAAAAGGGAATTTTCTCCAGTGCTTAATGAATGTGGTTAAAGTTGAACTGCAGTCTTCTCACATAATTTGTAATAAAAACATCTTTGCCATTCTGAAGCTTCCCTCCAACCACTTTGCATATTATTTTATATATACTGTGATTCTGTACTTGCCAAATATGCTGCAGAAATCTCCCTCCATTTTAACTGTGGGCAGCTGAAGCTGCTGCCTGTTCACTTCCTGGATTTACACAGACACACAGATGCACACCGTGCAGCTTTCATTGGCTCTCATATGACTCATCCCCCCTCCCTTCCTGGCAAACTCACGAGAGAAAGAGTTGTGCATTATGTCCTACGCCTAGGCTAATGACCAGACAAGAAACAGGAAGTGGGCTGTATAAGGTATTTATTGGCAGAATTTTTTTTTTTTTACTATCCAAAGTTAAAACAACAAGGGCAAAAGATTAAATTATTATATTATTATACACGATTTATATAGCGCCAACATTTTACACAGCGCTTTAAAATGTAGAGGGGAGACAGTACAATTACAGTACAGTTCAATACAGAAGGTACAGGAGGTACGCATAGAGCTTACATTCTAAAGGGAGGGGGTGGTGGTACAAAAGGAAATAGCTGCAGAGAATGATTTGATGGGGGTGGCTCTGGGACAGTTGTTAGGTGGGTGTGGGATAGGCTTCCCTGAATAAATCAGTTTTCAGGGATCTAATAGATGGAAAGTTGAAAAAAAAATGACTTAAGGTCCGCTTTAAGTTTCACTTTGCAAAGAATGTGCAAGGACAATAAAAAAACACCACATGATTGGATGATTGAATGATGCTTGCACATGATTGGATGATGGAAGTCGCAAAGCTTCACCTCATTCACTAAGCTCTGAGGAAATGTTCCCTTGCAAAGTGCAACTTCCCTAGCAAAAGTGAACAGCTTATTTGCCTTTATTAAATTGACCCAGTATGTCTTCTGTGGTTAACCACTTGCTTACTGGGCACTTAAACACCCCTCCTGCCCAGGCCAATTTTCAGCTTTCAGTGCTCTCACACTTTGAATGACAATTACTCAGTCATGCAACACTGTACCCAAATGATTTTTTTGTCCTTTTTTTCATACAAATAGAGCTTTCTTTTGGTGGTATTTGATCACCTCTGGGTTTTTTATTTTTTGCGCTATAAATAAAAAAAGACCGAAAATTTAGAAAAAAAACGAATTTTTCTTAGTTTCTGTGAATTTTTTTTGCAAATTATTAATTTTTCTTCATAAATTTTGGTCACAATTTATACTGCTACATATCTTTGATAAAAATAACCCAAATTTTTTGGAAATTATTTGGTCAGTGTGAAAGTTTTAGAGTCTACAAGCTATAGTGCAAATCATAAAAAAATTATCACATCTGATGTACTGGCGGCCTCTCATTTCTTGAGACCCTAACAAGCCAGGAAAGTACAAATGCCCCCCAAATAACCCCTTTTTGGAAAGTAGACATTCCAAGGTATTTAGTAAGAGGCATGGTGAGTTATTTGAAGTTGTAATTTTTTCCCACGATTCTTTGCAAAATTACGATTTTTTTTAATTTTTTTCTCAAAATTGTAATTGTAATAGCTTATTTCTCTCACATGGCATGTTCATACCACAAATGACACCCCAAAATACATTCTGCTACTCCTCCTGAGTATTACAATACCACATGTGTGGGACTTTTTTACTGCCTGGCCACATACAGAGGCCCAACATGCAGGGAGCACCATCAGGTGTTCTAGGAGCATAAATTACACATCTAACTAGTTGACTACCTATTACACTTTTGAAGGCCCTGGAGCACCAGGACAATGGAAACACCCACAAAATGACCCCATTTTGGAAAGCTAACACCCCAACGTATAATCTATGAGGCATAATGACTCTTTTGAACGGTTCATTTTTTTCCAGAAGTTTTGGGAAAATGTGGAAAAAAAATGAAAACACATTTTTTTTACGCAAAGTTGTCCGTTTATAAGATATTTCCAACACATAGCATGTACATAGCAAAAATTACACCCAAAAATACATTCTGCTACTCCTCCTGAGTATGGCAATACCAAATGTGTGGGACTTTTACACAGCCTGTCCACATACAGAGGACCTACATTGAAGTAGCACCTTCAGGCTTTCTAGGAGCATAAATTACACATCTCATTTCTCAACCACCTATTACACTTTTGAAGGCCCTGGAGCACCAGGACAATGGAAACACCCACAAAATGACCCCATTTTGGAAAGCTAACACCCCAATGTATAATCTATGAGGCATAATGACTCTTTTGAACGGTTCATTTTTTTCCAGAAGTTTTTGGAAAATGTGGAAAAAATATGAAAACGCATTTTTTTTACGTAAAGTTGTCCGTTTATAAGATATTTCCAACACATAGCATGTACATAGCAAAAATTACACCCCAAAATACATTCTGCTACTCCTTCTGAGTATGGCGATACCAAATGTGTGGGACTTTTACACAGCCTGTCCACATACAGAGGCCCAACATGCAAGGAACACCATCAGATGTTCTAGGGACACATAGCATGCACATACCAAGAATTACACCCCAAAATACATTATGCTGAGCAAAGTGTAAACAAAAGATTACCTGTGGTTTTAGTAGCGCAGTTCTACACAGCAGGATAGCACTGGTCCAGACAGCAGGCAGGGACTTGGTCAGCAACGGCATACACAATTGTCCAGGCAGCAGGCAGGGATACTGTCCATATACAGTCCAGGGTCAGTGCAGGCAGAGATATTGTCAACCGTGCCAAAAATATTGGTCCTGGTAGTAGGCAGGTCCATGCGGTGTGGTCAGTTCATGCGACAGGCAGAGGCATGATGGCATAGGTCCTACAGGCAGCAGGCAGAAGTAGGGCCTTGTTCAGGACAGAATGGGGACAGGGGTAGAGGCTTCTCCCACCCAAATCTCTTTGAAGCCTCCAAGTCTCCAGACCCTAATCTAGGATGAGAAAACAAAAAAAAAAAAATTCTTCATCCAGAAAAACTTTTCTGGAGCCCCTCACATATGTGAGACCCCTGTGTTGAATCCCACTAGTCCAGTAGCAGTGTACAAGATCAATCCAAGAGGCAGGCAAAAAGCATGGTCAAACAGTCCAAGGTCAGTTCCAGATCAGGCAGAGGTATGTACAGAATCGTTAGGCAGAAGCATGGTCAAAAAACAGTCCAGGGTCAGTTCCAGATCAGGCAGAGGTATGTACAGAATCGTTAGGCAGAAGCGTGGTCGAATAACAAGCCAGGGTCAGTTCCAGATCAGGCAGAGGTAGTACAGAATCGTTAGGCAGAAGCATGGTCGAATAACAAGCCAGGGTCAGTTACAGAGCAGGCAGTGGCATAAGGGATGTGAAGGTGTGTGAAGGCAGAAACTGAGGATTACATTTACCATACTTCACTAATAATTTAGTGAAGTATGGTAACGGCGAAAATAGTCTACTACACAGAGGCCTGGTTTGGAAGGACACTCGGCACAATGATAAGCTGTGTCTCGTCTGACTCCTCCACTGGTACACACCTTACATTTTTTTTGACGTCGTCGACCTGTTGCTGTGGGAGGGATTTTATCGGGAAAGTGGCGTTCGGAGAGTCGACTCATAACATCAGATCGGATGTTTTGGGGTGGGTCGTTCGGGAATATAAGGGCAGTGATAAGGTCCTCCTGGTAGCCAAGGAAGCGTTTGGGGTTTTGGGTGGAGTTGCGGTATATGATATACGAGTTATAAATGGGCAATTGAAAAAAATAAATTGCAACTTTTTTGTACCAATGGTAGGTCCGTCTTGTGGCAAGGTAGGGTTCGAGCATTTGATCATTGAAGTCGACTCCCCCATAAACAAATTGTAGTCCTGGATGCAAGTGGGCTTTTGGATGGGGCCATTCCTTCTGGGGATTTCCACGAAGGTGTCGTTGTGGATGGAAGACAACATGTATACATCCCTTCTGTCCCTCCACTTCACTGCCAGAACCTCCTTGTTTCTCAGACTTGCTGATTCTCCTCTTCTCAGCTTCTTATTTACAAGACTCTGAGGAAAGCCCTTCCGATTTCTTCTGATGGTGCCACATGCTGGCGTCTGCATCCGGTGAAGGTTATGGAACAGGGGAAGGGATGTATAAAAGTTGTCAACGTAGAGATGGTAGCCTTTTTTCAGCAGGGGGTATATGAGGTCCCAAACTATTTTCCCACTTGATCCCAAGTAGTCTGGGCAATTAGGGGGATTCAGCTGGCTGTCCTTCCCCTCGTACACTAAGAAGGCATACGTGTACCCTGTGACTCGGTCACATAGCTTGTACACCTTTACACCATAGCGGGCCCTTTTGCTGGGAATGAATTGCTTTATTTGAAGCCTGCCGCTAAATTTAATAAGGGACTCATCCACACATATGTGCTGGTCCGGGGTATACAACTGGGGGAATTTTTCGGAAAAATAATTTAGTAAGGGCCGAATTTTGAAAAGCCTGTCAAAATTTGGGTGATTTTGGGGATGGCACTGGGTATTATCGATAAAATGTAGAAATCTCATTATCATGAAGTATCTGGTTCTGGGCATTACTTTGGAGAACATTGGCATATGGTAGATGGGGCGTTTTGACCAAAAGGAACGCAAAGTGTTCTTTGGGTTGAGTCCCATACAAAACGTGAGGCCTAAAAAAATCTTCAACTCCTCCACCGTTAGGTCTCTCCACTCGAAGGGACGGGCATAATATGATGTAGGATTGTTCAAAATAAATTGTTGGGCATATAGATTGCACTGGGTGACAATGTTGGAAAGCATGTCCTCGGTAAAGATAAGATCAAAAAAATCGATTGGGGTAAAATTCTCCGTGTTTACTTGGACTCCTGGCTGGGCAGTGAAAGAGGGAATGTTGGCTTCTCCTGAATTAGGAGGAAGCCACAAGGGGTTCTGAAGGGCATAGGGAAGGCTGGCATGGGTCCTTGGCCTTTCTTGCCGAGGCACTGCGGTGCTGGTGGATGGCACTGTGGTGCTGGTGGATGGCACTGTGGTGCTGGTGGATGGCACTGCGGAGCTGGTGGATGGCACTGCGGAGCTGGTGTATGGCACTGCGGAGCTGGTGGATGGCACTGCCTCCTCAGCAGAACGCCTTCGTTTGGCGGGCCGACTAGCTTCCTCCTCTGAGTCAATCAGTGTTGCACTACTGAGGATTGGCTCGTAATTGACGTCTGACTCAGAATCGGAATTGGAAAGGGAATCTGAAAGAGAGAGCTCCACGTTCCTCTCGTCGGGCGTGGAAAGGATTTGGTATGCCTCCTCGGCGTAAAATACTCTTTTTGACATGGTTGCTGGTGGTGGTGCGACTACACAGTGTGCTAAGCCTTCACTGATGGGCACTGATGAGGTGGCACAGATGGGCACTGATGAGGCGGAACAGATGGGCACTGGTGAGGCGGAACAGATGGGCACTGATGAGGCGGAGCAGATGGGCACTGATGAGGTGGCGCAGATAGGCACTGATGAGGTGGCGCAGATGGGCACTGATTGGTGGCACAGATGGGCACTGATTGGCGGCACAGATGGGCACTGATTGGCGGCACAGATGGGCACTGATGAGGCGGCACAGATGTGCACTGACTGATTGCACAGATGTGCACTGATTGCACTGGTGGGCACTGATTGGCACAAGTGGGCACTGGTGGGCACTGAGGTGGCACAGGTAGGCACTGAGGTGGCACAGGTGGGCACTGATGAGGTGGCACAGGTGGGCACTGATTGCACAGATCACTGACGTCACAGGTGGGCACAGGCTGGCACAGGTGGGCACAGGCGGGCACAGGTGGGCACAGGCTGGCACTTGTGGGCACTGACTGGCACTTGTGGGCACTGACTGGCGCTTGTGGGCACTGACTGGCGCTTGTGGGCACTTGTGGGAACTGTATAGGCACTTGTGGGCACTGTAAAGTCACTCACTTGTGAAACAAAGTTTCAGATTCGCTCTCCCTCCTCACACGCGATCTCTGTGTGAGGAGGGAGAGCTGGCAATGAGAGATGATCTCATATGTTTACATTTGAGATCATCTCTCATTGGCCGCACAGATCGCATAGTAAATGGCCACTCTGATTGGCCATTCACAGCGATCTGTAATTCGTTGTGTCCAAGGGACACAGGCAGCATACAGTTTCCCCGCAGCGCGCTCGGGAGCGCACGCGGGGAACGAGCAAAGGGGAGGACGTCTATTGACGCCTCCCGGATTTTCAGGTCCGCTCTGAAGCCGTCATTTGGCTATAGCGTGGGCCTCAAGAAGTTAATGTTTCGTAATTTAGTTAAGCACAATAAAGTGGACCTTTTGGAAGCTTTACAAGTGTGCATGCATTTATTCCTGACATGTCACAATATACAGAAACAATAAAACTTTTAACCTCCGTGGCGGTATTCCCGAGTCTGGATCGGGGTAAGATTTCAGTACCATTAGCGGTAACCCCGAGCCAGACTTGGGCTGCATCGCAGGATACAGGGAGAGTTACTTACCTTGTCCCCTGGATCCTGCGATGTCTCCCCTCTGTGTGTGCGAGCCGTGTCTCCTCACTCGATTCACACAGTGCCCGAGTGCCGCCGAGCTCCATTCCCTGCGACGTTGCGGTGCATGGGGGTGGAGATCGGTGCCAAATTCAAAAAAAGTAAAAACACAAAACACATACAGTATACTGTAATCTTACTGAACAAACAGCAATAATAAATTAGAATCACTTGCAGAATTGAGCGATAGCGATTTGTGGGGAAATTCGTCATCAAACACTGAAAGTAATGAGCAAATTTCTGTGTTTTTGATTTGATTACATTATTGAATATTTTTTATTATTATTAGATTATTATTTGTTATAATTATTTATAGTTATTTATTATCTTATTGTAGCGGGGTCCCCTTTAAGACTCCCAGGACTACCTTACCCAGAACCACTTTCGGCAATGTTTCCACCCCAGAGACTCATGGGAGGGGTTATAAAAGGAGGAGGGGAGGCTGGGCTCGGTCTCTTTGGGACACAAGACTTCAAGGAAGAGATCTTCCTGTGCAGATCCGCGGTAGTGCAAGGCCTGAAGCCTGGGGCCTTGCGCTGCTACCTAAAGAGCCTTCCACCCCATCTCGAGCCTGGGTGACATCTGACTCAGGTTCCTCAACCGCTGCTGAGCCGGGGATGAGACTGCTGCAGAACTGTGTCTGAAGACATAGTCGGTGGAAGTTCCCGGACTGGGATTGCGTCCGGAGGGGTGAGCGAGCATATGCTCAGACCATATACTGTCTATTGTTAATGTGCCTACAGACTGCCGTGGCCCACCAGTTTATATTTGATACTTTCACTGGAGATCCATAGCAGGACTGAGTCGGAAGATCTTCGGTAAAGTGTTTGTTTCTATTACCATTTCCCCATTGGATTACAAATGTTGTTCTGTTATGTGCACCACCTTTAAAGACTTGCTGATGAAGAAAACATCATCCCCTAGAGACTGAGTCTTAGTATCTGAGCCAGGCCTGGCCAGCTAGATAGTTCATTTAGTTGCTGCGCCACAGGGCGCCTAGTTAACGGTCGCCCACGTGACGCGCCTTTACTGTTCCATTAGTGCATAATGTGTTTAATACTGCAGGGCTCTGCAACCTATTTCATGTAAACTGTTACCACTGTTGATTCTTTTTACCACGATCTAAAGTAAAATAGATATACCCCTTTCATTCTTGCTTTGGTGTCTGAGTTGATCATAGAGCATAAGAAATATATATTGTTACCCTAGACTAACTGTGCCAGAAGGGGGGTCGAGTACATTGCTGGGGGTTGGCGGAGCTGTCTTCAGGGCCCAAACTAATCTGCGGCCCTCTTAAGTGAAGGTATCGCTACACGTGGGGGTTCTCGTCCGGGATCCTGATACAGCAGTTGAACGCCAGAGGTGCCGACATGGACCCACAAGCAGTAGAAGAGTGGTGCAAAGCCGTTAGGGCAGAGCCAAACAACTCGATAGTCATCAGCCTCCCAGGGGAGGAATGGAAGACTGAGATGGTGGAGGAGTTAATGAAGTTAGTGTCCCCAGATCACACACCATGGGTGATAGATATAAAGTCAGACCCAGACACTTCATATCAGTATGCACTGGTGGAATACGGAGACGGGATACCAGAGGCTTGCAAGCGCAAGTGTGTAAAGACGCCAGACAATAGAACCTATATGGGATCACCGCAGGCTGGGGCCCGTACCTCACCAGTAAAAGGAGACGGGGTGACGCCCCCGGCGACACCCGCACCTGCCACTGCTATATCACCAGAATTGATAAAGGCAATAGGGGATCTGCTAATCAAATGTCAGAAGACAAGCACGGTGCATGTAGAGACTAGCTACCGGAGACTGAAGACATTCTCAGGGAAGCTCCCTGTCCCTGCAGGGGAAGAAGATTTTGATACCTGGGTGGAGCAGGCATTGCAGGCAGTAGAGGTATGGGAGGTGCCTGAAGCGCAGAAGAGGCAACGAGTGATAGAAAGCCTTAAAGGCGCAGCAGCAGAAGCGGTGAAAAGTTTTTGGTTTGGGAATGCAGATTGCACAGCTCAAGACTGTCTAGCCATGCTACAGGAAGAGTTTGGTCAATTGGAAAAGGTCACAGAGATGGTCTACCAATTTGAACATACTTTCCAACAACCAAGGGAGAAACTTTCAGAGTATGTAAGGAGACTGAACAGGTTGCTGTGCAAGATTGTGTTAAAGAAGGGAATGAAGCCCCAAGACACAGATGCGGCAAGAATGAAGCAAGTCTTAAAGGGAGCGTTACGCTCGGATCCAGTCTGGCTGCACCTGAAAACCTCGGGAGGAGGAACGTTACTGACTTATGCTGACTTGATAAAAATCATCAGAGATGAGGAGGCGCTACAACAGGACCAGCAAATGATTAAGACAAATGTTGTCCCCGCACAGGTGCTAGTCAATCCAGTGATGACCCTTGAAAGAGACTCAGAGGTAGACACTTTAAAAGCACAAATGTCCAAGGTGTTAGAAATGTTGACCTCTCTGATGGCAAAAGACCCAGAGGGTCCCAGGAGAGAAGTACCATGGAAGGAACTATTCCCAATTGCCTCGGCACCCGCATCTTTACAAGAATGGGGAGATATAGTCTGCTTTAACTGTGGAGGAATTGGCCATATTGCAGCTACATGTTCCAGTCCCAAGAAGGAGAAAACAGACAACCGCAAGCCGGCGGGAAACTCCAGAGGGCCCCGGTGAAGGAGTCAACCGAGTGCCCATCACCTTCAGTGAGCTCCAAGCTGAATGCGAAGCAGAAGAAAAGAGGAGACAAAAGACCTCAGAGGAAACACAACATTCCTCAACAGAGATACACCCCAGAGAAAGGGAGCAAGACCCCTCAGAAGAGGCCTCTGAACTCAGTGGAGATGAAGGAAGAGAACTTGACTGGCTGTGGCCTTCCCCAACTCAAAGAACTTCTGCTATAGATCTTCCAACCACAGAAGACACTATAGATGGACAACTGAATGCAGAAGCCGCTGAATTCATCCCATCTAGTCCTTCATCAGATTACTGGGAAGATGCCTGTGATACTTACCCTGAACAGGACCCTAGAGACTCTATGTATCCCTCGACTCCTGAAGCAGATGTTACAGAGCCTGCCGTGTCGCCTGAGCCTGTTACAGAAGTAGAGCTTGTGGCGCCAGAGCCAGGAACCCCAAGAGAACAGAGAGCTCGCAGAGTCATAAGGCCTCCCAGAAAGTTGACCTACCCACAAATGGGGAAGAGCTCAGAAGATTCTGTGGTCACTGCCAGGAGGAGTGCAGAGAATCCAGATCCCTCCACTGTTCATTTGGTGGAGGGCAACCCCCACTCGCTCTCTGGCACAGTTAGGCAGGCCACTCATGATAGTGTGACCTGTGGGCAAGGGAATTCAACCCCTCGGTTTTGGTGGGAATTCCCTATGCCCACCTCTTATGCAATGTTGTCTAGGGTTGTACGCAGTGTGTGCTAGAATTTTCTTTGGGGACCAAAGAATTTAAGTGGGGGGAGTGTGTAGCGGAGTCCCCTTTAAGACTCCCAGGACTACCTTACCCAGAACCCCTTTCGGCAATGTTTTCACCCCAGAGACTCATGGGAGGGGTTATAAAAGGAGGAGGGGAGGCTGGGCTCGGTCTCTTTGGGACACGAAACTTCAAGGAAGAGATCTTCCTGTGCGGATCCGCGGTAGTGCAAGGCCTGAAGCCTGGGGCCTTGCGCTGTTACCTAAAGAGCCTTCCACCCCATCTCGAGCCTGGGTGACATCTGACTCAGGTTCCTCAACCGCTGCTGAGCCGGGGATGAGACTGCTGCAGAACTGTGTGTGAAGACATAGTCGGTGGAAGTTCCCGGACTGGGATTGCGTCCGGAGGGGTGAGCGAGCATATGCTCAGACCATATACTGTCTATTGTTAATGTGCCTACAGACTGCCGTGGCCCACCAGTTTATATTTGATACTTTCACTGGAGATCCATAGCAGGACTGAGTCGGAAGATCTTCGGTAAAGTGTTTGTTTCTATTACCATTTCCCCATTGGATTACAAATGTTGTTCTGTTATGTGCACCACCTTTAAAGACTTGCCGGTGAAGAAAACATCATCCCCTAGAGACTGAGTCTTAGTATCTGAGCCAGGCCTGGCCAGCTAGATAGTTCATTTAGTTGCTGCGCCACAGGGCGCCTAGTTAACGGTCGCCCACGTGACGCGCCTTTACTGTTCCATTAGTGCATAATGTGTTTAATACTGCAGGGCTCTGCAACCTATTTCATGTAAACTGTTACCACTGTTGATTCTTTTTACCACGATCTAAAGTAAAATAGATATATCCCTTTCATTCTTGCTTTGGTGTCTGAGTTGATCATAGAGCATAAGAAATATATATTGTTACCCTAGACTAACTGTGCCAGAAGGGGGGTCGAGTACATTGCTGGGGGTTGGCGGAGCTGTCTTCAGGGCCCAAACTAATCTGCGGCCCTCTTAAGTGAAGGTATCGCTACATTATAATTTATGATTTTGTGTTTCAAACTTTATCATACCCGGGATGTCTACTAGACTCTGGTTTGGACATATTTAAGTGAGTTATTCCTAAGAATTACAGGCCTACAATATAAAACGCCAAATTTCCATGCAAAATAATTGTACCGCTTTCAGCACCTAAAATCTGACAGAATCATACCGCCAGGGAGGTTAAAAAGAAAAAAAAGAAAAAAGCCCAACCTTTTATAATTTAAAATCTTTCCTTGAGCTCTAGTCCCGAGGCTTTACTTAGGCTGGGCTGAAGTCATCAGTTTGCTGCAGATAGGAAGCATTTCCCTAGACTCCTTTCCCTCCGATGATCATACGCCAATATTGTACCTTTGTTGCAAGTCACAACATGAGAGTTTGGAGTCGAGTCTGTGTCAGCCAGGGGATTTACACAGTTGTGTCATCTGTGAGCTGGCATCTCAGTCCAGAAAGTACAAGCTGACCCTGATGATACATGAACAAAGACGTCTCTGTTCTTTTGGACAGAAAAGCAAATTAATGCATTGCCAGTGGAAGTACTTTGATAGGTAATAAATATTTGTAAGTGTTAGCCTTAGTCATTACTTAGCATGCATGCACTTAACATGAATAATGTATGTGATGCTCAGTCCACTTCAAGAAAAGTAAAGAATGGGCCAATCCATTTTGATTATGGGTGGCATTCATTTTTATGTTGAATTACTAATTTCATATAGATTTCCGGTGTTTCATTGGCAAGAGATCTTTACCAGATTTTCTAGTTCCACCTAACTTTCATAGACATTAAATTTTAAATGATGTTGTCATGATCTCCTAAAGGAATTCTTACACCGTAATTAAGGAAAAAAAAGGAAGTCCAGCTGTAACTCCTTTATCCCAAACTTGTGGGAGGGAACACCAGCAGCCTTTTTAGTATTCAAAATAATTTTAGAAATCAATTGGATGAATTAACTGACCCCTGCCAATAGTCAGTTTTGGGTGGCTTTGGCTTTTCTTGTTCAAATATTTTTACTGGAAAGGAGAAGGACAAGATACAATGAACATGTCACTTTCAAACTTTGTGTCACAAGAAGAGAGGTACAATCAACCTACTTTGAAATGAGAATGGGAACAACCATAACATTAGTACAATGTAATGAAGCGATCACATCAAGAACAGTTTGATCAGAATTCGTTAGGCAAGTGGTGCCCAAATCGTGGAGTAATTGAAGCTAGTAAATAAGAACATAACCAGGTAGGACAATAATGTGCTGAAGTCTGGGAGTTAGGTAGAAAGAGGAATACCATGGATGCTCCTATCCTTAAGTGGCAGGGAGGGCCAAAACTTGTGAGGTATATGACAATCTTAAGGACGATTGGATACGGGATGCGTAAAGGCTTCGGTAAACCATACAAGAGAATGGAAAGGACATGTGAAAGATTATTAAGTACATAGAAAATGAGCATAGGTGAAGAATAGTGAAAGGGTGGCATTGGCTTTTAAGATCTCCTCGGAGATCTATCTTACATAGTTACATAGTAGGTGAGGTTGAAAAAAGACAAAAGTCCATTAAGTCCAACCTATGTGTGTGATTATATGTCAGTATTACATTGTATATCCCTGTGTGTTGTGGTCGTTCAGGTGCTTAGCTAATAGTTTTTTGAAACTATCGATGCTCCCCGCTGATACCACCCCCTGTGGAAGGAAATTCCACATCCTTGCTGCTCTTACAGTAAAGAACCCTCTACGTAGTTTAAGGTTAAACCTCTTTTCTTCTAATTTCAATGAGTGGCCACGTGTCTTGTTAAACTCCCTTCCGAAAAAAAGATTTATCCCTATTGTGGGGTCACCAGTATGGTATTTGTAAATTGAAATCATATCCCCGCTTAAGCGTCTTTTCTCCATAGAGAATAAGTTCAGTGCTCGTAATTTTTCCTCATAACTAAGGTCCTCCAGTCCCTTTATTAGTTTTGTTGCCCTTCTCTGGACTCTCTCCAGTTCCAGTACATCCTTCCCGAGGACTGGTGCCCAGGACTGGACAGCATACTTCAGGTGCGGCCAGACCAAAGTCTTGTAGAGCGGGAGAATTATCGTTTTATCTCTGGCGTTGATCCTCTTTTTAATGAATGCCAATTTTCTGTTTGCTTTGTTAGCAGCAGCTTGGCATTGCATGCCTTTTCTGAGTCAATCATCTACTAGGACCCCCATGTCCTTTTCCATCCTAAATTCCCCCAGAATCTCTGTCAGCCCTTCCTCAGTATGAAGCATCCACCGGGTATTCAAGTCAGAGAGCCATTTATTCCACCTACCACCTACAACTGGAACTAAAGCCATACATTTTTTTCCTTTTAAGAATCTTTTTGGGTTTTTATAGGTGTCTGTGTTCCATTTGAGGTGATTTTTCCTTGTTTTCTTTCCTGGTAACACCTTGGTACTTGGTATGGGTTTGAGAGGAAACCTTTAAATGTAAAACAGACAGAAATAAACACTCAAAGATAATCCTTTCCCAGTCTTAAAAAAAAAAAAAAAAAAAAGTATTTTTTTTAAAGGTACAGATGATGTTCCACTTTAAAGTTCACCTGTCTCAAGATCATCAACCACTAGAGTGACTGCAATTTATTAATAGCTTAATATCAATCACTGCAATTAGGGAATCACCTCTGTTACCATTGTCACTTTCATATAAGACAAAAAGTTTTCATTTCAGTCAGCAATGTGTGTGATATTGTCTCGACTACTGCAATTTCCACCTCATTGGCTTACCTCTCCAAAGGCTATCCCCTATTCAGGCCATCATGAATGCTATTTCCATACTCATCCACCTTACAAACCACTCAGTGTCAGCTACCCCTCCACTGGCTTCCGCTCACCCAACAAAATAAATTGAAAATACTAACAATAACTTACAAAGCCATCCACAACTCTGCCCCCAGCTACATCACTAAAAATACCAACAAAATTGTTCTCTCCATTCCTCCCAAGAACTCCTGCTCTCTAATTCTCTACCTCAATCTGTTCGACTATCTCCTACTCTGTCCACTTTTAGGTGATCCCTGAAAACTTTTCTCTTCAGAGAAGGCTATCCTGTACTGTACTTTTATTTTCTTCATCAGCTCATCCCCCACAGGTATTACTTCTTGTATCACTTGACCCTCCCTCTTAGATTGTAAGCTCTAATGAGCAGGGCTCTCTGATTCCTCCTGTATTGATTTGTATTGTAACTGTACTGTCTGCCCTTACGTTGTAAAGCGCTGCTCAAACTGTTGGCGCTATATAAAACCTGTATAATAATAATAATGTGGGCCGATAATACCTTATCTGCTGGAGAACTGATCCTGGGTGCAGCCATCTTAGGAAGTTATGTCACACTTAGGGCGGTCTCTGTGGTCAGAACCTCTCCCTGGTCCTCACTAGTTATCTTTAATTAATATAAAAGGTATCTTCATGAACCTGTCAAGGAGCCTTTGGGAGGATACAGTAAAAAAAAATACTATGGTAAAAAATTATTCATAAGCTAATTGTCCGCAAGTGCAAGGTGAAAGGGGAATTTTACAATAAAGTATGGGATGCTGGATGCTGGGCAATTATGGGTCACTGTCTACACTTTTTGGATTAGCAAACCAATTTACACATACCTCTGTTAATTAGGAAATCATAAGTGTCTGCTGAACATTATAAGTTGGTTCTTCTGGGGCAAGTTCACTTAGTCTTTTAATCCTGGTGAGAATAATTAGGGGATTTATTCACTCAATTAAAATTGTTTCATGGTTATTTAATGATTCTTGGGAGATAATGAATTTCCAGTGTAATATATGCAAGCGATAAAGTTAATTTTAATTAAGTAATCTGTGATTCTTAGCCAAAGTTAGATTAAATTATATCAGTGTCAAAATGAGGATGTGGAGTTGGAGGTGGCTAGGATAGTAACAAGTTTAAGGATGGGTTTTGAGGTTTTTTTCCCTTCATCTCTCAACGGGATTTTATATTGTAAGACAGAGAATTGAAAATTAAATTAAAAGCGAAATCCTGCCAAAACCATTCTTTTTAATTATGAAGTAGGACAAGTTCAGAATCTCTATCAGATTTTTATTGTGATCTGTGGCTCTATTAGGGATATTTACGTTCACTTCCTGTTTTGGTGACGCCCCACCCTACCCTAAAAAGTGAGGAAAAACTTCCCAGCAGGCCATAGACAGCAATAAAAAGCAGTAGTTCTAACCCTTCCATGCTTCACAAGAAATGTGTTTCAGTTGCAGTTTTGTCTATGTTGGAAAGATTTCCTCTCACTTCCTGTCCCAGTGACAGAGGGGCGGGAAATCAGTGTATATTTTATCATGTTCACAGACAGCAATAAAAACCTGATAACTATAATATTACCATTTCTTTCAAATGGAAAAGCCAAAGTAAGTTTATTTTTGGCAGTTTTCGAGCTCTCGTTACCTGTTGTGTGCTGTGATGCCTCAACAGACTTTTTAAATATCCTGTTCTACCTGTAGGCGGAGCCGGTTGGTGGGGCCTGAGCCTACAGTGGTAGATGGGTGGTTTGTCATGTCCTACATGTTTCCCCATTACCTTGTTGGGCACCAAGTGCTGGGTCACATGTGAGGCCTACCCAGCAAGGGTTCTTCTGGGCTACATTAGGCACTTTGTTACAAGGTCAGGACTCAGGTTCAAGGCTGAACCATGCCTGCTAAAACCCCTTTCACACTAGGTCGTTTTGCAGGCGCTATTGCGCTAAAAATAGCGCCTGCAAACCGACCTGAAACAGCCTCTACTGTGTTTCCAGTGTGAAAGCCCCGAGGGCTTTCACACTGGAGTGGTGCGCTAGCAGGACGGTAAAAAAAGTCCTGCTAGCCGCATCTTTGGAGCGGTGAAGGAGCGGTGTGTATACCGCTCCTCCACCGCTCCTGCCCATTGAAATCAATGGGGCACCGCGGCTACACCGCCGGCAAAGCGCCTCTGCAGAGGTGCTTTGCGGTGGTTTTTAACCCTTTCTCGGCCGCTAGCGGGGGTAAAACCGCCCCGCTAGCGGCCGAATAGCACAGCAAAATTGGCGGTAAAGCGCCGCTAAAAATAGCGGCGCTTTACCACCGACGCACCCACCGCCCCAGTGTGAAAGGGGCCTAAGTGTTCCCTGTGGAACCACGGTCGGCTACCCTACCTCCTTCGGGGGACTCCCCGGACTCTGGACTCTTTAGAACCTCTCCCTCCCGGACCGGACTACTGAACCAATTTATATCACACAGGCAAGTGGGCCGGACCCAGACAGAAAAACCTGCCAAAAAGATCAGAAGAACAAGCAAATCATTAACCCCAACCCTCCTAGCTGGGACAGCACCCACTAACCATTACAACCTGCATGCCTGTGTGCTGTAAGGAAGGCACAACTGGTAATGTCAACAATAAACCACTCAGACAGGGATACCCAGAAACAACCCAAACAGGTTTGTCCTGCACTTTTAGTCAGCAAGACAGCAAACAAACACAGTTTAACACCCTATTTACACTTGTGCGACTTGTCATGCAACTTTGGACATCAAAGTCACATAAGTTGTACCCCATGTTTTCCAATGATAGCCATTCATATATGTGTGACTTCAAGGTAGTCCATGCACTACTTTGGTTTGACTTTCATACAACTTGAGGGCCATAGACTTCAATGTTAACCTTCAAAAGCTGCATGAAAGTTGAACGTGAATGTTTTACATGCTACAGACTTCACATCCAAGTCGTACCCATCCAAAGTTGCGTCCAAAGTCGTGCAAGTGTGAATGAAGCCTTGGTGCCTTGGAAAATTATCCTCTTCAGATGTAACTACAGGGGTGTAGAGGGAGATTACTGCATTCAGTAACAAATAAAGTAGTATCTCACTTTTCCTCTCATCCATTCTTTTCCCCGTTTCCTTTTTTAGTTCGAATAGCTCTTTTTTAAGAATACATGGAATACAAAAGACAGGTACCATTTACTGAAAGAGTCACATGGAAAGTGACATACCATCTTGTAGATAATAATGATAAAAAAGAAAAAACAAGGCTATAGTATAGAGGGAAGGATATAATTGTTAAAAAGTGGGGAAGGAGTAGAATGAGAAGGACAGGGAAATTAAATATTAATTTCTTCAAATTGGAGATGAGAATCTGCTAAAACCAATAGTTTGGTATAATGGTATGTGATTGAGAAGCACCCAGAGAAAGGAAGAGACAGTGAATTTGTTTCAGGTCATTATTTAAGTATGAGAGATATCTATGAATTTTTTTTTTTTTTACTAATTTTCTGCATGGTTAGGGCTTGAAAATGATCTGAATCGCTATATGCTTTCCAACATGTCCATGATTTTTTTTTTTTTTTGGGGGGTCCTTACGGTACTCCAAATATCAAGATCCCCATTACCATGTATCTGGGCCCATTGCAGAATATGTGGAGGAGAGGTTGGTTTCCAATGGAGAGAGATAGCTACCCAGGCAGTAGTGCAAAGTACTCTTGAAATTGCACTGAAAGTGCACTTTACACTTGTAGTTTGCACTTGTAGTGCAAAGTGGATTTGCCTTTCGTAAATAACCCCCACAGTTTGCCAAAATGGTGAAATCAGGTGGCAACTGTAATGATATCACGTAAAGCTGTAGCTAGTGGCCATGTTGTTCAGAAATCATAGGTCAGCCATGACAGTCTTGCAGAACAGTTACGCATTGCAGCAGTGATCTTACCCCCCTCCCTTCTCCTTTAATTCATGCAATTCATAGGCTTAACTTTAGCACACTTCAAAAGAGCCTGTCATCTCAACTTAGAGACACCAGAAACCAGAGCTTAGGCCTGTGCAGAGCTGTAAACAGCTAATTGAGTTCTGGCAGGATGTCTGTTTACGCTGTCCAGGCTTATCGTAAAACGATGACCAAATCCATGAAGAATACATAGCCTGTCATAAAAGAATACCCAGAACTAATAGGGATCATAAAAGGCATTTAGAGACAGAATTGACCCTTCAGAGACTTCTGCCCAATTCAAAACTTAACAAATCTACACAAGATTCATAAAATCAGACAGGAACATGCCACATTACTAATAAGTATATATTTGAATGGAGAATGTCTTGGAGTATGCTGATGTGAAGAATAGATTGGGGGTGGTTGCATACACTGGTAATATGTGGAACTACTACTTGCAGAAGGGAATGGGTGATATACTGTATTAAGTATCTATATGTGTGCTGCGCCACACTGATTGAGTGTACTGCTTGTGCTCTGGAACTCTTTGTTCTTTTACTTTTGTTCAATAAAAACCTTTGTTTGAGAGAATGGAGAATGTCATACTGAACAAATCAAGGTCATAAATGAACATGCTAGCACCTACAGAAGGGAAGATAGCAGTCAGCTATCCCCTGGGTGACATGTTTTTCTGAACTACCCTATGTTTAGTATCCCTGGACACAAAATTCAATGCTGAACAGTAAATCTATCAGTTTCAAGAATACCACCAGTACATATTGGGAGATATGAGTTGTGGTAAAAACTGCGTGTAAGGCAGGGCCATGATACTGTCATAAACCCAGGACTGCCCATGGACACTCCTTAGACGTCTAATTGGTCAGAGGGCATCTGTCAACACCCCTTTGATCCCAAGGGAGATGCCAAGACAGTTGACAGTTCTCCTTTACCATCAGCTCAGCAACATCTGCTAAGTTTGAGAACCGATAACACCTGGCTCATCGACCAAACTCTGATCAACCCAAGGACATTGCACAAGTACTCTCCTCTGTGTTATTTCTCTGTTGCTGAATTATGTCTTTATTTCTTTGAAACACCTTTTTTCTGTAAATATTTTATTTGTACCAATTTTGACCTTTTTGTTATTAAAACCTTATTTTGAAAAGTGTTAAAGTGTAAGTAAACCCCCCTATCGTTTTCAGCCAAGGAAGCTGCCATCTTTGCCTCTGTTTAATCTACAACTACCATGATGCTGCACATGTGATCAGTTATGACACCAGCCATTGGATGGTTTAACAGTTTGGTTGAGAGCACAACCAATGGGAGTGTTACATTTATGGCACGTTACAGAAATGAAACTGTTTTATGGATGGGTTTACTTCCGCTTTAACCTGAGAACCTGTCTCTTGAAGAGTGCTACTGTATAGGATAAATACTATGAACATTGTCTGTGGTGACAATGTATGGTATAGACGATTATTCTAAAACCATAATTGATATTGCTAAAATTATGAGTTCATCCTGCTTGGTCCAAAAAAGGGTGTGGTGGTAGTTAAAGGGTTAATTGTTTAATTAGTGTAGCCCCGTGACAATCACTCTCAGGCTGCTGGCACCTAGACTGGGTCCCACAAACCAGGAAATTTATAAATCTATTAGCCTATAATCCTATAAAGAGAACCTGTCATTTTGCTGTGAATTGCCATTGTGACAGTTCTTCTTTAACAGACTCTATTTAACCTTTGCGACTTTATGCTTATAATTATGGATGCTGTTCAGTAGCAATAATACAGCTACCCGGATGAGCTTGGCAGGTCAACCTTCGTGTTTTTATAGCTCAGCAAGTTTTTTCAATTGTTAATTTCTCCCACTGAGCTCTGCAGCTTAATGACAAACGGGAATTGCTGGAGAGTTGGGAGACGCATCTCCATATCATCTCTAGAAAATGGTGTAAATCCCATAGAAGAAGTAGCAGTCATGAATATTTTAGGTGCTAGTGAATTAAAACAAATGTTTTGCTGCAGTGTTCTGCCCTCTGGCCGCTCGTTCTGTTTACCAGAGCAAAAAGATTTTAATTGATGCTGGTTAGTTTGTGTCATACACCTCCGGGCGACTTACTGCTATGTTACATTTTTAGTAGGACATTAAGAAGTCTATTAATGCAAACTGTTTATGTGACCTGTATAAAGAAAAAAGGCTTCAAAGAAAAATGTTCTTTCTTATAGGACTACCTTTTGTGTTTTTTTTTTTTTTTAGACTGCTGAAATATGAATTTTAGAGTTGTTTGTGTAGTAGTATTTGGCTTGCACAAGATAAGAATAGCCTAGCCTAAGGCACCAAAATGCCTTGGGTAAGACTTGCTAAACTTTGAGGTTCCCTAAAATCAAACAATGGAATTTCATCGTAGTACTGTGTTTATTACTTTTTAAAAAGATACTGTTGCTGGATTAATAATAAAAAAAAAGCCTTTCCTCTGCCAGAAACAGTTACAGTAGAACCATGGCCTCCCTTAAAAAAAAATGTGCTGCATTCAAGTTTTCTCCTAGAACCCCTGCAAAGTCCCACTAATGCCTGCCAGTGAAGTCCAACTTATGCAGCCAACTGTCATAGGGACACAACAATGCTGCAATTCTGCTCAATTCAAAGCAGCATTGTTTCTCATGTAGGTTGTGCCTGCTTGCGCTACAATGGAATACGAAGGTGTTGCAGGTGGCGAGGCTATCAGTATTGTCACTGTTGATTCACAAGCCTATAGCTTGTCATTCAGCACCTGGCAACACTTAGTCCTGTCCCCTGTTTCCTGGATTGAAATATAGCTGTGCTGCTAAAACCCCCCCACTGTGGCTGCAGTGTCTGAGAGGGGGAGCATGAGAGACACGTGTAGCACTACCCTCAGTTAAGAGAGCCGCTGGATTTTGTTTCGGGCCCTGTCTACAGCACCGCCAACCCCCGGCAATTTACTCGAACCACTCTGGCACAGTTAGTCTAGGGGTTTCTCTAGTATCACAATCTAACAGTATATGCACACAATCTATCTGTATTGCATGGGTAACCTCTTTCCATAAAGGCAACACACTGATAGCAAGAGATAAAATATAACGTTTCTTTACTTCGGGTAAAAGGCATAAGGTTAACACATAACACATATATATCTGCAGAGTACTGCAGCAGAAAATCTAACACAGGTGACTACCTGCCAAGTACTACTATCTCTATCTATGCGCCCTTATGGTGCAGCAACTTAAGCTCTGACTAGAGATCAGGCCTGATCCAAATTTTCTAACTCAGTCTCTAGAAGAACAGTTTCTTTGCATGCAACTTGACTGGTGGTGCACAACAGGAACAGTTATTTGTAATCCAAAGGGTAGGAAAATAAAATGGACAGAATGAACCACTCACAGGAGACTACTCACTCAGTTCCGCCACTAGTCTCCTGTGAGACAGGAAAAATGGAACCAGGAGGGCCAAGGCAGTCTCTAGGCCTAGTCAAAGTACTGTTTATATGCATGAGCAGGTGCTCGCTCACCACTCCGGACGCGATCCCAGTCCGGGACTTCCACCTACTGTGTCTCCGCACACAGTGTCTGCAACGGCCGGATCTCCGGTCCAACTGATGTCCAAACTCGATAAAGTCAGGTGCCACCCAGGCTCCGCAGTGGGGTGGAAGGCTCTCTGGAAGTTGTGCAAGGGCCTGGCTTCAGGCCCTGCACTGCAGCAGATCCGCACAGGAAGACCTGTTGATAGCAGCGCGGTGTCCAAAGAGGCCGAGCTCAGCCTCTCCCTTTCCTTATATAGCCCCTTCCATGAGTCTCTGCGGTGGCTAAAATGCACCCTGGGTGCCGAACGGGGTTCTGGGTAACGTAGTCCCGGGGCCTTAAAGGAGACCCCGCTACACACACATGAAGGAGAATTTAGTAGACTCATAGGATTGTTTTTTTAATTTACAAGTGCAAAGTATTTTTGGTAAATTTTGGTGGCTAAATTCAGCAAGAGAGCTGTGGAGAGAACTAAGTGCAGCAAGACACACTTTTCCTAATTGGATTCCTCCCCTCCACTATTTATTTTTTCAGTTCACCCTACCATTTCTTTCAGTTTTGCCTCTGGGAGAATGACGTGTCCCTGCTCCTGCGGCCTCCAGGGATATAAAAGATCAAGTCTTCTGGACAGCAGCACTCCAATAAAAAGCCTTTATTATGTAAAATCTTCATAAATCCAAATACAGCACAGCAAGTCACAAAATTCTGGTTAGAGCTGACTAGTTTCACACTTTCTTAGTGTTTAATCATATCACAATGCCTCACATTCAGCTGAGGCGTCACACAGTGCTGGAGGGCAGGCCTTGCCCCGCATCATTAGGGGGCCAGCTGCAAAAACCTGGAGAAGACAGCTGGCTCCTGATGACACAATAGATGAACATGGCGGTGCAGGGCCAAGTGTGCAGCAGGGGAGTGGCGGATCACAGAAGAACAACACTGGATTTGCGGGGCATGTGAGTATGTTTATGGAAGAATGCCTAGTGTAGCACCCTGTTAGATTGCTAGTCGGTAGGAAGATTTAGTTTTTGGCTGGTTATCCCAGTTTTAATTTGTATAGTTGTGCACCGAGTTTCTCCCTAAGCTCAATGGGGTTGTAATCTCTCACTGTTGCCAGTAGGTGTCACTGGCACCCCAGATTATAGCATGAGATTTCTCTGCCAGGCTGCATTATGAATATTCATATTTCCCCTAGCTATCCCAGTAGGAGGTTTAGTTGGAAAGGAAAAGGAAATGCCCCAAGGACTGATATCTAGTTTCTCTTCCATTATTTTTCCAGTAGGAGGTTTAAGCCACTGGGTCATGATGGGAGAGGGTATACATATTCGGATGGGCCATGTGCTCTCTCTCTCTCTCTCTCTTACCTCAGGCTGAGGCCTGAGAAGCTGCTGTTGGGCTGTCCATGCTGCTAGGCCCAGAGGTCATAGCCTGCCTTTTTGAAGCTCAAACCTACACATCTGGTGTAAGAGATCCATTAGCTGGGAAAGCTGCATCTCTTAAAGTTGTGCCACTGGTTCATTTGCTGTTCATCAGAATCCTGGCTGTGGCAGAGTCCAGAAGTCCTGCCTGAAGCTAAAGAAACGTTCCAGGGATTTTACCCTTTAAGGATCCTGTCCACTATAATCTCACTAGACGGCAGCTGCAAACTACATCTGGAAGGTTATCCTCTGGCCTTGTGAGTGAAAGAGGGTTTGCTGATCCGAGTGACCTTTGTTTCTGTAAGAAGATAAGAGCCAATGTAGTGCTATGGGGTATAAGAAGGTTTAATTACCCCTAATATGGCCTTCCTCTTCCAGTCTCAGGGGACAAGGTGCGCTATATTTTTAGGACAGTGAAGTTAGTGTCCTCTACTTTGAACTTGCATTCTTCAGAGTATCCCATGTCCTACACACCTTCTCAGTTACAAGTTTATTCAGCATTAAAGCATCAAAAAGACTACCCCTAGACTGGTCACTGATTCAGTGTGCATGAAGTCTGCAAAGTGTGTGTGTTGGCAGCCTCTGTACAACCAGAAGGATTCCGGTCATCATCTGTGTGACTGTATTTTTAGCATCTTTCATCATCATCACGCTACCCCTTTCGGTAGTCCCGCTACACTAGTAATCTAGGTAAGAGGGAATAAAAAAAAAAAAATGGCACAGGGGAGTGAAGTTCCACTTTAGAAGAAACCAGATAGTTAATTGTTCTTTACTGTTCTGAATCCCATCTCTCTTTTCTTTTGTTTAGTGGACAGATACTGTAAGTAGATTTGCATATAGCGCAACCATGCCACCTCTTTTAGTGAGTTCTATCAAAAGTTCTTGCTAAAATTATTGTAATAAACAAGAGGTGGAACGTGAACAAAAGGACATCATCATTCAGGGATACATAGGGCATAATGATATTTAAATAAGGGCCTACTCATTGGACAGTGGAATGGTGGTTGACTGGACTTAGAATAAAGCCATAACCAGAGGTGAAAAGAGAAGAAGCCTTTCTCACTAATAGTACCTTGTATTACTTGCTCTTATGCAGAATGTTTTCTTTGAAAATTTCAGAAAGTCTAAAAGTTTCACTTTCAAATGGACTAAGAAACCAGCCCCTTCCCACAATACTGACGAATACAGGTCTGACAAACTACTGGAGCCTGTTCACATTTTACTTTTATCAATACTAACAATATGTTCTGAGTGCCTTTTAACATTTGTCCTTTTTTGTCTTTAGTCCTGGCTGACAGAGAAAATGTACACTTCATCTATAGATTTGTACATTAGCCGAGCTGTAGCCTAAGCACGGATCACCTGGGATTAGCTGCTGGTCAATACGTTTATTTGAGTTAACCAGGGACCAGAAATGATTAGCTTTAGACATGGCTTTGTTTGTAATTGCCACTGGGAAATCAATATGGCGACCAGCAAAGCTTGGCTCTGTAAAGCAAGGGGAATCCACTGTGTAATTAGAGCAAGACAGCATGCTATAACATTGGACTTTTCCATCAGCTTTTGTTTTACTGCCGCTGTAAAAAGTTATTGATCATCGAAGAGTTTGTTACATTTATTCCAAGGAAAGTATTTTCTATTCATATAGCCAACAGTAGACCCTTGAGATGCAATAAGAAGTGTTTAATGGTAATGTATTTGGCACAGACCCACCCAAAGTGACAACAGGGGTTGTCAGTGTGTAAGTAGGTCAGTTAAAGGGACTCTGCTGCAGGTGTGAAGGGCAGGTATCTAAAGACTGCCTCCAAAATCTTCATGTCACAGCAGAAGGTTCTGATAGTGTGGGAGCTTGCCTGCGTGGCTCCTGCACATTTCTATTAGTCAGCAAGACTGACCAACATTGTGATAGCCAATAGGAATATGTGGGGTTGGGGTTTAATAACAAGAACTGACACCGGCTAGTCTTGGAGCTTTGCCTATCAGAATGGCTTTGGATTCAGCTGTGACAGCAATGTTTAGAAGGCTGCCGGCGCCTGCATTTTGAACCTGCAACAGATTACCCTATAAACAGGGTCTTTTTAAATTCAGGCATTAAAGAAAAAGCCTCACCCCTGTAATGCTACCACCGTAGGGGTCCCTGACACTAACTGGTTCCTTCCTAACAAGCACAGAGACTGGTCATCCCCGCAAGCACCAATCCATTCATACTGGCCCCAATGAACAGTCCTGGGGATGTCTTCTTGGTATTTTATTGCTTGAAAACTTCTGCACATACTAGTTAGAGGACTTTGTTCCCACTAAGCAGACATGAATGTTGGACAGTCTAAGGCCTTGCAGCTGAAGTCTATAGGGCGAGTCCTTTTGGCATCTGGTTACCTTGCCCCAGTGCACAACTGTTGGTACTCAGTGCAGCTTCCAGTACACTACCTAGTAACATGGATACATTTAGGGACACTACTTATAAGTCCCCAGGACAGCTGCCACCTTACAGCTTCTTCCAGGAATGGTCCAGTGAGTGGGACAGCAGCTCTCAGGACCAGATCCCTTGTTGTGTGGTTCTGCAATCAGCTTCAAACAAAGTCCAGCTTTAGCACTGCTGAGTCCTCAAAAACAGCTGTTTGGGCGGTCTGAGGCCAGCTGTCCCCCTGGCTCTTGAACCCTTCTGGGCAGAAGTAACCCTTTGTCTCAAACTATTTATCTCCATTCCAGCCCCCTACTGGACACTCCTCTCCAGGGATAGGCTGGAACCTGATAAATATTCAGGCTGGTCATTTTGAATCTCCTGCCCTAAGCTCTGGAAGCTTTTTAGTGACAAGGGTAAGCAATCAAACTCCCAGCCTGTAATGCCCCGTACACACGATCGTTTTTAATGTCATTTTTTAAACCGACGTTTTTCTCCTCGTTTTTTTTCATGTTTCCTCTCAAGCCTGCCTTGCGTACACACCATCATTAAAAAAAACGATCAAGCAAAGCGCAGTGACGTTCAACACGTACGACGGCACTATAAAGGGGAAGTTCCGTTCGAATGGCGCCACCTTTCATGTTAGTAAAGTTTGTTGAGCGACGATTCGCGCTTTTCAGTCCGTTACTGTGTAATGAATGTGCTATCTCCATTACGAATGCTAGTTTTACCAGAACGAGCGCTCCCGTCTCATACTTGATTCTGAGCATGCGTGTTTTTTTTCACGTCTTGAAAGCATACACACTATCGTTTTTCACGTCGTTAAAAAAAACGACATGAAAAACGACGTGAAAAAAGAGAGCATGTCCGGAATTTTTAATGGCCGTTTTTCACGTCGTTAAAAATGCTCTGGAGCCTACACACGATTATTTTTAATGGCCATTTTTAAAAATGGCATTTTTAACGGCATGAAAAACGATCGTGTGTACGCGGCATAAGACCCTAAACAGGCCAGAGAAAACAAACTGTGCTAATTTTTATAAGCCCTTCAGTTGCGATTACATGACCAATAACTAGGCAGTTGGTCATTTGACCAGCCACTATGAGATTCTGTAGAAACATTTTCTGCTGGGCATGTCATCATTTAACAACTTTTGTAAATTTAAAGAGCAGGGCATACAGTGTTCATCATACCTGAAACGAATAGTTTGGTTTCTGTTAGATGTTGGAAAGCTACATCACCTCAACAGTCACTGTCACTATGTAAAACTATATGAACACTCTCAGAGCTGAAATGGAACACTTACACTTGCTCCCTGTCACGTACCTGGTCAGTGAGCCTGACGTGCATAAGAAGGCCTCTCGTACAGCTCCGACTCAGGGTTTACTGGTATTGAAACAGTGCCACAGGAGCACGGCAAGGTGGGAGTGCATGTAATCAGTCCAGTAGTCTGTGTGGCAGCAGTCAGCAGATGGAGGTGACAGCAGGACAGGCTGGTGGCAGATGAGATGGCACGGAGCTTGGCTGTGAGCGGACTGTGGTTAAACAGCTGGAAGCAGGAGCCAGATGAGAGCTTGCTGGGCTAAAGAACTGTAGCAGGCTGGATAATCAGGGTGCTGGGTCAGACGAGCCGGTTGGTAACGGTCGGGCATATCAGGCACAGACGGCAGACAGCAGAATAGTCAGGTCACAAGCAAAGCCTGCAACAGAACGTAGATCTGATTAAAAGCAGGAGGCAGAAGCAGAATCCAGAGACAAGCCGCGGTCGGGGCAGGTAGCAGGCAAACACATGTCAGAAGCAAGCTGGGTCAGGATCAGAGGTCAACACAGGAACACAGGAATCAAGCACACAGAAGCTACAGACCAAACAGCAATGAGCCCTTACTGTAGTCTGTTTAAATAGCCCAATTGGCGTCAGCATTAGTGACGGGCGAGCGCCTGGATGTGCGAGAGAGCATGCACGCACGCACTTGTGTGCGCCTATGCCTTTGTCCATGCACATCTGCCTGGCCAGTTGCCGGTCTGCGCCGGGAACCTTCTTCTGCACTACGGACATGCCCTCCCTTACACTCCCTTTTACCAAACTGTCTGCAAATTCTGAGCAATCAATTGTGAAACCTAAGACACTACCAGCAAGTGTTGCAAGGTTCTTCAGCTTGTAAGTCATCACCAGCTGCTCCTCCTTTCCTGCACTGAAGTGACCATAACATCACATGCACATTCTGACCTGTCCACTGAGAAAATACTCAAATGTTCTGTTTACTCTGAGAAGCTGCCTCATTCACCCATGTATCTTCGAGCATTGTGAAAAAATTAATTTCCACAGTTTGCAGCATAGGCATCAAAAATGCTCTTTTTTCTATCAGAGCACATCTTGGCAGAATGCCATCACACTATTATAAACACACAGTAAGTGTTCCTAAACTGTTAGATGCCAATTGAAATCCCACAGTGTTTCTCTTGATCTTTGAGAATGAATAAGAACCCAGTGAAAACCCACATAACCACAGGAAGAATATGCAAACTCCATGCAGATAGTGTTCTGACTGGCATTGCGTTCTTATAACATTGGAGATGTACATGTCCTTACTTCCAATATGAGACCCAAAGGACATAAAGCTCAGTCTCTGCTTTTGGGTTAGTGGGCAGTCATGCAAAGCATTCTTTTTTGCTTCCTTCAGCCATCTGAGTATTAAGAAACACTATTGTGTAGCTAATTTTAGAGAGCCAGTATTACAAACTAGTGATGAGCCGAACACCCCCGGGTTCGGTTCGCACCAGAACCCGCGAACGGACCGAAAGTTCGTACGAACATTAGAACCCTATTAAATACAATGGATGCGAACGTTCGAATTCTAAAGTGCTAATTATAACAACTATTATGCATGTTATTGTCCTAAAAAGGGTTTGGGAACCCGGGTTCTGCACCAGGGGACATGTATCAATGCAAAAATAAGTTTTAAAAACGGTCGTTTTTCGGGAGCAGTCATTTTAATGATGCATAAAGTGGAAAAAAAAAGTCAAATATTCCTTTAAATATCGTACCTGGGGGGTGTCTAAAGTATGCCTGTGAAGTGCCACGTGTTTCCCGTGTTTAGAACTGTCCCTGCACAAAATGACACTTCTAAAGGAAAAAAAAGCCATTTAAAACTGCTTGCGGCTTTAATGTAATGTCTGGTCCCGGTAATATGGATGAAAATCTTTAAGAAAAATGGCATAGCTACCCCATGACCCCCCCCCCCCCTACCCCAGCCCATTACCAGCCCCTTTGGGTCTTGTATGGATATTAAGGGGAACCCCGCACATAAAATAAAAAAGGCCCTATATACTCTGAACAGCCGTATACAGGCGGTGCATACAAGACAGGGACTGTAGGTTTGTTCTTATGTAGAATGTGTTTGTAATTTTGAACAGGTACATTGTTGAAGTGTAGCTCCAGCCCAAAAATCTATTTTTAAACTTTTTGGAAAACATAGGGAAGGGTTATCACCCCTGTAACATTTGTTTTGCTGTCTGTGCCCCTGTTCAGAACATTTCACCTCACTTTCCGTCCCAATGACAACTGTTTTTGAAATGTGGTGTTTTTATTGAAACAAGGATTGCTGATAAAGCATCAGTACAGAGGAGACACCTTTCTCCCATATTTATTCTTACAGGAGAGAATTTTCCTTCCTAGGGGTAGATTTCCTCTCACTTCCTGTTGTCTTCTTGCGTTTGCAAGTAGGAGTCGTTTGTAAGTTGGATGTTTGAAAGTAGGGACCTGCCGTATATACTCTGCAGAAATAGGCCCCTTAGTTGTTGGTGTTGGCACAATACTGTAAGCACTCACAGTTACTCTTGGTTGGTGCTGGAACGCCCTGCTGTCAACTATTATATCAGGAATTTTAATTACATATAATTGTTGAACAGTGGTAGTAAAAATTGGGGCTTTGATGGTGGTGCTGGTGCCACAACACTGTAAGCCCTGACAGTTACTCTTGGTGGGTGCAGCAATGGGCCCTGCTGTGAATTATTAGATCAAGAATTGTAATTACATGCCCCTTTTGAACAGGGGCTGAAAAATTGGGCCTTTCGTGGTGGTGGTGGTGGTGGCGTTGCCACAACACTGTAAGCCCTCAGACTTACTCTTGGTGGGTGCAGGAATGGGCCCTGCTGTGAATTATTAGATCAAGAATTGTAATTACATGCCCCTTTTGAACAGGGGCTGAAAAATTGGGCCTTTCGTGGTGGTGGTGGTGGTGGCGTTGCCACAACACTGTAAGCCCTCAGACTTACTCTTGGTGGGTGCAGGAATGGGCCCTGCTGTGAATTATTAGATCAAGAATTGTAATTACATGCCCCTTTTGAACAGGGGCTGAAAAATTGGGCCTTTCGTGGTGGTGGTGGTGGTGGCGTTGCCACAACACTGTAAGCCCTCAGACTTACTCTTGGTGGGTGCAGGAATGGGCCCTGCTGTGAATTATTACATCAAGACTTGTAATTGCATGCCCCTGTTGAACAGGGGCTGAAAAATTGGGCCTTAGGCACTGGTGGCACAACACTACAACCCCTCACAGATACTGTACTTGGAGCACAGCAATGAGCCCTGTTGCAAAGTATTGCTTCAAAAATTGTAATGACACGCCCCTGTTAAACAGGGGCTGAAAAATTGGGCCTTAGGCACTGGTGCCACAACACTCCAACCCCTCACAGATACTGTACTTGGAGCACAGCAATGAGCCTTATGGCAAATTATTGCTAAAAAAATTGTAAGTACACGCCCCTGTAAAACAGGGGCTGAAAAATTGGGCCTTAGCCACTGGTGGCGGCACCCATAAACAAAAATGATCTTCCAAGCTATCATCATCAATCGTATCATTGAGGACTCGGAGGAGGAGGATAGCCAGTCAACATAACAGCACAGGCACTCAGCATCAGCATCAGTCTTGAAGGGATGTGACATGTTAAAATCAATTAGTCTGTTATATCAGCATCAGGTGTGTGGTAGCTGGTGGTGATCCAAGACTGGTTCATCTTGATGAAAGTCAGTCGATCAACCGAGTCGGTGGACAGGCGCACCCTGTGATCCGTGACAAATCCTCCAGCAGCACTGAATGTGCGTTCCGAAAGAACGCTGGATGCAGGACAGGCCAGTAGCTCAATTGCATACTGTGCAAGCTCTGGCCAGTGATCCATCCTCAAGACCCAGTAAGCCAGAGGATTTTCGGTGGGGAAGGTGTCCAAGTCTGACCTTGCCCCTAGATATTCCTGCACCATGTTTATCAGACGCTGGCGATGGTTGCTGGAACCGATCATACTTTGGGGCTGCGGACTAAAGAATTGTCTGAACGCATCGGTCAGACGGCCACCTTCCCCACCGCTCCTTCTTTGACTGGCCGAAGCCTCAGCAACTCGTTGTCCAGGACCAGGAGTTTGTAACCTCCCAGTCTCTGGGAACGCGTTGCACAGACCTTTCTGCAAGGCCTCCCGGAGTTGTCTCATCCTCTGCTCCCTCTGCGACGGTAACATAAGGTCCGCAACCTTACCCTTGTACCGTGGATCAAGGAGAGTGGCCAGCCAGTAATGGTCCCTCTCCTTGATCCGAAGAATACGAGGATCCTTCCGCAGACTTTGCAGGATCAGGGAGGCCATGCAGCGTAGGTTTGCTGAGGCATTCGCTCTGGAGTCCTCTGGGTCACTAAGGACGACATGATCCGCAGTCACCTCCTCCCAGCCACGTACAAGTCCACTGGTTTCTTGGGACTGTAAATCATCCCTAAAAGACTGCTGCTGATGATGCTGAGTGCCAGCCTCCACCTCCATGCTGACACAATCCTCCTCCTCCTCCTCCTCCTCCTCCTCCTCTTCCTCTTCCTGTGCGATGGGTGGGACAGAAGGAACACTGTCTGGGTAAAGGGGGCCTTGAGAGGCAAGGAAGTCCTCCTCTTCCTGCCTCTGTTCTGCCTCAAGTGCCCTGTCCATTATTCCACGCAGCGTGTGCTCCAACAGGTGGACAAGAGGTACAGTGTCACTGATGCATGCACTGTCACTGCTCACCATCCTCGTGGCCTCCTCAAATGGTGCCAGGACAGTGCATGCATCCCTGATCATGCCCCACTGGCGTGGAGAAAAAAAACCAAGCTCCCCTGACCCTGTCCTGGTGCCGTAGTCGCACAGGTACTCATTGATGGCCCTCTGCTGCGTGTGCAGCCGCTGCAGCATGGCCAACGTTGAGTTCCACCTGGTGGGCATGTCACATATAAGGCGGTTCTTGGGCAGGTTCAACTCCTTTTGCAGCTCAGCCAGGCGAGCACTGGCATTATAAGATCTGCGGAAATGCACACAGACTTTCCTGGCCTGCCTCAGGACATCCTGTAAGCCCGGGTACCTGCCCAAGAACCGCTGCACCACCAGGTTAAGGACGTGAGCCACACAGGGCACATGGGTCAGTTGTCCCTGTCGAAGGGCGGAGAGGAGGTTGGTGCCATTGTCGCAAACCACCATTCCTGGCTTAAGCTGGCGTGGCGTCAACCACCTCTCGGCCTGGCCCTGCAGAGCAGACAGGACCTCTGCCCCAGTGTGGCTTCTGTCCCCCAAACACACCAGCGCAAGCACGGCATGGCATCTTTTTGCCTGCGTACTTGCGTAGCCCCGTGAACGGCTACGGAGCACCGCTGGTTCATAGGACAAACCACAGGAAGAGGCCATGGAGGAAGAAGAAGAGGAGGGGGTGGAGGAGAGAGGTGTGTCACAACCAGTAGTAGCATTTTGGAGGCGTGGCGGTGGGACAACCTCCAACACTACTGCACCTTGTCCTGCATCCTTCCCAGCTGCCAAAAGAGTGACCCAATGGGCCGTGAAAGAAAGGTAACGTCCCTGTCCATGCCTGCTGGACCATGAGTCAGCGGTAATATGCACCTTACCGCTGACCGCCCTGTCCAGCGAGGCCAAGACATTGCCTTCCACATGCCGGTAGAGAGCCGGAATAGCCTTCCGTGAGAAAAAGTGGCGTTTGGGAACCTGCCACTGAGGAACCGCACATTGCACAAACTCACGGAAGGGGGCCGAGTCTACCAACTGAAAAGGCAGCAGTTGAAGCGCTAGCAATTTAGCCAAGCTAGCATTCAACCGCTGGGCATGTGGATGGCTGGGAGTGAACTTCTTTTGACGGTCCAGCAGCTGGGGCAGGGAAATTTGCCTGCTAGAATCGGACGTCGGTGTACTGCTAGCAGAGTGGCCGCAAGTACTTGGCTGTGACACACCTAATTCTACACCTTCATTCCTCTCAGTGCATGTTTCAGAGAGGACTGAAGTTATAGTGGGGTTGGAGATCCCAGCTGATGCGGTGCAAGGAGAGGTCCGCTTTGTTCTTTGGTGTGGGTCTTTGAGGTAGGCTTGCCAACGAGCTGCATGGCAGGTCAACATATGTCTGGTCAGGCATGTGGTACCCAAGCGGCTGATGTTTTGGCCACGCGATATACGCTTGAGACATATGTTGCAAACAGCAGCTGTGCGATCTGATGCACTAGCCTCAAAAAAGGCCCACACCAAGGAACTTTTTGAATGACGGGCAGAGGCAGCGCCCTGCACAGGCGGAGCTCTGCGGTGTGATTCCGTCAGTGTACTGCCCTTACGCTGGCCACCAAAGGGCATCCTGCCTCGTTGGAGATGTGCCTCCTCCTCATCCTCCTCCTCCTCTCTCCTATTAGGCACCCACGTGGAGTCAGTGACCTCATTATCCCCTCCCTCCTCATCACTGGAGCCAATCTGGCAGTATGCTGCAGCTGCTGGAACATGACTGCCAGATTGGTGTCCTTCTTTAGCATCCCCTCTGTCTGCTCTCACCCTACTGCCTTCCTGTAGCTGGGTTTCATCATCAGACCCTTCGAAACGCTGGGCATCCTCCTGGAGCATGTACCCAACACTGTGCTCAAACAGTTCGGGGGACTCCTCAGGAGGAGGACATGGTGGGTCTAGGGAAGGAGTGACTGATGATGAGTCTGACATTGATAACAGGGAAGAGGACGCTTTGGCAGCTGCTTTGCCAGTACCCTGAGCCTGGGTGAGAGAGGATGAGGAGGAGGAGGAGGGCTTGGTCATCCACTCTACCAAGTCTTCGGCATGATGTGGCTCAACATGTCCAGCTGCCGAAAAGAAGGACAAGCGTGTCCCATGGCCATGTGCTGATGACAATGCACCGCGTCCACGACCAGCACTGTTGCCCCCAGACACAGAGCCTGCTTGCCCTCTTTTATTGCCTCCTGACTGTCTGCCTCTCCTTGTTTGCCTTCCAGACATTCTAATAGATGGCCTGCAGGGAGATGGGAAAAAAGCAATAAGGGCTACCTTCAGGTGTCCTTCTCTGTCCCTTTACTTAAGGATTTCTAAATATGGTTGAGGAT
The DNA here is from genome assembly GCA_029206835.1 of Rana muscosa. Classification (NCBI taxonomy): domain Eukaryota; kingdom Metazoa; phylum Chordata; class Amphibia; order Anura; family Ranidae; genus Rana; species Rana muscosa. Next base: position 1,046,068,837 of record CM055117.1, read on the forward strand.
GATTGCTTTTGCACAGAATAGCACAACGACAATTTCCCTGACTGATTTCAAAGATGGTTGATGAGGAATGCTTTAGCACACTATAGCACAAGGAGAATTCCCCTCACTTTCCTTCTTTGTCCCTAGAAACAAGGATTATCACAGTGAAAGAAACTGACACTCTTCCTTCCTATAGTTTTCTGTCCCTAGAAAAAATGTTTTTTTAAAGCACACTATAGCACAAGGAGAATTCACTCACTGTCCTTCCCTGTCCCTGGAAACAAGGACTTGCACAGTGAAAGAAACTGACACTCTCCCTACCTAGAGTTTTCTGTCCCTAGAAAAAATGTTTTTTTTAAGCACACTATAGCACAAGGAGAATTCACTCACTGTCCTTCCCTGTCCCTGGAAACAAGGACTTGCACAGTGAAAGAAACTGACACTCTCCCTACCTAGAGTTTTCTGTCCCTAGAAAAAATATTTTTTTAAACCCCCCTATAGCACAAGGAGAATTCACTCACTGTCCTTCCCTGTCCCTGGAAACAAGGACTTGCACAGTGAAAGAAACTGACACTCTCCCTACCTAGAGTTTTCTGTCCCTAGAAAAAATGTTTTTTTTAAGCACACTAGAGCACAAGGAGAATTCACTCACTGTCCTTCCCTGTCCCTGGAAACAAGGACTTGCACAGTGAAAGAAACTGACACTCTCCCTACCTAGAGTTTTCTGTCCCTAGAAAAAATGTTTTTTTTTAAGCACACTATAGCACAAGGAGAATTCACTCACTGTCCTTCCCTGTCCCTGGAAACAAGGACTTGCACAGTGAAAGAAACTGACACTCTCCCTACCTAGAGTTTTCTGTCCCTAGAAAAAATATTTTTTTAAACCCCCCTATAGCACAAGGAGAATTCACTCACTGTCCTTCCCTGTCCCTGGAAACAAGGACTTGCACAGTGAAAGAAACTGACACTCTCCCTACCTAGAGTTTTCTGTCCCTAGAAAAAATGTTTTTTTTAAGCACACTAGAGCACAAGGAGAATTCACTCACTGTCCTTCCCTGTCCCTGGAAACAAGGACTTGCACAGTGAAAGAAACTGACACTCTCCCTACCTAGAGTTTTCTGTCCCTAGAAAAAATGTTTTTTTTAAGCACACTATAGCACAAGGAGAATTCACTCACTGTCCTTCCCTGTCCCTGGAAACAAGGACTTGCACAGTGAAAGAAACTGACACTCTCCCTACCTAGAGTTTTCTGTCCCTAGAAAAAATGTTTTTTTTAAGCACACTAGAGCACAAGGAGAATTCACTCACTGTCCTTCCCTGTCCCTGGAAACAAGGACTTGCACAGTGAAAGAAACTGACACTCTCCCTACCTAGAGTTTTCTGTCCCTAGAAAAAATGTTTTTTTTAAGCACACTATAGCACAAGGAGAATTCACTCACTGTCCTTCCCTGTCCCTGGAAACAAGGACTTGCACAGTGAAAGAAACTGACACTCTCCCTACCTAGAGTTTTCTGTCCCTAGAAAAAATGTTTTTTTTAAGCACACTATAGCACAAGGAGAATTCACTCACTGTCCTTCCCTGTCCCTGGAAACAAGGACTTGCACAGTGAAAGAAACTGACACTCTCCCTACCTAGAGTTTTCTGTCCCTAGAAAAAATGTTTTTTTTAAGCATACTATAGCACAAGGAGAATTCACTCACTGTCCTTCCCTGTCCCTGGAAACAAGGACTTGCACAGTGAAAGAAACTGACACTCTCCCTACCTAGAGTTTTCTGTCCCTAGAAAAAATGTTTTTTTTAAGCACACTATAGCACAAGCACAAAACACACTGACACTCTCCCTACCTATCCTTCTCTTTCCCTAAACTAAAGGAATCCAGGTTAAGCAAGAAAGAAATAAAAGTCACTGTCCCTGCCTATGCTGCTCTTTCCCTGCTCCGGAACACACTACACTAGGCCGCCGTGCTGGCGGCCTTTTATAGTGTGGGGCGTGTACTAAACACCCTCAGCAATAATTGGCCACAGGCATCCTGCCTGTGGCCAATCATTGCTCTCCTCGCTGCCGGCGCTGTGATTGGCCAAGCATGCGGGGTCACAGTGCATGCTTGGCCAATCACAGCGCCTGGATGACACTGCGATGGCGTAGTGCATTGTGGGCCATTCGCGTCACTCGAATTTGGCGCGAACGGCCCAAATCGTTCGATCTTCGTCGAACGATCGAACAGCCGATGTTCGAGTCGAACGTATGTTCGACTCGAACACGAAGCTCATCCCTATTACAAACTTGTAATAGCCGATTTCAGGCATCTTAGGCTTCATCAGTGACTTTACTGGCTTTATGGTGTAGAGCCTGTGAGTCCAGGGCAACATTACTACCAGTAAGGTCGTGCTGAGGCAGTTCAAAAAGAACCAAAAAGCCCACCTCTAAAGTACAATGAGATACAGCATCACCTTCTTATAACAGAAAGATATTTACATACTAATGGCATGGCTGTGATTGGCCAGTGTAGCATGTGACCCAGCCTTTATATAAGCTTGCGGCACATAGCACAGCACGTCACTCTGCTTTAGATAGTGTAGGGAAAGGTTGCTGCTGCTGCTTTGAGGGAGAGAATTATCATAGGAGTCCTTATTCAGAAATCAAATTACTCAGCGATCTACATAGCACAGCACGTCACTCTGCTTTAGATAGTGTGGGGAAAGGTTGCTGCTGCTGCTTTGAGGGAGAGAATTAGATAGGAGTCCTGATTCAGAAATCAAATTACTCAGCGATCTACCTTGATTTTGTTGTGTGGGTGCAGTGCACAATCTTTTTACCCTGCCCTGAGCTCAGTGCCAGAGAAAAGATAACTTTTATCCGTCTGTTAGTTAGGTTGGCGTCGGCGGGCATTTTATGCAAGCTTAGTGCACCAGCACTGCATATGTTACTGTGAGATACACCCTTTAGATACTGTTGCTCTATTCTGCTATTCCAAAAACACCCATTTAGGGCAAAAAAAAAAATTTTGCAGTGTTTCCTGCATATCTGTACGTGTGAGATACACACTTTAGATACTGTTCTTCTATTCTGCTATTCAAATTTTTTTTATTTAGGGCAAGATCCTAAATTTTAGAAATATGTGGAGAACGTCAAATCAGGGACGTGGCCCCGGTCGTGGTGCTGCTGGTGGAGTTCCTGTTGCAGGGAGAGGACGTGGTCGATCTGTGCCAGCTACACGCACAAGTAAAACACCTTCCTCAGGTGCGAGTAGGCGACAGAGCCTGCAGCGGGATTTGGTCGGGCCTAATGCTGCGGCTCTACGAATGTTGAGGCCAGGAGAAGTACAGGCGATAGTAGATTGGTTTGCTGACAGTGCCTCCAGTTCCTTCACATTGTCTCCCACCCAGTCTCCTGCTGAAAGATCAGAGTTGGCACCTGCAGCCCATGTTCATCAGTCTTTCACCTCACCCCCTTGCAAATCAGCCAGTCTGAGTCCCAAATCATGCAGCAGTCTCTTCTGCTTTTTGATGACTCTGTTAGCAGGGTTTCCCAGGGGCCTGGGCCATCCACCTAGCCCTGCCCCAGAAGTGGAAGAGATTGAGTGCACCGATGCCCAACCACTTATGTTTCAAGATGAGTACATGGGAGGACCATCGCAGAACGTCTCGGATGATGAAGAAACACAGGTGCCAACTGCTGCTGCTTTCGCAATTGTGCAGACCGACAAGGAGCGCAGGGGTGAAGACTGGGTGGAAGATGATGTGGAGGACGATGAGGTCCTCGACCCCACATGGAATCAATGTCATGCAGGTGACCTATGTAGTTCGGAGGAAGAGGCGGTGGTCGCACAGAGCCACCAGCACAGCAGAAGAGGGAGCAGGGTGCAAAAGTGGAGCGTCCATCCCCTAGACAGTACGCCTGCTACTGCCCAACACAGCAAGGGACCAAGCACACCAAAGCCAGGTCCACGGAGTTCCCTAGCGTGGCAGTTCTTCAGACAATGTGCTGATGACAAAACATGAGTGGTTTGCACGCTGTGCAATCAGAGCCTGAACCGAGGCATAAACGTTCTCAACCTTAGCACAACCTGCATGACCAGGCATCTAAGTGCAAAGCACGAGCTGCAGTGGAGTAGACACCTCAAAAACCAAGACAGGTCTCTGGCTCCTGCTTCCTCTTCTGCTGCAGTCTCGGCCTCTTCATCCACCTCTGTAGTGACAGTGGCACCTGCCACCCCGCAAACAGAGGATCTGCCAGCAACACTACCACCTGGGTCACCAACCATCTCCACAATGTCCCATGGAAGCGTTCAGCTCTCTATCTCCCAAACACTGGAGCGGAAGAGGAAGTACCCCCCTACCCACCCGCGATCCCTGGCCCTGAATGCCAGCATTTCAAAATTCCTGGCCTTTGAAATGCTGTCATTTCGTCTGGTGGAGACGCAGAGTTTTAAAAGTCTGATGGCATTGGCTGTGCCCAGCCGCCACTACTTTTCCAGACGAGCCATCCCTTCCCTGCACAACCAAGTGGGGGACAAAATCAGGTGTGCACTGCGCAACGCCATCTGGCAAGGTCCACCTAACTGCGGATACGTGGACCAGTAAGCACGGTCAGGGACGTTATATCTCCCTAACAGCACACTGGGTAAATGCAGTGGCGGCTGGGCCTCAGGCGGATAGCAGTTTGGCGCATGTCCTTCCAACACCGAGGATTGCAGGACGCTTCAGTTTGCCTCCTGTTGCTAACTCCTCCTACTCAGCTTCCTCATCCTCTACCGTCTCCTCATCCGGTCAGCGTAACACCTTCACCACCAACTTCAGCACAGCCAGGGGTAAACGACAGCAGGCAGTTTTTTGGGGGAAAAACGCTACACCGCGCAGGAGTTGTGGAGGGACATGGAACAACAGACTGATGAGTGGTTGGTGGCAGTGAGCCTCAAGCTCGGCCTGGTGGTGTGCGATAATGGGAGAAATCTCGTAGCAGCTCTGGGCCCAGCTGGTTTGACACATATCCCTTGCCTGGCACATGTGCTGAATTTGGTGGTGCAGAGGTTCCTTAAAAAAAAATTACCCCGATATGCCAGAGCTGCTGCAGAAAGTGCGGGCCGTCTGTGCGCACTTTCGGCGTTCTCACCCTGCTGCTGCTCGCCTGTCAGCGCTTAATTTTGGCCTTCCCGCTCACTGCCTCATATGTGACGTGCCCACAAGGTGGAATGTCACCTTGCACATGCTGGCCAGACTGTGCAAGCAGCAGCAGGCAATAGTGGAGTTTGAGCTGCAGCACGCACGTGTGAGTCGCTCTGCGGAACAGCACCACTTCACCACCAATAACTGGGCCTCCATGCGAGACCTGTGTGCCTTGTTGCGCTGTTTCGAGTACTCCACCAACATGGCCAGTGCTGATGACGCCATTCTCAGCGTTACTATCCCAGTTCTATGCCTCCTTGAAAAAACGCTTCGGCCGATGATGGAAGAGGATGTGGCACAGGAGGAGGAGGAGGAGGAGGAAGAGGGATCATTTCCAAGGCTTTCAGGGCAGTCATTCACAAGTGGCTCAGAGGGTGGGTTCCTGCACCAACAAACGCCAGGTACACAATTGTCCAGCAGGGGTACAGTTCTGGAGGATGACGAGGTGGAGGAGGAGGAGCCATGTTCACAGCAGGGTGGCACCCAGACCAGCTCATGGCCATCACTTGTGCGTGGCTGGGGGGGGGATACAGAGGACACAGACGATTCACCTCCCACAGAGGACAGCTTTTTGTTGCCTCTGGGCAGCCTGGCACACATTTGCGATTACATGCTGCAGTGTCTCCGCAACAACCGCCGAGTTGCCCACATTCTAACAGGTGTTGATTACTGGGTGGCCACGCTGCTGGATCCCCGTTTACAAGGACAACGTATCGTCCTTATTTCCCTCACTGGAGCGTGAACGTAAGATGCATGAGTACAAGCGCACGCTGGTAGACGCGCTGCTGGTGGCATTCCCACCTGACAGTGGCATTCCCACCTGACAGCGGGGGCACAGTGGAAGCACAAGGCGAAGGCAGAGGAGTAGGGATGAGCTTCGTGTTCGAGTCGAACATACGTTCGACTCGAACATCGGCTGTTCGATCGTTCGACGAAGATCGAACGATTTGGGCCGTTCGCGCCAAATTCGAGTGACGCGAACGGCCCACAATGCACTACGCCATCGCAGTGTCATCCAGGCGCTGTGATTGGCCAAGCATGCACTGTGACCCCGCATGCTTGGCCAATCACAGCGCCGGCAGCGAGGAGAGCAATGATTGGCCACAGGCAGGATGCCTGTGGCCAATTATTGCTGAGGGTGTTTAGTACACGCCCCACACTATAAAAGGCCGCCAGCACGGCGGCCTAGTGTAGTGTGTTCCGGAGCAGGGATAGAGCAGCATAGGCAGGGACAGTGACTTTTATTTCTTTCTTGCTTAACCTGGATTCCTTTAGTTTAGGGAAAGAGAAGGATAGGTAGGGAGAGTGTCAGTGTGTTTTGTGCTTGTGCTATAGTGTGCTTAAAAAAAACATTTTTTCTAGGGACAGAAAACTGTAGGTAGGGAGAGTGTCAGTTTCTTTCACTGTGCAAGTCCTTGTTTCTAGGGACCTGGAAGGACAGTGAGTGAATTCTCCTTGTGCTATATTGTGCTTAAAAAAAACATTTTTTCTAGGGACAGAAAACTGTAGGTAGGGAGAGTGTCAGTTTCTTTCACTGTGCAAGTCCTTGTTTCCAGGGACCTGGAAGGACAGTGAGTGAATTCTCCTTGTGCTATATTGTGCTTAAAAAAAACATTTTTTCTAGGGACAGAAAACTGTAGGTAGGGAGAGTGTCAGTTTCTTTCACTGTGCAAGTCCTTGTTTCTAGGGACCTGGAAGGACAGTGAGTGAATTCTCCTTGTGCTATATTGTGCTTAAAAAAAACATTTTTTCTAGGGACAGAAAACTGTAGGTAGGGAGAGTGTCAGTTTCTTTCACTGTGCAAGTCCTTGTTTCCAGGGACCTGGAAGGACAGTGAGTGAATTCTCCTTGTGCTATATTGTGCTTAAAAAAAACATTTTTTCTAGGGACAGAAAACTGTAGGTAGGGAGAGTGTCAGTTTCTTTCACTGTGCAAGTCCTTGTTTCCAGGGACCTGGAAGGACAGTGAGTGAATTCTCCTTGTGCTATATTGTGCTTAAAAAAAACATTTTTTCTAGGGACAGAAAACTGTAGGTAGGGAGAGTGTCAGTTTCTTTCACTGTGCAAGTCCTTGTTTCCAGGGACCTGGAAGGACAGTGAGTGAATTCTCCTTGTGCTATATTGTGCTTAAAAAAAACATTTTTTCTAGGGACAGAAAACTGTAGGTAGGGAGAGTGTCAGTTTCTTTCACTGTGCAAGTCCTTGTTTCTAGGGACCTGGAAGGACAGTGAGTGAATTCTCCTTGTGCTATATTGTGCTTAAAAAACACATTTTTTCTAGGGACAGAAAACTGTAGGTAGGGAGAGTGTCAGTTTCTTTCACTGTGCAAGTCCTTGTTTCTAGGGACCTGGAAGGACAGTGAGTGAATTCTCCTTATGCTATATTGTGCTTAAAAAAAACATTTTTTCTAGGGACAGAAAACTGTAGGTAGGGAGAGTGTCAGTTTCTTTCACTGTGCAAGTCCTTGTTTCCAGGGACCTGGAAGGACAGTGAGTGAATTCTCCTTGTGCTATATTGTGCTTAAAAAAAACATTTTTTCTAGGGACAGAAAACTGTAGGTAGGGAGAGTGTCAGTTTCTTTCACTGTGCAAGTCCTTGTTTCTAGGGACTGGGAAGGACAGTGAGTGAATTCTCCTTGTGCTATAGTGTGCTTAAAAAAAACATTTTTTCTAGGGACAGAAAACTGTAGGTAGGGAGAGTGTCAGTTTCTTTCACTGTGCAAGTCCTTGTTTCCAGGGACCTGGAAGGACAGTGAGTGAATTCTCCTTGTGCTATATTGTGCTTAAAAAAAACATTTTTTCTAGGGACAGAAAACTGTAGGTAGGGAGAGTGTCAGTTTCTTTCACTGTGCAAGTCCTTGTTTCTAGGGACTGGGAAGGACAGTGAGTGAATTCTCCTTGTGCTATAGTGTGCTTAAAAAAAACATTTTTTCTAGGGACAGAAAACTGTAGGTAGGGAGAGTGTCAGTTTCTTTCACTGTGCAAGTCCTTGTTTCTAGGGACTGGGAAGGACAGTGAGTGAATTCTCCTTGTGCTATATTGTGCTTAAAAAAAACATTTTTTCTAGGGACAGAAAACTGTAGGTAGGGAGAGTGTCAGTTTCTTTCACTGTGCAAGTCCTTGTTTCCAGGGACCTGGAAGGACAGTGAGTGAATGCTCCTTGTGCTATAGTGTGCTTAAAAAAAAACATTTTTTCTAGGGACAGAAAACTCTAGGTAGGGAGAGTGTCAGTTTCTTTCACTGTGCAAGTCCTTGTTTCCAGGGACCTGGAAGGACAGTGAGTGAATTCTCCTTGTGCTATAGTGTGCTTAAAAAAAACATTTTTTCTAGGGACAGAAAACTGTAGGTAGGGAGAGTGTCAGTTTCTTTCACTGTGCAAGTCCTTGTTTCCAGGGACCTGGAAGGACAGTGAGTGAATTCTCCTTGTGCTATATTGTGCTTAAAAAAAACATTTTTTCTAGGGACAGAAAACTGTAGGTAGGGAGAGTGTCAGTTTCTTTCACTGTGCAAGTCCTTGTTTCTAGGGACCTGGAAGGACAGTGAGTGAATTCTCCTTGTGCTATATTGTGCTTAAAAAAAACATTTTTTCTAGGGACAGAAAACTGTAGGTAGGGAGAGTGTCAGTTTCTTTCACTGTGCAAGTCCTTGTTTCCAGGGACCTGGAAGGACAGTGAGTGAATTCTCCTTGTGCTATATTGTGCTTAAAAAAAACATTTTTTCTAGGGACAGAAAACTGTAGGTAGGGAGAGTGTCAGTTTCTTTCACTGTGCAAGTCCTTGTTTCTAGGGACCTGGAAGGACAGTGAGTGAATTCTCCTTGTGCTATATTGTGCTTAAAAAAAACATTTTTTCTAGGGACAGAAAACTGTAGGTAGGGAGAGTGTCAGTTTCTTTCACTGTGCAAGTCCTTGTTTCTAGGGACCTGGAAGGACAGTGAGTGAATTCTCCTTGTGCTATATTGTGCTTAAAAAAAACATTTTTTCTAGGGACAGAAAACTGTAGGTAGGGAGAGTGTCAGTTTCTTTCACTGTGCAAGTCCTTGTTTCCAGGGACCTGGAAGGACAGTGAGTGAATGCTCCTTGTGCTATAGTGTGCTTAAAAAAAACATTTTTTCTAGGGACAGAAAACTCTAGGTAGGGAGAGTGTCAGTTTCTTTCACTGTGCAAGTCCTTGTTTCCAGGGACCTGGAAGGACAGTGAGTGAATTCTCCTTGTGCTATAGTGTGCTTAAAAAAAACATTTTTTCTAGGGACAGAAAACTGTAGGTAGGGAGAGTGTCAGTTTCTTTCACTGTGCAAGTCCTTGTTTCCAGGGACCTGGAAGGACAGTGAGTGAATTCTCCTTGTGCTATATTGTGCTTAAAAAAAACATTTTTTCTAGGGACAGAAAACTGTAGGTAGGGAGAGTGTCAGTTTCTTTCACTGTGCAAGTCCTTGTTTCTAGGGACTGGGAAGGACAGTGAGTGAATTCTCCTTGTGCTATAGTGTGCTTAAAAAAAACATTTTTTCTAGGGACAGAAAACTGTAGGTAGGGAGAGTGTCAGTTTCTTTCACTGTGCAAGTCCTTGTTTCTAGGGACTGGGAAGGACAGTGAGTGAATTCTCCTTGTGCTATATTGTGCTTAAAAAAAACATTTTTTCTAGGGACAGAAAACTGTAGGTAGGGAGAGTGTCAGTTTCTTTCACTGTGCAAGTCCTTGTTTCCAGGGACCTGGAAGGACAGTGAGTGAATGCTCCTTGTGCTATAGTGTGCTTAAAAAAAAACATTTTTTCTAGGGACAGAAAACTCTAGGTAGGGAGAGTGTCAGTTTCTTTCACTGTGCAAGTCCTTGTTTCCAGGGACCTGGAAGGACAGTGAGTGAATTCTCCTTGTGCTATAGTGTGCTTAAAAAAAACATTTTTTCTAGGGACAGAAAACTGTAGGTAGGGAGAGTGTCAGTTTCTTTCACTGTGCAAGTCCTTGTTTCTAGGGACCTGGAAGGACAGTGAGTGAATTCTCCTTGTGCTATATTGTGCTTAAAAAAAACATTTTTTCTAGGGACAGAAAACTGTAGGTAGGGAGAGTGTCAGTTTCTTTCACTGTGCAAGTCCTTGTTTCCAGGGACCTGGAAGGACAGTGAGTGAATTCTCCTTGTGCTATATTGTGCTTAAAAAAAACATTTTTTCTAGGGACAGAAAACTGTAGGTAGGGAGAGTGTCAGTTTCTTTCACTGTGCAAGTCCTTGTTTCTAGGGACCTGGAAGGACAGTGAGTGAATTCTCCTTGTGCTATATTGTGCTTAAAAAAAACATTTTTTCTAGGGACAGAAAACTGTAGGTAGGGAGAGTGTCAGTTTCTTTCACTGTGCAAGTCCTTGTTTCTAGGGACCTGGAAGGACAGTGAGTGAATTCTCCTTGTGCTATATTGTGCTTAAAAAAAACATTTTTTCTAGGGACAGAAAACTGTAGGTAGGGAGAGTGTCAGTTTCTTTCACTGTGCAAGTCCTTGTTTCCAGGGACCTGGAAGGACAGTGAGTGAATGCTCCTTGTGCTATAGTGTGCTTAAAAAAAACATTTTTTCTAGGGACAGAAAACTGTAGGTAGGGAGAGTGTCAGTTTCTTTCACTGTGCAAGTCCTTGTTTCCAGGGACCTGGAAGGACAGTGAGTGAATTCTCCTTGTGCTATATTGTGCTTAAAAAAAACATTTTTTCTAGGGACAGAAAACTGTAGGTAGGGAGAGTGTCAGTTTCTTTCACTGTGCAAGTCCTTGTTTCTAGGGACTGGGAAGGACAGTGAGTGAATTCTCCTTGTGCTATAGTGTGCTTAAAAAAAACATTTTTTCTAGGGACAGAAAACTGTAGGTAGGGAGAGTGTCAGTTTCTTTCACTGTGCAAGTCCTTGTTTCTAGGGACTGGGAAGGACAGTGAGTGAATTCTCCTTGTGCTATATTGTGCTTAAAAAAAACATTTTTTCTAGGGACAGAAAACTGTAGGTAGGGAGAGTGTCAGTTTCTTTCACTGTGCAAGTCCTTGTTTCCAGGGACCTGGAAGGACAGTGAGTGAATGCTCCTTGTGCTATAGTGTGCTTAAAAAAAAACATTTTTTCTAGGGACAGAAAACTCTAGGTAGGGAGAGTGTCAGTTTCTTTCACTGTGCAAGTCCTTGTTTCCAGGGACCTGGAAGGACAGTGAGTGAATTCTCCTTGTGCTATAGTGTGCTTAAAAAAAACATTTTTTCTAGGGACAGAAAACTGTAGGTAGGGAGAGTGTCAGTTTCTTTCACTGTGCAAGTCCTTGTTTCCAGGGACCTGGAAGGACAGTGAGTGAATTCTCCTTGTGCTATATTGTGCTTAAAAAAAACATTTTTTCTAGGGACAGAAAACTGTAGGTAGGGAGAGTGTCAGTTTCTTTCACTGTGCAAGTCCTTGTTTCTAGGGACCTGGAAGGACAGTGAGTGAATTCTCCTTGTGCTATATTGTGCTTAAAAAAAACATTTTTTCTAGGGACAGAAAACTGTAGGTAGGGAGAGTGTCAGTTTCTTTCACTGTGCAAGTCCTTGTTTCCAGGGACCTGGAAGGACAGTGAGTGAATTCTCCTTGTGCTATATTGTGCTTAAAAAAAACATTTTTTCTAGGGACAGAAAACTGTAGGTAGGGAGAGTGTCAGTTTCTTTCACTGTGCAAGTCCTTGTTTCAAGGGACAGAGAAGGACACCTGAAGGTAGCCCTTATTGCTTTTTTCCCATCTCCCTGCAGGCTATCTATTAGAATGTCTGGAAGGCAAACAAGGAGAGGCAGACAGTCAGGAGGCAATAAAAGAGGGCAAGCAGGCTCTGTGTCTGGGGGCAACAGTGCTGGTCGTGGACGCGGTGCATTGTCATCAGCACATGGCCATGGGACACGCTTGTCCTTCTTTTCCGCAGCTGGACATGTTGAGCCACATCATGCCGAAGACTTGGTAGAGTGGATGACCAAGCCCTCCTCCTCCTCCTCATCCTCTCTCACCCAGGCTCAGGGTACTGGCAAAGCAGCTGCCAAAGCGTCCTCTTCCCTGGTATCAATGTCAGACTCATCATCAGTCACTCCTTCCCTAGACCCACCATGTCCTCCTCCTGAGGAGTCCCCCGAACTGTTTGAGCACAGTGTTGGGTACATGCTCCAGGAGGATGCCCAGCGTTTCGAAGGGTCTGATGATGAAACCCAGCTACAGGAAGGCAGTAGGGTGAGAGCAGACAGAGGGGATGCTCAAGAAGGACACCAATCTGGCAGTCATGTTCCAGCAGCTGCAGCATACTGCCAGATTGGCTCCAGTGATGAGGAGGGAGGGGATGATGAGGTCACTGACTCCACGTGGGTGCCTAATAGGAGAGAGGAGGAGGAGGATGAGGAGGAGGCACATCTCCAACGAGACAGGATGCCCTTTGGTGGCCAGCGTAAGGGCAGTACACCGACGGAATCACACCGCAGAGCTCCGCCTGTGCAGGGCGCTGCCTCTGCCCGTCATTCAAAAAGTTCCTTGGTGTGGGCCTTTTTTGAGGCTAGTGCATCAGATCGCACAGCTGCTGTTTGCAACATATGTCTCAAGCGTATATCGCGTGGCCAAAACATCAGCCGCTTGGGTACCACATGCCTGACCAGACATATGTTGACCTGCCATGCAGCTCGTTGGCAAGCCTACCTCAAAGACCCACACCAAAGAACAAAGCGGACCTCTCCTTGCACCGCATCAGCTGGGATCTCCAACCCCACTATAACTTCAGTCCTCTCTGAAACATGCACTGAGAGGAATGAAGGTGTAGAATTAGGTGTGTCACAGCCAAGTACTTGCGGCCACTCTGCTAGCAGTACACCGACGTCCGATTCTAGCAGGCAAATTTCCCTGCCCCAGCTGCTGGACCGTCGAAAGAAGTTCACTCCCAGCCATCCACATGCCCAGCGGTTGAATGCTAGCTTGGCTAAATTGCTAGCGCTTCAACTGCTGCCTTTTCAGTTGGTAGACTCGGCCCACTTCCGTGAGTTTGTGCAATGTGCGGTTCCTCAGTGGCAGGTTCCCAAACGCCACTTTTTCTCACGGAAGGCTATTCCGGCTCTCTACCGGCATGTGGAAGGCAATGTCTTGGCCTCGCTGGACAGGGCGGTCAGCGGTAAGGTGCATATTACCGCTGACTCATGGTCCAGCAGGCATGGACAGGGACGTTACCTTTCTTTCACGGCCCATTGGGTCACTCTTTTGGCAGCTGGGAAGGATGCAGGACAAGGTGCAGTAGTGTTGGAGGTTGTCCCACCGCCACGCCTCCAAAATGCTACTACTGGTTGTGACACACCTCTCTCCTCCACCCCCTCCTCTTCTTCTTCCTCCATGGCCTCTTCCTGTGGTTTGTCCTATGAACCAGCGGTGCTCCGTAGCCGTTCACGGGGCTACGCAAGTACGCAGGCAAAAAGATGCCATGCCGTGCTTGCGCTGGTGTGTTTGGGGGACAGAAGCCACACTGGGGCAGAGGTAATGTCTGCTCTGCAGGGCCAGGCCGAGAGGTGGTTGACGCCACGCCAGCTTAAGCCAGGAATGGTGGTTTGCGACAATGGCACCAACCTCCTCTCCGCCCTCCGACAGGGACAACTGACCCATGTGCCCTGTGTGGCTCACGTCCTTAACCTGGTGGTGCAGCGGTTCTTGGGCAGGTACCCGGGCTTACAGGATGTCCTGAGGCAGGCCAGGAAAGTCTGTGTGCATTTCCGCAGATCTTATAATGCCAGTGCTCGCCTGGCTGAGGTGCAAAAGGAGTTGAACCTGCCCAAGAACCGCCTTATATGTGACATGCCCACCAGGTGGAACTCAACGTTGGCCATGCTGCAGCGGCTGCACACGCAGCAGAGGGCCATCAATGAATACCTGTGCGACTACGGCACCAGGACAGGGTCAGGGGAGCTTGGTTTTTTTTCTCCACGCCAGTGGGGCATGATCAGGGATGCATGCACTGTCCTGGCACCATTTGAGGAGGCCACGAGGATGGTGAGCAGTGACAGTGCATGCATCAGTGACACTGTACCTCTTGTCCACCTGTTGGAGCACACGCTGCGTGGAATAATGGACAGGGCACTTGAGGCAGAACAGAGGCAGGAAGAGGAGGACTTCCTTGCCTCTCAAGGCCCCCTTTACCCAGACAGTGTTCCTTCTGTCCCACCCATCGCACAGGAAGAGGAAGAGGAGGAGGAGGAGGAGGAGGAGGAGGAGGATTGTGTCAGCATGGAGGTGGAGGCTGGCACTCAGCATCATCAGCAGCAGTCTTTTAGGGATGATTTACAGTCCCAAGAAACCAGTGGACTTGTACGTGGCTGGGAGGAGGTGACTGCGGATCATGTCGTCCTTAGTGACCCAGAGGACTCCGGAGCGAATGCCTCAGCAAACCTACGCTGCATGGCCTCCCTGATCCTGCAAAGTCTGCGGAAGGATCCTCGTATTCTTCGGATCAAGGAGAGGGACCATTACTGGCTGGCCACTCTCCTTGATCCACGGTACAAGGGTAAGGTTGCGGACCTTATGTTACCGTCGCAGAGGGAGCAGAGGATGAGACAACTCCGGGAGGCCTTGCAGAAAGGTCTGTGCAACGCGTTCCCAGAGACTGGGAGGTTACAAACTCCTGGTCCAGGACAACGAGTTGCTGAGGCTTCGGCCAGTCAAAGAAGGAGCGGTGGGGAAGGTGGCCGTCTGACCGATGCGTTCAGACAATTCTTTAGTCCGCAGCCCCAAAGTATGATTGGTTCCAGCAACCATCGCCAGCGTCTGATAAACATGGTGCAGGAATATCTAGGGGCAAGGTCAGACTTGGACACCTTCCCCACCGAAAATCCTCTGGCTTACTGGGTCTTGAGGATGGATCACTGGCCAGAGCTTGCACAGTATGCAATTGAGCTACTGGCCTGTCCTGCATCCAGCGTTCTTTCGGAACGCACATTCAGTGCTGCTGGAGGATTTGTCACGGATCACAGGGTGCGCCTGTCCACCGACTCGGTTGATCGACTGACTTTCATCAAGATGAACCAGTCTTGGATCACCACCAGCTACCACACACCTGATGCTGATATAACAGACTAATTGATTTTAACATGTCACGTCCCTTCAAGACTGATGCTGATGCTGAGTGCCTGTGCTGTTATGTTGACTGGCTATCCTCCTCCTCCGAGTCCTCAATGATACGATTGATGATGATAGCTTGGAAGATCATTTTTGTTTATGGGTGCCGCCACCAGTGGCTAAGGCCCAATTTTTCAGCCCCTGTTTTACAGGGGCGTGTACTTACAATTTTTTTAGCAATAATTTGCCATGGGGCTCATTGCTGTGCTCCAAGTACAGTATCTGTGAGGGGTTGTAGTGTTGTGCCACCAGTGCCTAAGGCCCAATTTTTCAGCCCCTGTTTAACAGGGGCGTGTCATTACAATTTTTGAAGCAATACTTTGCAACAGGGCTCATTGCTGTGCTCCAAGTACAGTATCTGTGAGGGGTTGTAGTGTTGTGCCACCAGTGCCTAAGGCCCAATTTTTCAGCCCCTGTTCAACAGGGGCATGCAATTACAATTCTTGATCTAATAATTCACAGCAGGGCCCATTGCTGCACCCACCAAGAGTAACTGTCAGGGGTTACAGTGTTGTGGCACCAGCACCACCATCAAAGCCCCAATTTTTACTACCACTGTTCAACAATTATATGTAATTAAAATTCCTGATATAATAGTTGACAGCAGGGCGTTCCAGCACCAACCAAGAGTAACTGTGAGTGCTTACAGTGTTGTGCCAACACCAACAACTAAGGGGCCTATTTCTGCAGAGTATATACGGCAGGTCCCTACTTTCAAACATCCAACTTACAAACGACTCCTACTTGCAAACGAAAGAAGACAACAGGAAGTGAGAGGAAATCTACCCCTAGGAAGGAAAATTCTCTCCTGTAAGAATAAATATGGGAGAAAGGTGTCTCCTCTGTACTGATGCTTTATCAGCAATCCTTGTTTCAAGAAAAACACCACATTTCAAAAACAGTTGTCATTGGGACGGAAAGTGAGGTGAAATGTTCTGAACAGGGGCACAGACAGCAAAACAAATGTTACAGGGGTGATAACCCTTACCTATGTTTCCCAAAAAGTTTAAAAATAGATTTTTGGGCTGGAGCTACAGTTCAACAATGTACCTGTTCAAAATTACAAACACATTCTACATAAGAACAAACCTACAGTCCCTGTCTTGTATGCACCGCCTGTATACGGCTGTTCAGAGTATATAGGGCCTTTTTTATTTTATGTGCGGGGTTCCCCTTAATATCCATACAAGACCCAAAGGGGCTGGTAATGGGCTGGGGTAGGGGGGGGGGGGGTCATGGGGTAGCTATGCCATTTTTCTTAAAGATTTTCATCCATATTACCGGGACCAGACATTACATTAAAGCCGCAAGAAGTTTTAAATGGCTTTTTTTTCCTTTAGAAGTGTCATTTTGTGCAGGGACAGTTCTAAACACGGGAAACACGTGGCACTTCACAGGCATACTTTAGACACCCCCCAGGTACGATATTTAAAGGAATATTTGACTTTTTTTTTTCACTTTATGCATCATTAAAATGACTGCTCCCGAAAAACGACCGTTTTTAAAACTTCTTTTTGCATTGATACATGTCCCCTGGTGCAGAACCCGGGTTCCCAAACCCTTTTTAGGACAATAACATGCATAATAGTTGTTATAATTAGCACTTTAGAATTCGAACGTTCGCATCCATTGTATTTAATAGGGTTCTAATGTTCGTACGAACTTTCGGTCCGTTCGTGGGTTCTGGTGCGAACCGAACCCGGGGGTGTTCGGCTCATCACTACAGAGGAGGAGGAAGAGGTCGCCAACGCAGCCGGGGCACCGCCAGCACCTCAGAAGGCAGGGTTAGCATGGCCAAAATGTGGAAAAGCTTTGTCAGCATGCCACAACAACCAGCACCACCAGCTGATATGGAACATCTTAGCAGGAGGCAGCATTTCACCAACACGGTGTAGCAGTATGAGTGCACACGCCTACACGTACTGAATGACAGGTCTGCCCCCTTCAACTTCTGGGTCTCCAAATTGGGCACATGGCCTGAGCTTGCCCTTTACGCCTTGGAGGTGCTGGCCTGCCTGCAGCCAGTGTATTATCTGAACGTGTATTTAGCACAGCAGGGGCGTTATCACAGACAAGCGCAGCCGCTTGTCCAGAGCAAATGTGGACAAGCTCACGTTCATTAAAATGAACCAGGCATGGATCCCACAGGACTTGTCCGTACCTTGAGCAGAATAGACATGTATACTGGCCTTACCCAGCCATTGTTGTATTTTTGATCTTTCTCACTCTTTTGGGGTGTACCCTAATTAAAAAAATAAATAAATTAAAAACAAAAACCAGTGTTGGCTACCTCGTCCTCCTCCACCGCCGCTTCTACCTACACCACCACATCCACCGCCACCTCAACCTCCTACTCCATATTGTCACGATCAGGTATCAGGCTTGAAGACCGATTGCAATAGCAGTAGCAGGACAGGCATACAGGCAGTCACTTCTGGCAGATGACACAGGCTCACCGGAGGTGCGGATTCTAAGTACTAGCTGGTTTTCCCCAGAGCTCCTGATGGTGAAGATGGATTTAGCTGCAAGCTAGTACCAGGTCGCGGTCCTCAAGTTTGCCCCACCAGGGTGTGAGCAAGCCGGGGTCCAATAGCGGATAAACAGACAAGGATGAAAAAGCAGCGTGGTCAGAAAACAAGCCAAGGAATCAATCACAAGGGGCTGCATGTTGGGATCAAGCAGTAGAGTGGTCAAAGAACAGGCTGAGGGTCAAACACGGGTGGTTGCAGATTGGGATCAGGCAGTAGAGAAGTCCAGGAACAAGCCAAGGGTCAATCACGAGTGGTTGTAGGTACAGATGGCAGAAGGAAAGACAACAGCAAGGCACTGGCAGGGAAGGCACAATAACCTGGCAAAGAGGAAGTGCTGAGACAAGGCTTTATAGGAAGTTCATGGGAGGAGCAAGGAGTTCAAGGTTCAACAGTAATCAAGACTCAAGGCAGGGTTGTCCATTGGATCAGGTTTATCCAGCAGATCAGGCAGGGAGCTCTCCAGCATCCCAAATAGCTCAGTGGGAAAAGTCAATACCAGACACAGAAGAGGTCCCAGGTTCAAGCCCAGGTCCTGACACATATGGACCTCGTCCTCCTAGGTCAAGAGTATTATTTTATTTTTTTATGTATTTTATGTTATTTTAAGTTATTTCCCTATCCACATTTGATTGCAGAGCACTTGCCATGCTCTTAACAACATTTTGCTGCCATTTGCAGTCCTCTAGCCCTTTCCATTACTTTTTTAGAGCCATTTTAGTTCTCAAAAGTTCGGGTCCCCATTGACTTCAATGGGGTTCGGGTTCGGGGTCAAGTTCGGGTCCCGAACTCGAACTTTTTTGCGAAGTTCGGCCAAACCCATCGAACCCGAACATCCAGGTGTCCGCTCAACTCTACTCTTGACCAGGGCATTGGCTTGCCCACTACTCCACTGTTTTATTACCCAAGCAAATAACATTAACCACTTCAGCCACGGAAGATTTTACCCCCTTCCTGACCAGAGCACTTTTTACAATTTGACACTTTGTCGCTTTAACTGACAATTGCGCGGTCATGCAATGCTGTACCCAAACAAAATTTGCGTCCTTTTTTCCCACAAATAGAGCTTTCTTTTGGTGGTATTTGATCACCTCTGCGGTTTTAATTTTTTGCGCTATAAACAAAAAGAGAGCGACATTTTTGAAAAAAATAAATATATTTTTTACTTTTTGCTATAATAAATATCCCCCAAATTAAAAAAAAATAAAATAATTTCTTCATCAGTTTAGGCCAATATATATTCTTCTACATATTTTCGGTAAAAAAAAATGCAATAAGCGTATATTGATTGGTTTGCGCAAAAGTTATAGTGTCTACAAACTATGGGAAAGATTTATGGCATTTTTATTATTTATTTATTTTTTAATAGTAATGGGGGTGATCTGCAATTTTTAGCGGTACTGCGACATTGCGACGGACAGATCGGACACTTTTGACACTTTTTTGGGACTTGACATTTATACAGTGATCAGTGCTATAAAAATGCACTGATTACTGTGTAAATGTCACTGGCAAGGGTAGGGGTTAACACTGGGGGGCGATCAAGGGGTTAATTGTGTGTTCCCTCAGTGTGTTCTAACTGTATGGGGATAGGTTTGACTAGGAGAGGAGATGTATTGTTTTTCCTACTTAGTAGGAACAAACGATATGGCTCCTCTTCCCTGACAGCACAGGAATTTGTGTTTTACACACATAAATCCCCATGGTGGCGCTCGTGCACTCGATCACGTGTAGCCGGCGGCGAGCGTGCTTGCCGGCAACGCGCATCGGGTCCCCCGGCGGCGCGCGCGCCCTCTGGTGGCCGCTAAAGGGAAGGACGTACCCATACGGGATTTTGCCATTCTGCCGCAGTAAATCTGTAACATTCAGTACAGTAGGAATTGAGCCCCAAGGTGCTTGTAGACAGCTCTACTTAACAGAGTACCTGCGTAATATGGAAAGGTAGGCTTTCAGCCACAAAAAACACAGACTCAGAGACAATAACACCAATAATCACAGATACAACCTTGAACAACCCACAGTTCACCTTCAGTGAACCATAAAAAATAAGGGGAGAGTCGCACCTAGGATGGGTCCTTACCAATGTACATTTTGTCCATAATGACCACCTTCAAGGACCTTGAACCCCACCGACTGCTATGACATATCCCCACAAAACCCATAACTGTCCCAACAGGACACAAATTCACCCCCAAAAATAAAAAAGGGAGAGAGGGTGGGATGTTTTCCCAATGCCAGCTCTCTTCCAAATAAAGACTTCCTATGACCCTCCTACTGACCATCCCCCGAAGCCCCACCTTTTCCTGCCTGACCCACCAATTCTGGTAAGTATGCCTTCATTTCTACAAAAAAAAACCTCCTATGCTAAACCCTTTTTAACCCAGTCATGTCGGCCCTGTACCCACGTTTCCCTTTTTCTTTCTCTAGGCCTAACTTTAACGTACAATTCAATCCAAGCAGATACAACAGCTACTACCTACCTGTAGAACATTGGCTGTAGCTGCTTTTTCTGAAGCAGTCCTTGGTTCTATCTCTATCTCTCATGTGTGTTTAACTTCCTAGTCTTCATCTGTTTTTTGCATAATTTAAGTTAGCTTGTCACGATTCTTTGTTGCTTCTAGAGTCACTGGATCAATCCTTATGTAATAGGACT
This sequence comes from Rana muscosa, assembly GCA_029206835.1. Taxonomy (NCBI): domain Eukaryota; kingdom Metazoa; phylum Chordata; class Amphibia; order Anura; family Ranidae; genus Rana; species Rana muscosa. The sequence goes on from CM055117.1 coordinate 1,046,089,264, forward strand.
GTTAACATATGTCTGGTATTTACTTAAAGCATTTCAGCTGAATTACTCCCCCTGCAGCAGCAAATGCAATTAAAAATAAATGCGGACAAGGGATTTCTTTCTCTCGCTCTTTTTTTTTTTTTTTTTAACGGACAGTTATATACTGTGATCTTGAAGATTGTATTCAGTGAAGTGAGTGAATGTGTCACATAGTCTCTGGCATCCTCCCGAGACACCAGGGGCCTGTCAGCCGCAGCGAATTGTGCCAGGAGATACCACAGGAGGCTGAGAACTGAAGCTATCATTTCTGCTTCCCAAATCTTTTCAGTTTAATCTCAGACACGTTTGTCAAAGATAAATTACAGACTCTGATGTCAACTGAAAGGAGAGTAAAATACATTTCCAAGTGCCTTTTTAAAGTTCACTTGACTGATTTTGCTTTGCTTTATTTTGGCTTTTTTGTGTAGTAATGGCATAAGAATAGTAATGTGTCCTGATGGAAGAATAATATACCTCTCAGCAATTCAAATTTAAGCTGGAACTACACTCTGCCTAACGACCCCCTACCCCCCCCCCCAAAAAAAAAAAAATCCCTAACACTTGCCATTGTCTTAAAACAAAAAAAAAACATACTTACCAGACCATGCAGTCCAGTGTTGTCTTGCTTGAAGAAAATACTTTTTATCGCCTCTCTTCTTCTGTGCCGCCACCTTTAATTGACATCTGGCACATGCACGACTTCTTGCAAACGATGTGTGATGTAGCCCTCCCAGGAGGCAGTTTGCAAGATGTTGTGCATGCGCACACACGCCCCTGGGTGTCTGTGCATAGGGGAGGGGAGATCTTATACCATTCTGGTTCAGACAGGAGTTAGGCACTTTTGAATAAATTGTTATTATTATTTTTTGCAGAAGGTGGAAAGGCAAGGCAGGAGAGAGGGGACCTTAAAAAAATGGTCAAAGTTCTGCTTTAAGTTGGAAAATCCAGAATTTCAGCCAACCAAGGGACCAGAGCTAGAAAATAGGGTACATGCTCACATAGAGAAGCTGATTTACTAAAGGCAAATAGGCTGTTCATTTTGCAAGGGCATTTTCCCCAGAATTTAGTGAATGTGGCTGAAATTTAACGTTGCAAAAAATACCCAGTCGGTTGTAAGGAAAATAAAAAAAAAACAAGAATTTTTGCACACGATTGGAATATGGAGGTCATCGGAGTTTTACCCTATTCACTAAGCTCTGAGGATAATTCCCTTGCAGTGTGCAATTTCTAGGGATGAGCTTCGTGTTCGAGTCGAACATACGTTCGACTCGAACATCGGCTGTTCGATCGTTCGACGAAGATCGAACGATTTGGGCCGTTCGCGCCAAATTCGAGTGACGCGAACGGCCCACAATGCACTACGCCATCGCAGTGTCATCCAGGCGCTGTGATTGGCCAAGCATGCACTGTGACCCCGCATGCTTGGCCAATCACAGCGCCGGCAGCGAGGAGAGCAATGATTGGCCACAGGCAGGATGCCTGTGGCCAATTATTGCTGAGGGGGTTTAGTACACGCCCCACACTATAAAAGGCCGCCAGCACGGCGGCCTAGTGTAGTGTGTTCCGGAGCAGGGATAGAGCAGCATAGGCAGGGACAGTGACTTTTATTTCTTTCTTGCTTAACCTGGATTCCTTTAGTTTAGGGAAAGAGAAGGATAGGTAGGGAGAGTGTCAGTGTGTTTTGTGCTTGTGCTATATTATGCTTAAAAAAAACATTTTTTCTAGGGACAGAAAACTGTAGGTAGGGAGAGTGTGTCAGTTTCTTTCACTGTCAAAGTCCTTGTTTCCAGGGACCTGGAAGGACAGTGAGTGAATTCTCCTTGTGCTATATTGTGCTTAAAAAAAACATTTTTTCTAGGGACAGAAAACTGTAGGTAGGGAGAGTGTGTCAGTTTCTTTCACTGTCAAAGTCCTTGTTTCCAGGGACCTGGAAGGACAGTGAGGTAATTCTCCTTGTGCTAAATTGTGCTTAAAAAAAACATTTTTTCTAGGGACAGAAAACTGTAGGTAGGGAGAGTGTGTCAGTTTCTTTCACTGTCAAAGTCCTTGTTTCCAGGGACCTGGAAGGACAGTGAGGTAATTCTCCTTGTGCTAAATTGTGCTTAAAAAAAACATTTTTTCTAGGGACAGAAAACTGTAGGTAGGGAGAGTGTGTCAGTTTCTTTCACTGTCAAAGTCCTTGTTTCCAGGGACCTGGAAGGACAGTGAGGTAATTCTCCTTGTGCTAAATTGTGCTTAAAAAAAACATTTTTTCTAGGGACAGAAAACTGTAGGTAGGGAGAGTGTGTCAGTTTCTTTCACTGTCAAAGTCCTTGTTTCCAGGGACCTGGAAGGACAGTGAGGTAATTCTCCTTGTGCTAAATTGTGCTTAAAAAAAACATTTTTTCTAGGGACAGAAAACTGTAGGTAGGGAGAGTGTGTCAGTTTCTTTCACTGTCAAAGTCCTTGTTTCCAGGGACCTGGAAGGACAGTGAGGTAATTCTCCTTGTGCTAAATTGTGCTTAAAAAAAACATTTTTTCTAGGGACAGAAAACTGTAGGTAGGGAGAGTGTGTCAGTTTCTTTCACTGTCAAAGTCCTTGTTTCCAGGGACCTGGAAGGACAGTGAGTGAATTCTCCTTGTGCTATATTGTGCTTAAAAAAAACATTTTTTCTAGGGACAGAAAACTGTAGGTAGGGAGAGTGTGTCAGTTTCTTTCACTGTCAAAGTCCTTGTTTCCAGGGACCTGGAAGGACAGTGAGGTAATTCTCCTTGTGCTAAATTGTGCTTAAAAAAAACATTTTTTCTAGGGACAGAAAACTGTAGGTAGGGAGAGTGTGTCAGTTTCTTTCACTGTCAAAGTCCTTGTTTCCAGGGACCTGGAAGGACAGTGAGGTAATTCTCCTTGTGCTAAATTGTGCTTAAAAAAAACATTTTTTCTAGGGACAGAAAACTGTAGGTAGGGAGAGTGTGTCAGTTTCTTTCACTGTCAAAGTCCTTGTTTCCAGGGACCTGGAAGGACAGTGAGGTAATTCTCCTTGTGCTAAATTGTACTTAAAAAAAACATTTTTTCTAGGGACAGAAAACTGTAGGTAGGGAGAGTGTGTCAGTTTCTTTCACTGTCAAAGTCCTTGTTTCCAGGGACCTGGAAGGACAGTGAGGTAATTCTCCTTGTGCTAAATTGTGCTTAAAAAAAACATTTTTTCTAGGGACAGAAAACTGTAGGTAGGGAGAGTGTGTCAGTTTCTTTCACTGTCAAAGTCCTTGTTTCCAGGGACCTGGAAGGACAGTGAGGTAATTCTCCTTGTGCTAAATTGTGCTTAAAAAAAACATTTTTTCTAGGGACAGAAAACTGTAGGTAGGGAGAGTGTGTCAGTTTCTTTCACTGTCAAAGTCCTTGTTTCCAGGGACCTGGAAGGACAGTGAGGTAATTCTCCTTGTGCTAAATTGTGCTTAAAAAAAACATTTTTTCTAGGGACAGAAAACTGTAGGTAGGGAGAGTGTGTCAGTTTCTTTCACTGTCAAAGTCCTTGTTTCCAGGGACCTGGAAGGACAGTGAGGTAATTCTCCTTGTGCTAAATTGTGCTTAAAAAAAACATTTTTTCTAGGGACAGAAAACTGTAGGTAGGGAGAGTGTGTCAGTTTCTTTCACTGTCAAAGTCCTTGTTTCCAGGGACCTGGAAGGACAGTGAGGTAATTCTCCTTGTGCTAAATTGTGCTTAAAAAAAACATTTTTTCTAGGGACAGAAAACTGTAGGTAGGGAGAGTGTGTCAGTTTCTTTCACTGCCAAAGTCCTTGTTTCCAGGGACCTGGAAGGACAGTGAGGTAATTCTCCTTGTGCTAAATTGTGCTTAAAAAAAACATTTTTTCTAGGGACAGAAAACTGTAGGTAGGGAGAGTGTCAGTTTCTTTCACTGTCAAAGTCCTTGTTTCCAGGGACCTGGAAGGACAGTGAGGTAATTCTCCTTGTGCTAAATTGTGCTTAAAAAAAACATTTTTTCTAGGGACAGAAAACTGTAGGTAGGGAGAGTGTGTCAGTTTCTTTCACTGTCAAAGTCCTTGTTTCCAGGGACCTGGAAGGACAGTGAGTGAATTCTCCTTGTGCTATATTGTGCTTAAAAAAAACATTTTTTCTAGGGACAGAAAACTGTAGGTAGGGAGAGTGTGTGAGTTTCTTTCACTGTCAAAGTCCTTGTTTCCAGGGACCTGGAAGGACAGTGAGGTAATTCTCCTTGTGCTAAATTGTGCTTAAAAAAAACATTTTTTCTAGGGACAGAAAACTGTAGGTAGGGAGAGTGTGTCAGTTTCTTTCACTGTCAAAGTCCTTGTTTCCAGGGACCTGGAAGGACAGTGAGGTAATTCTCCTTGTGCTAAATTGTGCTTAAAAAAAACATTTTTTCTAGGGACAGAAAACTGTAGGTAGGGAGAGTGTGTCAGTTTCTTTCACTGTCAAAGTCCTTGTTTCCAGGGACCTGAAAGGACAGTGAGTGAATTCTCCTTGTGCTATATTGTGCTTAAAAAAAACATTTTTTTCTAGGGACAGAAAACTGTAGGTAGGGAGAGTGTGTCAGTTTCTTTCACTGTCAAAGTCCTTGTTTCCAGGGACCTGGAAGGACAGTGAGGTAATTCTCCTTGTGCTAAATTGTGCTTAAAAAAAACATTTTTTCTAGGGACAGAAAACTGTAGGTAGGGAGAGTGTGTCAGTTTCTTTCACTGTCAAAGTCCTTGTTTCCAGGGACCTGGAAGGACAGTGAGGTAATTCTCCTTGTGCTAAATTGTGCTTAAAAAAAACATTTTTTCTAGGGACAGAAAACTGTAGGTAGGGAGAGTGTGTCAGTTTCTTTCACTGTCAAAGTCCTTGTTTCCAGGGACCTGGAAGGACAGTGAGGTAATTCTCCTTGTGCTAAATTGTGCTTAAAAAAAACATTTTTTCTAGGGACAGAAAACTGTAGGTAGGGAGAGTGTGTCAGTTTCTTTCACTGTCAAAGTCCTTGTTTCCAGGGACCTGGAAGGACAGTGAGGTAATTCTCCTTGTGCTAAATTGTGCTTAAAAAAAAACATTTTTTCTAGGGACAGAAAACTGTAGGTAGGGAGAGTGTGTCAGTTTCTTTCACTGTCAAAGTCCTTGTTTCCAGGGACCTGGAAGGACAGTGAGGTAATTCTCCTTGTGCTAAATTGTGCTTAAAAAAAACATTTTTTCTAGGGACAGAAAACTGTAGGTAGGGAGAGTGTGTCAGTTTCTTTCACTGTCAAAGTCCTTGTTTCCAGGGACCTGGAAGGACAGTGAGGTAATTCTCCTTGTGCTAAATTGTGCTTAAAAAAAACATTTTTTCTAGGGACAGAAAACTGTAGGTAGGGAGAGTGTGTCAGTTTCTTTCACTGTCAAAGTCCTTGTTTCCAGGGACCTGGAAGGACAGTGAGGTAATTCTCCTTGTGCTAAATTGTGCTTAAAAAAAACATTTTTTCTAGGGACAGAAAACTGTAGGTAGGGAGAGTGTGTCAGTTTCTTTCACTGTCAAAGTCCTTGTTTCCAGGGACCTGGAAGGACAGTGAGTGAATTCTCCTTGTGCTAAATTGTGCTTAAAAAAAATTTTTTTTCTAGGGACAGAAAACTGTAGGTAGGGAGAGTGTGTCAGTTTCTTTCACTGTCAAAGTCCTTGTTTCAAGGGACAGAGAAGGACACCTGAAGGTAGCCCTTATTGCTTTTTTCCCATCTCCCTGCAGGCCATCTATTAGAATGTCTGGAAGGCAAACAAGGAGAGGCAGACAGTCAGGAGGCAATAAAAGAGGGCAAGCAGGCTCTGTGTCTGGGGGCAACAGTGCTGGTCGTGGACGCGGTGCATTGTCATCAGCACATGGCCATGGGACACGCTTGTCCTTCTTTTCGGCAGCTGGACATGTTGAGCCACATCATGCCGAAGACTTGGTAGAGTGGATGACCAAGCCCTCCTCCTCCTCCTCATCCTCTCTCACCCAGGCTCAGGGTACTGGAAAAGCAGCTGCCAAAGCGTCCTCTTCCCTGGTATCAATGTCAGACTCATCATCAGTCACTCCTTCCCTAGACCCACCATGTCCTCCTCCTGAGGAGTCCCCCGAACTGTTTCAGCACAGTGTTGGGTACATGCTCCAGGAGGATGCCCAGCGTTTCGAAGGGTCTGATGATGAAACCCAGCTAGAGGAAGGCAGTAGCGTGAGAGCAGACAGAGGGGATGCTCAAGAAGGACACCAATCTGGCAGTCATGTTCCAGCAGCTGCAGCATACTGCCAGATTGCCTCCAGTGATGAGGAGGGAGGTGATGATGAGGTCACTGACTCCACGTGGGTGCCTAATAGGAGAGAGGAGGAGGAGGAGGATGAGGAGGAGGCACATCTCCAACGAGGCAGGATGCCCTTTGGTGGCCAGCGTAAGGGCAGTACACCGACGGAATCACACCGCAGAGCTCCGCCTGTGCAGGGCGCTGCCTCTGCCCGTCATTCAAAAAGTTCTTTGGTTTGGGCCTTTTTTGAGGCTAGTGCATCAGATCGCACAGCTGCTGTTTGCAACATATGTCTCAAGCGTATATCGCGTGGCCAAAACATCAGCCGCTTGGGTACCACATGCCTGACCAGACATATGTTGACCTGCCATGCAGCTCGTTGGCAAGCCTACCTCAAAGACCCACACCAAAGAACAAAGCGGACCTCTCCTTGCACCGCATCAGCTGGGATCTCCAACCCCACTATAACTTCAGTCCTCTCTGAAACATGCACTGAGAGGAATGAAGGTGTAGAATTAGGTGTGTCACAGCCAAGTACTTGCGGCCACTCTGCTAGCAGTACACCGACGTCCGATTCTAGCAGGCAAATTTCCCTGCCCCAGCTGCTGGACCGTCGAAAGAAGTTCACTCCCAGCCATCCACATGCCCAGCGGTTGAATGCTAGCTTGGCTAAATTGCTAGCGCTTCAACTGCTGCCTTTTCAGTTGGTAGACTCGGCCCCCTTCCGTGAGTTTGTGCAATGTGCGGTTCCTCAGTGGCAGGTTCCCAAACGCCACTTTTTCTCACGGAAGGCTATTCCGGCTCTCTACCGGCATGTGGAAGGCAATGTCTTGGCCTCGCTGGACAGGGCGGTCAGCGGTAAGGTGCATATTACCGCTGACTCATGGTCCAGCAGGCATGGACAGGGACGTTACCTTTCTTTCACGGCCCATTGGGTCACTCTTTTGGCAGCTGGGAAGGATGCAGGACAAGGTGCAGTAGTGTTGGAGGTTGTCCCACCGCCACGCCTCCAAAATGCTACTACTGGTTGTGACACACCTCTCTCCTCCACCCCCTCCTCTTCTTCTTCCTCCATGGCCTCTTCCTGTGGTTTGTCCTATGAACCAGCGGTGCTCCGTAGCCGTTCACGGGGCTACGCAAGTACGCAGGCAAAAAGATGCCATGCCGTGCTTGCGCTGGTGTGTTTGGGGGACAGAAGCCACACTGAGGCAGAGGTCCTGTCTGCTCTGCAGGGCCAGGCCGAGAGGTGGTTGACGCCACGCCAGCTTAAGCCAGGAATGGTGGTTTGCGACAATGGCACCAACCTCCTCTCCGCCCTCCGACAGGGACAACTGACCCATGTGCCCTGTGTGGCTCACGTCCTTAACCTGGTGGTGCAGCGGTTCTTGGGCAGGTACCCGGGCTTACAGGATGTCCTGAGGCAGGCCAGGAAAGTCTGTGTGCATTTCCGCAGATCTTATAATGCCAGTGCTCGCCTGGCTGAGCTGCAAAAGGAGTTGAACCTGCCCAAGAACCGCCTTATATGTGACATGCCCACCAGGTGGAACTCAACGTTGGCCATGCTGCAGCGGCTGCACACGCAGCAGAGGGCCATCAATGAGTACCTGTGCGACTATGGCACCAGGACAGGGTCAGGGGAGCTTGGTTTTTTTTCTCCACGCCAGTGGGGCATGATCAGGGATGCATGCACTGTCCTGGCACCATTTGAGGAGGCCACGAGGATGGTGAGCAGTGACAGTGCATGCATCAGTGACACTGTACCTCTTGTCCACCTGTTGGAGCACACGCTGCGTGGAATAATGGACAGGGCACTTGAGGCAGAACAGAGGCAGGAAGAGGAGGACTTCCTTGCCTCTCAAGGCCCCCTTTACCCAGACAGTGTTCCTTCTGTCCCACCCATCGCACAGGAAGAGGAGGAGGAGGAGGAGGAGGAGGAGGAGGATTGTGTCAGCATGGAGGTGGAGGCTGGCACTCAGCATCATCAGCAGCAGTCTTTTAGGGATGATTTACAGTCCCAAGAAACCAGTGGACTTGTACGTGGCTGGGAGGAGGTGGCTGCGGATCATGTCGTCCTTAGTGACCCAGAGGACTCCGGAGCGAATGCCTCAGCAAACCTACGCTGCATGGCCTCCCTGATCCTGCAAAGTCTGCGGAAGGATCCTCGTATTCTTCGGATCAAGGAGAGGGACCATTACTGGCTGGCCACTCTCCTTGATCCACGGTACAAGGGTAAGGTTGCGGACCTTATGTTACCGTTGCAGAGGGAGCAGAGGATGAGACAACTCCGGGAGGCCTTGCAGAAAGGTCTGTGCAACGCGTTCCCAGAGACTGGGAGGTTACAAACTCCTGGTCCTGGACAACGAGTTGCTGAGGCTTCGGCCAGTCAAAGAAGGAGCGGTGGGGAAGGTGGCCGTCTGACCGATGCGTTCAGACAATTCTTTAGTCCGCAGCCCCAAAGTATGATCGGTTCCAGCAACCATCGCCAGCGTCTGATAAACATGGTGCAGGAATATCTAGGGGCAAGGTCAGACTTGGACACCTTCCCCACCGAAAATCCTCTGGCTTACTGGGTCTTGAGGATGGATCACTGGCCAGAGTTTGCACAGTATGCAATTGAGCTACTGGCCTGTCCTGCATCCAGCGTTCTTTCGGAACGCACATTCAGTGCTGCTGGAGGATTTGTCACGGATCACAGGGTGCGCCTGTCCACCGACTCGGTTGATCGACTGACTTTCATCAAGATGAACCAGTCTTGGATCACCACCAGCTACCACACACCTGATGCTGATATAACAGACTAATTGATTTTAACATGTCACATCCCTTCAAGACTGATGCTGATGCTGAGTGCCTGTGCACTGGCTATGTTGACTGGCTATCCTCCTCCTCCGAGTCCTCAATGATACGATTGATGATGATAGCTTGGAAGATCATTTTTGTTTATGGGTGCCGCCACCAGTGGCTAAGGCCCAATTTTTCAGCCCCTGTTTTACAGGGGCGTGTAATTACAATTTTTTTAGCAATAATTTGCCATAGGGCTCATTGCTGTGCTCCAAGTACAGTATCTGTGAGGGGTTGGAGTGTTGTGGCACCAGTGCCTAAGGCCCAATTTTTCAGCCCCTGTTTAACAGGGGCGTGTCATTACAATTTTTGAAGCAATACTTTGCAACAGGGCTCATTGCTGTGCTCCAAGTACAGTATCTGTGAGGGGTTGTAGTGTTGTGCCACCAGTGCCTAAGGCCCAATTTTTCAGCCCCTGTTCAACAGGGGCATGCAATTACAATTCTTGATCTAATAATTCACAGCAGGGTCCATTGCTGCACCCACCAAGAGTAACTCTGAGGGCTTACAGTCTTGTGGCAACGCCACCACCACCACCACCACGAAAGGCCCAATTTTTCAGACCCTGTTCAAAAGGGGCATGTAATTACAATTCTTGATCTAATAATTCACAGCAGGGCCCATTGCTGCACCCACCAAGAGTAACTGTCAGGGCTTACAGTGTTGTGGCACCAGCACCACCATCAAAGCCCCAATTTTTACTACCACTGTTCAACAATTATATGTAATTAAAATTCCTGATATAATAGTTGACAGCAGGGCGTTCCAGCACCAACCAAGAGTAACTGAGTGCTTACAGTGTTGTGCCAACACCAACAACTAAGGGGCCTATTTCTGCAGAGTATATACGGCAGGTCCCTACTTTCAAACATCCAACTTACAAACGACTCCTACTTGCAAACGAAAGAAGACAACAGGAAGTGAGAGGAAATCTACCCCTAGAAAGGAAAATTCTCTCCTGTAAGAATAAATATGGGAGAAAGGGGTCTCATCTGTACTGATGCTTTATCAGCAATCCTTGTTTCAAGAAAAACACCACATTTCAAAAACAGTTGTCATTGGGACGGAAAGTGAGGTGAAATGTTCTGAACAGGGGCACAGACAGCAAAACAAATGTTACAGGGGTGATAACCCTTACCTATGTTTCCCAAAAAGTTTAAAAATAGATTTTTGGGCTGGAGCTACACTTCAACAATGTACCTGTTCAAAATTACAAACAGATTATACATAAGAACAAACCTACAGTCCCTGTCTTGTATGCACCGCCTGTATACGGCTGTTCAGAGTATATAGGGCCTTTTTTATTTTATGTGCGGGGTTCCCCTTAATATCCATACAAGACCCAAAGGGGCTGGTAATGGGCTGGGGTAGGGGGGGGGGTCATGGGGTAGCTATGCCATTTTTCTTAAAGAATTTCATCCATATTACCGGGACCAGACATTACATTAAAGCCGCAAGCAGTTTTAAATGGCTTTTTTTTCCTTTAGAAGTGTCATTTTGTGCAGGGACAGTTCTAAACACGGGAAACACGTGGCACTTCACAGGCATACTTTAGACACCCCCCAGGTACGATATTTAAAGGAATATTTGACTTTTTTTTTTTCACTTTATGCATCATTAAAATGACTGCTCCCGAAAAACGACCGTTTTTAAAACTTCTTTTTGCATTGATACATGTCCCCTGGTGCACAACCCGGGTTCCCAAACCCTATTTATGACAATAACATGCATAATAGTTGTTATAATTAGCACTTTAGAATTCGAACGTTCGCATCCATTGTATTTAATAGGGTTCTAATGTTCGTTCGAACTTTCGGTCCGTTCGCGGGTTCTGGTGCGAACCGAACCCGGGGGTGTTCGGCTCATCACTAGCAATTTCCCTTTCAAAGTGAATCAATACCCTAGTTTGAATGGGTATACATAAGAGGTGAAAAGATAATAGGAAAGTCACTTCACAGTTATATATTTAAAATGTTAGCTGTAATGAAAGTCAACATAGTTCCTGTGGGCTTGATGGTAAATGAAATATTTAGGAGTTTATCATTGGTAAAACTTTAAAACTTTACAAAGAAAACAGTACTGTATTGCAGTTCAGTTTCATATACAGAAAGGACAGTCAGGCCACCTTTCCTCAGGTGTCCCAGGGCTCTACATATCACTTGAGAGAACTACGGCTTCATCAACCATCATTCCCTTTTGCCAGTTTTCAGAAACCCACTGTGCTCAAGGGTTCCACAAGTTGTAAATGAATTGGCCTTTTGTGATTACAGGTTTATTTTAATTGCTTCAAGTATGTACAGCCAGGGCCAAGACCTCCTTGGGCATTTTGCAAGAATCAACTAGCAGGATTGATGTTGTTTTAATGGCTTGGCAGTGTTTTTCCTGATAACTAGGCATGTCTCTTGGGTTGTTGCTCAGTTGAGACGTGATGGTGTGATGTCGATTCCTGACCAACTACCCTGTGTTAGATCGTTTGCTGTTGCCTACATAGACTGTTATAGGGCCAGACGACTGGTGGATAGATGACCATGGTGATTTTTCTCATAGGGCTTTGCATTAGCCTTCATCAATAGGGCCAACACAGAGCTCTGATAGACCTATGCAGAAAAGGCAAGCATGCTGTAGACATAATGTAAACAAGTAGCTATGGATGTCTTCTTGTCTTCTAAGGTAGGGTGACCAGACATCCCCGGTTTCAGGGGACAGTCCCCGGATTGAGGAAGCTGTCCCCGGACAAAGTCTGTCCCCGGTTTTGTCCCTAGATTGAATTTGAACAGGGGCTGGGGGAAATTTAAGTGCAGAATAAAAAAAAAATCTGACTTACACACCCCCACTCCACCGCACCTACTAGCTTAGGGGGGGGGGGGGTGTATTTTTTTCCATTATCTGTGCCCCTTTCTGATGATCATGTGCTGGTCGGAGTGGAGGCAATATTTCTTCAGTTTCGGGTGCATGCCCATTTAGCTCCGCTCGCTTGTTCTGCCTTGGCTCAAGTCCCGGCCAGCCGCCTGCCTGCCTATCTCCTTGCCTTCCCTGGTGGAGTGATCTTCCTCCGCTCCCTACCCAGTAGTAGCCAGGGCCCGGAGAGTAAGACTTGACAGGCTGTGAGGCGTGCAGCAGCGGGCGACGGCAGAGAATCGATGATTGCCGCCATTACTAGTAAAAAAATAAAATATGTCCCCGGATTTCATTTTAACCACTTCCCGCCCAGTCAATAGCAAATTGACGTCCGGGAAGTGGTTCTGTTATCCACACTGGACGTCATATGACGTCCTGCGGGATAACAGCCGCCGCGCGCCCGGGGGGGGCGCGCATCGCGGCGATCGGTGGAGCGGTGGGTCAGTCTGACCCACCGCTACACTGATCTCGGTAAAAAGCCTCCGTCGTGATCAGCCGTGTCAAATCGCGGCTGATCAGGAAGTAAACAGGAAGAGCCGTTGATCGGCTCTTCCTCACTCGTGTCTGACAGACGCGAGTAGAGGAGAGCCGATCGGCAGCTCTCCTGACAGGGGGGGTTCGCGCTGATTGTTTATCAGCGCAGCCCCCCCTCGGATACCCACACTGGACCACCAGGGAAGCCCCCAAGGACCACCAGGGAAGCCCTAAGCATGTGGATGGCCCCCATGGCCATCCACATGTAGTAAAAAAAAAATATATGTAAAAAAAAACATTAAAAAAATGCCAATCAGTGCCCACACATGGGCACTGACTGGCACGATCATGCCAAGAAAATAATGTGTGGTGGCTGGCACTGCTAGGCAGCAGTGTCACCAGTGCCACCTACTAGTGTCCATCAGTGCCACCTATCAGTGCCCATCCGTGCCCATCTATGCCCATAAGTGCCCACCTATCAGTGCCCGTCCGTGCCACCTATCAGTGCCACCCATAAGTGCCCATCAGTGCCGCCTAAAAGTGCCCATTAGTGCCGCCTATGAGTGCCCATCAGTGCCGCCTATGAGTGCCAATCAGTGCCGCCTATGAGTGCCAATCAGTGCCACCTATGAGTGCCCATCAGTGCCGCATACCAGTGCCACATATCAGTGCCCATCAGTGCCGCCTATCAGTGCCCATCATCAGTGCCCATCAGTGCCACCTCATCAGTGCCACCTCATTGGTGCCACCTCATCGGTGCCCTTCAGTGGCGCCTTATCAGTGCCCGTCATTGAAGTAGAAAAGGTACTTATTTACAAAAAAAATTTACAGAAACAAAGAAAAACATAGTTTTTTTAAAAATTTTCGCTCTTTTTTTATTTGTTGCGCAAAAAATAAAAATCGCAGAGGCGATCAAATACCACCAAAAGAGAGTTCTATTTGTGGGAACAAAATGATAAAAAATTTGTTTGGGTACAGTGTAGCATGACCGCGCAATTGTCATTCAAATTGCGACAGTGCTGAAAGCTCAATATTGGCTTGGGCAGGAAGCTGTATAAGTGCATGGTATTGAAGTGGTTAAACATCTGGTCACCTTATTCTAAGGTGACCTTAAATGAGAGCTGTTTGTATCTAAGCTGGCCACAAAACATAACCTAGAAGAAATTTCAGAAAAAACAACAAATCTGTAGGGTTCACATGATTCAGTCATTCCCAGGTGGAGGAATCTTTTTGGACTACCAGAGGAGCATTTCTTTCTGTGATTCGGGTCAGTCATTATGGCATATTTGTGGGGTGGCCACAGATGGCCATGGTTTTTATTGACTCCCAGTAATCCTAGAGGAAAATGTGCATACAAAGCAAATTTGTTGGACTTGTTGCCAATTCATATCAGAACGCACTGAGCTGTACATTTTGATTGGGCAGCACACTCCTCAACACATGAAAAGATAGGTGTTGTCTGCATATTTTAGCAGCACACTATATACATCATGTGTTTTGCTGTGTTGTGTTGCAGGGCACAGGTATTTTGAAGGTGTGTTGGCGTCCCATTCAAAATGAATGGCAGTGCAATGCACCAATACACCTAACGCAATTATAGGACCCTAAGGTATGAGGACTCAGCTACTGTGCTGTGAGTGCACTCTCAACATAGAAACCTAGGCCATCCATGGACGAATATGTGAGGTGGGTGGATGTTAAAGTCCACCCTATTTGTTGCATATGCATTACGTGGCTGGCAAAAGGATAAATAGCAGAGAGGGAAAGAGTTGCAATGGGACAAAGTATGATTTTAGAGTGAAGGTCTGCTTTAAAATGAATGACAAATTATTAATAATTTAGAGACAGTAGTGTGCTTTCTAAACAACATTGAAAGAAAATCCATGCAGATAATACATAGCAGTAAGCAATAACGAGTTTGGTAAGCAGAGTGGAAAATCAATATAAAATGTACATAAAATGTGAGTGAGAAAAGCCGACACTAATAAATAGTGATAATCGATGGCGTTTAAATGACTACTTTTATTGAATGGGCATTTAAACTATGATACATTTGATTTGAAGAGAATTGGCTTAGATTTACTATATTGTTTTCAATCTATACTTTCCCCTGCTGTGTAGAGTCATATTTAGAGTGAATGTAAACCCTAATGCAGCGTACACTCGATCGGAAATTCCGACAAGAAAAACGTGGATTTTTTTCCGACGGAATGTTGGCTCAAACTTGTGTTGCATACACACGGTCACACAAATCTTGTCGGAAATTACGACCGTCAAGAACGCGGTGACGTACAAGACGTACCATGATCCGAGATCAATGAAGTTCAATAGGCAGTTTGGCTCTTCTGCTTGATTCTGAGCATGCGTGTTTTTTTGCGCGTCAGGATTGCATACAGAACTTTTCTTGACGGAAAATTTGAGAACCAGCTCTCAAATTTTTGTGGGCGGAAATTCCGACATAAAAAGTCCGATGGAGCCTACACACAGTTGGAATTTCCGACCAAAAGCTCACATCAAGCTTTTCTTGTCGGAATTTCCGATCGTGTGTACACGGCATGAACTACAGGAACTTCGCTTTTTTTCTACCTTTTTTATACTGTTTGCCCTCATGTTGTAAAGTGCTGTGCAAACTATTGGTGCTAAATAAAAAAAGAACTACCAAAAAAAATAAAAATTAATAAATCATTTTCTTTAAAAAAGTCAATCATTTCAATAAATAGTCTACGTGCTGTAAAAAAAGATTAGATAATAAAATTCAGTATGTGCAGTGACCACAATGAATACAAATTAAGATTTTCCAACCTGATCAGATGTTTGATCCATCCATAAAAAATAATAAATAAGGAAATAAATAAATAAATAAATAATCATTGAAAGTTTTTGGAAAACAACACATATGCCTTAAGGACCCAACAGGTATTATATCTACAATATACAGTATAACCCATTATTAGAAAGCCAAGCCCATAAATCACCGTAATATGTAGAACGAAAGGAAAAAACCTTGGTGGAAAGCAATGACCAGGAGGATTGGAGACGGATCTAGTACACCACATTCCACTGCTCCATTAATGAATCAGCTATAGAATCAAACTTTTAGCTCCTCATGCACTGGTACATGGTCCCTCAAAAGACTGGTGAAATTCATCCCTTTGGCATGGGGCTTATTCTTCAGAGGCTCCCAAACCCCAGGCATAATTTTCCATTAATGGTAGGCCTGTCCTTACATTAAGAGATTTTGTAGTGTGGTGCATCAGATAGTCTACTCTCTTGGGGAAAAAAATCCCAAAAAAACCTAAGGAAGCCCTCCAAAATTTGCCCCTGGATTGAAAAATCCCTCTTGACCATCTAACTGACCTATCAATCTACTCAACCTATCCTGTTCAACCAGAGAAAGGCCTAAGCTCACCCCGGCAAATTTCCTTCCCCCCACATCCTACCTATCATATCCTATCATATCTCTCCAGATTCCCTTCTGTTTCTTCCCTTTTTTTTTTCCCATAAAACTTTTATTAGAGTATCCACTTGTCCTCCGCCCACCGTCAATTGACGGCGGGCGGAGGACACTCTCGTTCTGACAGGACGTCATATGACGTCCTGCCTTTAAAACGAGCTACCGATGCACGTGCCCGGCGGCCGCGATTGCCGCCGGGCACCCGCGATTGCCCGGGAACCGAGCAGGAAAGTGGATCTGTGTGTGTAAACACACAGATCCACGTCCTGTGAGGGAGAGGGGACCGATGGTGTGTCCCTTGTACATAGGGACAACCATCGGTCACCTCCCCCAGTCAGTCACCTCCCCCCACAGTTAGAACACATTGAGGGAACATATTTAACCGCTTCCCGCCCCCTAGTGGTTAACCCCTTCCCTGCCAGTCACATTTATACAGTAATCAATGCATTTTTATAGCACGGATCGCTGTATAAATGTGAATGGTCCCAAAAATGTGTCAAAAGTGTCCGATGTGTCCGCCGCAATATCGCAGTCACAATAAAAATCGCAGATCACCGCCATTACTAATAAAAAATAAAATAAAATAAAAATGCTATAAATCTATCCCCTATTTTGTAGACGCTATAACTTTTGCGCAAACCAATCAATACGCGCTTATTGCGTTTTTTTACCAAAAATATGTAGAAGAATACGTATCGGCCTAAACTGAGGAAAATTTTAATTGAAAAAAAAAATGGGTATTTATTATAGCAAACAGTAAAAAATCGGCTCTATTTGTGGGAAAAAAAGGACGCAAA
Source organism: Rana muscosa (assembly GCA_029206835.1). Classification (NCBI taxonomy): domain Eukaryota; kingdom Metazoa; phylum Chordata; class Amphibia; order Anura; family Ranidae; genus Rana; species Rana muscosa. The sequence continues at coordinate 1,046,105,983 of CM055117.1, forward strand.
TTTCGTTTGGGAGCCACATCGCGCGACCGCGCAATTGTCATTCAAAATGTGACAGCGCTGAAAGCTGAAAAATGGCTTGGGCAGGAAGGGGGTTTTCGTGCATGGTAGGGAGGTGGGTATTCAGGTATACAGAGATCACGACACAGATTACAAAAGGTAAGTAGTAACATACAGAAAAGCGTACAAAAGAGATAATAAAATGTACATTAGAACATGAACAGTTGCACAAGCATAAATAGATAAGGTGGCGACATCAATAAACCAAAGCTTGTATTAGATATATAGGCTCTGCGCCAACGATTTAAGCATGGAACTTGGTAAGAGTAGTGAGAGTGAGTATGGTAGAGCTCTAAGTGGGATTTTGGTACCCACTGAACTATATCGCCACGACACCCAATCACCCCTAAAGGGATCCACACTGTGATTGGATGCGGAGCCAGGAGCCTCAAAAAATTACGCACCACAGAAGTTCAGTGTAGTATGAAGTTGAGGCGAGCTCCATCGCAAAGGTACAGTAGTAAAGGGTGAGTCCACCATGCTCACAGGAGATTTAATAAGGTCGGGGTATTGTAGTATTTGGTGGGGGAACAGTAGGGAGTGGGGAGGTATCGTATAACGAAGATCGTATAAGGAGTGTGTGGGAGGTGAAATAGGGAAGGGGGTCAGAGGCTACATGGGTAAAAAACTGTTGTGATGAGTGTGAGAGAGAGAAATCACCTTTGTGGGGGAGGGGTAGTGCTGGTAATCGGAACAGCAGCGTCTGCGGAGTCTCTATAATGAATCCAACACACCCATGTTGTCCTATATTTTGTTGGGTCGTCCTTGGCCTGGTGGATAAGGTCTTCCATTTCAGCTATTTTGTTTACTCTGCGGACCCATTCCGTGATTGTCGGAGGGTCAGGACTCCTCCAGTGAGTGGGTATACACTGAGTGGCCACATTTATGAGGTGCATAGTGAGGGATTTTTTGTATCGTGAAAGAGGGAGAGAAGTGTGATGGAGCAAGTATTGAGCTGGGGTGAAATCCGGTGTCTAAGTAGTGATTTGAGTAATCAAACGATGAATTTCGGTCCAAAATAGTTGTATGAGTGGGCATTCCCACCAGATGTGGAGTAATGAGCCTATGACCGAGTTGCAATGCCAGCATAATGGGGAGATAGAAGGTTGGAATTTGTGGATCCGATCAGGTGTCCTGTACCATCGTGAGTAAATTTTATATCTATTTTCTTGGGTAGAGGAGTTTAGGGAACCTTTGTGGATATGAGTGTGTATGTTATCCCAGTCGTCTGCAGAAAGATCTACATGCAGATCATTTTCCCACTGTCGAACAGTTTTATCTTGCTTAGGATTATACTTCTGGAACAGGAGAGCGTACATAACCGAGGTTAAATGCTTCTGGGGTTCTGCACAGTTGCAGTGCTCTTTGAAGTGTGTGAGATCACGGTGCCAGTGAGCGGTAGGCGTATTACTAGTGAGGAAATGTCTGAGTTGTAAGTATTTAAAAAATGGGATGTGTAGATCTGAAAATTTAGAGGAGATTGCTGAGTATGGCAGGCGTTCGCCATTATTAAAGAAGTGGTGGGCTCTAAGCTGCGAGGCAAGAGGTGTGTCCTCCGGGTTGGATCTAGATAAGCCAGGGGGGAAGTCTGGGTTTTGATCAAGCAGAATTAGGGGGCCCGGTGAGGGGATCAGTCTAACAGTTTTGCACGCAGCTCTAAAGGTTAGTGTCGTGGGCCCTATGAGTGGGTGAGAAGTGAGTCTTTCTCTTCCTTACTGAATATTCTATTCAAGTGTCTCAAATTTGAATTCTTTCGTTGGTTCGTAAAACACAATTGAATAAATACAGGAGGTTCTTTACTGGATAGTAATGCAAACATTAAATACAGACATGGTATATCTAATTACAGATCCCCAATATATAATATCTCAACAAGTGCATATGCTTTCCCTGATTGAAATTGTAATTTTTCTCAAGTATATTTACAAACCTTTGAATAAAAATTATTTGAATCTGAAATTGTTTGAAAAACACCTACAAGTGCTTTAGTAGACTGCAATATCAAGGCAATGGCATAATTGAATGACTGGATTAAGACGTGTGGCCACCTGTAGGCTGGGTTCACACTGAGAAGGTGTGTTGGGTTGCCATTCAGAATAAATGCCATCACATTGCACCAACATGCACAACAGTGTGACCATGTGAATGGGGCTCATGTTGACAGGGGTTCTTATCCTGGTCAGCAAACCTGTTGACTTTATTGGATAGTACACATGACAATTCAGAGGCTGTGTTTGACCTGCTTTGCATTGCGCTGTGTTTCTTTGGGCACAGCATGACTTTTTGAACAGCAGGCAAAGCTAACCAAGTGCAGCCTTTTCCAGTCAAGTGCTTTGTTTTTCATTTGAACATGGCTGCATGGGTTCTATAGAAAACATAGTGTTTGACAAGAATGACCATAAGCCCTTCCTCTCCAGGACAATCCATCATTGAGTGTGACTTTATTGCATGGGTTTGAATGGACATACTGTGTGATTTAAGCTGATAATATCTCACTTACTGGAGTTCCAATGAGATCCAATGAGCAAAGGGTGGGGATAGACTTTAAAGTGTAACTGAACTGAACCTCCTCAGTCCATTGTGAATGCTGCTGCCAGACTCTGCTACCTTTCCAACCATTTGGTGTCTGCCAACCCTCTGCTAATCCCTGCATTGGCTTGCGTCACCCAAAGAATAAACCTCAAAATATTACCAACCACAAACAAAACCATCCACAACTCTACCCCCAGCTACATCACTGGCCCTGTCCCAAAATACAAACCAAACCATTCTCTTTGCTCATCCCAAGACCTCCTGCTCTCTATCTCCCTCGTAAATTTTTTCCATGCTCACCTCCATAACTTCTTCAGGGCCTCTCCCATCATCTGGAACCCCCTACTCCAGTCTGTTTGACTATCTCCTACACTGTCTGTCTTTAGACGATCCCTGAAAATCCTTCGGTTCAGGGGGGCCTATCTCGCCTCTAACAAAAAAACTGTACAGTCTTCATCAGCTCATCCCTAACAGTTATTACCTTTTGCATCACTTGACCCTTCCTTTTAGATTGTAAGATCTAACGAGCAGGACCTTCTGATTCCTCATGCAATAAATTGTCTTGTAACTGTACCGTCTGCCTCTATTTTGTAAAGCACTGTGCAAACTGTTGCTGCTATAGAAATCCTGTATAATATTATAAATATTTATATGAAAAAGTAAAGATTTCTTCTTATTGGAAAATGTGTGTAATGTTGAAGGGGTTGTAAAGCTTTGTGTTTTTTCACCTTAATGCACCCTATCCATTAAGGTGAAAAAACACCTTGCACTCTCCGGCCCCCCGAGCCCCCATTTTACTTACCTGAGCCCTGAATCTCCGTGGGCGCGATCCCGCATCGTTCTCTCAATCTCTGAACGGCTCCTCATTGGATGATTGATAGCAGCGCAGCCATTGGCTCCCGCTGCTGTAAATCAAATCAATGACGCGGCGCGCCAGGGGGCAGGGTCAAGTGATACACTCGGCGGCTATGGCCGCCGAGTGTATCACACGGGAGCGCACCCGCAAGCTAACCCCCTTGAGAGAGCACTTCCCAGAGGGGGGATAGCTCTTGCGGGGAGGAGCTGAGGCAGCCGCCGAGGGACCCCGGAAGACAAGGATCAGGGCCACTCTGTGCAAAACAAACTGCACAGTGGAGGTAAGTATGGTATGTTTGTCATTTAAGAAAAAAAAAAATCAACCTTTACAACCCCTTTAATTATGTCTAAGCAGTACCCTGAAAATGTTACTTTTTTGTTTGGGATTCCATCTGAAAAATAGCAGTGCACTTCCCGGTAGGCACTTCTGTACCTTCAAAATCACAGCTGCATATCTGCAGTGTGAGATCTAAGGCACTGCCGCCCGCCTATGACTGCAAGTCTCATGAGATTTGGAGTGAGATTTGGTGATGTCACTACTGTGCTACTGACTGTTCTCCTGGCCGGAGGCTGTGACATGAGAAAGCAAAGCCCTGCCTGTAACAAAATGGCCACCTCCGTACAGCGACACAGTACAGAACAAAGTACTGTATGGTTAGTCGGTAATGGGGAAACGATCAGCTTCAGGGAGACCACAGGCAATACTGGTGACTAGCTCTTTGCCCTCTGCCTGCCTTTTTTGGGCACAGCTTCTAGAGTTTTGCACTTCTTTAAGAGATGAAACTTGCGTCTTGCTTGGCCACATATTTTATTTATTGTAACACTCAGGGAAAATTCCATTATCTTTTCACTGTTCAGGAAAAAAAAACAACTACCTTGCTGTATGACTAAGAATGTTGCAGTATATGGAATCAACAGTCTTATTGTGCTTATCTGTTCTCTGTAGCTGAATCACACAATCCGCTGTTCGGCATTTACAAAAATGTTACATTGCCTGGTTATTGTGATCCTTCTTTTTATCGCCCTCACTAAATTGAAAAAAATTCTCAAGTAATTACACTGAATTTAAGATGTGATCTGTCTTATTGGTTTGTCACGGGAATAAACTAGTTTATTTCTAAATTCCCATCTGCTGTACGCTCTAATAACTGAATAGCGGTAATCGATACAGATGTGAAGGTACAGAGGAACTTTTTGTGTGACTCACAAAACTCCAGCAGTTCTTATGGTGACAGCATGTAGTTTGTTTTTTGCAGTTATATTCTGCTCTGCAAGCTGGAGGCAATATGACACTTACTCGCTGTCTGTTTATACCCCGTAAATGCCACACCAGCGAACAACAGCCGTGTGCATGATGCGTTTGTGGTGCTTCTGCATTTACTTGAATGGGTTGCGTTTGATTGTGGTACTTCCATCTAAATGCGACAGAGTGGCATTAGAGCCAATGTTGCAGGCAGTGCCAGTTATTGGATGTGAGAGACGACTGCCAGGCAAGAACCATATGCAGGAACATGATCACATCCAATCAGCAGACAGAAATGAAGCCAGGGCACAAGCCAAAATTGTTCTACAGTCAGGCAGCAAGGTACCGAAACAGAAGGCAGGGACAATGTGAAGATACAAGTCAAAATCAGGAAGCGAAGTACAGCAACATAATTTTTTCCAGATTTGTTGGTTGAAAGCTGAAGAGTGAGAGATTTGAGTGGAGAGTGAAAAACTGTTTTGCTTTTGACTGCTGGTGATTGCTATGTTTGCATTTTTAGGTTCTTTTTGGGATCTTTCCTTGCAGCTTTTTAACACCTTTCCTGTCAATTTTTAAACAGCCTTTTTTTTTATTTCCTTCATTTAGACTACTAATTAAGGGGAGTGGTTAATTGGTCACAGGTGCTTCAGGTCCCATACTAACTAACGCCATCATACAAACGCAGATTTTAAGGTGGGAGGCTGGATGTAGTGTCCTCCTCTAGTTAGGTTACTACGCAAAATTTTGCATTTAGCTTCACTACATTCCGTGGAACAGGGATCTATTGTTTTTATCTGGTCAGAATTTCCAAGCTGGGTGTTTGCTTGCTCTCATATTTATAGGGCAGTTAGAATCAAATGATCAGCATAAACATGTATCATGCTCCAGCCAATCCCTGGAGGGAGGCATCCAGAAGGTGGCTGGGGAGGTGATGAATGGTTGGGAGGCCTTGCCAGAGTGTTCTTTCTACTCCAGGGTGGGTTCCATTTCTCTCTGCTAGAGGCAGCTTTACTGAGTCAAGGATTGCAGTCTGGGCTTCAGCAGGAGTTGGGCTGAAAGCCTGGAGAAGATTGCAAAAAATAGAAGACTGGTAAAGGATCAGTGCTGGAGGCACTACCAAAAGTCCTGGTATGGAAAAGGATCTATTATCTCCCTCACTGAGGATCTCTTGGTGGAAGCTGAGTGATGTACAGCTCCTGGCACACTCTGAGTAGGACCTTAATTTGAAACTTTTGTGTGTGACTGCAGTTGTGAGTATTTATTGTGAAGGTTGTCCTCCATGTGATTGCTATTATTGTTTGGAGTATCCTGTGACCCTGAACCCATCTCCTGTTCAAGTTATTAAGCAATAAATTCTAAAAAGATATCCCCTAGACTGAGCTTGAGTTGTCAGTGTGCATGGAACTGTGCTTGATACTTACAGCCTGTGTAATATTGTGGGAAACCTGGGCATATTCTCAGTGACCCCTGTAGGGATAAGTGCCACACGTAAGAACAGCGTGTAGTGTCAGATTGTCTGTGTGTCATCAGCCTTATGTAGCACATAATAATAAATAATGTGCATTGCTGTCAGCTAATTTTGCATCTATAGGCACTGCTGTATAATTTATGGGGAAGGCTCTAGCACAGATATTGCCCAAGTCGTGCTCCGTGCTACTCAGCAAAGTCTGCACAGCAATGAAAACAGCCGTCGTGATATACGCAGCAATGGTATTAACAATTCCCTTAAGTCACCTTCTATGAATCTATGGTGTGTAAAAAAGAGTTCTCTACAATCAGTGATCACACATGGCGTTGCAGATAGAAAGTCATTGATTGGCTGATTAGGCAGGAAACCTTCCCTTGTTGAGTTTTTGAGGCACTGCAAATACATTGTGAGCTTAAAGCTGCATTCACACCTGTGTTTTTGGCTGACAGTGTTAGGATCGGATGAAAATCAGCTGGGGGTCCTGGCGATTAGCTGTAGGAGGCAGCCCTATTGATAGCAACTGTCTGCATCCAGGGCCGATCCCTCACAGGTAATCTCCGCATAGCATTTACATGGAAGTGGCTGCAATTAGTTGCGGGAGACAGCAGCCTCTCAACGCTTTAGATGGGGCTGCCTCCTGCAGCTAATCACTGGGAGCCCCCATGGAGGTGTGAATGTACCCTTTTTCAGAACTCCAGCAATTAACTTTTAAGCTTGGCTCTATGTAATGTTCTATATCTGATAACCAGAGGGCCTCTAGTGATCTAGTCAATGCTACATATAATGATAGCCATGATCGTGTGGGTACCACTCCAGTGGCTTCCACATTAACCACAGGTGGTGGGCGTGCATAAACCGAGATGTATATTTAAATGGTCTTTGACCAGGGAGGTTGGATCTTGTGAGGGTCCAGTCAAAGAAGACGCAATAAGTAGTAGAGAATAGCATAGATGGACAGAGAAGAAAGGAAAAATATAAAATAAGGGAAGGTATTGGATAGCCACTGAGCGGAAGAACTTTCATGATTACTTTATAAGTTAGTGATCCAGTATGTTCTAAATGAGATTTAAAGTGGTTGTAAACCCTAGTTAAAAAAAAAACAAACCCTGCAAGACAAAGGCATAATGAGCTAGTATGCATAGCATACTAGCTCATTATGAATAACTTACCTTAGATCGAAGCCCCCTTCCTTGTCTCCCCCCTCCAGCCTGGCAACATCTATCCTGGGGCTTACTTCCGGGTATCGCGACTCCGGCGCTGTGATTGGCCGGAGCCGCGATGACGTCACTCCCGCGCATTCTGCGCGGGAGCCGCCGGTAATGGCACACTGACTGAAGCAACGGCACATAGGTGCCATTGCTTCAGTTTGCCCCAGTGCGCATGTGCCGATGACATTGGCACATGCAGGGGACAGGGGATATCTCCTAAACCGTGCAGGTTTATGAGATATTCAGGGTAGCTACAGGTAAGCCTTAATATAGGCTTACCTGTAGCATAAGGTTGTTGTAAAGGGTTTACAACCACTTTAAGCAATCAATGTTAATGCAGTGAATCCAGATGCTCCCTGTAGATACATAATAGTCAAACTTGTCACAAGGTCGGTTGAGCAGTTCCTCCATGCCTTGTAAAGTTGAGTAACCCAATCTTTGATAGTTGGGGTGTTACAAGCCTTCCAATGTCTAGGTATTAGCATTCTAGCTGCAATTAAAGTGGAATTCTGGGATAACCCTAACAACTCTTAAAACTGCCCCCTCTCCCCTCAAGAAATCACTGTTTGTGTCCATGTGGAAAGTGAATCTAATGGGAGTGATTATATAATTATCAATCAGCTGCTGCACTTGCAGGGCTCTAATGAGGAAAATTGCAGGGTCTGCATCCCTTTAGATGTGATTTCCCTTTGGGTGTATCTCACCAAAAATTACATTGGGATGCCTGAAATATGACTTGTATCTTAGTGCAGACTTCTGGGAAAATAAGTGAGCCAATCACACAAGCAGGAATTTATGTTTCTGGTGGGCGTTCCGTACACATTCTGCGTACAGAACGACTCCAGGTTGCCATATTGCATTGCATTTTACAGAAAAAAGAGCTACAGATTGAAAAGGAAAGGTAATTTTTAATAACATTCAACCACGATAAGACTTGTGTTGCAATTGTATATGCTATATTTGTTTTATTTTGTATTTGCTATTTTTTCCCATGAAAGTGGAGTTACCCTTTAAGCATGAATTTCTCCTCATATTTTTTTTTTCATGGCCTCAGAATCTATTTAATAACAAATTGAAAAATGGGGGAACTAATGCGCAAACCAATAAGGGATAGAATATACTAAAAACGAAAAAAGTAGCAGCCACCTAAAAAGTGTTCACACTGAAAAGTATAACAAAAACATTGTGTAGTGAAACAGTATGGGGAAGATAACAGACCGAGGATAGAAACTATCCAATTTTCACACCATTATGGTCTATACATTTGTATGGCTTGGCTGGTTGTAGCCGTGGCAGCTGCACCGTCCTGATTAAGAAATGTATCTTTCCCACCTAATGAGGTTACATAACAATGACATATCCAGTTTTCCAGGCTTAACACAGAGAACAATACCTTCAGGGAAAAAATATATATTTTCTGGCAAGTGAGTTCAGAAATCCATACTGATTTCATATTTTTCATTATACCTTATTTACATACAAGGAAATTGTATATTAGAAATTACACAGAAGAAAATTGTAAAAGGAAAAAAAAAACATAGCGCCTACATAAAGTTTTGCTGAAAGGGCAAATACTGTTTTCTTATTAAGTGATGCAAACATGCCAGAGCAGTCACATAATAGTTTATATATTGTTAACATAATGAAGCTGTAATGTATGTTGATATTAATTACATATTAGTGACTTATTTCTTATTGCTGTCTGCAGCCGGATGCTGGCCAGCTATGCCTCTCTTGCATTTTTCACTTAAAGTGGAAGTAAACCCTCCTATCGTTTTCAGACAAGGAAGCTGCCATCTTGACCTTTTTTTAATCTTCAACTGCCATGATGCTGCACATGTGACCAGTTATGACACCAGCCATTGGATGGTTTGACAGTTTGGTTGAGAGCAACCAATGTGGCAGTTAGCATTTCCGGCATGCCAGGAATTTAACTGTTTTTTTAAACTGTTAAATCAATGGGTTTACTTCCACTTTAAAGAGTATTTTAAATAATTATTGCACTTTTAGACACACTGCATTTTTTATGTTTGCTACTATGCCTTGATCTAAACCCTCCCACTCTAATCCTCAACTAATTCTTACTTATGGAGATACATTGCCCATGGCCTTTGGGGACTGTTTACATCCCATGCTCATCTAAATCGGTCTCCTGGCTGTTGATGGCCTAATAGAGGTCTATGGCTGTGTCATGCGCAGCCTAACAGAGAGAGTCTTATACACAGGATATAAACCATCCCCAAAGGTGATAGATCTTGGTAAGGATGAATAAGTGCAATTACTAAATTCGAAAGCACTTAGGCTTTTAAGGCACCAGGTACCAAATAATGACAACCACATATCAACATACATAATTTTATTTGTATATAATATACAGTGCCTTGAAAAAGTATTCATCCCTTGAAATATTCCACATTTTGTCATAGTACAAACAAAAACGTAAATGTATTTTATATGATAGACCACATAACCAATCGCTGGGTATCAAGATGGCGGCAATAAAGTGCATCCAGTTCTTGTCTGCTCCGTCCCCTCAGTTCCTGAACTGGATGCACTTTATTGCCGCCATCTTGATACCCAGCGATTGGTGATCCAGCCTAGTCCATTGGTAAGTATGAGGCTCTTTATTCAGACCTCTCTTACCAATTATTCCACCTGCTCCCATTTTACTAATAACATACATTTATTGATCTCATCACTTATATTACAGATACAACAATTATGCATCCGCCCCTGAAGAAGCGAGCAGGGTCTCACGAAATGCGTAGGGAATTATTGATGCTTGTTTTATGCCTGTACATGTTGGGTATCATTTATGTCTGCATTATATGTACATACTTTTCTGTTTATATGTACCGTATATACTCGAGTATAAGCTGAGTTTTTCAGCACATTTTTTTGTGCTGAAAATGCCCCCCTCGGCTTATACTCGAGTCTGTGTCCATCTTCACCTTTGTGCGCCTGATCCCGGCCAGCCATAGGTCCCCTGGACCCCAAACTTGGCACACATGTAGCCCCACTCTTTATCTACACCCAGTGAAGGTGATCTCTATTAATTTATTACACTGCGGAGGAAGTTCCCCATCATGTCCGCTCAGTCAATGACGTAGGCGTAAGCCCCGGCTTTCCCCGCTTGCGGGGAATAGCCAATGACGTAGGCGGGATCCCGTGTGGGGGTTTCGTGTGGAGTGGAGACTGCAGCGCTGGACATTGGATCACCGCGGGACCTTGGATTACATCGCTGGAATTAGTTTTTTTTTTTTTTAATAAAGGACTTTCCCAACTGTGTCCGTGTGGTTTTTTTTTTTTTCACACTTTATTTGTGAAATGGTAGGGGTACAATGTACCCCTTACCAATTCACATAGGGGGCGGGATCTGGGGGTCCCCTTTGTTAAAGGGGTCTTCCAGATTCCGATAAGCCCCCCACCCAAAGACCCCCACAACCACCGGGCAAGGGTTGTGGGGATGAGGCCCTTGTCCCCATCAACATGGGGATATGGTGCTTTGAGGGTCACAGACCCCCAAAGCATCCTCCCCATGTTGAGGGCATGTGGTCTGGTATGGTTCAGGAAGGGGGCGCTCTCTCGTGCCCCCTCTTTTCCTGCGGCCTGCCAGGTTGTGTGCTCGGATAAAGGATCTGGTATGGATTTTTGGGGGGAACTCCACGCCATTTTTTTTAAAATTTGGCGTGGAGTTCCCCTTAAAATCCATACCAGACCTGAAGGGTCTGTTATGGATATTTGGGGGGAATCCCACGTCATTGTTTTTTTAAATTTGACGCAGGGTTCCCCTTAATATCCATACCAGACCTGAAGGGCCTGGTAATGGAATTCGGGGGGACCCCCATACATTTTTTTATTTTTTCATCAATGACTTTTCTCTGTATTGCCGGGAGCCGACAATTCATTATAGCCGTGAGTGCTTTTAAATTACTTTTTTTCCTTCAGAAATTACACTTTGTGCAGGGACAGTTCTAAGCATGGGAAACAAGCGCTGCTTTACAGGCATATTATACACCCCCCCCCCCCCCCCAGGTACGAAATTTAAAGGAATATTTCACTTTTATTGTTTCACTTAGGGCATTATTAAAATCACTGCTCCCGAAAAAACTTCAGTTTTTAAAACTTTTTTTTTTGCATTGATACATGTCCCCTGGGGCAGGACCCGGGTCCCCAAACCCTTTTTAGGACAATAACTTGCATATTAGCCTTGATAATTAGCACTTTTGATTTCGAACATTCGAGTCCATTGTATTTAATAGGGTTCTAAAGTTTGCGCAAACTTTAGGTCTGTTCGCAGGTTCTGGTGCAAACTGAACAGGGGGGGTGTTCGGCTCATCCCTACTCACAATTAGGGCTCTTTCACACGGAGGTCCGTTCAGGTCCGCCTGTCAGTTTTTTAGGCGGACCTGAAACGGATCCTCCATGTAGCCCTATGGAAGCACGGATGTCAGCGGAGACATGTCCGCTGACATCCGCTCCGCCAAAGTGTGACGGAGGAAAACCCTATTTTTCCTTCCGTCGGCGGAGCGGATCGGATGACAACGGACTCTACGGTCCGTCATCATCCGATTCCCCATAGGGGAGAGCGGCGCTCTGACAGGGCGGTCCCTGCACAGTGTGCGGGGACCGCCCAGTCATCCGTCGGCTCAGCCAGGATCAACGGAGCGATCCCCGCTGAGCAAGCGGAGCTTCACGGGGCGGATCTTCACGGATCCGCCCCGTGTGAAAGGGGCCTTACTGATGTTTAATATGTGCAATGAATCTATATTTATTTCTACTCATGTTGTGAACATTGGTTATTATGCCTGGTAACGCACATTCATTGTTGTTGCCGCTCTGTTATACAACTTGTTAAAACAAATAAATTGATTTTATCTCATATTTGCTGTGAACATTGGCCAAACCTCTCCTACCTCATTTAAAGTCCCAGGATGACCTCTTTGTCTTTTTGATCACCTGGTTTTGGGGAGCCCTGCTCAAAGCACCCCTAAATGTTGAAGGATGTGTAGACTGGTATTAAGGGTGCAGAGGACTGCTTGCTAGATGCCCCCTTTCAATGAGGAAACCAACTGACATTGTGTGGCAGGCTGGTTGTGTGTGGAGGATAGACATGTGCATTCGTTTTCATCCGAATGCATTTTCGTCCGAATTTCAGCTATTTTCGTTATCGTTTTAACAAACGAAAACGAAAGCACAGAATCCGAAAACCAAAAGATCCGACATAAACAAATGCTTTATTTTCGTTTTCGTTGCTACAACAGTTCGATATAGATAGGAGATTCGACGTGATGCTGACAATAACAATCTGTGTCTATCGAACCTGTGGTCGAATGTGCCTAACCTTAACTCTATTAGTCCAAGATTATTCTACATAGGAGAGAAAAGATTCGACATTATAGAGAGAAAAGATTCGACATAGGAGAGAAAGATTCGACATAGGAGAGAAAAGATTCGACATAGGAGAGAAAAGATTCGACATAGGAGAGAAAAGATTCGACATTATAGAGAGAAAAGATTCGACATAGGAGAGAAAAGATTCGACATAGGAGAGAAAAGATTCGACATTATAGAGAGAAAAGATTCGACATAGGAGAGAAAAGATTCGACATAGGAGAGAAAAGATTCGACATAGGAGAGAAAAGATTTGTTATTATAGAGAGAAAAGATTCGACATAGAGAGAAAAGATCACTGCTGGAATTGGGTGGGGGAAGTAAAATAAAAATAAAGTTGATGATGAATGTTATTGGCTGATTGTAACCAAAGAGGAGGAGCAGTAAAATAGCTAGAATGACGAAGATTCGACAAAGCATCGAAAGTTTGAAGATTCGACGGTGCAGCAAAACTGTACGACGCTGCAATCGTACATTTCCGGTCAAATGCATCCGCCCATAGGCTATAGAAGAATTCTAATGTTGGTTGACTAGTAATAGTAATGAATAAATATAATTATTACTAGTCATACAACATTAGAATTCTTCTATAGCTTGTGGGCGGAACATTCGACCGGAAATGTATGATTTGTGACAGCAGGAAGGTAAAGTCACCTGGTTGCATCCAGGGGGGTAGATATATTTCGCCCAGATTCAGGCTTTACGCCGACTTATACAACTAGGTGGAGAGTTGTATAAGGCTAGTGGGCTCATGGATGACTCATACCTCTAGGGAGAGTGTGGGGCGTCGTGCAGACAGAGATGAGGAGACCAGCTGAACCTTGTCAGCTCATTTAGGCCTCTATAAGAACTCCCAGATTCATTAGGTGTTAGCTCATGCCTGGAACCAGACCTGTGTGGACTGTCTAGGGAGAGTGAACCCCTGTGCGGTGAGGCAAAGCCTGTGTGGCTATTTGTTTGGACTTTTACTAAACCAGGGACTTAGGGACTAGGACAGCACTAGGCTGATCCCAGTTGTTAGTTAGGAAACCTGTATGTTTAGTCAGAGGTCAACTTGACCAGGATTTATTTTGGTTATGTTTCTTTTGCTTTGCTGTGTTTTGTCACTGTAAAATAGAAAATAAACCGCACCTTTTTTTGATTTTGAAAACCACAACCTCCGTTTGCTGGGCCTGTTTGTGTGGGGAGCCCATCCCGGGGGTCACACACACCCGCTGCCGAGCTAACCCCCTCACAGTTGGTGGAGAACCAGTGGCAGTTTTTTTTAAGCCAGCATGGAGGAGATACTGAAGCAGCTGGCTCTAGCAAATGCCAATCAACAGCAGACAAATGCAGGTTTGCAAAGGAGCCTTGCAGCCCAGCAGCAGACAAACGCAACTTTGCAACAGAGTCTGGAGGCTCAGCAACGAGCCCAGCAGCAATCTGAGGCCCGCTTCATAGACCTGTTGCAGAAGCAAGAGCAGAGACTACAACAACAGATGGAAGCAGTAATGCAGCAACGTCCGCAGACCAGTGAGGAAAGCCGTCCCACTAATACCGCGTCCTTTGGGGTGAGTCGTTTATTGACAAAAATGACTGGAGAGGATGATCCAGAGGTATTTTTGACCACATTTGAAAGGACCGCTGAAAGAGAAAAGTGGCCTGAGGAGCAGTGGGCTGGACTGGTGGCTCCTCTGTTAACTGGTGAATCGCAGAAAGCTTACTATGACCTAGAGCCTAACCAAGCAAAAGATTATGTGATGCTAAAAGCTGAAATATTGGCAAGGCTGGGTGTCACCCAGGCTGTCCGGGCTCAGCGTGTGCATAACTGGACTTTCCAGCTTGGAAAACCCCCCAGGTCTCAAATGTATGATCTCATTCACCTGAGCAGAAAGTGGCTACAGCCAGAGACTTTGTCCGCACCAAAGATTGTGGAACGTGTTGTAATGGATCGGTTTTTGAGAGCTCTTCCTACTGCCATCCAAAAGTGGGTAAGCCATGGAGACCCAGAGACGGCCGATGGTCTTGTGGATCGTGTGGAGAAATACTTGGCTACAGAGAACCTGACGGCCTCTTCCAGAGACACTCGGACTTTCCACCCTAAGACCAGACCATCCCCAGGGGCGGATAAGAGGATTCCAAGGGGTGAGGGTGGAGAGAGTGAGAGGGTGGGAGCTCTACCCCAAGTTTGGCGAGAACAGCCTGGGAAATCAGCGGCTCAAGAGGCGGCAAGAAGGATCGTTTGCTACCGCTGCCGGCAAGCGGGACATATTGCAGCCAATTGCCCGGTTGTGGAGGAACCCATGCAGTGTGACTTTCTGACGGGCAGACGTCAGTCGCTGTGTGCGACAGTCGCATGCACTGCCATTCGAGGAACTGAGAAACATTTATGCAAAATGTGTGTTAATGGTAGAAATGTTGTGGTATTGCTGGATTCAGGTAGCCTTGTGACCCTGATAAAGGCTGAGTTAGTTAAAACAGAGGTCTCTGGGAATAGCAAGGTAGCTGTTATTTGTGTGCATGGGGACACCCGAGAGTATCCAGTGACTACAGTGTGTTTCGAGACCCCCAAAGGTACCCTCTCTCATCCAGTGGGCTTAGTATCTCAGTTACCGCATGACGCCATTGTGGGAAGGGATTTTCCGAAGTTCTGGGAACTGTGGGATGATCCTGAGCCCCTCACTGGTGCCCCTATGTACCAGGAATGTGATAGCCAGAACTCCCCTGAGAGTGGTGAGGACTCTCCGGAATTTCCCTTATCAGTATTGGCAGGGGAGACTCAAGAAACTGGAGAGGAGCCCACCTCCTCAGACGAAAACCTACCGTCTGTGGAGTTTTCTGATCTTGAGGTTCACAGGGAAAACTTTGCCACAGAACAGTTGAAAGACCCCGCCCTAATAAAGGCACGGGAAAACGTAGTGAAAATAGATGGCGAGTTAGTGAACCCAGATAATACCTGCACTTACCCATACTTCAGCGTAGAGAAGGACCTACTGTATCGGGTGGCAAAAAGGGCAGAAGAAACCGTTGAGCAGCTTGTGGTGCCCAAACCTTACAGGAAGTTGGTGTTGGAGTTGGCCCATGGGCACATTCTTGGAGGTCATCTGGGGACAGAGAAAACCCGAGAGAGGGTATTACAGAGATTCTATTGGCCGGGGGTGATGAAGGACGTAGAAAATTATTGTTCCTCCTGCCCTGTGTGTCAGAGGTTGGCCCCGATGCCACATTTCCGTAGCCCGCTGGTCCCTCTACCCATCATTGAGGTCCCGTTTGAGAGGATCGCCATGGATTTGGTAGGTCCTATAATCAAGTCCGCTAGGGGGCACCAGTACATATTAGTTATAATGGACTATGCCACCCGTTATCCAGAAGCGATCCCTCTCCGAAATACCTCGGCCAAAACCATAGCCAAAGAGCTATCTCTTGTTTTTAGCCGGGTGGGTATTTGTAAAGAACTGCTTACGGACCAAGGTACACCCTTTATGTCCCGGGTTATGAAAGAGCTGTGTAAATTGTTCAAAGTGACGCAATTGCGTACGTCTGTGTATCACCCCCAAACCGATGGGCTGGTTGAAAGATTCAACAAAACCCTAAAACAAATGTTGAAGAAAGTGGTGGATAGAGATGGAAAGGATTGGGACTGTTTACTTCCTTATTTGATGTTTGCTATTAGGGAGGTGCCCCAATCCTCTACGGGATTCTCCCCCTTTGAGTTACTGTATGGGAGACACCCAAGAGGGCTGTTGGATATTGCCAAGGAAACTTGGGAAAGTGAGAGTTCTCCCCACAGGAGTGTGATTGAGCATGTCGCCCTGATGCAAGATCGAATTGCACAGGTAATGCCCATCGTGAAGGAACATTTGGCCCAAGCGCAGTTGGCACAGCAGAGAGTGTACAACCGTGGAGCCAAGACCCGTACCTTTTCCCCGGGGGATAGGATATTGGTACTTGTCCCTACGGTTGAAAGTAAATTCCTTGCCAAATGGCAAGGCCCCTACGAGATAATGGAAAAAGTGAGCGAAGTGAATTACAAGGTCAGACAACCAGGAAGGCGAAAGCCCGAACAGATCTATCACGTTAATCTGTTGAAAGCCTGGAGGGATAGAGAGTCCCTAGTCGCAGACACTTGGTCACCAGCTCAAACTGGTTGCGTGATTCCTGAGGTTGGAATAGCAGCCACCTTGTCACAACCCCAACAACAGGAGGTTAAGGAGTTTGTGCTTCGCAACAAGGAGGTATTCTCTGAGCTGCCGGGACAAACATCTGGGGTAGAGCATGACATCATTACCCCGCCCGGTGAAAGGGTGAAGTTAAAACCCTATCGGATCCCAGAGGCTCGATGGGAGGCAATACGGGAGGAAGTACAGAAAATGCTGAACTTAGGGGTGATAGAGGAGTCCCAAAGTGATTGGTCTAGTCCCATCGTGTTGGTGCCTAAACCGGATGGGAGCTGGCGATTTTGTAACGATTTTCGTCAGTTGAACAAAGTTACAAAATTTGACACCTACCCCATGCCACGTATAGATGAGTTGATCGACCGGCTGGGAACAGCCCGATACATGACGACTCTTGACCTCACAAAAGGGTATTGGCAAATCCCCCTGGCCAAGTCGGCCAAAGAGAAAACCGCATTTGTAACCCCAGACGGGGCGTTCCAATATAAAAGAATGCCGTTCGGGTTACAGAATGCGCCGGCCACATTCCAGCGGAAAATGGACCAGATGCTGAGGCCCCATCGGAAGTATGCTGCGGCTTACCTGGATGACGTAATTGTCCATAGCACAGATTGGGCCTCACATCTGCCAAAAGTGCAAGCAGTCCTGGACTCTGTTCGGGAAGCGGGGTTTACGGCTAACCCCAAGAAGTGTACCATTGGGCAGGAGGAGGCCAAATATCTTGGGTACACCATTGGGAGGGGAGTAATAAAACCCCAACTCAACAAAGTCGAGGCCATCCAGAGTTGGCCACGTCCCAACAGCAAGAAGCAGGTACGAGCCTTTCTGGGAATCGCTGGGTATTATCGGCGATTCATTCCCCACTTTGCTTCTAAGGCTGTGCCCCTAACCAACCTGACGAAGGGGAAAGGGTCGGTCATGATTAAATGGACCCCCGAGGCTGAGGCAGCATTCCAATTCTTGAAACAAGCCTTATGTAGCCAGCCAGTGTTGTACTCACCCGACTTCTCTAAAGACTTTGTCGTACAAAGTGATGCGTCAGATGTGGGGTTAGGAGCAGTATTGTCCCAGGTCTGGAACGGGGAAGAGCACCCAGTCATTTACCTCAGCAGGAAGTTGAAGTCCCATGAGGTAAATTACGCCACCGTTGAAAAGGAGTGTTTAGCGGTGAAGTGGGCTCTAGATTCCCTTCGGTACTACCTGCTAGGTAGGCACTTTGACATGGTTACGGATCACGCTCCGTTAAAGTGGATGGCTCAAAACAAGGAAACAAATAGAAGAGTGAATAGGTGGTTCCTGGCCCTCCAGGAATTCAACTTCACAGTAAAGCATCGCCCTGGCGTTCAAATGGGGAATGTGGATGCTTTGTCTCGAGTACATGAATGCCTGATTGCTGGTGTTCCAACCCCGAGGTTAAAACAAGAGGGGGGGGTATGTGACAGCAGGAAGGTAAAGTCACCTGGTTGCATCCAGGGGGGTAGATATATTTCGCCCAGATTCAGGCTTTACGCCGACTTATACAACTAGGTGGAGAGTTGTATAAGGCTAGTGGGCTCATGGATGACTCATACCTCTAGGGAGAGTGTGGGGCGTCGTGCAGACAGAGATGAGGAGACCAGCTGAACCTTGTCAGCTCATTTAGGCCTCTATAAGAACTCCCAGATTCATTAGGTGTTAGCTCATGCCTGGAACCAGACCTGTGTGGACTGTCTAGGGAGAGTGAACCCCTGTGCGGTGAGGCAAAGCCTGTGTGGCTATTTGTTTGGACTTTTACTAAACCAGGGACTTAGGGACTAGGACAGCACTAGGCTGATCCCAGTTGTTAGTTAGGAAACCTGTATGTTTAGTCAGAGGTCAACTTGACCAGGATTTATTTTGGTTATGTTTCTTTTGCTTTGCTGTGTTTTGTCACTGTAAAATAGAAAATAAACCGCACCTTTTTTTGATTTTGAAAACCACAACCTCCGTTTGCTGGGCCTGTTTGTGTGGGGAGCCCATCCCGGGGGTCACACACACCCGCTGCCGAGCTAACCCCCTCACAGATTGCAGCGTTGTACAGTTTCACTGCTCCGTCGAATCTTCTTTGAACATTCGACAGACACCATAAGCCTTCAATGACAGATTCGACCTTAATTAATTCAGATTTTCGGACGAATGCAATTTCTAACGAAAAACAAAATAAATAAAAACGAATTTCGGGAGTAACTAAATAAATTTATTTTTCGGACGAAAACGAAATTCCGAAACGAAATATTTCAGTGTGCACATGTCTAGTGGAGGACACCTTGTTTTGTTTTTTGTTTTTTGTTTTTTAATTGAATACAATCTTATTAAACATAATACATTAACCCTCCTAGTTCTGTAACTGTCAAAAATACAGCACCATGGAAATCCAACCAGTCTTACATGCCCATGCTTCGTATGGTCTTAAGGTAGCTCCCTGGTTTTCTGGGATCAGCACTGATTCTAGGGATACCTTTTTCATATTACATTGACCTTTCTCTTCCCATCTCTTTTCCTTGAGTACGTGTCTTGTACATAGTTCAGGAAAACTTTAAGAAACTAAAAGTATATTTCTCCTGCGCTCGTAAAGGCGGTATTGGTGTGAAGTGGTAGTAATTTCAGATGGTGAGTTTGTGTAGGATAAGCATGCGAATCCCGCTGCCTAGACTGACCTGGGGTAGTCCGTAAATAGTCAAGTGAAAAAAGAGGAAAAAGGCGCGTGATCTAATGCATGAATCAAATGGATACAGTTTATTAAAACCAAGTAGATAATCCCAGCGCTCTACACACCATGGAGTAGATAGTTTGTTTGTTGTTGGTTTTTGATCTACTCCATGGTGTGTAGAGCTCTGGGATGTGGACACCTTTTAAACAAAGGAGAATTTAACATCCATTATGCCATACAACTCCCAATCAGCCGCTCTTCTATGTATAAACTTTTTTCTCATTCTCCAAGGCTCTGATGAAGAGGGAACCCCTCGAAACGCGTCAGTCTACCATTAAGCATCTGCCCTTGCATGGGCACCACTCATTTTAAATGAACAATTTGTAACCTAGTCGCTATGAATACGAATATGAATGCATTTTTATTTATTTATCTACTTCGTTTTAATAAACTGTATCCATTTGATTCATACGTTAGATCACGCGCCTTTTTCCTCTTTTTTCACTTGACATAAATAATGATTGCCTGGATTGGAGGTATTAAACCAGTCTGATACAGGGAGCAACATAACATTTTTTTTTTCTAAACACAAAGGTATTCTTTATAATACACTTGGCTTCTATTTCTGTCTACTTTCTGTTCAACCCTGCCATTAGGTTGATGCTCATTGTCAGATAAAATTACAAGTTAGAATTGGCTATTGAGCCTGCCACAGCTCCTACAAATGTCAAGGATCATGTCATGCAATTGCCAAAAGCTCTACTCACCTTAGTTCAGTTTTATAAAAAGGTTTACTCACTCATCTGTATATGACACATTTGATTCATAGTAATATTTAATCTACTGTCTTTTTCTCTTCTTTTTCCAGAAAGATTGTGTAGCCTGCTGACATCACAGTGCAGTCAAGGTTCAGAAATTCTTCCAATTTTCCAGCAGAGAAAAAACCCAAAGTAAGTAAAATAGACAGAGGACATATAGTACCAGGAACAATGGTTATGTGCAGAGAGCAAAAACGCATAGAGCAAGCAGAATTCGTCTTTTATCGGTTTGGTTTGCTGTGGGTTACTGCATTTGGAAAGGATAAATTCCAGGCAAAAAAGTTATCAGTCGTAAACATTTTTATGTGTTTATATACAAAGCTCAGCATAAATGAGAACAACCCATTTGAAAAGTATGATTTTAATCAATATCTCAATGAACAAAAGAACCATTTCCAAAATTTTGACAAAACTGTGTCTTATAGAACATTTGTTTAGCTCATTACAAGGTGTCCGCATCCCAGTTTAATAATATAACTTTAATAATATAACAAAATCTTAAATTTTACTCAAATTAGTTGATGCAAAAATGAATACACCCAACAAAAAAAACGACAACATCTGGTATTTTGCATGACCTTCATAATTTGTAAGGATAGCACCAAGTCTTCTAGGCATAGAATGAACAAGTTGGCGACATATTACCACATCTATCTTTTTCCATTCTTGAAAAATGACCTCTTTTAGAGCCTGGATGCTGGATGGAGACTGATGCTCAACTTGTCTCTTCAGAATTCCCCATAGGTGTTCAATTGTGTTCAGATCAGGAGACATACTTGGCCATTGAATCACTTTCATCCTGTTCTTCTTCAGAAATGCAACAGTGGCCTTAGATGTGTGTTTTGGATCATTGTCATGTTGGAAAAGTGCACAACGACCAAGGGCACGGACTGAGGTAGCACCTTCTCTTTCAATATAGAGCAGTACATCTGTGAATTAATGATACCATCAATGAAATGCAGCTCCCCGACACCAGCAGCACTCATGCAGCCCCACAGAAGGACACGGCCACCACCATGTTTCACTGTAGGCACCATGCATTTTTCTTTGTACTCCTCACCTTTGCGATACCATACAGTTTTGAAGCCATCAGTTCCAAAAACATTGATCTTGGTCCCATCACTCCAGAGTAGAGTCCCAGTAATCTTCTTCTTTTTCAGCATGGACCCTGGCAAATTCTAGGTGGGCTTTTTTGTGCATGGAGAGGCTTTCTTGGTGGACGACACCCATGCATGCTATTCCTCTGCAGTATACACCGTATTGTGTCACGTGAAACAATCACCCCAGTTTGTCTTTGTACTTCTTTTGCTAACTGCAGTGAAATTGCATGGCGGTTTTCTTCAACCCTTCTCATCAGAAGACGCTCCTGTCCAGGTGTTAACTTCTGTGGACAGCCTGGACATCTCTGTGAGATGGTTTCAGTTCCATCGTTATTACATTTTTGCTACAGTTTTCTGACCGATAAGTAAAGCTTTGCTGATCTTCCTGTAGCCTTCACCTTTCTTGTGTAAAGAAATTATTTTCTTTCTCAGGCCTTGTGACATTTCTCTTCCATGTGTTGCCATTGCTGACAGCATGAAATGGGAAGGGGTTTTCTTTGCTAAGTTACACCCTTTTATAATAAACTGTCTGCTGGACACCTGTTTAATGAATTAGACTCACCTGTAGTTGAGTTTGTGTTAAGTAGGATTTTGTTGTCTAAAATTTAGTCTTGCTCCTAAGACTTTCATTGGGGTGTATTCATTTTTGCAACATGGTTTTTAATAAATTTGTTAGGAAAAATACTTTTTTTATGTGTGCAAATTAACAAATCTTGTTTCCAATCAATGGGCCACATTTCAGGGAGTATTTTGTAGTATAGTGTCCCATAGAAAATGTTAGTTCTGAAAATAAAATAAAGGTTTTCTGACAAATCTGTTGGGGTGTACTCATTTATAGTGAGCACTACAGTATATATATATGTAGCGGTCTTCCCCCACCTTCTCCCCTTCTCTTTATGGCTGGTTTTACTCGTCTAGGGGTATCTGGGAGAAGGGGGAAAGATGCACACCACCAGCTCGGCTCTCTGATGTAGGATGCAGAGATATGAGCTAAACCATTTACCCTCGGGTCTGCGTTTTAGGCCGGAGCCTCAGCTTCTCCTGTGGAGGATGATTGTCACTGTCACTGACAGGGACACTTAGCTTCCAGAAACACGAGTTCCACACCAATAAAAGTCCAACTCTGTTTTATTGCTTTGATCAATAGGTAGGCTGGTTGAACTTTAAAAGAACAGACAAGGTGTAGGGAAGAGTAGGTCCAGGCACAACACAATGAATAAAGTTTTCCCTGTTCCGTTTAGTGCAAACAGGCTTGGCGCACAGTCGCTGCCACCGACTGTGAATTTGGTCCCTGCCACTGACCTGGGTGAACGTTGAGGCCTCTGCCACAGGCCTTGGATGAGGCCTGCCACTGACCTGAGGAAGATGGGTTTCTGCCACAGACCATGAGAACATGAAGTACCTCCTTTAGAACAAACGACCCCTGTCAGAGGAAGACATCCATCCGGACGGTCACCAGAGGCCTCCACCGTCACCAGCAAATGCTGCGCTGGCTCTTCGGGGAGGTCAAGTCTCTGGTCCCTTACGCCCTGGATTCAGGCACCCAATACCGGGGGCACCTTAGGAATGCTTCGCCCTCGCGGGACCCAGTCGAAGGTACTGGGCCCCAGGCCTCCTTGTAAAGTACCTCACCCCAGGCCGAAGGTGCCTGGCATGGAACTCGACTCCACGCGCCCAGGCCAAGGGCGCCTGGGCACCAACGAACCGCAGCAGCCCCAGGCTGAAGGTGCCTGGGGAATGGACCTCGTGCGCAAGATGTCCACCCCTTTTATATCCTCTCCCAGCAGGCACAGCGGGTTCCGCACCACTGCCGCGAGAGGACACAAAGGGCACGGCCCTAGAATGGCAGTTCAACCCCGGTCCCAGGCGACAGCGCCACCTAGGGACCGCAGGGAACATGACACCATTCATACCTCCCACACTTCAAAGTGTCCATAAATCCCTAAAAATCAATGTATCTGGGCCATCTATAGCCCAGATACACCCCACTAAATTTGACACCCGCTACATACATATATATATAAAAATATATGTAGCGGCCTCCTCACTCCCCTCTTTGCATCAGCTCGTCTTTCTCTTGTCTAGGGGTACCTTAGAGGGGAGAGAGCGGGGTCACCACGCCAAGCCTTTACCAAGGAACTGCACACCGCTGGTGTCTCTGCCAGTTTTAAATAGAGAGAAAAGTGTATACCCGCTACACTCTCCCCCTGGTGGTTTGACACTGGTCCCCAGTGTCTGGAGCAAACTATGCCCTCAACGGCTGACATAGTGCAGTCCAGAAACCAACTATAAATTGCACAAAAATAAAACTTTTTGAAAAACTTGATCAACTGGAGTAATTGTGTCTGAGCCCTATATAAAAGGGAAGGGAAACAACAGCATTTAACCATAACTTTTGAATCACATATTCATATTATACTTTTCCCACCCATCCTGACTATGACCCACCACATACTCAGTGGTCTTGATGGGATGCTCTCCTGCAGAGGGAAAACATGTATTTGTGTGAGAGAAAAGAAACTTCTCCGGGAAGAAATCCCTTTTCTCCAAAGAGTGAGTGTGTGAAAAGTGTTAACGGTGCGCAACACTGCCACCTGGTGACAGCATCGCGGTAACTGCACTCGTGGAACTCTTCTTCTTCTCTTGAGCCCTATCTACCCCAGAGTCCATGATCTCTTGCTGGAAAGTGAAGAACAAACAGGAACAGTCCTTCATTCCTCTGGGTAACAAGGACAACGGGCCCCAGAAAGTTCAGCAGCATACAACAAGAACGGAGTCTTTTCTCTCCTACAGGTAGAAGCGGGGATGCGGCAGAACAAGTGGTTTCAAGTGCTGGTCCATGGTCTTCAGATGATATTCTACATCTTCCCCTTCCTTGTGCCGGATCAGCACCTTGTCTGCATGGATCTGCCGTCCCAACATCCACTCTGCCTTGCAGTCCTTAAAACGCTGAGAGGCCTTGGGAGAACACGCCAGGTACCTGCGGGCGTGTGGTATCTGAAGGTGAGTCCACACAAAGTCATTGTACCAGCGCTCCCGGCACACTTCCACCTCATAGAGCAACTCCTTGGACAAGTATGGATACTCCCATCCGTACTCTGCAGCAACCTTCTGACCAAATAGGCGTTGTAGTCTGGCCAAAGGAGGCATAGTAGCTCTGTCCCCTTCGCCAGGCAAAACTATTGAGTCCGGGTGGCGAGGGACCTTAATCACATCTGATCTGGGCATAGGTGCCCGCAACAGCAGTCTCTGTTCTCCGGTCTTAGGTGTAGGTGATACCGGGGATGTAGAGGCAGGCTGGGGACGGGACCCCTCCTCAGGCGCTGGTGCCTCCACCTGGGGTGTACTATCCCCTCGTAGACATGGGTGGATCCCTGGTTCTGTGGGATGAGGCGAGAGGTACTTTGTCCCAGCCCTTTTCTGCAAACAGTTTGTCAAAAGCAACGTCGTCTCCCATATCCGAGAGCGACTCCAGGTCAGAGGTGTCACACTCCTCCGCGGGCAGGTACCCTGTAGTGGAGACTGAGTTTTCACCTCTTCCCACACACCAAATCTCTCCGCCTGGCTTACCTCGGACTTTACTTGAAGCGGGACGTCCGGGACTCCTGCCGACGGATCCATCCGGGCCGGGCGTAAGCGGGCGAGATGGTCCACCACAACCACTGGTCGGGGCTACCATACCGGTCTTTCTCTTCGCTGGTGGATGCTGCGAGACAGTGGTGACCGAGTCAGCATCCTCGGGTTTCTCCAGTTGAGTTTTCACGACCTCCTCCGCGGTCGCTGCAGTGTGCGCAGGGATGGCTGTCAAAGCAGTGATTCCTCCTCTTTGAGTGGTGTTGCCTGCAGCACGGCCAGGGTAAATGGTTCTCGGCTTCTCAACCGCTGGATCCACTTCAAAAAGGAACTCCCCACAGGCCTCGCATCGCCCGAACGGCTTCAGTTGGCACACCAGTCCCGAACAGCCGGGACAAATCACACCCATGGCCTCAACGTCCATGCATGAATACAGGGCGAATCGACCCCTTGGCTTTAGCTGGATCCCCGTATCTGTTACCGGAGCGGCAGCAGTCAGTGTCGTGGTAAAAGGGTGAACCGGAATCCACGATGTATGTCAGAACATGGTGACCTGTTGCTGATCCATCGCACACTGCAAGGTTTTTGCGCCAACGTCCCACGTGTAGTCCTTCACACGTATTGGACTCCTCCCCTTTGCTCCAGTTCGAGGGCTTTTGTTCTTTTTTCCTTCTGAGTCACGCCCACGAACTAAGCGGTGGGGGTGTGCCTGGTGGCACAGTGCAAATAGAAGCCCCCACGTGTAGTCCTTCACACGGCTGAGCTCCCCCCTTTCCTCGCTCTCTTCGGCACGGGCCTTTCCCTTCATTGGGTCATGTCCACGACTTCGAGCAGGGATGCACTTTGGCCAATGAAGGCCTGCCTACTCGTAACTCCTCCGGGCAGACACGTTCATTTCCGTAGTACACGAACACTATACCGGACCCGAGCCCCCACGTGTAGCGGCCTCCTCACTCCCCTCTTTGCATCAGCTCGTCTTTCTCTTGTCTAGGGGTACCTTAGAGGGGAGAGAGTGGGGTCACCACGCCAAGCCTTCACCACAGATGTCTGAGCGGTGTAAGCAAAGTTCTTTCTCTACCTTCGGGTCAGTGTTGTGCACCTGGAGTTACCTTGAACAATGTCCACCAGAAAAGAGCCCCACACCATTAAAGTCAAACACTCCTTTATTCTTCTCGAGTGAACAGCACAATCAGTTAGACTCCCTTAAAGAACAGCACAAACAAGGAGGTGTGGATGCGAGTAGGCCCAGACACAATGAACTCTCCACTTTCCTCCCTGAAAGTGGGTTTAGGTCTCCGAGCGGAGGGGGGATTTCCTTCCAGGCGGTCTCCGATGGGAGGCTCACCTGTCACTGGCAATCTGCTGCACCCGGTCTTCAAGTGAGTATCTCCCCCCGGTCCATTACGCCTTCTGGATTCGGGTACCCAATCCCTGGGTTCCCTAGGACCTCCTTCCCTCGCGGAACTCAGTGTTGGGCACTGAGCTCCAGACCTCCATCCGAGTACCTCACCCCAGGTTAAAGGTGCCTGGGATGGAACACGACCTCCGGACGTCCTCTAGGCCTAGGCCGCCTAGAGGACCGACATGAACCTCCGCCCTCAGGCTGAAGGTGCCTGGGACTCGACCCCGTGACAAAGATGGCCAGCCCCTTTATACCCTCCCCCAGCAAGCACAGCGGGTTCCCCGCCCCACCATACCGCTGCCGAGGGAGGACAAAAAGGAGGCACGGCACACAGCAATGGTTCAACCCCAGCCCAGGGCGACAGCGCCACCTGCTGGGCCGCAAGGAACTGCACACCGCTGGTGTCTCTGCCAGTTTTAAATAGAGAGAAAAGTGTATACCCGCTACATATATATATCCCCTTTCCGACCTGAGTACTCAATACAGACTTTCAAGCAGAGACAGAGAGGGGAATTTACTAAGACTGGAGCAGCTGTGTATGGCAACCATTCAGCTTCTAGCTTTAAATTTTCAAAGCTGAATGTTGAAGCTACTATACACAACTGCTCTAGATTCTGTCTGCTCCACTCTCAAAGTAAACATCTTCTGATGAAAACTCATAATACTGTGTGAATCCTGATATACTGTATGTGTCTACCCTGTACTTAATATTTATTTGTGAAACAAAGACATGTTTTATATATCTATTAAAACGAAAGATATAGAACAATAGTTTAAAAACTCAACACTCAAAAAAAAAAAAAAAAAGCTAAAAAACATGATACAAAACCAATATATTTCTTCGTTTACAATATGCAGTCCTGGTGCTAAAGTCAGTCTGCCATAATTTTCCTGGTTTGGATGGCTGGGTGGGACCGTTCTTGTTCTGAGAGGACGTCATATGACATCATATGATGTCCTCCCATTCTTGCCACAAAGGGTGGCAATCTGTGGTGAGCTGTGTCCCTTGGCCGATGACAGTGGCTCTTTACCATGTGATCAGCTGTGACCAATCACAGCTGATCACTTGTAAAAAAATTACGGTTATCGGCATTTCCTTTCCTCAGCACTGTCACTTAGCAAAGGAAACCTGATAACTGTCTTTCCTGTGACAGGGAATGTTTACACTGATAATCAGTGCAGCCCCATTAGTGTCCCTCAGTGTAGCATATCAGTGACCATAAGTGCCGCATATCTGTATCCATCAGTGCCCAACAGTGCCGCATATCAGTATCCATCAGTACATCATATCAGTGCCCATCAGTGCAGCTTATCAGTGCCCAACAGTGCAGCTTATCAGTGCAGCCTCATTAGTGCACATCAATGCAGTCTATCAGTGCCCACCAGTGTAGTCTATCAGTGCCCATCAGTGCAGCCTCATCAACGCACATCAGTGAAGAAGAAAAATGTCTTATGTGCAAAAATGTTTTTCTTCTTTTTGTTTGTTTAGCAAAAAATTGAAAACCCAGCGGTGATTAGATAACCAAAAGAAAGCTCTATCTGTCTAAAAACTTCATATGGGTACAGTGTTGCAAGACCTTGCAGTTGTCAGTCAAAATGCGATAGCACAGAAAGCTGAAAATTTGCCTGGGCAGGAAGGGGGTGAAAGGGTCTGGTAGGCAAGTGGTTAAAACTCAACAATTTTATTTTGAAAAAAACTCAACATAAAAATAAAAAAAAACAATTGTATAGTAAAACCAATATAATTTCTCGTTTACAATATGCTACTTCTGTACTAAAGTCAGTCCATTCAATTTACAATTTTCGGAGGTGGACAAAATCGATCGCAGCAAAATCTAGCAAGTTTCTGTGCGGAACGTTTGCCTCTTGACAGGCAATTCTGTGCTGTGTACAGTAATCCTTTTTTTTGTGGATGAGGCAGCAGAGACCTTATAGAGCAGTGGTGCCAGAACCAGGGATCTTAGTGTCTGCCATTTTTTTAAGCTACCAAGGCATTCAAAAGGTGCAATTTTGTATTGGAATTATAGGTAAAACAAAAAAAAAGATAAGAGGTATAAAAATTGTAAGTATAGACCAAAGCTGAAGAAAACAACTTCACATCTGATTACAAAGAAAATATATTTTTCAGAGGTAAATAAATACGTTTTTTGGTCCCATTTGAAGAACTGCAACTGACAAGTTTTTTACATTATGGGAGCATTAAATATTGTCTCTCTGTTTTTTTGAGCCTTCAAGATCCCTCTGATAAAGACACATGGTACTCCATCATCAGGGACACAGACTCTATGGCTTGAAAAAAAAAACATGGCTTGTATTGTGAAAAATGTATAACTGAACATTATAAAGTCATAATTTAACACCAGTTTATTGTGCGTATTATTCCATGATTTATCTGCACAAAGAACAACTTATTACAAAGAATTACGGTAATAACAAAAATTGGATTGCAAAAGGTTCACAGCTAGTGATATTAGTTCCTAGTAAAGCCTATATCCAAAGAATAATAGACCCAAATCTATAACAAGTCTTTGTAAATATACAGTATGTATATAATAAATAATAATATTCTTGATCTTTTTCATCCATAAATTCATAAGCAGCACTGCCACCTCAACACTGAATTACATGCAGTAGTGCAATTGCAATTCAACTATGATTCATACATAACAAAAAAGAGTCAAGGACATACATACTGTATATAAATATAAACCAAAGTATTCAGGCTATCAGTTTAACAGACTTCTCTGAAATATCAATTTTATTTCAAAGTAAGAGGAGAAAAAAAGAAGAGAAACATTTAGTAGACATGCAGTGAGTCCTTTCTCAATAATTGGTGCCACAATTGCTATATTGTTCATTACTATTTACAATGCACAAAAATAGGAATTTTTGTACTCACCGTAAAATCCTTTTCTCTGTTGTCCATGGACGGACACAGCCTTCTTAATTCTTGACATATGGGTTATGTTCCTGTTCATAGGAGAGGACTAGGCAGACATGTTAGATATTTAAATACATGTTACTTTAACAGAGTTGAACAGCCCCGCCCAGGGGGCGGTCCCTCCAGACATAACCCTACTCCCTGCAGTTAGCAGCTCAGTTCGTAACAAGCAGTACAAACCTAAAAAGGAGGGGTGGCTGCTGTGTCCGTCCATGGATGGACACAGCCTTCTTAATTCTTGACATATGGGACGTCCCCAAGCAGTGTAAAAAAAAAATATGGGGTGGGAACAATATCAAAAAACAACTAACTTCACCCCAAGCGAGCAGAGCTCCTCAATGGAGGAGTTGCAACTTTAAACAGCCGCCTGCAAAACCTTGCGGCGGAAGGAAGCATCTGAAGATGCATTCACACCAACCTTATAAAATTTGGATAAAGTGTGCACGGACGACCAAGTCACCGCCCTGCCCACCTGTGAGAGAGAGACGCTTGATGTCGGAAAGCCCAGGAAGCACTAATTGCCCTGGTTGAAAGCGCCGTGACCGGAAAAGGGGGGGGGCGCCCGCCCCTAAAAGGCATAGGCCCGCACAACGGTCTTCCTGAACCACTGAGAGACGGTGGCCAACGAGACCACTAGGCCCTTTTGTGGACCAGACCAAACAGTGAATCAGACCTCTGGAACGGACCCGTAGCAGAGTGGTACACCCGCAAGGCACGTACCACGTCTAAAGTATTGAGCGCAGTTTCTCTGGGATGCAACGGCCGAGGACACAAAAATGGATACAATGTCCTCATTCAGGTGGAAGGCCGAAACCACCTTCGGAAGAAACGAAGGCTGTGGGCGTAGTACCACTTAATCCTTATGGAAGACCAAGTATGGTGACTTGCAAGACAAGGCCGCCAATTCAGAAACCCGTCTGACAGACATAATGGCCACTAGAAAGGCCACCTTCTGAGATAGTGTTAAGAGAAGAAACTTCTCTGATGTTCTCAAAGGGAGGTTCTCGAAGAACCGAGAGCACCAGGTTCAAATCCCAAGGAGGGAGAGGTGGTCTAATTGGGGGAAGCACATGTCAAAACCCCCTGTACCAGGGAACGGGTCGCCAAAGGCTGTTGAAAGAAAACAGCCAAAGCTGAAATCTGATCCTTAATGGAGCTTAAAGGCAAGTTTCTGATCCACGCCACGCTGTAAAAACAGCAGGACCCTGGAAACCGAATGCGTCCGTGGACGCCACTCCATCTCTGCGCACATAGAGATGTAGGCCTTCCAAGTGCGATGGTAGATCTTCCTGGAAGAAGATTTTAGTGCCCTCAGCATGGTCGAGATGACCGAATCCGAAAGACCTCGGTCCCTTAGTACCTGGCTTCCAATAGCCATGCTGTTAAAGCCAGCGACTGTAAAACAGGATGAAGTATGGGACCTTGAGACAGAAAGTCCTCCCGCATTGGCTGTCACCAGTGCATCCACCACCAGGCATACGAAGTCGGCGTACTAAGACGACAGGGCCAATCCAGAGCGATTAGGATCATCGGGATCCCCTCGGTCTGCACTTTGCGGAGCAGACAAGGAAGCAACATCAGTGTGGGATAGGCATATATTAGCCGATACTTACCCCTCTGGGCCACCAACGCGTATGACGCATCTGTACAGGGATCTCTGGACCTGACCACAAATCTCGACACCATGCTATTGAGTCGAGAAGCCAGGAGGTCCACGTCCGGTGTGCCCCACCTCCGGCAAAGGAGGTGCAACACCTCCGGATGCATGACCAATCCCCTTGGTCCAGCAACTGGCGACTCAAACAGTCCGCCAGCCAGAGTTCTACACCTTGAATGTAGACGGCCGACAGAGCTGGCACGCTTCCTCCCGCCCACCTCAGAATGTCCAGATGGTTGACACAAGCCACAGCCGTGGCGTTGTCCGACTGGAGTCTGATCGGGCGTCCTTGTAGTCTCCTCGACCATGAGGAGAGACACAGCCTGATCGCCCGAAGTTCCAGAACATCGATCGGCATACGGTAAAGGTCCAGAGTCCAGCGACCTCGGGCTGACTGGACCCCCCAGACTCCCCCCCAACCTGTGAGACTGGCATCCAATAGAAAGGAAGGAAAAAATGTCCCGGACTAAAGTGCCGGGAATGTCAGTCACCAAGTCAGAGAGGCCCTGACTAGGCGATTTACCTGAATCTGATGATCCAGAGACAATGGGGATTTGTTCCAATAGGACAGAATCTCCCCCTCCGAGTGTGGAATTGGGCATACGGTACTGCCTTGAAGGAGGCTATCATGAGGCCCAACTCACCGCAGCCTGGGGCATCTGCAACTTCCCTGGAGGGAGAAAACTCTCGCCTCCAAAGAGTACAGAGCAGCCCCAGGTATTCTAGGCGCTGAGTCTGAACTAGCACCGACATCTGGAGGTACAGCATCCACCCAAAGTCTTGGAGAGTCCGACTGACTATAGACACGTCCTCCTCTAAATAAAATCTGGAAACAGGTGACAGAAGAAGACCTATGAAGGCAATGCCGCGCTATCTCAGCAAGGCTAGAATCAAGGCGAGCACCCTGGTGAAACTCTTGGTGCTGATGCTAGGTCAAAAGGGAGAGCCGTAAATTAACAGTGATCCTCCCTGACCGCTAAACGCAGGAACCAATGGTGCCTGTCGCGTATGGCGACATGCAAGCACGCGTCCCTGATGTCCAGGGACGCCCGAAGGTCCCCAGGATGGAGCGAACCAACTCCATCCTGAATTTCCGAACCCCAACAAATCTTGAACTGCCCCCTCAGGGCAGTCCGACGAGACGTTAGGAGAGGAAGATTTAAGGCAAGAAACCTTTTGGCGAACAAGAAAGAAAAAACTTGATCTTGTACCCTGAAGAGACCACTTCGCAAACCCACCGGTCGGAAAAACAGGAAGGCTACACAAAGGCATTAAGGGCCTTGAGATCTAAGATTGGACTACTCCGTCTCTGGAACCATGAACCGATTCGAGTAGAATCCCTGAAACCTGTCCTGCGGTGGTATGGGGATGACAACCCTCAAAAATACCGCCTTCGTACGGGGCAGGAAGGTCCTGGCTTACGGGGCGGCCCTCTACTCTTAGTGGACTGAGGTAGAAAAGTTCAGTTACCTCTTGTGACATCCATAACAATGTCGTCCAGTGAGGCACCAAAGAGCCTCCCACCTTAGAAGGTAAATCTGTCAGAGCTTCCATAAAAGCTTGGTCAGCGGACCAGCATATCAGCCCTCTCAAATGGCGCAAGACCACCATGGACACAGAGGCCCTGGAGACTAATGAAGTCGCATCCAGGATTGCCGCACCTACGTACACCAGACCCTGCACCTGTTGGTCGGCCAGTGTCACAACTTTTAGAGAGAGCTGATGCTCCTCCACTGTCTGGTACAAATGTTATGTCCATTCAGTGTGTGTCAGAAATACCAAAGTCGCAGCCACGAATGGGCGCAACGCTGACCCCAGCATGGCGAACGCAGTCCGTGGTACCCCTGATATCAGGGGTTTAACTTCATGGGGAAAAAAAAATATTTTTTTAAAATTACTCTTCAAAAGGATAACGACCACCGTGCGCTGAGGGACCAAAAAGAACCTCTGCGTCAGTCCCCATTCCTTATCCATGATCCATCAAAGAAATCAATCCTAAGGAAAACCTACATAGAGCGGGTCGGGTAATGCGACCCAAAAAAGGACGGGCACCTCAGTGGATGTCCCAGCAGATACTACACTGATAAGTGCTGTTTGTACAAACACATTGTTTATACTGTTGTAGTGGACCCCCCAATAATTGGGGGTCGCTATGGTTAAATTTAGGGGGTAGCCTGAGCCCATAGTTGGACTCAGGCTGTGTAATTCTTCAAAAAACTGGCTTCTGCTTTGAGGTAATGTTCCCTGGCAGTACAGTTCCCTGTGGCCTGTGGGTGGCACTGTCGCCCCAGGCTCAGGTTGAACCACAGGTAGTGTTGCAGCGCCATTGGGTGTCCTCTCCCGGCAGCTGTGCAGTGGGCGTGGTCTACCCTCTGTGCATGCTGGGAGAGGATACATAAGGGGCAGACGCCATTATTCGGGGAGTAGTTTGCGCCTCACGGTCCTCCAGGCCAGGGGTGCGTGTTTGTGTGTACCAGCCCCAGGCACCTTTAGCCTGAGGCTGCATTGCTGTAAGTAGACCCAGCACCTTCAGCTGATGCCTACACCCGAAGAGGAATCCCAGAGCGCCCAAGTGAGGGGTGGCGCGCTCTGAAGGAGAGGCAACCAGGGAAGGATCTACCCAAGGGGATCGGTGAGAGAAGTCACTGTCTCGGGAGAGGCCTCGTTACCTTTGAGAGTGAAGGATTCCACAGTCCGCCACAAGCCTAGTAACGTGCCCCATTGGCACCTAAGGACTTAAGTGTTACTAGACTGGGAAGTTCGGGACTTAGAGATTATCTCCAGATAGTATCCCTAGGAAACCACAAGGAAATGTTCCGTGCTTCACACCGGCTGCTAGGACCGCTTTTAAGGGGACTATCCGGGTGAGCAAAACCCACTCAGGCCTGAGTGGCGACAAGTGATAGTTAAGTGCTGCGTGCCTGAACCTGCCTCCCTGTTCATTTTCTCTTTATCTCCAACTTTCCTGTCGAGTTCTCAAGCAAAGTAAAATAAACCTTTTTATTGGGTTTTAATACTGTCTGGACATTGGCCTTCCTTTAAAGAGAGAGAATAGACTTCTTCCTACATTCTAGGGTGAAGAACCAACGGAAGGAGGTAACTCGCTGCAAGACCCAAATTAGATAACACCGCTCACCCTCTTCAACGAGGAGGATACTGGGCATGTGGCATGGTGTGTCCCACCTGCTAGTGGAGGTAAGCAAGGAAGCGATCTGTGTGCTACACTGTGTATTGCACCGAAGGCGCGTATGTCATTGGAGCGTGGCAGGAAACCAGAGTACCCGGAGGAAACCCACGCAGACACAGAGTAATAATAATACATACACATACTGTGTATGTATTTAGTGTGTGTGTATAAACATATTGTTTATGTTTATACTGTGTATTGCGCCGAGGGCGCGCATGTCTTTGGAGAGTGGGAGGAAACCGGAGCACCCGGAGGAAACCCACACAGACATGAACATGCAAACTCTAGGCAGATGGCATCCTCTGACACCTCAGAACAGTGGTCCTGAGTCAGAGTCAGAGCATTCCCCAGGATATGGCGGGGGAGGGGGCGCTACATACCCCCTAACGCCCGCATCCAGGGCTGCAGACAAAATGTCCTAGTAACGGCAGGTGCAGGGGCACCTGTTGCTGCCTCTGGAATTAGCTTCAGACTCCATTCTGACCCACTAACAGTCCATAGGGACTAAGTCAACACAGTAGTATAATACATACACATTCATACACATACTGTGTATGTATTTAGTGTATATGTATTAGTGTGTGTGTAAAAACATAAAGTATATGTTTCTACTGATAATTCACCCTCCTAACTGCGCTGACCGGGGGGGACTACCCAGGGCCACACCACCCAGCCAGAGACTGCGCAGCATTGTTGTCCACTCTGCCTCACACACCTGAGGTAATCTGTGAGGTGATTAGCGCTATTCGCGCCGCTCAGGAAGCTTCCAGCGCTAGAGGCCAAGCCACACAGTGAAAAAAAAACATTTCCAAAATGCCCGCCGGGCTCCTCAGGGAAAAAATGGCTGCCTGCAATGAAGACCTGCGTCACAGCGCGGCTACGACAAAATGGGCGCCAATGGAATTTTTCAATACAGAAAAAAAACACTAGAAAATGGCGCCGGCGCTACCAAAAATGGCGCCCGAGCACACTGAGGTGGACGAGAAGGCCGCAGGAACGCCGAGCGGAGGCTACCAAAAAACACACCACCCCCACAGAGAGCGGACCCCGACACCAACACAGCCCCCAACCGGGATACGGAGACCCCTACAGGTACACCCCGCCAACGCAGCAGGCCCCGCAATGGGGAGGAGGAAAGAAGGGGGACAGAGGGAGGGAAGGGAGGACAGGGGACCCCCTAATGACCCTCCAGGAAAGCCCAGCTGTTCCAAAACTGTCAAAATGGAAGGAACTGTACTTACCCGTCCATGCGTGGACATTGCTGGTGCGTCCCTGACAAACTAGAACCGAGTAGTACGGGGTAGCTGTCGGCCCGGTCCACTGTGAGTGAGACAGCAAGCAGCCCAGTCATATGTGGTCCCCGGAGCACAAGCTCACCGGCCACCCCTGGAGCCATGGGGTGTCATGACAGACCCGACGCTTATTTGCAAGGGACTGTACACGCTCGCTGGCCGGACTGGGAAGACTACAAGGATCTATATATCCAGCCTGTCGCCCAGCCAACTGTTGATAGAAGAATCACAAAATAAAATAAATTTAAATAAAATAAAATAAAATAAAAATTCTCCTCAGGACTCTGGGCCCAAAGGGAGCCACGTCCATCTCCTCTGCTAGGCAGAACAAATCTGAGCTGCTAACTGCAGGGAGGAGGGTTATGTCTGGAGGGACCGCCCCCTGGGCGGGGCTGTTCAACTCTGTTAAAGTAACATGCATTTAAATATCTAACATGTCTGCCTAGTCCTCTCCTATGAACAGGAACATAACCCATATGTCAAGAATTAAGAAGGCTGTGTCCGTCCATGGACGAAAAGAGAAACGGGAACTGTGCAACACTGGAAACACTCACAACATGGAATATACTAATACCCCTCATGTAAGGGTGTACACTAAAAAAGACATATTTAAACAAAAAAAAACTATAGTTGACACACTTTAGAAATGTGTTTTTACACAAATAAGCAGTTGTGTGGTGAAGATGGTTGTTAAAAAATGAACTTCTCTGGGTGTTTCAGATGCTAGGGACACCACATTAATTTCTTTTTTATTAGATCCACAACTTATAGATTGTGCTCCCTGAGACCTATAAAATTATTTTAAGGGTTCCTCCATGGCACTCCAAATCTAGGAAGAAGATGCTCTTGTCCATCATTCTCAACTAGGGTTTCTCCAGACGTTGCTAGGGGCTTCTTGAGCTGTGGCTGATTGACCTCCCATTTGATAGCCAGGATAGCTCCAGGACCAACACTTGGTGAAGCTACAGGACACCGATGATCTCTTTAGCTATCTGTTATAGTGGCATTCTGACCACCACTGTAAGGGTGAATTCTTCCTACTGATCAGCAATGTAAAGGAGCACTTTATCATTGGCCCTCAATGAACTGGTTCCTCAAGACCTTACAATTTTGCTAGGGGTTCCTTTTGGGTAAAAGGGTTGAGAATGGCTGCTCTAGTCCATTTCAAGAACATTCTCATAAGATTCAGGGTGCTCTATATTCCCCAGAATTTCACCAAAGTATGTAATCAAATGTGTGTTGTTTTTTTTTTTACAGGTACAGATTCCAATTGTTATTAGACAGGATTTTTTTCAAGGCTAAGTGTGAGAGTAAGGATCAGTAAAATTGCTAATGAATACCAAAGTTTTACTGCTATCCAGGTCTTATTTATAGAAATGTCCCCTCACTTCCTGCACTGGGGACAACCTTTTTGCCGGACAGGAAATGAAGGAATGTCTCCAATGGAGACTCCGGCAGCATTAAAACTTGCCAGCAGTTCTAACCCTTCCCCATTCTATCCAAAACGAAAAAATGCTGAAAATGTACACGGAGCTGCACATTTCGTATTTTTTTTTTTTTTTGTAATTTGTTATTATTTGAAATATTTAAACACACACAGATATAAATTAAAAAAAAAATGTGAAAGGATAACACGTGAATGTATTTGTGTTTTTTCATATCTTTGTGTATTTTATATGTAGCGCACCCACCCCTCTCTTTACCTGCCTTGTTCGGCTCCTCACAGGAATAGAGGGGCACACCACGCCACAAGCCTGTACCCTCCTGTGTGAAGAGGTTGAGTGGTGTTGTTGATGGGTCCTCCACAGTCAGACAGCCAGAGAATGTTTCTCACCTCTATATTAAATAAAGACAAGTCCTTGTATCCCCACAGTAACTTGAATGTCCACACCAGCTGCAACTCCAACGTAGAGTTTATTTTCTTGTAAAACACAGTCTCTGACAGAAAAGGTTGGAGGGAGGACAGGACAGCT
Source organism: Rana muscosa (assembly GCA_029206835.1). Taxonomy (NCBI): domain Eukaryota; kingdom Metazoa; phylum Chordata; class Amphibia; order Anura; family Ranidae; genus Rana; species Rana muscosa. The sequence continues at coordinate 1,046,143,505 of CM055117.1, forward strand.
TAAGGTGTGGAAGAGGTCCAGGCACAAACGTAACCCAATTCCCTGCTCCGATTCTCAAGCAGACTCAGCCCATTCGGATAGTCTCCCTAGCTTGGGACTAGCAGCCAAAATGGTGCTCGAACTTTACCCAAAGTCTCTGCCACAGACCCGGTGAACTTGGTCTCTGCCACAGACCCGGTGAACTTGGTCTCTGCCACAGACCCGGTGAACTTGGTCTCTGCCACAGACCCGGTGAACTTGGTCTCTGCCACAGACCTGGTGAACTTGGTCTCTGCCACAGACCTGGTGAACTTGGCCTCTATTAAGGAGAAGACATCCCTCCAGAGAGTTACCGGGGACCCTTCCTTCACTGTGACTTCTGCAGCAGTCCCTCGGAACAGTTCCTCCCCCGGCCTCCTCATCTAAGATACGGGTCCCCTCGCAAGGCGGCATCCTGAGACTCCTCGATCCTTGGTGGGATCCAGCCGAAGGTGCTGGACCCAGGCCTTTGTTGCAGCCCCAGGACTAAAAGGTGCCTGGGACTGATCCACCGACCTCCGCCCCTGGGCCAAAGGTGCCCAGGATGGACAGGAACACACACTCCCTGGGGTAGGACCCCCGACAACGAACCCTGAACAGGCAGCGTCTGTACTTTTTATATCCTCTCCCAGCATGCACAGCAGGCCTACGACACCCACCGTATGACTGCGGAGAGGGGACACACAAGGGACAGCACTGGATTAGTGGTTCGACCCTGGCCTACTATGGCAGCGCCACCTGCAGGCCACAGGGAACTATACACCAATGCTCTCCCTGCAGACAAAAATGGTTGCAAGAACTCTAATAATTAGGGTGTTTGGGCATAACTACCACCCAACACTTCCCCTAAATTTAGCACCCCGCTACATATAGTTATTTGATTTTTTTAACCACTTGCTGATTGATATCTGTATTAAAACATCCTTTAAGCAATGAGTTATTACAAGACAATGGCTGCAGCCATGGTCTTGGTACCAATTTTTTTCAGCTGATGATTGGATGATTTGTAAAAGTGATCAAGTGGCTGTACGCTGTGAATGGCCGCATCACTGCAGCTGCTACCTGCAGTGGTTCCTGAGCTCTCCCATTCCTCTGGGAGTCCAGGATCACAGTAAGCAGCTGGGTCAGCTTCCCACAGAGGAGATGAAGGAACATTCACTCCCCGATACCCTCTGTGACGAATTAACCTGAAAGCGACGATGATTTTGTCACTTCCAGTTTCAGAGCTGTCATTACCTGTCTGTTGCAGCTAGGGAAGCAGATAACCAAGCACAAACGGGTAACCTGTGAAGGCTTTTAAAGTGTCATCTATGGACAATTTAAGGTAACTTAGTCTTTCGCCATTTCACAATTTTAAATCTTGACATGTATAGTATCTATATTCTCATCTTTTTTATTTAAAAAAAAAAAATGGGTATTTTTTTGTTTGCGTGCACAAATATTATTTTTACTCAATTTCTTAGTACGGGGTTGAAAAAAACCCTAGGTATGGCAGGATTTTAATGGCACAAAACATATATAATTAAAATATAAAGTTTATTACAAAATCACATTTCTAAAAACCATAACAAACATTTGCATTAAAATTATATTTTATTTGCATTTGATTATTTGCATGATACATAAACATTTTGCACAGTCAACCCTGTAGAAGCACATAGACTTGTATCCAGTTATATGTCTGAGCAATATTTTTCTTATATTATGTTTCTCTGCAAAACTCAACCCGTTTCTAGGACTTTGGTCCACTTCATCAGGAGCTTATTAGCGGAATTTATATCAGCATTCCTTTTAGTGTATTTTTTTTTCTGAACATTTGCATTTTCTGCGCAAATATAATTTTATTTTCTGGGCCCTATGCTTTCAGAAAATACCGTATATAGTGTTTGTGGGTTCTAAGTATTTTCTAGCAAAAAAAAATGCAGATTTTACTGTGTGTGAAAAACTGTAAAATTGCCCTGGAGAGCAAGTGGTTAGCACATCACTATAAAATACTGTACAAAAATATACTCTAAAGATTAGCAGAAAAAACGAGGGAAAGGGATGGTTTTTTTTTTTTTTTTAGAAAGAAAATCCTTTTTTTTGTTGTTATTTATTTTTTAATCACAGCATGTGGGGTATGTTTACTATTTATACATAATGGGATAAAAAAAATGTACATGACACAAACAGTCTTGTTTTATACTTGTATCTATAGGAAAATATTTTTTTATTTATTTTTATCAATTACTATTTTGTCCTCAAACTCAGTAAGGCTATTTTCCACCAGCTGTACTAATAACTAATATAAGTGGTTGCCACAGATAGTAATAGATGATCTTTATTTGATAACTGAAAAGGGAATTGTGTAATATATATGTATTGTTGAAGCCGCCAAATTACCTTCAGACGGTGATGTTGTGAAGAGTTTAAACATGTCTTTGCATATTATAGTATCCACTTAATGACACGTAAAAACATAGAGTATTTTATGTCTTCCCAAAATTACTGAGATTGCTATCATTTGTAGGATTGGATAGGTGGCAAGGGTGCATAGCCAAGACTGCCAGGGTGCTCCTTATTCCTATTAAATGCATCTACCTGTTACCATAAACACATGGGAATACTCAAATCAGAGGTTGAAATTGTGAACTTCCAGTTTGCACCCTTACCATGTCTCTATCATACCTCACAACTTAATGACGTGGGAATGAGGGACACCTATTAGCAAATGTATGTAGGCATAGGACACACCCCCTTTCACGCCCCTTTAAATGAGAATTATACAAAAAAAAAAAGATTAATTAAACCCACAAGTGTTGTTTTTTTTTTTTTTACCACTATTATTTATTTATACTGGCTTGTGAAATTTACAAATGCAGCAATTTAGAAATTGGATGAAAGGTTTAGCACTGGGAAACACTTTTTGATAGATAAAAAGGGCATTTTATATACAACTATACAGAACATATCAAAACAAGTGACAAATAAGGAGAAATGAGGGACAGAGGGACAGTGTTCCAAATCAGGGACAGTCCCTCGAAATCAGGGACAGTTGGGAGCTATGTCATTATTAGGGATGAGCCGAACACCCCCCGGCTCGGTTCGCACCAGAACCTGCGAACGGATCGAAAGTTTGCGCAAACTATCGAACCCTGTTAAAGTCTATGGGACTCGAACGTTCGGAATCAAAAGTGCTAATTTTAAAGGCTAATATGCAAGTTATTGTCCTAAAAAGGGTTTGGGGACCCAGGTCCTGCCCCAGGGGACATGTATCAATGCAAAAATAAGTTTTAAAAACTGCAGTTTTTCGGGAGCAGTGATTTTAATGATGCATAAAGTGAAAAAGTGAAATATTCCTTTAAATATCGTACCTGGGGGGTGTCTATAGTATGCCTGTGAAGTGGCACGTGTTTCCTGTGTTTAGAACTGTCCCTGCACAAAATGACATTTCTAAAGGAAAAAAGTCATTTAAAACTGCTTGCGGCTTTAATGTAATGTCTGATCCCGGCAATATGGACGAAAATCATTGAGAAAAATGGCATGGGTACCCCCCCCCCCCAGCCTATTACCAGCCCCTTTGGGTCTTGTATGAATATTAAGGGGAATCCCGCACCCAAATTAAAAAAAGGAAAGGTGTGGGGCCCCCAGGCCCTATATACTCTGAACAGCAGTATACAGGCGGTGCAAACAAGACAGGGACTGTAGATTTGTTGTTACGTATAATCTGTTTGTAATTTTGAACTGGTAAATTCTTGAAGTGTAGCTCCAGCCAAAAAATCTATTTTTAAGCTTTTTGGAAAACATAGGGAAGGGTTATCACCCCTGTAACATTTGTTTTGCTGTCTTTGCACCTGTTCAGAACATTTCACCTCCCTTTCCGTCCCAATGACAAATGTTTTTTTTTTTAAATTAGTTTTTTTTTTTGTGAAACAAGGATTGGTGATTAAGCATCAGTGGAGAGGAGACACATTTTCCCCATATCAACTCTTAAAGGAGAGAATTTCCCTTCCTAGGGGTAGATTTCCTCTCACTTCCTGTTTTCTCCTTCCATTTCAAGTAGGAGTCGTTTGTAAGTTGGATGTTTGAAAGTAGGGGCCTGCCGTTTATACTCTGCAGAAATTTGGCCCTTAGGTGTTGGTGTTGCCACAACACTGTAAGCCCTCACAGTTACTCTTGGTGGGTGCTGGAACGCCCTGCTGTGAACTATTATATCAAGAATTGTAATTGTTGAACAGTGGTAGGAAAAATTGGGCCTTTGGTGGTGGTGGTGGTGGTGCTGGTGCCACAACACTGTAAGTCCTCATAGTTACTCTTGGTGTGCGCAGGAATGGGCCCAGCTGTAAAATATTAGATCAAGAATTGTAATTACATGCCCCTGTTGAACAGGGGCAGAAAAATTGGGCCTGTGGTGGTGGTGCCACAACACTGTAAGCCCTCACAGTTACTCTTGGTGGGCGCAGGAATGGGCCCTGCTGTGAAATATTAGATCAAGAATTGTAATTACATGCCCCGGTTGAACAGGGGCATAAAAATTGGGCCTTAGGCACTGGTGCCACAACACTGCAACCCCTCACAGAAACTCTAGTTGGAGTGTGGGAATGAGCCCTGCTGCAAAGTACTGAATTAAAAATTGTAATTACACTGCCCTGTTAAACAGGGGCAGAAAAATTGGGCCTTAGGCACTGGTGCCACAACACTGCAACCCCTCACTGATACTCTAGTTGGAGCGCAGGAATGAGCCCTGCTGCAAAGTATTGCATCAAAAATTGTAATTACATGCCCCTGTTAAACAAAAAAAAAAATTGGGCCTTAGCCACTGGTGGCGGTGCCCAGAACCAAAAATGTTCTTTCAAGCTATCAGCATGATCATTGAGGAGGAAGAGGATAGTCACTCAGCATAACAGAATGATCACTCAGCATCAGCATAGGCAGTCTTGAAGGGATCTGACATTTCAAAAAAAATTATTTGGTTACATCAGCATCAGGTGCTTGGTAGCTGGTGGTGAGCCAAGACTGATTCACTTTTTGAAGGTCAGTCGATCGACCGATTTGGTGGACAGGCGTACCCTGTGATCGGTTACAAAGCCTCCAGCAGCACTGAATGTGTGTTCCGAAAGAACGCTGGATGCAGGACAGGCCAGTAGCTCAATTGCATACTGTGCAAGCTCTGGCCAGTGATCCATCCTCAAGACCCAGTAACCCAGAGGATTTTCGGTGTCCAAGTCTGATCTTACCCCTAGGTATTCCTGCACCATGTAAACCAGACACTGGCGATGGTTGCTGGAACCGATCATACCTTGGGGCTGCGGACTAAAAAATTGTCTGAATGCATCGGTCAGACGGCCACCTTCTCCACCGCTCCTTTTTTGACTGACCGAAGCCTCAGCAACATGTTGTCCAGGACCAGGAATTTGTAACCTCCCAGTCTCTGGGAACGTGTCCATTATTCCACACAGCGTGTGCTCCAACAGGTGGATAAGAGGGACAGTGTCACTGATGCATGCACTGTCACTGCTCACCATCCTCGTGGCCTCCTCAAATGGTGCCAGGACAGTGCATGCATCCCTGATCATGACCCACTGGCGTGGCAAAAAAACAAAAACAAGCTCCCCTTACCCTCTCCTGGTGCCATATTGGCACAGATACTAATTGATGGTCCTCTGCTGCATGTGCAGCCGCTGCAGCATGGCCAACGTTGAGTTCCACCTGGTGGGCATGTCACAGATTAGGCGGTTCTTGGGCAGGTTAATTTCCTTTTGCAGGTCAACCAGCCGAGCACTGGCGTTATATGACCGGCGAAAATGCACACAGACTTTCCTGGCCTGCCTCAAGACATCCTTTAAGCCCGGGTACCTGCCCAAGAACCGCTGCACCACCATGTTAAAGACATGAGCCAAACAGGTTGGTGCCATTTTCGGAAGACACCATTCCAGGCTTAAGCTGGCGTGGCGTCAACCACCTCTGAGCCTGCCCCTGCAGAGCTGACAGAATCTCTGCCCCAGTGTGGCTTCTGTCCCCCAAGCACACCAGCTCAAGCACCGCATGGCATCTCTTTGCCTGCGTACTTGCATAGCCCCTTGAACGCCTACGGAGCACCGCTGGTTCCGAGGACAAAGCACAGGAAGAGGCCATGGAGGAAGAAGAAGAGGAGGGGGTGGAGGAGAGAGGTGTGTCAGAATCACCAGTAGTAGCATTTTGGAGGCGTGGTGGCGGAACAACCTCCAACACTACTGCACCTTGTCCTGCATCTTTCCCAGCTGCCAGCAGAGTCACCCAATGCGCCGTGAAAGATAGGTAACATCCCTGTCCATGCCTGCTGGACCATGAGTAAGCGGTAATATGCACCTTACCGCTGACCGCCCTGTCCAGCAAGGCCAAGACATTGCCTTCCACATGCCGGTAGAGAGCCGCAATTGCCTTTCGTGAGAAAAAGTGGCATTTGGGAACCTACCACTGAGGAACTGCATATTCCACAAACTCATGGAAGGGGGCAGAGTCTACCAACTGAAAAGGCAGCAGTTAAAGTGCTAACAATTTAGCCAAGCTAGCATTCAACCGCTGGGCATGTGGATAGCTGGGAGCGAACTTCTTTCGGCGGTGCAGCAGCTGGGGCAGGGAAATTTGCCTGGTACAATCTGAAGTTGGTGTACCGATAGCAGATTGCCCGCAAGTACTTGGCTGTGACACACCTAATTCTACACCTTCATTCCTCTCAGTGCAGGTTTCAGAGAGGACTGAAGGTATAGTGGGGTTGGAGATCCCAGCTGATGAGGAGCAAGGAGAGGTCCGCTTTGTTTCTTTGGTGTGAGTCTTTTAGGTGTGCTTGCCAACGAACTGCATGGCAGGTCGACATATGTTTGATCAAGCATGTGGTGCCCAAGCGGGTGATGTTTTGGCCACACGAGATATGCCTGAGACACATGTTGCAAATAGCAGCGCTGCGATCTGTAGTCTCAAAAAAGGCCCACACCAAAGAACTTTTGGAATAAGGCGCAGAGACAGCAGCGACCTGCACATGCAGAGCTCTGCGGTGTGATGCTGTCGGTGTGCTGCCCTTAAGCTGGCCACAGGAGGGCAGCCTGCCTCGTTGGAGATGTGCCTCCTCCTCCTCTCTCCTATCAGGCACCCACATAGAGTCCGTGACCTCATCATCCCCTCCCTCATCACTGTAGCAAACCTGGCAGTTTGCTGCAGCTGTGGGAACATGACTGCCAGATTGCTGTCCTTCTTGGACACCCCCTCTCTCTGGGCTCATGTTAATGCCTTCCTTTAGCTGGGTACCATCATCGGAGCCTTCAAAACGCTGGGCATCCTCCTGGAGCGTGTACCCAACACTGTGGTCAAACAGTTCGGGGGACTCCTCAGGAGGACATGGTGGGGCTAGGGAAGGAGTGACTGATGCTATTGAGCCGAGGGAAGTGGCCGCTTTGGTAGCTGCTTTGCCAGACAAAGTACCCTGAGCCTGGGTAAGACAGGTTGAGGAGAATGAGGACGGCTTGGTCATCCACTCTACCAAGTCTTCGACATGTTGCGGCTCAACACGGCCAGCTGACGAAAAGAAGGACAAGCGTGTCCCACAGCCACGTGCTGATGAGGATGCACCGTGTCCACGACCAGCACTGTTGCCTCTACACATATATATATATATATATATACACTGATTATACTGCAGCTAGCAGAATCAACTGCCTAGAAAAGCAAGGGAGAGGCGCCTCTGAGTGCAGATGTTTAAAAGCAATTTAATAAAGGATAGTGCTACAAGCAACTCACATTTACATAGTAAAAACGGGCATTTGAACGAATTCCATTAGAAGAGGAAGATGTCATCAGGTCTGTCATGGGGTACCTCCTCCTGCTGGGGCGCTGTGCTGCTGGTTTTCAAATTACCGCTGTAGATGGTTTTCATACGGCCGGCAGCGGTGGGGAAATGCAGTGCAGGGCCTTGGTGATGGTTGCGAATGGCAGGCACGCCAGTGACGTCATCGGCCCTCGCCTGCCATTTGCAACCATCACCACTGCATTTCCCCACCGCTGCCAGCCGTATGAAAACCATCTACAGCGGTGAATTGAAAACCAGCAGCACAGCGCCCCAGCAGGAGGAGGTACCCCATGACAGACCTGATGACATCTTCCTCTTCTAATGGAATTCGTACAAATGCCCGTTTTTACTATGTAAATGTGAGTTGCTTGTAGCACTATCCTTTATTAAATTGCTTTTAAACATCTGCACTCAGAGGCGCCTCTCCCTTGCTTTTCTTCAAAGTACCCTGGAACACGGTTTTGGTTTCTCCTTGAATGGCAGCCCTGAGATTGTATATGTGACTTTTCCCATTATTGTCCTCTCAGCCTGTTACACCCCCCTCCCCTTTCTCTCCTACATACTCTTGGAGCCTGGACCCCATGCCCACTGACTGTACACCTATTGTACATGTGCTATCTGATTGTATACCTATGGGATATCAGTGATTTTGGACTCATGTGCATTTTTTACTTGTGTAACAGAATCAACTGCCTGCCTGTAGTATTATTAGTATGAGAACACCAGCAATTGTCTTCAGTTAGCTTTAGTTGCACACTGTGCAGAGGACACGGTACACTAACTGAAAATACTGCAGCTCCCTGCCTGTGGTATTAGTATGAGAACACCAGCAATTGTCTTCAGGTAAGCTTTAGGTGCACACTGTGCAAAGGACACTAAGTCAAAATACTGCAGCTCCCTGCCTGTATTTGTAAGAGAACACCAGCAAGTGTATTCAGGTAAGCTTTAGGTGCACACTGTGCAAAGGACACTAAATCAAAATACTGCAGCTCCCTGCCTGTATTTGTATGAGAACACCAGCATTTGTATTCAGGTAAGCTTTAGGTGCACACTGTGCAAAGGACACTAAATCAAAATACTGCAGCTCCCTGCCTGTATTTGTAGGAGAACACCAGCAATTGTATTCAGGTAAGCTTTAGGTGCACACTGTGCAAAGGACACAGTACGCTAAGTGAAAATACTGCAGCTAGCACAATCACCTGCCTGCCTGTCAGTATATTATGCAGAGAATAACAGGAACGAATCTAGCTACTAAACTGAATACAGTGTATAAATATATATACAACACCTAGGATGCATATGTATCCTCTACACACTGTAACTGAAGCTAACTGACTTGCCTGCCTGCTCTATCCAACTCAAATTAAATGACACTGTCTCTCTCTCTCTCTCTCTCTGTCTGTCTTTAAACACCGCCGCAACACACTACACAAGGCCGCCACGCAGGCGGCCTTATATAGTGTGGGGCGTGTACTAAACCCCTTGAGACATAATTGGCCAAAGCCACCCTGGCTTTTGCCAATTATGGTTCTCCGTTTTTTCCGCACTGTGATTGGCCAAAGCATGCGGTTCATCGTGCATGCTTGGCCAATCATCAGTCAGCAATGCACTGCAATGCCGCAGTGAATTATGGGCCGTGACGCGCCACTCGAATTTGGCGCGAACGGCCCATAATGTTCGAAATTCGACGAACGCCCGAACAGACGATGTTCGAGTCGAACATGGGTTTGACTCAAACTCGAAGCTCATCCCTAGTCATTATGATGGATTAGGCATGTGGTTGATGGTGGAGATCAGAACAACTGTGGTTTCTAGAACAGGTCAGATTGGTAGACTGTTGATTCATATTGCATTTTGCCTAGCACTACCAGGGCTATAACTATGGGTGATCAAGCCCTATATTGAGGAGCACCTGACTTTTTATTCAGTAACTCGTCTCTACCAGGGCTATAGCTACAGCAACTTATCTCCACCAGGACTGTAACTATGTGTAATAGGTCCCTATATCAAACTATAGAGGGGTCTCTTACTCTTTAATCTGCATCTCAAAGGCCATTCACTTGAATACAGCATAATCATTTATTTTTTTAGCAGTCCTATACAGGTTGCCATACTACTTTATATATACATTTGTATTATCCAAATTTAGTTGGCAGATGCTTTTGGTACCTTCATATATCATCACGTAACCAGAAAGTTCTGGGGCCCCACATCAGTTAAATGTTTTGCTATGCCTTATGTATTCCCCTAAACTCTACTTATGACATGCTTTTCAGGAACAAAGCAGTTATTAACTTATGATTATATATAGCGATTACTCTTATTTATATTATATGGAATGTAAAAAACGTTATAGTTTTATGGGGAAGATAATGAAGAAGAAACAAATGTACCCATATAATCTACTAACTGCGAGTTATGGTGGCTGAGATGTAACTTTCCATTAGAAGACCAAGAAATATGCAGTAAAAGCTTTTAGTTTTTTCTAGGCATAAGGGCATATTGAAACCAATTGGCCAACCACCAGCCCACCTATAAAGCTGACTTTGATATCCAGGTCCACACAATGAAGTAATTGTTCGTGAACTGGGTGCCCAATCCTTATTAAAAAATTGGAATGACTGAAATGGAAAAGGCAGTCGTATTTGGCATCAAAATTGTTTGGAGACTAAGTGTGCTATGTAGATCCGAATACCCAAATTACATCCATTCTGTGACTCATTCTACATTGCATGTTTGGCATTGAATGAACAGTTCAGAAACCAGCTGGGTTCAGTTTCCTCCAGAAACACTAACTACATGTTTTTACAAATTTTGGTGTGTTTTTAAAACCATACTGGTAGCCTAAATAATCAATCTTTTCAACATAACTACCCCTGACAGTTCACCCCTTTAGTTATGTAACTCAAACAATTATCACCTGTCCCAAAGTTCATGGCCTCATGGGATGGGATTATGTAATTAGAACAAGTGATCACACCTCCCATCATGTTCCTGGACAATCAACATCTGCCTTGACACATTTCATGGTAACTGGATTAGAATCAAAAACAAACACTTTCCACCTAGCCTGCAATAAAACCAAATTGACCTTGTTTAACAGTCCATGTTAAAAACAAGGGGTTTAGTAACACACATATGCAAACATATGTGTAAGCCACAGTGGCCACATCGATGCGCCTAAGTGTACTGCAGTCCTAACTCTATAATTTTGAGAGTCTCCCAAACTGGAGCACATATAGCAATGGATAGATTAAGGGCAAGTTTTCCTGGAGGGAGCACATCCCTCCTTAAAGTGGAGTTCCACCCTGAAAGTTTATTTTTACCAAAAATCCTAAAAAAGATAGAAAAAAAATGTTTTTACTTACCAGAAATAGCGGTTGCTATGCATAAGTCCCTAATCTGCCTCTTCATCGTCCGGGGCTGGCATTCTTCCTCCATCCTACTTGCGGTGTCTTCTGGTGAATGGGGCATGCTGCCTTCTGGGAACTGTGTGTGTATCCCAGAGAGTAGCCGGCCCATTCACAAATCGCCACGCGGCTTCGCTGCCTGTTTCCCTTACTGAGGATGGCGGCGCCAGGATCGAGGGATCGGCCTCGGGGGGGGGGGCTGACATCGCGGGCGAGTAGGACAGGTAAGTGTCCTTATTAAAAGTCAGCAGCTACAGTGTTTGTAGCTGCTGACTTTAAAAAAAAAAAAAAGTCGCGGGTGGAATCCCTCTTTAAGGTACAGGGACACACTGGACATCCAGTAAGGGCACAATGGCAGCTGAAGGTATCCAGTGTGTCCCCACACCAATTCACCAACTGTACAAACAAATGACAACCAACCCAACCTATAACTAGCCTTTGCAGTAAGGAGCATGTGGAAGGGCAATGCACATTAAAAACAAACTAAAATTCCCAGCTCACTTATCAGCCAGCCTGCATTAAACCCAAATTGAACCTGTCTAACAGTTCCAGTTAAAAACAAGGGGTTTAATCACACACATTTGCAAACATATCTGTAAGCCAGAGTGGCCACGTTAAGGCGTACTGTAGTCCCAATGCTATCATTTTGAGAGTTTTGGGTTGTTGGGAGTATGCTGAGCATACTTGAATATGTAGTGCTACCCCTTTGTCTGCACAGCCAGGCAACCCAAATATTCAGCAAGAACATGTAGTCAGAAAACCAGTCCAAAAGCTTTGTTTTTGTGTCATTTATTAGGGGTAAATAACTTGAATGTGGGAAAGGTTATGGGATGCCCAGAACTTGGTCAATATATAACTTTGAGTGATCACAGACTTCTAGCAAAAATCCCAGACTCTACTCCCTCCGGAATAACTGTACAACTTAGCTAACCACAAGTCTTGATTTCAGGTACTTTTGTCTTCCCTGCAAATGACAGCATACCCGGCTCCAACTGAGAATTCCCCAAGCAAGGGTGGAGGATAACAGTATGCTATCCTTCTGAAAGATGGCTCAATATTTCACTTGGCTAAAGTCTCATTGGAAGGCTTTGGGGGTCGAAAAGTGTAGAAGGACTTCAAGGGCAACCGTGGCTACATTGTCTTAGCACAAAGCTCCAGACTGTATTCGCAGAGAAAACTACTTCCAACAGACTGGCAAAGTACATCCAATGGTGATCCCAGCACTGGTACATTAGCACAAGATTATCCCAAGCAGGGGTAGAAGGTTAGTAGTAGCTGTCCCTTCTAAATGGGTATTGCACCTGGCTGCCCTTCCCCTATAGGCTTTGGATGATGAAACAGGCAGAGGTTAGTCACTCAGTCCCTTAAGTCCTACAGCAAAGATGGCGACTTCTATCTAGGCCTCCTGCTGCAAACAGTCAAGATGAGACTGAAGTGGGTGAGGGTTCCTCTCAGCTTCCTTCCACTTTTCTCTCAGCACACCATCTCTCTCTCTCTGGCATCTTCTGCATGGAGACAGAGCCCCCCAGCACAGGGATCCCCTCCAGGCCTTTGGATCCTGGATTCTCTCTCTACATGGCCAGGCTCCTGAGCATTTATGGACAAACTCTCCACCCTTGTGGGCCGTCCTTACCCAGGGATTGGTTGAGCTCCCATGAATATTTGCACTGAGGTGTCCACTCCTCCGCCCACTAAGTTCTAAAACTTTCTAGTAGCTTCCAGAAGGCAGGGGGTGGTGACTGAGGCCTGCCAGCTGAACTGTACGTGACGCCAATTAATTCTGGCTTCACTGGCTGCAGTGAAGCCTAACTACATTTACCTAACCTATTTACACTATGTACACAAGAGGGTGCTACACATATTATGGCAAGTGCCACCCCCACCTAATGGAATTTAATCCTGGTCTAGGAATATATATTTGCCTAGAAGATCTTTAAAGGGAACCTGAATACAAAAACAGCTTATCTTTTGTGGACTTCCTTCCAAAAAATACTAGATACCTGACTACCTTAGATTTCTCTGTTTTCAGAGTCAGCTGATCTGGAACCAATAGGTCAATTGGAAAGTCGAAGTAAAGTCAAATCTCCTGATTTGCATACTTTTTCGGAGAAGCTTACTTACTACCTAAAGCCACAAATCCCAGGACACTGTTAACCCCACCGACAAGCCACATTTAATTTGCTCACTTTATAGGTGGGTGCACCAAATAATGTCCCCTATGGATTGGTCCCACCTGCGGCCTCTAAATATGCAGGGATTACATATCGTGTGTGCTTTACAGGTTGATTCTGCCCAAAACCGGCCTCTAAATACACCTGATCACTGAAATTAGGGCCTTTTTGAGTGACAGTGATGTGCAGTAACTCAAATAAGGTGGAACTGTCCTGACAAATTTGAGACAGTTAGCATCTATGGGGCAATACCTCAAAAAGCATTAAAAACAGCAGGCCAAAATGACTGCCAGCCAACTTGCATTTATAAAACGATAGGCAATGGCATTCTTCATAGTATTTCAGTACAAATTTCCCATCCTAAAATAAATATAATATTTCTGCTCTCCATCTTATCACAGTAAAGGGTTGGCCCCATTACTGGGATCCTGGCCCTGCTGATAATTTATTTTCAAATAAAGTATAATGGAGCTTATACAATTTCCCCATTTGAATAGATGCCCATTCCCAGATCAGCTGAAGGTTAAAGAAGTTGTAAAGTCAGAAGGTTTTTTATCTTAATGCATCCTATGTTTGCAGGCTAGCTGGTAAATTTGTTGGAAAACCCCTTTAAAAAAAAAAACAGCCATGGATAAAGTGGTGAGTTGGCAGGATGGTATCCAGCTATTGCACCCTATAAATGACAGATGTATTTTTATCTTGCTTGTAGAACTATCAGATGAATATATTGGTGTGGGCCGGTAGCAGGTCACCTGTAACCAAATTCTTTCCATGCAGCAGACGGCAACGTGTGACAACGCACACTGTGAGTGAGCCGTATTGACAAGTGTAGGAGGATGCTGTCACTTATACCGGGTTGCTTAGTAACCAGCTACTTGGACAGTGTTCTCCGTGATATCAAACTGTCCACTCTGTGTGTGCCGCTGTTTTATCTGTATCTCTTATGGATGTTTCCGGCCTATTTTACATCACACTTTAAAGTGGTTGTAAACCCATATACCTTTTTTTTTTATAGCCCACCTGCAAGACAAAGCTATAATGAGCTAGTATGACTAGCATACTAGCTCATTATGTACCACTTACCTTAGATCGGGGCCCCCGAAGCCGTCTGTGTCCCTCTCTCCAGCCGCAGCCATCGCTGCGGCGATAGCCGGAATGTTGCTTCCTGGTATCGCCGCTCCAGCCAATCACAGCGCCGCTCCGGCGCTGTGATTGGCCGGAGCGGCGAAGACGTGACTCCGCGCATGCGCGAGGGAGCCGTCAAATTCGGCTAAGCCCAAGCATTGCTGGGACGTAGCCGAATTTGTGAATGGGATTAACCCCATGAATGCGCCGTTGTCTACGGCGCGCATGCGCCGTAGACAGCGGCGCCTATGATTTAGGTAAATATCTCCTAAACCGTGTAGGTTTAGGAGATATTTCTTGCACCTACAGGTAAGCCTTAATCTAGGCTTACCTGTGGGTGCAAGTTGCAAAAGTGGGTTTACAACAACTTTAAAAGGAGATTAGAGAGATATACAGTATCTCACAAAAGTGAGTACACCCCTTACATTTTTGTAAATGTTTTAATCTATCTTTTCATGTGACAACACTGAAGAAATTACACTTTGCTACAATGTAAATTAGTGAGTGTACAGCTCTTATATCAGTGTAATTTTGCTGTCCCCTCAAAATAACTCAACACACAGCTATTAATAAACTGCTGGCAACAAAAGTGAGTATACCCATAAGTGAAAATGTCCAAATTGGGCCCAAAGTGTCAATATTTTGTGTGGCCACCATTATTTTCCAGCACTGCCTTAACCCTCCTGGGCATGGAGTTCACCAGAGATTCACAGGTTGCCACTGGAGTCCTCTTCCACTCCTTTATCCCTAAGTGAAAAAGTCCAAATTGGGCCCATTTAGAAATTTTCCCTCCCCGATGTCATGTGACTCGTTCGTGTTACAAGGTCTCAAGTGTGATTGGGGAGCAGGTGTGTTAAATTTGGTGTTATCGCTCTCACTCTCTCATACTGGTCACTGGAAGTTCAACATGGCACCTGATGGCAAAGAACTCCCTGAGGATCTGAAAAAAAGAATTGTTGCTCTACATAAAGGTGGCCTAAGCTATAAGAAGATTGCCAGGACCCTGAGACTGAGCTGCAGTATGGAGGCCAAGACCATACAGTTGTTTAACAGGACAGGTTTCACTCAGAACAGGCCCCACCATGGTCGACCAAAGAAGTTGAGTGCACATGCTCAGCATCATATCCAGAGGTTGTCTTTGGGAAATAAACTGTTCCAGCATTGCTGCAGAGGTTGAAGGGGTGGGGGGTCAGCCTGTCAGTGCTCAGACCATACGCCGCACACTGTATCAAATTGGTCTGCATGGCTGTCATCCCAGAAGGAAGCCTCTTCTAAAGATGATGCACAAGAAAACCCGCAAACAGTTTTCTGAAGACAAGCAGACTAAGGACATGAATTACTGGAACCATGTCCTGTGGTCTGATGAGACCAAGATAAACTTCTTTGTTTCAGATGGTGTCAAGCGTGTGTGGTGGCAACCAGGTGAGGAGTACAAAGACAAGTGTGTCTTGCCTACAGTCAAGCATGGGGGTGGCAGTGTCCTGGTCTGGGGCTGCAGCTGCATGAGTTCTGCCGTCACTGGGGAGCTACAGTTCATTAAGGGTACCATAAATGCCAAAATGTACACTGACATACTAAAGCAGAGCATGATCCCCTCCCTTTGGAGACTGGGCCGCAGGGCAGTATTCCAACAGGATAACGATCCCAAACACACCTCCAAGACAACCACTGCCTTGCTAAAGAAGCGGAGGGTATAGGTGATGGACTGGCCAAGCATGTCTCCAGACCTAAACCCTATTAAGCATCTGTGGGGCATACTCAAATAGAAGGTGGATGAGCGCAAGGTCTCTAACATCTACCAACTCCTTGATGTCATGGAGGAGTGAAAGAAAACTCCAGTGGCAACCCTTGAATCTCTGGTGAACTCCATGCCCAAGAGGGTTAAGGCAGTGCTGGAAAATAATGGTGGCCACACAAAATATTGACACTTTGGGCCCAATTTGGACATTTTCACTTAGGGGTGTACTCACTTTTGTTGCCAGCGGTTTAAACATTAATGGCTGTGTGTTGAGTTATTTTGAGGCGACAGCAAATTTACACTGTTATACAAGCAGTACACCTACAACTTTACTTTGTAGCAAAGTGTCATTTCTTCAGTGTTATCACATGAAAAGATATAATAAAATATTTACAAAAATCTGAGGGGTGTACTCACTTTTGTGAGATACTGTATATATAGATAGGAAACCAAGGAACAGATCGATAATAGAGACTGTACACAAAAAAATTATAGATAAACAGACAGACTGACAATTAGATGATGGAGAGATTCTGTAGAGAGAAAGAGAGAGACAAGACAGACAGACAGACAGGCATTTTTGTGCTGCAACACACTGCTACTGCATAGCAGCACCTACCGGTACTGGACATCTACTGGGCACTTGCGTTGGAATTCTCTGTGTGTCTGCTCTACAGCTGTCCACTCTAGATGGACCCCATTCACAGCCCAGAATCTGTACCACAGAATTCTTTGGAGGCCCAGCAACAAAGTATGAGCTTGTTTACACTTATGGCTGTTAATACCCCGTCCTCTGAAAAGCTTTCTGCAGTGGACCACTTTTCAGGGGAATTTGACAGACAACTTGGGGGCCCCTGTACTAGGGTTGCAACATCAACCCTTTAAAACCTAACACATACAAATTACACAGGTTCTGAAGCTAATTTAATGCAGATAAGGCACCAAGTGAGTTTAATTACCGCCTTAATCAGCCACAGAACCTGTGTAATTAACCACTTCCCTACCAGCCTATAGCGGATTGACATCCGCAAGGTGGCTCTGTTATCCTGACTCGGCATCATATGACGTACAGCAGGATAAACCGTTCGTGTGTGCCCCCAGGGGAGCACAGCGTGGAGATCGGTGGTGCTGTATGTCGCTCCGACACACCGCATCTCTGATCGTGGTAAAGAGTCTATAACATAGGCTCTTACCCACATGATCAGCTGTGACCAATCACAACTGATCACAGCGGTAACCAGGAAGTGGCGGTAATCGGCTTTCCTCGGTTCGTGCTGCCAGGGAGAGCCGATTGAATATCAGCGCAGCCTTCATCAGAGGTGCAAACCACATATGCTAATCAGTGCCCATTATAATGCCAATCAGTACCCATCAGTAGCGCCTGTCAATGCGCATCACATATGCCAATCGGTGTCCATCAGTAATAACTGTCAGTGCAGTGCCTCCTCATCCGTGCTGCCTATCAGTGCCATCTATTAGTGCCCATCAGTGACAAACATCAGTGCCGCCTATCAGTGCCCATCACTGCTGCATATTAGTGCCTCCTCATTAGGGATGAGCTCGGTGTTCGAGTCGAACATACGTTCGACTCGAACATCGGCTGTTCGACCGTTCGGCGAACATCGAACGATTTGGGCCGTTCGCGCCAAATTCGAGTGACGCGAACGGCCCACAATAAACTGCGCCATCGCAGTGCAATCCCGGCGCTGTGATTGGCCAAGCATGCACTGTGACCCCGCATGCTTGGCCAATCACAGCGCCGGCAGCTAGGAGAGCCATAATTGGCCACAGGCAGGTTGCCTGTGGCCAATTATAGCTCAGGGGGTTTAGCACACGCCCCACACTATGAAAGGCCGCCAGCGCGGCGGCCTTGTGTAGTGTGTGGCCGGCGCAGGGAAAGAGAAGGATAGGCAGGGACAGTGTTGATATTCTTTGTGCTATTCTTGTGTGCAGGGAGAGAGAAGGATAGGCAGGGAGAGTGTCAGTGTCATATTCTTTGCTAAACCTTGTGTGCAGGGAGAGAGAAGGATAGGCAGGGGACAGTGTCAGTGTCATATTCTTTGCTAAACCTTGTGTGCAGGGAGAGAGAAGGATAGGCAGGGAGAGTGTCAGTGTCATATTCTTTGATAAACCTTGTGTGCAGGGAGAGAGAAGGATAGGCAGGGGACAGTGTCAGTGTCATATTCTTTACTAAACCTTGTGTGCAGGGAGAGAGAAGGATAGGCAGGGAGAGTGTCAGTGTCATATTCTTTGATAAACCTTGTGTGCAGGGAGAGAGAAGGATAGGCAGGGGACAGTGTCATTGTCATTGTTGCTAAGCCTCCTGCACATTATACACCTGAAGTTAGCCCGTATTGCTGTGTTTTCCTGGTGTGTTACACCAACAGGCATTTGCAGCACTTACAGCGGGCGGAGTGTGCCTCCTGCACATTATACACCTGAAGTTAGCCCGTATTGCTGTGTTTTCCTGGTGTGTTACACCAACAGGCATTTGCAGCACTTACAGCGGGCGGAGTGTGCCTCCTGCACATTATACTCCTGAAGTTAGCCCGTATTGCTGTGTTTTCCTGGTGTGTTACACCAATAGGCATTTGCACCACTTACAGCGGGCGGAGTGTGCCTCCTGCACATTATACACCTGAAGTTAGCCTGTATTGCTGTGTTTTCCTGGTGTGGTTCACCAACAGGCATTTGCAGCACTTACAGCGGGCGGAGTGTGCCTCCTGCACATTATACACCTGAAGTTAGCCTGTATTGCTGTGTTTTCCTGGTGTGTTACACCAACAGGCATTTGCAGCACTTACAGCGGGCGGAGTGTGCCTCCTGATCATATTACACCTGAAGTTAGCCCGTATTGCTGTGTTTTCCTGGTGTGTTACACCAACAGGCATTTGCAGCACTTACAGCGGGCGGAGTGTGCCTCCTGCACATTATACACCTGAAGTTAGCCTGTATTGCAGTGTTTTCCTGGTGTGTTACACCAACAGGCATTTGCAGCACTTACAGCGGGCGGAGTGCGCCTCCTGATCATATTACACCTAAAGTTAGCCAGTATTGCTGTGTTTTCCTGGTGTGTTACACCAACAGGCATTTGCAGCACTTTCAGCAGGCGTAGTGTGATTCCTGCAAAATATACTCCTGAAGCTAGGCCTTATTGCTGGTTTTCCCATCTCCCTGCAGGCCACTAGAATGTCTGGAAGGCAAACAAGGAGAAGCAGACTGTGTCTAGAGACAACAGTGCTGGTCGTGGACGCGGTGCATCGCCATCAGCACGTGGCCATGGGACACGCTTGTCCTTCTTTTCGGCAGCTGGACGTGTTGAGCCGCATCATGCCGAAGACTTGGTAGAGTGGATGACCAAGCCCTCCTCATCCTCCTCATCCTCTCTCACCCAGGCTCAGGGTACTGGCAAAGCAGCTGCCAAAGCGTCCTCTTCCCTGGTATCAATGTCATCATCAGTCACTCCTTCCCTAGACCAACCATGTCCTCCTGAAAAGTCCCCCGAACTGTTTGAGCACAGTGTTGGGTACATGCTCCAGGAGGATGCCCAGCGTTTCGAAGGGTCTGATGATGATACCCAGCTAGAGGAAGGCAGTAGCGTGAGAGCAGAGAGAGGGGATGCTCAAGAAGGACACCAATCTGGCAGTCATGTTCCAGCAGCTGCAGCATACTGCTAGATTGGCTCCAGTGATGAGTAGGGAGGGGATGATGAGGTCACTGACTCCACGTGGGTGCCTAATAGGAGAGAGGAGGAGGAGGAGGAGGATGAGGAGGAGGCACATCTCCAACGAGGCAGGATGCCCTCGGGGGGCCAGCGTAAGGGCAGCACACCGACGGAATCACACCGCAGAGCTCCGCCTGTGCAGGGCGCTGCCTCTGCCCGTTATTCAAAAAGTTCTTTGGTGTGGGCCTTTTTTGAGCAGCTGTGCATCAGATCGCACAGCTGCTGTTTGCAACATATGTCTCAAGCGTATATCGTGTGGCCAAAACATCACCCGCTTGGGCACCACATGCATGACCAGACATATGTTGACCTGCCATGCAGCTCATTGGCAAGCCTACCTTAAAGACCCACACCAAAGAACAAAGCGGACCTCTCCTTGCACCGCATCAGCTGGGATCTCCAACCCCACTATACCTTCAGTCCTCTCTGAAACCTGCACTGAGAGGAATGAAGATGTAGAATTAGGTGTGTCACAGCCAAGTACTTGCGGGCACTCTGCTAGCAGTACACCGACGTCCGATTCTAGCAGGAAAATTTCCCTGCCCCAGCTGCTGGACCGTCGAAAGAAGTTCACTCCCAG
This sequence comes from Rana muscosa, assembly GCA_029206835.1. Taxonomy (NCBI): domain Eukaryota; kingdom Metazoa; phylum Chordata; class Amphibia; order Anura; family Ranidae; genus Rana; species Rana muscosa. The sequence goes on from CM055117.1 coordinate 1,046,164,072, forward strand.
CCATCCACATGCCCAGCGGTTGAATGCTAGCTTGGCTAAATTGCTAGCGCTTCAACTGCTGCCTTTTCAGTTGGTAGACTCGGCCCCCTTCTATGAGTTTGTGCAATGTGCGGTTCCTCAGTGGCAGGTTCCCAAACGCCACTTTTTCTCACGGAAGGCGATTCCGGCTCTCTACCGGCATGTGGAAGGCAATGTCTTGGCCTCGCTGGACAGGGCGGTCAGCGGTAAGGTGCATATTACCGCTGACTCATGGTCCAGCAGGCATGGACAGGGACGTTACCTTTCTTTCACTGCCCATTGGGTCACTCTTTTGGCAGCTGGGAAGGATGCAGGACAAGGTGCAGTAGTGTTGGAGGTTGTTCCGCCGCCATGCCTCCAAAATGCTACTACTGGTTGTGACACACCTCTCTCCTCCACCCCCTCCTCTTCTTCCTCCATGGCCTCTTCCTGTGCTTTGTCCTCGGAACCAGCGGTGCTCCGTAGGCGTTTCAAGGGGCTACGCAAGTACGCAGGCAAAAAGATGCCATGCCGTGCTTGCGCTGGTGTGTTTGGGGGACAGGAGCCACACTGGGGCAGAGGTTCTGTCTGCTCTGCAAGGGCAGGCCGAGAGGTGGTTGACGCCACGCCAGCTTAAGCCAGGAATGGTGGTTTTCGTCAATGGCACCAACCTCCTCTCCGCCCTCAGACAGGGACAACTAACCCATGTGCCCTGTGTGGCTCACGTCCTTAACCTGGTGGTGCAGCAGTTCTTGGGCAGGTACCAGGGCTTACAGGATGTCCTGAGGCAGGCCAGGAAAGTCTGTGTGCATTTCCGCAGATCTTATAATGCCAGTGCTCGCCTGGCTGAGCTGCAAAAGGAGTTGAACCTGCCCAAGAACCGCCTTATATGTGACATGCCCACCAGGTGGAACTCAACGTTGGCCATGCTGCAGCGGCTGCACACGCAGCAGAGGGCCATCAATGAGTACCTGTGCGACTACGGCACCAGGACAGGGTCAGGGGAGCTCAGGTTTTTTTCACCACGCCAGTGGGGCATGATCAGGGATGCATGCACTGTCCTGGCACCATTTAAGGAGGCCACGAGGATGGTGAGCAGTGACAGTGCATGCATCAGTGACACTGTACCTCTTGTTCACCTGTTGGAACATACGCTGCGTGGAATAATGGACAGGGCACTTGAGGAAGAACAGAGGCAGGAAGAGGAGGACTTCCTTGCCTCTCAAGGCCCCCTTTACCCAGACAGTGTTCCTTCTGTCCCACCCATCGCACAGGAAGAGGAGGAGGAGAAGGAGGAGGAGGATTGTGTCAGCATGGAGGTGGAGCCTGGCACTCAGCTTCATCAGCAGCAGTCTTTTAGGGATGATTTACAGTCCCAAGAAACCAGTGGACTTGTACGTGGCTGGGAGGAGGTGGCTGCGGATCATGTCGTCCTTAGTGACCCAGAGGACTCCGGACCGAATGCCTCAGCTAACCTATGCTGCATGGCCTCCCTGATCCTGCAAAGTCTGCGGAAGGATCCTCGTATTCTTCGGATCAAGGAGAGGGACCATTACTGGCTGGCCACTCTCCTTGATCCACGGTACAAGGGTAAGGTTGCGGACCTTATCTTACCGTCGCAGAGGGAGCAGAGGATGAGACAACTCCGGGAGGCCTTGCAGAAAGGTCTGTGCAACGCGTTCCCAGAGACTGGGAGGTTACAAACTCCTGGTCCTGGACAACGAGTTGCTGAGGCTTCGGTCAGTCAAAGAAGGAGCGGTGGGGAAGGTGGCCGTCTGACCGATGCGTTCAGACAATTCTTTAGTCCGCAGCTCCAAGGTATGATCGGTTCCGGCAACCATCGCCAGCGTCTGATATACATGGTGCAGGAATACCTAGGGGCAAGGTCAGACTTGGACACCTTCCCCACCAAAAATCCTCTGGCTTACTGGGTCTTGAGGATGGATCACTGGCCAGAGCTTGCACAGTATGCAATTGAGCTACTGGCCTGTCCTGCATAAAGCGTTCTTTCAGAATGCACATTCAGTGCTGCTGGAGGATTTGTCACGGATCACAGGGTGCGCCTGTCCACCGACTTGGTTGATCGACTGACCTTCATAAAGATGAACCAGTCTTGGATCACCACCAGCTACCAAACACCTGAAGCTGATATAACAGACTAATTTATTTTCAAATGTCACATCCCTTCAAGACTGATGCTGATGCTGAGAGACTGTCCTGTTATGTTGACTGACTATCCTCCTCCTCCTCAATGATCCGATTAATGATGATAGCTTGGAAGAACATTTTTGTTTCTGGGTGCTGCCACCAGTGGCTAAGGCCCAATTTTTCAGCCCCTGTTTAACAGGGGCATGTAATTATTTTTTTTTATGCAATGCTTTGCAGCAGGGCTCATTCCTGCACTCCAACTAGAGTATCTGGGAGAGGTTGCAGTGTCGTGGCACCAGCACCAGTGGCTAAGGCCCAATTTTTCAGCCCCTGTTTAACAGGGGCGTGTAATTACAATTTTTGATGCAATACTTTGCAACAGGGCTCATTGCTGTGCTCCAAGTACAGTATCTGTGAGGGGTTGCAGTGTTGTGGCACCAGTGCCTAAGGCCCAATTTTTCTGCCCCTGTTTAACAGGGGCATGTAATTACAATTCTTGATCTAATAATTCACAGCAGGGCCCATTCCTGCACCCACCAAGAGTAACTGTGAGGCCTTACAGTGTTGTGTCAACACCACCACCACCACCACCAAAGGCCCAATTTTTCAGCCCCTGTTCAACAGGGGCATGCAATTACAATTCTTGATCTAATAATTCACAGCAGGGCCCATTCATGCGCCCACCAAGAGTAACTGTGAGGGCTCACAGTGTTGTGGCAACACCAACATGTAAGGGGCAAATTTCAGCTGAGTATATACGGCAGGCCCCTACTTTCAAACATCCAACTTACAAATGACTCCTCCTTGCAAACGGAAGGATACAACAGGAAGTGAGAGGAAATCTACCCCTAGGAAGGCAAATTCTCTCCTGTTATGCCGCGTACACACGATCATTTTTCCCGTCGGGAAAAATGAAATTTTTTCCTTTGGACGAGAAAAACGATCGTCTGTGGGCTTTTTGCCGTTTTTCCCGACGGGAAAAACGGCATTAATCACGATGAGAAAAATTAGAACATGTTCTAATTTTTCTCGTCGTTTTTCCTGACATTTCTTCCGCGGCAGTGTTTCCCATAGGGAAACACTGCCGCGGAGCCCATAGACGATCGTTTTTCTCGTCATTTTAAAAAATGACCGTGTGTGGGGAACAAGCTGTTCCCTCGTGTAAAATGTCATTATTCACGGCGGTTTTTAAACCGCCGTGAATAATGATCGTGTGTACGCGGCATAAGAGTTAATATGGGAAAAAAAGTGTCTCCTCTCCACTGATGCTTTATCACCAATTCTTGTTTCAATAAAAACTGCAAATTTTCAAAAAACATTTGTCATTAGGACGGAAAGTGAGGTGAACTGTTCTGAACAGGTGCACACTGCACAGATAGCAAAACAAATGTTACAGGGGTGATAACCCTTCCCTATGTTTTCCAAAAAGCTTAAAAATAGATTTTTTGGCTGGAGCTACACTTAAACAATGTACCTGTTCAAAATTACAAACAGATTCTACATAAGAACAAACCTACAGTCCCTGTCTTGTATGTACCGCCTGTATACGGCTGTTCAGAGTATATAGGGCCTTTTTTTATTTTGTGTGCGGGGTTCCCCTTAATATCCATACAAGACCCAAAGGGGGGTAATGAGCTGGGGTAGCGGGGAGGTGATGGGGTAGCTATGCAATTTTTCTTAAAGATTTTCATCCATATTACCGGGACCAGACATTACATTAAAGCCGCAAGCAGTTTTAAATGGCTTTTTTTCCTTTAGAAATGTAATTTTGTACAGGGACAGTTCTAAACACGGGAAACACGTGGCACTTCACAGGCATACTTTAGACACCCCCCAGGTACGATATTTAAAGGAATATTTGAATTTTTTTTTTCACTTTATGCATCATTAAAATGACTGCTCCCGAAAAACGGCAGTTTTTAAAACGTATTTTTGCATTAATACATGTCCCCTGGTGCAGAACCCGGGTTCCCAAACCCTTTTTAGGACAATAACATGCATAATAGTCGTTATAATTAGCACTTTAGATTTCGATCGTTCGCATCCATTGTATTTAATAGGGTTCTAAAGTTCGTGCGAACTTTCGGTCCGTTCGCGGGTTCTGGTGCGAACCGAACCCGAGGGTGTTCGGCTCATCACTACTCCTCATCAGTGCCCATCAGTTCCGTCTTATCAGTGCCCGTCAGTGCAGCCTCATTAGTGCCCGTCAGTGAAGAAGAAAACAAAATTTTATAACAGAAACAAAGAAAAACTTTTTTTTTCAAAAATTGTGTTTTTCTTCAATTTGTTTATCAAAACCCAGTGGTGATCAAATACCACCAAAAGAAAACTCTATTTGTGGTAAGAAAATTGTAAAAATGTAGTTTGGGTACAATGTTACATGACCACGCAATTGTCATTCAAAGTGTGACAGCGCTGAAAGCTGAAAATTAGTCTGGACAGGCAGGAAGGGGGTGAAAGTGCCCTGTATTGAAGTGGTTAATATGTGTTCGGTTTTAAAGGAATGAGGTGGCAACTCTACCTTGTATCCTTGTTTTAATCCTTGAAAGATCACAGAAATACACCACAAATGCATGCATGTGCACCACACCCTTCGCCCACCAGGTAGGGTGACCATGTGTCCCGGATTGCCCGGGACAGTCCCGCATTTTGCAGGTCTGTCCCGGGCACATTCATTCCAGGACAATACAGTGTCCCGGAATGAAACTGACACAGCCACCCCCCGGGCCAATCTGATGCCCCCAAAAAAGTCTGCCACATCACCGCTTTACTCACTGACAGTACTTTTCCTGGCCGGTAATGCCTGGAGGAGCACAATCTCCACCCCCTGTTTGTGATTGGAGAAATCATAAATCCCGCCTCTTGAGTCTAATCCCTGTGCTGTGATTTGTTACAGCACAAGCTGATTTTTGGGAAGGGGGGGGTGTCCCTGAATTGTAGTTTGGAAATGTGGTCACCCTACCACCAGGGCCAGCAGTAAAAACATGGATCAATCGTTTGTTTTCCCCTCCCCATAGTTGCAAGTGTAAATGAGGCCTATGTGCTGTGCCTAGGTAATCATGCCCCTTTAAATTGGAAGCTGCTTGCTGTGGGGACACGAAACAGGAGGGAGGAACCAGGATCATAGAAGAGGGACCCGAGAAGAGGAGCATGCGGGCTGCTCTGTGCAAATCCACTGCAACAGAGCATGTACAGTAAGTATAACATGTTTTTATTTTTATTGAAAAAAAAAAACGAGACTTTACAATCACTTTAAAGTCAAACTCAAACTAACACTTTTAAGCAGTTACTGCAACAGTTTTCTTTTGGGATACATAAATTAATAAAAGCTGACAATTGTAAGCACCCCTGTCAGTAGTAAACGGCTTGTCTCAACCCTGTAATTGCCACAGCTCGGTCTGTTAAAGGAAGTTGGAAAAATAGGATTTTTGTACTCACCGTAAAATCCTTTTCTCTGAAGTCCATCGACGGACACAGCTTCCTTATAATCTTGGCTTGTGGGTTATGTTCCGTCTATTAGGAGAGGACTAGGCAGACATGTAAATGGTTAAACATGTAATCTTTAGAAAAGCTGAACAGCCCCACCCAGGGGGCGGACATTCTGGTCATAACCCCTCTCACTGCAGTGAGCAGCTCAGATTGTCAAAAGCAGTACAAACTTAAAAATGAGGGGTGGGTGCTGTGTCCGTCCATGGACTTCAGAGAAAAGGATTTTACGGTAAGTACAAAAATCCTATTTTCTCTTTCGTCCATGGACGGACACTGCTTCCTTATAATCTTGACTTGTGGGACGTGCCCAAGCAGTGTCAGAAAAACGAGGGGTGGGAACAGCAGTAAACAACTTCACCCCAAACAATCAGAGCTCCTCAAAAGAGGAGTTGCCACTTTAAACAGCCGCGTGCAAACCTTGCGGCTGAAGTAAGTATCCGCAGATGCATGCACGTCAACTTTGTAAAACTTAACTTAGTAAAAGTGTGAACGGACGACCAGGTCGCCGCCTTTCACACCTGTGAGACCGACGCTCGATGTCGGAAGGCCCAGGGGACACCAAGTGCCCTGGTAGAATGCGCCGCAACAGGAAAAGAAGGTGCCCACTCTTTAAGGGCATAGGCCTGAAGCACAATCTGTCTGATCCATCGAGAATGGTGTCCGACGACACCACCAGGGCCGTTTATGAGCCAGTCACAGAGACAAACAGTGAGTCTGACCTCCGAACGGAGCCGTAGCAGACAAATACACCCGCAGAACATGTACCACGTCTAAGGAATGTAACGCAACCTCTTTGGGCTGCGAAGGATGGAAGTAAAATGTCCTTATTCAAAAAAGAGGCCGAAAACACCTTCGGAAAAATGAAGGCTGCGGGCGTAGCACCACTTTTCCGGATGGAGGATCAAGAAGGGGGATTTGCAAGACAATGCCGCCCTTTAGAAACCCTCCTGACAGAGGTGAAGTCACCAGAAAGGCAACCTTCTTAGAAAGTGTCAAAAAAGGATTCTCCCTGATGTTCACAAAGGGAGGTCTCTGAAGTACCAAGGGTACCAAATTCAAATCTTACGGAGGTAGTGGTGGCCGAAACGGAGGAGCCACATGTCGGGCCCCTTGCACAGACGTACTCACCAGTGAATGAGCCGCCAAGGGCAGTTTAAAGAAAAACAGCCAAGGTTGAAAAAAAAACTGCACCATAATGGTGCTTAAGGCAAGTTTCTGATCCACACCATGCTATAAAAACAAACAAAAAACAGCAGGTATCCTGGGAACCGACTATGCCCGTGGGCGCCAACCCATCTCCTCACACAGAGATGTAGGCCTTCCACGTGTGATGATAGATCATCCGAGAAGATGACTTCCGTGCCCTCATGCATGAAGGAAATTACAGAGTCCGACAGGCCTCGGTCCCTCAGAACCTGACTTGCAACAGCCAAGCCGCTAAGCCAGCGACTGCAAAGCCGGATGAAGTATAGGACCCAAGGGGCATCCGCCACCAGGCGCACTAGGTCGGCGTACCTGGGATGCAGAGGCCAATCGGGTGCAATTAGTCACCGGAATCCCCTCAGTCCCCACTCTGCGGAGCAGACGAAGCAGAAGATTCAGTGGGGGAAAGGTATAACTTAGCCAATATTGACCCTACGGGGCCACCCTTGCGTCCGTCGTGTCTGCCCAGGGATCCTTGGCCCTGGCCACAAACTTCAATACCTTCCGATTGAATCGAGAAGCCAGGAGATCCACGGCTGGTGTGCCCATCTCAGGCAAAAAAGTCGAAACACATCCGGGTGTAGCGACCATTCTCCTTGGTTCAGCATCTGGCGATTTAGATAGCCAGTTAGCCAGTTTTCAACACCCAGAATGAAACCCGGCCGATAGAGCTGGCACGCTCCGTTCTGCCCACCGCAGGATGTGAGCAACCTCCAATGCTGCAGCCGAGCTGCTTGGTCCTCCTTGACGGTAGACATATGCGACCATCGTGGCGTTGTCTGAGTATCGTCCAGTGAAAAGGAAGGAACGACTTCCCGGACTTAAGGGCCGGAGATTTCAGCCACCAGACCAGGGGAGGTCTGACTAGGTGGCTCACCCAGGACTGACAATCCAGGGACAACAGAGACTTGTCCCATTTGGACAGGATCTCCCTTAGCAAGATTTGAGTATGGAATTTGTGCATATGGTACTGTCTCGAAGGAGGCTACCATAAGACCCAAGGCTCACATGCAAAAGCGCAGCGACGACCACCAGCGGGATGCCACGGCTTCACTGCCATGTGAAGAGCCTGCAATTTCAGTGGGAGACAAAAACCTCGCCTCTGAAGATACCCGTATCAAGCCCAGGTATTCGGCACCAACACCAACTTCAGGAGGTTCAGCACCCAACCAAATATTTGAAGGGTCCAACTGTCGATTGCCACATCCTCCTCTAATTCTGAGTATGCAGTAGCCCTCAGAAGAAGGTCGTCCAGGTAGCCCACAATAGCAATTTCTCGCTGTCTTAGCAAGGCCAGGATCATGGTGAACACCTTGGAGAGACCCTTGGTGCCGATGCCAGGCCAAAAAGGGGAAGCCCCAAACTGGTAGTGAGCGACCCTGACTGCAAAACGCAGAAATTTGATGCCCGACATATACGCAGACCTGTAAATATGTGTCCTTGATTTCCAAGGACGCCAGAAAAATCCCCCTGATGGAGAGCAGCGAACTGATTCCATCCTGAACCTTTGTACTTTTACAAAGAAGTTGAGGGCCTTGAGGTCCAGGATTGGACGAACCCCATCCTATTGTGGGACTATAAACAGATAGGAATAGAATCCCTGAAAACCTTTTCGGCAGCGGCACAGAAGCTACCACCCCGTGCTTCAGCAGGTCCTGCACTGCCCCAAACAGGGCGTACAGACGAGCCAGAGGAAGATGAAGGATGGAGGGAAAAAATCTGTTGTTTTGTGGACAAGACAGAAAATCTATCTTGTACCTTGATGAAACCATTTCGCAACCCACTGGTTGGAAAGCAGGGCAGTCCACCGAGCCGCAAACTCGCGAAGGCGACCCCCCACCCGAGAGTCGGGCAGGGGCAGCCTGTCATGCAGTCGCAGATTTGTTCACAGGCCATCTGGCTTGCGAACCCAGGGACACTTCTGCCCCTCAGCTGGCCCCTTGTTGGCCTGGGAACGCTCACCTGCGGCCCCGGGAGAAAGAAAACACCGCTTGTGAGTGGGAAACAAAGGGGGGGCCCCTGGCCTATGGCGTGGCTCCTTACCCTTTCTGGATTGTGGGAGCGCCGTGCTCCCACCCCAAATGACATTTTTAATAATGTCATCCAGTGAGGCTCCAAAAGGCCCCCAACCCTGGAAGAGCAAATCCGCCAGAGTCTTCTTGGACGTCTGGTCCGCAGACCAGCATTTCAGTCAAATCATGCGGCATAGCCCCACCGCAGATACTGAAAGTTCTGGACAGCCAGGGAGCTGTATCTAAGGGGCCGCATTGCAGACATACTTGAGGCCATGCACCAACCGGTCCACTATCATGCAGACCGGAGAAGCCTGTTGCTATTCAACCACAGTGCAGCAATCTTTGCCCATTTAAGGAAGCACCAGTGACATCAGGGTCGTGGCCAACAGTGGCCGCAATGCTGACCCCAATACCATAAACAAGGACTGGACCACCGCCTTGGTCCTCCTGTCTGCAGGGTACTTAAAGACAGGGGCCCCTACCACCGGACCGTGGTAATTCCATGGATGCCGGGGGGGCCCCATCGGGGGGAGATGTCCTTTTTCAGGAAACACTCCCCAAAAGGATAACAGACAGCCATGCAATTTTTTGGGGAATGCTGCGGCCGTTCTATTTTTATTTTTTTTTTTTTAATTCTTTATTTAAAGATGTGTCACAGGTACAATAAAAAGGCAACTTCTCAGAACAAGCAATCAATGCAGAGCTTTTTCAGTACTACCATTACTACGTACTATATTATGAAATATCAAAACAAATAATGGCAATAAGAAATATAAAACATTCTTATCTTCATGTAGGAAACCCCTCAGGCAGGTCATACCAAAGGCAAGCCCGCCTGAGGGGGGGATTCTCTAGATTGCTATGGAAATCTGTCACATCATAGAGGGAAGTCTAAAATGGGGTAGAGAATGCTGTCCTGTACACACCATATTTTCATCTACTTATTTGAAAAGAATTAGAAAAGAAACAGGAGAGAAAAAAAAAAAAAAGAAGTGAAGAAGAAGTTAAAAAAAAAAAGGGGGGGGAGGGGTTGCCTCCCAGGAGAAGGCACCAGTAGCGTCAGTCAGGCAGCAGAAACCTCTGATAAAGGGTCTTAATCAAGTATATTGGAGGAATTCATCCGAGAAGCGGAAAAGGTCCCAATGTATCCATCTGGACTTGTGTTCCTCAGATTTCTCCTGCAATGCCGCTGTCAGATCTTCCATCTGCCCTATGTCTTTCACTCTCGCGAACCACTGAGCTACCGTTGGTGCCGACTGTTGTTTCCACAAAGGCGGAATACAAGCCCGTGCAGCATTTAGGAGGTGTTTGAGAAGGGATTTGTGGTATTGTTTCCTTGACAATGGGGTGAGGTTAAGCAGGACCGCAGCTGGGTTATCTTGCAGTGAGATGTCTGTGAGCTTATGTATAAGCTTAAGCACTGGTTGCCAGAAAGTAGCAAGTGTAGGACACTCCCAGAAAATATGTAGAAGGGTACCCGAATGGAGGCCACAACGCCAGCAACGGTCTGTCTGCAGAGGGAATATTTTTGCCAAAACTGAAGGGGTTCTGTACCAACGTGTCAGAATTTTGTACGTGGTTTCCTGGTACCTACTGCAAAGGGAGGACTTCTGAGCAAAAAAAAGTATTTTCTCCTTTTGAGGTTCGGTAAAGGTAACTTGTAGGTCTCTCTCCCATTTGGCTAGGAACGGGGGGTCTTCTGTGGCATGGAGATCTAACAAAGATTTGTATGAGGCTGATAAGGATCCCCGGATCGGGCCCTCTCCCAGACAGAGCTCCTCGAAAGAGTGGAGCCTACGCGTAAAGAGCGCCGGGCTAGGCAATGATCTAAAAAAGTGCGATAACTGCAAGGTCCTCCAGTGATCTAGTTTAAGAGGGGCCCGTCCAGAGAGCAATGTCTCCGGAGACATCCAACTGGACGGTCGCAATAGTTGCGAGGCCCTCAGAAGTCCCTTTGAGCTTTGCGATAAGAATGCCGGATCGGTGAGACCGGGCAAAAACCCAGGGTGCCCTACAATCGGCGTCATTGGGGAAGGGAAACTGCTTAGTGTAGAAAGTTGGAAAAACCTGTCCATTTCCGTTAAAGTGGGGCCAATCAACTGATGAGTAGTTAAGCGTGTAACGTGGGTTTTCCCCGCCCAGGGCAGCCCAGGGAGCGGAACCTGGGCTGCCTCTTGTTCCAGTGACACCCAGAGTTTCGAGACACTGTGTCGGCACCAGTCAACAACCCTGGCCATATGTACTGCAGTATAGTATAGGGCCGGTTCCGGGAAACCCACTCCGCCCTTCAGCTTAGGTCGTAACAGTAACGATCTACCAAGGCGTGGGTGTTTACCTCTCCATATGAATTTGATAAATACCGACCGAACCGCATGAAAAAATGTCTGAGGTATTCTCACCGGCAGTGCCTGCAATAAGTACAGCAATCTGGGCATCGCGTTCATCTTAAGTACGTTGCAACAGCCAAACCAAGAAAGGGCTAAAGGGTCCCACTTTTTGAGGTCAGCGATTAGCGTTGACAAAAAAGGTTGGTAGTTGAGGGCGAGTATGTCATTTAGGTTTGCCGGGATTTTCGTTCCTAGGTACTGAATCGAGCGGGTAGCCCATTTGAATGGAAAATAGGGGCGTATGCTCGCTCTGGTAGCATCTGTTAAGGAGATATTTAATGCCTCCGATTTTTGTAAATTGACCTTAAACTTAGACAAACTACTATAGCGTTTCAACTCCGGTAGCAAGGAGGGTAAGGAGGTAAGAGGCTCAGAGATATAAAATAAGAGGTCGTCGGCATACGCCGCCACCTTGTGTTGGTAGTTGCCGGCTGTGATGCCTCGTATAGACGGGTTACCTCTAATATGTTGTAAGAAAGGTTCTAGAGAGAGAACGAATAGTAGTGGGGACAGGGGACAACCCTGTCTGGTGCCATTGGATATGGAGAAGGGACTGGAATCGTAGCCATTTACTCGTACTGTGGCGGTCGGGTTCTTATAAATGGCTGAAATCCATGACAGGATGGGGTCCGGTATTCCCACAAATTTGAGTGTCTGTTGAAGAAAGGTCCAGTCCACCCTGTCAAAGGCCTTCTCGGCATCTGTGGACAGGAGTAAGAGTGGAATATGGGAGCGTTTTGCTGTGTCTATGATGTTCAATGTCCGGATAGTGTTGTCCCTAGCCTCTCTATTTTGAATAAAACCAACTTGATCTGGTGCAATTAAACGTTGCAACAAGACGTTCATCCTGGAAGCCAGGATTTGCGGCCGTTCTATTTTAAAAATGTATCAAAATAACTAGGTAGGGAAACCTAGCGGTGCGGGCCGGCTAGTGGGACCCAGAAGGGACCGACACCTTAATAGATGCCCTCGCCGTAACCTCCATTTTATTGGGGATCCCGCATGCAGTGATAAGTGCTCCAACAAGTGCCTCTCTGCGCTGACCCAGATAGGAAGCAAGCAAGGACGCAGTTCCGCACTGTCCGAAGGGTCCTGATTTGCATCTTCTGACAAGTCAGAGCAGGGGACATCTGCCACAGCAAGGCCAGAGTCTGAATCAGAACAGTTTTTTCCAGAAGACGTGGGGGGAGGGGGCATTTTTACCCCCCTTACGTCCGCACACCGCTTCCACCCTGGTAATAAGGGACTCCAGGACCACCGGCAAGGCGTCCATAAGTAGTACAGGGCACCGGTTGTCACCACAGGGATGTCAGGGAAAGAAAACGCCAGCTTCTGACGCCATGCAAACCCACACTTGCCTGACACCCATAGGGACCAAGGCAAGACAGCAAAAAAATCCACCCCCCTAGCTGCTCAGATTGAGGGACCCCAGGGGACTCACCGCTCTGATCCAGGTGCTGCCAGCGCCGCCGCCCGCTCTCCCCATATGCCTCCTTACAGGCATGGAGAGACCCTTGGTGGCGATGCCAGGCCAAAAAGGGGAAGCCCCAAACTGGTAGTGAGCGACCCCAACTGCAAAACGCAGAAATTTGATGCCCGACATATACAGGGACCTGTAAATATGCGTCCTTGATTTCCAAGGACGCCAGAAAAATCCCCCGGATGGAGAGCAGCGAACTGATTCAATCCTGAACCTTCGTACTTTTACAAAGAAGTTGAGGGCCTTGAGGTCCAGGATTGGACGAACCCCGTCCTATTGTGGGACTACAAACAGATTGGAATAGAATCCCTGAAAACCTTTTCGGCAGCGGCACAGAAGCTACCACCCCGCGCTTCAGCAGGTCCTGCACTGCCCCAAACAGGGCGTACCGACGAGCCAGAGGAAGATGAAGGATGGAGGGAAAAAATCTGTTGTTTTGTGGACAGGACAGAAAATCTATCTTGTACCTTGATGAAACCATTTTGCAACCCACTGGTTGGAAAGCAGGGCCGCAAACTCGCGAAGGCGACCCCCCACCCGAGAGTCGGGCAGGGGCAGCCCGTCATGCAGTCACAGATTTGTTCACAGGCCATCTGGCTTGCGAACCCAGGGACACTTTTGCCCCTCAGCTGGCCCCTTGTCAGCCTGGGAATGCTCACCTGTGGCCCTGGCAGAAAGAAAACACTGCTTGTGAGTGAGAAACGCTGCGGCCGTTCTATTTTAAAAATGTATCAAAATAACTAGGTAGGGAAACCTAGCGGTGCGGGCCAGCTAGTGGGACCCAGAAGGGACCGGCACCTTAATAGATGCCCTTGCCGTAACCTCCATTTTATTGGGGATCCCGCATGCAGTGATAAGTGCTCCAACAAGTGCCTCTCTGCGCTGACCCAGACACGGAAGCAAGCAAGGACGCAGTTCCGCACTGTCCGAAGGGTCCTGATTTGCATCTTCTGACAAGTCAGAGCAGGGGACATCTGCCACAGCAAGGCCCGAGTCTGAATCAGAACTGTTTTTTTCCAGAAGACGGTGGGGGGAGGGGGCGTTTTTACCCCCCTTACGTCCGCACACCGCTTCCACCCTGGTAATAAGGGACTCCAGGACCACCGGCAAGGCGTCCATAAGTAGTACAGGGCACCGGTTGTCACCATAGGGATGTCAGGGAAAGAAAACGCCAGCTTCTGACGCCATGCAAACCCACACTTGCCTGACATCCATAGGGACCAAGGCAAGACAGCAAAAAAATCCACCCCCTAGCTGCTCAGATTGAGGGACCCCCGGGGACTTACCGCTCTGATCCAGGTGCTGCCAGCGCCGCCGTCCGCTCTCCCCATATGCCTCCTAACAGGCATGGCTGCGGTGTCTTCCTGTGCCTGAGGTGTTCTGCGCTGTTCGCGCCATCCAGAAGAGACGTTTTCACCGCTAGAGGCAAAAACCGAGCTGGGGCTACATGAAAATGGGCGCCAGTCGCCCCTGTATAAAGCGTGCAGACTACAAGAAAATGGCGCCGGGCGCCGCCAAAATAGCCGCTGAGCGCTGCTAAGGGAGAAATTAGACACGCTACTTCTATAGCTCCATCAATTTACACACTTACGTATATACAGTGGGGCAAAAAAGTATTTAGTCAGCCACCAATTGTGCAAGTTCTCCCACTTAAAAAGATGAGAGAGGCCTGTAATTGTCATCAAAGGTATACCTCAACTTTGAGAGATAAAATGTGGAAACAAATCCAGACAATCACATTGTCTGATTTGGAAATAATTTTTTTTGCAAATTATGGTGGAAAATAAGTATTTGGTCAATATTAAAAGTTCATCTAAATACTTTGTTATATATCCTTTGTTGGCAATGACAGAGGTCAAACGTTTTCTGTAAGTCTTCACAAGGTTGTCACACACTGTTGCTGGTATGTTGGCCCATTCCTCCATGCAGATCTCCTCTAGAGCAGTGATGTTTTGGGGCTGTCGCTGGGCAACACAGACTTTCAATTCCCTCCAAAGGTTTTCTATGGGGTTGAGATCTGGAGACTGGATAGGCCACTCCAGGACCTTGAAATACTTCTTAAGCCCCGTACACACGGTCGGACTTTTGGCCAACAAACTTTGTTTTAAGCAAGTTGGACCAACAATCCGACCGTGTGTACGCTCCATCGGACAAACTTTTTTCGTTTGGTTTTGGTTGTGGATTTCATCGGACAAAAGTTGGGTCTGCAAACGGACAAACTTTTGCCCAACAAAAGTCCGATGGAGCAAAGTCCGACCGTGTGTACAGATAACCATCGGACTTTAGTCCGATGGACAAAACAACTAATGTTAAAATCAACCAACAATAGCAGAAGTTGACCAAAGGGTGGCAGTAAAGAGCAGAAAAGAGCAGAAAAAACATGCGATGTTGTAAGAAGTTTTAAGAAAGTTTGCAGAAAAGTCAGAGCGTGTGTATGCTATGGGTGTTCCCAACCAACTCTATTCGTCCAAAAAAAAACACGAAAAAGTCAGATGGAAGTCCGACCGTGTGTACGAGGCTTAATAAAGCCACTCCTTCGTTGCCCAGGCGGTGTGTTTGGGATCATTGTCATGCTGAAAGACCCAGCCACGTTTCATCTTCAATGCCCTTGCTGATGGGAGGAGGTTTGCACTCAAAATCTCACAATACATGGCCCCATTCATTCTTTCATGTACACGGATCAGTCGTCCTGTTCCCTTTGCAGAGAAACAGCCCCAAAACATGATGTTGCCACCCCCATGCTTCACAGTAGGTATGGTGTTCTTTGGTTGCAACTCAGCATTCTCTCTCCTCCAAAACACGACGAGTTGTGTTTCTATCAAACAGTTCTACTTTGGTTTCATCTGACCATATGACATTCTCCCAATCCTCTTCTGGATCATCCAAATGCTCTCTCACAAACCTCAGACGGGCCCGGACATGTAATGGCTTAAGCAGGGGGACACGTCTGGCACTGCAGGATCTGAGTCCCTGGCGGCGTAGTGTGTTACTGATGGTAGCCTTTGTTACGTTGGTCCCAGCTCTCTGCAGGTCATTCACTAGGTCCCCCCGTGTGGTTCTGGGATTTTTGCTCACCGTTCTTGTGATCATTTTGACCCCACGGGGTGAGATCTTGCGTGGAGCCCCAGATCAAGGGAGATTATCAGTGGGTCTTGTATGTCTTCCATTTTCTAATTATTGCTCCCACAGTTGATTTCTTCACACCAAGCTGCTTGCCTATTGCAGATTTAGTGTTCCCAGCCTGGTGCAGGTCTACAATTTTGTTTCTGGTGTCCTTCGACAGCTCTTTGGTCTTCACCATAGTGGAGTTTGGAGTGTGACTGTTTGAGGTTGTGGACAGGTGTCTTTTATACTGATAACTAGTTCAAACAGGTGCCATTAACCACTTGACAACTGGGCACTAAATCCCCTTCGTGCCCGGACCAATTTTCAGCTTTCAGTGCTCTCACACTTTGAATGACAATTACTCAGTCATGTAATACTGTAACCTAATGATTTTTTTGTCCTTTTTTTCATACAAATAGAGCTTTCTTTTGGTGGTATTTGATCACCTCTGGGTTTTTTATTTTTTGCGCTATAAATGAAAAAACACGGAAAATTTTGAAAAAAAAACGCTTTTTTTTAGTTTATGTGATAAAATTTTGCAAATTATTAATTTTTCTTTATAAAATTTAGCCACAATTTATGCTGCTACATATCTTTGGTAAAAATAACCCAAATTAGTGGATATTATTTGGTCTTTGTGAAAGTTATAGAGTCTACAAGCTGTGGGGCGGATCATAAACAATTGATCACACCTAATGTACTGGTGGCCTATCTCATTTCTTACGACCCGAACAAGCCAGAAAAGCACAAATACCCCCCAAATGACCCCTTTTTTTAAATTAGACATTCCAAGGTATTTAGTAAGATGCATCGTGAGGTTTTTGATGTTGTAATTTTTTCCCACAATTCTTTGCAAAATGAAGATTTTTTTTTATTTTTTTATTTTTTCCACAAAATTGTCATTATAATAGGTTATTTCTCTCACATGGCATGTGTATACCACAAATGACGCCCCAAAATACATTCTGCTACTCCTCCTGAGTATGGCAATACCAAATGTGTGAGACTTTTATACAGCCTGCCCACATACAGAGGCCCAATATTGAAATAGCACCTTCAGGCATTCTAGGAGCATAAATTACACATCTCATTTCTCAACCACCTATTACATTTTTGAAGGCCCTGGAGCACCAGGACAATGGAAACGCCCACAAAGTGACCCCATTTTGGAAAGCTAACACCCCAACGTATAATGTATGAGGCATAATGGGTCTTTTGAACGGTTCATTTTTTTCCTGAAGTTTTTGGAAATTGCGGGAAAAAAAATGAAAACGCAATTTTTTTACGCAAAGTTGTCCATTTATAAGATATTGCCAACACATAGCATGTACATAGCAAAAATGACACCTCAAAATACATTCTGCTACTCCTCCTGAGTATGGCGATACCAAATGTGTGAGACTTTTATACAGCCTGCCCACATACAGAGGCCCAATATTGAAATGGCACCTTCAGGCATTCTAGGAGCATAAATTACACTTCTCATTTCTCAACCACCTATTACACTTTTGAAGGCCCTGGAGCACCAGGACAATGGAAACGCCCACAAAGTGACCCCATTTTGGAAAGCTAACACCCCAACGTATAATCTATGAGGCATAATGAGTCTTTTGAACGGTTCATTTTTTTCCTGACGTTTTTGGAAAATGCGGGAAAAAAATGAAAACGCAATTTTTTTACGCAAAGTTGTCCATTTATAAGATATTGCCAACACATAGCATGTACATAGCAAAAATGATACCCCAAAATACATTCTGCTACTCCTCCTGAGTATGGCGATACCAAATGTGTGAGACTTTTATACAGCCTGCCCACATAGAGAGGCCCAATATTGAAATGGCACCTTCAGGCATTCTAGGAGCATAAATTACACATCTCATTTCTCAACCACCTATTACACTTTTGAAGGCCCTGGAGCACCAGGACAATGGAAACGCCCACAAAGTGACCCCATTTTGGAAAGCTAACACCCCAACGTATAATCTATGAGGCATAATGAGTCTGTTGAACGGTTCATTTTTTTCCTGAAGTTTTTGGAATGTGCGGGAAAAAAATGAAAACGCAATTTTTTTTACGCAAAGTTGTCCATTTATAAGATATTGCCAACACATAGCATGTACATAGCAAAAATGACACCCCAAAATACATTCTGCTACTCCTCCTGAGTATGGCGATACCAAATGTGTGAGACTTTTATACAACCTGGCCACATACAGAGGCCCAACATGCAAGGTACACCATCAGGTATTCTAGGGACACATAGCATGAACAGACCAAGAATTACACCCCAAAATACATTCTGCTGAGCAAATGGTAAACAAAAGATTACCTGTGGTTTTAGTAGCGCAGTTTTCCACAGGAGGACAGCACTGGTCCAGGCAAGAGGCAGGGACTTGGTCAGCAAAAGCGGTGTGGTCAGTTCATCCGACAGGCAGAGGCATGATGGCATAGGTCCTACAGGCAGTTGGCAGAAGTAGGGCCTCGTTCAGGACTGAATGGGGACAGGGGTAGAGGCTTCTCCCACCCAAATCTCTTTGAAGCCTCCGAGTCTCCAGACCCTAATCTGGGAATGAGAAAAACAAAAACAATTGTTTTCTTCATCAAGAAAAACAATTCTGGAGCCCCTCACATATGTGAGACCCCTGTGTTATGAATCCCACTAGTCCACTGGCAGGGTACAAGATCAGTCCAAGAGGCAGGCAAAAAGCATGGTCAAACAGTCCAGGGTCAGTTCCAGATCAGGCAGAGGTATGTACAGAATCGTTAGGCAGAAGCGTGGTCAAATAACAGTCCAGGGTCAGTTCCAGATCAGGCAGAGGTATAAACAGAATCGTTAGGCAGAAGCGTGGTCAAATAACAGTCCAGGGTCAGTTCCAGATCAGGCAGAGGTATAAACAGAATCGTTAGGCAGAAGCGTGGTCAAATAACAGTCCAGGGTCAGTTACAGAGAAAGCAGAGGCATAAGGGGTGTGAACATAAATGGCAGGAAGTGAACTAATAATTTATTTTGGTATGGTAATGGCGGAAGCAGTTGCCTATGCAGAGGCCTGGTTCTGAAGGACATTGGGCACAATGATAAATGGTGTCTCTTCTCTCTCCTCTTTTGGAGCACACCCGGCATTTTTTCTGGCGTTTTTGCCCTGTTGGTCTGGGAGGGATTTTATCTGGGAAGTGGCGCTCGGAGAGACGGCTAATGACATCGGATCTTATGTTTACTGGTGGGCTGTTCGGGTATAAAAGGGCAGTGGTGATTTCCTCCTGGAAGAAAAGGAAGGATTTGGGTCTTCTAGTGGATTTTCGATATATTACATATGAGTTGTACATGGCCAAATTGAACAAATAAATTGAAACTTTCTTATACCACTGGTATGATCTTCTTGTGGAAAGGTAGGGTTCGAGCATCTGGTCGTTGAAGTCGACACCCCCCATGAACTTATTGTAATCGTAGATGCATTTGGGTTTTTGGATCCGGCCATTTCTCCTGGAGACTTTAACAAATTCATTGTTGTGGATGGAAGAAAGCAAGTACACGTCTCTTCTGTCCCTCCACTTCACAGCCAAAATCTCCTCATTACGCAAACTCGCCGTCTCCCCTCTTCTCAATTTTTTGGTGACCAGGCTTTGAGGAAAGCCCTTCCGGTTCGTCCGTACGGTGCCGCATGCTGGAGTCTTCATTCTGTGCAAATTTCGGAACAGGGGCAAACTGGTATAAAAATTGTCCACATACAAGTGGTATCCTTTCTCTAGGAGTGGGTTTATGAGTTCCCAAACTACTTTCCCACTGGTTCCAATGTAGATTGGGCAATTAGGGGGTTCAGTTCGGAGTCCTTTCCTTCATATATGATGAAGCCATACACATACCCAGTTTCTCTGTCGCAAAATTTATACAGCTTCACCCCATAGCGGACCCTTTTGCTGGGTATAAATTGTTTTATGCCCAGCCTGCCAGAAAATTTGATAAGGGACTCATCTATGCATATGTGTTTGTCTGGGGTAAACAACTGGGGGAAGGTTTCAGAAAAATAATTTAGTAGCGGCCGAATTTTATAAAGTTTATCAAAATTTGGGTCATTTCGGGGAGGGCACTGGGTATTATCATTGAAGTGTAGGAATCTCATAATCATTAGATATCTGGACCTGGGCATTACTGAGGAAAAGATGGGCATATGATATATGGGGCGGGATGACCAATATGAACGTAATTGATTTTTTCCATTTAGTCCTATGCAGAATGTGAGGCCCAAAAAAATCCTAAACTCCTCCACTGTAAGGGCTTTCCACACGTAGGGACGGGCATAAGAGGACGTTGGGTTGCTGGTTATAAACTGTTGGGCATATAAGTTGCACTGGGCCACAATTGTTGCCAGCATGTCGTTAGTAAAAATTAAATTAAAAAAATCTATTGGGGAAAAGTTTTCTGTATCCACCTGGACTCCTGGCTGGGCAGTGAAAGAGGGAATGTTGGCTTCTCCTGAATTTGGAGGAAGCCACAAAGGGTACTGAAGGGAATAGGGAAGGCTGGCATGGGACCTAACCCTTTGGGGCTGAGGTGACACCCCACTGGTACGTGGCCTTTCTTCTCGAGGTACTGCGGTGCTGGTGGATGGCACTGCCTCCTCAGCAGAACGCCTTCGTCTGGCGGGCGGGCCCTCCTCCTCTTCTTCTTCTTCTTCCTCCTCCTCCTCTGCCGTCTCCTCCGTCACTGATCCACTGCTTATGACAGGCTCGTAGTCCACGTCAGACTCATCTGAATATGCGGAGGACTCCGAATCGGAGCGCTCCCCGTTGCTCCCGTCGGCCGCAAGAATTTCATACGCCTCCTCGGCTGAGAATACTCTTTTAGCCATTTGATGAGATGGCACTGACAGTTGGCACTGATGGCAGATGGCACTGGCAGGTGGCACTGGCAGTTGGGACTGGTGGCACAGATGGCACTGGCAGGTGGCACAGATGGCACTGGCAGGTGGCACTGGCAGGTGGCACAGATGGCACTGACTGGTGGCAGATGGGACTGGTGGCACAGATGGCACTGGCAGGTGGCACAGATGGCACTGGCAGGTGGCACTGGCAGGTGGCACTGGCAGGTGGCACAGATGGCACTGACTGGTGTCACTGGTGGCAGATGGCGGTGGCAGATGGCACTGGCAGCAGATGGCACTGGCAGGTGGCACTGGCAGCAGATGGCACTGGCAGATGGCACTGGCAGATGGCACTGGCAGATGGCCCTGGCAGGTGGAAGATGGCCCTGGCAGGTGGCACTGGTAGCAGATGGCACTGGCAGGGATTGTGGGCACTGTTTTTTACTTGTGTGTGTGTGTATTTTATCACTCACTATTACAAGCTGCAGCACAGATCTCTCTCTCTCCTCACACGCTGTCTCTGTGTGAGGAGAGAAAGCCGGCAATGAGAGATGATCTCATATGTTTACATTTGAGATCATCTCTCATTGGATAGTGAGATCGAGTGCTGAATGGCCTCTGTGATTGGCCATTCAGCACGATCTGTGATTGGCTGTGTCCAAGGGACACGGCCAACACAGATTTTCCCCGATGCGCGCTCGCGGGGGCGCGCGGGGGGGGGGAAAGAGGAGGACGTCCATGGACGTCCAGTCAGCACTTCGGCGCCGCAATGCAGACGTCTTTTGAGCATTGCCCGGGCGCGAAGTGGTTAATACAGGTAATGAGTGGAGGACAGAGGAGCCTCTTAAAGAAGAAGATACAGGTCTGTGAGAGCCAGAAATCTTGCTTGTTTGTAGGTGACCAACTACTTATTTTCTACCATAATTTGATTGTCTGGATTTGTTTCCACATTTTGTCTCTCATAGTTGAGGTATACCTATGATGACAATTACAGGCCTCTCTCATCTTTTTAAGTGGTAGAACTTGCACAATTGGTGGCTGACTAAATACTTTTTTGCCCCACCGTATATATATGAACTTTTCTTTTCTTTAAGTAAACTACAAACGGAACTGTGTTGTGTATTGCTGTGGAGTTATTCCAATAATAACATTGCTAGGTGTGCCAGAGGGGCTGGGACAGTTCATTGGGGTTGGAAGGCAGAGTAACGGACTGAACAAACAAAAGCAGCTCACATGCTCCGGGTGGCCACATGCTCCCATGACGTCACAGTCACATGCTCTGGAGCATGTGACTGTGACGTCATGAGAGGCCTATATAAATCGTTGTGGACCGCACACCCAGCATTACAGCGGGGGGAAGCGACGAGTGAACATCGAGGAGGAGAAGAGGGAAGAAGGCGACGAAGAAGACCGGGCCCCCACTAGCAAAAGAGCTGGAAGAATATAGCGAAGGCAGAAAGATCCGGAGAGCAGAAGAAGAGACCCCTGAAGTCGGAAGAAGACCCACGAAGTCGGAAGAGACCCCCGGAGTCGAGAGAAGACCCCCAGAGTCGGGAAGAGACCCCCGGAGTCAGGAGAAGACCCCCGGAGTCGGGAGAAGACCACCGGAGTCGGTAGAAGACCCCCGGAGCTGTGTAATAAATTACTTTAAAAACCTGTGTAGTGTTTTTTTTTGACATTTTTTTCCACCAGGTGAATGGGTATGGGTACGATGTACCCCATACTCATTCACATAGGGTGGCGGGGCCGGGATCTGGGGGCCCCATTATTAAAGGGGGCTCCTGGATTCCGATAAGCCCCCCACCCGCAGACCCCGACAACCAACGGCCAGGGTTGTCGGGAAGAGACCCTTGTCCCCATCAACATGGGGGCAGGGTGCTTTGGGGTGGGGGGGCTGCAGGTCGCCCCCCTGCCCCAAAGCATCAAACCCCTCATGTTGAGGGCATGTGGCCTGGTACGATTCAGGAGGGAGGGGGGGCCACTCTCTCGTCCCCCCCTTTTTACCTGCTCTGTGCTATGCTTTTGCACAGAGCAGCCCCGATCCTTCTCTTTTTGGGTCCCCCGCTGGTGCTCCTGGCTTCTCTTCTCGGAAGCCGCTTCCTAGGGTGGCACACCGATCCCGAGCCCTGCTGTCTGCGTCTATGGACACAGACAGCTAGGCTCCCTACGCACTGGCTTTGATTGACAGCAGTGAGAGACAGTGGCTCCCGCTTCTGTCTTTGAGTCTTTAAGGAAGGAGAGAGACGCTGCTCTCGTGCACAGCAGTGTATCAAGATCGGGCTCAGGTACAATTAAAGTGGAGTCCCGGCCTATTTTATAACTACAGCCCCTAGCATTGCTAATTCCAATGGCATTAAGGTTCGCAACGTTTTTGTTTTTGTTTTTTTTTAAGCAGATTACCTTTTAAGAGGGATGAATATATGTCCATTTCCATTGTACATTGCCACAGCGAGGTATGTCGTTTCCTGCTGCCCATTGACTCCTGGGATATTAGTGTCATCAATCCCAGGAGTCAATGGGCATCCTTGGTTGACAGGTTGCTTTAACAACGGGGTGGGAACTTCGTCCGATGCTGCCATTGTTAGGGCAACCTGCAATACACTGAGTGTGCCGCACTTTGTTCACAATGCTCTGGCGCGAGATCGGGTATCCAGCAGCACCATTTCCTGAAAGAGACTCCAAGAGGGCTTCAGATGCCCACACTAAGGATGGAAGCTTACTGGATCCCGAAGGGACAGTGAGTACAAAAAAAAACATAAGACAGCAAGCTTTTGATTTGCAGCATATGCCAATTTATGTTGAATCTGTTTTATTGAGTTCCAAGCATTTGTAAAACATATCGACTAAACATAGGTCAGGAATAACATATGTCCATTGAGTGTACAAGTCTACATTAGGATCGGAAGGACACTAAAGCAACATGTATCACATACAGTGGGGCAAAAAAGTATTTAGTCAGCTACCAATTGTGCAAATTCTCCCACTTAAAAAGATGAGAGAGGCCTGTAATTGTCATCATAGGTATACCTCAACTATAAGAGACAAAATGTGGAAACAAATCCAGACAATCACATTGTCTGATTTGGAAAGAATTTTTTTAGGCAAATTATGGTGGAAAATAAGTATTTGGTCACCTACAAACAAGCAAGATTTCTGGCTCTCACAGACCTGTGTCTTCTTCTTTAAGAGGCTCCTCTGTCCTCCACTCATTAACTGTAATAATGGCACCTGTTTGAACTAGTTATCAGTATAAAAGACACCTGTCCACAACCTCAAACAGTCACACTCCAAACTACACTATGGTGAAGACCAAAGAGCTGTCGAAGGACACCAGAAACAAAATTGTAGACCTGCACCAGGCTGGGAAGACCGAATCTGCAATAGGCAAGCAGCTTGGTGTGAAGAAATCAACTGTGGGAGCAATAATTAAAAAATGGAAGACATACAAAACCACTGATAATCTCTCTCGATCTGGGGCTCCACGCAAGATCTCACCCCATGGGGTCAAAATGATCACAAGAACGATGAGCACAAATCCCAGAACCACACGGGAGGACCTAGTGAATGACCTTCAGAGAGCTGGGACCAACGTAACAAAGGCTACCATCAGTAACACACTACGCCGCCAGGGACTCAGATCCTGCAGTGCCAGACGTGTCCCCCTGCTTAAGCCAGTACATGTCCGGGCCCGTAATTGTCTGGATTGTCTGGATTTGTTTCCACATTTTGTCTCTCATAGTTGAGGTATACCTATGATGACAATTACAGGCCTCTCTCATCTTTTTAACCACTTGACCACTGGGCACTTAAACCCCCTTAATAACCAGACCAATTTTCAGCTTTCGGTGCTCTCACATTTTGAATGACAATTACTCAGTCATACAACACTGTACCCATATGAAATTTTTGTCCTTTTTTTCACACAAATAGAGCTTTCTTTTGGTGGTATTTAATCACTGTTGGGTTTTTTATTTTTTGCGCTATAAGAGAAAAAAGACTGAAAATTTTGTAAAAAAATGATTTTTTTTTCGTTTCTGTTATAAAATTTTGCAAATTACTATTTTTTCTTCATAAATTTTGGCCAAAATTTATACTGCTACATATCTTTGGTAAAAATAAGTACAAATTGGTGGATATTATTTGGTCTTTGTGAAAGTTATAGAGTCCACAAGCTATGGTGCCAATATCTGAAAATTGATCACACCTGAAGTACTGACGGCCTATCTCAATTCTTGAGACCCTAACATGCCAGAAAAGTACAAATACCCCCCAAATGACCCCTTTTTGGAAAGAAGACATTCCAAGGTATTCAGAAAGAGGCATTGTGAGTTTTTTGAAGTTGTCATTTTTTCCCACAATTCTTTGCAAAATCAAGATTTTTTTTTCTCTTTTTTTTTTTTCACAAAATTGTCATATTAGCAGGTTATTTCTCACACACAGCATATGCATTCCACAAATTACACCCCAAAACACATTCTGCTATTACTCCCGAGTATGGCGATACCACATGTGTGAGACTTTTACACAGCGTGGCCACATACAGAGGCCCAACATGCAGGGAGCACCTTCAGGCGTTCTGGAGCACCAAGGCCAATTCTGACATTTCTCTCCTACATGTAAAAATCATCATTTATTTGCTAGAAAATTACATAGAACCCCAAAACATTATATATGTTTTTTTAGCAAAGACCTTAGAGAATATAATGGTGGTTGTTGCAACTTTTTATCTCGCACGATATTTGCGCAGCAATTTTTTTAACGCGTTTTTTACGGAAAAAAATGTTTTGTGCTTAAAAAAAAAAAAAAAACAGTAAAGTTAGCCCAATGTTTTTGCATAATGTGAAAGATGAAGTTACGCCGAGTAAATAGATACCTAACATGTCGCCCTTAAAAATTGCACACACTCGTGGAATGGCGCCAAACTTCGCTACTTAAAAAATCCCCATAGGCGACGCTTTAAATATTTTTACTGGTTACATGTTTTGAGTTACAGAGGAGGTCTAGGGCCAAAATGATTGCTCTCGCTCTAACGTTCGCAGAGATACCTCACATGTGTGGTTTGAAAACCGTTTTCATATGTGGGCGGGACTTACGTATGCGTTCGCTTCTGTATGCGAGCTCACGGGGACAGGGGCGCTTTAAAAAAAAAAAAAAAATTATTCTTCATTTTACTTTATTTATTTTAGTTTGACATGTTTTTCCGCCCTAAACATTTTTTTGATCACTTTTATACCTATTACAAGGAACGTAAACATCCCTTGTAATAGGAATATGGCATGACAGGTCCTCTTTACAGTGAGATATGGGGGGGGGGTGTCAATAAGACCCCACATCTCACCTCTAGGCTGGGAAGCCTGAAAAAAAGACAAAAAAAAAAACAACAATCCTGGCTTTGATCGTAGCGGTGAGTCGGTAGAAGCACCGGAGGGCGGTGGGGGGGGGGGACATCCCCTCTCGCCTCCCGTAAGAATGATCAAGCGGCGGAACAGCCGCTATGATTGTTCTTATGGTGTAGGGAATCGCCGGTTGAAAAAGCTAATATCTGAATGATGCCTGTAGCTGCTCCCATCATTCAGATATCCCCGCACAAAGTCAAGGACGTCATATGACGGCCGGAGGGCGGGAAGTGGTTATTGCAGAGTATTGCCGGGCATTGCGGAGTATTGCCGGGCATTGCGGAGTATTGCCGGGCATTGCGGAGTATTGCCGGGCATTGCGGAGTATTGCAGGGCATTGCGGAGTATTGCGGACTATGGCAGGGTATTGCGGTGTATGGCAGGGTATTGCGGTGTATGGCAGGGTATTGCACGGGTATTGCACAGGGTATTGTGGAGGGTATTGCACAGGGTATTGTGGAGGGTATTGCAGAGTATTGTGGAGGGTATTGCAGAGTATTGTGGAGGGTATTGCAGAGTATTGTGGAGGGTATTGCAGAGTATTGTGGCGGGTATTGCAGAGTATTGTGCAGGGTATTGCAGAGTATTGTGCAGGGTATTGCAGAGTATTGTGCAGGGTATTGCAGAGTATTTTGCAGAGTATTGCGCAGGGTATTGCAGAGTAGGCTTGTGCAATTCGTTTCGTAACGAATTGAAATTCGTCCGAATTTAGCAACTTTCGGACATTCGGAAGCATTCGAATTTCCGAACAAAGCAATTACGAATAAGACCGAATCCGAAATAAATTATACCGCAAATAGCGAATGCCCGAATGTCTTCGGCATAATTCGTTATGAAAAAGTTACGAATGTACGAATCCATACGAAGCACAATAACACTCACTCTGCTCTGCTCTCTGCTTCTCCCTCACCGTGCTGAACTCCCTCTCAAAATGGTGTACAGGGGCGGAGGTTATAGCCGCATGTAAAAAACGAAAGTAAAATACGAGATTTCGAATCCATTCGAAGCACAATAACACTCTGCTCTGCTCTCTGCTTCTCCCTCACCGTGCTGAACCCTCTCAAAATGGTGTACAGGGGCGGAGCCTATAGCCGCATGTAAAAAACGAAAGTAAAATACGAGATTTCGAATCGTTACAAATAACCGCTATGTATTTAGAAAAGTACAAATCCATTCGAAGCACATTAGGCATAATAGGCAGCGTCGTTGTGAGAGAGACACGGAAAATTACGAATCAACGAACCCAAAAAAAGTTACGAAAGTAGGAGTTGTGTCCAGAATCAACGAAAAACAACGTACTCTACCGAAAGTACGAATTATAAAGCAACAAAAAATTCAACGAAAAATGTCGCTTGCAAAAATACGAATGAGTCCGAACACGAAAAATCCCGTCTAGCAAAATTACGAATGATTACGAATCAACAGGACCGGAAAGAAACGAACCGAAACGGAACGAATTTTTCCGTTGTGCACAAGTCTATTGCAGAGTATTTTGCAGGGTATTGCAGAGTATTTTGCAGGGTATTGCAGAGTATTTTGCAGGGTATTGCAGAGTATTGTGCAGGGTATTGCAGAGTATTGCACCAGGGTATTGCAGAGTATTGCACCAGGGTATTGCAGAGTATTGCACCAGGGTATTGCAGAGTATTGCACCAGGGTATTGCAGAGTATTTCGCAGGGTATTGCAGAGTATTTCGCAGGGTATTGCAGAGTATTGCACCAGGGTATTGCAGAGTATTGCACCAGGGTATTGCAGAGTATTGCACCAGGGTATTGCAGAGTATTGCACCAGGGTATTTTGCAGAGTATTGGCAGGGTGTATTGCAGAGTATTGGCAGGGTATAGCACAGGGATGGCTGAGCAGGGATGGATGGATGGCTGGATCTGTGACTGCAATTGTCACAGATCCAGCCCACAGTGCTTCTGCTGCCATCCGCTCCCTCCCCCTCCCCTCTCACACTGTACCGATCGGTACAGAGAGGGGAGGGAGGAACCGGCGTCATCAAATGACGCCGGTCTGTTTACAAGTGATTGCTCCGTCATTTGACGGAACGATCACGTGGTAAACGGCCGCTATCAGCGGCGATTTACCGCGATTCGTGATCCGCCGGGTCCTCTGGACCCGGCGGTCACGGAGTTTCCCGTGTGCGCGCCCCAGGGGGCGCGCGGGAGCGCGATTCTGGGAGGACGTTATATAACGTCCTCCCAGAGTTAAGCAACCACCTTGTCGACGTTATTTGTCGGCAGGTGGTTGTTAAGTGGTTAAGAGAGTGAACTTGCACAATTGGTGGCTGACTAAATACTTTTTTGCCCCACTGTATGCATAGTCCGGTAGATATCCTAATGAACATTGAAATAAGTGAAATCAACCAAATAATGGTAAAGCAAGTAACCAGTAGACCACTATAAACAGTGGTGTAGAAAACGAAAAAGAAAACAAGGCTCAACACATATGGCTTGAAAGTGCAGTGAATCTACCGTTAAGATTACTACAAACTTATAAAGGTACAGGAGGAGAAGGGGGGTAGGGGTAGGGGAGGCTGGGAATGAAAAAAAAAAAAAAGGGAAAGTGTGGAGAAGGGATATCACGCTACTCATGAGAGGGTCCTGGGGAAGCAGTAGGAGCTGTATCCGCTACAAAAGAGTCAAAATCAGCAGAGAACTGGAAGTGTAACTAAACGGTCCACGTAATAGTGTGGTCTTTACTCTTATCGGCATCCCACGCTAACATCCTTTCTATATGTTTGATCCTGTCCATTTCACAGGCCCAATCAGCTAGAGAGGGGATCACAGGTTGACGCCACACTCTGGCAATAACTGAACGTACAGCCGTTAGCAAATGACGAATTGAGCTTTGTTTGTATGACTCCGGTAACATAGATAGAACTGTTAAGTGGGGTTCATTGGAATATTTGTCACCTACAAGTTTGTCATATAGCTTGAGAATCTTGTCCTAAAAGGGGGTAACACGTGGGCACGTACCCCAAATGTGTGTCATGTTCTCCGGGGCCTGCAAACATCTCCAACATACGTCAGCGGTACCACCTAGAGAAAATACGGTAATTCCGTTCTTGGGCATGAGATGAGATAGATAATTTAAAAGAGAGCGCCAGTGTTTTGACCCACTCCATATCCTCCAGAGACATATTCATCTCCCTTTCCCATTTTGAGAGGAATGACGGTGAGTTTGGATAGGAGACCTGAATCAGTAACTGATATATCAGGGATAGCGAATGCTCTGGTCTGTCCGACTGGGATAGCAATGACTCAAAGGCTGTATGTGGTCTAGTCAAATCGTCAACGTTTGGTATTTTGTTCATAAAGTGTGTTAATTGAGTGTGTTCAAGACAAGCCATAGAAGGGTTGTGGCAGGAAGAGAGCATGTCCGGTAGGGAAATCGGTTGTCCAGCGCGAAGCGTATGACTCAACAGAGGCAGAGGCGTTGCAAGGGGGGGGCGGGGGGCGGCCCGCACCGGGTGACACCCGCCAGAGGGGTGACACCCGTAGGCATGAGCACCGCCACCAGCGCTTGCAGGATGAGGGGGGGTGGAAATCCCCCAGCCAGGCAGTCTCTTGCACTGGCGGCGGCTGCACAGAGGAGCCGCCTCGGCGGCTCCTTTTCTCATCAGTGAGAACGGGTAGCGGGGAGGGCAATATATGTAAATCCCTCCCTGCTTGCCGCCTGCCCAGTGGGAGGGAAGAAGTAACACTGAGCGTCTGCTACTGTAAGCAGCACCGCGGTCGGTGCCTGACTCTGTTAACAGAGCAAGGGAAGAGTGACTGGAGGAATGAGAGCCAATAGGAGAGCCGCTTCCTTTACCATCCAATGCCAGAGAGCGGGGGCGGATCTCCAAGGAGCTCGGGCGCTGAAGCATGAACAGGTGGAGGATTGCAGAGAAAATTGTATAGGCAGCTATGGAAGCGTCCCTGGATTCTGGAAGCAAACTGAGGGTGGCAAATCCTGGAAACAAGTTAGTGTATTTACTAAACTACAGTGTCAGCAGGGTACAGACTGGTCATATACCCTGTAACCCATATTGTATATTATATACGGACTACTAGTTTGTACCCTGATACCGTGCTGTACAATATGTTAGAAGGCTGGCCGCAGGCTAGCCTGAATTTGTAGGAGGAGTCTGGGGGCTATTTATCCCCCCTCCTCTCCTGCGTCGGCGGAGTTTCTGGGTCGTTGGACGTCACTTCCGGTTTCGGGCAGGGAAGCAGAGCGGCTGCTG
This sequence comes from Rana muscosa, assembly GCA_029206835.1. Lineage (NCBI taxonomy): Eukaryota > Metazoa > Chordata > Amphibia > Anura > Ranidae > Rana > Rana muscosa. The sequence continues at coordinate 1,046,194,386 of CM055117.1, forward strand.
GAGTCTCGTGGCGGTCCCCCTCCCTGTGCTTACTCGGGCATCTTCAGGGGGGGCCGCCTACCTACCGGTATCTTTGTGGGGGGGAGGTGGTGTCATGCCCGCTCATTTATGTCCGCTCGCTGGCCTCCTTGCAGGGCCGACCGCTCGTCCACCCACTCTTCCTGGGGGGCCCTCGCTGTGAGAGTGGGGGCCCCTTCGTCCACCCTCCCTCCCCGCTGGGTTCACCATAAGACGTCCTGGTTCGGGGTTCCATGGAAACCGCCCGCCTGCTTCCCTTGGTGCTCACGCCGGGGGAGTGGGGAGGCGGCCATCCACACTCCAGCATTGCCAGGGCTCCGTCTCGCATGGAGGAGGCCCACCTGGTCAGCCGCCTGTTTCTCCCGGAGCTCTGAGCAGCAGCACGCTCAGCCGGGAGTCTGGTGCTGTGAGGGGTTCACCTCTCCGGTTTCTTTGTGCCACCAGTGTTGTGGGGGCCGCCCGCTTCTCTCGGCGCTCATGCGGAGGGTGGGGGTGCCGTCCATCTGTCCTCCACCTACCCATCCTCCTCCTTCATCCCACTGTCCACTGGCTTCGGGGGGGGCTGCCCGCCCGCCTCTCCCAGCGCTCATGGGGGGGGCGTCCGCACACGCCTCTGGGCTCCCCGCTGGTTGGAGACCGCCCACCTGCTTCTCCTAGTTCTTGCGCCGGGGGAGGGGGGGGAGCATCCATCCACTTTCTCAGGGCTCAGTTTGCATAGTGGGGGGGTCAGCCGCCTGTTTTCCCAGAGCTCAGAGCAGCTGCCAGGAGTCTGGTGCTGATGGTTTCTTCTCCTCCGGTTTGTTTGTTATGCTGGGGGTGGTGGCACTCTGGATGCCTCTCCGCCAGGCAGGGGGGGGGAAGGTAGTGGAGGAGGGGGGTCTGCCCACTGCAGTTCGTCCTTCCTGGGGGCATCGGAGTAAGGAGAAGGGGGCACCACTGTTTAGGTGTCAGTATTTCTGGTCATTCAGTCTAAACATGCTTGTCGCCTGTTGTTTTTCTCCCGGTGCTTCCAGTGCTCAGAGTGGCAGCACAGTCGGCCGGGAGTCAGTGGTGGTTCACCGCACCAGAGGTGGGGGACACCCATCAGATGGTAAGTATTCCACATGGTGTATTGTGCGGGTCGTATCACACAGGAGGTCGCACCCCACTGTCATTGCTTTATGTTTTGTAACAGAGGGGGACTTTTGTGTTCATCTTCTGCTTCCACGTATCTTTTACTGTTCATGTCATGCAGGGGGGGGGCATCTGTGTTAGGGGAGTCTGTCCACTCACTTCCCTCCCCCCTCACTCACAGGACTTGTTCGGTTCATGTCCTGTTCGACAGGCAACTTGGGGGGGCGGCATCCGTCCACCCTCCCACTCCTCCGGGCACTCGCTCCTCTGGGTTTGCTCTGGCTTGGAGGTCACCATGAGGTGGGGCAGCATGGGGGGGGTCCATCCTCCCACCCCGCTTACTCCTCCCGGTGCTCGCCGGGCAGCTGAGGCGGGGGGGCGGCGGTTCAGCTGTGGTCACTGGCTTGGTTGGGAGGGACGGGGGGCTGCTCACGGCACGGCAGGGTTGGCCTTTGCTTCCATCCCTTGGTCCAGGTTGTCCCATCCCCAGTTCCTCAGCTATGCCAGTGAGGTTATGCTTGGCTGGGTGTGTCCTGGCATCGCTCTGTGAGCCAGGGGTGCAAGCCAGCTGAATCTTGGCTCGGACCCAGTCTACCTTGGGGGTCACTGGTGGTATTGTCAGTTTGCTGGGCTGTGTTGGCTTACGGGGGGCGTCTGTCCACCCACCTCTCCAGGGGTACGCTGGTAGCATGGGGGGGCTGTCCACCATTTCTCCAGGGTCACCCTAGCAGCTTGGGAGGGGTTGTCCACCCACGTCTCCACAGGTCACATCTGGCGGTTTTCCGTGCGTTATTCTGGGGGTGTCCTGACTTGGCTCTGCGAGCCGGGGGGGCTAGCCAGCCGCATCTTGCTCAATGTATCCAGTCTACCTTGGGTCTCTGAGCCAGGGGTGGGGGGATGCTGTTCAGGTAAGGGGGGCTGTTTGGTGGAGTAGCTTCACTTCCACGATCGTTCGGGTATTCATGCGTCACGTAGTTTCTGTCTTAGCGGTTCTGGCGGCAGCATGTTGCTTTCAGCGGCCTGTGAGCGTTTTGCTGTCATGGCTTTTCCGGTCATGGCGTGTTCCTGTCGTAGCGTTTTCCTGTCATGGCGTTTTTCCTGTCAGCTTGTGCAGGTTTCAGCCATTTGCGTTAGTTTCATTTTATCGGCAGGACTACCCACCACGGTCTGTGGGTACTCAGGTCCTGAGGGTTCAGCTTACACCGGTAGCTGTTTTCTTCTCCGTTCATTTTCGTTGCATCTTACTTCCATAGGTTTCATCGTACTTTTGTAGGTTCTTGCAATCCTGGTTCAGTTGGCTAGGTTTCACATCTCGGTTTCTGTCACGTCTACAGATCCTTACGGGCTCAGGTTTTTTCGTTGGTCTTGTTCTTTGGCCACAATCTTCTCGCCCGTTACGTTACGTCATACATTTGCATTTGTTTCATTTCATCGGCAGGACTACCCACCACGGTCTGTGGGTACTCAGGTCCTGAGGGTTCAGCTTACACCGGTAGCTGTTTTCTTCTTCGTTCAGTTCCGTATCATCTTACTTCCGTAGGTTTCATCATACTTTTGTAGGTTCGTGCATTCCTGGTTCAGTTGGCTAGGTTTCACATCTCGGTTTCTGTCACGTCTACAGATCCTTACGGGCTCAGGTTTTTCGTTGGTCTTGTTCTTTGACCACAATCTTCTCGCCCGTTACGTGACGTCATACGTTTGCATTCGTTTCATTTCATCTGCAGGACTACCCACCAGAGTCTGTGGGTACTCAGGTCCTGAGGGTTCAGTTTCTACGATCTGTCATTGCGTAATAGTTTCCTTGCGCTCACTCACGTCACACGCCGGGGGGGGGGTCGTTTTTCAGGTTCATTTATACTATGGTCCCACCTTCACTGCTTATGTCTTCGCTCGGAGGTTGGTACAGAGGGGGTTGTGTTCTGTCTTAGCATATTTTACCCCAGCGTGTTTCAGTATGGCAGGTCAGCCAGTTCCAGCATGTTCTGTCATAGCTTGGCGGTGCCGTGCAGTCACCACTCGCATCCACAGCCGTTGCAGCGTTGTTTGTTTTCCTTGTCTCGTCACACCTTTCGTTCAGGTTCTTGCATACCGGGGGTAGTTAACCAGGGTGCGCATCTCAGGATCTGTCATGTCTACAGATCCATACGGGCTGAGGTTTCATTTTTAATTGGTTGTTGACCACAATCTTCTCGCCTGTATACCATACGTCATACGTGTACGTTCATTCTTACGCCTATACAACCACTACCCACCACGGTCCGTGGGTACATCGGCCCTGAGTGTTATGTTTTTAATTACCTGTCTCTGCGTGGCAGGTTACTCGGGCTCACTTACTACACACACTTACTACATACTCTAGGGTGGGATCTCTCGTCAGGTTCATTCACGCGCTGAGGTCTGGTCATTTCTGCTCACATCTTTGTCCCAGGCAGGTACGGAGGGGTGGTGTCTTGTGTCTGGTTGTCTGTTGTCTTTTTCTTTGTATGTTAGGGTTGGGGCAGGCTGCACGTTTCGGCGGCATCACAGGCAGGTTCATCCCTTCCACTCCATGTGGGGGTTTCTGACCAGGGTGGTACTCCGCCGTTGGGGAGTTGGTCATTCTTGGCTCTGCGTGGCGGTGAGTCAACTCGGGGGTTTCCTTTTCCAGCCACTACTGGGTAGGCGGTACATTTCAGTTTGTTTCCTGTTCTGTCCTAGTTACCAGCATGATGCATGCTCTGGGCCGTATTCTTAGCGCAGTTGGATGCGGGCCAATCAGGCTCCCCGCGGCCTCTCATGTTCACTGGACAGGTTGTATGTGTTCTAACTCTCTTGGACAGGGTGTCAGCACACCCCAGCTCCTGCATTTCGGCAGGCAGTTCAGCATCTCCTTGGTTCCGGGTTTGGCAAGCCTTCGGTTCTACAGGCCCAGCCGGTTCCGAGGGGAGCTCACTGTCACTCGGGTAGGTTGGGTCATGCCATGTCTGGTTCTGTGCGCTCATCGGGGCGTATCGTTTCAGCGTGTTGACGTCATCCATCCACTCCTGCAACACTTCTTTCAGGTATCCGGCTCTTAGACCCCCCTTCACTCCTGTCAGTTCGTCCTTTTTGGCATCTCTCCCTCTCACGTCCCCTTACCATGTATGGACGGTTAGGCCAGGGGTTGTGGGTATTCACGGAGATACTCATCTTTCATCCTGGTGGCTGGGCACAACCCTTGCATTATTCCCCGGGGCTCCTCGGGACAGCCCTTGTTCCGTTTCTCCCAAGTGTCCGCTCGCCACTAGCGGTTCGTTCCCATGTCCGTGTTTTCTGGTGTAGGCTTATCCAGTCAGGTACGGGAGAGTCGGTTGGTTTCTGGGCAGGTTTTCAAGTTCTGTCGGATGGGGCCCTTCTAGTCTTCATTCTTAGGTCGCTGGTTTCTGCTATCGTAACGGATACTTACCAGTCCCAATCATTGACGTCATACAGGCGGTTTGTTACCTGCCCTTCTTCTTTTACAAACTCACCTAGTCCGGGTCTTTTTGCTCACATTTAGGCATACTGACCAGCAGGCTATGGCACAACTCAAGCCTTGGGTAGTTAGGGTATCACATTCTCAAGTGAGGACTCTGACTAATCACTAGTGAAGACTCTGACTACAAGTTAGAAGGCTGGCCGCAGGCTAGCCTGAATTTGTAGGAGGAGTCTGGGGGCTATTTATCCCCCCTCCTCTCTCCTCTCCTGCGTCGGCGGGGTTTCTGGGTCCCCACCCACCCGTTCCCCCTTTTTTGCATACAATCATTTACTTATTTCATTTCTTCAGTCATACTCGGGGTATGCCCACTTTTAGGCATACTGACCAGCAGGCTATGGCACAACTTAAGCCTTGGGTAGTTAGGGTATCACATTCTCAAGTGAAGACTCTGACTATTCACTAGTGAAGACTCTGACTACAAATACACTGTGTTGTACATTGTATACACTGGTCTGTATATAATGTACAATATGATTTACAGGGTATATGACCAGTCTGTACCCTGCTGACATCGTATTGTACATTATATACAGACCCATGTATATAATGTACAGCACAGTGTATATAATGTACAGTACAGTGTATATAATGTACAGCACAGTGTATCGGAGCCTGGTGACAGATTGGAGCTGAGTCCGGCCATGTGTGGAGGTGGTGGGGTCCCCAGAACTATTACCAGAGGAGGGATACCTGCGTTGAACTGGGGTGGGGGGAGAGTTAAGATATGTGCGGGGGGATTAAGACCCCCCCAGGATATGTGCTGGGGGACACTTTGGCAGAAGAAAGGACCTATGCTAGAAGTGGAGGTTGGATTTAAAATCCAACCTCCCACAAGAGCATAAGCCCTCTCACCTCCCAAAGCACCCCCCAGCACATCTGACCCCCCCCCCCCCCACCTCCTTACAAGCACAAGTTGAGAGGGGTGTGTGTACTGAGGGAGAGAATCTTTACGAAGGGAGGGGGTCTGTACTTAGTGGAGGGGGGTCTGGACTGAGGGACAGGGGTCTATACTTAGTGGAGAGGGGAGGTCTGGACTGAGGGAGGCGGGTCTGTACTGAGGGGGAGGGGGGTGACACCATGTTTTCCCGCACCGGGTGACACCAACCCTAGTGACGCCACTGAACAGAGGAGCCTCTGATTTTTGCCACATAAGAAATTTAGATTTAGCACAAGTCGGAGGGAAAGAGTTGATATCAAATAATGGAGTCAAGGGGCTGAATCTCGAGGACAATAAACCTTTGGTAAGGTAGTTGTGCCAAATTCGCAGCGTAGCGGAAGTCACAAGGGGTAATAGGTCTCTAGGGGGTCTGTGTGTCGGGTGTGTCCATGGAAGGGATGTGAGGTCGGGAGATATTCGGCCATTTTCTAATGACGTCCACAATTTAGCATATGCCAATTTAGATTGCATAAGCTGTGACTATCACGGTGGTTATTGAAAACAAAAACAAAAAAAGGCAGAAGCTCTGCTTAACCACTTAAGGACTGGAAGGATTTACCGACTTCCTGACCAGGCCATTTTTTGTGATACGGCACTGCTTTGCTTTAACTAACAATTGTGTGGTCGTGCTGTACCCAAACAAAATTGAAGTCCTTTTTTTCCTACAAATAGAGCTTTCTTTTGGTGGTATTTGATCACCTCTGCGGTTTTGCGCTATAAACCAAAAAAGAGAAAAAATTTTTTTTTTAAAACAATATTCTTTTACTTTTTGCTTTAATAAATATCCCCCAAAATTTTTTTCAAAAATACATTTCTTCATCAGTTTAGGCCAATATGTATTCTTCTACATATTTTTGGTAAAAAAAAAAAAATCGCAATAAGCGTATATTGATTGGCTTGTGCAAAAGTATGGGAAAGATTTATGGCATTTTTTTTTTTTTTACTAGTAATGGCGGTGATCTGCGATTTTTAGCAGTACTGCAACATTACAGCGGACAGATCGGACACTTTTGACACATTTTTGGGACCAGTGACATCTATACACATATCAGAGTATAAAAACTGATTACTGCGTAAATGTCACTGGCAGGGAAGGGGTTAACACTAGGGGGCAATCACCGGGTTAAATGTGTTCCCTCATGAGTGTTTCTTACTGTGGGGGGAGGGGACTGACTGGGGGAGGAGACATATAGCTGTTTGTAATTACTACAAACAGCAGATGTGTCTCTTCTCCCCTGTCAGAACAGGGATTTGTGTGTTTACACACACAAATCCCCGTTCTGGCTCTCGTGCCCGCAAACGCGCGCGCTTGCAATGGCTCTTAAAGGGGAAGACGTACCCATACGGCGATTTGCGGGAACCTGCCACTTTGCCAGCGTGAATCGGTCGGCAAGTGGTTAAAGAGGGGGCTGGGGCATTGCACAGAGAAGGTTTTTTTACCTTAATGGAAAGAATGCATTAAAAACCTTCTGCCTTTAGAACCACTTTAAGGCCTGGTTCACACCTATGCATTTTTTAGTGCGTTTTCAGATTTTCAGAAACACACTACGGTCCATTTAACCCCTTGCCACCCAGGCCAATTCTGACATTTCTCTCCTACATGTAAAAATCATATTTTTTTTGCTAGAAAATTACACAGAACCCCTAAACATTATATATGTTTTTTTTAGCAGAGACCCTAGAGAATACAATGGCGGTTGTTGAAACGTTTTATCTTGCACGAAAGTTGCGCAGAAATCTTTTGCTTTCTATGCTTAAAAAAAAACAAACAGGAAAAGTTAGCCCAATTGTTTGCATAATGTGAAAGATCAAGTTACGCCGCGTAAATAGATACCTAACATGTCACGCTTCAAAATTGCAAACGTTCGTGGAATTGGGCCAAATTTCGGTACTTAAAAATCCCCATAGGCGACGCTTCAATTTTTTTTACTGGTTACATGTTTTGAGTTACAGAGGAGGTCTAGGGCTAAAATGATTGGTACCCTTCTGTGTGAGGAGGTTGAGTGGTGTTAGTTTCGGGCCTGCCTGCGGCTGGAGTTGAATCCTCCCGAGGATGATTCTCACCTCTACCTTGAATAGATGCGAGTCTTTATTTCTCCCCAGTAATGTAACTGTCCACATCAACTGAAAGTCCAACTTCTATATTTATTTCACACTGGATAACAAATAGTCTCTTTAACAGCAGACAGGTTGGACAAGACACAGGACAGCTTAGGTGGGAGGAGGTCCAGGCACAAAATCTAATGATTTCCTCGGACTGTTCAGGTTTCACGAACAGTTTTGGCGCACGATCTCTGCCACAGACCGTGAGGTTGGTCTCTGCCACAGACCTGGTGAACTAAAAGTCACTGCCACTGACTTGGCGAACGGGTCACTGCCACTGACCTGGTGAATAGGGCCTTGTCCTATGAAGTCACTGCCACTGACTTGGTGAACTACCTTCTTTAAGTATTTGGCCAATGTAAGGGAGAAAACCATCCCTCCGGAGAGTTACCAGAGGCCCTCACCATCACCACGACTCTGCGCTGGGTCTTCGGAAAAGGTTACCTCCATGGCCTCCTCATCTCAGATATGGGTCCCCTCGCAAGGCGGCACCCTGGGAGCTCTCGATCCTTAGCGGACCCCAGCCGAAGGTTGCTGGGCCCCGGGCCTTAGAATATAGTACCTCACCCCAGACTGAAGGTGTCTGGGATGGAACAGGAACCAGGCCTCCGGACCTAGGGCACCCGGAGATGACACACGCACCCAGACTGAAGGTGCCTGGGCGCGGACGAAGACTGATGACCCCAAACGACCCCAATGGAAGATGGCCGCCCCCTTTTATATCCTCTCCCGACAGGCACAGCAGGTTCCCCGCCCCGCCGTACCACTGCCGAGAGGGGACAAAAAGGGCACAGCCCTGTATCAGTGGTTCAACCCTGGCTTACGGCAACAGCGCCACCCGTAGGCCACAGGGAACTGCACACCAACACCATCTCCCATGGACAGTAATGGTTCATAAACCCTAACAATCAGTGTGTCTGAGCCTAATTACCACTCAGACACTCCCCCTAAATTTAACACCCCGCTACATGTGTATTGAAAAAAGCTAAATGTACCAGGAATATGCAAACTGCAACCTGCATAGATGTGAATCAGGCCTAAAGCCCCACTTCGGTGACAGCTGCTCCAAAAAAAATTGGTATCACAAGGACAGGAATTGAGAGAAAATCTCCCCAGTGGGCTCACAGACAGAAATAAAAATCTGGCCGAAATTTTCGCTCCTTCCCACTCTATCCAAAACTAAAAAAGAAAAACATTTTTTATTGGGGTAAAGACTATAAAACTATTTTTGTCTCCAAGTTCCTCTTTAAGCAAACAAAGCGAGTAGTATGTGAGAAGAAGATCCTTCATTGGGAGTTCAGACAATAGCTGTGTGCCTTAAGGTGAGGGAGGATATAGAGACAAGTGGAAACATTTGACATGCAGATACTTAGTCATTGATGAGACCCCTCTTTCTCCTCCTCGTTCCCGATCTCCGCACAGCTGCATGTAAAAGGGGAGGAAAGAAAGGCGAAAACTCGACGTGACAACAGCTGTGTTCGTGTCATGAGAACAAGCCCATGTTGAAAATGTATTATTACTGGGAAGATTGGGCTTTAATTAAATACAGCTGCAACTGTTTTAAACATTTCTCTCTGTCTTTATTTCCTGTGACTTTTTGCCCAATTTGTTTCTCTGTGACGTCTGGTGGCATTGGAGGAAAAAAGATGAAATATAAAAACAGAAAATGGATGCACTTATATATGTAAAATTGGGTGAAGGATTTATTATGATGTCGCTTTATGAGAACCTTTACGCTTGATGCGCCTTGGGTTCAATGAGTTGTTGGCTTCTTATATTTCCGAGACCTCCCCATGTTTTTGTGTCTTCATTCCCCAGCACAAATCTATTACAAACGTGGCACATCTGAACTTCCCAGTTATCTTGTTAATCACCATGATGGAGTGCAAGATCATAAGTTGGGCCCCCTTCCTGTGTCCAGGCTCGGCCAGAGGTGCTAATTGCATGCAACCATTTGTGTGGGCACAGTTACATGAGACCAGCACCATCACTGGCCATGGCCCAGTGATTGAGGGTTTGGGAACATGCTCAAAATCATGCACATTCCTGACACGCACAAAAACGCACTTCCCTTTAGCAGACACGCAACAGTGTCATTAATTGGTAACCATAGCCCAACATAATTCGGGCCCCCTTCTTTTCCTCTAGGCTCAGTCAGAGGCCCTAATTGCATGTAACCTTTCATGTGAGCAGTTACATGGGATCAGCACTGGCATGGTCCAGTGGTTGAGGGTTTAGGAATGTGTATTTTCCTGACACACACAGAAATGTGCTATCCTTAAGCTAGGGTTGCCACCTCATCCCTTTAAACCCGAACACCCATGAATTACACAGGTTCTGAGGCTAATTAAATGCAGATAAGGCACCAAGTGAGTTTAATTACCACCTTAATCAGCCACAGAACCTGTGTAATTCATATGTGTTCGGGTTTAAAGGGATGAGGTGGCAACTCTACCTTAAGCAGAGTCATGGCAGTGCCATTAATTGGTAATGGTATCCCAAAACATGTTTACGCACTTTGGTGTGGCGTGATTTTGGAAAAGGGCTGCGGGAAAACACTCAGTGATGCATGTGCACTGTCGCACCTGTAGGTATGAACCTAGTCTTAAGGCCCATACACACGATCAGACTTTGACAACAGCGGTCCGACGGACCTGTTTTATCAGACAATCCGACCGTCTGTATGCTCCATCGGACAATTGTTTTCGCTTTTTCAATGGACAAATGTTCGCTGTGCATGCTCTCAAACTTTTCGACAACAAATGTCCGATGGAGGATAATCCGATCGTGTGTTAACAAGTCCTTCGGGCTAAAGTCCAAAGTACAAACAAGCATGCTCAGAACCAATGCTAAACATTAGCCAACAATAGCAGAAGTTGCCCAAAAGGTGGCGGTAAAGAGCTGAAAAACCACGTGATTTGGTGAAAGTTGGCTAAAAAAGTTCTGCCGTGTGTATGCAGAACAAGTTCACAGCCAACGCCCATTCGGACAAAAATCCACGGAAAAGTCTGATGGAAGTCCGATCGTGTGTATGAGGCTTTAGAGTCACAAGAACCCCATAAATAGTGTTTTCTTTACAGAAAGAATTGTTGTTCTAGAGCAGGGGTCTCCAAACTTCTGTCTCCAAACTCACTTCTTAAAGCCGTAGGAAACTCAGACCATCTGCACCTAAATTTCAAAGATTGAATAGTCTTAAATCATTTTAAAACATTGCGCTGCAAACTGAAGCCACTTTAGATGTTTCTTACTTTGATTTTCCAAGTATAATGCCGCGTACACACGATCGTTTTTCACTTCGTTAAAAATTCCATTTTTTAACTTGGGCATTAAAAACGATCGTGTGTAGGCTCTAGAGCATTTTTAACGACGTGAAAAACGGCCTTAAAAAAATTAGAACCTGCTCTATTTTTTCACGTCGTTTTTCATGTCGTTTTTTTTCCCGTCGTGAAAAACAGTAGTGTGTATGCTTTTACAAGGGGAAAAAAAACACGCATGCTCAGAATCAAGTATGAGACGGGAGCGCTCGTTCTGGTAAAACTAGTGTTCGTAATGGAGATTGCACATTCGTCACGCTGTAACAGACTGAAAAGCATGAGGCTGAAAAGCGCGAATCGTCGCTCAACAAACTTTACTAACATGAAGGGTGGCGCCATTCAAACGGAACTTCGCCTTTATAGTGCCGTCGTACGTGTTCTACGTCACTGCGCTTTGCTCGAGCATTTTTTTTAATGAACGTGTGTATGCAAGACAGGCTAGGGTTGAGAGGAAACAAGAAAAATCACGTCGAGAAAAACTTCGTTTTTGAAAATGACATTAAAAACGATCGTGTGTATGCGGCATAAGCCTCTGCTCTTTTCCGGGTGCAGCCGCCGCCATATTAAGTGTGTCTTTTGCGTCCGAACTTCCGCCCTTTCTCCTTCTCCCTGTCCATAATCTCACGCATGCACAGTAATTATTAAGCCAAGCCTCGTTTTCACTGCTTAGTCCCGTGCTGAGCTTGCCAGTTCTATCTACCCCTGTGACGTACTGAGACTCAGACTGTCAATGTAAACTGAGTCTCACGGGATCTTGGAGGTGATGCTGGGCAAGGGAAATGACATGCACGTCAGCACAGGGCTTCCGATTTTTCTGGCAGGCTCTTCTGCTGCCGGAAAAATCGGAAGAAGTGTGCATGCGCCGATGACGTAAGTACAAAGAAAGGGACAGATTTCATGGAAACAAAGCAGGTAGGAAGAATTTTGCACAAAGCAATCAGTTCAATGCTTTGCAATGCTTGAAATGGCAGAAAATTAACATGATGGGTTTACTAGTACTACCGCTTTAAAGGGGACTTGTGGTCACTCTATGGACATTCTTTACAACAGAAGTACTAAAGTCATTACATTTTTCACTCAACACCTCAGATTCCCCTTCTCCCTTTTCCCAGCTCGGTAGCTTCTGATTCCTTCTCCAACTGCAACACAGCAGATCAGTAGTCCCTGATCCCACTCCCAGCAATAATTCATCAACTTAGCAATCCCTGCTTTACCTCAGCAGCCCCTTCTCCCCCTCCCTTCTGTAACACAGCAACTCAACAACCTCTGCTCTCCTTCCCAGCCAGGACTCAGCAGATCAGCTGTCTCTGCTTACCCTTCCAGCAGTAATTTAGCTGCTCAGTAATCCCTTATTCTTCTCTCATCTGCAACACAGCAGCTCTGTTTTCTATGCTCCCCCTCCCAGCCGTGAATCAGCGGCCTTCCTGCCTTCTATTTTCTATTGCTCCCTCTTGCTCTAGGCCAGGTCAGGTTTACTTTAGGTACAGGACATTTGCAGGAGCAAGGGGAGCTTTCGCATAAATTTTGCATGCCTGGGTAACCTCAGGTGGTGGAAATTTCAAGTTTGAGAAAAGCGTCATACCACCTGCAGCCAGTCCTGAGGCATAGAAAATCTCCAGGAGTTTTAAGATAGAGCTTCCTTGCACCTGGAAACATCTATATGCATGAGTCCTTTAGGTTAAACTAGTGAAAGTGGTTGAAAGTTTTGGGAGTAGAAGAAACTTCTTGTTATGAATATGGCAATACTGTGATGATTCGCAGTATGGAGTATATACCATATATCTGATTGTTCAGAGGAAAGCAGTGTGGAGTAGGCAATGTACTGCACAGTGCTTACAGTTCTTGCATCGTGATAACAAGACTCTTCCTTTTTGTTGAGAAAAAGGAAAGTGTAGCACCCTCCTTGCATAGGACGCTAAGTAGATGTTTTTGGCTCCTTGTGTAATCAAAAGAGTAGTGGTTATTTGGTGTGGTCTGTTCAGGGTTTCACAGGCTGGGAGTTTGATTGCTCCCCCCTGCCTTTAGAAGAAGTTTCTAGAGCTTAGGGAGGGATAATTCAAATAACCAGCCAGAAAATTGATCATGGCCTAGCCAAATCCTGGGAAGGCATGCCCAGATGGTTGCTGGGAAGCTAACAAATAGTCTGGAACCCTGGAGCGAAGGCCTTTTCTCAGGATGGAGAGTTCCAAGCCTCAGGGGCTTTTGCCCCTGAGGCAGCATGTGGACTGTGTTGCTGTTCTGTTTCTGTGAGGTTTCAGTGGTGGTAGAGCTAGGACCTAGAAGTGATCTGGGACTGACTGCAAAACTAGTCTAGAGTAGAACTGTCTCACTCACTGGATTGTGTCTGGAGGAAACTGGAAGGTGGCAGCTGTCCTAGGGACTTGGGACTAATGACCCTAAATTGATTCCTGGTGACTGTGTGCTTTTTGGATATAAGTACCAGAGGTAACTTGGACTGAGGCACCTCTCATAGGGTCTCAGATACAAAATGCGCAAAATTCACACAAGCACATACATTTTGTAGCATAAATGTAAAAACATATTTATTGAAAAACAAGGTTAAAATTCCTCTACTCTAGACATCATGACTACTAGTCTATTGCTTGTGTCTCCTAATTAGGAGTAGAAATATCATGGCATATATGAACTTTGCCTTTTTTACACTTCTCAAATATGAGTTGCCATTTTAAGTGCTATTAAAGTTGTCATAATGCTACACCCAGAGGTGCCTCTCTACTTGTCTTCGTCCATATATCTAGTAGAACACGCGCATCTCCCATGGGACTTTAATGCAGCCAAAATTCACACAAACACATGCATTTTGTAGTATAAAAAGTAAAAACATATTTATTGAACAACAAGGTTAAAATTTCTCTAGTCTATACTTCATGATCACTAGTCTATTGCTTGTGTCTCCTAATTATGAGTAGAATTTTCATGGCATATATGAACTTTATTAATTGTATAGCCACCAATTGTTTCCAACGCGTTTCAGCTGTGAAACAGTCTTCTTCAGGGGGTATAGGTGGAATATATATAAATAAATAGACCAGATAATAAGTTAAAATGTTGCAACATGTCTTATGGGGGTCCCAGCATAGATGGTGAGGTCATGCAGCCCACAAGGGATCAGGCAGATGGGAGCAATAATCTTTGCAGGCTAACTGCCCACCAAAGATCTAACCCTAGTTGGCTGAGCATAAAGGGATGTAGGATATGCCAGCCAAGGAGAAGTAGATGCATGAAATGGAAAAAATATGAATGTTATAACTAAGCCAGCCTCACTGGAATCTGCATAGGTGCCATACAATGAGTGACCCTGGTGGCTCATTTATTGCTCCCATCTGCCTGTCTTTGATCCCTTCTGGGTTGCATGACCTCACCGTCTATGCTGGGGAACCCCATAAGACGTGTTGCAACATTTTAACTTAATATCTGGTCTATTCATTTATATATATTCCAACTACAACCCCTGAAGAAGACAGTTGAAACGCAATGGAAACAATTTGTGGCTATACAATTAATAAAGTTCATATATGCCATGAAAATTCTACTCATAATTAGGAGACACAAGCAATAGACTAGTGATCATGAAGTATAGACTAGAGAAATTTTAACCTTGTTGTTCAATAAATATGTTTTTACTTTTTATACTACAAAATGCATGTGTTTGTGTGAATTTTGGCTGCATTAAAGTCCCATGGGAGACGCGCGTGTTCCACTAGATATATGGACGAAGACAAGTAGAGAGGCACCTCTGGATGTAGAATTATGACAACTTTAATAGCACTTAAAATGGCAACTTACATTTGAGAAGTGTAAAAAAGGCACATAAAAGTATGGTCCCAGCAAGGGGAGGGGTTCATCGGCAGACGATCCGGGCCTTATGCTCCATCATGGGAGAGCGCTGTTGTCACTGTAAACACAGCGGTGTGGAAAGCTGGCTACTGTGGAGGAAACTCAAAGCGAGGCTTGGAGCGCAGAAGGTGAGGAAGGATGACCTCTCCGGTTATGCAACGCGTTTCACGAGCATGCACGCTGCGGATGGTACGCATCCGCGCTCTTTTGCTTGACAAACGTAGCCAGCTTTTCACACAGTGGTGTTCACAGTGACCACAGCGCTCTCCTATGATGGAGCATAAGGACCGGATCGTCTGCCGATTAACCCCTCCCCTTGCTGGGACCATACTTTGATGTGCCTTTTTTACACTTCTCAAATGCGAGTTGTCATTTTAAGTGCTATTAAAGTTGTCATAATTCTACACTCAGAGTCACCTCACTCCTTGTCTCTTTCAGTTTTTTGCTGGAACCCGGTTTCTGAGACTAAGATTGGGATGCCATTAAAGTCCATGTGCATGTAAAGGCAGGCATCCAATTATTGTGACAATATAGTGTGTGTGTATATATATATATATATATATATATATATATATAGAGAGAGAGAGAGAGAGAGAGAGAGAGAAAATAATATGACATATAGTGCAGTATTTATGAACCCTAGGGTTCCTCCAAAGGATGGTAGAGGTCCTTGAGCAATGAGTAATTTTGGTCTTGGATAAGTAACCACTGACACCAGTGATCTTTTTAACTATCTGAAAGGAGAAGAACATTCTTCCCACTGACCACTATTGTAAGGAGCATTCTTACTACTGAACATCACACTAGGCTAGTGTATCTCAACCTGGGTGCCCATTGGGTTTCTCTGGGGTGCCCCGAGCAGGGGACCTAGTTTGCCCTGGATCAGTGTCAGGAATTGCCATGCTGCAGTCAGGCTGGTCACCAGCACCATAACAACCAATGACACTCTGGGGCCAGGATGCACAGAGTCAATTGTTGCTTTGGTAATGGTGGCCAGCCCTCCCTCACCATGGCAATGTATGACTCTAATCCAGGGCAGGAGATATGCAGGGTCTCCTCTTGGCCTTCAGGAGAAGATATAAGTCCACTTCCTCCACCTATTGCACTCTGCCATGCTGCTGGATCCAACAGTTAGGCCTCGTACACACGGCCGAGATTCTCGTTGAAAAAAACATGTCGTTTTTTTCAACGAGATTCTTGGACAAGAAACTTGTCCCGGCCGAGTGTACACACGCTCGTTTCAAAGAACCCGCGGTTCTTTGAAAGGAGTGTACGCGGTGACGTCATCGACTACGTCGAGCATGCGCTCGTCACATTCGATGCCGTCGCCGCCATCTTGGTATACCCTACGTATGCCTAGGAAGCTACCGCGCATGCGTCGAATTCATTTCGAACATGCGTGGGCTTCCGGGCGGACAGGTAAGTGTACACACACTCACTTTTCTCGTCGAGAAACATGCCGAGGAGAATCTCGACGAGAAAATAGAGAGCAGGTTCTCTATTTTCTCGTCGAGGTTTCTTGTCGGTTTTCTCGACGAGAAACCCGCTAGCAGCGTACACACGACCGATTTACTCGGCAAGACCTCTCTGCCAGCAAGTTTCTTGCTGGTTCTTGCCGAGAAAATCGGTCGTGTGTACGAGGCCTTAGAGCTCTGATGTGAAGAAGGAACTGTGTGATTGGAAAGCCCTGTGATGGAGGGACTCTGATGTTATGGGGGGGGGGGGGGGCTCTGGTGTATAGGGGTAACTATGATGTAATAGAGAGATTCTATGTATAGGGGGGCCTCCAATGTAATAGGGCCTCTGATGTGAGGTTAATTTCATAAAAGTGGTTGTGTGCATTGTCCCAGGCTCAGATTTCCCATTGATAAGTGCAAGAGTTCTTCAAAAAGTGTCTGCACTTTTAAAACTCTATTAAATATAAAAAAGCGCGGAAACTTTTTGAAGACCACTCATATTATTAAAATGTTTATATTTTAGATTGGGGTGCCTGGCGATTTTGTATACATCAAGAGCTGGTTCACACTGGGGCAACACGACTTCCAGCGCGACTTTACAAGGCAACTTCAAGTTGCCTCCAGGACAGGCGACTTTACCAGTGGCCAAACAATAATCAGCTCTGTGGGAGGGAGGGGTTTGCCTGAGAAAACTATTTTCTCTTCCTGTAAAGTTGCTTCAGTTAAGACACTGATCCGACTTTGGAGGCGACTTCCATTGAAATCAATGTGTACAAGTCGCCTTGAAGTAGTACAGGAACCTTTTCTGAAGTCGGAGCGACTTCAGTAGTGTACATTAAGACGGCTCTCATTCACTTCAATGTAATTTGTCATGTCCGGCGACTTGGGGCGAGACAAGTCAGATCCCAAGTCGCGGTAGTGTGAACCGGCTCTAAAGGGAGCCACCACTAAATAAAGGTTTAGAAAAGCTGTGCTAGTGAACCGTAAACTGAAGATTAGCAGAAATTCCCTAAAGCCCTGTACACACGATCGGATTTCCTATGATTTTTAAACCAATGGATTTTTCCATCGGAAAACCGATGAAGCTGACTTCCATCAGTCTTGCCTACACACCATCAGTCCAAAAACCGACCGTTCCAAAGGCGGTGACGTAAAACACTCCGATGAGCCGAGAAAAATGAAGTTCAATGCTTCTGAGCATGCGTCGACTTGATTCTGAGCATGCGTGGGTTTTTTATCCGATGGAGTTCCCCACAGACGATAGTAATTTGCTATCGGTTTTTTAACCATCGGATAAATTTAAAACATGTTCTATTTTTAAACACTGATGGAAAAAAGACCGATGGGGCCCATACACAATCGGTTTGTCCGATGAAAAAAGTCCATCGGACTGTTTTCATCGGTAAAACTGATCGTGTGTACAGGGCTTTAGGCTTGAAAGTTAATTCAAGGGTTCCTCCATATAAAAAGGTTGAAAAAGGCTGACATAGAGGGGTTTTTTTTTGTTTGTCAAAATCTGCCTGAAGGGGAAGTGTATGCATGACATTGATGTAAATTTGTTGGTCAGTTAAAACAGCAGATCCATCTCACAGTTCATGTTCAGAGTGAAGGCTCAAGAGAGGGGAAATTCCTTCCATACTGATCACTTCCCACAGCTATTTTTAACATTATCTGGAATCCACTTAGGGAATGTGAATGGTACATATATTTGCATAGCAGTGTTATTCAGCTAGAATTTTAATCCAGTTTTGAAAAGCAATTCTCAAATCAAGGGTTCATGAGTTGATATCAGGATTATACACACACAGGGTGGCATTTAATGCTGGCACTTCCCCGGGCATTATCTGTAAAGGTTCTCGTTATTTAGGTCATGTCATGGTATATCTAGTGGTAGTTGGTCACATTTACCTGGACTGTAGTATTGAAGATGTTTCATAGCTTGTCCAAGTCACTCCTTAATTTTTCTGACACACACTAAAAAAGTGGCTTGGACAAGCAGAAAAATGTTTTCAACATCATAGATGTCCAGCTGAATGTGATCAACTAACACTGGATATACCCCAGACATTCTGAGTGGAGGCAACCTAAATATAAAATCTGACCCTCACATCTGACTGTATTATTATAGATGGATTCTTCAAAGGCAAACAAGTTTTTTTTTTCTGCCCTTTGGTCAGGAGGGCAAGGGTGACCATAGAGCAGGTATCCCCCCAAGATGATAGCTGCACATCCTTGCATGACACCAAGCGCCATGGCCTGTTGAGTTATTTGTCCAATTTGGACATTGTTGGACGTGCAGTACTTTCCTCTTCACAGATGGTTGAATATTCTCACTGTGCAATAACGAGTGCCTATGAGTGCCTGTTGCCCCATGGCACCGAAGAATACCCCAAAAGTGATGCTCTAAATCAGGAACATTACTTGCTTTATATCAATCATCTATAAGCAACCTAATGCCTTGTACACACGGTCGGATTTTCCGTCTGAATAAACTCTGACGGGTTTTTCCGACGGAATTCCATTCAAGCTGTCTTGCATACACACTGTCACACCAAATTCCGACCGTCAAGAACACGGTGACGTACAACACTACGACGAGTCAGGAAAAATGAAGTTCAATGCTTCCGAGCATGCGTCAATTTGATTCTGAGCATGCGTGGATTAGTACGTCGGAATTGCATCCAGACGAACAGAAATTCTGATAGAAGATTTTTCCGGCGGAAAAAAAGAGAACATGTTCTCTTTCTAAGTCCGTCGGAATTTCCGACAGAAAAAGTCCGATGGGGCATACACACGGTCGGAATATCCGATGAAAAAATTCTGTCTGACTTTTTCCATCGGAAATTCCGAGCGTGTGTATGTGGCATAACAGTACTATTCTGAAGGATTGGAGTAACCTCCAGATGAGCTTTGTTCTCAGCCGTTAGTTATTTTTATCTGCGCAATGTTGGTGCTCCCGTAAAGTAAATTGGAGTTAAGCCCTGTACACACGATCGGATTTCCTATGGATTTTAAACCGATGGATTTTTCCATCGGTAATCCGATGAAGCTGACTTCCATCAGTCTTGCCTACACACCATCAGTCAAAAAAACGATCGTCCCAAACGCCGTGACGTAAAACACTCTGACAAGCCGAGAAAAATTAAGTTCAATGCTTCTGAGCATGCGTCGACTTGATTCTGAGCATGCGTGGGTTTTTTGTCTGATGGAGTTCCACACAGACGATTGGAATTTGCTATGGGTTTTTTTTCCCATCGGATAAATTTAAAACATGTTCTATTTTTTCTCATCGATGGAAAAAAGACCGATGGATCCCATACACGATTGGTTTGATCGATGAAAAAAGTCCATCGGACTGTTTTCATTGGTAAAACCGATCGTGTGTACACGGCTTTAGAGTCACTAAGGCATTTTGAATGTTGCATGGCCTATGTTGGAATATGCAAATAACAGGGCTGAAAATTTCCAGTCCTGAGCTACTAGCCAGGCCTTAAGAGTTACTCGCCACCAGTTTTCCCACCCAACCCCTACCCTGCCCCTCCCCTAATTCCACCCCTAAACACGCTCTCGAAAATTATCTCATGAAATTACACTATTAAATGTTTAAGGGCCAGTTCACATCACATGCAGGTGCGTTTTTTTCTGCATCAAAAAAGTGGAAAGTTATATGGCTTCAAATGGCATAGTTCACACCATTGCAGTCAGTTTCAGGACTTTCCAGTTCCAGAAAAAAAAAGTAGAACATGCTGGATTTTTCGCACCAGAATACACAGGAACACATTAAAAACGCACCAGACCCCAGTACAATGAATAAGACCAGGAAAAAAAAGAGGAAGAAAAGCATCTGGAATGCACCCAGAAACGCAATAAAAACGCACCAGAACGCACAAAAATGCATTAAAATGTGAAGAAGGGACTGAGTGACTCAAGGTTTTTGTTCAACCTGGAAGACCGTGGACATCTTGTGGTGAAAAATAAGTACTGTGTGGGACAGCTTCAGGTGGACAGCTTCAGGTTGAAGGTGGGAATTGCAGACTGAACATATTTCTTATTTTCTTACCTGCTGGAGGTCTATTTTAATTTTTTTTTTAAAACTTTTGTCCAAATTCGGGCTTTAGACTCACAGTTAGAGGATTGATTGGGGTAAGTGTCCTGGGGACAGACCATTGTCTATGTGCAATATTATTACTAAGCAGTAAATGCCCCCCTTAAAGCTTAACTCCCGGCACAACAAAAAATACCTTTGCAGCGTTGACACAGATTGCAACATGTGACAGATTTAATTTGTTATGGTTAGTGTATTTTGAACATTAGGAATACATATGTAGCACTACCCCCGTAGGAGCTGCTGGTTTAATTTTGGGTCTGCCGTTACCTCACTGTTCACCGTATCCGCCATAGGGGTCCCATTGGGGAGTTGTTCACAGATGTCCACACCAAACACTCAAGCCTCATACACACGACCGAGTTTCTCGTCCAAAACCGACAAGAAAACTGCTGAGAGAGCTTTATTGTCGAGAAAACCGTTTGTGTGTATGGTTTTACGACGAGAAAACTGCCGTGAATCTCGACGAGAAAAATAGAGAACCTGCTCTCTATTTTCTCGTCCGGATTCTAGATTTTCTCGTCGTGTTTCTCGTCGGCCTGTTTTGCGACGAGAAAATGGTTCGTGTGTATGCTTTTACAACTCTTCAAAAAGCGCGCATGCTCAGAATCAAGTATGAGACGGGAGCGCATCTTCTGGTAAAACAAGCCTTCGTAAAGGAGATAGCACATTCGTCACGCTAAAACGAACTGAAAGCACGAAGACTGAAAAGCGCGAATCGTCTCTTCCCAAACTTTTACTTCACACACGGTAACACGAGATCAGCAAAAGCAGCCCAAGGGGTGGCGCCATTGAAATCGATCTTCCCCTTTATACTGCCGTCATACGTGCTGTACGTGACCGCGCAGAACAACGACGAGATTTGGAATTGTCAGTGTGTACGCATGGAAAGCTTGACGAGAAACTCGTTGAGAAAAACGACGTGTTTTTAACGACGAGAAAATCGGTCCTGTGTGTACGAGGCTTTAGTCTCTTTTTCCCAATGCTTTTATTAACAACGTCAGATAGAGGGATGGAGGGTTAGGGGAGATTCAAGTACCTTGTTTTGCGGATCACGGGTACTTCTTTGATCCATAGGACAAACAGCTTCCACAACTGGATCTAGCAACCACCGGATAGGCCTCTCTCACTGACCTAGCAGCCTGTGCATTGCTCGGTCATAGTCTCTGCCACAGACTTGATGAATGTACTAGAATCTATGTACAATCCTCTGCCACAGGATTGTATAACCAAGAACTTTTGCAAAGTCAAAGAACAGTTACACAGTACCAGCTTCTTTCAGTCCTCTGGCAATACTGTGAGGTAGATTGGCCGGGATGCGTCCTCCAATTGAGTCTCCAGGCTCTTCCTGAGATAGCAGCCTTTTGCTCAGTCCTCTCTGAGAAAAGTCCTCCCTTGGTTTCCCCAATTGCTCGGCTTCTCCCCGCAGGCAAGACAACACAGGACCACCCCTGGACCAGTAGACCCCAGAAACTCCTGGGCCTACTTTCAGCAACGATGCCTCTGGCCAGTAGGCCCGGAGGCAGACGAGCTGCTACGACATACCTTAGGCCAGGAGGGCCATCAGGTCAGAGAGAGCCTGAAAACGGT
This sequence comes from Rana muscosa, assembly GCA_029206835.1. Classification (NCBI taxonomy): domain Eukaryota; kingdom Metazoa; phylum Chordata; class Amphibia; order Anura; family Ranidae; genus Rana; species Rana muscosa. The sequence goes on from CM055117.1 coordinate 1,046,216,377, forward strand.
GTCTGTCCCTTAAGTACCCTCTCCCAGAATGCACGGCGGGGGAACCACTCCCACTGGGCTGTTTCTGGGTAAAGAGGTGCTCAATGCATCCAGCCCGTTGTATTTCCAACACTGACCGGTGGTCACAGCGACACCCACGGCCAAGTGGAAAATGCACAACACAGCTGAACTGGAACAGAAACCCGCAATTTAACATAATCACTCTGAGCTAAACTACAGCTCAGATAAACCTAAATTTACATATAGCGCCTACTCAATAGGAGCAGGGCGCTACACATATTCCACATGTCCTCTCTTATGGATATAGCGCAGCTTCTAGAATCAGTTTTTATATAGAAAAATGAAGACAGCTCTCTAGGACTCTAGTTCTTCTCACTGTCGTAGGACTGACACATGAAATGCTCATCATATTGCCTTTTTAAAAGTGCATTTAGCATATTCTTTGTCAGGCCTCAGATTGCCGTCGCTGCGAAAATGTTCTTATTGAAATTCGTGTCATCCTCTATGAAGGCACAGACGGAATTGCTACTTGTCAAGGAAACTGACATTCTATATTCACATCCCACATTTTGTTTATTTCTCACATGCTAATCACTGTACTATTGAGTTTTTCTTCTTTTTTTTTCACAAGTCTACTGACACTGCAGCCTCTTTATAAATACAAGTAGCAGTATTATGGGGGGACTCTGCCTTAAATCCTATTTTCCATGATTCTCCTGCTGCTGGTTCCAAAATCACTTTGCTGCGAGATGCTGAGTGATAATGACAAGCAATACTTAGGCCCCTTTCACACTGAGGCGTTGAAAAAACGTGAAAAAATAATGACATTTTTTACCTCTATTTTACCGCGATTTTACCGCATTTTTACCGCGATCGCGGTAAAAATAGCGCTAACGCCTATGCGGTTTTACGCGAGTTTACCGCGTTCGCGCTAAAATTAGCGCGAACGCGGTAAAAACGCATAGGCGTTAGCGCTATTTTTTAACATAACGCTTATGCCTATGCGTTTTTACCGCGTTTTTACCGCGAATCCCATTCATTTCAATGGGGATAGGCGTTTTTACGCCCTAAAGTTGCTCTAAAAAAGCTGTTTGCAGGATTTTTTTCAACGCCCAGCCAGCAAAACGCCTCAATGTGAAAGCCCTCAGAGATTTCACATTGAGAATGCTGGGGCAGGATTATTTCAGGCGTTATTACAGCGCTATTTTTAACGCGAAAACGCGGTAAAAACGCCTCAGTGTGAAAGGGGCCTTATACTTCCTGTTAGTTTAAAATGAACCTGTTAGTCGCTGGTAGAGCTGACTTTTTTTTTTCTCTTAAATTGCAACTTCTGGGGTTGATGACCTGGAATAAGTAAGTGTATGTAAGGTGCCCCAGGACTTCACTGCTGTATATTTCAGATCAGTTATTGCTGCATGTTTCAAGCCAGTTTCTGATGCATGTTCAGGGTTAGATACTGTTTTATGTTGAACATATACAGCTGCATGTTCAGGATCCATTACTGCTGCATGTCCAGGATCCATTACTGCTGCATGTCCAGGATCCATTACTGCTGCATGTCCAGGATCCATTACTGCTGCATGTTCAGGATCCATTACTGCTGCATGTTCAGAATCCATTACTGCTGCATGTCCAGGATCCATTACTGCTGCATGTCCAGGATCCATTACTGCTGCATGTTCAGAATCCATTACTGCTGCATGTCCAGGATCCATTACTGCTGCATGTTCAGGATCCATTACTGCTGCATGTCCAGGATCCATTACTGCTGCATGTTCAGAATCCATTACTGCTGCATGTCCAGGATCCATTACTGCTTCATGTCAAGGATCCATTACTGCTGCATGTTCATGATCCATTACTGCTGCATGTTCAGGATCCATTACTGCTGCATGTTCAGAATCCATTACTGCTGCATGTTCAGTATCCATTACTGCTGCATGTCCAAGATCCATTACTGCTGCATGTTCAGGATCCATTACTGCTGCATGTCCAGGATCCATTACTGCTGCATGTTCAGGATCCATTACTGCTGCATGTCCAGGATCCATTACTGTGGCATGTTCAGTATCCATTACTGCTGCATGTCCAGGATCCATTACTGTTGCATGTTCAGTATCCATTACTGCTGCATGTTCAGGATCCATTACTGCTGCATGTTCAGGATCCATTACTGCTGCATGTCCAGGATCCATTTCTGCTGCATGTTCAGGATCCATTACTGCTGCATGTTCAGTATCCATTACTGCTGCATGTCCAGGATCCATTACTGCTGCATGTTCAGTATCCATTACTGCTGCAAGTCCAGTCAAGTGGCCCACTGAACCGCTGAATCAGCTCACCATCCATGGCCCACCTGGTTTTTCAATGCAGCCTCAATAGTGCTTATCCGTGCAGCCAAATCCAGTGCCCATCAAGGAAGCCTGATTACTGGGGCAGGTTACATGGGGTGTATGGTGTCGGAGATGGGGGGTCAGCTAGGGGTGTCAGGGTCTCTCACCTCAGCGATCTCAGCTCAGCAGGTCCTTGCACGCCACGGTCTCCTGGGGGGTTAACGCTCCTGATCCTGGGGTCAAGTTGCAGCCAGTCCCCAGCCCTGCAGCCCTGCGTCCCAACTCCCTGGCACGCCCTGCCTCTGCCTGCTTCCAAGAATCCGGTCCCAGGGAGTTGTAGTTTCCTCTGCGCTGCTGTGTTTTCCACCCACCAGAAGCTTGAGTGCGGACTACAACTCCCTAAATGCAACAGCTAGTGGTCGGCCGCCATGGCCGTGCCCCCGGCCTGACTTCCTAGACCAGAATAAAAAAGAAAATGGTAGCAGGCAGCGTCTGCCGGCCATTTTGAACATAAGTTAGGGTGGCCTGGGAGGCAATTGCCACCCTGCCCCCTGGCCCAGCCCTCCCCTGGCTGCATGTTCAGGATACATTACTGCTGCATGCTCAGGATCTATTACTGCTGCATGTTCAGAATCTATTACTGCTGCATGTTCAGAATCTATTACTGCTGCATGTTCAGGATCCATTACTGCTGCATGTTCAGGATCAGGATCCATTATTGCTGCTTGTTCAGGATACATTACTGCTGCATGTTTAGGATCTATTACTATTGCATGTTCAGGATCTATTACTGCTGCATGTTCAGGATCCATTACTGCTGCATGTTCAGGATCCATTACTGCTGCATGTTCAGGATCCTCTACTGCTGCATGTTCAGGATCCTCTACTGCTGCATGTTCAGGATCCTCTACTGCTGCATGTTCAGGATCCATTACTGCTGCATGTTCAGGATCCTTAACTGCTGCATGTTCAGGATCCTTAACTGCTGCATGTTCAGGATCCAATACTGATGCATGTTCAGGATCCATTACTGCTGCATGTCCTGGATAAGTTACTGCTGCACCATAATCTTTTGACTAAAATGCCATTTTAGCTTTAGTCATATTTTAGTCATCTGAATTATTATTTTTTTTCGTATTTTAGTCAGTGTCGTCGCTATGGAAGAGTGGGGGGCAGACCGCACCTGGGTGACACCCGCCAGAGGGGTGACACCAGGGTTTCCAACCATCCATGAAATATTTTGCTGCAGGACTAGTTTGGAACTGCATGTAGCACACAGATCCCTTGCTTGCTTACCTCCACTAGCAAGTGGGACACACCATGCCACATGCCCAGTATCCTCCTTGTTGAAGAGGGTGAGCGGTGTTATCTATTTTTGGGTCCTGCAGCGAGTTACCTCTTTCCGTTGGTTCTTTACCCTAGAGTGTAGGGAAAAGTCTATTCTCTCTCTTTATTTCAAGAAGGCCATTGTCCAGACAGTATTAAACCCAATACGGAAAGGTTTATTTTGCTTGCTTGATAACTTGACAGGAAAGTTGGAGATAGAGAAAAATGAACAGGGAGGTAGGTTCAGGCACGCGGCACTTAACTAACAATATCGCCACTCAGGCCTGAGTGGGATTTGCTCACCCGGATAGTCCCCTCTCACGGTTCTAACAGCCGGTGTGGAGCACGGAACATTCACTTGTAATTTTCTAGGGATACGATCAAGAGACAGCTTCCAAAATCTTGAACTTCCCAGCGCTTGTAATATCTAAGTCCTTAGGTGCCAATGGGGCACATTACAAGGCTTGTGGCGGATTGTGGAGTCCTTCCCTCTGATAGGTAACCAGGCCTCACCTGAGACAGTGACTTCCTTCATCGATCCCCTTGGATAGGTCCTCCCCTGGTTGTCTCTCCTTCAGAGCGGGCCACCCTCACTTGGGTGCCCTGGGACTCCTCTTCTGGTGTAGGCCTCAGCTAAAGGTGCTGGGCCCACCTGGAACGATGCAGCCTCAGGCTAAAGGTGCCCGGGGCCTAACACACACACACACGTACCCCTGGCCATGAGGGCCACTGAAGGTGGGGTACGTGTCTGTTCTTCTCGGACCGAGGGGTCCTCTCCTACGCCTCACGGCATTTGCCCCTTATGTATCCTCTCCCAGCATGCCCAGCGGGTAGACCACGCCCACTGCACGACTGCCGAGAGAGGACATCCAATAGCGTTGCAACGCTACCTGTGGTTCAACCTGAGCCTGGGGCCACAGTGCCACCCACAGGCCACAGGGAACTGTACTGCCAGGCAACATTATCTCAGAGCAGAAGCCAGTTTGAAAAATTCAACAGCCTGAGCCAAACTATTGGCTCAGTCTACCCTCTAAATTTAGGCATAGCAACCCCTTCATTGGGGGGTCCGCTACATGCGCATACACAGTTTCACAGCCGACTGGGCTCGGACATACTCGGCTATTTTCCACAAACGTGCGCAATTTTGAAGCATGACGTGTTAGGTATCAATTTACTCGGCGTAACATTATCTTTCACATTATAGAAAAAAATTGGGCTAGCTTTACTTTTTTTTTTTATTCAAAAAAGTGTATTTTATTTTTGTTTACAAACGTTTTTATTTGTTTAAGTAGGTAAAATAAAAAATCATACAATCTTAAGACAGTGTACATCATAAAATTTACATCCAAAGCATATCATGAATAATAGAAATAAGGAATAATTCCGTATCACACAGAAAAAGAGGTATGAAAAAGGTATACAAAAAGGTACCGTTCAGTTAAGACATGACAACCATGATCGGCCTTTAGCCTTGCGCTAGCAAAATATGCCTATGGGCTTTCCAGGCTTCCCATCTGCGATCGAATAAGTGCATTTTATCTCGTAGGGTATACAAAATCCTCTCCATTATCATAAACATATCAATTCTGTCTAGGGTGGAGGATAGGGGTACTGCGGGGGACTTCCAATGAAGAGCAATGCCCCACAGAGTAGATACACAAATAGTATGTATGAGACATTCCTCCCTGTGGAGGATCCCTGGGATTGTCGCTCTAAGTAAACACATTGAGATTGTAAGTGTCAAAGGAGTTCCAGATATTGCAGAAGCAGAAGCGGTCACTCTTCTCCATACCGGAGCAAGTCGTTTGGAATCCCAAAATATGTGTTTAAAGGTGCCTGGCAGTTGGCAGCCTCTAAAGCACAGTCCAGACGTTCCTGGGAACATGACTTGGAGTCTGGAAGGAGTGTAATACAATCAGGTCAATACCTTATAGGCCGTTTCCCTAACCGCCAGTGATTTAGTGGCCTTACGTAGGTTTGCCAGCATGGTATCCCAATCCTCCGGAGCAAACTTTTCATTACAGTCAGTCTCCCATTTATTTCTATAGGAAGGTTCACCTGGGGGGGGGGGGGTAAGGCTATGATGAGAGATATAAAAGTGTCCTATTTGTATAAAATGATAGTGTTCCCGAAGTGGGATTTGTTTTTGTGCGCGGAGAAGATCAAACATAGCGAATGTATCTCCAAGCTGAAGGTCAGCTAAGGTGATCAAGGAATTGGATTTCCACCGTGCAAAACTTTCAGGGTGATTAAACGCTGTGGCAAATAATGGTTCCCTGAGAAAAGACGAGCCTGGAGGAGTGGATGAAATCAGTCCATGTTTGCTTTTATAACGGTGCCAGAGGGTGAGAGATAGGGTAACGATTGAATTGAGGGGAGTAAGCTTATGTGTGAAGTTGGCGGGTGACCATAATATGGACGGGAAGCAATAGGGTCTAATGGAGTTGGATTCAAATTTGACCCAGGGTACTTTTGACTCCGGGATGTTCCACTGCGCTATCTGGGAAAAACAGGCAGCTGGGAAGTAAAACCAAAGGTTAGGAAGACTCAAACCTCCGGTGGATTGGGATTTATAAAGAATGTGTTTGGAAAATCTGGGGCGTTTATTCTGCCAAATGAATCTCTTAATATCCTGTTATAGCTTGTTAATAAAGGATTTGGGGAGGGATCGGAATAGGAATAATGCCGCGTACACACGACTGGTTTTCATGACGAGAAAAATGCAATTTTTTATTTTGGTCATTAAAAACGATTGTGTGTGGGCTCCAGAGCATTTTTCGCGACGTGAAAAATGGGCATTAAAAATTTGGAACATGCTCTATTTTTTCTCGTCGTTTTTCACATCGTCGTTTTTCTCGTCATGAAAAACGGCCGTGTGTAGGCTTTAACGACGGAAAAAAAAACGCGCATGCTCAGAAGCAAGTGATGAGACGGGAGCGCTCGTTCTGGTAAAACTAGCGTTCAGAATGGAGATAGCACATTCATCACGCTGTAACGGACTGAAGAACACGAGGCTGAAAAGCGCGAATCGTCTCTCACCAAACTTTACTAACACGAGGATCAGCAAAAGCAGCCCAAAGGGTGGCGCCATCCGAATGGAACTTCCCCTTTATAGTGCCGTCGTACATTTCGTACGTCACCACGCTTTGTTCAAGCATTTTTTTTCACGATCGTGTGTAGGCTTGAGAAGAATCACGTTGAGAAAAACGTTGTTTTTTCCAATGACATTAAAAACGGTTGTGTGTACGCAGCATAAGAGTTTCGGTAACAGGGTCATTTTAACTGCCATGACTCTTCCTAAGAATGATAAGAACTCCAAATTTTGAGCAGGCTCCGCAGTCGGGACACACATGCTGGATAGTTAGCAGCAAAAATAGTTGAGAATTGTGGTGTGATGTAGATGCCAAGATATGGAATTTTGTCATTTGACCATTGGAATGGGAAAGATCCTCGGAGTGTCTAACACTGGGCAAAGGGTAGATTAATGGGAAGAGCTATGGATTTAGTTAAAAAAGTGTTTTTTTTCCCCAAAAAATTGCGCTTGAAAGACCGCTGCGCAAATACCATGTGACACAAAATATTGCAATGCTATATTATTCTGCAGAGTCTTTGTTAAAAAATATATATAAATATATATATACCCTAAATGCCTGTTGCTATGCGGAAGTCCCCTAATCTGCCTCTAATGTTCCTCTTCTCGTCCGCGGTGGGTCTCCTTCCGCTTCCTCACCTTGTGAATGGGGCACGCTGCCTTCTGGGAACTGTGTGTATCCCCGGAGGCAAGCCACCCATTCACAAAGCGCCGTGCGAGTGGCGCATGCGCAGTAGGAAACGGGCAGTGAAGCCTTACGGCTTCACTGCCTGTTTCCCTTACTCAAGATGGAGGAGCCGGGACCTGCCAGCAGCTATCGATCGCCGTGGCAGGACCGACATCGCGGGCGAGTAGGACAGGTAAGTGTCCTTATTAAAAGTCAGCAGCTATACTGTTAGTAGCTGCTGACTTTTTTTTTTTTTTGGCTGCACCTCCGCTTTAATGACCAGGCCATTTTTTGCAATATGGCACTGCGTCGCTTTAACTGACAATTGCGCAGGCGTGTGACGTTGTACCCAAACAAAATTGATGTTCTTTTTTTCCCACAAATAGAGCTTTCTTTTGGTGGTATTTGATCACCTGTGCAGTTTTTATTTTTGGCGCTATAAACAAAAAAAGAGCGACAATTTTGAAAAGAAAACAATATTTTTTACTTTTTGCTATAATAAATATCCCAAAAAATTATAAAAAAAAAATGTCTATCAGTTTAGGCCAATATGTATTCTTCTACATATTTTTGGTAAAAAAATCGCAATAAGCGTATATTGATTGTTTTGCGCAAAAGTTATAGCATCTAAAAAAATAGGGGATAGATTTATGGCATTTTTTTATTCATTTTTTTACATTTATTTTTACTAGTAATGGCAGTGGCCAGCGATTTTTAGCGGGACTGCGACATTGTGACGGACAGATCGGACACTTTTGACACTTTTTTGGGACCAGTGACATTATTACAGTGATCAGAGCTAAAAATAGCCACTGATCACTGTATAAATGTCACTGACAGGGAAGGGGTTAACACTAGGGGTTGATCAAGGGTTTAAGTGTTCCCTAGGGAGGCGTTTATAACTGTAGGGGGAGGGGACTGACTGGGAGTACAGAGAGATCGCTGTTCCTGATCACTAGGAACAGATGACCTCTCTCTCTACTCCCCTGTCAGAACGGGGATCTGCTTTGTTTACTCTGGCAGATCCCCGTTCTGGCTCTCTGTGGAGCGATCACGCATGGCCGGCGGAGATCGCGGCCGCCGGCCATGCGCACTGGCTCTGGTCATGTGTGGGCGCGCCTTCTATAGCTATTGCACAGAGCGCCGTACCGTTACGACGATTTGCGCAATACAGCCGCCCTTCTGCAGTATATCTGTGACGGCTGGTCGGAAAGTGGTTAAAGTTGCACTTCTGTTTGTCAAAAAGCAATCATTTTGTTTGTTTATGAAACTTGGTTTTATTTATAAAGACGTTATATATCGCAACAGCTAAATCTGTGTCTGTAGTGCATGTTCAAACCTTAAGGCCCCTTTCACACGGATGGACCGTTCAGGTCCGCCTGTCAGTTTTGTTGACGGACCTGAACGGGAGCTCCATGTAAGCCTATGGAGCGACGGATGTCAGCGGTGACATGTCCGCTGACATCCGACCCTATCCGATCCGCTAAAATCAGATGTATGGCGATACGTCGCCATCCGTCCATGGCGGGTCGGATCGGGTGAGATCTGATGAAAACGGTCCGTTTTCGTCCGATCTCTCCATAGAAGACAGCGGCGCTCGACAAGCCCCTCCCCGCTCAGTGAGCAGAGAGGGACCTGTCATCCGCCAGCTCAGCGGAGATCAACGGAGAGAGATCTCCTGCTGAGCTGGCGGACTCCGTGGTAACAGAGTCCACCTCGTGTGAATGAGGCCTTATACCATAACCTTTCGCCCCTCCTATTTGTGTTTGCTTTGGAACCATTGTTGAGCTCAATACAAGCTAACCCGGACATCAATGGGCTGAAGGTTGGGAATACGGAGCACAAACTATCAGCCTATGCTGACGATGTGTTATTCCACCTCACAGGACCCCTTGTCTCGTCGCCGAACCTTATGCTGGAACTTCAATAGTTCTGGGGCACTCTCCAATTTAAAATGAACTATTGTGATGCCTTGTACACACAACCAGTTTTCCCGGCAGGAGAAAAAAACTTAGCTTTTCCCGACGGGATTCCTCTTAAGCCTGCCTTGCATACACACTGTCACACAAAAGACCGCTGAACTTTTGAATGCCAAGAACACGGTGACGTCAAAGACTACGACAAGCCGACAAAATGACGTTCTATGCTTAGGCGCATGCGTCGAATTGTTTACGAGCATGCACGTTTTTTTCCCCCTCAGGAAAGCAATAAGACGACGGTTTTCACAACGGGAAAAAGACTGCTGCGAATCCCGGCGGGAAAAAAGAGAACAAGTTCTCTTTTTCTTTCTTGCAGTTTTCTCGTCGGGAAAACTGCGATGTAGCATACACACGGCCGGTTTTCCCGGCCAAAAGCTGTCATGGCAGTTTTCCTGCCGGGAAAATCGGTCGTGTGTACGAGGCATAAGTCTGAGAATTTACCGACTGTGCTCCCCCACCACTAGTGACTAGCCTACGAGCAGCATTCCTCTTCACTGGGGCCAAATCCTCTTTAAAATATATGAGCATTCAGCTTACCGATCGCTTTGCGACCCTTTACACTAGTAACTATCCCACACTACTGGCCGCGGTTAGGAGAGATCTAAAAACTTAGTCTAAAATTGCTTTCACTTGGATAGGGCGGGTGAACATCATAAAGATGAATGCCCTCCCACGGGTGCTCTTCTATCTGCAGATGGTGCCTGTGCCCCTGCTGGCACCTTTTTTTCAACAATCGCAAGTATGCTATCTGAATTTGTGTGGAATGCAAAGAGACCCCGAATAGCCCCGTGAGTGCTGAGGCGCTCAAAAAGGGTTGAAGGCCTGGGTATACCTGATATAAGGAGGTATTATAGGGCTTTCGTTCTCCAGCGGATTTTGAATTGGCGTATCCATACCCGATCTAAACTCCGGGTTTCCTTGGAAAAATGTCTGGAGGGCAGGAACCTAGCATACGCCCCATGGCTGCCAAGGGAGCACAGGGGGTTGTCGGAAGCTACCTCACGCTTAATGATCCAGGCTCTCAAAGTAGGGATCAGATCAATAATTTATACTCTTTGCCTCCCCCTCCGTGTCCCCGTTGGCCCCGCTTGGGGGCTTCTGCTGGTTCCCCCCCAGATTGCCTTCCTCGGGAAATGGGCTGATGATACTAACGTTTGCTGTGGTAAATTCCTGGAGAACGGTAGACTTCCTACACTCGAGACCCCTATGGACTTCTGGCGACATAAACAACTTAGTCATTTTTTTGCAAAACAGGGCTGCTCCATCAGAGAATTTTCCTTACTTACACAATTTGAGTTCCTCTTTATTAATGATGAACCTATCCCCCATAGGGTCTCTGCGTTAATTCAACTGCTGGGCTCAGCTACGTCTAACACTAATGCCGCGTACAGACGATTGGACATTCCGACAACAAAACCGTGGATTTTTTTCAGACGGATGTTGGCTCAAACTTGTCTTGCATACACACGGTCACACAAATGTAGTCGGAAATTGCGAACGTCAAGAACACGGTGACGTACAACATGTACGACGAGCCGAGAAAAATTAAGTTCAATAGCCAGTGCGGCTCTTCTGCTTGATTCCGAGCATGCATGGAATTTTGTGCGTCGGAATTGTGTACACACGCTCGGAATTTCCGACAACAAGTTTTGTTGTCGGAAAATTTGAGAACCAGCTCTCAAACATTTGTTGTCGGAAATACACACGGTCGGATTTTCCGACAACAAGCTCACATAGAACATTTGTTGTCGGAAATTCCGGCCGTGTGTATGCGGCATAAGCCTGTTTATATCAGAGAATGGGAAAGGGATCTAGGAATGGAGTTTTCTGAGGCGCAGCTGGCTCAGTTGTATCAGCTCACGCATTCTAGCTCTATTGAGTCTAGAACTCAAGAAACTAACTATAAGATATTGTCACGCTGGTATTGGGTGCCTGCTGTACTGTCGCGTATCTATCCCTCCATCTCTGACCGTTGCTGGAGAGGCTGTGGCCAGCGTGGCACATTGCTACACTTGTGGTGGGAGTGCCCGATGGTCAGACCCTTCTGGGAAGACATTAAACACAGATAAAGGAAATACTGGGCCTGGACATTCCTTTCTCTCCGTTGCACTTCCTTTTCCATAATCCCCCAATGCCAGTCAGTCGCTATAAGAAAAGCGATTTGCCACATCTTTTGAATGCGACCAGACGCCTGCTTCCAGTTTATTGGAAGTGTGCCAATGTTCCAAGCCGTGAGGAATGGATTTGAAAAGTGAAGGAGATTAGGAAAGCAGAAGAATGGGTGGCAACTTGTAAATTGCATTTGGGCATTGTGGCTGGAACATACCTGTAATCCGGGGGGACATCTCATCTAGCCTGGACGTCGCATTATTAGAACTAGCTGAACCGTCACTTAGAGGGTGCCTTGGACAGCATAACACACCTGATTAGACATACCTCCTAGCCATTCTCTTTCTTATTTCCCCTTTGTGGCAATGATCATTAGACGTGCAATTCGTTTCGTTACGAATTCGTTATTCGTCAAAACTCGTTATATTCGTTAATTCGTAAACATACGAATGAACGAACGGTTTACTAAAATTACAAATGAAAAACTAATTATCGAAAAGAACTAATATGGAAAACAATGAAAATACGAAATTATTAAATTAGAAACAGGGAAAATACGAAAGAGTAAAAAAACAAAAACATAGAAACAACGAAAATACCGAACAAAGATTAAAAATAACGAAAATCAAAATGAACAAAAACTCGAAAGTACGAATATTCGGAAAACGGAAATCAAAACAACAAAAATACCGAACAAAGATTCAAAATAACAAATATCAAAATGAACGAAAAAAAAACAAAAAACGAAATTACGAATATTCGGAAAACAACGAATTCGTTAGTTCTGAAATATTTCTGGACGTTGGCCAATAAGCTTGTCCCTTCCCCTGAAGAGGTTGTCCCTTCCCCCAATGAGCTTGTTTCTTATTCCCTTGTGTGTTTTTCTGTGTAAAGCCCCGTACACACGGTCAGACTTTTTGCCAACAAACTTAATTTTGAGCAAGTTTGCCAAAAAATCCGACCGTGTGTACGCTCCATCGGACAAACTTTTTTGGTTTTCATCGGACAAAAGTTCGGTCTGCAAACGGACAAACTTTTGGCCAACAAAAGTCAGATGGAGCAAAGTCCAACCGTGTGTACAGAAAACCATCTGACTTTTGTCCGATGGACAAAACAAATAATGTTAAAATCAACCAACAATAGCAGAAGTTGACCAAAGGGTGGCGGTAAAGAGCAGAAAAACCACGTGATGTTGGAAAAAGTTTTGGGAAAGTTTGCAGAAAAGTCCTGTGGTGTGTATGCTATGGGTGTGCCCGGCCAACTCCGTTCGGACAAAAATCCACGGAAAAGTCAGATGGAAGTCCGACCGTGTGTGCGAGGCTTTAGACTGCAGTGCATTCCATCCGGAGTCCAGATAGGTTGTGGTTGGGTAGCTGGCACTGTTTTGGTGGATTTGTGAGTTAAGTTGTGACTTGTGAGAGAGAAATTCTTTGTTTCTTAAGCATACTCTGTCTAGATTCTAATTTCTATATTACGAATTATGCCCCGATTACGAATCTACGAAAACAATGTTACAAAAGTACGAATAAATGAGCCAGTCAATCTCACAAAAGTACAAATTACAAAATGACAACAAGTAGTGTTTAGAATAAACGGAAAATATATTCTAACGAAAGTACGAATGTAATTAAATCGACAAAAGTACAATTTTCCAATCGACGGAAATTAGACACGGAAATACGAATCATTGCAAATCAATGAAAATATAGTTCTTACGAAAATACGAACGCGGCCGAATATAAAATATAACGAAAAATACGAATTTCGAATCAACGAAAATTAGACTAACGGAAAAACGAATCAACGGAAAAATAACCCTTACAGAAATACGAAAGAGTCTGAATACGATAACCCACGTCTTACGAAATTACGAATCGTTACGAATCAACAGAAACTAACAGAAACAAAACCAAACTAAACAAATTTGTATGTTGTGCACGTGTCTATAGGTCATTGGTGTGAGTGCTCATCACCACTTTTCTAGTGGAAGCATAGGTATGTGCCTGGAGAAGAGGGCTCTTCTCCCCCCCCTTTTTTCCCCCTTTTCATTTCTCCCTTTTATTTTATTGTTGTGTTCCTGGTACGAATATGTGTATTCTAACTGTGAAAACTGGCAGCATTCCCCTGTTATCTTATCATGAGACACACTCCTCCGAGTGGCGAACCCCTTCTCCCCCTCCTAAATCAGGAGACGGGGTTCGCACGTGAACATTGCTCTGTTCCTACTTGCCTTTGGGTGGACCTGTGGTCAGAGGAGGTTTAATGGAGGCTTTTTGTGCCCCCCCCGTCATAGGTCTGCAGGACGGATTTGCGCTAGACCTGTTTGTTTAGACAGGCCTACTAATCATGGAGTTCATATGTGTCCAACGGATACAGACTATACCAACATTGGTTAAATTATGGAACCAGCCTTATAGCTTGTCCCCAGGAAATGTTTGTTCTGCATTACTATGGTATATATTACATGATGGCGCTTGCGTCGGTCTGTTTATTCTGTTCTTATCATTCTGTTCCTACTTTTCTAAAATATCCACATAAGCAATCATTGTCCTTATTCTCTTTATCCTGTCATAAAGATTACATAAAAAAAAAAAAAAGTCATCAATAACTGCTCCTATATTTCAATTTCCATGAGATCTCTTCAGAATCCATTTATACTATTTCATTGCACTGCTTGTTTATGTGCATTTTTTTTCCTCTCCAACATGCTTTGTGTAGTGTAATTGCAGTATATTAATTTAACATGGACTGGCAACACACTACAATGCATATATGAGTTCAGATCTGTGTGCAACGGTGTGTTAAAATGCGATTTGTGCTTTGCTGCAAGTGCTTGCTATGGGGGCAGATGGAGTAGAGGAGGATCCTAGATCACTGACAGAGGTTTGGGGCTGCTCTATGCAATACTATTGCACAGAGCAGGTAAGTATAACATGTTTGTTATTATAGTAAAAAAATTAAACTTTAGCTTTACAATTACTTTCAGGGCTGGTTCACACCACAAAAACACACTCCAGATCTGCTCCGGATGCGTTTAAACACATTTTTAGCGTGATCTAGTGCGTTTTTGATGCGTTTCCGGGTGCATTCCAGTTGCTTTTTTTCCACTGTACTGGGGTCCTGTGTATTTTTAATACATTTTTGATGCATTCCAGTTCATTCTGGTGTGTTTTTGATGCGTTTTACTGCGTTCCAGTACAGTTCAGTGCAGTTAAAATGCAGCAAGTTCTACTTTTTTTCTGAAACTGGAAAGCCCTGGAACTGACTGAACTGGTGTGAACTATGCCATTGGAAACCATATAACCTACTTTCCATGTGTTTTTGATGCAGAAAAAAAAACCCCACACTGGACTGCATGTACTGTGAACTGGCCCTCAATCCAGAAAATAACCACCGGGGCAGACTCAAAACCCGTTGAAGGGGGGATTGAAACACCTTTGCCTGCCAAGTTTTGATAGATCCCTTCATTGTGACAAAAAGAAAAAAAATATATCTGGGCCAATCCCTACAGGATGATGCTTGTGACAGAGGGGTCACTTTGGACACAGGGTGAGCCAGGAAACAATGGACATTAAGAATATGGCTTGGATTGCTTGAAATTGAAATAGTAATATTAGTCCACAATATGTACTGGTTGTTTTATTCTGAACTCAACAGGTTAATTGAGAGATGTGTTAACTGCCTGTGTGATGTAAATGAATCTAGAAGGGCGTCTGAAGACCCTTTTAGTGTGAATAGGGATAATTAACTCTATACTTGTGTGTATTGTACTCAGACAGACAGGCTACAAATCCTTTCATTCTGAGATGTGTATTGAAGGTCGTCATGTTTCTATTGTGTAAAGTCTATTGAACTGAATGGGGATTAGAACCTGTCTCCTAACAGACGTCAAAATAATGTGTATTGGGTCTTGTTATGTTGTGGGTGGAGCTGGACCATTGTTCATTCAGGTTAATGCAGTATTGGATGTGTATAAAAGTTACAATGTTTTTTTAATAAAGTCAGTCTATCCTGGAAAGATACAGAGTGCGTCTCGTTCTTTCAGAAGGATTAATTCCTATGGGAAGTGGTCGTCTGACTGTGGAGGATTGACAGTGAATTTGTGTCCAGGAGAGGGAAGATATCTAAACAGCGTTTGTTACCCCCTTTCGTATTTGGGGTACCGTTACATTGGTTGGCAGCGGTGGGATTTTCCCTCCAGTTCCTGGGACACTCCAAACCACCACAGTGAATGACCAGCTATGCAGCCGGCAGGAAAGCCACACTGAAAGACCTACTTGAGAGCTGTGGAGGGACCAGTGGGACAAAGAACAAGACCACCTTGATCAGGGAGCTAGCCAAGATGGACCAGAGGGATGGTGATGCAGGACCCCGGTCAGTTGAAGACTTGTTTCAGCAACGAGTTCGACAGCGCTTGGTATTATATGGTGCTAACCCATCAGAGACCACCATACAGGAAGCCATTAAAGGCATCCAGCTGCAGGATGCGCGACAAAAGAGAGAACTAGAGCGACAAAAAAAAGAACTAGAGTGACAAGAGAAAGAACGAGAGCGACAAGAGAGAGAACGAGAGCGACAAGAGAGAGAACGAGAGCGACAAGAGAGAGAACGAGAGCGACAAAAGAGAGAACTAGAGCGGCAACATGAGCGGAGAACGGCGGAGATACGGCAATCGGAGATCGCCTACAGACAGCTGCTAGAATCTGCTCAGCAGCAGGGTGGGGCTACCTTTGCCTGGGACTATCAGGAAATACCAGTTGACAACTATGAAATCCTGGCTGAAGAATTGGCAGTGGAAAATCTGAACATTGCCATCCCTAAAGCCGAAGTGGATGATAGGGAGTTCCAGGGAGCTAGCCTGGCTGAAGAATCGGCAGTGGAAAATCTGAAGATTGCCATCCCTAAAGCCGAAGTGGATGATATGGAGTTCCAGGGAGCTAGCCTGGCTGAAGAATCGGCAGTGGAAAATCTGAAGATTGCCATCCCTAAAGCCAAAGTGGATGATATGGAGTTCCAGGGAGCTAGCCTGGCTGAAGAATCGGCAGTGGAAAATCTGAAGATTGCCATCCCTAAAGCCGAAGTGGATGATATGGAGTTCCAGGGAGCTAGCCTGGCTGAAGAATCGGCAGTGGAAAATCTGAAGATTGCCATCCCTAAAGCCAAAGTGGATGATATGGAGTTCCAGGGAGCTAGCCTGGCTGAAGAATCGGCAGTGGAAAATCTGAAGATTGCCATCCCTAAAGCCGAAGTGGATGATATGGAGTTCCAGGGAGCTAGCCTGGCTGAAGAATCGGCAGTGGAAAACCTGAAGATTGCCATCCCTAAAGCCGAAGTGGATGATATGGAGTTCCAGGGAGCTAGGGCAGTTGGCTCATCTCCCCAGCCACAGATTACAGAAGGTATGGACTTAAGGGACTGTTCAGAGGATGTTATGGATTATGCATCACCTGCTTAAGTACTGGCAGCAGGACAGAGTGCTACAGACCCCTGCTCTACACCCGGGGCAGTTTTGGAGGCCCGAGGTGAGAAGGTGATGGTTCCTCTTTCCCAGGGGTTTTCAGAGATGCAGGGAGGAGAAGCAGCCCTTTTCCCTCCCCAACAGTTAGCCAGAGCAGATGGTGTGAAGTCCCCAGCAGAAGTGCTGGCAACAGGGCAGAGTGATGGCAACCTCTGCCCAGCACCGGAAACAACTGTGGAGTTTCAGGGAGCCGGGGCAGTTGCCCCCTCTCTCCAGCAACAAGCTGAGGTGGTAAAGCTTTTACCCCCAGCTGAATCACTGGCAGCAGGGCAGAATGCTACTGGCCGCTGCACACAACTGCAACTTGAGTTGATATCAGTGGATGGGACTGCGGTCTCCACTCACAGCAACCCAGCAGAAGAGCTGGCAACAGAGCAGAGTGCCGCAGGCCTCTGCTCTCAACTAACAGAAGAGGGAGTTCCTGTGGTACTGGATGGGACTTCGGTCCTCACTGACACAACCCCAGAAAATGGTGTGAAACTGAGACAGGAGGATGTCAGCCTTGCTTGGCAAGCACTGGGGGATTTTCACCTACCACAAGTGGATGGGACTTCAGTCTCCACTTGTATACCTCAGGGATGCTGGGCAGTTGGCCCATATCCCCAACAGCAAGAAAGACTGAGCCCAGTCAGTTTCTTTGTGAGATGTGTATTGAAGGTTGTCATGTTTTTATTGTGTAAAGTCTTTTGAACTGAAAGGGGATTAGAACCTGTTGTCTCCTAACAGACGTCAAAATAATGTGTATTGGGTCTTGTTATGTTGTGGGTGGAGCTGGACCATTGTTCATTCAGGTTAATGCAGTATTGGATGTGTATAAAAGTTACAATGTTTTTTTAATAAAGTCAGTCTATCCTGGAAAGATACAGAGTGCGTCTCGTTCTTTCAGAAGGATTAATTCCTATGGGAAGTGGTCGTCTGACTGTGGAGGATCGGCAGTGAATTTGTGACCAGGAGAGGGAATATCTTTAAACGGCGTTAAACCCCTTTCGTATTTGGGGTGTCGTTACAATGCTCTTATACTCAACTGTCCTGGAAAAATGTCATCTGGAATTTGATTGGTTGACAGGTAACAGAATGTTACCTTTCCTTAAATCTTCTAGTGCAGTGGTCTTCAAAACTGCAGCCCTTTGCTTGCCTTTATCTGGCCCCCGGTGTACTATTTCTCCCACTGGACACCAATAATGGGGCACTATTCTTTCTACTAACGCCAATGATGAGGAACTCTTCCTCCCACTGACACCAATGACGAGGGACTCTTCCTCCCACTGACACCGGTGATGAGGGACTCTTCCTTCCACTGACACCAATGATGAGGGACTCTTCCTCCCACTGACACTAATAATGAGCCACTCTTCCTCCCACTGGCACCAATGATAAGGGACTCTTCCTCCCACTGACACCAATGATGAGGGACTCTTCCTCCCACTGACACCAATGATGAGGGACTCTTCCTCCCACTGACACCGATGATGTGGGACTCTTCCTCCCACTAACACCAATGATGAGGGACTCTTCCTCCCACTGGCACCAATGATAAGGGACTCTTCCTCCCACTGACACCAATGATGAGGGACTCTTCCTCCCACTGACACCGATGATGTGGGACTCTTTCTCCCACTGACACCGATGATGAGGGACTCTTCCTCCCACTGACACCGATGATGAGGGACTCTTCCTCCCATTGACGCCAATGATGAGGGACTCTTCCTTCCATTGACGCCAATGATGAGGGACTCTTCCTCCCACTGACACCAATGATGAGGGACTCTTCCTCCCACTGATATTGATAATGAGGGGCAATTCCTTATACTGACACCGATAATGAGGGGCAATTCCTTCCACTGATTCCAACGATGAGGGGCAATTCCTCCCACTGATTCCAATTATTAGGGGCAATTCCTCCCACTGATTCCAACGATGAGGGGCGATTCCTCCCACCGATTCCAACAATCAGGCACTATTCTTCCATCTGACACCAAAGATGGGGCACTATTACTTCCAATGGCCCCATTTTTTATTTCCACTGATCAAAGTCCGCCACCCCCCCCCCCCCCCAAGGGGCAGAAAACTGGGCCTTTGTTTCAAAAGATTGGAGACCCCTGCTCTAGTGCAAAGGCCCAGAATAGCATCACCTGTGTGCTATGTACATACACACAAACATAGTTAAATCTGCATATAAAGCTCTGACTCCCAAAGGCACATATACTAATATGATCCTCATCTGTTTCCTAGATCAGAGATTACCAACCCTATTATAGTCTTATTTGTCCCGTCATTTGTTCTGATGGGAAGACTTTGATTGAAAAACTGATTATTCTATTAAATTCAACATGATATTAGAAGATACATTAATAGTAAATTGGTTAGACTCATAATCTCATTATCTGTTATCAGTGATAATGTGCTGCAGGCAGATTTTCCCTGTTTTAATTTTTTTTTTTTCAAATGGATCTAAATAGAGGTGGAAGATTTTGTAATTGTTGCCTTGCCCTAAAAAGCAAATGACACCTCAAACTTGTATTTAAAGCTACATTTCAGACGGATATAAAAGACCAAAATGAATGCATCTATGTATTCAAAAATATACTTGTAGCGGGGTGTTACTTTAAGTAGCCCAAAAGACTACCTTACCCAGTGTGCAACGGGATACCCACAGTTCTTTTGGACCCGGCCCAAGGTCTGCTGGGGTTGGACTATATAAGGAGGGGCTGAGCAGCACGGGGGTCTCTTTGGACATCGCCCGCCTAGTAAGTGGACTCTGTGCTGGGTTTGTTGTTCTGGACTAGGCCCGAGAGTTGGGCCCTGTGGATCCAAAGAGCCTTCTACTCTTCACGGAAGAATCCCAGAGACGTCTCGTGTATCTGCCTTCCCAGGCCTGTTGGGAGGATCGGAGACTCCGGGTATTGTGAGACTGTGTGTGGGACACACAGTGATGGAAGTCGGCCGCACGGACTGGTTCGTTTGGGTGAGAGAGCACTTGCTCGAAGATTCTTTAGTAAATCTTTAGGCCCAGTGTCTTTTGCTCAGGGCCCATCGTTACCAAGTTGAGCTGCACACCAGAGGGACAGTGTGCCGTGCAGCCTTAGTTGAATCCCTTGTCGCACATTCAGCAGCTAATTGTTTTACACCCTGTGGATTACAAATAACCTACAAAGTGCACCACCATTGCTAGCGAAGATCCTTCTCTACAGAAACATTGTGAACTAAGTAGTCAGGCCTGACTGTATAGAGTAGAGACATTGCTGGGCGCCATCTTGCCGACGAGGGGGAAGCTTGCAAGCGGGGTCTATTGATTGATGTGCATAGGATTGTGGAGATTGTGTACCTGTTTTATATGCTGACTAGTTCTTATTGCAGGGCTCTGCATGAATAGATGTACTACTGTTTAATCTGATCTTTTATTCTATTCAGTAAACGCATTAGTGATTAAGCAGACACGTTGTGTGGTGTGATTACTGTGCAGAAGAGACGGTTAGTTTAGCAAGCAAATATTATTGTGTGTGTTATCTGCCGCATTGTGTTACCCATAGCCTACGGGTCTCACAATCCTCTAGTTGCCGCTAGCTGTGCCAGGGGAGGGTAGAGCCAGTTACTGGGGGTTGACAGCGGTGTGTTACAGGCCCGAAAATAATACTAGCAGCCCTCTTAGCTGGGGGTATTGCTACATACTATTATTAAATAAGAACATGAACTGGACTCGGTATAAGCCTCTTTCTGTACAGCAGAACACAGAGTGGTAAAGGAAAAAGCAATATAATGAGCCAGTCAGTTGTGCTGCAGTGCTCATGTGTTAACAAGGGTCATAATGATAGAAGTAGAGAACAGAGTGACAAAGAGATGAGCTCTTCAGTCTGCTTCTTTTCCTTTCACTGTCCACTCACAAGCTGGTTAGAGGGACAAGACTGGTAAGTATCACTTAACTGCAGCAGAGAACAAAACAGGCCCCCTGTGCTGCCAGATAGAGTCAATAGGCTCTAGTTCTTCACTTTGCCCAATTACAAGTATATATACACGAACATGCATATGCACATTATTCTAGTCAATCTTAGGTCATGGTTCCTTGACCACCTTGAAGGACACTGTGAAGAAATTTAAATGTGAGGAAAAGCATCACAGAAGCAAATGAAAAGATATGGCATCATAATTTTCATTCTAAAGGACCTTATGGCTATCATAAAGCAGAGGGAGACACATTTCTTCATTGTCCCTGAGCCCTGATGCCTTAAAATGTATGTAGCGGCCTCACCCTCTCTTCTTCTTTATCGGTTTTACACACCAACTCATGTCTAGGGGTTGTGAGAGTGAGATGCGCCACGGCCCATGTCCTCCCCATTGTAGTAGGGAGGTGAAGGCCACTTCCTGATGTTTCCTCGGGCCGGTGTGTTCTGTGAATGCACTGAGTCTGTAACCACAAGCTCACCCGCCTCCCCTTTGCTTCCAGTAACTGGAGTTCACACACCGCAGAAAGGTCCAACACTTGTTTATTTGGCACTCCAATAGCAAAGCACGATAAACAGTTCTTATTGCAGCAGACTGGTTGGGACCTATAACCTTTCCAACGGTGGGATGAGCAGATCGAGGCACTTCCTAAAGTTTAAGTTCTAAAGATAGGGTCTCTTCTAGCAACCCCTATGAACAGCAATGGAGCCCTCTTCGATACGCTGTGGCCCCTATCAGGGGATGTGTCCTCCCAAGAGAGTTCCCAGAGGCCCACCGTCACCGGGTTGGTGCTGCTCCGGGTCTTCAGTGGGTAACCTCCCCGGCCTCCTCACCTCAGGTACGAGTCCCTCCGCTCAGGGACCCTCGGACAGTCCACCCTAGCGGGACCCAGTCGAAGGTACTGGGCCCCAGGCCTCCTCGATAGTACCTCACCCCAGGCTAAAGGTGCCTGGGATGGACGCCAACATGACTCCGGACCAGGCCATGGGCACCTGGACCAGACTCCTGGATCTCCCGCACCCAGGCCTAAGGGCCCTGGGTGCGGACCGCAGCCCTCCTCCCCCGAGGACCTCCTTCTCCGCCCGACGACGACCACGACCGCGTGGTAAGGGCGTCTCCCCCTTTTATCTCCTCCCTTCAATGGCCCGGCGGGTTCCCCGCCCCAGCCATACCATCTCCGGGAAGGGACAAAACAGGGAGCACTGCGAAGATGATTCTACCTGAAGCCTGTGGGTACCTCGCCACCCACAGGCAAAGGAGAATATTACATCCTCCAATCCTCCACGAGATAAAAAGGGGTCTGAATCCTAACACAATTATACACCTGGGTCACACTATTGCCCAGGTGTATCCCATCTATTTGAGGACCCCGCTACACACTCCCCCCTGTAATTTGACGCTGGTCCCCAGCGTCAGGTGCACACCCATGCCTCCCATAAGTGGTGGCATGGAGTGAAACCCCTGAAGCAGTTCCTCTAAATTTCCCAAGTGCCAAGACCTGCTCAGGGAATGGGGAACATACAAAACAACTTATGTCATAAAACACTTTAAACATTTGCATAGTCACAACCCCTCTCCCACACTGTCTAAGAGCCACCCACTCTTAATGATCTTGATTGACGATTCTCCTGCAGGGGAAAGAAAAAAACCACATCCTACCATAATTTCGTGTCATTTGGGATGAGTGGGCCCGTCAGCCGAGAGACCCACTCACTCCTACAAGCAAGGTGATGTGTGTGTGAAACATTTTCAAACATTTGTTGCGCAACACTGCCACCTGGTGACAACGCCGCGGTCATGACACTCAACGAATCCTCGTTCTTCCAGCTTTTCCCTACTCTGCCACTATTCCCAAATGTCCTTGCCTTTGGCACATGAAGAAAAGGGGAAACACGAAAACACAACAGTCCCCAAGTCTCCAACGAGAAAAAAAAGAAAAGCCCAAACAAAAACAAAAGCAGGGCACAGTCCTGGGTGTCTGGGAATGGCTCTTCCAGAAAGTTCAAGTGCACAAAGGAAATAAACAGGAGTTCTTTTCTCCTATAAGTAAAACTTTGGATCCGGCAGGTACAGGGGTTTCAGGTGTTTGTCAAATGCCTCTATCGAATACTCGACATCTTCTCCGCAATCAGACAGCGACTCTAGGTCGGAGGTGTCATACATCTCCGCAG
Source organism: Rana muscosa (assembly GCA_029206835.1). NCBI lineage: Eukaryota > Metazoa > Chordata > Amphibia > Anura > Ranidae > Rana > Rana muscosa. The sequence goes on from CM055117.1 coordinate 1,046,239,510, forward strand.
GCAGATATCTTCCGGTGGACACAGAATCTACCTCCCTGGGGGTCTCCACCTCCAATGGGCCCCCGACACCTCCAACCACCACCACAGTCCCAGCCCCTGGCTCACCTGACCCTTGTAGAAGACTGGGATGTCCGGGACTTCCTTCTCGACCGGCGCCATCCAGGCCAGGCAAGCAGTGGGGTGAAGCTCGACCACGTCCACAGGATGCCTGTACTAGGCCAACTTTCCTCTTCGGTGGTGGGAGCAGAGAACTTGTGGCGACCGAGGCAGCATCCTCGGATTTTTCTCTGTTGGGCAGTCCATCGCCTTGGTCAGCGCGCACAGGAACCTCGACAAAGGCCTTGATCTCCCCTTCTGGAGTAGCAGTACCCGTGAGGTGGTTGAGGCGAAGGGCCCGGGGCCTTGCTGTGGACGACTCGACCTCAAAAAGGAATTCTCTGCACTCCTCACATCGCCCGAATGGCTTCAGGGTGACCACCAGTCCCGAGCAGCCGGGACAGATCACACCGAGGGCCTCCGTGTCTCTGCAAGTGTACAGAGCCAACCGCCCTCGGGGCCTAAGTCTTATCCCCGTGTCTGTGATGGGGCAGCAAAAGAAGTCATTCTCGTGGGGTGAGGAACCATAACCCACGGGGCACTTGAGGTCATCCCGACTATCTGCTGCTCCATCATGCACTGACCCCGCGCCGGAGTCTCCATGTGTATCCCCACACTTGGCCAGACTCCTCCCATGAGCTGTACATTTTCGCGGGCTTCCTCTTGACTCCGCCCACGAACGATGTCGCCATGGGGTGCCTCGTGGCGCAGTGCGTTAACAGTCCCCACGTGCAGTACGTCACACGGCTGGACCTCTCCCTTTTTCCGCTCCTCCGCATGGGCCTTTCCCGTGTTAGGGTCATTTCCACAACTCCGAGCAGGGACGCACTTTGGCCAGTAATATGGCCGATCTGCTCGGAACTCCTCTGGGCAGCAAAGTTCAAATGTAGACATTCTCAAGTCCATCTTTAGAACACACTCTATCCCGGACGAGCCCCCACGTGTAGCGGCCTCACCCTCTCTTCTTCTTTATCGGTTTTACACACCAACTCATGTCTAGGGGTTGTGAGAGTGAGATGCGCCACGGCCCATGTCCTCCCCATTGTAGTAGGGAGGTGAAGGCCACTTCCTGATGTTTCCTCGGGCCGGTGTGTTCTGTGAATGCACTGAGTCTGTAACCACAAGCTCACCCGCCTCCCCTTTGCTTCCAGTAACTGGAGTTCACACACCGAAGAAAGGTCCAACACTTGTTTATTTGGCACTCCAATAGCAAAGCACGATAAACAGTTCTTATTGCAGCAGACTGGTTGGGACCTATAACCTTTCCAACGGTGGGATGAGCAGATCGAGGCACTTCCTAAAGTTTAAGTTCTAAAGATAGGGTCTCTTCTAGCAACCCCTATGAACAGCAATGGAGCCCTCTTCGATACGCTGTGGCCCCTATCAGGGGATGTGTCCTCCCAAGAGAGTTCCCAGAGGCCCACCGTCACCGGGTTGGTGCTGCTCCGGGTCTTCAGTGGGTAACCTCCCCGGCCTCCTCACCTCAGGTACGAGTCCCTCCGCTCAGGGACCCTCGGACAGTCCACCCTAGCGGGACCCAGTCGAAGGTACTGGGCCCCAGGCCTCCTCGATAGTACCTCACCCCAGGCTAAAGGTGCCTGGGATGGATGCCAACATGACTCCGGACCAGGCCATGGGCACCTGGACCAGACTCCTGGATCTCCCGCACCCAGGCCTAAGGGCCCTGGGTGCGGACCGCAGCCCTCCTCCCCCGAGGACCTCCTTCTCCGCCCGACGACGACCACGACCGCGTGGTCTCCTCCCTTCAACGGCCCGGCGGGTTCCCCGCCCCAGCCATACCATCTCCGGGAAGGGACAAAACAGGGAGCACTGCGAAGATGATTCTACCTGAAGCCTGTGGGTACCTCGCCACCCACAGGCAAAGGAGAATATTACATCCTCCAATCCTCCACGAGATAAAAAGGGGTCTGAATCCTAACACAATTATACACCTGGGTCACACTATTGCCCAGGTGTATCCCATCTATTTGAGGACCCCGCTACATGTAAAAGAAAATTTTTACAATAAATACAATTCTGACGGACAACATTTTACCAAAATTCTACCAATCTTTTACCAAAACTTTTGAATGATTTAAAGGTCATTGTTGGGATCCAGTATTATTTTTTTTAAATTTAAAGTGTAAGTTCACCTTTACAGAAAATCTGTAAGGAGAAATTACACTGGACACCCTCCCCATCGCACCCGGTCCCGCAGTACCAGAGGCCGGCAATCCCCCGCACTGACACATCGTATAGCCGTTTTACCGATCCGAAATCCCCCGCAGCTTTCTCTCCTCTTCTCCAGCGCTGACAGGATGGGCTACGCGGGTTCTGATTGTTCGGCGCCACCCATGTGACGGCGCCGACTAATTAGAATGCCTCCTATACGTACCTTTACAAGGTACGTTTAGGAGATTAAGCCACGGGGGATTTCTGATCCCCGGACTGGTAAAGCAGCTTTACAATGTGTCAGTGCGGGAGATCGCCGGCTTCAGGTATTGCGGAACCGGGTGCAATGGGGAGGGGGTCCATTGTAAGTTCCCCTTACAGATTTTTCTGTAAAGGTGAACTTACCCTTTAATATAGCAGTCCATTTATTTTGCTTTACAAAGTACTTTGAACCATTATTAGGAACAATGTTGGAAATATACGGTATCATCTTTTTTATTTATTTATTTTTTATAATCTTTTTTTATACAATATATTTCTTACTGGCTAAAATATGTTTGTTTTGCCTGTCCACAGAGTTTACATTGATGGTCCCTTTGGAAGCCCTTCAGAAGAAGCCTTGAACTATGAGGTCAGTCTCTGTGTCGCTGGAGGCATCGGTGTCACTCCATTTGCATCAATACTTAACCAGTTACTGTAAGTATACCACCTCTACATATATCATTGTAATGCAGGGTTAAAGTTATGGTTCTGCTGCCTGGACAGCTGCCTTGGGCACATATCGTCCATGTCAAAAACAATAAATAAGGAAGTTTATGCCGTTATAAATAAGGAAATGTGTTATTTGACTATAATATCAATGCATATTAACATAGCAAAAAAAAAGGTTTTATCAGGGGACTGTGGGAAGGGCCAGCGGTTGTTCTGCTACAATATTAATTGTGTTGCAAGAACTTCTCAAGATAATTAATTCTGGGTATGTTGGATGCCTCTGTCCTCAGTGCGCCTGTCAGTCGTTATCTTACTGCCACTATGCAAGGACACAGTAAGGACGTAACAGCCAGCAGGTGGAACCAAAGCAGGTTAAAGCCTGGTACATACTATGAGTTTTTTTCATCAACCCATTGGGGTTGTACGAACTATCCTTTAGTACAGCGACCCCCCCGCCAGAACACTCCGATCAGCGCTCTCAGCCATTGGCTGATTGTGAGCCGGTCGGCTGCTGGTTTTCCAGCATGCTTGTCTCGCAGAAGCCAGCCAAACGGTCTGCTTCTGTCAGACATGGTGCCATACACACACAGGCTAAATGTCGGACAGTTTTTATTGAACTGGCCGATGTCACCCGACATTCGGCCCATGTGTACAAGGCTTAAGGCACCCACCTCACTCAAAAGGGTTGGATGCTTAACTACTTCTGGACCGCCCACCGCACATATACTGAAACAATGTACCTGTAAGTTGTCTGCACTTTGTGGTCTCGGGCGTGCACACTCGCCGCTGGCGACCCGCTCTAGCTGTGATTGGACACAGCGGGAGCCAATCAGCGGGTCCGGTGGCCGCGATGGCCGCAGACCACCTGCGATCGTTCGGGGCAATGACAGAACGACGGTCTGCCTATGTAAACAAGGCAGACCGTCGTTCTGTCGCAGTGGAAGAGAGAGATCTGTGATTCCTACTAATCAGGGACACCGATCTCTCTCTTCGGCAGCATCCCCCACACAGTTAGAAAGCACACATAGGGGACACATTTAACCCTTTGATTGCCCCTAATGTTAACCCCTTCCCTACCACTGTCATTTATACAGTGACAGTGCATTTTTTTTTAGCACTGATCACTGAATTGGTGTCACTGGTTTCCAAAAAGTGACACTTATGCCGCGTACACACGAACAGATTTTCCGTCGGCAAAAACTTGGATGATTTTTCCGATGGAATTTCGCTCAAGCTTGGCTTGCATACACACGGTCACACCAAATTCCGACCGTCAAAAACGCGGTGATGTACAACACGTATGACGGCACTATAAAACAGAAATTCCATTCCGAGGCTGACACCCTTTGGACTGCTTTTGCTAATCTCGTGTTAGTAAAAGTTTGGTGAGAGACGGTTCGCGTGTAGCGAGTTTGTATCTGTTTTTTAGTGCGTTCTTGTCCGCTCGTTTCTGATTTCCAGGTCGTTCTTCATAGGCCTTCTGTTCTTCAGTGCATTCTGTTAGTTCGTTCTGACCAGTTGACCGTTTTCTAGCCATGTTGCGGGTACGTACTCATCGTAGAGTTCGTGCTGTGCGGGGGCTTGGTGTTGGGCTTCTTGCTTTGACCCAAGCTCAGTCCATGAACAGGGTGAGGAGGTGTTCATGGACGAAGAATTGGTTGCTCCAGCGTGACTAATTCTGTCATATGCCTTTGCTGCGGGAGATTCAGGAGAATAATCCTGATGATTTCAGGAATTATCTCTGGATGACGGACCCTGTTTTTAACCGTCTGTTGGCTTTGCTGTCCCCCTATATTACCAAGCAGGACACCTGCATGCGGCAAGCCATCGCTCCCGAGCAGACGCTAGTCGCCACGTTGCGCTACTTGGCAACAGGGAGATGTCTGCATGACCTCAAGTTCTCGACAGGCATCTCCCCCACAGGCTCTGGGGATCATTATTCCAGAGACCTGTTCTGCCATCATACAAGTCCTGCAGAAGGACTATATCAAGGTAAGTTTTCTCCTTTAATATCACATTCTATGTATTTAATGTATGCTAATGTATTGTATTATTTTCATCATTCCCTAATTACCATGATTGTAATATGCTGTGAATGTCCCCTTTGTCCCCATGCATGCTGTAAGTTTTTAATGCTCCTTTTTTGACCTACATTCATATTTGCCTTCACTAACCTCTCCAGCATGCTTTTAGGGCCCATACACACCTAGCCTAGTCACTTAACAATGTATTTTGTCAGCTCCATTGTAGTGCTTTACCCTCCCCCCCTAAAATGTGTACAAATGTTTTTGTTCTCATTAAATTCAGGCAGAGTGGCAGAGGCTTTTTTTGGGGGTCCCAAACTCATCTCAATACCCCCACCCCCCTAAAATGTTTACAATAGGCCATCAGAGGGGGTGAGGAATCTGATAAGTGGTCCTTATATTTTTGTCTTTAAATACTCCTTAAAATTAATGTTATACTGAAGTTGGCCAAGAATGTTTGTGTCTAATCTGCTTGCAATGTTATGTTTTCTGGTTTGACTCCACAGTTTCCTTCAACGCCACAGGAATGGCAGACTTTGACATCCCAGTTTGCTGAGCAGTGGGACTTTCCTAACTGCGGAGGGGCAATAGACCACCGCATTTGGGGGTCATACTATTTTAATTATAAGGGGTTCAATAGTATCATGTTGATGGCGGTGTTGTCAGCGACATATGAGTTTCTATATGTGGACTTGGGGAAGAATGGCGGGATGTCGGATGGAGGAGTTTTTGCCCAGACGGAGTTTGCCAGAAGGCTTCAGAGTGGTGGCTTGGCATTGCCACCTGCTGCGGAGAACGAGGAAGGACTCCCGTTCGTTTTTATTGCTGATGAAGCATTTGGTCTGGGTGATCACCTGATGAAGCCATTCCCCCAGAGGACCCTCCCCCCGGAGAGGAGGGTTTTTAATTACCGGCTGGCCAGAGCCAGAAGAGTCGTTGAGAATGCCTTTGGGATAATGGCCAGCCGGTTCCGCCTATTTCTTATGGCAATCAATATGGCGGAGTACAAACTGAAGCACATCGTTTTAGCATGCTGCATACTTCACAACTTTTTAAGGAGAAATGCTCACAATTATGTTGCCACAGTTGGGCCTGAGGCTGGACTTCCTTCAAAACCCCTGACGGGCCTGGAAGCTGGCCGTCCTGGCTTGCTCCCCCAAAGCGCCCGTGAAGTTCGCCAAAAATATGTGGATTACTATACTGGTAGGGGGGCCGTTGCTATACCAGAAAATGTCTGAATTTTGTTTAAAATAATTTTTTTTTTGATCTGATAAAATCTTGAATTTTATTTATTGCTTGTGTTTCTTTTAGCTGTCTCCTAGGTTCTCCTAGTGCACTTGTAGTGCCAAGTGTTTTTTCCATTATTAAATAACACCCATTGTCACTTAAAACACCAACTTAATACAAAAAATTGTATTGAGCATTGAAACAAGAAGCCACACATTGTTGAGTATAAAAATGTTTACTCTATGGACATTCACATGTGCGCTTTAAAAATTTTGGGTCAAAAAAAAATCTTTGTTTTAGAAAGTTTTACATAATTTTCTTTTTTATTTTTTGCATAAACAAGCATGTTTCACAACATAACATGCACAACTCTGGAACTTACAAACTTCCACGTAGAAAAAGTGAAGGCAATATCAGACGTTATAGTATGTCAAAACTGTGTTGATCTTGCCTTCATCAGATGGGGTGATGTCACCCCTGTAAAAGCCAAATTTTGAAGATGCACACAAATTTGGAGTCAAAATGTGGATTTCCTTTCTGATCCCATGCCTAATGTCAACATGTGCTATCTCCCATCATGGGGGATCAATGGACGTGTTTTGGGGTGCAACCCCTTCCTCTCACCTACTTGAGTTGCGAGGAAGGGGTTGCACCCACAAAACACATACATTGATATCCCGTGCTGGCAGATAGCACATGTTGACACACTGTGTGCATCTTCAAAATTTGGCTTTTAAAATGCATCAAAAATATTTGGGAAATTGGGCAACAAAAAAACAAAATGGTGGCATTTTGTTGTTATTTAGATTCTTCCTAATACATCAATCATGTTCGTAATTTTTTTGTTCAAGATCATTGAGTTTATTCCTTATGATGTCTATTTCCTGATTCCACACCATGATGTCCTGGATTAGGATTTTGTGCACTAGCACTTGTGAAATGGGGAGATTGTTCTTCCACAACCAGCACATCACCTTTAACAAAATTAAAAACCACATATTATAAATGTAGCGGGGTCTCCTTTAAGACTCTCAGGACTACCTTACCCAGAACCCCATTTGGCACCCAGGGTGCAATGTTGCCGCCGCAGAGACTCATGGGTGGAGCTATATAAGGAAGGGGCAAGGCTAAACTCGTTCTCTTTGGGACACGAGACTTCGATGAACAAGTCCTCCTGTGCGGATCTGCTGGTGTGCACGGCCTGAAGCCTGGGGCCTTGCGCAGCTACCAAAGAGCCTTCCACCCTGCTGTGAGCCTGGGTGGCATCTGACTTTGTTATCCTCAACCTTTGTTGGATCGGAGACCCGACCGCTGCAGACGCTGTGTGTGGAGACACAGCAGGTGGAAGTCCCGGACTGGGATCGTGTCCGGAGGGGTGAGCGAGCACATGCTCAATCCATATACTTTTTACTGTTGTTAGGCCTACAGACTGCCGTGGCCCACAAGCTTATATTGGAGACCCCACTGGAGATCTAAAGCAGAACTGAGTTAAGGGGTCTCCAGTGAAGTGTTCCGTGTTGTTACTTGACCTGTGGATTACAAATGTGTTCCTGAATGTGCACCACCATTTAAAGACTTGCATGCGAAGAAATCATCTCTTAGAGACTGAGTTTTAGAGTCTGGGTCAGGCCTGACCAAGCGTTAGAGTTTAGTTGCTGCGTCACAGGGCGCTTAGTTAACGGCCGTTACACGTGGTATGCCATTACTGTATTTCACTAATGTGTAGTATGTTATTCACTGCAGGGCTCTGCAAGAAGCACGTGTGATCTGTTATAACTGTTGATCTATTATACCAAGAGAGAGTAAACTCGTTATTCTTTAATTGCTTTGCGTTGGTGTCTGAATTCTACTATAGAGTATAAGAGATATTACCCTAGACTAACTGTGCCAGAGTGGGTCGAGTGAATTGCCGGGGGTTGGCGGTGTTGTGTGCAGGGCCCGAGACCAAATTCAGTGGCTCTCTTAGTTGGGGGTGCGCTACATAAATATGCAGGCATGCCTCTATTACCTGAATCTGTGGTGTCAGACACTGACCTGTTGTGGTGACAATTTCGACCACTTCTTCCACCTCTCCTCCCTCCACATCCTGAGGTTGTGGTGTCCTCTGTTCCCCTTCTTCATGAGGTGTGGGGTTCCCGGTGTCCTCAGATGTCCTGAGTCTTTTCTCCACTATGAGAATGAAACAAAAGGTATACTTAGCACACAGATTTTTGAGGCCAGAAATAGGAATATGAAACATTGCTTGGAAGTGGGGTACAATTGTGTGTTTTGGCAGAGTTCCAAGCTGAAGACATGATTTTTTTCCCTTACCAAAGCTGGAATACTTTCATTTTTTGGCCAAGTTTCACACATGGAGACACCCCAAGTATCCACTGGAGCACCTGTGTTGGACACCCTAAAAAGGTTGTTCTGGTGTCCCACACTAGTGCTCCTGAGTCCAGATGTGTAAACAGCTGCTGAGTGTGCTCTCCTTTACACTGAATCAAGTTTGCATTTCATTCTAGTTCCAAACACATCTAGACAACAATGTACAAAACTTATTTTACTACAAATAGGCATGACAAAATGTAGTTAACCACTTAAGCCCCGGACCAATATGCAGCTAAAGGACCAGGCACCTTTTTGCGATTCGGCACTGCGTCGCTTTAACTGACAATTGCGCAGTCGTGCGACGTGGCTCCCAAACAAAATTGGCATCCTTTTTTCCCCCACAAATAGAGCTTTTGGTGGTATTTGATCACCTCTGTGGTTTTTATTTTTTGTGCTATAAACAAAAATAGAGCGACAATTTTGAAAAAAAATTAAATATTTTTTACTTTTTGCTATAATAGATATCCCCCAAAAATATATAAAAAACATTGTTTTCCTCAGTTTAGGCCGATACGTATTCTTCTACATATTTTTGGTAAAAAAAAACGCAATCGCCGTTTATTGATTAGTTTGCGCAAAAGTTATAGCGTTTACAAAATAGGGGGTAGTTTTTGGCACTTTTATACATTTTTTTTTTTTTACTAGTTATGGCGGTGATCAGCGATTTTTTTCGTGACTGCGACATTATGGCGGACACATCGGACACTTTTGACACATTTTTGGGACCATTGTCATTTTCACAGCGATCAGTGCTATAAAAATGCACTGGTTACTGTGAAAATGACACTGGCAGTGAAGGGGTTAACTGCTAGGTGGCGCTGTGGGGGTTAAGTGTTCCCTAAGAAGTGAGTCTTACTGTAGGGGGCGTGGCTACATGTTACACTTCACTGATCGTCTGTTCCGATGACAGGAAACAGACGATCACTGACATGCCACGGAGAAGAACGTCTCCCCATTCTTCAGCTCTGTGACCCGATCGCGGGACACCGGCGGCGATCGGGTCCACGGGTCCCGCGGGTGCGGTCACAGAGCTCAGGACCGGGTCAGCTCAGGACGTCAACCATGTACGTTGATGTGCCCAGCCGTGCCATTCTGCCGACGTATATCGGCGTGAGGCGGTCCTTAAGTGGTTAACCTGTATCTGCCAAAAACATTGTATTTAGTGGGCGAACAACAATGTTTACTACGACCGATTACTGTGCCCACAAACATGTCCAACAGTAAAGAAAAGCACATGGAGCAACATGCAAGTAATAATAATAATAGGAACACAGGAGAAATAATTACTTTTTTGAAGCATTTTCTTGATCCTTCTGTACTGATCGTGCTCCCTCAATTTCAGGTCTGACCAGCGTTTCCTCAATTGCTCCTTGGATCGTCGTACCCCAAAATTCCTGTGCAGACTTCTCACAACTTTAGACATGATCTTGGCCCTGACACCTGCTGTGTCTCCGCCATGTCTCTCCCACTGCACGCCGAAAGAGAAGGGGCAGGGAATATACTAGAAAGAACATCAGGGGCGGGCGGCGCAAGCGGAGTTTCACGCATGCGCAGTGTATATAAAGCTAACACGCATTTTCATACCTACGTTCTGTGTGCGGAGGAAGGAGGAACGGAATCGCCGATCGTCCTAACGAAGGTAACATTTTAACTTGGGGCATCAGTGGCCTATACTGCTTCAAGATTGAGGCCTATATTGGGATAAGATTATGAGAGTTTAGGCTGACATTAGTGTTTTTGTCTTGTGTTTTGTCTTGCAGCAAATATGAATCCGTTTAAGGAGCCTGAATTCATGGTCAGGTTTTATAGACAGGTACAGGGAGCTTAACAACTTATGGGAGGTTAAAAACCCCTTATATTATAATAAACCAGCTAGGAGGGCAACGCTGGAGAAACTGCTGGTATTAGTAAAGACACGGGTCCCCGATACAGACATTGCGTTTGTGGAAAAGAAAATTGGTACCTTGAGGAGCATGTATAAGAAGGAGCATAATAAGATCCAGAAATCCCTCAAATCAGGAGCAGCAGCAGAGGATGTGTATGTACCCAGTCTGTGGTACTTCAACAGAATGCGGTTTCTGGAAGACCAGATTGAAGCCAGGGAATCACTTTCTACATTTCCCTCTACCCTTCCCTCCACCCCAGCTGAGGCTTCCGAGGACCAACCTAAGCCTTCCATCCTGGAAGAAGTGGAGGAGCTCAGCTGGAGCCAGGTATAGTATGTTTTACCATATTTATTGTCCTAAAATTATTGTTGTTAACTAGATGTAATTATTGATAACAAATTAATGATTTAAGAAAAAGTGTCTGACATATCAATAGACAGTAGTGGCCAAAAATGATTGGGACAAGAATGAAAAATGCTGGGGTCAGAATGAGAGTCTTTTCTATTTATTAACATTCAATTTGCAACAGTCATTACCTGAAAATTGAGTGTGATCGATGAACGAAAAACTAAAACTATGTCCATTTTTTTATACACAGGAAGACCTCAGCCAGGATGAGGGTCTGGAAAGTGGCAGGCAGGAGGTTGGGGGAAGTGACAGCCAGGAGGTGGCTGGGCCCAGTGGCCTCCCCCAATCCCAGGTGCCTCCCCTCCGCCTTATAAAAAAAGGCCCAGGAAGGGGAGTAACACAGAGGAGGCAGCACTGAGCCTCATTAGGGAGGCTTGTGAGGCCCTCAGAACCCCCCCCCGACGCTGAGGAGGCCTATGGCTGCTATATAGCTGCTAGATTGCAGCAAATGGAGGAGGGGCAATGCCTCATCTGTGAGGGAATTTTTTCTCAGGCCCTTCATAAGGGGTTGAGGGGCCAGCTGACTGACAACATGCACTTATGTGCGCTCGACCATCCTCCACCTCCTCCTCCTCCTGCCACAAGTCCACCTCCAGAGCCACAGCCTCCAAGGAGGGCAACAGGGAAGGCTGCAGGGAAGGCTGCAGGGAAGACAAGAAAGTGATGGCCTGGCTTCAGTCTGGTCTGACAGAAGACGCAGGCTCTTGTAGTACCACAGACTGGGGACATATATGTCATCTGCTGCTGATCTCTGGGAGTCCTGGGCCAGATTGTGCTCCCTATTATATGGACTTCTCAGGCTACCAATTTTTTTTCCACAGAGTTGATGTCTGCCCTGGGGTCCAAAGGCTTTGCAAACTCCAGCAGTTTCTCCAGCGTTGCCTTCCTCTTTATTTTGATACCCAGAATAAATTTATATTTTTCTTTCAGAAGATACTTGCCTATGTGTTTTTCTTCAAATAGGACAGTTTGTTTGAGAGTAGGCAGGTACATTTCAAAAATACAATGTCAAATTAACAAGGGACACCAACACCAACCAACCTCCTTGAGTTTAAAAAATACAACATAATAATGTTGTTGTGGTAACTTGACAAAAATAAAAAAAATTAAACAAATATGGAGATCACTAGAAAATATTTTTAAAATAATAAAAAAAACAGGAAATCTTGATTAAAAAAATAAATAAAAAAGATGACTATAAAAAAGAATTCAAAACATTATTATGGAGATCTGGCTTTGAAAAAAAAAAAGATTATTCATGAGATCACGAGAAATAATAAAGAAATACGTTTGTCAGAACTCTGTGTGTATATCAGCAGCAAAACAACTTCATTATTCTAGCATTCTAAAGAACAAAAGAATGCGCTGCATTAAAAGATCCCAGAATTTGCAGCGTGACGAATGTGCCATCTCTATTACGAACGCTAATATTATCACACCGAGCGCTCCCGTCTCGTACTTGATTCTAAGCATGCGTGATTTTTTGCACGTTGGAATTGCATACAGACGAACAGATTTTCTGATAGAATTTTTTTCCATCGGAAAAATAGAGAACCTGCCCTCTATCTAAGTCCGTCAGAAATTTCGACAGAAAAAGTCAGATGGGGCATACACACGGTCGGAATATCCGACGAAAAACTCCCATCGGACTTTTTCTGTCGGAAATTCCGACCGTGTGTACGCGGCATTAGTGTCCAATTTGTCTGCCGCAATGCCACAGTCCTGCTAAAAATTGCTGATCGCCGCCATTACTAGTAAATATTAAATAAATTAAAAAAAGTCCCTAAATCTATCCCATAGTTTGCAGACACGATAACTTTTGCGCAAACCAATCAATATATGTTAATTGGGATTTAATGAAAGCAGGAAATATCTCGAATAGATTGCAACAGCACCAAAAAAGGGATCTAACGCTTCTTCACCACTCTATCCAAAAAAAAAAGTTTTTGCTGGATTTTTAATTTAAAGTGGAATTTAAAACCTAACTGACTCTAAACCACATTCTAAGACCAAGCTAGCACAGTAAATCAAAAAAATTGTACCTGTTCTGCAGCCGCTCTGGTCCGGTCCAAGGCTTCAGTGTGTGGGAGTGTGCAGGGGAGGCATAGTAACTCTATGGGTGAGGTCACGTCCCAGGAATTTCTTACCCGTTGACGGTTTTGCGCCTGCACACAGCAGGCGCCACTGGATCCCGGACCAGTATGGCCGCAGAACAAGAAAGCTAATTTTTGCTTTACAGGGCTAGAGAGATTAGTCTTAGAATGTTTCTGAGAGTAGGTTTAGAGTTAGTTAGGTTTTGACTTTACTTCCACTTTAAAGGAAAATTCCAAAGTCTAAGGTGCAATAACCCATAGGGGCCAATTGTAGCACTATTAGTAATTAGATTGATATATTTTGAAGCAATATTGATCTTTAGCATACCAACGGCTATATTACAGTTATTCTAAATCCATTTATTTACAGTAAAGTTCCAGAAACATTCATCACAGGTGTGGTTCTTTTCTCTGGATGGATGAAATGATGGACGCCAGTCACTTTAGTAGATTTAAAAAAAGGAAAGAAGTTTATTGGATATGCAATATGGGAAGGAAGGTGAATTGCAGATCAGGATATCTCCAAGTACACTAGATCTCAACATCAAGCTAGGTCTCAATCACTTCCAGATGTTTTTAAGGTCTTTCATTCACTGATTGATTTTATAATCACCCACTGTAATGACTGGACCTCTTTCAGACCATGGGCTGCTGGGTGATTGAGGTTCTAGTGGTATCTCAATCTACACTTCCAAGGAAAGACAACATGGAAATGTTCCTGTGTATAACTTGTCACTCAACCATACCTTTCCACATGTCTATGTGTGGAGGGACAGTTGCAGCTTGCTTCTTCAAGCCCCTACACCAGGGGTAGGCAACCTCAGGCCTCCAGCTGTGGTGAAACTACAAATCCCATCATGCCTCTGCCTCTAGGAGTCATACCTGTGATTGTTAGGGTCTTGCAATGTCTCATGGGACTTGTAGTTTCAAAACAGCTGGAGAACCAAGGTTTCCTACCCCTGCCCTACACCATGGGTGCTCAACCTGTGGTCCTCCAGCTGTTGCAGAACTACAAGTCCCATGAGACATTGCAAGGCTGACAGTTACAAGCATGACTCCCAATGGCAGAGGCATGATGGGACTTGTAGTTCTGCAACAGCTGGAGGACCACATGTTGAGCACCCATGCCCTACACTCTCTTCTTCCAGCAGCCAACACCTTCACCTTCAGTGATTCAGTGATCTCCCAAGAGGGGAGATCACTGCATCCTTTCATGTTCCTAGTCCTGAGGTCTAGGGTAGACTAAACTCTAAACAGACATCCTCACAGTGCAAAAATACAGCAGGATAGAGACCGAAGTGGCTCAGAAATCTAACAGTTATCCAAGCATGCCTCCGTGGGTCCCCTGATTGGCCAAGCTATCAAACATCCATAACATAGAATTATATCTCTCTTGCACACTCTGGTGGAGCAAACCTAAACAACATGTGGCAGAAAAAAAAAATACACTACATTAGAGAGACACACACCTGTTGGTATACAGTTAGACTAACTACAAAATTCACAAAAATGCAAAAAGGGATTTAGTAAAAAGTACTACATCCCTACACAATCAAACCCTTTTATTGTTCTGAATCTCATGAAAGGTGATAAGCGGCTGGTTACTATCAGCCAGGGCTTTCTGTACTTCCTGCATGCACACTCTTGTGTGTTACATGTGTGTTAGCATACGTACATTTTTCCAGTAATTATCTTGTCAGAAAACATCACAGCATGGCTCCATAGACAGGCAGCTTTTGTGTTATGTGCCTATCAATGCCTGTTTCTCGCATCCCTTCCAGAAAATTACTTGTGACATATTTCGAGTCACCTTCCCAGCAGGAGCTGTATTCAGACCCCGCTAGCTATGCACATCTTATAGAAAATAAAGACAATTCCCCCGTCACAGCTATTACCAGTCCTTGTTTTGTAGTTATAGGAAACTCATGTTTCTGCAACATTTACCTTCTGCTTGGATTGCTGTGATTCCATCATGTACTGTATATTTCCATTTTAAATCTTTTTTTCCTATGCTAGCAGCACACTTTTTCCATGCAAGTTCTAATCCTGACACATTTCTGAGAGTTTGATGTGTAAGCAGAAAGATGGAAGGCAATGACATCTCTGTGTGTCTGGGCTCGCTTCATTATCTCTTCTATCAGGTGTCATGGATCAGGGTAGGCTGCAGACAGAAATTCTGATGAACCGTCTGGGTGACACTCTCAGCCTTCCCTCCACTTTGTAAAGAAGATTCCTCGGAGATCAGCCTTTAGCGACTTATACAGGTTATTTGGTGTCAGGCAGAAGAGGTGAACAGGTTCACTGTCCTTATAGATCTGCTGTATTTACTTATTTTATTGATAAAGCGGAAGTAAAAAAAAAATATTTCAGTGACACTAATCTTTATGATCAGGATATAATATATTTAAACATTCTTACAAAATAGAACAGGCAAAATAGAATACAGTCTTTGGATTGAAAGTGAACCTGTGCTTTATCCAACCCTTTCGCTGCCAGGGCCATTTTTGCATTTTATTTTTTACACATGTTTAAACAATATTTTAGGCCTAAAGATTACTTAAAATCCCCAAAACATTATATTCATATATAATACATGATAAATATATACTGTATGATAAATATACAATTTATATGTATATGAAATGTGTATAAATATAAATATCTGCGCTGGTCTGAAAAGGATGGAACAGTAGCTACTCATGACCAGGAAGGAATCAAAATCCTTGTGTTGAAGTGTATGACACAAAAAGTGCAACAAACTAAAAATGACTGTTAGACACCACAATATGTGAATTAAATAGCCTCAATCCCTCGAGACTTAAGCCTCGTACACACGGCTGGTTTTCTCGGCAAGAAAACTGCTGGCAGAGCTTTTTGCAGAGAAAACCGTTCTTGTGTATGTTTTCTCGTCGAGAAAACTGCCGGGAATCTCGATGAGAAAAATAGAGAACCTGCTCTCTATTTTCTCGTCGGGATTCTCGTCGGCCTGTTTCCCGACGAGAAAACCGTGTCTGTGTATGAGGCTACAAGCTTACCTGTCCTCCGGTAAGCCCGCGCATGCTCGATGAGACTTCGACGCATGCGCGGTAGCTTACAAGAGTAGTGTAGGGTGAAGCAAGATGGCGGCGACGGCATTGAATGTGATGAGCGCATGCTCGTCGTAGTCAATGATGTCACCACGATCTTGCCATTTAAAAGAACGGCGGTTCTTTTGAATGGCTGTCTGTATGCACGGCTTGGCAAGAAAAGCTTTCTAGGAATCTCCTCAGGAAAAAATAAGTCTTTTTCCTGACTGGATTCTCAACCGTGTGTACAGGGCTTAATACTAAATAAATAAGTGCATGAGTGACACCATATAATGCTCAAAACAATGTGTGAAGATGAGCAATCATAAAAACTGTATACAAAATAAAAGAAATATGATATGTAATTTATGTAATAATCAATTGTATCGCACACAGTTCATATACATGTGCAAAAAATGCAGGTAATGGAACACTTTCAGACAATTATCTGCATCACTTTCCCATGTTAATAAGCGCCGTAGAGTATAGAAAAAAAAAGTCTTAATGGATTCCACTTGTAAGTTATTTCCAATGCCTTGAAATATAATGTTTAATAAAGTAAAGTTTGCCTCTTACCAGATGTGATGGATCCCTGTTACAGAGATCAGACTCGCTTGTGAAATATGACTGTCTGTGTGGATTTCACTCTCCTTGGTTCTCTCACAGCCAAACACCTCCAGAAATTCAACTCAGTTGATTCAAAGACAAAGGAACTGACCCACTTCCATAGACATTCAGCTAATTCACATTACAGCAATTAGCCAGTATGAACTTCTCAGGTGCAATAATATATGAACTTTTGCATCCTTTTTAAATGTAGATGGAACTCCAAGATTTAGGAAATCATATATAAGGAAAGAAAAAGCCTCAGTGTGAAACCGCATAAATTTATTAAAAATGCTTGTAAAGGTTACACTTACAGCAAGGCAGAAAATTCAAGCATGGAAAATGTATTCTGGTGACGATGTTATACGTCCAACCAGTTGAGTGGCGCTACAAGGATTCTCCGATCCAACGCGTTTCCACAAAACTGTCATCTACTGGGAATGTATATGATACAACCTACAAACATGTTTTTGGCAGTGGTTCTCTTCTAACCTAATGGTAACAGTTTGGAGAAGGACCTTTTCTCTCCTGCCTCATGTACAAAAACTGCTTCATAAAGACATGGTTTGATGAGTTTGGTGTGGAGGAACTCAAGTGGCCTGCACAAAGCCCTGAGCTAACCTTACTGAGCATCTGTGGGATGAACTGGAACACTAATTGTGAGACAATCAGTATAATGGGCATACATTTCCACAGACACACTCCAAATTCTTTTGAACTGTGAAGACTGTTATTGTCTTGGAACTGGATGTCCAATAAGCTCATATAGGTGTCATGGTCAGGTGTCCACAACCTTTTGGCAATAAAGTGTAGCGCTACCCCGTAGGCGGTAAAGTAAGTAAATTGCACTGGATCCTTTTCCCAGTAGTTTCCTCACAGCCAATCACACAGTTCCAGACACTCTTCAGGCCCATTAACCAGTCTAAGGGTATGCTTTTTGGGATGCTTTAATTAGAACTTGGATTAGTAGTGGATAATTGTAGGATACTCCAGTAACCTTTAGCAATGATTTGAGGACACTGAACTTTCTCTTCTGGAACCATGAGCTACAGAATGTCCTTGTACAAATAAACAATAGGTTGAGCCTTGTAGTAGCAACTTGAGAAGATAGATTTTCCTCTCTGGACAGTCCGAGCAAAATCCTTTCACTAAGAATTAAATAGACTTAGTTCTTTAGGACACAATGGGGGTTATTTACTAAAGGCAAATCCACTTTGCACTACAAGTGCACTTGGAAGTAAAGTCGCTATAGATCCGAGGGGGACATGCAAGGAAAATAAAAAAAACAGCATTTTAGCTTGCACATGATTGGATGATAAAATCAGCAGAGCTTCCCCTTATTTCAGAAAAATAAAGGTTTTTAGAAAAAGTGCACTTGGAAGTGCAGTTGCTCTAAATCTAAACCTTAGATTTAGAGCGACTGCACTTCCAAGTGCACTTTTTCTAAACACCTTTATTTTTCAAAGGTACTGAATATAGGAACAAAAACAGGTCAAAATGACATCAAGCAAATACAAGCTTCAGGTACATTACATACGTATGCATGAGATTAAACAATACAAAACAGGAAATATGATGGTATTCAAGAGCAGAATCACTATTTCAAAAATAGTAGGTAAAGGTTGAGTAAGTTGAAAATAAAATAGGTCAATAGGTTTCTAGATCTGTATTTTAGACTAGTCCAATTAAATAAGCAGTAAATAGGAGCTGGACTGAAAAGGAATGAGAAAAAAAAACAGGAAGAAAAGGAATGAGAAACAAAAACGAGAGGTCCTCTGTGGCAAATTCTGATCAAAGTTGTCAAGTATTAGAGTGAGTTCCTGTATAGTAACCATGGTGTCCAACTTTTAAAATGTTTGTCAGACTTGTTCTTAATAAATGCTGTAAGTTGTTCCATTAGTTGAATTTCAGAAACTCTTGCATGCCAATGTGCTAAGGTTGGTGGGTCTGTTTTTTTTCCAAAGAGAAGGTGTGCAAGCCTTCGCTGCGTTCAGGAGGTGTTTGAGAAGTGAGTTTTTATAACGTTTGAATGATAGTTGCGTGTCATGCAAAAGGTAGGCGGCTGGCGTATTCGGAAGAGACCAACCTATAAAATCTTTAATGAAAGTCTTGACACTAGACCAGATCTGGGCTAACACTGGGCAGTCCCAGAAAATATGTAGGAGAGATCCCTACATATGTCCATTGACCCCACTAAGGATTGTACATTTATTTACAAACGATTTTTATTATAGAAAAGGTCAAGGTATAAACACAAATCACAATGATGGTACAGGTATATATATGAACATTGTACATATTGAGCATTGTACAGAGGAAGGAGAAAAGGTTCTTCTTTTTTTTTTTTTTTTTTTCTTTTCTTAATTTATTTATTTTTCTTATTTCTTAAGACTGGTATAGGAATGTATATTGTTCAAATAGAGTCAATCAAGAGCATTGTATTGGAGAGAGGGTTAAATGACAATTGTATATATTTTAAGAGTGGGAGGAAAAAAAGAAACAAAAAACGGGAAGGTACTAGACCAGAGAGGTGGTAAGGATTGTACATTTAATTGAATGTTCTTGAATTAAATTATATTATTGTATGGCTAGCTTGAGGCCTGTGGCTTTAAAGCAAACCTAGACTCCGGAAGCCTTTCCTTTCAAACTGAGTAAGACAAGTCAGTTTTGGATAATATAGCACAAACACTACATTTGCTAAATGCCTTTATTACAATGAAAAGTCTCTGATTTTGAAAATTTGCCTTCAAAAGTATAGCAAAACACGCACAGGTCATTACCTCAAATCACCATACCCCATAGTAAAATTCTGTAAATACCCCTTTCTGCTCATATCACCCACCCTAATACATTTGTCCACCACATCTGAGGTGGCTTGCCTTCCACTCAGCATTTAAGGAAATTGTTGGTACGCATGGGTTTGTTTTAAAGGGTCAGTCCACGTACTGTATGCTTGGTATTTCAGTGTTTGGTAGATGCTGGAGGATGAAGACCTGACCGTTTCTTATATCTAGAGATTGGTGAAATATTTGTGCTGGGTTCTTGGTTCTGCATACCTACTGTGGCCTTTATAAGAAGCTACTAACATCCCTGCTGAATTTTTTAAATATATTTTTATGTGTTATGTAGCGGGGTGTTCCCCTTTAATGCAGAGAGACAAGAAGTTCTAGGGGAGAGGTGAGTCAGGAGGAAGTAGAGAAAGGACATTACTGGAAGTGAAAGCAGAGGAGAGAGAGAGACTACATCTCCCAGTACATCTTGCAGCACCCAGGGTACATTGCTCCGGAACAGAGACTGCTGGGGCAGACTTTATAAAGGGGAGGTGGAGTTTGTTCGGTCTCTTTGGACACCCCCTCTCCTAGCAAGAGGATCTCTGTGCTGAACTGCTGTGTGCACAAGGCCTGAAGCCTGGGCCTTGTGCTCTTTTCCAAAGAGCCCCTCTGCCAGCCTAGCAGAGCCTTAGAGACATCTTCTCATCCTTGCTGCAGTACACCAAAAGGATTGAAGACTTGGATGTCGGTGGATTCCTGTTCCTAGACGAATCGATGGAGGAAACCGACTTGGACTTGTCCGGGTGGTGAGAGCTGTTTAAAGACAGATACTTTTATCTTTACTATTCGTTCGGATTACAAAGTTGTTCTTCAAGTGCACCACCGAAAGATTTCTAGCGAATATTGTTTCACTGAACTTCTATTTAGATCAGTCAGGCCTGACTGCATAGGTAGACATTGCTGGGTGTTAGTCTACCCATGAGGGGAAGTAGCTGTAAAAGGGCAGCGCTAGAGTTGCATAGCAATATTTTATTATTCTGATTACTCTGTTTATCTTTATTACTGTTTATTGCAGGGATCTGCAACTTGTTATACTGTTGTTTATTACTTGCCCATTAGCCTCAGTAAAATATCTGGGTCAAGTACATTGGTGTCAGTTTCACTTACTTTAATAGAAGTTTTAAAGTATATCACTGTGTGTGTGTTTGCCATAGGACTGCGTCACCTAGAGTTGCGGTCACGCGGTCCTATCTCCCCTTACTAGCTGTGCCAGTAGGGGGTTGAGCAGATTGCCGGGGGTTGGCGGAGTTGTCTTCAGGGCCCAACTAAATCTGCGGCCTTCTTAGTTGGAGATATCGCTACACGTGGGGGTTCTCGTCCGGGATCCTGATACAGCAAGCGAACACGCCAAAAGACCGGCATGGACCCGCTAGAAGTAGGACAGTGGTACACAATGGCTGGCGCAGATCCGGCCGCGGCGTCAGTTATTGAACTCCCGGGGATCTGGCAAAGAGATGCAATAAAGCAGTTAATGACATCCCTATCACCATGCCAGAAATCATGGGTGATGGATGTGAGACCACATGCTTCGCGTACATACGCATTAATAGAGTGGAAAGACGAAATTCCAGAGCATTTTAAAAGCCAGAGCATACAAGCTATGGATGGGCAGACCTACCATCTGACACATGCGCTGCCACATAAGGGAGATCGGTTCCAAATAAGAAAGTCATCATCTCCACAGATACCTCCCCCACCATCCCCTAAGGCATAAGAGCAGGAGGATACAGAGAGTCCCAGATCATCACCGGCCACCCTCAGCACAGAACTATGCGCTGTACTGGGAGAGATTGTGGCCCAGTGCAAGAAGAATCCCACAGATTACCCAATGTCGGGGTACAGAAAGCTCCGGATATTCTCAGGGAGAAAACCTGTGCCCTCAGGGGAAGAAGGATTTGAGGAGTGGCTAGATGGCACCACTCAGGCCTTAGAGGAATGGGAAGTTCCAGAACGCAGCAAGAAACAGCGAATTGCTGAAAGTTTGAAGGGGCCTGCTCTGGATGCCATACGCAATCTGAAGATGAGCAGGAAAGACTGTACTGCACAGGACTACTTGGACATCTTGCAGAATGTGTTCGGTGGGACAGAAAAAGTTACCGAGCTCACCTATCAGCTGGAGCACTGCTACCAGAAAACAGGAGAGAAACTGTCAGAATATATGGGACGTCTAGACAAGATCCTACATAGAATTATTCTGAAGAAGGGGATCGACCCAGGGAAGGTAGACGAGGCCCGGGCTCAGCAGGTATTGAGGGGAGATCAGCCCCTGGATCCTATTGCATTGGCGCTGCGCACCCGACAGGACGGGAAGAACCTGGAATACCCCGACCTCATTCGAATGGTCAGAGAGGAAGAGGCCATGTGGGAGGAGAAAAAGAGGGAACAGCCAGTCGAGCCAACCAAACCTCTGGTGGTGATGGTCAGCCCGGCCATGACCCCCGAAAGAGATGCAGAAGTGGACACCCTGAAATCGCAGATGTCCCAAGTGTTGGAGATACTGACCTCTTTGATGGAGAAAGATCAAAGGAAACCAGAAAAGAAAAGTCCAAGAAAGGAGTTGTTCCCGAATACCTCAGCGCCCGCTTCTCTACAGGATCGTGAAGAAGAGGTGATTTGTTACAACTGCGGAGGGATTGGTCATTTTGCAAACATATGTTCCAGTCCCAGGAAGAAAAAGATACAGTAAATAACCGCCAGCCGGTGGAAAACTTCAGAGGGCCCCGGTGAAGGAGTCAACCGGGTGCCCATCATTTTCAGTGAGCTCCAAACTGAATGAAAAACAGAAGAAGAGAGAAAATAGAACACATCAGAGGAAACACAACATTCTCCAACAGAGATACACCGCAGAGAAAGGGGGCAAGACCCCTCAGAAGAGACACAGCACTCCCCAGAGGGGGTGCACACTTAAGAAAAATAACAGTATCCCTCAGCGGGTTCCTACACCCATAAAAAGGAGGGAAGTCAATGCATACCAGGCTCAAGAAAGGTTCAAGTCCAAAGGGAATAGGACAAGAGAGAGTCCAAAAGGAAAAGGTCTGAAGAAGGCGACCCCTGCCGGGCCATATCCGGAGAAGCTGGTGGGCCCATCTCCTATAGTGCCCATTCAAGTGGAGGAAGTCTACACCAGGGCCCTCTTGGATACCGGGGCCCAAGTGACCCTACTATACCAGGACTTCTACGATAGGCACTTGAGTCATCTGCCTATCCAGAAGATAGAAGAGCTGGAAATATGGGGAATTGGAACCCAGAGTTTCCCTTACGACGGCTATCTTCCCATCAAGATGACCTTTGACCCATCCGTGGCTGGGAAGGCCGAAGTGTTTGACACCCTGGCAGTCGTGTGCCCTAGGCCGCCTGGAGCCAACAAGAATTCCCTTATAATAGGGACGAACACGGACCTGGTCCGAAGACTCCTGACCCCTCTAGTAAAAGAAGAGGGGCGAACAGCCACCAAGATCCATCCCATGCTGAAGACGGCCTACCAACGGCTGGTCCAAGAGCAGGAGACCCCTGGAGAAGGGATAGGGAAGGTGTGGAGACTTGGAAGAGAAGGGGTAGTGTTGCAGCCCGGCGAAATAACCTGTCTCAGAGCCACTGTGAAGCTTACTTGGGAGCAGCCTGGTCCCTTTGTCGTGCTGGAGTCAGACCCAAGGGGTGAGTCCTCAGGTCTGGAAGTGATACCGGAAGTGATTCCGCTGAAGGTCCTGAAGAAGGCCCATTGTAGAGTTCCAGTGAGTGTTAGGAACACTACCAGAGACCCCATGGAAATCCCAGCCAGAATGCTGCTAGGCCAGGTGAGCCCTGCGGCCCCTGTTACCCTGTCAGAAGTGAAGAGGACAGGTGAAGGAGGAGATGCTTGGGAGAAGCTGTCCATGGAAAACCCGAATCTGCCAGGAGCTTGGAAGGAGAGAGCCAAGGCCCAGTTGAATAGATGGGAGAAGATCTTCTCTAAGGATGAGTTCGATGTGGGGTGTGCAAGGAGTGCCACCCATCGGATCCACCTCCAGGAAGACAAGCCCTTCCGAGAGAGGGTCAGGTGGGTCCCCCTAGCAGATCTGGAGGATCTAAGGGAACAACTTGCAGAACTCAAGAGGACTGGTGTGATATAGGAGTCCAGAAGCCCCTATGCCTCTCCCATCGTGGTGGTCAGAAAGAAGAATGGATCATTGAGGCTCTGTATCGACTACAGGACTCTCAACAGGAGAACCATACCTGACCAATACACCACTCCGAGGGTAGAGGATGCCCTACAGAGCTTGTCTGGAGCTAAATGGTTCAGCGCTATGGATCTCAAGAGCGGGTACTATCAGATTCCTATGCACCCAGAAGACAGGGAGAAGACAGCCTTCATAACCCCAGTAGGGTTCTTTGAATTCAACCGGATGCCCCAAGGTCTGTCTGGAGCCCCAGCGACTTTCCAACGTCTCATGGAGAAGACTGTAGGAGACATGAACCTTATTGAAGTCCTTGTATACCTGGACGATGTCATTGTCTTTGGGAGAACCTTGGAAGAACACGAAAGGAGGCTGGAAAAAGTGTTGAGAAGACTCAGTGAGGAAGGACTCAAGCTTTCGCCTGAGAAGTGTCGGTTCTATCAGTCTTCTGTGAACTATCTGGGGCACATAGTGTCTGAAGAAGGGGTGGCCACAGACCCTGAGAAATTGGAGGCAGTTACCTCCTGGCCACGACCCACCACAGTAACCGAACTCAGATCCTTCTTGGGGTTCTGCTCCTATTACAGGAGGTTTGTGGAAGGATTCACCCGAATTGCCAGGCCATTGAATGAACTACTCAAGACCGAGGGGGAAGAGGATGACTCAGGGCCCAGGAAGCCGGGAGAGTCAGTCAGAGATCAGTGGAACCAGAAGTGTGAAGAGGCCTTCCAGGCATTAAAGGAGAGCCTAACCACTGCCCCAGTCTTGGCCTATGCAGACCCAACCAAGCCCTATGAACTACATGTAGATGCTAGTCATGACGGTCTGGGAGGAGTACTTTATCAAGAACACGAAGGGCAACAACGGCCTGTTGCCTATGTGAGCCGGAGCCTGACCCCCCCTGAGAAGAACTACCCCACTCACAAGCTGGAGTTCCTGGCCCTTAAGTGGGCGGTAGTAGACAAGCTTAAAGACTACCTGTATGGGGCGGAGTTCACTGTGAAGACCGATAACAACCCCCTTACTTACCTTTTCACCACGGCCAAGCTGGACGCCACTGGACACAGGTGGCTGGCCGCACTTTCTGGATTCAACTTCAGCCTAAAGTATAGGCCAGGGACTGGGAATCAAGATGCAGACGCTCTGTCCAGGAGATCTCATTCTCTCACCAGTGACGTAGAAGATTGGACCCAAGTGGCACCGGAAGGGGTGCGGGCCCTTTGTCAAGGAGCTGAATTCCAAGCCAGAGGAGGCTCCAGAGCAGAGGAAATAGGAGTTACCATGGTGGGAGTCCCCAAACACTACTGTGGAGTAGCTCAACTGGGAGAGGACAACCTGCCAAGACTGTCCAAGAAGGAGTTGAGGTGTGACCAATTGGAAGACCCCATGGGGAGATTGGTCCTGGAGGCCCTGGAGAATCAGGATCCAAACAGACTCATGCGTCAACCTTCAAAAGAAGCTCGCCTGCTGAGGAAAGAGTGGGACAGGTTGCAGTTACATCAGGGAGTGGTCTACCGAAGGGGCCCCTCTGATGACTCAGAAGATAAGTGGCAACTGTTCCTCCCAGAGAAATATCGAGAGACTGTTCTGATTGCCCTGCATGACAACCATGGCCACCTAGGGGCTGAAAGGACCTTTCAACTTGTCAGAAGTCGGTTCTATTGGCCCTGCATGAGGGCAGAGATAGAAGAGTACTGCCACTCATGTGCACGGTGCGTCCAGAGGAAGACTTTACCCCATCAAGCTGCCCCAATGGGCCATCTACAGAGTCAAGGCCCAATGGATCTGGTATGCATTGATTTTCTCTGCCTCGAACCCGACCTGAGTGGACTAGGAAATGTTCTGGTGATAACCGACCATTTCACCAGGTATGCCCAGGCTTTCCCCACCAAAGACCAGAAGGCCTTCACCGTAGCCAAGGTACTTATGGAGAAGTACTTTGTCCATTATGGGCTGCCACAGCGACTCCATTCAGATCAAGGGAGGGACTTTGAGAGTAAACTGATCCGGAAGCTCCTGGATTCTTTGGGAATTAAGAAGACTCGAACTACACCTTACCATCCACAGGGAGATGCTCAGCCAGAAAGGTTTAACCGAACCTTGCTCAACATGTTGGGGACTCTGGAAAGCGAGAAAAAGCAACATTGGAGCCAACACATAGCAGCCATAGTACATGCTTACAACTGCACCATCAGTGATGCTACAGGCTACTCCCCATATCGACTCATGTTTGGGAGAGAAGCGAGACTACCAGTGGACTTGGCCTTTGGCACCTCTCTGGACCATTCCTCAGCCACATCCCACAAAGGATATGTGGACAGGCTCAGACACAGCCTGAAAGTAGCCTATGAACATGCTCAAGCGGCCTCAGATCAAAGGGGAGCTCGAAATAAAAGAAACTTCGACTTGAAGGTTCGGGTACAAGACCTACAGCCCGGGGATCGAGTACTGTTACGCAATCTGGGGGTCCCTGGAAAGCACAAACTTGCAGACAGATGGAGATCTGAACCCTATGTCATCTGCAGGAAGTTGCCAGGCCTACCTGTCTATACGTTGAAGCCAGAAGGAAAGGTAGGCCCACTGAACACGTGGCATCGAAACCACCTTCTCCCACTTGCTGAGGCAGTTAGAATACCTCCCGTGGGAGACTCCCTTGAACCGGCCTCTATCCTGGATACTCCTAGGCCGAACACTCGGTCGCAGACCTCCCGAGCTGAAGATGGAGAGGCCTCTCAACTTAGTGGAAGTGAGGAGGGAGAACTTGATTGGCTGTGGCTTTCCCCAACTCCAGGAACTTCTAACATAGATCTTCCAACCACTGAAGACACCACAGATGAAACACTGAACCCAGAAGCCACAGAGTTCATCCCTTCTAGTCCTTCAGCAGAATACTGGGAAGATGCCCATGATGGTTGTTCAGAGGAAGAGGAGCCTGTGGCGCCAGAGCCAGAAATCCCAAGAGAGCAAAGGGCTCGAAGAGTCATCCGGCCTCCTAAGAAGCTGACCTACCCACAAATGGGGAACAGCTCAGAAGACTCTGTAGTTACTGCTAGGAGGAATGCTGAGAATCCGGATCCCTCCACGGTCCATTTGGTGGAGGGCAACCCCAGCTCACTCTCTGGCACAGCTAGACAGGTCGCCCCCACTGAAGCGACCTGTAGACAGGACAGCTCCCCATCTTATGATGATTGGTGGGAGGCTCCTCTGTCAACCCTATGCAACCGCATTGAATCTAGAATGTTTTGCAGACCAAAAAAATGTCTTTGGGGACCAAAGATTCAAAGTGGGGGGAGTGTGTAGCGGGGTGTTCCCCTTTAATGCAGAGAGACAAGAAGTTCTAGGGGAGAGGTGAGTCAGGAGGAAGTAGAGAAAGGACATTACTGGAAGTGAAAGCAGAGGAGAGAGAGAGACTACATCTCCCAGTACATCTTGCAGCACCCAGGGTACATTGCTCCGGAACAGAGACTGCTGGGGCAGACTTTATAAAGGGGAGGTGGAGTTTGTTCGGTCTCTTTGGACACCCCCTCTCCTAGCAAGAGGATCTCTGTGCTGAACTGCTGTGTGCACAAGGCCTGAAGCCTGGGCCTTGTGCTCTTTTCCAAAGAGCCCCTCTGCCAGCCTAGCAGAGCCTTAGAGACATCTTCTCATCCTTGCTGCAGTACACCAGAAGGATTGAAGACTTGGATGTCGGTGGATTCCTGTTCCTAGAGGAATCGATGGAGGAAACGGACTTGGACTTGTCCGGGTGGTGAGAGCTGTTTAAAGACAGATACTTTTATCTTTACTATTCGTTCGGATTACAAAGTTGTTCTTCAAGTGCACCACCGAAAGATTTCTAGCGAATATTGTTTCACTGAACTTCCATTTAGATCAGTCAGGCCTGACTGCATAGGTAGACATTGCTGGGTGTTAGTCTACCCATGAAGGGAAGTAGCTGTAAAAGGGCAGCGCTAGAGTTGCATAGCAATATTTTATTATTCTGATTACTCTGTTTATCTTTATTACTGTTTATTGCAGGGATCTGCAACTTGTTATACTGTTGTTTATTACTTGCCCATTAGCCTCAGTAAAATATCTGGGTCAAGTACATTGGTGTCAGTTTCACTTACTTTAATAGAAGTTTTAAAGTATATCACTGTGTGTGTGTTTGCCATAGGACTGCGTCACCTAGAGTTGCGGTCACGCGGTCCTATCTCCCCTTACTAGCTGTGCCAGTAGGGGGTTGAGCAGATTGCCGGGGGTTGGCGGAGTTGTCTTCAGGGCCCAACTAAATCTGCGGCCTTCTTAGTTGGAGGTATCGCTACAGTTATATATGTAGCACTTACCCCCCTCTCTGAGATCGGCTGCTGGTTTTGTTTCGGGTCTGCAGCAATTACCTCTCTAGAGTGGATCCCTTCTCTCCGTTGTCTAGGTTAAAATCTCTTAAAATAAGGCCAATGTCCACACAGGAGTAAAACCTAATCAGCAAGGTTTTATTATTTTCTCTTTGAGTCAACTTGAAGAGAGAGAGTAGGAAGTTGGAAGAAGTAGGGGAAGGTTCAGGCACGCAACACTTAAAGTCAGTATCTATATTTGTCACCACTCAAGCCTGAGTGGGTATTGCTTACCTGGATAGTCCCTATGAGAGCGGTCCTAGCAGCCGGGATGGAGCACGGATATCAGAGACGATGAATCCCTCTTTAGGCGAGTTCCAGGCCTCTTCCCGAGACAGCAGTACTGTCGCTAGTCTCCTGGGACTGATCCTCCCCTGGACTCCTTTCCTCAAGATGGGCCCCCTACAAGCGGGCAGCCTGGGATCCTTCTCTGGAGCGTAGGCCCTTGCCAGCGGAGCTGGGCCCACAATACAGCAACAGGACCTCGGGCTGAAGGTGCCCAAGGCCTAAACACACTTGCGCACCTCTGCCATGCGGGCCACGAGGCACACTCACTGGACGAGAGGTCCCCTTGCGCCTTGGATCCCCCTGGAATCACCTCATGCCTAATGGCGTCTGCCCCTTATGTGCCCTCCCCCAGCATGCACAGTGGGTAGACCACGCCCACTGCATGGTTGCCGAGAGAGGACATCAAGGTGCTGTGATACCCCCCGTAGTTTAACCTACAGTAGGTGCCGCAGATTTTGTGTCAATCTTGCCTCTTCTAGCGGCGAGATTGACACCCTACGAGCCCCGTCGCAAGAGCCAGCGCCGAGCTGTCTCGTCATCGGGAAAGGAAAAATGTTGATACCAGGCACTGTGTTTGGTATGAATCCTGAGCGGGAACTCCACGCCAATTTTTAAATAAAAAACCGGCATGGGTTCCCCCTTCAGGAGCATAGCAGGCCCTTCGGTCTGGTATGGATTTGAAGGGGAATCCCCTGAGCCGAAAAAACGGCGTCGGGGTACCCCTCAAAACCCAAACCAGACCCTTATCCGAGCATGCAACCTAGCAGGCCGCAGGAAAAGAGGGGGGGACGGACGAGAGAGCGCCCCCTCCCTCCTGAACCATACCAGGTCGCATGCCCTCAACATGGGGGGTTTGGTGCTTTGGGGCAGGGGGGCGACCTGCGGCCCCCCCACCCCAAAGCACCCTGTCCCCAAGTTGATGGGGACAAGGGCCTCTTCCCGACAACCCTGGCCGTTGGTTGTCGGGGTCTGCGGGCGGGGGGTGATTGGAATACGGGAGCCCCCTTTAATAAGGGGGCCCCCAGATGCCGGCCCCCCACCCTATGTGAATGAGTATGGGGTACATCGTACCCCTACCCATTCACCTGGTGGAAAAAAATGTCAATAAAAGAACACACAGCTTTTTAAATAAATTTATTACACAGCTCCGGGGGTCTTCTTCCGACTCCGGGGGTCTCTTCCAACTCCGGGGGACTCTTCCGACTTCGGGGCTCTCCGGTGTCGTCTCCGCACTTTCCGGTTCTTCTCTCGCTCTTCGGTTCTTTCTTCCTTCTGCCGGGCCTCCGCTATCTTCTTCCAGCTCTTTTGCTAGCGTAGAGGCCCGGTCTTCCCCGTCGTCTCGTCCGGCTCTCCGTTGTCCTTCTGCCAGCCCCTCCACTATCTTCTTCCAGCTCTTTTACTAGTGGAGGGGCCCGGTCTTCCCGTCGCCATCGGCGTCTTCTTCCCTCTTCTTCTCCTTGATGTTCACTCGTCCCATGACGTCACAGTCACATGCTTTGGGGCCACCCGCTAATGGGCTCCAGCTGTATAGAATCACAGCGGGAGCGAGTCACTGGCGGCACGCACTTGTGCCCACTACCCAGAAGAGCAGAATCACATATATATACGTGATCCTGGCCAGCGTGGTCGCCCTGTAGCAGGATCCTTTTTTCCATTGCCAGGATTTTTTCCTGACAGCATACACACGGCCGTTTTTCTCGGCCTAAAGCTGTCATGGCAGTTTTCCCGACGGGAAAACCGGTCATGTGTACGAGGCATCAGACGAGTTCCCACTGCCACCATTGATATTTTTAGCTTTCTGTAAGGAGGTAAGTCTTCCCAATGACCAGAAGTGTAAGGAGCATTCTTCCCACTGACCATTATACTAATGTACAATGAGTTGTAGATATAGTCATTTTTAGCAGGGGTTCCATGAGACCAGTACATTATTTCAAGGGTTCCTCTGTGATGACAGGGTTGAGAAAGGCTAATCTAACCATTACTGTTAAAACCGAGGCTGTGACTGGAATGTATTCACCTTACCCTATTATAGTGCAAAAACTATAAAGTATATCATTTATGCTCCTGGTTAAACATGTGAATATGAGCTACTTTAATAATACTTTAATCAATTTATTTCAATAGAGACAGCTGGAGGGAATACAAGCTGCAAAGACTTTATTTTATCTGGATATGCAGAGACGTCCAGGCTTTCCTCTGGTTCGCCGATTTACTGTGTGCGCTACACAAAAAGGTAAAGAAAGCAATTTAATGTTTGTCAGTAGAGCTACTTTCTTTTATTCTCTTCCTATGTGAACGCTGGTTTTATTGGATCCAATTACTTTACCTTGCCTTCCACAGCAGCCACTATATATTTTTCTGGGGCTCTTTCCATTCTTTGCTCTGTTACACACTCTCATTGTGTTCGCCCCACTGTATACAGCGATCTTTGAAATTCTATTCTTGTTTACACTTCCCAACAATGTTCGGTCGTTATTATCACAAGACTATTGTACGCTTCTGTGACAGGGCAATCCAGTTCAATCAAACAAAGGTGTTCAATGGTTTCTGTATTGTATATAAAAGAGCTACTGTGTGTGTTGCAGGAGTTGGATAAGTCACTCTAAAGGAGAACTTCATTCAATAGGCCGTAAATATACTTCATATAGAATAATGTGCATTTGTTTTATATTGTAACCATAGTTAAGTTACTGGTTTCCATGTATCGTGCTGGAATTTAAAGCTGAACTCCAGGCAAACAGCTGAATGCACAGATGAAATAGTAGACAATTCAAGGTAGGTCCTTAAGTAGATCACCAGGAAAGTGATATCCACCACCAAGAAACATATATGCGCTTACCGGAAAGCTTGGACTCAGAAACCTTATGGTGCTGGGTCAAACAGACCGACAGGGAGATAAATCTCCACAAGAGTAATCCATTGAGTGGCTCCAGGGGTTTCACACTGCCAGGCTGTAGCTGAGATTCCACTTGTTCGGGAATATCATGGGCCAAACATCCAAAAAAACAAAATGGCTCCACATAGTGTAAAACCGTAAGATAGCAAAATGTATTTAGGAAGTACAGAACACTTACATTTCATCAGTAGGTTTAGCGCTCAAACAATAAAATTAATCGATCTATTAGACATATGGTTCACAACGGCCTGACTGGGACTCTCTCCGACGCGTTTTGTGACAGCAGGAAGGTAAAGTCACCTGGTTGCATCCAGGGGGGTAGATATATTTCTCCCAGATTCAGGCTTTATGCCGACTTATACAACTAGGGAGGGAGTTGATGAAGCCCAGCTGAGGCTAGTGGGCTCATGGATGATTCATACCTCTAGGGAGAGTGCTGGGCGTCGTGCAGGCAGGGAGTTGATGAGACCAGCTGAAGCTTGTCAGCTCGTTTAAGGCCTCTATAAAAACTCCCAGCTTCATTAGGTGTTTGCTCATGCCTGGAACCAGACCTGTGTGGACTGTCTAGGGAGAGTGAACCCCTGTGCGGTGAGACAAAGCCTGTGTGGCTATTTGTTTGGACATTTACTAAACCAGGGACTTAGGGACTAGGACAGCACCAGGCTGATCCCAGTTGTTAGTTTAGGAAACCTGCATGTTTAGTCAGAGGTCAAGCTGACCAGGGTTTATTTTGTTTATGTTTCTTTTTGCTTTGCTGTGTTTTTGTCACTGTAAATAGAGAAATAAACCGCACCCTTTTGATCTTGAAAACCACAACCTCCGTCTGCTGGGCCTGTTTTTGTGTGGGGAGCCCATCCAGGGGGTCACACACACCCGCTGCCGAGCTAACCCCCTCACAGTTGGTGGAGAACCAGTGGCAGTTTTTTTTAAGCCAGCATGGAGGAGATACTGAAACAGCTGGCTCTAGCAAATGCCAATCAACAGCAGACAAATGCAGGTTTGCAAAGGAGCCTTGCAGCCCAGCAACAAGCCCAGCAGCAATCTGAGGCCCGCTTCATAGACCTGTTGCAGAAGCAAGAGCAGAGACTACAACAACAGATGGAAGCAGTAATGCAGCAACGTCCGCAGACCAGTGAGGAAAGCCGTCCCACTAATACCGCGTCATTTGGGGTGAGTCGTTTATTGACAAAAATGACTGGAGAAGATGATCCAGAGGTGTTTTTGACCACATTTGAAAGGACTGCTGAAAGGGAAAAGTGGCCTAAGGATCAGTGGGCTGGACTGCTGGCTCCTCTGTTAACTGGTGAATCGCAGAAAGCTTACTATGACCTAGAGCCTGACCAAGCAAAAGACTATGTGATGCTAAAAGCTGAAATATTGGCAAGGCTGGGTGTCACCCTGGCTGTCCGGGCTCAGCGTGTGCATAACTGGACTTTCCAGCTTGGAAAACCCCCCAGGTCTCAAATGTATGATCTCATTCACCTGAGCAGGAAGTGGCTACAACCAGAGACTTTGTCCGCACCGGAGATTGTGGAACGTGTTGTGATGGATCGTTTCTTGAGAGCTCTTCCTACCGCCATTCAAAAGTGGGTAAGCCATGGAGACCCAGAAACGGCCGGTAAACTTGTGGATCGTGTAGAGAGATACTTGGCTGCAGAGAACCTGACGGCCTCTTCCAGAGACTCTCGGACTTTCCACCCTAAGACCAGACCATCCCCAGGGGCGGATAAGATGATTCCAAGGGGTGAGGGTGGAGAGAGTGAGAGGGTGGGAGCTCTGCCCAGGGTTTGGCGAGAACAGCCTGGGAAGTCGGGGGCTCAAGAGGCAGCCAAAAGGATTGTTTGCTACCGCTGCCGGCAAGCGGGACATATTGCAGCAAATTGCCCGGTTGTGGAGGAACCCATGCGATGTGACTTTCTGACGGACAGACGTCAGTCGCTGTGTGCGACAGTCGCATGCACTGCCATTCGGGGAACTGAGAAACATTTATGCAAAATGTGTATTAATGGTAGAAATGTTGTGGTATTACTGGATTCAGGTAGCCTTGTGACCCTGATAAAAGCTGAATTAGTTAAAACAGAGGTCTCTGGGAATAGCAAGGTAGCTGTTATTTGTGTGCATGGGGACACCCGAGAGTATCCAGTGACTACAGTGTGTTTCAAGACCCCCAAAGGTACCCTCTCTCATCCAGTGGGGTTAGTATCTCAATTACCGCATGATGCCATTGTGGGAAGGGATTTTCCGAAGTTCTGGGAACTGTGGGATGATCCTGAGCCCCCCACTGGTGCCCCTATGTACCAGGAAGGTGATAGCCAGAACTCCTCTGAGAGTGGTGAGGACTCTCCAGAATTTCCCTTGTCAGTATTGGCAGGCGAGACTCAAGAAACTGGAGAGGAGCCCACCTCCTCAGACGAAAACCTACCGTCTGTGGAGTTTTCTGATCTTGAGGTTCACAGGGAAAATTTTGCCACAGAACAGTTAAAAGACCCCGCCCTAATAAAGGCACGGGAAAACGTAGTGGAAATAGATGGCGAGTTAGTGAACCCAGATAATACCTGCACTTACCCATACTTCAGCGTAGAGAAGGACCTACTGTATCGGGTGGCAAAAAGGGCAGAAGAAACCGTTGAGCAGCTTGTGGTGCCCAAACCTTACAGGAAGTTGGTGTTGGAGTTGGCCCATGGGCACATTCTTGGAGGTCATCTGGGGACAGAGAAAACCCGAGAGAGGGTATTACAGAGATTCTATTGGCCTGGGGTGATGAAGGACATAGAAAATTATTGTTCCTCCTGCCCTGTGTGTCAGAGGTCGGCCCCGATGCCACATTTCCGTAGCCCGCTGGTCCCTCTACCCATCATTGAGGTCCCGTTTGAGAGGATTGCAATGGATTTGGTAGGTCCTATAATCAAGTCCGCTAGGGGGCACCAGTACATATTAGTTATAATGGACTATGCCACCCGTTATCCAGAAGCGATCCCTCTCCGAAATACCTCGGCCAAAACCATAGCCAAAGAGCTATCTCTTGTATTTAGCCGGGTGGGTATTTGTAAAGAACTGCTTACGGACCAAGGTACACCCTTTATGTCCCGGGTTATGAAAGAGCTGTGTAAATTGTTCAAAGTGACGCAATTGCGTACGTCTGTGTATCACCCCCAAACCGATGGGCTGGTTGAAAGATTCAACAAAACCCTAAAACAAATGTTGAAGAAAGTGGTGGATAGAGATGGAAAGGATTGGGACTGTCTACTTCCTTATTTGATGTTTGCTATTAGGGAGGTGCCCCAATCCTCTACGGGATTCTCCCCCTTTGAGTTACTGTATGGGAGACACCCAAGAGGGCTGTTGGATATTGCCAAGGAAACTTGGGAAAGTGAGAGTTCTCCCCACAGGAGTGTGATTGAGCATGTCGCCCTGATGCAAGATCGAATTGCACAGGTAATGTCCATCGTGAAGGAACATTTGGCCCAAGCGCAGTTGGCACAGCAGAGAGTGTACAACCGTGGAGCCAAGACCCGTACCTTTTCCCCGGGGGATAGGATATTGGTACTTGTCCCTACGGTTGAAAGTAAATTCCTTGCCAAATGGCAAGGCCCCTACGAGATAATGGAAAAAGTGAGCGAAGTGAATTACAAGGTCAGACAACCAGGAAGGCGAAAGCCCGAACAGATCTATCACGTTAATCTGTTGAAAGCCTGGAGGGATAGAGAGTCCCTAGTCGCAGAAACTTGGTCACCAGCTCAAACTGGTTGCGTGATTCCGGAGGTTGGAATAGCAGCCACCTTGTCACAACCCCAACAACAGGAGGTTAAGGAGTTTGTGCTTCGCAACAAGGAGGTGTTCTCTGAGCTGCCGGGACAAACATCTGGGGTAGAGCATGATATTATTACCCCGCCCGGTGAAAGGGTGAAGTTAAAACCCTATCGGATCCCAGAGGCCCGACGGGAGGCAATACGGGAGGAAGTACAGAAAATGCTGAACTTAGGGGTGATAGAGGAGTCCCAAAGTGATTGGTCTAGTCCCATTGTGTTGGTGCCTAAACCGGATGGGAGCTGGCGATTTTGTAACGATTTTCATCAGTTGAACAAAGTTACAAAATTTGACACCTACCCCATGCCACGTATAGATGAGTTGATCGACCGGCTGGGAACAGCCCGATACATGACTACTCTTGACCTCACAAAAGGGTATTGGCAAATTCCCCTGGCCAAGTCGCCCAAAGAGAAAACCGCATTTGTAACCCCAGACGGGGTGTTCCAATATAAGAGAATGCCGTTCGGGTTACAGAATGCGCCGGCCACATTCCAGCGGAAAATGGACCAGATACTGAGGCCCCATCGGAAGTATGCTGCGGCTTACCTGGATGACGTAATTGTCCATAGCACAGATTGGGCCTCACATCTGCCAAAAGTGCAAGCAGTCCTAGACTCTATCCGGGAAGCGGGGTTTACGGCTAACCCCAAGAAGTGTACCATTGGGCAGGAGGAGGCCAAATATCTTGGGTACACCATTGGCAGGGGAGTAATAAAACCCCAACTCAACAAAGTCGAGGCCATCCAGAGTTGGCCACGTCCCAACAGCAAGAAGCAGGTACGAGCCTTTCTGGGAATCGCGGGTTATTATCGGCTCTTCATTCCCCACTTTGCTTCTAAGGCTGTGCCCCTAACCAACCTGACGAAAGGGAAAGGGTCGGTCATGATTAAATGGACCCCCGTGGCTGAGGCAGCATTCCAATTCTTGAAACAAGCCTTATGTAGCCAGCCAGTGTTGTACTCACCCGACTTCTCTAAAGACTTTGTCGTACAAAGTGATGCGTCAGATGTGGGGTTAGGAGCAGTATTGTCCCAGGTCTGGAACGGGGAAGAGCACCCAGTCATTTACCTCAGCAGGAAGTTGAAGTCCCATGAGGTAAATTACGCCACGGTTGAAAAGGAGTGTTTAGCGGTGAAGTGGGCTCTAGATTCCCTTCGGTACTATCTGCTAGGTAGGCACTTTGACATGGTTACGGATCACGCTCCGTTAAAGTGGATGGCTCAAAACAAG
Organism: Rana muscosa; assembly: GCA_029206835.1. Classification (NCBI taxonomy): domain Eukaryota; kingdom Metazoa; phylum Chordata; class Amphibia; order Anura; family Ranidae; genus Rana; species Rana muscosa. Next base: position 1,046,275,750 of record CM055117.1, read on the forward strand.
GAGACAAATAGAAGAGTGAATAGGTGGTTCCTGGCCCTACAGGAATTCAACTTCACAGTAAAGCATCGCCCTGGCGTTCAAATGGGGAATGTGGATGCTTTGTCTCGAGTACATGAATGCCTGATTGCTGGTGTTCCAACCCCAAGGTTAAAACAAGAGGGGGGGGTATGTGACAGCAGGAAGGTAAAGTCACCTGGTTGCATCCAGGGGGGTAGATATATTTCTCCCAGATTCAGGCTTTATGCCGACTTATACAACTAGGGAGGGAGTTGATGAAGCCCAGCTGAGGCTAGTGGGCTCATGGATGATTCATACCTCTAGGGAGAGTGCTGGGCGTCGTGCAGGCAGGGAGTTGATGAGACCAGCTGAAGCTTGTCAGCTCGTTTAAGGCCTCTATAAAAACTCCCAGCTTCATTAGGTGTTTGCTCATGCCTGGAACCAGACCTGTGTGGACTGTCTAGGGAGAGTGAACCCCTGTGCGGTGAGACAAAGCATGTGTGGCTATTTGTTTGGACATTTACTAAACCAGGGACTTAGGGACTAGGACAGCACCAGGCTGATCCCAGTTGTTAGTTTAGGAAACCTGCATGTTTAGTCAGAGCAGGGTTTATTTTGTTTATGTTTCTTTTTGCTTTGCTGTGTTTTTGTCACTGTAAATAGAGAAATAAACCGCACCCTTTTGATCTTGAAAACCACAACCTCCGTCTGCTGGGCCTGTTTTTGTGTGGGGAGCCCATCCAGGGGGTCACACACACCATCTGCCGAGCTAACCCCCTCACAATATATAAAGTGGTTGTAAACCGTTGGACAATTTTTTTTTTGTACCTGCGAGGTAAAGGCATACTGTCCATAGTGTGTGGTGTACAGTCTGTCCATAGTGTGTGGTGTACAGTTCTGGTATGGTCAGTCTACTTATAGTGTTGTTTAAAGCAGAACAATAGGATTTCCCCCTTCCCATCACCATCGAGTAGTCTTCACCATAACCACTGATGGTGGGGATGGTCGGGAACCACAGCTGATAAAGTCCAAATAGGCCAAAAAGTGAAATAAGTCGAATATATTAAGGCTTCATGTACACAGAAACTCAAAAACGGTCGTTTTTAACCACTTCCCGCCCCGTCAATAGCAGATTGACGTCCGGGAAGTGGTTCAGTTATCCACACTGGACGTCATATGACGTCCTGCGGGATAACAGCCGCTGCGCGCCCGGGGGGCGCGCATCGCGGCGATCGGTGGAGCGGTGGGTCAGTCTGACCCACCGCTACACTGATCTCGGTAAAAAGCCTCCGTCAGAGGCTTTTTACCACGTGATCAGCCGTGTCGAATCACGGCTGATCACAATGTAAACAGGAAGAGCCGTTGATCGGCTCTTCCTCACTCGCGTCTGACAGACGCGAGTAGAGGAGAGCCGATCGGCGGCTCTCCTGACAGGGGGGGTTCGCGCTGATTGTTTATCAGCGCAGCCCCCCCTCGGATACACACACTAGACCACCATGGAAGCCCCCCAGGACCACCAGGGAAGCCCCAATCATGTGGATGGCCCCCATGGCCATCCACATGTAGTATAAAAATAAAAATAAAATAAAAACATACAAAAAAATATGCCAATCAGTGCCCACAAATGGGCACTGACTGGCACTTTCACAATGTGTGGTGGCTGGCATTGCTGGGCACCAGTGCCACCAATGCCACCTACTAGTGTCCATCAGTGCCACCTATCAGTGCCCATCCGTGCCCATCTGTGCCAATCTGTGCCCACCTATCAGTGCCCGTCCATGCCACCTATCAGTGCCACCCATAAGTGCCCATCAGTGCCGCCTATAAGTGCCCATCAGTGCCGCCTATGAGTGCCAATCAGTGCCGCCTATGAGTGCCAATCAGTGCCACCTATGAGTGCCCACCAGTGCCGCATACCAGTGCCACATATCAGTGCCCATCAGTGCCACCTATCAGGGCCCATCATCAGTGCTCATCAGTGCCACCTCATCAGTGCCACCTCATTGGTGCCACCTCATCGGTGCCCATCAGTGTCGCCTTATCAGTGCCCTTCAGTGCCGCCTTATCAGTGCCCGTCATTGAAGTAGAAAAGGTACTTATTTACAAAAAAAATTAACAGAAACAAAGAAAAACTTAGTTTTTTTTTTAAAAAATCGCTCTTTTTTTATTTGTTGTGCAAAAAATAAAAATCGCAGAGGCGATCAAATACCACTGAAAGAGAGCTCTATTTGTGGGAACAAAATGATAAAAAATTTGTTTGGGTACAGTGTAGCATGACCGCGCAATTGTCATTCAAATTGCGACAGTGCTGAAAGCTCAAAATTGGCTTGGGCAGGAAGCTGTATAAGTGCATGGTATTGAAGTGGTTAAAGCAGCAGAAAAAGCTAGCTTTTATCAGCGTTTTTTTACTAGCTTTTATTAGCGTTTTTCAGTGTAGCGTTTTTTCGTTCTTTTTTTTTTTCAAGGGACCAAAAAACGTGAAAAAAACGCTCACGGGCAGCGTTTTTGAGCGTTTATGAGCGTTTTTCAGCGTTTTGCGTTTTTTTCTGCCGAAAAAACGGCACTTTGAACGCGAATTTCTTGCGTTCAGAAAAAAGCCCATTAACTCCACTGCTCATTAAAGCTAAAAAAAATTACGTGTACATGAACACATAGGCTAACTTAGAGTGCAGTTAATGGGCTTTTTAAAAAAACGCCAAAACGCCAATAAACTGCAGTTTATCAGCTTCTGTGTACATGGAGCCTAAGAGTCCAGAACAATGGTGCATGTAAATCCAAATAATCCAAGGTGAATAGGAAAACCGAATAATATGTTGTCTGCAGACTATCCACAACCTTATAGGATCTAAGGCTTACCAGATAGGGTGGACCCGACGGAGCATACGCCCAGTGGGTCAGACAGGCTTGGTGGTGTAACACACAAAAAGGGGAACACAGCAGGCACAGCTTCCAATGGGAACCAGGAAATCACATCAAGGACAGCAATGAATATCCACCATGGAGATCATCAGCAGTACTTCGCACAAAACCTCATCCCGAGGTATAAAGGTATTATAAGGAAAAGAAAAAGGGCCACATAGTGTAATTCAATATAAAACGGTGAACATTTATTAAAATAGTATAAAATGGTCACTCACATTTGATGAGACAAGTAAAGGCATATAAGATCATAAATGACACAGTGGCATCAGCAGAGCCCTTCCCTAGTAATACCTTTATACCATGGTTTATGGTATGCTTTAACCACTTAACGACCGCTCACTGTATATATACGTCGGCAGAATGGCACCGACAGGCACAATCACGTAGAGCATACGTGATCGCCTTTGTACAGTTGGGGGGTCCGATCCTATACAGTGAGCGGCCGTTTATCGTTGGGGAGCGATCAGAGATGAGGGGGTGACCATTCGATTTCGGCCACCCCCTCGCGATCGCTCCCGGCGAATGAAAATGCTTCCTCCGCCATGTGATGTAAGCACAGGCAGGAGGAAGTGATGTCATCTCCCTCGCGGCGGTCTTTTCAATTCCGGCGCCGAGGAGAGAAGAAGCAGGTTAATGCACCAACAGTCCACTGACACATAGGTACACATAGGCACACATTTCACCCCCTCCAGTCACCCCCAGATCACCCCCCAGGTCACCCCCCAGCCCCCAATCACAGTGTCACTGATTGCAGTGATCATTTATTTTACTGATCACTGCATTTAGTGTCATCTGTGATAGTAAAAAGTTGCAGGGCAGTTAGGATTAGGCCCCTTTAGGTCCAGGGTAGCCCCCTAACCCCCCCTAATAAAGGTTTAACCCCTTGATCGCCCCCCAGGTAACCCTTTCACCCCCTAACGCCAGCGTCACTAAGCGATCGTATTTTCGATCGCTGTATTTAGTGTCGGTGGTGCCCTAGATAGCCAGTTATTTATTTTTAGTTTCGCCGCAGGTTTTTAGAGCGTCAGGTACCCCCATATATTATTTTAACCCCCTGATTGCCCCTAGAGTTAACCCTTTCACCAGTGATCACCGTATAAGCGTCACTGGTGACACTGGTTACCCAGTTAGTTATTTAGTTATTTAGGTAACCAGTCAGGTTTTTATATAGCGTCGGGTACCCCCATATTTAACCTAATAAAGGTTTTAACCCCCTGATTGCCCCTAGTTAACCCTTTCACCAGTGATCACCATATAAAGGTTACGGGTGACGCTGGTTGGTTAGTTTGCTTTTCATAGCATCAGGGCACCCGCCGTATATAACCCAATAAAGGTTTAACCCCCTGATCGCCCGGTGGGTGAGATCAATTAGGTTTTAGCACCAGAGAGGGTCTGCGTCGCCCCAAGCAGCGTTAGGTTAGTGCCAGTAACGCTAACACCCACGCGCAAAGCATACACCTCCCTTAGTGGTATAGTATCTGATCAGATCTATACTAGCGTCCCCAGCGGTTTAGGGTTCTCAAAAACGCAGTGTTAGCGGGATCAGCCCAGATACCTGCTAGCACCTGCGTTTAGCCCCTCCGCCCAGCCCAGCCCAGCCCACCCAAGTGCAGTATCGATCGATCACTGTCACTTACCAAACACAAAACACATAACTGCAGCGTTCGCAGAGACAGTCCTGATCCCTGCGACCGCTAACAGTTTTTTTTGTAGCGTTTGATATATTTGCTGACGACAGTCAGGTGCTTTTTTTCCTGTGAATCTTACTAGTGTACCCCTAAATTTAGAGCCCAAAATGGCAAGTCGAAGGTACACTAGTAAAGAGGCCTACGAGATTCTGAGCATGACAGATAGTGAAGAGGAGGTCACGTATCTGTCAGATTCAGGCTCAGAATATCTTCCCGTAGAAGACAGTGACGTCAGCAGCCCCACGTCAGATAGCTCTGACGACGAAGATGAGGTCCCTGCTAAGGTCAGGCGTACCCGTTCCCGATCTTCTGAGGTTGTTGAGGAGCAAGAACCGCAGGGCTCTCATATCATGGAGCAGAGTAGTACTAGCGCCGCTATTCCTTCTGGTGAATTGGCAAGCACCAGCGGCCTAGTACAGCCTGGGCGTACATCCAGCACTGCAGTATCACGTGGTGACGTGGCGAGTCCCATAAGTGCAGTTCAAGCTGGCGAGGTGGCAAGCACAAGTAGTGTCCCGCTGCCACCAATAAGAAGACAAAGGCAGGCCCGTCGTACCCTTAGTGCTCTTCCTGCAGAATTTGCCTATCCTGATTGGGTCCCCACCACTTCTGCAGAACCCGTACTTCCCCCATTCACTGCCCAATCCGGTATTCAGGTGGAAACAGCTGATTTTATGCCAATCGATTTTTATTTGCTGTTTTTCACGGAAGATCTCTATAGATCTATTGTGGACCAGAGTAATTTATATGCTGGTCAATTCATCGCCGCTAATCCCCAGTTGCCTTCCATTGCCAAAGATTGGAAACCAATTACGGTTTCCGAATTTAAGACCTTTCTGGGCCTTTCCCTCAACATGGGCACACATAAATTCCCGTCATTGCGTGCTTATTGGTCCACGCACCCAATTGACCACATGCCCGTGTTCTCTGTCTCCATGCCCAGGAAACGATACGAGCAGATTTTGCGGTTCATGCACTTCAACGACAATGAACTTTGTCGTCCACGTGGGGACCCTGAATACGACCGGCTCTATAAAATTTGGCCCCTCATAAACCACTTCAACGAACGTTTTGCAGCCTTGTTTATTCCCGATCAAGCTGTCTGCGTTGATGAGTCCCTGATTAAATTTTCTGGCCGCTTGGCTTTCAAGCAGTACCTTCCCAGCAAGCGTGCCAGATACGGGGTCAAGCTCTATAAGTGCTGTGACAGGGCAACAGGCTATGTATGGAGCTTTATGGTTTATGAGGGAAAAGATAGTCAGGTTGAGCCGGTCAACTGCCCGGATTACATAGGGAGCGCTGGCAAGATAGTGTGGAACTTGGTGTCACCCTTATTCGGAAAGGGGTACCACTTGTATGTGGACAATTATTACACGAGCGTGCCACTGTTTAGTCACTTGTTTGATCATCAGATTGGAGCATGTGGCACCGTGCGACCTAATCGCAGGGGCTTTCCCCAGCGGCTTGTAGATGCCCGTCTTAGGCTGGGGGAGAGAGCCTGCGTAAAGTGTAATAACTTGCTCGCTATGAAGTGGAGAGACAATAAGAATGTTTTCCTTCTTACCTCCCTTCATGCAGACACGACAGTCCAAATTCATACGGCGACTGGTGTTGTGGAGAAACCCCTCTGTGTCCACGAATATAACAAAAATATGGGAGGGGTGGACCTCAACGACCAGTTGATGGCGCCGTATCTAATTGACCGTAAGGCGAGACGCTGGTACAAAAAAGTGTCTCTATCCTTATTCCAATTGGCTTTGCTGAACGCTCATGTGCTATACAGAGCTTCAGGCGGGACTTTATCTCTTCTAAAATTCCAGAATGAGATAGTCACAGAACTCCTGTATCCAGGCGGTTCTGCACCTCACCATCCCCTACCAAATGCAGTAAGCCGGCTGCATGAGAGGCATTATACGCATCTCCTCCCGAGTACCCCTACCCAACGAACCCCCCCAAAAAAGATGTTGTGTCTGTAGCAGGCGCGGATTTAGGCGTGACACCCGTTATTATTGTCCACTCTGTCCTGACAAACCTGATCTTTGCCTTGGTGAATGTTTTGAACGCTACCACTCAAAAGTGAAGTTTTAGCGTAGGGTACAGCATTTCACAGACTAGGACACACTTACACAGGGTCTCCCAAGATGCCATTACACTTTGAGAGACCCGAACCATTACAGTTGTTAAAGTTTAAAAAAAAAAGTGTAAAAAATAAAAAAATAAAATAAAAAAACAAAAACACAAAAAAAATATAAAATAAAAAAACAAAAAATAGTTGTCGTTTTATTGTTCTCTCTCTCTCTCTCTAGTTTCTCTCTATTGTTCTGCTCTTTTTTACTGTATTCCATTCTGCAATGTTTTATCATGCTTGCTTTTCAGGTATGTAATTTTTTGTTTTCAGGTGCGCCATTCAACTGCAGCGCGGAATTATTTATCTTGACAGCAACAGCGTTTGCTCCCACGATACATAAAACCGTGACTCCAGTGCTGTAGGAGGTGATTTCACCACCACAGTTAAAAAAAAAGAGCATATATGCCGAAGCATGGGGGCAGCAGGGGCGGAGAGATTTTGCTCCTAATGCCGCGTATATACGGTCGAAATTCCGACGGAGGCTTGCCCGTGGAAAAGTTTGACCGTGTGTACGCGGCAAAACCTTTTATGCCGCGTACATACGGTCGAAATTTCGACAAAGGCTTGCCCGTGGAAAAGTCCGACCGTGTGTACGCGGCATAACTTTTTTGCGGGAGGATGCCCCCATGCTTCGACATATATATATTTTAGGCACAGGTTGCGTTAAAAAAATGTTTTATTTTTTACTAGGTTTTGTTTTGGTATTTGCTTTGCAGGTATGGTATGGTAAGGTCTTACTGTTGTACTGTAATGTTACTTTTGTAACGGCCTCACCCCGTCCTCTTTAGCTAGGGGTATGTCACGCGACAGAGTGAGGTGCGCTACGGCCCATGTCCTCCCCATAACTGTGGGTGAGGTGAAGGCCAATACCTGATGTTTGCTCGGGCCGGTGTGTCTTGGGCATGTACCGAGTCTGCTGTGCAGAAACCACCAAACCACCCTTTGCTCCCATTAACAGAGTCCATACACCGATCACAGTCCAACTGTTGGTTTATTTCGTATCTCCACATACAGGCAATGCGATGGCATGATACGTGGGATGAGCAGGTCGAGGCACTATACTGATCTGGGTCCCTACACCCCCTGTGCTATGACCAAGGGTTGTAGGAGTCTTGACATGAATACCTCCATTGCATTGCAGCCCCTATCAGGGGAAGATGTCCTCCAAGGGAGTTACCGAAGGCCCATCCGTCACCGGGTTGACACTACACCGGGTCTTCGAACGGGTGACCTCCTCACCTCAGATGCGGGTCCCCTCGCAAGGGGCGCCCTGGAACCACTTCACCCTTGCGGGACCCGGTCGAAGTCACCGGGCCCCAGGCCTCCTCAATAGTACCTCACCCCAGGCTGAAGGTGCCTGGGATGGAACCCCAACTTCATCCCGGCCAGGCCTAGGGCGCCTAGGCCGGGAACCTTGAATCGCCCGCACCCAGGCTGAAGGTGCCTGGGTGCGTGAAGAGATGATCCCCGAAGACAGACCTCGTGGCGAGGGCGTCTCCCCCTTTTATCTCCTCCCGTCGATACCACGGCGGGTTCCCCGCCCCAGCCGTATCATCTCCAGGAAGGGACAAAAAGGGTAGCACTGTGGTAGTGATTCTACCTCGAGCCTGTAGGTACCCCGCCACCCACAGGCCAAGGAGAATATTGCACCACCCAATCCTCCACGAATAACAAAAAGGGGTCTTAACCCTGTCATAATTACACACCTGGGTCACACTACCCCCAGGTGTATCCCACTAAATCTGAAGACCCCGCTACACTTTGTTTTAATGTTAACCATCATTTGCTTAGCAGGTACGCCATTCAGTTGCATTGCGGATTTATTTATCTTGACAGCAACAGCGTTTGCTCCCACGATACATAAAGCCGTGACTCCAACGCTGTAGGAGGTGATTTCACCACCACAGTTAAAAAAAGAGCATATATGCCGAAGCATGGGGGCAGCAGGGGCTGAGGAGCGATTTTACTCCTAATGCCGCGTATATACGGTCGAAATTCCGACGGAGGCTTGCCCGTGGAAAAGTTTGACCGTGTGTACGCGGCATAACCTTTTATGCCGCGTACATACGGTCGAAATTTCGACAAAGGCTTGCCCGTGGAAAAGTCCGGCCGTATGTACGCGGCATAACTTTTTTTGCGGGAGGATGCCCCCATGCTTCGGCATAAATATATTTTAGGCACAGTTTGCGTTAAAAAAATGTTTTATTTTTTACTAGGTTTTGTTTTGGTATTTGCTTTGCAGGTATGGTATGGTAAGGTCTTACTGTTGTACTGTAATGTTACTTTGTTTTAATGTTAACCATCATTTGCTTAGCAGGTACGCCATTCAGTTGCATTGCGGATTTTTTTATCTTGACAGCAACAGCGTTTGCTCCCACGATACATAAAGCCGTGACTCCAACGCTGTAGGAGGTGATTTCACCACCACAGTTAAAAAAAGAGCATATATGCCGAAGCATGGGGGCAGCAGGGGCGGAGGAGCGATTTTGCTCCTAATGCCGCGTATATACGGTCGAAATTCCGACGGAGGCTTGCCCGTGGAAAAGTTCGACCGTGTGTACGCGGCATAACCTTTTATGCCGCGTACATACGGTCGAAATTCCGACGAAGGCTTGCCCGTGGAAAAGTCAGACCGTGTGTACGCGGCATGATGCCCCCATGCTTCGGCATATATGCCCATCATTAGAAGTGGGTGGATGAAGGGAGGTATTCTAATGGTGGGCATACCCACCGATCAATCTCTTTTTTTCGTTCAGCCAACAGGCTGCATGAAAAAAAAGATTACAATACATGTCCAACAAGGACCAGCAACGTACTGGTATGTTGCTGGACTTTGAATGTTTATACCAGAATGATGCCTGTGGGTTTAGGTATCATCTTGGTATCATTCTTTTCAGCCAGTGGCCGGCTTTCATGTAAAAGCAATTCTAGCAGATAATTAGCCTCTAGACTGCTTTTACAAGCAGTGGGAGGGAATGCCCCCCCCCCGGATATAAACAGCGCCATTGGGAAATTGGGAAAGCATTTTATCACACCGATCTTGGTGTGGTCAGATGCTTTGAGGGCAGAGGAAAGATCTAGGGTCTAACCCCCCATTTTTTTTCAAAAAAAGAGTACCTGTCACTACTTATTGCTATCATAGGGGATATTTACATTCCCTGAGATAACAATAAAAATGATAAAAAAAAAAAATATGGAAGGAACAGTTTAAAAATAAAATAAAAAAGCAAAATAAATAATAATAAAAAAAAAAAAGCACCGCTGTCCCCCCCTGCTCTTGCGCAAAGGCGAATGCAAGCGTCGGTCTAGCGTCATATGTAAACAGCAATTGCATCATACATGTGAGGTATCACCGCGAAGGTCAGATCGAGGGCAATAATTTTAGCAGTAGACCTCCTCTGTAAATCTAACGTGGTAACCTGTAAAGGCTTTTAAATGCTTTTAAAAATGAATGTAGTTTCTCGCCGCTGCGCGTTTGTGCACAATTTTAAAGCATGTCGTGTTTGGTATCCATGTACTCGGCCTAAGATCATCTTTTTTATTTCATCAAACATTTGGGCAATATAGTGTTTTTTAGTGCATTAAAAATAAAAAAAGTGTGTTTTTCCCCCAAAAAATGCGTTTGAAAAATCGCTGCGCAAATACTGTGTGGAAAAAAAAAATGCAACACCCACTATTTTAATCTGTAGGGCCTTTGCTTTAAAAATATATATAATGTTTGGGGGTTCAACATAATTTTCTTGCAAAAAAAAAATGTTTTCATGTAAACAAAAAGTGTCAGAAAGGGCTTTGTCTTCAAGTGGTTAGAAGAGTGGATGATGTGTGACATAAGCTTCCTAATGTTGTGCATAAAATGCCAGGACAGTTCAAAACCCCCCCAAATGACCCCATTTTGGAAAGTAGACACCTCAAGCTATTTGCTGAGAGGGAACACAGAGGAAGAACAGAGGGGGACAGCAGAACGGAGGGGGACACGGAGGAAGAACGAACGAAGGGGGACAGCAGAACAAAGTGGGACACAGAGGAAGAACTGAGGGGGACAGCAGCAGCAGAACGGAGGGGGACACGGAGAAAAACTGAAGGGGGACAGCAACAGAATGTAGGGGGACGAAGGGGGACAGCAGCAGAACGGAGGGGGACAAAGTGTGAGTGTAACACAGACAGTACAGTACACTAACCTGTCCTGGTCCTGGAAGTTTGTCAATGTCTGGCAGACTGGCACTGACTGCAGACTGCCGCGGCAAACTTGTGGACCTCGTGGGCGGGAGGAGCCTGGAGGAGGAGGAGGACGATGAGGCTCAGGCTGGCTGGCTGCACAGGAGAGTGGCTCTGTCTGAGTGGTCACTGGCGTCACTCACTCTGTGCTGGCTCTGGCTGGTGGCTGTGGAGGCGCGCGCGCTGCTCTCAGACTCAGCCGGGCGGGTGCACTCATTGCCCACACTGACTGACAGGCTTCAGCTGACGTCACTGGTTGCTAGACGCGGGGCGGCCCCTAGCCTAGCAACCAGACTGGCAGTGGCAGCCTATGTGTAATCATCATGTGTAAGAGTGTTAAAATTTATAAGGTGGCGGCGGCGGACAGGCAAAGTCGGCAGAGCGGACTGGTGTGGTCTGGTCACAGCTTTTTTTTCATTCTGGGACATCTGTATTGTCTCGGAATGAGCTGCCCGGGACACGGGACAAAAATCTCTAATCAGGGACAATCCCGGGCAATCCAGGACACGTGGGCACCCTAGTGACACCCTAGGGACAACGCTGTTCATTCTGCAGTGAAAATGCGTAACAGTGTTGTTATCCTGTGGACAGGGTAGTCCTAAACAAACAAAAGACCCCTGCCCCCACCTATAACTGGCCCTCACAGCAAAGAGCACATGGAAGGGCAAACGCACGAAAGACAAAAACAGAACATTCCATAGCACAACTCACCAACCAGTCTGCTGACCAACTAAATTAACCTGTCCAACAGTCTGCATTAAAAACAGGGGTTTAGTAAGCACACATTTGCAAACGCATGCGTAAGCTGCCTCCAGACTCACCTGCCCCTCATCTACTATTAGTATGCATGTGGAGACGCTCATAAATTCAGTAGCGTTAGAACAGCAAGCATACACAGGGTGCCATGAAGAGGTCTTGCAGCGTACGCATGCGTTTGAGGAGATTCAGTGTCCTCAAAAAACTCCACGTCTTTGGTCTCCGTGACTATGCTCTTCGCTGGTTCTCTAACTACTTATCCAAGCGCACCTTTAGCGTTACTTACAATTCTACTTCCTCCTCTCCTCTTCCTTTCTCTGTTGGGGTCCCCCAAGGTTCTGTTCTTGCACCTCTCCTATTTTCAATCTATACCTCCTCCCCCTGGGTCAGCTGACGGCTTCCAATACCATCTCTACGCCGACGACACTCAAATCTATTTCTCTACCCCTCAACTCACTCCTTCACTCTCCTCACGCAGGGCTGGTGCAAGGATTTTTTACACCCTAGGCAAAACCTAAACCCCTGGCTCCACCCCCTTTGCCCTGCCGATGTATACCCCACCTTTTTAATGAAGTTCCCATCAAATGCAGCTCACCAGCGCCCATCAATTGCAGCCTCACCAGCGCCCATCAAATGCAGCCTACCAGCGCCCATCAAATGCAGCCTCACCAGTGCCCATCAAATGCAGCCTCACCAGCACCCACAAAATGCAGCCTCACCAGCGCCCATCAAATGCAGCCTCACCAGCTCCCATCAAATGCAGCCTCACCAGCGCCCATCAAATGCAGCCTCACCAGCACCCATAAAATGCAGTTTCACCAGTGCCCAATCAAATGCAGCCTCACCGGCACCCATCAAATGCAGCCTACCAGCACCCATAAAATGCAGCCTCACCAGCGCCCATCAAATGCAGCCTCACCAGCACCCATCCAATGCAGCCTATTAGTGCCCATCAATGTAGCCTCACCAGCGCCCATCAAATGCAGCCTCACCAGCGCCCATCAATGAATGTTTGCTTGCCTCTATTCATTTGGGAGTCAGGACACAGTCCTCCGCCGCCACTGTGCCTCTGACACTATTGGGTTAATTTACTAAAGGCAAATCCACTTTGCACTACAAGTTACCTGCTGATGCTGAGACTTAGTTGCTTGCTGCAGAGAGAAGAGAGTAGGAACATCAGTGGTCGGGTGCCCTAGGCAGCAGTGCGCCCCCAGGCGGCTGCCTAGTTTGCCTAGTGGTAGCACCGGCCCTGTCCTCACATATCACTAATTTACTATCAGATATATCAGTTTGGATGTTACACCAACTTTATCAAACTCAATCTATCCAAAACCGATCTTATAATTTTTCCTCCCCCACTTTCCTCTTCCTCTGATCTCTCTAACAAAATCGATGGCACAACTATTGGCCCATCCCCACATGCCAAGGTCCTAGGTGTAGTCCTGGACTCTGAACTCACCTTTAAGCCCCACGTCCAATCACTGTCCAAATCTTGCCGCCTCAACCTCCGCAACATCTCTAAAATACGCCCCTTTCTAACCAATGACACAACAAAGCTCTTAATTCACTCCCTGATCATCTCTCGCCTCGATTACTGCAACTCCCTCCTCATTGGCTTACCTCTACATACTCTATCCCCCCTTCAGTCCATCATGAATGCTGCTGCCAGACTCATCCACCTTACCAACCGCTCTGTCTCTGCTACTCCTCTCTGTCAATCCCTCCACTGGCTTCTGCTCACCCAAATAATTAAATTCAACATTCTAACAACTGCCTACAAAGCCATCCACAACTCTGCCCCCAGCTACATCAGTAGCCTAGTCTCTAAATACCAACCTAATTGTTCTCTTCGTTCTTCTCAAGACCCCCTGCTCTCTATCTCTCTCATAACCTTCTCCCGTGCTTGTCTCCAGGAATTTTACAGAGCCTCTCCAAGCCTATGGAACTCCTTACCCCAATCTGTCTGTCTATCTCCTACTCTATTAGCTTTTAGACGATCCCTGAAAACCATCCTCTTCAGAGAAGCCTATCCTACCCACACCTAACAACTGTATTTTCATTTTGTCCATCTGATCATCCCCCATGGCTACTACCCTTTGTTCCACTTGACCCTCCCTTCTAGACTGTAAGCTCCAACGAGCAGGGCCCTCTGATCCCTCCTGTATTGAATTGTATTGTAATTGTTCTGTCTTCCCCGATGTTGTAAAGCGCTGCGCAAACTGTTGGTGCTATGTAAATCCTGTATAATAATAATGAAAACTCATCCTACAAGCTTTTCCATGTTCTGTGTACTGTGGGAGCCCAGATATAGTGAATGCAGAGTCATGGGTTTAGTAACACTTTAAGCAATTAAATTAACTTTTTTTTTTTCTTTGGAAAAGCACGTGAAATAAAACAGGAATTTAAATACTAAATACTATCATTACAGGTACCAGAATACAATATTTTTTCTTAATAGTTGCACTTGCCATCAGCAATCCACATAAATGTGGCACCACAACATTGGGCTTTAACAGGGCGATGCCACATATTTGCCTACAGATGGCGTCACTTTTCTGTGCTGGGAACATACCCCCACCACCGTGACCATGCTGTCACCAACAGGTCCTCATCACGGTTTATGATTGAGATGAAGTTACATCACCACTGTGACAGCCAATCATAGTGATCACGTGATTGGGAATGCCAAGAAACGTTTCTGCCGTTAAGAACCTTTTAAAGGGCCAGCAAGAACCAGCAGTAAGGGGTTAAATAATCTATTGCTTTCAGTAGGCGATGTGTCAGTTATATTACCAACAGTTAATGTGAAAATTCCCCACTGGGTTGAACAGCATGTACAGGTATGATAGAACACAATAGATAGTGAATGCGGCTTAGAAAGTTTATTATCACAGTGGTGTGTGTACAGCACCTTATAGTGTGAGCATAATGTGGAGAATAATGAGGTTGCATTGTGTTCTCTAGAGAAGTACTTGAGAAGCAAGGACATTTCACAATACAGTATATGCTATCCTACAGATTTTACTGCTGCTTCGCCTATGGTGGACAGCCTGTGCATGCAAATGAAATAATCTGTTCAGGGGCTGAGAGTCAATTCTCACAAGGATTGACTGTATTCAGCCCTAGAACACAACAATGCATTTATGACAACAATTATTCAGTAATATTGCTTTCAGTTTAAGAATAAATCCAACAGACATCATGCAAGTAACATATCAGGTTTCCTACACATGGTATTTTTGTCTGTATCTGCCCTGAATGTTATAACTCCACCTACAGAAGCTGAGGGTAATGCCTGGTACACACTACTGGGTTGAACGGAAAAAAAAACTGACAGCTCCAGTCAGAGCCACTGTACCAATGATCCGATGTTAGTACAGCGATCTTCCCCGCTGAGCTGTTGTGTTCTGACAGGGGGGCGGCCCCCGCTAGAACACTTCGATCAGCGGCGCTCTCCGCCATTGGCAGAGAGCGCTGATCGGGAGCTGGTCGGCTTCTGGTTTTTCAGCATGCTTGTCCGATAGAAGCCAGCCAAACAGCCAGCTACTGTCGGACTATGTGCAATACACATGAGCCAAATGTTGGCCAGTTTTTATTGAGCTGGCTGATGTCGCCCGACATTTCGCCCATGTGTACTAGGCTTACTTATTTAAATTTATTGAGTTTTAATGAATACAAAGTAGAACACCAAGTGATACTAGGCAGCCTTTACAAAAGTAAAAGGTGGATATAGGACATTATAAATAAAAAATAGGAAGGAGGGAAAGGGGAGGGAGGCATGTTTAACCAAGACATTGCAAATATAAGCTTTAGGCCCCGTTCACACCTTAAACCGCATCCAATTCGCATAACATTATAAAATACATTGATTTTAATGAGACTGGTTCACATATGTGCGATGCATTCGCACTGCGCATTGCCCAAAAAACGTGTGCGTTTTCTAGGCATTGCGGTGCGGCTCAGGTGCGAATTCAGGCCCATTATCTTCTATGGGCACGCATCTGATTCGCATATGCATTGCGTTCTTAACAGGCATTTTTTCCCTCTCTTCACTACACCTCCCCCCTCTCACTGCCCATCTAATTCGCACCTACAACGCAGAGGAATGCGCTGAACAGCTGCTTCTTCTCTTCGCTCAGAGAACGGAGCTGGAATTCGCACCGGACTGGTGTGAACCCAGCCTAATACTCTATGAGAACACCTTCAGGAGTGGAAGCATTAATAACTATAGTCAAGTGACGAACACACAAGGACATATAACAGTTTAAACACAATCAGACCTAAGACCTAAAGCCTCATACACACTTCAAACAAACTTTTCAGTGGATTTTTGTTTGAAGGGCGTTGGCCAAGAACTTGGTATGCATACACACAGCAGGACTTTTACAGCAAACTTTCCCAAAATCACAAGGTTTTTCTGCTCTTTACCACCACCCTTTGGTCAACTTCTGCTATTGTTGGTTGATTTTAACATTGGTTCTGAGCATGCGTGTTTGTACTTTGGACTAAAGTCTGATGGATTTCTGCACACGGCAGGACTTTGCACCATAGGACTTTTGTTGCCGAAAAGTTTGTCCGTTTGCAGAGCGAACATTTGTCCGATGAAAACCGAAAAAGTTTGTCCGATGGAGCGTACACACGGTCGGATTTTTTAAAAAACCTGAAAATTTAGAAGTTTGTTGTCAAAAAGTCCGACCGTGTGTATGGGGCTTTAGACTCATAGCATAGTCCACAATGGAGGTCTAGCTAGCAAGAAGATCCTAAAGGACTAGAGGGATCAAGAGAGGAAGATTCGAGGGGCTGGTCAGGATCAAGTACTTTAAGCCTGCCCAAGGAGTTGGAAAGATCTCTTTTCAAATACCTTTCAGTATAGCGGAAGGGGCGCATGGTGGAAGAGAAACGTGTACTCCAGGAAGCTTCACCACCTAGCGAAAAAATGTTGGGTAGTGCAGAAGTTCTGTACGATGGTGTCCAATTTCTCCAAGTTGAAAAGTGACAGTAAAGCCTGTTTCACAGCCATGAGATGAACATAATTAATCTGCGAGCTACAATAAACAGATATGGGCCCAATGTGGGAGGGCCAGCGGAGCTGAAGACTGAAGCAAGGTTTCACCACTTTGCTAGGCTTAAAGGGGTTGTAAAGGTTTGTTTTTTATTTTCTAAATAGGTTCCTTTAAGCTAGTGCATAGTTGGTTCACTTACCTTTTCCTTCAATTTCCCTTTGAAATGTTTTTTTTCTTTGTTTTCTTTGTCTGAATTTTTCACTTCCTGTTCCTCCTCAGTAAGCTGTTCTGGCTGACTAAACACCACTCGGATGATGGTGTGAAGTTTACTGAGGAAAAACAGGAAGTGAGAAATTCAGACAAAGAAAAAAAACATTTACATGGCCTGGTACGGTTCAGGAGGGAGGGGGGGCCGCTCTCTCGCCCCCCCCCCTCTTCCCCTGCGGCCTGCCAGGTTGCGTGCTCGGATAAGGGTCTGGTTTGGACTTTGGGGGGACCCCCACGCCGTTTTTTCGGCGTAGGGGTTCCCCTTAAAATCCATAACAGACCCAAGGGCCTGATATGTTCTTGGAGGGGAACCCATGCCGGTTTTTTATTTAAAATTTGGTGTGGAGTTCCCCTTCAAGATTCATACCAAACACAGTGCCTGGTATTGGCTGGGATCCAAGTCGGATCCCCGTTCATTGAAAGTCGGACATATGTCGGCTTCATGTCGCAGGGCAAAGTCGGATCCAAAGAAGGACGGCTGTCGTGTCGCACAAGTGTGAACCCAGTCTTACAGTCCTTTCAGGCTTCTTGCAATAATCAGACATTCCGTTTTTGAATTCTCTATGATTTATACCTCTCACGTTAGTTATACATTGACAAGCTGCTTGGCATTTATTTTTATTTATGGCAGTGCAGTGCTCCACGCATGTAGTAGGAAATTCATGACGATTCTGCAAAATACAACTTATTCCCCCCTTTGCGTCATCATTCACATTTTTTACTCTGTTTATCTGTTTCCACCAGCTTTGGCAAGAAAACCGTCCTGATTACATGAACATCCAGCTGTACCTCAGCGAGACGGAAGGGATGCAGGTAAGAGGCTGAAAGTCATTAAGTTATATTTTACATACAGGTTCCACTTACAGTTAGGTCCATATACAGTAGATTTGGACACAGGCACAAATGTCTCTTTTTTTTTTTCAGATATTTACCAAAACATTTTTAAGCTATAGTTATATAATGGATATGGGCTGAAAGTGCACACTCTCAGGCTTAATTTGAGGGTATGTACATTCAAATCGCAGGAAGGGTTTAGGAAGTACAGCTCTTAAGAATAGCCAACCCCCCTTTTTCAAGGGACCAAAAGTAATTGGACAATTGAATCAAAAGCTGTTTCATGGCCAGGTGTGGGCTACTCCTTCACTATTTCTTCATCAATTAAGCAGGTAAAATGTCTGGAGTTGATTCTAAAGCCCCGTACACACGGTCAGACTTTTTGCCAACAAACTTCATTTTGAGCAAGTTTGACAAAAAATCCGACCGTGTGTACGCTCCATAGGACAAACTTTTTTGTTTTTTTATCAGACAAATGTTCGGTCTGCAAACGGACAAACTTTTCGCCAACAAAAGTCAGATGGAGCAAAGTCCGACCATGTGTACAGAAATCCATCGGACAAAACAAATAATGTTAAAATCAACCAACAATAGCAGAAGTTGACCAAAGGGTGGCGGTAAAGAGCAGAAAAACACGTGATGTTGGAAAAAGTTTTGGGAAAGTTTGCAGAAAAGTCCTGTGGTGTGTATGCTATCGGTGTGCCCGGCCAACTCCGTTCGGACAAAAATCCACGGAAAAGTCTGATGGAAGTCCGACTGTGTGTACGAGGCTAAAGTGTGGTATTTGCATTTTGGAATCTATTGCTGTGAACCTACATAATGCGTTTAAAGGAGCTGTCCATACAAGTGAAACAGGCCATTGTAAGGCTTCAAAAATGAAAAAAATCCATCAGAGAGATAGCAGCAACATTAGGAGTGGCCGAATCAACAGTTTGGTACATTTTGAGAAACGAAGAATGCACTGGGGAGCTCGGCAAATTAAAAAGGCCATGAAGTCCATGGAAGAAAACAGTGGTGGATGATGGCAGGATCCTCTCTATGGTAAAGAAAAACTCATTCACAACATCCAGACAAGTGAAGGACACTCTCCAGGAGGTGGGCGTATCATTCTTCAAGTCTACAATCAAGAGAAGACTTCACAAGAGCAAATACAAAGGGTTCACCACAAGGTGCAAACCATTCAAAAGCCTGAAGAATAGAAAAGCCACATTAGACTTTGCCAAAAAACATCTAAAAAAGCGAGACCAGTTCTGGAAAAGCATTCTTTGGACGGATGAAACCAAGATTAATCTGTACCAGAAAGATGGGAAGAAAAAAGTGTGGAGAAGGCTTGGAACAGCTCATGATCCAAAGCACACAACATTATCTGTAAAACATAGTGGAGGCAGTGTGATGGCATGGGGCATGCATGACTTCCAGTGGCACTGGGTCATTGGTGTTTATTGATGATGTGACAGAAGACAGAAGCAGCCGGATGAATTCTGAAGTGTTTAGAGATATATTCTGCAATGGCCGAGTCAATCACCTGATCTCATCCCAATTGAGCATGCATTTTACTTGCTGAAGGAAAAACTTAAGGCAGAAAGACCCACAAACTAAGAACAACTGAAGACAGCTGCAGTTAGAGCCTGGCAAAGCACCAGAAAGGAGGAAACCCAGTCTTGGGTAATGTCCATGTGTTAAAGACTTCAGGCAGTCATTGCCAGTAAAGGATTCTTAACAAAATATTAGAACATTTTATTTATGATTATATTAATTTGTCCAATTACATTTAAGCCCCTGAAAATGGGGGGATGGTGTATAAAATTGGTTGCAGTTCCTAAAATTTGAACTTGATATTTACGTTCAACCCCTTGAACGAAAGCTGAAAGTCTGCACTTCAAACTCATTTGGATTGCTTTGTTTTAATTTTATTCTGGTGGCATACAAAGCCAAGAGTATGAAAATTGTGCCTGTGTCCAAATATAGATGGACCTAACTGTATATTTTGTATATTTAAGCATGGCAGACAGGATTGATTATAGTCATACGGCAGCTTGTTAAAGCCCACTCCAGTGATTCCCACACCCGCAACCACTCGCAGTGAAAACGCAACACTCTGTGGAATCACGTGGGGCTGCTCAATGCACCCCCACACATGTAAAATCGTGATGCGTGTGCAGAAACCACACGGTCATTTTTGACCATGCGGTTTCTGCACACGCGCCACGATTTCCCTGAAGGCCGCATTTTTGAAAAGGTGCATGCACCTTTTCTTTATGGAAATGCAGGCATGGATGCCCATTCAATTGAATAGGATGCCGCGCCCAAGCAAATGTGGCACGCAGGTGTAAAAGTTGATTAGTAGTTTGCCCAGATGAGGCAACTATACCATGTTTGTTGTTTTAAAGTGGTTGTACACCGTGTACAACCACTTTTACCCACAGGTAGGCCTAGATTAAGGCTTACCTGTAGGTGCTGGAAATATCTCCTTAACCTCTACGGTTTAGGAGATATTTACAATAGAGACATGCGCCAATGTTTACGGTGCATTCGCTGTAGACAACGGCACAGGCGCACTTTAGAAACGCAGATCGTGCAGTTTCTAAAGGAGGTCATGGCGGGACTGGCATCTCCCGCGCACATGCGCGGGAGTGACGTCATCGCAGCTCCAGCCAATCACAGTGCAGGAGCCACGATACCTGGAAGTAACCCTGGGACGACATGTCGCCGGCCGGTGCTGTGTCGGGCACCGCAGCGGGGGCTTAGATTCGAGGTAAGTATTACATAATGAGCTAGTATGCTATGCATACTAGCTCATTATGCCTTTGTCTTGCAGGTGTTATTTTTTTTTTAAATTCAAAAGTGGGCTTACAACAACTTTAAGGAACCAAAAAAAAAACACCTTAAGAACTAGTTTAACCTTCTAGTAATACATGAATGAAAATGTTTCAAATATGATGTGATTCGGACTCAGAAAAGTACTTTTAAAAGTCCCACATTTCAGCCTCTTGTCCTTGTTTACATGGGCGGCTGTTTTTTTTAACTGCTCTGATCTGCGGTTGACCTTCTTTCAGAGCTGGTTGGCAGGCCACCCAGTGGCGATATGCTGCATCCTGGATGCCTTTTTTTTGGGGACATCCAACTTTGCCTCAACCACGTGCATTAGGCACGGTTGCATCATGGTTCCAGTGCAGTCCCATTCAGTTGACGGGTGAGTGTCTGGTGGTGGCAACAGCTTCCAAAAGCAACATGCCGTAAAAATTTGCCGGAATGCAACCAGGGCAATGTGTGTCCACCAGCAATGTTAGCTAGGGGTGGTAAAAATATGCATCAACCATATATGATCACCACCCTCTGCCGCTCGTGTGAACGAGGCCTTTAGGTATATTTAAAGTGTTTGTAAACCCTCACATATACCCAGTGAAGTGACTGGCCTCAGGTGATACACAGATGAAACAAATTTCCCTACATAAGTTGTACCTGTTTATCCGCAGTCTTCTCTCCTCTTCATCCGCTTGTTTGAGCAGGGTGGAGAGCTGAAGTTACACTCTGTAGAGCTCAGTGAGGAAAGCTCTGGGAGCTGATTGGAAGGAAGAGACACGCCCCCTTTCACACAGCACACAGGAACAGAGCTGAGGCTGTCAATCACAGGCAGTGTGCTGGAGCTCCCTTCCCTGTCACCTTTTTCCTCTTGGTGTCAGAAAAACTTGTCAGAAGTGACTCAGATAGCAGAGGAATGAAACAGCAGACAGAAATGACACTTGGTGATCTGGATATAGACAAGTACACACTATAGAGGGATATACTTTGTTCATATTTCATGTCTGAGGTTTACAACCACTTTAAATTGTTTACTGGCCATCCGGTTGTAAGAAAACCACGAAAAGATCATTGAACTAATTGGCACTTTTTTAAACACGCCCCTGTATGTTGGTGAACGGCAGTGTGCCTCTGTATAAGAAAAGAATATGACTTCTCTTAGGTCAAGTTCAGGATTTTTATTAACTCATCTTTTAGTTCACATCAGTATTCCTGAGCTCTACCCGGCACACTACCGAAGTCATTATTAGCTGTTGACTCCCCCACTGGGCTTACACTTTGTAAAGATGGAAGCATGCGCCCGACAGTGATACAATTGATGCTGTTATCAAAGCATTACACAACGTGTAATCCCTTCGTTCACAAATTCTTACGGAAACCCACTGTGCCATTTCTTGCAGAAAATAATTGGTGAAAAATACCAGGCTTTGAACTCCCGTCTTATTACCGGACGCCCGCGCTGGAAACTTTTGTTTGAGGAGATAGCCAAATCTAACAGACAGTAAGTACCGTCTGGAGGTATTGCCGAGTAATCAGGAGAGGTGGGAATTGCCACGTGTTTTAGGCCTTCTTAATAGCTATTTGTTTGCAACCTTTATCTAATAAACCAAAAGCTGGAGCTGGTAATGTCACATGTAATTCCCTATGTAATGTTTTCTCGGCTTTCAGAAGAACACGACCGTCACAAATCCTTTTTCAGTTTGTGAAGCCGAAGGGGCTCATCTTCCACAAAAAAAAAGCTTACGTCTGGTTTAAAATGTAAAATATTATGCTGAATGCGGTTGTATAAATAAGTGAAGCATAAAGCATTTCTTGCAGCAGAATCACTTGATCATTGCTTTGGTTAAAGGGGACTCCATTTTCTCTTATAGCCAGTCCAGCTGTTTTCATAAATTTTTGTGACAGATGAAGCATAAAATTAACAAAGGCTAATATTTCACAGACAAAATTAAAAGTAAAAATCCTCATAGCGTAAAACAGTTAACCAATTTATTAAAATTCCTTAAAAGTTACACTTACACCAAGGCTGAAAATTCAAGCATAAGAAGTTTAATCTGGCGGTGACATCACTCGTTCAGCCAGTTGGGTGGCATTACAGGAACTCTCCAACCTGATGTGTTTCCACAAAAATGTTGTCTGCTGGGAATGGAGGATCCTCCATTCCCAGTAGATGACATTTTTGTGAAAAATGATTGGGTCCGAGAGTTCCTGTAACGCCACCCAACTGGCTGAACGAGGATCTGAAAAAAAGAATTGTAGCTCTACATAAAAGGTGGCCTAGGCTATAAGAAGATTGCCAAGACCCTGAAACTGAGCTGCAGCACGGTGGCCAAGACCATACAGCGGTTTAACAGGACAGGTTCCACTCAGAACAGAACTCGCCATGGTCTACTAAAGAAGTTGAGTGCACATGCTCAGCGTCATATCCAGAGGTTGTCTTTGGGAAATAGACGTATGAGTGCTGCCAGCATTGCTGCAGAGGTTGAAGGGGTGGGGGGTCAGCCTGTCAATGCTCAGACCATACGGCGCACACTGCATCAAATTGGTCTGCATTACTGTCGTCCCAGAATGAAGCCTCATCTAAAGATGATGCACAAGAAAGCCTGCAAACAGTTTGCTGAAGACAAGCAGACTAAGGACATAGATTACTGGAACCATGTCCTGTGGTCTGATGAGACCAAGATAAACTTATTTGGTTCAGATGGTGTCAAGTGTGTGTGGCGGCAACCAGGTGAGGAGTACAAAGACAAGTGTGTATATCCTACAGTCAAGCATGGTGGTGGGAGTGTCATGGTCTGGGGCTGCAGGAGTGCTGCCGTCACTGGGGAGATACAGTTTATTGAGGGAACCATGAATGCCAACATGTACTGTGACATACTGAAGCAGAGCATGATCCCCTCCCTTCACAGACTGGGCCGCAGGGCAGTATACCAACATAACGACCCCAAACACTCCTCTAAGACTGCCTTGCTAAAGAAGCTGAGGGTAAAGGTGATGGACTGACCAAGCATGTCTCCAGACCTAAACACTATTGAGCATCTGTGGGGCATCCTCAAACGGAAGGTGGATGAGCGCAAGGTCTCTAACATCCACCAGCTCTGTGATGTCATCATTAGGGATGAGCTTTATGTTCAAGTCGAACATGAGTTCAACTCGAATATTGGCTGTTCGCCCGTTCGGCGAACAGCGAACAATTTGGGGTGTTCGCGGCAAATTCAAAAAGCCGTGGAACACCCTTTAAAAGTCTATGGGAGAAATCTGAAGTGCTAATTTTAAAGGTTAATATGCAAGTTATTGTCATAAAAAGTGTTTGGGAACCCGGGTCCTGCCCCAGGGGGCATGTATCAATGCAAAAAAAAGTTTTAAAAACGTCAGTTTTTTCGGGAGCAGTGATTTTAATAATGCTTAAAGTGAAACAATAAAAGTGAAATATTCCTTTAAATTTCGTACTTGGGGGGTGTCTAAAGTAAAAAAAGGAAAGAAGTTTATTGGATATGCAATATGGGAAGGAAGGTGAAGTGCAGATCAGGATATCTCCAAGTACAATAGATCTCAACATTAGGGATGAGCCGAACACCCCCTGGTTCGGTTCGCACCAGAACCTGCGAACGGACCAAAAGTTTGCGCAAACTTTAGAATCCCGTTAAAGTCTATGGGACTCGAACGTTCGAAATCAAAAGTGCTAATTATAAAGGCTAATATGCAAGTCATTGTCCTAAAAAGTGTTTGGGGACCCGGGTCCTGCCCCAGGGGACATGTATCAATGCAAAAAAAAGTTTTAAAAACGGCCATTTTTTGGGGAGCAGTGATTTTAATAATGCTTAAAGTGAAACAATAAAAGTGAAATATTCCTTTAAATTTCGTACCTGGGGGGTGTCTAAAGTATGCCTGTAAAGTAGCGCATGTTTCCCGTGTTTATAACAGTCTCTGCACAAAATGTAATTTCTGAAGGAAAAAAAGTAATTTAAAACTACTCGCGGCTGTAATGAATTGTCGGCCCCGGCAATACAGAGAAAAGTAATTGAAAGTCATTGAAAAATAAAAAAATAAAAATGCGTGGGGGTCCCCCAAAATTCCACTAACAGGCCCTTCAGGTCTGGTATGGATATTAAGGGGAACTCCGCGCCAAAATAAAAAAAAATGGCGTGGGGTCCCCCCAAAAATCCATACCAGACCCTTATCCGAGCACGCAACCTGGCATGCCGCAGGAAAAGAGGGGGCGAGAGAGCACCCCCCCTCCTGAACCGTACCAGGCCACATGCCCTAAACATGGGGGGGGGATGTCCCCATGTTGATGGGGGACAAGGGCCTCATCCCCACAACCCTTGCCCGGTGATTGTGGGGATCTGCGGGCGGGGGGCTTATCAGAATCTGGTAGCTCCCTTTAATAAAGGGGACCCCCAGATTACGCCCCCCCTTATGTGAATTGGTAACGACTACCATTTCACAAAAGAAAGTGTCAAAAAGTTTAAAAACCAAACAGACACCATTGTGAAAATCCTTTATTAAAAATAAAAAACAAAAAAAGACATTCCAGCATTGTAATGCAGTCTGTCCGGCGACGATCCATGAATCTCCAGCGATGCGGTGAGTCTCCTCTCCAGCGATGAACGACACACATCTTCCCTGCACCGGACCCTCCCGGCTAATGACGCGCAAGCAGTGTTGACAGTTCTTTTATAATCGCGGTCGGAAACCCCTGTGACGTGTTAGAGGGGGCGGGGTTACCCATCCACGTCACGGGTTGTTTCCGACCTCGGTTATAAAAGAACTGTTAACACTGCTTGTGCGTCATTAGCCAGGAGGCTCCGGTGCAGGGAAGATGTGCGTCGTTCATTGCTGGAGACTCGACGCATCGCTGGAGATTCATGGATCATCGTTGGACAGACTGCATTGCAACGCTGGAATGGCTTTTTTTTTTTTAATAAAGGACTTTTCACAACAGTGTCTGTGTGGGTTTTAAACATTTTTACACTTTCTTTTGTGAAATGGTAGGGGTACAATTTACCCCGTTACCAATTCACATAGGGGGGGCCGGAATCTGGGGGTCCCCTTTGTTAAAGGGGGCTTCCAGATTCCGATAAGCGTCCCGCCCGCAGACCCCCACAACCACCGGGCAAGGGTTGTGGGGATGAGGCCCCTGTCCACATCAACATGGGGACATCCCCCCATGTTGAGGGCATGTGGCCTGGTACGGTTCAGGAGGGGGGGCGCTCTCTCGTCCCCCCTCTTTTCCTGCAGCCTGCCAGGTTGCGTGCTCAGATAAGGGTCTGGTATGGATTTTTGGGGGGACCCCACGCCATTTTTTTTTTATTCTGGTGCGGGGTTCCCCTTAAAATCCATACCAGACCTGAAGGGTCTTGTATCGATTTTTGGGGGAACCCCACGCCATTTTTTTTTATTTTGGCGCGGAGTTCTCTTTAATATCCATACCAGACCTGAAAGGCCTGTTAATGGAATTTTGGGAGACTTCCACGCATTTTTATTTTTTATTTGTCAATGACTTTCAATTACTTTTCTCTGTATTGCCGGGACCTGACAATTCATTATAGCTGCGAGTAGTTTTAAATGACTTTTTTTTTTCCTTTAGAAATGACATTTTGTGCAGGGACAGTTCTAAGCACGGGAAACCTGCGCTACTTCACAAGCATACTATACACACCCCCAGATATGAAATTTAAAGGAATATTTCACTTTTATTGTTTCACTTTAAGCATTATTAAAACACTGCTCCCGAAAAAATGGCCGTTTTTAAAACTTTTTTTTGCATTGATACATGTCCCCTGGGGCAGGACGCGGGTCCCCAAACACTTTTTAGAACAATGACTTGCATATTAGTCTTTATAATTAGCACTTTTGATTTAGAACGTTCGAGTCCCATAGACTTTAACGGTGTTTGCGTGTTCGAACTAATTTTTTGCCTGTTCGCATGTTCTGGTGCGAACCGAACCGGGGGGTGTTCGGCTCATCCCTAGTCTTCATGGAGGAGTGGAAGAGGCCTCCAGTGACAACCTGTGAAGCTCTGGTGAACTCCATGCCCAAGAGGGTTAAGGCAGTGCTGGAAAATAATGGTGGCCACACAACATATTGACACTTTGGGCCCAATTTGGACATTTTCACTTAGGGGTGTACTCACTTTTGTCGCCAGCGGTTTAGACATTAATGGTTGTGTGTTGAGTTATTTTGAGTGGACAGCAAATTTACACTATTATACAAGCTGCTTTACATTGTAGCAAAGTGTAATTTCTTCAGTGTTGTCATATGAAAATATATAATAAAATATTTACAAAAATGTGAATCTTTTTACAAGATTTTTAAAATTTACTTTCACCTGGTGATCCTGCCAATAACACACTTCCTGTCCTAGGATGACAGCACTCACGCTTCTTTACCAAGGCAACAGAAACGAGATATGGTTATGGAACCCCTCCCCTCTCCTGTTAACCTAAATGGAGATGGTCTCAGGCGTGTTCAGGATTCTAGTCCCAACCCACCTGCCCGATCCCGCCAGAAAGCGGACCCTGCACACGGCTAATCACAGGCAGTGAGGCATTTCCCGATCTATGCAGCTGCGGACTGGGAAATGTGTCACTGCCTGTGATTAGTGGTGTGCAGTGTCGGCTTCTTGGCTGGATCAGTCAGGTGGGTTGGGACTAGGATCCCGAACACGCCTGAGCCCATCCCTAGTCCTCAACATAGAGAGGCATGATCCTGTCTTTCTTTGAGTACAATGAAATTGATAACCATCAGAACAGACAGAGAATACAGGAAGTTTTTTAGCATTACAACATTTTCAGCAAGATCAACATATATTTTTTAACTTATCAAACAGATATAACAAATACTTTCAATGATATATTCAACAGACCATAGGGTACCAAATAAGAAAAATTCATTAAGATACAGATACTTTAGGTCTCATGGGCAGTTTGACCCCTATAACATAAAAACCTGGTACTTTTGAGTGCCTAGGAGGCACAAGATACAGCATACATAGAGTCAAAATCTATGCCGGTGGGTTGATTCTGTTCCAAGTGGTACTCTCATACAGGGCCAGATATCTTTTTTTTGGGGGGCATACTTGGGGCCCTGTACACCCTGTACGCATACGTCCCTGTACATAAGTACCAACCTACACATACTGTTAAAAAAAAATGAAAATCCATTGCCCGGTATAAAGTGAAACAAAAAATGCAGATTTTGCTTCAATACTGGCCTCTTCTCTGCTGGTCTTCACACTTTCTGTGAGGCAAAAAGACCATGGACATATCCCTTGGGGTTATGTCATCACAGCAATCTTTGTGCTTCTTTAGAGAGTTGGCTTTAAAAAAGACTGATGAATTTGTTGAGTTTGGGATTGTCGCATTTCCACGTACCTTATGGATGAGCCCGGTAATGCAGAGGAAGATAGAGCAGACAGGGGACCTGAGAGTACAGAATGGTATGAGTGCCTGGAAGGTAAGTAGTCAGGAGAGTTTCTTCGAAGTTCCTGATGCCAAAGGAATAAGGACTGGTGGGATGAGATGTCAGTACAGCAGGCAGTAGAGGAGCTGGGTAAGCACACAGACAGTTGAGGAGCTGGGTCCGCACAGCAGGCAGTAGAGGAGCTGGGTCGGCACGGCAGGCAGTGCACAGCTGATCAGTCCTGAGTGGTTTGTAGCACAGATAGGCACAGGCATACATAGGTTAGAGAAACAGGACAGGTGCAGCGGCAGAGACAGGTCAGAGTACAGGCTTGGTTGGCAACAGGCGTACAGCGTGGTAACAAGAGGAGCAGGCAGGATCGAGGTCAGGGACAACCCGGGGTTGTGTACAGGCAGAAGGCTAGAATAGTCAAAGGCAAGCTAGATCAGAACACAGGAACAGGTTTTCAAAGCAGGTTTACAGGTAGCAGGGGTCACAAAGGAAAAAAAAAAGGAAACTATCCTGATATATTCACTTTTAACTTATCCTCAAACATGTAGTTTCTGAACTGCTTCCACTGGCAGCTCCTAGTAAATTGTGTGTTTTGATCATCATTGTCACGTGACGTCACAGGGGGCAGAGTTTCATGGTGACGTCAGTGAGGGCCACGCCCCATGGCTATATAAAAACTGGCAGACATCGGAGATGACACAACAGCGGGAGCCAGTGTCAAAGCAGGACTGGGTCGGTGGCTGAGAAGACAGAAGCGGAGGAGAAGACAGCAGCGGAGGGAGAAGACCGGAGGAAGAACATATCACAGGTAGGAGAAGTCAGCAACGGAGGGAGAAAACTGAAGGAAGAACAGATCGGTGGTGGAACCGGAGAAAGAAGACACGTTGGAGCTACGATGGGGGTCATTTTTCACTTATAATAAAGGACTTGTCAAAAATCGTCTCTCTTTTTTTTTTACACTACACTGCTTTTTTGGGGGTTAATGGGTAGAGGCACAATGTACTGCATACTCATTCACATAGGGGGGGCATCTGGGGGCCTCCTTGTTAAAGGGGGCTTCCAGACTCTGAAAAGCCCCCTGCCCGCAGACCCCCACAATCACCACCCAGCGTTGTCGGGAAGAGGCCCTTGTCCCCATCAACAAGCACCCACCCCTTTTTTATTTTGGCGTGGGGTCCCCCCCCAAAAGATTCATACCAGACTCAAAGTCGGATCCCATTCATTGAAGTCGCATGGAAGTCGGACATGAAGTCATAGGGCAAAGTCCGACTTTCATGTCAGAGCAATGTTATCCCGGCCTTAAGACACTGCCATAGAAACACATTAGATGCTACTTCAGGTATGATTTGTAAATCACATGCCATACCTAAAGTCGTACCAGTGTGACCGGGGGCTTATACATTGTGAAACAGGCCTTAAGCTTTCAGTACAATTTTGTGAACTCAGCGAATCCTGGGGTTTTGTCAGTAACCCGTGGTAGCAGCAAACCTGAACTTCATGCCTAGCAGAAGTCCCCTTTTTCAATTTTAATGCATCCAGCTCAAATATATAGACAGCTATGTAGGTCTTATGATCTGTGTGTCTCCAGGACCTGAAGGATTTACACAGAGGTAACATTTTAAAGAGTAATCCCTTTTGTAAATCAGACTAGGCCAATGTATATTAGTTCCCGATGTCTTCCTACCCATCCATTAACCATGGCAATATTCACAGAAAGCATAATTAGTTTACTGCATGTTGCCGTGGAGTTCCATGATGTTATCAAGGCAGCTCAGCAGGCCGCCAGTGCCCCTTCCCAGAATATCCTCCCTTACTGATTGCAGGCTGTGGGAAATACATTATATCCCCATGTATAGGCTTATATACCGCTGTGTAGTGATATGTCAGCTGCTGCTAAACCCCAAATGTATGCCACATCAGGCACATCCAAGCATTATGTACATTTATTTATATACTCTATAAGTACTGGTATACGTGTATTATATGAGTAAAAATCATGTATATCTAATCCAAGTAAACTACTGATGTGTAACGGGTGGTTACATTTAGGGGGAAGCATCTGAGTGGTAACCAGGCTCAGATGCACTAATTGTTAGGTCTCATGGACCATTTCTATCCCTGGGAGATAGTACTGGTGTGTAAGTTCACTGGGGCCTGTGGGTGGCACTGTTGCCTTGGGCCCGGGTTGAACTGCAGTACGAGGTTGTGTCCTTTTTGTCCCCTCTCGGCAGCACTACGGCAGGGCGGAGAACCTGCTGTGCCTGTCGGGAGAGGATATGAAAGGGGGCGTCCATCTTCCAGAGGGGTCGTCGGTTCCGCGCTCAGACACCTTAAGCCTGGGTGCGTGTGTGTCACCTCTGGGTGCCCTAGGCCCGGCGGCCTGTCGGGTTGTCTCTGGGAGCCCTAGGCCCAGAGACGGAGCTGCTGTTCCATCTCAGACACCTTCAGTCTGGGGTGAGGTACTTTGGAGAAAGGCCCGGAGCCCAGCGGACCGAGACTCCCAGGGATCTGCCTTGCGAGGGGACACGTATCCAGGACGAGGAGGCCAGGGAGGTGACCCATTCTGAAGACCCAGCGCAGAGACGTGGTGACAGATGGGGCCTCTGGTAACTCTCCGGAGGGATATTCTTGTCCTATAAGGGCTAGTTCACTAACGGAAGGAAGTGCGTGTTCTTTAAGTCACAGTGGCAGTGATACTACGCACCTAAGGTCAGTGGCAGTGACTTTCACCTTTTTCACCCGGTCAGTGGCAGTGACCAACCTCATGGTCTGTGGCAGAGACCGTGCGCCAAGCCTGTTCGATGCTGATCAGAGCAGGACCTCCTCCCACCTTATCTGACCTGTGTTTGTCCCAACCCGTCTGCTCTTAAAGAGACTGTTTATTGTGCAAGAAGGAATAAATAAGTGTTGGACCTTTCAGTTGGTGTGGACAGTTGCTTACTGGGGAGAATTAAAGACTTGTTTCTGACTACTGCAGAAACGAGGTCAGCACTGGAGGCTTTTTGACACCAGTCGCAAGCAGGCCCGACAAAACTAACACCGCTCAACCTCCCTATTCAGGAGGGTACGGGCTTGTGGTGCGGTGTGCCTCATTCTTTTCCTGCGGAGGAGCCAAGCAGAAGAAAAGCAGGTAAAGTCTGGGGTTGGTGCACTACACTTAATTATCACAATTACCAGTTTCAGATCTTTGTATTTAAAATAATAGCATTTTTTGGTTCCAAATGTACAGTGAATTGTTAAAGTGGTTTCCATTTTTATAGTAAATGTTTGCAATCACTTCCTAACCTAAGCTTCTGATAATAAAAGGTAAAGATAAAGTACTGCAGGGGACTGATATTCATGCTGTCACACTTATTGTAGCTGAGCCCATTCCCATGTTTTTCTTGCACTATGAAGACTGGGCAGCTCAAAAAGCTCACTGGTCATTATTTTATACCTTATACTGTACAGTCAGTGAATTAGTACTCCTAATGTTAGTGAGCTAGAAATGTATGGCTTCAAGGCTCCAGACAACAATAACAAGTTTGTGGGTGATACATCTTATATTTTAACTTGCATAACAACACAGGTACATGGTTACATGGTTAGTCAGGTTGAAAAAAGACACAAGTCCATCTAGTTCAACCATAAAGTAAATAAAATAAAAAATATCGTACAATCCAATATACCCAATTCTACACCCACAGTTGATCCAGAGGAAGGCGAAAAATCCCATCAGAGCATGATCCAATTTGCTACAGCAGGGGAAAAAATTCCTGCCTGGTTTCCTACGCTATCCTACTGGTCCCCGCTCTGTTCTGGTAGCCGTGTGTTTCCCAGAACACAGTGGGGGGGCGGGGGGCTGGGCGAGAAGTGGCGTCACTCCTACGGGAGTCACTGCCCGGAAGTGGGTGCAAATACCTGCATTATACAGGTATCTGCACCCCCCTCCCCCCTGAAAGGTGCCAAATGTGAGGGGGGAGGGTTCCGAAAAGCGGAAGTTCCATTCTTGGGTGCAACTCCGCTTTAAGAAAGGTCTGGATACTTTCCTAAATGTACATAATATAACTGGGTACTGACATTTATACTTAAAGTTGATCCGGGGA
Source organism: Rana muscosa (assembly GCA_029206835.1). Lineage (NCBI taxonomy): Eukaryota > Metazoa > Chordata > Amphibia > Anura > Ranidae > Rana > Rana muscosa. Next base: position 1,046,307,863 of record CM055117.1, read on the forward strand.
AATTCCGATTGCCTCTCAGGAGATCAGGAAGGAATTTTTTTCCCCTACTGTAGCAAATTGGATCATGCTCTGCTGGGGTTTTTGGCCTTCCTCTGGATCAACTGTGGGTATAGAATTAGGTATATGGGATTGTATGATATTATTATTATTTTTTTATGGTTGAACTGGATGGACTTGTGTCTTTTTTCAACCTGACTAACTATGTAACTATGTAAAGATGATGCACAAACAGTTTGCTGAAGACAAGCAGAGCGTCTGTGGCGGCAACCAAGTGAGGAGTACAAAGACAAGTGTCTTGCCTACAGTCAAGCATGGTGGTGGGAGTGTCATGGTCTGGGGCTGCATGAGTGCTGCCGACACTGGGGAGCTACAGTTTATTGAGGGAACCATGAATGCCAACATGTACTGTGACATACTGAAGCAGAGCATGATCCCCTCCCTTCGGAGACTGGGTCGCAGGGCAGTATTCCAACATGATAACCACCCCAAACACACCTCCAAGACGACCACTGCTTTGCTAAAGAAGCTGAGAGTAAAGGTCATGGACTGGCCAAGCATGTCTCCAGACCTAAAGCATATTGAGCATCTGTGGGGCCATCCTCAAATGGAAGGTGGAGAAGCGCAAGGTCTCTAACATTCACCAGCTCTGTGATGTTGTCATGCCCATGAGGGTTAAGACAGTGCTGGAAAATAATGGTGGTCACACAAAATATTGACACTTTGGCCCCAATTTGGACATTTTCACTTAGGGGTGTACTCACTTTTGTTGCCAGCAGTTTAGACATTAATGGCTGTGTGTTGAGTTATTTTGAGGGGGCAGCAGCCAATTTACACTGTTATACAAGCTGTACACTCACTACTTTACATTGTAGCAAAGTGTAATTTCTTCGGTGTTGTCACATGAAAAGATATACTGTATGTTTGGCCAGCTTGGACCAATGTAAGTATGTATGTGCCATGCCTTTTGGGATCCCCATGAAAGCTAGAAATTGCTGTAGTAAGCACCCCTACTACACTGATCTTTGCTAGCTCCTGGGTCCCATGCCAAGTAGCTGCCCTGCTGCATTGTGAGCACAGGAGGCTTTTCGCTCCACATGGTCGGTCAGATGTTTCCAGAGCCTGGAGTGACTCTGCCCCATCAGCTGATAGCGGGCCAATAGCCTGCAATCAGCTGACTATCGGTCACAGGAGGACAAAAGTAATTGTACTTCTGTGACCCACAAGCAGTGTTCATTTTATAGATAAAAACATTTTTGTCATAGTTTTCGTCAACTGCATGTTTTCAGTGACAAAAACTAAATGAAAATAAAATTAGAATTAAGTCAATTGACGAAAATCAATTTCAATTTTCATTTAGTCCGCTAAAATATCCAGTACATTATAGTCGACTAAAATATAATGGGTTTAGTTAAACTGTAATGCATTATTTCAGCATTTCCCTAGAATTTCCAAGCTCATTATATAGTCCTGGAGTAAAAATCGAATAACGTTATTATTTATGGTTTGAACGGATCCTAAAAGAATTGAGCTCTGTCATTTCAAAGCCATTGTTTCTAATTTTTAGGGACTCGTTAATGACTGGCATTGAACCACTGGATTGGTGCAGGACCAATGTGGTGCCTATATTTAAAAAGGGATCAAAGTCTTTACCGAGTAACTATAGACCTGTTAGTTTAACTTATATAGTTGGGAAGATACTGGAGAGTTTAATAAAAGACCACATAGATGAGTTCTTGCTGGAAAAAGTATTTTAACCACTTCAATACCATGCACTTATACACCTTCCTGCCCAAGCCAATTTTGAGCTTTCGGCGCTGTCGCAATTTGAATGACAATTGCGCGGTCATGCTACACTGTACCCAAACAAATTTTTTATCATTTTGTTCCCACAAATAGAGCTTTCTTTCGGTGGTATTTGATCGCCTCTGCGATTTTTATTTTTTGCACAACAAATAAAAAAAAGAGCGAAAATTTTGAAAAAAACTATGTTTGTCTTTGTTTCTGTACATTTTTTTTGTAAATAAGTACCTTTTCTACTTCAATGACGGGCACTGATAAGGCGGCACTGAAGGGCACTGATAAGGCGACACCAATGAGGTGGCACCAATGAGGTGGCACTGATGAGGTGGCACTGATGGACACTGATGATGGGCACTGATAGGCGGCACTGATGGGCACTGATATGTGGCACTGGTATGCGGCACTGATTGGCACTCATAGACGGCACTGATTGGCACTCATAGGCGGCACTGATTGGCACTTATAGGCGGCACTGATGGGCACTTATAGGCAGCACTGATAGGTGGCACGGACGGGCACTGATAGGTGGGCACTTATGGGCACAGATGGGCACGGATGGGCACTGATAGGTGGCGTTGATGGACACTAGTAGGTGGCACTGATGGACACTGATGCCCAGCAATGCCAGCCACCACACATTGTGGTTGTGCCATCATAGTGCCAGTCAGTGCCCATTTGTGGGCACTGATTGGCATATTTTTTATTTTTATTTTACTACATGTGGATGGCCATGGGGGCCATCCACATGCTTGGGGCTTCCCTGTGGTCCTGGGGGTCCTGGGGGGCTTCCCTGGTGGTCCAGTGTGGGTATCCAAGGGGGGGCTGCGCTGATAAACTCGTCTGTCAGACGCGAGTGAGGAAGAGCCGATCAACGGCTCTTCCTGTTTACATCGTGATCAGCCGGAGGCTTTTTACCGAGATCAGTGTAGCGGTGGGTCAGACTGACCCACCGCTCCACCGATCGCCGCGATGCGCGCCCCCCCGGGCGCGCGGCGGCTGTTATCCCGCAGGACGTCATATGACGTCCAGTGTGGACAACTGAACCACTTCCCGGACGTCAATATGCTATTGACTGGGCGGGAAGTGGTTAAGCAACAGGCAGCATGGATTCATGAAAGACAGAAGTTGTCAAACAAATCTGATTTCTTTTTATGAAGAGGTAAGTAAAACCTTGGACAGAGGGGTGGCGGTGGACGTGGTATACTTGGATTTTGCAAAAGCGTTTGACACAGTTCCCCACACATGGCTCATGTGTAAGGTAAAGTCTACAGGCTTGGAAATATCAGTTTGTAAATGGATAGAAAACTGGCTAAAAGACAGAATTCAGAGAGTCGTGGTTAATGATTCCTATGTCGCGTACACACGAGCAGAATTCCCGTCGGAAAAAAAGTGGATGATTTTTCCGACAAAATTCCGCTCAAGCCTGCCTTGCATACACACAGTGACACAAAAGTCCGGTGAACTTTTGACTGCCAAGACTACGATGAGCCGAGAAAATTAAGTTCTATGCTGCCGAGCATGCGTCAATTTGTTTCAAAGCATGCGTCGGAATTTAGCGCGTCGGAAATTGTACACATGATCGGAAATTCCGATCGGATTTTTTCCCGACGGAAAAATAGAGAACCTGCTCTCTATCTACCTCCGTCGGAAATTCCGACAGAAAAAGTCAGATGGGGCATATACACGGTCGGAATATCTGACGAAAAGCTCCCATCTGACTTTTTCCATCGGAAATTCCGACCGTGTGTACGCGGCATTACTCTGAACTCTAAGGTTATCAGAGGTGTACCCCAAGGTTCAGTGTTGGGACCCTTACTTTTTAATATATTTATAAATATATTTATAGATGATATTGGGTCTGGGATTAAAAGTACCATTTCAGTCTTTGACACTAAGCTATGCAGTGGATTAACGTCCTTACAAGATGTCCCCAATTTACAAGCCGATCTCAATGCATTTGGGCAACTATGTGGCAAATGAAGTTTAATGTTGATAAACGTAAAGCTATGCACTTGGGGGCTAAGAATATGCATGCATCATACATACTAGGGGGAATACAACTAGGGGAGTCAATGGTGGAGAAGGATCTGGGGGTTCTGGTAGATCATAAGCTTAACCACTTAAGCCCCGGACCATTTGGCTGGCCAAAGACCAGAGCACTTTTTGCGATTCGGCACTGCGTCGCTTTAACTGACAACTGCGCGGTTGTGCGACGTGGCTCCCAAACAAAATTGACGTCCTTTTTTTCCCAGAAATAGAGCTTTCTTTTGGTGGTATTTTATCACCTCTGGTTTTTTTTTGCGCTATAAAAAAAATAGAGCGACAATTTAAAAAAAAAACAATATTTTTTTACTTTTTTCTATAATAAATATCCCCAAAAATATATAAAAAGACAATTTTTTTCCTCAGTTTAGGCCGATGCGTATTCTTCTACATATTTTTGTTAAAAAAATCGCAATAAGCGTTTATTTATTGGTTTGCGCAAAACTTATAGCATCTACAAAATAGGGGATAGAATTATGGCATTTTTAATAATATTTTTTTTTTTACTAGTAATGGCGGCGATCAGTGATTTTTATCATGACTGCGACCTTATGGCGGACACATCGGACACTTTTGACACATTTTTGGGACCATTGTCATTTTTACAGCAATCAGTGCTATAAAAATGCAGATTACTGTAAAAATTACACTGGCAGTGAAGGGGTTAACCAGGAGGGGGCGCTGAAGGGGTTAAGTGTGTCCTAGGGATGTGTTCTAACTGTAGGGTGGATGGGCTACCTGTGACATGACACTGATCACCGCTCCCGATTACAGGGAGCTGTGATCAGTGTCCTGTCACTAGGAAGAATGGGGAAATGCTTGTTTACATTAGCATTTCCCCGTTCTTCCTCTCCGTGAGACGATCGTGGGTATCCCCGCGACCATCGAATCCGCGGGACCCACGGTCGAACTCACGGAGCTCGCGGCAGGCGGGAGTGCGCCCACAATGCCGAATCTTAAAGGGGACGTACCTGTACGCCCGTCTGCCCAGCCGTGCCATTTTGTTGACATATAAGTGCCTAGGGATGCGGCGGTCCTTAAGCGGTTAATAATAGCATGCAATGCCAAGCTGCAGGTTCCAAAACAAGCAAAATCATTTCTTGTATTAAGAGAGGTATAAACGCCAGAGAGAGAGATATAATTTTGCCCCTGTACAAATTATTAGTAAGACCTTTCCTGGAATATGCAGTTCAGTTTTGGGCAGAAGTTCTCTAAAAGGATTTTGGGGAACTGGAGAAAGTGCAGAGAAGGGCAACCAAACTGATAAGAGGAATGGAGGAACTCAGCTATGAGGATAGATTAGAGCAGGGCTCAAAATGTCAAGTCCTGAGCTACTAGCCAGGCCTCAAGGGTTACTCGCCACCAGTTTCCCCAGCCAACCCCTACCCTGCCCTGGCCCCTAATTCCACCCCTAAACACGCCCTCATAAATTATCTCATGAAACGACACTTAAATGTTTTATGCAGAATTAAGCCACTTTATCCGTGCTCATCAATGCAGCCACCCGTATCCATCAATGTAGCCTGCCCGTGTTCATCAATGCAGCCTGCCCGTGTCCACCAATGCAGCCTCACACGTGTCCACCAATGCAGCCTCACACGTGTCCACCAATGCAGCCTCACCTGTGTCCACCAATGCAGCCTGCCCGTGTGTCAGGAACCATGAATCAGACGGAGACAGAAGTGCAGTTAAATCACACTAGTTTAATAATAAATAATAAAAGGGTAAATAGAGTAAGCATAGTCAAAAACATAGCCAGAGTCCAGTAACCGGATCAGGTAGTCAGCCAAGCCAAAGTCCAAGAGCCAGCGATGAAGGTAAAGGACAGCAAGCAGGATCCGTAGCCAGAAGGAACAGCAGTAGAGCAGGTCTTCAGCTGGAACGCAGGAGAAAGTCTGTAGTGATGTTAACACAGGCGAAGGCGAAGAGCAAATGAACTGGAAGTCCTTAAGTAGGTAGCTGACGAGCAGATCCTCAACAGGTGAATCACTGGAGAGATGGAAGCTGGCAATTAACTGACAACTGGGCTGCCAGCACAGAGAAGGAAGGGCTGAGCCCTGACACAGTGTCCACCAATGCAGCCTCATCTGTGTCCACCAATGCAGCCTCACCCGTGTCCACCAATGCAGCCTCACCCTTATCCACCAATGTAGCCTGCCCATGTTCACCAATGCAGCCTCACCCATGTCCACCAATGCAGCCTCACCCGTGTCCACCAATGCAGCCTCACCCGTGTCCACCAATGCAGCCTGCCCCTGTCCACCAATGCAGCCTCACCCGTGTCCACCAATGCAGCCTGCCCATGTTCACCAATGCAGCCTCACCCGTGTCCACCAATGCAACCTGCCCGTGTTCACCAATGCAGCCTCACCCGTGTCCACCAATGCAGCCTGCCATGTCCACCAATGCAGCCTACCCATGTCCATCATGCTGCCTACCTGTGTCCATAATGCAGCCTACCTGTGTCCATCATGTAGGGGAGCAGAAGAGAGGAAGAGCATTGCCGGGCCGGATGATAAGAGCGCCGAGGGACATCACTGGAACAGCTTTGATTTCAATTGCTGTGTTCCTGCCGCTTAGCGACACATACAGCCCTGCCCCCTGGCCGGGGAACTTTGATTCACGTCACTCCTCCCGGGATTGGATGGGTGATCTGTCTGTAAAATGCTCCGGGACCAGGGGTCGGGCTGTGTGTGACAGCGAGTGCGGGGAACACTCGGATATTGAAATGAAAGCCTCTAGTGATGTCCCCTGCGCTCTGAATCATCCAGCCGACTCTATCCTCTCTCTTCCCCTCCATGAGCACTGGGAGAAGGACTCCCATACAACCTGTTAGTCGGCGGTGCTTGCCCCCCCTCGCTCCCAGGCCACCCTTCCTCGCCAGTCCTCAAAATATACTCACAAAATGCGAGCAGGCGAGTGGATTTTTTGAGGGCTGGATTAGAGGAACTGAATTTATTCTCTCTTGAGAAAATGAGATTATGGGAGGATTTAATCAACATGTACGAATACATAAGGGGTCCAAATAGTGAACTTGATGTTGGTATTCACTTTAAGGTCACCAAGAGGACAAGGGAGCACTCTTTACATCTGGAGGAAAAGAGATTTAGGCTACATTCACACCTGAGAGTATCGATTTACTGGTGTTTTTCAGGCTTTTTTTAAAGCTTTTTTGCAGCTTTTTACAGGCTTCTTTTAAAGCGTTTTAGAAGTGTATTACAAACATTTACAGCTTCAGGCGTTTTTGTTTAGCCAATAGAAAGCACTAGGGGGAGGAGAGGGAGAGGAAATTAGGGGTGGAGAGCTGCTATTTGAGCATTTTACAAGCGTTTTTCTGCTCAAGTCAGGCGTTTCTATTGAAGTCTATGGGGCCAAAAAACGCTTGTAATCTGCCAAAAAAAAAAGCTCATGTACTTTTTTGAGCTTCAGGAGTTTTGCTTCAAGCGCCAGAAACCTCAGATGTAAACAGGGGGCCATTGAAATGAATGGAATTTTGCTTGTTGAGTTTTTTGGAACTTCAGAGCTGAAACTGCGTCTCTCAGCCAATACAGCTTGCCGATAGAGTCAGGGGGCTGGGGCTTTAACAGACAAGCGGAGCTCCAAGGAAAGAGAAAGTTCAGGTGGGTACTGGATATTTTTTTTTTTGTGTTACAACTGTAAGTTTATACTGTACCATGAAAGTCTATATCGCCTCTCCAATTGCCAATTTTTCTACTGGAGATTTTAGTTGTCTATAATGTACTGGAGACTTTAGTAGACTAAAATACGACTAAAACTAAAACAATTCAAATTACTAAAATACAACCAAAATTAAATTGGAATTTTAGTCAAAAGACTATGACTAAAACTAAATGGAAATTTGACATCAAAATTACCAATGCCCATAAGAGAAGTATGGCCAGGAAAGCTTTACCCATACTTATCTATTAAGAAATACCGAGCTGCATTTGTTCATGTTTTTTATATGTGGCTGGGGTTCAGATTTATACTAAAGAACTTAGCTCTAGCCAAAGTCTAAAACCTAGGCCAAACAACAGAGTAAATCATAGCCATTACTATAACAATTGCCCCAACCCTAACCTGCAAGGAAACAGCTTATGTGAAGGTAGTAGTTGGTCAATCACCTCCTTCACAAAATTGGTTGCTGATGATGACAAAGGCTGTACCAGGTAACAAAACATACATGCTTTGAATACAGATTAAAAGCTCTTAGGTTTTTCTGAAGAGAAGTAGTGATCGACACATACAACCATATCAGACTCATCATTTATTTTGTTCATTTCCAGGAAATCGGTGGGAGTGTTTTGCTGCGGCCCAAAGGGACTCTCCAAGGATCTTCACAAAATGTGCAATCGTCATAACCGTTACGGAACGCGGTTTGAATACAACAAAGAGTCCTTCAGTTGAGATTAAATACACGGCAGGGGAGACCAAGTGCAATTAACACGAACCAAAGAACCTTAATCAATAGAGGGACGCAAATCACTACGACTGACTCTTATCCACATTGCAGCTATTTAATTAATGAAGGGATTACTGCTTACAAAACAATGTTAATTGTGGCTTGTTCTATGCACTGTATTTTTGTAACAAAATACTTGACATCCATTGAGAAAAAGACCCCATTTTACTGAAATATCTCTTGAAAATGCGGTCAACCGAAAGGGCATTTTGTAGATTTCAATGGCACTTTTTATGTATGCTTTCTATTGATAGGAAAAGGGAAGGGAGATTTACTAATTCAATTTTTATGCAAACCTATTTAAATATTTACTTTTATTCTATGCAATTGCTTCAGTATTTTTGCAGTGGTGCTTATAATGTGACTAAATGGTCATTTGCAGTTTTAACCAGCAGGTTTTTGTTTGGCATTGACCTTCTCTGGTGGGCAGCATAATTCACATCCTCATTTTTGTATTCTACATCTACACAGATGGAGTATAGAGGAAATAATTGTATGGAAAGCCATTTTGTCAGGAGAGACAACTAAGACTTGTAAGTGCTAAAGACACTAAATAAATGAATTTCTATCGGTGGATTACAATTTGTTTTAATACGTTTATAGATTTAGTATGAGATCTAAATGATTGATTAATATGATCATGCACATATCATTCAGATACCTTAGGTGCCACTTTTATCTTGGATACAGTTGGTCAGGCTGGTTATGCTAAAGGGGTTGTGCCAATCTAAATGCACAATTTAGCTAGCTTGTAATCTTTAAAGCCTAACTCCATGTTTACTGTGCCTTTCAATAGTTCTGTTTGGTCCAAGCTGGCCCAAACTATCTATTTCCTTCACTAGCAGGTGTGCTTGCTGAGAATGCTATATAAACTGTTGTTGAAGAAACACCATCAGAATAATCAAGCCATTCTCAACCAGGGTTCCTTCAGAGGTTGCTAGAGGTTTCTTGAGCTGCAGCTAATTGAACTCCTATCAGATGGTGTCTGCATAGTTATGGGTCCAATACCACTTGGCAGAACCAGTAGCATGACAGCAATGGTCTTTTTAGCAGTCTGTAAGCATGGCTTTCTGACTACCACTCTAATGGGGGGGGGGGGGCATTCTTCCTACAGGACACCAGAGCTTAAGGAGCATTCTTCCCATTTACCACCAATGTAAGGTGCATTCTGTCCATGGATCACCACTGTAAGGGGTCATTCTTATCACTGACCACCAATGTAAGGGGCATTTTCCCCCCAACCACCAGTGTAAGGGATATTCTTCCCACTGAGCACCACTTTAACCACTTCAATATCAGACACTTTGACACCTTCCTGCCCAGGCCAATTTTCAGATTGCAGCACATTTTGAATGATAATTACTCAGGCATGTAACACTACCCAAATTAGATTTTTTATCATTTTTTTGAGACAGATAGAGCTTTCTTTTAAAGGTATTGAATCACCTCTGGGGTTTCTATTTTTCGCTAGATAAACAAAAAAAATTACAATCTTGAAAAAAAGTTATTTCTAGTTTCTGTTATAAAATTTTGCAAATAAGTAAGTTTTCTTTTTACTAATGTGCACTGATAAGGCTGCACTGATGAAGAGGCACTGATACGGCTGCACTGATGAGGAGGCACTGATAAGCTACACTGATGGCCACTGACGAGGAGGCACTGATAAGCTGCACTGATGGAGCTGCACTGATAATAAAGGCACTGATGATAAGGGCACTGTGTCTCATTGTAAAATTCTGTACTCTCTGTCCCCCTTACAGATTCGGCTCTCCTTCCCTCACAGGCGGTCTTTGTGTGAGGAAAAGAAAATCGATAACCGGGAAATAAATTTAGTCTGTTTACACTGTGACAGCGGTGATTGGACACAGCTGATCACATGGCAAAGGGCCGATGTGATTGTGCCTTTACCCTGATCTGTGATCTGCTGTGTCCATCATTAATCACGACACCCGCTGCACCGCCAGACCCGGAAAAACCCCCCCCAAAAATGCTGCGCCCGCGACCAAGGCTGATCATCAAATGCCTGCTCCTCCGTCTGACAGTTCTTAAATAGGTAAGGGGCGGGGCCACCTGGTGGCATCACCTGGTGGCACCACCCTCTTGAGACATCACCATGCATGGCATGCTAGGGGTACCCCATACTTATTTACATAGGGGGCGGGATCTGGGGACCCCCTTATTAAAGGGGGCTTCCAGATTCTGATAAGCCCCCTGCCCGCAGACCCCCACAGCCACCGCCCAGGGTTGTCAGGAAGAGGGCCTTGTCCCCCCATCAACATGGGGATAAGGTGCTTGGGGGTGGGGGGGCAGAGCCCCTGCCCCAAAGCACCCCCCATGTTGAGGGCATGTGGCCTGGTAAGGCAGCTTGTAGGCAGAGCCAGGAAAACGCTTGCATGATGTTTCATTCCCAGGTACCACTAAGAGGCCTCTTGCCCTAGTTTCTGTGTTAGCAAAAGTTAATGCTTTACTTCAAAAAAGGTATGGCAGGTAAATTCTCATAATTTGGGCAGTGGTTGGCAGTACCTTCCCCAGGGTGGGCATACTTTGCTCTGTTCCTATTACTACTCCCAACTTAGGTACCAGGACCTCTCCAGGCTTTCCCTGGCCAGGGAGCACCTCTTGCTTCCAGGGCTACATACACTATATTGTCAAATATATTGGGATGCCTGCCTTTACACACACATTTACTTGTGTGTCTATGTGAATGTTTGACCATTCTTCCAGAAGAGCATTTGTGAGGTCAGGCACTGATGTTGGACGAGAAGGCCTGGCTTGCAGTCTCCGCTGTAATTTATCCCAAATGTGTTCTATCGGGTTGAGGTCAGGACTCTGTACAGGCCAGTCAAGTTCCTAAAATGTCTTGTACGCTGACGCCTTAAGATTTACCTTCACTGGAACTAAGGAGCCAAGCCCAACCCCTGAAAAACTACCCCAAACTATAATCCCCCCTCCACCAAATGATTTGGACCAGTGCACAAAGCATGGACCATAAAGACATGGATGAGCGAGTTTGGGGTGGAGGAACTTGACTGGCCTGCACAGAGTCCTGACCTCAACCCAGGGGGAGATTAGAGAGCTGAATGCATGGCTATAGACCTGGTGTAAGAAAGATGGATTTGGGTTTTTAGAGCACTGGGCTGACTTTTCATTGGGGTGCAACCTATATGCTAAACATGGTTTGCACCTAAATGGAAGGGGGTCTGCTGTGCTGGTGAAGAGGTTTTTGGGAAGGCTGGAGGAGTATTTAAACTATAATTTAGGGGAGGGTGACTTAGATTATAGTGGGTCAGACAGGGGTTAGCCCCTATTGGTGGGTGGAATGGGGAAAGATAATATGAAGGTTCCCATGTTACAAATAACCATTGAAAACAACCTACAAATAAAAAATATGCAAAATAAGTGTGAAAAATGTGACAATGAATTAAAGTGTTTTTTCACCAATGCCAGAAGTCTGCCAAGTAAAATAGGTGAGTTGGAAGCTCTGGTGCATGAAGAGAACTATGATTTAATCGGTATTGCTGAATCTTGGCTTCATTCTTCACACAACTGGACTATTAATTTTCCTGGCTCTCTTTCGGAAAGACAGGGTAAAACGGAGGGGTGGTGGTGTCTGTCTCTATGTGAGAAGTGATCTCAAAGCGAGTGTGAAACAGGACCTAGTGGATAGAGAGTGTGATGAATCTGAAGCATTATGGGTGGAAATGTACATGGGTGTGCGTACTACAAAGGTTATCATTGGAGTTTGTTATAGATCTCCCAGTGTTATAGAGGTGGAGAATCGGCTCCTTGCACAAATAGAAAGGGCTGCAAGGGCTGGGACAGTGATAATAATGGGGGATTTTAACTACCCGGAAATTGACTGGAGTAATGGCACTGCTGGAATAGTTAAAAGACAAACATTTATAAAATTATTACAAGACAATTTTATGGTGCAGTTTATTGAGGCCCCGACTAGGAATGATGCTCTGCTGGACCTGGTAATCTCAAACCATGCAGAGCATATTACCAATATTCATATAAAGAACATCTGGGCAGCAGTTACCATAACATGATTTAATGTAATGTTAGCTGTAGGCGACAAACACATACAAGAAATATAAAAACACTTAACTTTAAAAGAGCAAATTTTCCAAGGATGAGGGCTGCTCTCCAGCACTTAGACGTGGAGGAAATATTGGCATCAATAAACACAGAACAGAATTGAGAATTCTTTAAAAAGACTGTATGTAAAGTATATTCCCATGGGCAATACATTTAACCACTTGAGACCCACGCTATAGACGAAAGATGTCTGCAGCACGGCTCTCAATTGCCGGGTGGACGTCCCTGGACATCCTGCTGTTTACATACCCCCGCAGAGGGCGCGCGGCGGGAAACAGCTGTGCCCGCGGTGTCACGTGTTGCCGATGCGCGTGCCTGGTGGCCGCCATGTCCGCCTGGTACGCACGATCGGCAGTTACAGAGGCAGGACGTGGATCTCTGTGTATAAACACAGAGATCCACATCCTGTCAAGGAGAGAGGAGACCGATGCTGTGTTCTTTGTACATAGGGACACAGATCGGTCACCTCTCCCAGTCACTCCCCTCCCCCACACAGTTAGAATCACTCCCAGGGAACATATTTAACCCCTTGATCGCCCCCTAGTGTTAACCCCTTCCCTGCCAGTCACATTTATACAGTAATCAATGCATATTTATAGCACTGTTCGCTGTATAAATGTGAATGGTCCCAAAATAGTGTCAAAAGTGTCCGATATGTTCGCCGCTGACAAAAATCGCAGATAACCGCCATTACTAGTAAAATATATATATATATAATAAAAATGTCATAAATCTATCCCCTATTTGTAGGCGCTATAACTTTTGTGCAAACCAATCACTATAGGCTTATTGCAATTTTTTTTACCAAAAATATGTAGAAGACTATGTATCGGCCTAAACTGAGAAAATACATTGTTTTAAAAAAAAAAATTGGGATATTATAATAGCAAAAAGTAAAAAAATATTGTGTTTTTTTCAAAATTTTCTGTCTCTTTTTGTTTATAGCGCAAAAAAACAACAATGCAGAGGTGACCAAATACCACCAAAATAAAGCTCTATTTGTGGGGGAAAAAAATGATAAAAATATCATTTGGGTACAGCGTTGTATGGCCGCGCAATTGTCATTCAAAGTGCGTCAGCGCTGAAAGCTGAAAATTGGTCTGGGTACGAAGGGGGTTTAAGTGCCCAGTAAGCAAGTGGTTAAAAGGCTAAAAATAAAACCTATGTGGCTCACGACCAAAAGTTTAAAAAAACTATTAATAATAAGAAAAGAGCTTTTAAAAAATATAAAAATGAAGGTACACTATAATCATTTAAATGTTACAAAGAATATAACAGAATATGTAAAAAGGAAATCAAGGACGCAAAAAATCAAAATGAACGAAAGAATGCAAAAGATAGTAGGACAAACCTCCAAAAATTATTCAAATATATTAATAGTTAGGTCAGGTCTGAGCATGTAGGCCCTTTACAAAATAATCTAGAGTGGGTGACTGGGGACAAAGAGAAGGCAAATTTATGAAATACTTTCTTCAGCTCTTTGTATACAAACGAGCATGGGGAAACTCATGTCTGTAATGGGGGTGGTATTGACACAGCCCCAAATGATCCACAATGGCTCAAATGTCATATCGTCCAGAAATATTTAGACAGAAAAAAGGTGGATAAAGCACCTGGACCAGATGACATCCACCCACGGATCCTAAAAGAATTGAGCTCTGTGATTTCAAAGCCATTGTATCTAATTATTAGGGATTTGTTAATCATTGGAATGGTACCACTGGATTGGTGTAGGGCCAATGTGGTGCCTATATTTAAAAAGGGATCAAAGTCTTTACCAAGTAACTATATACCTGTTAGTTTAACTTCTATAGTTGGGAAGATACTGGATAGTTTAATAAAAGACCACATAGATGAGTTCTGGCTGGAAAAAAAATATTTTAAGCAACAGACAGCATGGATTCATGAAAGACAGAAGTTGTCAAACAAACCTGATTTATTTTTATGAAGAGGTAAGTAAAACTTTGGACAGAGGGGTGGCTGTGGATGTGGTATACTTGGATTTTGCAAAAGCGTTTGACACAGTTGTGACCTTCATCTAAGCTGCCTTTGCACTTTCATTGAGGTTTTTTTGGGAAGAAAGACAGTTCTTTCTGATAATAAACATCAAACAACCTTTAGTGATGGAAGTTAACAAGCTGAAGACGAGTAGGCAGAGTTTCTTTCCTGGTCTGTTGACTAGATGTAATATTCTGTTTTAATATATGTTCTAGTTTTTAGTTAGCACAGAATTAAACAGAGTAGCTCTCATAATAAAGTCTAGCGCTTGCCCCCGGAGGGCCATTGGAAATAGACATGTTCTCCAAAAGTAGTACAGAGGCTGCCAGTCACAAAATCAAAGTCCTGTGCATACCGACAATTTAGGCTCAGTCTAGGGGATGTTTTTTTAGTATTTATTGCTGGAGGAACTTAACTGAAAGGGGTTTTAGGAACACAGGATATTCCAAACCAGGGCCATCATTAAGGGGAGCAGGCCCATACACTGCTGCTCTGTGTCATTGAGCTCCCATCAGGCTCATTACTGTCACCTCTGTGCATGCTTCATGTGTGCTGCCTGTACTGTTTCCTGGACTTTGATTGGCTTCAGCTCCCCTCTGTGTCTCAGACGTGTGTCAACTTGGTGTATACAAGAGCTGGAACTAAGAAGACAAGGGAGGGGGCTGTCTGGGTACAGGCGGAACCCGGAGCTGTGTGTGTTTACAGATGCATGTGTGTGTGTGTGGGGGGGGGGAGCTGACATATACACAGATGTGGGCCGTGTGCATACAGGTGTGAGGGGGGCTGAGTGCATACAGGTGTAAGGGGGGCTGAGTGTGTACAAGTGTGAAGGAAGGCTGAGTACATGCAGGTGTGAGGGGGGCTGTGTGCGTATATGTGTGTGAGGGGGGATGTGTGTGTATATGTGTGTGTGGGGGGGGGGGGGCTGAGTGCATACAGGTGTGAGGGGGCTGAGTGTGTACAGGTGTGAGGGGGCTGAGTGTGTACAGGTGTGAGGGGGGGCTGAGTGCATACAGGTGTGAGGGGGCTGAGTGTGTACAGGTGTGAGGGGAGGCTGAGTGCATACAGGTGTGAGGGGGGGCTGAGTGCATACAGGTGTGAGGGGGCTGAGTGTGTACAGGTGTGTGGGGGGCTGAGTGCATACAGGTGTGAGGGGGCTGAGTGTGTACAGGTGTGAGGGGGCTGAGTGTGTACAGGTGTGAGGGTGGCTAAGTGTGTAGGGGTGCTGGATTGGCCTGTCTCTTTTGTGAATATATGGGGATGTCTCTTTGCTGGACTGGGATGTCTCTTTGCTGAAAATATTTGTTTTGTTTTCTGCTAGGGGAGGATACTGTTAGTGTAGTGTCCTGCTCAAAAGAGTCTACCTTGTCGTGGTGGCAGGCTTCATATTATGTGGCCAAAAAATTATTCCTTATTGTTAAATCTTGAAAGCACTGATGACTTGGAATACACTTTTAATTTTCATATATAAAGTTGTAAGAGTGTTAAAATAAAAGTGGGTGCACTGAAGGACTAGGAGGGATGGCAAGTGGGCGAATTTGATGGGATGGCCAGTGGGTGGGCCCTGGGGAATGTTGGTGGAAAGCTGATCAATAGCAATAATGGGAGGAAAAAATTTACACTAATCTTCTTATAGTAGCACTTCCTGGAGGTAACAGGGAATGGCCAGTATATCTAAGACCCTATATCAGCTGTCCATATAGCCATTTCTGGCACTTAGTTCCCTTTTGCCATTCTAGTAGTCTACAGTATGGTCTTTACTCATAGTGGCCCAGCGCTTGCCTCGGGGGCCTCCGGGCTGCATGTCCTAAAAAGAAAGGCCTGTTGATGACCAGGCCGCAACAGCATGAGATAAGCGGCAGCTGCGGTCCAGACAGGGTTAACAGAGACCGCATCCGCCGCTAATCTCCCGGTATGCGGTCGTGCCTAATACAGGACCGGTGCCAGAAAGCTAGGAGGTACAGAAGAAAGTGGGAGAGAAGTACCTGCAGGGGACAGACACCTATCAGGCCGGCCGCTGGAGATATACTTGCACTCGAGAGACAACGGCGGCCTCTCTCCTAAAACCGGCCAGCACACTGTGACAGATGCACAGGGAGGAAGGTGAGTACACTGAACTGATTCAGTGTGTGTTACAGCCAAAGTCCCGTTCTGTAGCGGTGGGGAAGGGGGGTGGATTGGGACGGTCTCCTTTCTGGACTGGGGCATGTCTCTTTGCTGGTCTGAGGCTGTCTCTTTGTTGGACTGGGGCTGTCTCTTTGCTGGTCTAAGGCTGTCTCTTTGGCGGACTGGGGACATCTCTTTTCCGGACTGGGGATGTCTCTTAGCTGGACTGGGGACTGTCTCTTTGCTGGCCTAAGGCTGTCTCTTTGCCGAACTGGGGACTGTCTCTTTGCTGGACTAGGGACTCTCTTTGCTGGCCTGAGGCTGTCTCTATGCTGGACTGTCTCTTTGCTGGACTGGGGACTGTCTCTTTGCTGGACTGGGGCAGTCTCTTTGCCGGTCTTAGGCTGTCTCTTTGCTGGACTTGGGATGTTTCTTTGCTGGACTGGGGCAGTCTCTTTGCTGGACTGGGACAGTCTCTTTGCTGGACTGGGACAGTCTCTTTGCTATTAGGGGATGTCTCTCTTCTGGATTGGGATGTCCCTCAGGATGAATATCCCGTCACCAACCACCTGCGTCAATTGCCCCCCCCCACCTGCCCATGGGTGTCTGCCACCCAGCATCCTCAGGTAGATCCTCAGCGAGGGAGGTTACAAGATCCTTCTTCAGGCCAGGACTTCAGTGCAGCACCCTCCAGCAAACATTAATTGCCAATCTTCTCCAGACCCTCAGCCCAGCAGCTGCTGAGGCCCAGACTGCAATTTCTTGTCTCAGTAAAGCTGTCTCCAGGGGCAGCAGCCCCAAGAGAACTGGAACCCCCCCATGGAGGGAAAGGAACACTTTGGCAAAGCTTCCTTAACATTTATCACCCCTCCATCCACCTTCTGGATGCCTCCTACCAGGGATTGGCTGGGGTGTGATAAATATTCACACTAATCAATTGAATCTGCCCTATACTCTAGAAACTTCTTTCAGAGGCAGGTGGGAGGAAAATACTCTCAACTCAGGAATCCCTGAACAGACCAAACTAATCATTCACTCACTAGAGTGCAGCCAAGAACTAAATTTAACCTAGCAGCCAAACAAGTGGAGGGTGCTACACAAGTTTTTCTTATTGCCGTGTTTTCATAAGTATTGAACTATGCATAACACTCACTAATAAAATGTCCTTACCCACTGTAAACATTAAATCCCTGACATTTCGTTTTAAGAAATTCATGAGCTGACTTCACTTATTGTAGTGTCTGTATATCGCCGGTTCCATATTACATTCTCCGTCTTGGTCTCTAGGCAATTCTTTATCGATCCGGCAACTTCCAGCTAATTACCAGTAATCAACAGCCTCTGAAATTCAGTTGTATGTCATTGACTTTTTTCAGCCTAGTTATGAATCTTCCTTTGTTGTTTTTTTAGTATATGTTTTCTCTTATTACATCATCTGTAAAGTAGATATTTTCCGATCCCTCCAAATCCCCATTCTGCTATATATCATTCCCATGCTCATTTCTTATGTTATAAACACTCTGCAATCTTGGGAGAATTAATTCAGTTGAAACAACTCATTGATTGCTGAATTTTAAAACCCACATCTCACATAGCATAGCTTACGTTTATAAACCACTAGAGCTTAGAAAAGCTGGAATAAAACATCAAATCACAATTTAAAGGGACACTTAATGAAGACAGGATATAGCCGGGAGAGATTGGTTAACATGCGCAACCCAGATTCTCCTAGTGGGAAGATATATTGTATATGTGTATAAAGCTTCCCATCTTCGTTGTATGGCCAGTAGACATGTGCACACTGAAATATTTTGTTTCGGAATTTCGGTTTCGTCCAAAAAATTAATTTATTTAGTTACTCCCGAAATTAGTTTTTATTTATTTTGTTTCGTTAAAAAAATGCATTCGTCCGAAAATCCAAATGAATTAAGGTTGAATCTGTCAATTGAAGGCTTATGGTGTCTGTCGGATGTTCTAAGAAGATTAGACGAAGCAGCTAAACTGCACGACGCCGCGATCGTACATTTCCGGTCGAATGCTCCGCCCACAAGCTAAAGTAGAATTCTAATGTTGTTTGACTAGAAATAATTATAATTATTAATTATTATTACTAGTCAAACAACATCAGAATTCTTCTATAGCCTATGGGCGGAGCATTTGACCGTAAATGTCCGCTCGCGACGATCGTATGTTTTTAGCTGCTTCGTTGAATCTTCATGTCTCTATAATGTCGAATCTTTTCTCTCTATGTCAAATCTTTTCTCTCTATGTCAAATAATCTTGGACTAATAGAGTTAGGTTAAGCACATTCAACCGCAGGTTCCATAGACACAGACCGCTATTGTCACCGCCATGTCGAATCTTCTATCTATCTATATTGAACTGTTGTCGCAACGATACAAAAATATAATAGATACAAAAATAAAGCATTTTTTTTTTCGGATTTGGGATTCTGCGTGTTCGCTATCATTTGTTAAAACAAACACGAAAATCCCAGAAATTCAGACGAAAATGCATTCGGACAAAAACGATTGCACATGTCTAATGGCCAGCGGAGGACTAGGAACATTTGGCTTGGGAGGCAACTGGCCTTTTCATAGTAAGGCCAATTTCCTTTCAGCTGTAAGACAATTATAACTTACCTATATAAAAAACAAAGTTAATCACCACATCCACCACATCACAATTTATTCTAACCATTTAACTCCAACAAATCAGTACAATATACTGTATATCATAATTGTGCATTCTTCCAGTACTGACTTATTTTTCAGTTCTCTGTCTTCAGTCACTAAAATCTTAGAGACACAAGGAAACTCGGTGCTGGACTTCCCTCTGCCAGATGCTGTGATTGGAGGTCTGGATAGAGAGAAAATAGCTATATACACTCAATTACCAAAAGTATTGGGACACCTGCCTTTATAGACACATGAACTTTAATGGCATCCCAGTCTTAGTCTGTAGGGTTCAATATTGAGTTGGCCCACCCTTTGCAGCTAGAACAGCTTCAAACCTTCTGGGAAGGCTGTCCACAAGGTTTAGGAGTGCATCTATGGGAATGTTTGACCATTCTTCTAGAAGCACATTTGTGAGGTCAGGCACTAATGTGGACGAGAAGGCCTGGCTCGCAGTCTCCACTCTAATTCATCCCAAAGGTGTTCTATTGGGTTGAGGTGAGGACTCTGTGCAGGCAAGTTCCTCCACCCTAAACTCGCTCATCCATATCATCCATCATCATATAACACTGCATTGCATCATTGTAAAAGGTTAAAGAAATCCCATCATTTTAGGCCTGCTTGTCATTGTTACATTTCTTTGGAGGTGATGAAATACCTGACTTGACTCTTTTTTGTCCCGTTAGCTATCCCATTAAAAGCATTTTGTTACCCAATTCCAAACTGAAATGATCCCCATGTGGGCTTATCTCTAGATTAGGCACGTTTTTGAATCAACCATCTCTTATGTCTCGTACACACGACCGGTTTTCCCGTCGGGAAAACTGCCATGGCAGCTTTTGGCCGGGAAAACCGGCCATGTGTATGCTCCATCGCAGTTTTCCCGACAGGTAGTCTGTATGCTTTCCCGAGGGGAAATAAAAAACGCGTATGCTCGTAAACAATTCGACGTATGCGCTGAAGCATAGAACGTAATTTTGTCGGCTCGTCGTAGTATTTGACGTCACCGCGTTCTTGGCATTCAAAAGTTCAGCTATCTTTTATGTGACAGTGTGTATGCATGGCAGGCTTGAGAGGAATCCCGTCGGGAAAAGCGTTGTTTTTTTTCCTGCCGGGAAAACTGGTCGCGTGTACGAGGCATTAGGCTGGGTTCACACTGGTACTACACCATTGTTGTACGACTGTCATCCTACTTTGCCCTGCGACATCGGTCCTATATCGGTCCTACTTCCATCTGACTTGAATGAACCATATAAGATTTTGCTCTGACTTTGAGATAGTCCAACTTGTCCTTTGACCAATCAAAACAATCCCAGTGAGTCATAAATTCCTTTTACTGCTGCTGTAATCACCATGTCGGATGTCACAAGTCGAAAGGTTAGGACAAGGATCCTACTTTGATCCGACTTCAATGAAATTCAATGGACTGAAGTAGGACCAAAGTTGGACAAAATTAGTGCAGGAACCTTTTTCAAAGTCGGGCGACTTGTGTCGGACCAGTTAAAACGTCTCTCATAGGGAATCACTGATTTACACACGTCATGCAACAAGTGCTCCCAATGTCAGAGCGTATGTCGTACCAGTGTGGATCCAGTCTAAGGCCGGGTTCACACTGGTACGAGATGACAGTTGTACGATTGTGGATCCGACTTTGCCCTGCGACTTGAAGTCCGACATCCGTCCCACTTCAATGAACGGGGATCCGACTTTGATCCCGACAATGCCAGGCACTTTGTGTCTGGTATGAATCTTAAGGGGAAGCTACACGCCAAAAAAAACAAAAAACGGCATGGGTTCCCCCTCCAAGACCATACCAGACCCTCATCCAAGCATGCAGCCCGGCAGGTCAGAAAAAGGGAGGGGACAAGCGAGCACCCCCCTTCCTGGACCATACCAGGCCACATCCCCTCAACATGGGGGGGTGGGTGCTTTGGGGCAGTGGGGGCTCTGTTCCCCCCCACCCCAATGCACCTTACCCCCATGTTGATGGGGACAAGGGCCTCTTCCCGACAAACCTGGCCATTGGTTGTCGGGGTCTGTGGACAGGGGGGCTTATCCGAATCTGGAAGCCCCCTTTAACAAGGGGGCCCCCAGATCCCGGCCCCACACCCTATGTGACTGAGTATGGGGTACATTGTATTTTGAATAATTATATATTGAATAATGAGGAACTTTCTCTTTGCTATGAGGAGACTGAGGTAAGCACATCACTGCTCCTGTGTGCACATCAACCGACCACATGCCTTTTGCCATATGCTGAGGACCAAAGTCCAGACAGATCCAGAAGTGAGCTGACATCTGAACAGTGAGATCCCTGTTGTTGTATCACTGGGACTGGTGAGAGGACACTGCTTTTAGCCTGTTTCTGCTAGCATTGACTGAGTACATAGGAACTGGCCATATAACTAGCAGCATTATTTACGGCATGTGAACTGGGAGTGTACTCATGTACACCGCCATAAAGACTGGGCCCCAATGCTAGCCAACTGAAAAACTAAGGCTAAAGACTGCTCACTTAGATAGCTGCTTCACAAGAACTTTGCCCATGTATTGTTCATAGTAAGAGTACCTCTATATTGAGGTTACCAATATAGAGTGCACTCTATATTGGTAACAGCCTACTACCAAGCAGCTCCTCCTTGACGTGGAAGAAAATGGTTACAAGCTGTATACACGATGGTATAGAACACCATCCCTTCTTCACAATTTCTATCCTAAGTTATTGAACCCTGTCAGCATTGTACAACAGAGGACGGGACATAACTGCATATATGGTCACAACATCCTATGCTTCAGCCATACTGGTAAAATGGACACTACATCATCATGGTGGTAACTACTTCTACTCTTGATTTCTCTCCTTCCCAATACCTTATACACCTTACATCTTTACCTAGAAAAAAATATGTGAATCCCTGGCCATGCATATGCTTAACTCAGTCCCACCCTGGAGAACAACATAAACAGCCTCACTGAGAGAGTGGTTCGAGGATATGGATGGTTAACCCAAAACAGGCCAACAAAATACACTAATACCTGGACCTGTTGGTCTTACTACAATTTGACTGCTAAATGCATGAGCGTCATGTCACAGCCAGGGAATCCTTAGGGGACCCCCAACCAACTACCACCCCCCCCCTTCCTAGTTTTACTATGTTTTTACTGTTTATGTGTATCTCACTTGAGTTGTATATTTCTATGCTTAAAGTAGTGGTAATGTCCGTTTTTGTTACTTGTACCTACAGGTAAGCCTATATGAGGCTTACCTGTACAGTAGGTATAGTGAACATCTCCTAAACTTGCACCATTTAGGAGCTATTCACATTTGTAGCCACCATTGAAGTCACCAGTGCATCAATTGTGCCATCCATTCAGAGCGCTGTGCCGCGATTGTGACTCCCATGTGCATGCACAGGAGTGATGTCACCACAGCCTGGCCATTCAAATGGTCTGGGAGCACAAAACCGGAAGGAAGACCAGGTAAAGATGGAAGCCCTGTCAGCGGTGACAGCGCACCACTGAGGGGATCAGCTTTACAGGTAAGTCTGTCATAATGTGCTAGTATGTTGTGCTGCAAGGGAACAGGGGACAATATTTTGAGTTAACTACCATTTTAAATCCTAACATACCTCTGTAAACTGCAGGGTGAGCACTGATAGAAAAGAGGCGATGAGGATGTGTTCTGTAGTCCTAACACACTTCCTATCCTGGGGTGACAATACTTTTTCTACAGTACAGTGAGTGAGCATTGTCACTCTAGGACAGAAAGTGTATTATTGGCATGATCACTACAAGACTAAACTATAACCCTAGCCAAAGTTTTCCACCTTGGCACCAAAACCTTGTATTTAAGGCAATGCTGCTGTTTTATTTAGCTCTATAAACTATAAGCAGCTTATGCTGACATTTATCTAAGTTGTTGGCTGATAAACTTTAGCACCTTAAGATAAACCCACAGTTTAATCCTTTGTGTATCAAAGATTTAATTTAATGTTTTCTAAAACCATAAGCCATTGACAGAGAGATAGTGGTAATCATGCCTGCAAACAGCTCTTTGTGGCTGAAAAGACAACTTAACGCAGCTCACTAAATACATTTTAATCAATAAAGTCTTAAAGTGGACCTTTCGCGTGGCTTTTCTTCAATTTTCTCTTCAAGCTGAATTTTAAGCAGATATGAAGAAAGACATCAATAAATGAAGTTGCCTATGTATTAAAGATAATTAAAGGCATTACAAAACCTTTCCACCTGCACCTTGTGTTTTCCACCTGCATAAGAAGTGCATTGATCATGTATAAGCAAAGAAAAAACCGGCACTCCGGTGTATACTCTGCAATCTTGTGCTTATTGGTGGGTAACAAATGACAGCCACAAATGTCAACGGGTTTCAGCCTAATTGGCCTTATTCATGATGAATAAGGCCAGTTTGGCCGAAACACATTGAATTTTGTGGCTGCCATTTGTTACCCACCAATAAGCACAAGATTGCAAAGTATACGCCGGAGTGGTTGTTTTTTTTCTTTACTTATACAGATTATATGGGTGGGGAGTCAGCTGCCTCTGCCAGAGCACCAGTTATAAAGACGCATTATTACACTGGGAGGTAGTATCACCTACTTCCATGTATTTGGGCATTGATCATGTAGTTTCATGGTGTCATGTGTTGTCCCGTATGCACGGCCTAAAGCAGTAGTAGAGTAATAGTAGAGTCTTCACATTCTGGAATTAGAAGGCATGTGGCATGGCACTGCGCGGGTTAATGCACCGACCTCTGTCTGTAGTGTGAGAACTAACTTCTCCTATGAAGAAACTATATATCCCACAATCCCTGGGTCTCTCAGTCTTGCACTGGTGTAGATGCAGTAATAAGATCTGACACAGACACATTCACAGAGAGAGCACCATGCTGGATGAGTTGTGCTTTAATCACAATAGCACTCCCACATTTGTGATACAACACAAAGGAAAGGGTGAGGCATATGTAGCGCCCTGCTCCCAATGAGTGGGCGCTATATTTGAAATTTAGTTGTCTGAGCATTAGTTTAGCCCAGAGAGATTGTTCATTTAAATTATGGCACTGTTTCAGTTTGCTTGGTTGCATGATTTTCCTCCTGACAGTGGGTGTCGCTGTCACCGCTGGTCAGGGTTGGAAAGGCAGCAGGCTGGACGTATTGGGTATCTCTTTCCCAGCAGCAGCCCAGGGGGCGTGGTGTACCCGCTGTGCATGCTGGAAGAGGGTACTTAAGTGACAGGCGCCATTGGAAAGAAGAGTGGGAGATGGGGGTCGTTCGTGGGTGGTGGACACCACCCGCCCGATCCAGACCTGAGGGCCCTCATGGAAGTGCTGGCAGTTTCCGCCTCAGGGCCACATTGGCCTGAGGCTCCGTTACTGAAATGTAGGCCCAGAAGTTACTGGGGGCCTACTGATCCGGGGATGATCCTGTGTCGCCTTACCTGCTGGAAGGGACCAAGCAATTGAGGACTCAATTGGAGGATGCATCCGGATCATAATCTACCTCACAGTGCTGCCGTAACGGCTGGAAGATCCTTATTCAGAAGGTAACCCAGGGAAGGGTTATGCTAAGTCTGTGGCAGAGACTGTTCTATTTTCATCAAGTCTGTGGCAGAGACTGTTCTATTTGCACCAAGTCTGTGGCAGAGACTATATGTGATCGAGCTACGCATCGGCTGCTAGGCCAGTGAGAGTGGGCCTATCCGGTGTTTGCTCAATCCAGCGTGGAGACAGTTGTTCCTTTGAACCTAGGAAAGTTCCTGTGATCCGCAACCAAGGTACCTGAGTCCTCCCCATCCCTTCAAGCTCCTCTGTTAGAAACTTTGTTCAATAAAACCCTTGAAAGAGACTTTGTGTTGGTGCAAACTTCTTCTGGACAACTCTTCAAGGAGAACCCCTGAGACGAGCATACGGAACAGTAAGGTAACGGCAGGCCCAAATTTAAACCAGCAGCTCCTGCGGGGGTATCGCTACACATACACTGGAGGCTGTGTGACCCAGAGCAAGATGTTATCTGTCCCTTTGGTGAATAGGGTAAAGCTAGGTGAATGAATACATGGACATAGGAGAATCGATCCGCCATGATACTGCAAGCAGTAGCCACAACATGGGAGCCCATCAATAAAAGGTAAGGCAAGCAAATGGCACAGGGAATATAACTACACTAATACCTAATTTAAACAACACAAACATTTGAACATGTACATTGTCTTTAAATGTATTTTTAAATGTAGCAAGTGTAAGTGGTTGAATATAACTGAGTATCAGCCTCATGTTCTTCTGTACAGTAGAAATCTGGGAGAGACTAGGTGAGGGTGCGCATGTGCTGATATGGATCATGCCCATAGAGCAGAATGAAAAAAGAATGAGCTCTTCAGTCTGCTCCTTTATTGTCCAATCAAAGGCTGGATGTAGGGGTGGGACCAGTTTGTATTGTTTAACCAAAGCAGAGAAAAATCAGGTCACCAACCTGTCTGCTGTCTGAACATTTTCTGTCATATAAACAAACTTCATAAGAAGCATTCATATGCAAATAGAGTATGAAAATATCCACAAAGCTTAATAACCTATTGGCAGCACGTGGTCCAAGCTTGGGCATGTGAAAGATATTGTAGAAGCAGATTAAGCTAATGTGCATGCAATTTCTGACACCTGAAGACTGGTTCATTAGAGCCATTTAAAGGTTTACAAAGGGTTCAAGACTCCACATGGTCCATAGCGTCTGTACCTTTTTTTTTAATAACTTATTTATTTCAATTATTTATTTATTTTAATTATTTAATTTGTCCCAAGCATGTTTAAATTCACTTACTGATGAGCGAATCGTTCTATCATCATAGTGTAGATAAAAGCTTTAAATAACTTTAGAAATTACAAAAAATTAAAGGGATTGTAAAGGTTATTTTTTTATTTTATAAATAGGTTCCTTTAAGCTAGTGCATTGTTGGTTCACTTACCCTTTCCTTCGATTTCCCTTCTAAATGTTTTTTTTCCTTTGTTTTCTTTGTCTGAATTTCTCACTTCCTGTTCCTCCTCAGTAAGCTGTTCAGTAAGTTGTTCTGGCTGACTAACCACCACTCCGATGATGGGGTGAAGTTTACTGAGGAGAAACAGGAAGTGAGAAATTCAGACAAAGAAATAAAACCGTTAGAAGGGAAATCTAAGGAAAAGGTAAGTGAACCAACAATGCACTAGCTTAAAGGAACCTATTTAGAAAATAAAAAACGAACCTTTACAACCCCTTTAATCAATGTAATATTATAAACCCCAGGCTACTAGCCAAATGGATGGTTGCTCACCCAGTCCACTTAGCTCCAATTCAAACTGCCCTCAAGTGGCTGATCAAAATGTCTCTTTCTTTTCAGGTTCTTGTCTTCTTGAGCATTAATTGTTAAGAAATTCAGGTTGAGTTTGTTTCAGGTACCCACAAATGCGTAAAAGGACATAAGCCACATTCTTTTTCATCTCAAGAAGGTCACTTATCCATTGCACAGCAGCAAGCAGATCAGAAAATCCCCATAGTCCCACAGACTTGTGTGGCTCTCTTTGCTGAAGATTGCAAAAACAAAATGCCAGTGATGGGTTCTGTGTCATCTTCTTGTTTTATCAGCCAAATCAACCACACTTTAGACCAGCAAACACACACAAAGCATCGCTCTGACTCTGAGAACCTCCAATGTAGTAGTTGATCACTGGTAACTCCACTCCAGGTGCTCAGGTTCAGACGACTTCCCACTTGTCACAACACTTGAATAAAGATAAATTGGAAGAACTGGCACTCTGAAATCCATCCATATTCTTTGTTCAGATAAAATCAAGTAACAGGGTAACTGCTGACATGTTTCAGCGAGTAGTCTTGTTCACAGCAAACTTTAGACCAGGTGGGCAACTCAGAGCACCTTTTTCATCCAATATATGGTCATACGTTTGTAGACACCTGACTGCAACACCTGTATGAGCTTGGTGGACATTCCATTCCTAAACCACTGGCATTAATATAGAGTTACCTACACCCCCCTTCGCCACTACCACCACCACCACCACCACACCCCTTGCAGCTATGACAGGCTCCACGTTTCTGGGAAGGCTTTTCACTAGATTTTGGAGTGTGTCTGTTGGGAATTTGTGTCCATTCAGCCAAAAGAGCATTTGTGAGGTCAGGGGTACTGATGCTGGACAAGAAGACCTGCCTTACAAATCATTCCAAAGGTGTTCAATAGGCTTGAGGTCAAGAATCTGCAGAGGCCACTCAAGTTCCTCCACTTGTCAAATCATGTCTTTAGGGTCCTGGCTTGGGGCAAAGTCATGCTGGAACAGAAAAGGGACTTTCTCAAACTGTTACCACAAGGTTGGAAGAGCACAATTGTCCTAAATGTCTTTATATGCTGTAGCATTAACAGTATCAATTACTAGAAACACCTGAACTCAAACTTTTTGTCTACAGCGTAGGTGTGATGAATGATCAGGTGTACACAAATTTTTGGCCATATAATGTATCTGTGAAACAGAACTCTCTAAAGAGGCTCAGGGACCCCAAATCTTTATTATAAAGATTATATACCATTGCAGCCCCATGACATGTTAAGGACCGATCCTTCGCTTTTGACTTACCCTCTATCCAACTTACCCACCCCCTTGTACAATTCTAATAAATCACGACTGACAAGGTTGTGGAGTAAAATTGGCCTTCCGGCCTATTTATTTTAACAACTTTTATATGAAATAAATAACCACTTAAATAACCGTTTAAATAACATTTTTCTTAACACTTAAAATACCCCTGGTGGTCTTATAGACCACCAACTCCAACTTGGGCACTGGGACTAACATATCCCTTAGGCCTCCAGTCGCAAGACACCGACTCGGAGACAGTACACCTGGCCGCAGTGCCCTACCATTTACCCCCCTTCCTGGTTAACCCTTGTTGACCAGAAGGTACTCAATAACCCCATACCACCTATGGGTACCACCTTTTTCTCCAGACTTCCCCTTTTACCTCCTCTTCCAGGAACCAAACCCCGCCTTCTAACAACTTTTATATGAAATAAATAACCACTTAAATAACCGTTTAAATAACATTTTCCTTAACACTTAAAATACCCCTGGTGATCTTATAGACCACCAACTCCAACTTGGGCACTGGGACTAACATATCCCTTAGGCCTCCAGTCGCAAGACACCGACTCGGAGACGGTACACCTGGCCGCAGTGCCCTACCATTTACCCCCCTTCCTGGTTAACCCTTGTTGACCAGAAGGTACTCAAGAACCCCATACCACCTATGGGTACCACCTTTTTCTCCAGACTTCCCCTTTTACCTCCTCTTCCAGGAACCAAACCCCACCGTTTAACAACTTTATTTGAAATAAATAACCACTTAAATAACCGTTGAAATAACATTTTGTTTTTAACACTTAAAATACCCCTGGTGATCTTATAGACCACCAACTCCCAACTTGGGCACTGGGACTAACATATCCCTTAGGCCTCCAGTCGCAAGACACCGACTCGGAGGCGGTACACCTGGCCGCAGTGCCCTACCATTTACCCCCCTTCCTGGTTAACCCTTGTTGACCAGAAGGTACTCAATAACCCCATACCACCTATGGGTACCACCTTTTTCTCCAGACTTCCCATTTTACCTCCTCTTCCAGGAACCAAACCCCGCCACTTCCAACTAAACACCGCCCATAACCCTCACCCTTGTCTTACCCCTCACACAGGGAGGGTGGGTGGGAAGCTTTCTACCTCGTGAGTGAAATGGAGGAAGTGAGAAAACGTCACTTCCTCCCTGACTAACTGCACTCCCCCTCCCCTTCTTCCCCACAGCCACCCCCCTTTTCTTAAAAGGAACCACAGCCCCTGCTAGGCTACTGCCTGTCCCACATGTCATGCCGTCCCTCCGCTCATTTCTCTCTTTGTCATTGCTCCAGGACTCTCTGTCCATTTAACCCACTCCAACTCCAACTGGCTGGACTGCAAGTATTTAGAACACAATATAAGCTTTAGAAATTGCTGCACCGAAGAGTAAAACATCTCCATCTCCAAGTTACTGTATTTATTTCCATTGTTGCATTTGGGTGAGACTGCTTATCATGAAGATTCTACCATTGCACACCAAACCCATATTTAGGCTGGGTTCACACTTATGCAATTGGTTTCTCCGCATCCAATTCGAATGACAGGAGAGTGTGACTGCCTCTCAATGGAGCTGGTTCACACAGCTCTGGGGCGGTCGCGGTCCAAATTGCAGAAGGGTCCTGTGTGTCTTTGGCGCCATTTCAGGTGCAAATTCAGGCAAAAATTCATACCTGATTCACACCTGAAATGATGAACTGGGGCCCCACAGACCCCCTGCTTTTACCCGCAGCCGCAGCAAGTGTGAACCCAGACTAAAGCCTCGTACGCACGGCCGGTTTTCTCTGCAAGAAAACTGCTGGCAGAGCTTTTTGCCGAGAAAACCGTTCGTGTGTATGTTTTCTCGTCAAGAAAACTGCCGGGAATCTCAACGAGAAAAATAGAGAACATGCTTTTTTATTTTCTCGTCAGGATTCTCGTTGGCCTATTTGCCGACGAGAAAACCGTGTGTGTGTATGAGGCTACAAGCTTACCTGTTCTCCGGTAAGCCCGTGCATGCTCGATGAGACTTCGACATATGCGCGGTAGCTTACAAGGGTAGTGTAGGGTGAAGCAAGATGGCGACGACGGCATCGAATGTGACGAGCGCATGCTCATCGTAGTCGATGACGTCCCTGCGTTCTTGCCATTCAAAAGAACAGCGGTTCTTTTGAATGGCTGTCTGTATGAATGGCTTGCCAAGAAAAGCTTGCCAGGAATCTCGTCGGGGAAACCAACGTTTTTTTCGCAGGTTGCAGGAAAGAAAATTGCTCAATTTCCCCATCAACACAGTCAGTGTTGATGGGGGAATCCCTCCTGCAAAGCCATTGTGTTCTCCCGGCAGAGGGGGGTCGGGGAAAGTGTTTTTTGTTAGCGGTTACAATAACCGCTAGCAACAATCGCATGTATAATCCGACAGGCTAGTTGTGCCCAAGTTGATTAATCAATCAACTTGGGTACATTCAGTCTGCCCATACATGGTTTGAATCTTGACTAGTTTCTGCTGAACCGGCTGAGATTCGAACCGTCTATGGCCGGCTTAACCAGTTACAGTAAGTTTTGTTTTCTCCTTTTGGGATAGAGATTTTACATAAATTAATTAAAGCTGATCATTGTAAGCAACCCTGTCAGAGGTAAATAGTTTGTCTCAACCTTCTAACTGCGTCTTTTGTTGGACATATTGGTCTTTTATAGGAAGTTGAAAAATAACAGACTTATGCCGCATACACACGATCGGAAATTCCGACAAGAAACGTCAGATGTGAGCTTTTTGTCGGAAATTCCGACTGTGTGTATGCTCCGTTGGACTTCCGAAATTCTGATCGTCTGTAGCAATTCCGACGCGCAAAATTCCAACGCATGCTCGGAAACAATTCGACGCATGCTCAGAAGCATAGAACTTTATTTTCTCGGCTCGTCGTAGTGTTGTGCGTCACCGCGTTCTTGACAGTCGAAATTTCAAAGAACTTTTGTGTGACCGTGTGTATGCTTGCCAAGCTTGAGCGGAATTCCATCCATCCAAGTTTTTTCCGACGGAAATTCTGATCGCGTGTAGGCGGCATAACTGATTGGATTACCAGGTGAAAATATAGGGGGAAAAAACAAATAAAAAACAATGCAGCCATCACATCTAAGGACTGGTAAGCTGCAATATATTACGTTTTTTGGTTTTGGTTTTAATACCGGTTTAAGTCAGGTTTTTATTTTTGTTATTGTCTTCCAATCACAGTCATTCGCTTTATTTCTCATCCAGGTGTTGCAAGAGTAGATTTTGGTGAGAATTCTCCTTACTGGGGTCCCTGGCCGCAATAAAAACTAGCTTTTTGTAATTTTTGCTCTATTATTCTTACTTACATAAGTCATTAAAATATCAGATGTTGGTAGAGTACCCATGGGCGTCCGCTGAAATTTTTTCAGGGGGGGGGGCGCTTCGGCAGCGGCGATACACAGTCGCATTTTACCCTTTCTTCAACCGCTAGTGGGGGTTAAAAGCAACCCCCTCCCCCACGTTAAAATGTAAAAACACCCCACTGTGCCCCCTGCATCTTTAAATATCTTTGTCACTACTGTGTATCCCCTCTCCACAACTGCACCTCTGGACCCCTTTACATTACACAGCACCCCACAGCTCTGAACCCCTTTACATTACACAGCACCCTGCATCACTGGAACCCTTTACATTACACAGCACCCTGCATCACTTGACCCCTTTACATTACACAGCACCCTGCACCCCTTTACATTTCACAGCACCCTGCACCCCTTTACATTACACAGCAGCACCCTGCACCTCTGGACACTACACACACTACACTCTGACCACTACCCTACACACTGACTACTGACCACTACACTGCACACTGACCACACTGACCATATGTATGACGTGTCCTATGACGTCATGTCTCTGCAGTCACACACACACACACGTGTTGTAGGACATCTCCTCCTCCCTCCATACTGCACACACAGCCCGGCTCTCCTTCCTTCTCACTAGTGATGAGCCGAACACCCCCGGGTTCGGTTCGCACCAGAACCCGCGAACGGACCGAAAGTTCGCGCGAACATTAGAACCCTATTAAATACAATGGATGCGAACGTTCGGATTCTAAAGTGCTAATTATAATGACTATTATCCATGTTATTGTCCGAAACAGAGTTTGGGAACCCGGGTTCTGCACCAGGGGACATGTATCAATGCAAAAAGAAGTTTTAAAAACGGACGTTTTCCGGGAGCAGTCATTTTAATGATGCATAAAGTGAAAAAAAAAAGTCAAATATTCCTTTAAATATTGTACCTGGGGGGTGTCTAAAGTATGCCTGTGAAGTGCCACGTGTTTCCCGTGTTTAGAACTGTCCCTGCACAAAATAACATTTCTAAAGGAAAAAAAGCCATTTAAAACTGCTTGCGGCTTTAATGCAATGTCTGGTCCCGGTAATATGGATGAAAATCTTTAGGAAAAATGGCATAGCTACCCCATCAACCCCCCCTCCCCTACCCCAGCCCATTACCAGCCCCTTTGGGTCTTGTATGGATATTAAGGGGAACCCCGCACACAAAATAAAAAAGCCCCTATATACTCTGAACAGCCGTATACAGGCGGTGCATACAAGACAGGGACTGTAGGTTTGTTCTTATGTAGAATCTGTTTGTAATTTTGAACAGCTGCATTGTTTAAGTGTAGCTCCATGCCAAATTCCTTTTTTTTAGCTTTTTGGAAAACATAGGGAACGGTTATCACCCCTGTCACATTTTTTTTGCTGTCTGTGCCCCTGTTCAGAACATTTCACCTCACTTTGCGTCCCAATGACAACTGTTTTTGAAATGTGGTGTTTGTATTGAAACAAGGTTTGGTGATAAAGCATCAGTAGAGAGGAGACACCTTTCTCCCATATTAATTCTTACAGGAGAGAATTTTCCTTCCAAGGGGTAGATTTCCTCTCACTTCCTGTTGTCTTCTTCCGTTTGCAAGTAGTAGTAGTTTGTAAGTTGGATGTTTGAAAGTAGGGACCTTCCGTATATACTCTGCAGAAATTGGCCCCTTAGGTGTTGGTGTTGGCACAACACTGAAAGCACTCACAGTTATTCTTGGTGGGTGCTGGAACGCCCTGCTGTCAAGTATAATATCAGGAATTGTAATAACATATAATTGTTGATCAGTGGTAGTAAAAATTTGGCCTTTGATGGTGGTGCTGGTGCCACAACACTGTAAGGCCTGACAGTTACTCTTGGTGGGCGCAGCAATGGGCCCTGCTGTGAATTATTAGATCAATAATTATAATTGCATGCCCCTGTTGAACAGGGGCTGAAAAATTGGGCCTTAGGCACTGGTGGCACAACACTGCAACCCCTCACAGATACTGTACTTGGAGCACAGCAATGAGGCCTGTTGCAAAGTATTGCATCAAAAATTTTAATTACACGCCCCTGTTAAACAGGGGCTGAAAAATTGGGCCTTAGCCACTGGTGGCGTCATCCATAAACCAAAATGATCTTCCAAGCTATCATCGTTAATCGTATCATTGAGGAGGAGGAGGAGGATAGCCAGACAACATAACAGCACAGGCACTCAGCATCAGCATCAGTCTTGAAGGGATGTGACATTTTAAAATCAATTAGTCTGTTATATCAGCATCTGGTGTGTGGTAGCTGGTGGTGATCCAAGACTGGTTCATCTTGATGAAAGTCAGTCGATCAACCGAGTCGGTGGACAGGCGCACCCTGTGATCCGTGACAAATCCTCCAGCAGCACTGAATGTGCGTTCTGAAAGAACGCTGGATGCAGGACAGGCCAGTAGCTCAATTGCATACTGTGCAAGCTCTGGCCAGTGATCCATCCTCAAGACCCAGTAAGCCAGAGGATTTTCGGTGGGGAAGGTGTCCAAGTCTGACCTTGCCCCTAGGTATTCCTGCACCATGTATATCAGATGCTGGCGATGGTTGCTGGAACCGATCATACTTTGGGGCTGCGGACTAAAGAATTGTCTGAACGCATCGGTCAGACGGCCACCTTCCCCGCCGCTCCTTCTTTGACTGCCCGAAGCCTCAGCAACTCGTTGTCCAGGACCAGGAGTTTGTAACCTCCCAGTCTCTGGGAACGCGTTGCACAGACCTTTCTGCAAGGCCTCCCGGAGTTGTCTCATCCTCTGCTCCCTCTGCGACGGTACGATAAGGTCCGCAACCTTACCCTTGTACCGTGGATCAAGGAGAGTGGCCAGCCAGTAATGGTCCCTCTCCTTGATCCGAAGAATACGAGGATCCTTCCGCAGACTTTGCAGGATCAGGGAGGCCATGCAGCGTAGGTTAGATGAGGCATTCAGTCCGGAGTCCTCTGGTTCACTAAGGACGACATGATCCGCAGCCACCTCCTCCCAGCCACGTACAAGTCCACTGGTTTCTTGGGACTGTAAATCATCCCTAAAAGACTGCTGCTGATGATGCTGAGTGCCAGCCTCCACCTCCATGCTGACACAATCCTCCTCCTCCTCCTCCTCTTCCTGTGCGATGGGTGGGACAGAAGGAACACTGTCTGGGTAAAGGGGGCCTTGAGAGGCAAGGAAGTCCTCCTCTTCCCGCCTCTGTTTTGCCTCAAGTGCCCTGTCCATTATTCCACGCAGCGTGTGCTCCAACAGGTGGACAAGAGGTACAGTGTCACTGATGCATGCACTGTCACTGCTCACCATCCTCGTGGCCTCCTTAAATGGTGCCAGGACAGTGCATGCATCCCTGATCATGCCCCACTGGCGTGGTGAAAAAAACCCGAGCTCCCCTGACCCTGTCCTGGTGCCGTAGTCGCACAGGTACTCATTGATGGCCCTCTGCTGCATGTGCAGCCGCTGCAGCATGGCCAACGTTGAGTTCCACCTGGTGGGCATGTCACATATAAGGCGGTTCTTGGGCAGGTTCAACTCCTTTTGAAGCTCAGCCAGGCGAGCACTGGCATTATAAGATCTGCGGAAATGCACACAGACTTTCCTGGCCTGCCTCAGGACATCCTGTAAGCCTGGGTACCTGCCCAAGAACCGCTGCACCACCAGGTTAAGGACGTGAGCCATACAGGGCACATGGGTCAGTTGTCCCTGTCGGAGGGCGGAGAGGAGGTTGGTGCCATTGTCGCAAACCACCATTCCTGGCTTAAGCTGGTGTGGCGTCAACCACCTCTCGGCCTGCCCCTGCAGAGCAGACAGGACCTCTGCCCCAGTGTGGCTCCTGTCCCCCAAACACACCAGCGCAAGCACGGCATGGCATCTTTTTGCCTGCGTACTTGCGTAGCCCCTTGAACGCCTACGGAGCACCGCTGGTTCCGAGGACAAACCACAGGAAGAGGCCATGGAGGAAGAAGAAGAGGAGGGGGTGGAGGAGAGAGGTGTGTCACAACCAGTAGTAGCATTTTGGAGGCGTGGGGGTGGAACAACCTCCAACACTACTGCACCTTGTCCTGCATCCTTCCCAGCTGCCAAAAGAGTGACCCAATGGGCCGTGAAAGAAAGGTAACGTCCCTGTCCATGCCTGCTGGACCATGAGTCAGCGGTAATATGCACCTTACCGCTGACCGCCCTGTCCAGCGAGGCCAAGACATTGCCTTCCACATGCCTGTAGAGAGCCGGAATAGCCTTCCGTGCGAAAAAGTGTCGTTTGGGAACCTGCCACTGAGGAACCGCACATTGCACAAACTCACGGAAGGGGGCCGAGTCTACCAACTGAAAAGGCAGCAGATAAAGCGCTAGCAATTTAGCCAAGCTAGCATTCAACCGCTGGGCATGTGGATGGCTGGGAGTGAACTTCTTTCGACGGTCCAGCAGCTGGGGCAGGGAAATTTGCCTGCTAGAATCGGACGTTGGTGTACTGCTAGCAGAGTGCCCGCAAGTACTTGCCTGTGACACACCTAATTCTACACCTTCATTCCTCTCAGAGCAGGTTTCAGAGAGGAGTGAAGGTATAGTGGGGTTGAAGATCCCAGCTGATGCGGTGCAAGAAGAGGTCAGCTTTGTTCTTTGGTGTGGGTCTTTAAGGTAGGCTTGCCAACGAGCTGCATGGCAGGTCAACATATGTCTGATCAAGCATGTGGTGCCCAAGCGGCTGATGTTTTGGCCACGCGATATACGCTTGAGACATATGTTGCAAACAGCAATCTGATGCACTCGCCTCAAAAAAGGCCCACACCAAAGAACTTTTTGAATGACGGGCAGAGGCAGCGCCCTGCACAGGCGGAGCTCTGCGGTGTGATTCCGTCGGTGTGCTGCCCATACGCTGGCCACTCAAGGGCATCCTGCCTCATTGGAGATGTGCCTCCTCCTCATCCTCCTCCTCCTCCTCTCTCCTATTAGGCACCCACGTGGAGTCAGTGACCTCATCATCCCCTCCCTCCTCATCACTGGAGCCAATCTGGCAGTATGCTGCAGCTGCTGGAACATGACTGCCAGATTGGTGTCCTTCTTGAGCATCCCCTCTCTCTGCTCTCACGCTGCTGCCTTCCTCTAGCTGGGTATCATCATCAGATCCTTCCAAACGCTGGGCATCCTCCTGGAGCATGTACCCAACACTGTGCTCAAACAGTTCGGGGGACTCCTCAGGAGGAGGGCATGGTGGGTCTAGGGAAGGATTGACTAATGAAGATAATGATACCAGAGAAGAGGACGCTTTGGCAGCTGCTTTGCCACTACCCTGAGCCTGGGTGAGAGAGGATGAGGAGGATGAGGTGGGCTTGGTCATCCACTCTACCAAGTCTTCGGCATGATGTGGCTCAACATGTCCAGCTGCCGAAAACAAGGACAAGCGTGTCCCATGGCCATGTGCTGATGACAATGCACCGCGTACACGACCAGCACTGTTGCCCCCAGACACAGAGCCTGCTTGCCCCCTTTTTTTGCCTCCTGACTGTCTGCCTCTCCTTGGTTGCCTTCCAGACATTTTAATGGATGGCCTGCAGGGAGATGGGAAAAACAGCAATAAGGGCTACCTTCAGGTGTATATTGTGCAGGAGGCTTAGTAACAATGACACTGACACTGTCCCCTGCCTATCCTTCTCTGTCCCTAAACACAAGGATTGAAAATATGGTTCAGCAAAAAAGTTTTAGAACAGAATAGCACACTGACACTTTCCCTGACTGCCCTACTCTGTCCCTCCCTACAAACAAGATTTAGCACAGAATAGCACACTGATAATTTCTATGAGTGTCCTTCTCTGTCCCTCAACTCAGGGATTGAAAATATGGAACAGCAAAATAGTTTTAGAACACAATAGCACACTGACACTTTCCCTCACTGTCCTACTCTGTCCCTCCAAACAAACAAGATTTAGCACAGAATAGCACACTGATAATTTCTACGAGTGTCCTTCTCTGTCCCTCAACTCAGGGATTGAAAATATGGAACAGCAAAATAGTTTTAGAACAGAATAGCACACTGTCAGTTTCCCTCACTGTAGCTCTCTGTCCCTCAACTCAAGGATTGAAAATATGGAACAGCAAAATAGTTTTAGAACACAATAGCACACTGACACTTTCCCTCACTGTAGCTCTCTGTCCCTCAACTCAAGGATTGAAAATATGGAACAGCAAAATTGATTTAGAACAGAATAGCACACTGTCAGTTTCCCTCACTGTACCTCTCTGTCCCTCAACTCAAGGATTGAAAATATGGAACAGCAAAATTGATTTAGAACAGAATAGCACACTGTCAGTTTCACTCACTGTACCTCTCTGTCCCTCAACTCAAGGATTGAAAATATGGTTCAGCAAAATAGTTTTAGAACACAATAGCACACTGACACTTTCCCTCACTGTCCTACTCTGTCCCTCCCTACAAACAAGATTTAGCACAGAATAGCACACTGATAATTTCTACGAGTGTCCTTCTCTGTCCCTCAACTCAGGGATTGAAAATATGGAACAGCAAAATAGTTTTAGAACAGAATAGCACACTGTCAGTTTCCCTCACTGTAGCTCTCTGTCCCTCAACTCAAGGATTGAAAATATGGAACAGCAAAATAGTTTTAGAACACAATAACACACTGACACTTTCCCTCACTGTAGCTCTCTGTCCCTCAACTCAAGGATTGAAAATGTGGAACAGCAAAATTGATTTAGAACAGAATAGCACACTGTCAGTTTCCCTCACTGTACCTCTCTGTCCCTCAACTCAAGGATTGAAAATATGGAACAGCAAAATTGATTTAGAACAGAATAGCACACTGTCAGTTTCACTCACTGTACCTCTCTGTCCCTCAACTCAAGGATTGAAAATATGGTTCAGCAAAATAGTTTTAGAACACAATAGCACACTGACACTTTCCCTCACTGTCCTACTCTGTCCCTCCCTACAAACAAGATTTAGCACAGAATAGCACACTGATAATTTCTACGAGTGTCCTTCTCTGTCCCTCAACTCAGGGATTGAAAATATGGAACAGCAAAATAGTTTTAGAACAGAATAGCACACTGTCAGTTTCCCTCACTGTACCTCTCTGTCCCTCAACTCAAGGATTGAAAATATGGTTCAGCAAAATAGTTTTAGAACAGAATAGCACACTGTCAGTTTCCCTCACTGTAGCTCTCTGTCCCTCAACTCAAGGATTGAAAATATGGAACAGCAAAATTGATTTAGAACAGAATAGCACACTGTCAGTTTCACTCACTGTACCTCTCTGTCCCTCAACTCAAGGATTGAAAATATGGTTCAGCAAAATAGTTTTAGAACACAATAGCACACTGACACTTTCCCTCACTGTAGCTCTCTGTCCCTCAACTCAAGGATTGAAAATATGGTTCAGCAAAATAGTTTTAGAACAGAATAGCACACTGTCAGTTTCCCTCACTGTAGCTCTCTGTCCCTCAACTCAAGGATTGAAAATATGGTTCAGCAAAATAGTTTTAGAACAGAATAGCACACTGTCAGTTTCCCTCACTGTACCTCTCTGTCCCTACAAACAAGGATTAGCACAGAATAGCACACTGTCACTGACACTCTCCCTACCTATCCTTATTTGTCCCTAAACACAAGGAATCCAGGATTAGTAAAGGAAAAAAAATGACACTGTCCCTGCCTATGCTTCTCTTTCCCTGCTCCGGAACACACTACACAAGGCCGCCGCGCTGGCGGCCTTTTATAGTGTGGGGCGTGTACTAAACCCCATCAGCAATAATTGGCCACAGGCATCCTGCCTGTGGCCAATCATTGCTCTCCTCGCTGCCGGCGCTGTGATTGGCCAAGCATGCGGGGTCACAATGCATGCTTGGCCAATCACAGCGCCTGGATGACACCGCGATGGCGTAGTGCATTGTGGGCCGTTCGCGTCACTCGAATTTGGCGCGAACGGCCCAAATCGTTCGATCTTCGTCGAACGATCGAACAGCCGATGTTCGAGTCGAACGTATGTTCGACTCGAACACGAAGCTCATCCCTACTTCTCACCTTCAGCAGGTCCAGCGGGTGTGTGCAGCAGGCTGCCCCGCAGGAGGCCAGGCCCCCGAGGTACTACCACCACTGACTCCACCATCTCCCCCCGGCTCTTTTTCTTCTTCTCTCCCCGGGGTGCTGCACAGTCCAAGGACTAGGGGCGAAGCTGGCCCGTGCCCGGGAGAACGAGAAGAGCCAGAGCCAATCGGGTTGCAGCGCGAGGCCCCGCCCAGCCAGCGCTGCCAAACCAGGAGACGCGGCTGCCTTACAGCGGTGACAGGGAGGTGGTGGTGGGTTCCGGGCCAAGGAGGAGAGAGTACATGTGCTGCGGTGCAGATCTGTGCGGGGCTGGAAGTGGGTGTAAGGGCGGCGGAGGGTGTAGAACACTACCAATTTGGCCAACACCTTCTCGATTCCAGGGGGTAGCCAAATGACCCCCCTTGCCCTATGGAGCGGACGCCCATGAGAGTACCTCTTCCTCTAAAGTAATCCTTTTTCATTGCAGGTAAATCATGGATTCCAAGCAGAAGCAACGTGCCATCATTGTGTTCTTCATTATGAACTCAATGATGACACGTTGCTTCTGCTTGGAATACAATTTTTACCTGCAATGAAAAAGAAGAAGAATTACTATAGAGGAAATGTTACTCTGTCATAATGTAAAATTTGAACGACCCATGCTAATTAATAAAAAAAGTTATGCCCGCTTTTGCATTACTTTCGGTACAGACCTCGCAGTATCTTTTCAGTTATTCCTTGCAAATTTCAATCTGTTCATATTTTTATTTTATTTTTTATGTTATTTGCTGTACAAAGTCCTATATAGAATATAGGCTGTATAAAACGTAAGCTATAAATATACAGTACACAGACAACACATGTCAAATAATACAGAAATACAACAACAGAACAAAACCATGTATGCTTCACAGCTTAAGCTGGATTGTGATGTCAATCAAAAAATCAAAACCAGCACCAGGAAATCCTTGAGAAACGCTCCTAAATCTCCTCAATGCACATACAAGTATTGTACGGGAATAGCAGACGCCAGTCAATCCAAAGAACTTTCTTGCTTACAAAGTCATGGATGAAACCAGGACTAACAATTTTATTGTACTCTTCATACAGCAGGTAAACAAGGGAATGTGTGGATGCTGAAAATGATGTCATCAATGTATTTTTCATACACAATATGGCATCAACCTACATATCAAATGCACATAAGGACATGCCACATATCAGTAATATATTCTGTGATCTTATAATTATGTTTTTTTTGTATATGTTTATCACACAGGGACCTGCTAATTGTGTAAATATTGCTTTCCTAATTTTGTGATCTTCAGGGAGCATTTAGCTCAAGTTGTTACTGGTTCTGCCAGCTGCTGTTAATCACTATTGTGTCCTGCATTGACTAGGGGTCAGCAGGAGGAACCACAGTGACCAGCTGGGCAATCTGCTATTTGACCAGCCCAATGAGTCAAGTAGAATTGGTACTGGGAGTTCTGTGTATTTCAGCCTGGCATTGATTGCTACAAAATTCTGGCAGCTCACTGTACCTGCAACTTGCGGGCATCAAAATATGCCCGTTTAAATTAATACTTGGCTCAGTGTTCTCTAAAGAGGGGCGATGCTAGGAGGTGGGTAGAGATGGAGACAAGGGGCAGTTCTAGGAGGTGGGTAAGGGGTGAGGACATGCATGACCTGGGGAAGGGGGCGAGTTACTGCACCTTTTCCCTGCGAAAAAATGTACTAGGACTGACACACTGCCAAAAATCTGTTCCCTACTGAAAACACTTGAGACTTTGGTGCCTCTGTGAAATTTAGAGATGATTTTCTCCACAATGCCAAATGTTACAGAGGTGAAAAGAGCTTGATGTAACATGCTTTTTTTTTTTTTTTTGCTTGTTTAGAAAATGTAAATACTTTATTGTTCATATTCTAGGCACAGGTTCACTTTATAAAAAAGTCCAAATAAAGTTGTTACGTGTAAACAGTCACTTTTTCTTATGCTTGCTCCACCAAACTCAGAGAAATTTTCCTCCAAATTCTGTGCAGAAGCAGATCCTGGGAGTGTCAATCTTCTGTGTCTCCTGCAGTGCTCACTGGCTTCTCCTGCCAACCACCATGTCACTACTGTGTCTTATCTTGGTGACATCAGGGCGAGAAATGAGAGGCAGCAGGTACCACCAGGACAGGAAGACATAGACTGCAAAAAAAAACATGGAAGATGTAAGGTAGGTGGCACTAAACCTGGAACTGATTTAGTTCCATAGTTTTGTGGGGGGATTTCGAGCCTCCGGTGTGGTGCGCAAAAAAAGCCCACCAAGGTGAATCAAAAAAATGTGCATTTGAATACACACAGAAAAAAGTGCACTGGGTTGTGTCATGATTCCCTCCCAAAAAGGAAGGGTCCTTCTCTGGCCCCATGGAGCACAAGACTCGTGATGGGGCAAGGGATACTTAGGTCCACCTTGCTAAAAAGCACACCCCATGACTCATGATCAGCTGAAGCCAAAGAGTAATGGATGGGGGCTCTCCTGAAGAGAAACCCCTCCAAGGCAGAGAAGGTGGGAACCTGATGGCCACACATCCTCCTCCTACACTTTAGAGCAGACCTGTAGACCAACACACTACCATCCAGTAAAGACGGTGAAAGGAAAACACACATACAAAGTGCAGTGACACATACGTGAGAAGTGTGAAGATAAGTCAATACTGTAAAGCACAATGGCTTTGGTTTGACTTCTCTCTAACATGAACTGATCTCAAAGACATTTCAGATAAACAGCAGAATCTGTATGGAGTAGACATGTGCACAACATAAAAATGTGTTTAGTTAGGTTTTGTTTCTGTGCGTTTCCGTTGATTCGTAACGATTCGTAATTTCGTAAGATGTGGGTTATCGTATTCGGACTCTTTCGTATTTCCGTAAGGGTTATTTTTCTGTTGATTCGTTTTTCCGTTAGTCTAATTTTCGTTGATTCGAAATTCGTATTTATGTTATATTTTATATTCGGCCGCGTTCGTATTTTCATAAGAACTATATTTTCGTCGATTTGCAATGATTCGTATTTTCGTGACGTACTTTTGTAGATTTAATTACATTCGTACTTTCGTTAGAATACATTTTCCGTTTATTCAAAACACTACTCGTCATAATTTTGTAATTTGTACTTTCGTGAGATTGACTGTCTCATTTATTCTTACTTTCGCAACATTGTTTTCGTAGATTAGTAATCGGGGCATAATTCGTAATTTTACATAATGTGTCAGAATAGGAGAAAACATAAATATGTCAGAGATATTACAAAATACAAATATAGAAATTAGAATCTACACAGAGTATGCTTAAGAAACAAAGAATTTCTATCTCACAAGTCACAACTTTACTCACAAATCCAACAGAACAGTGCAACCTACCCAACCACAACCTATCTGGACTGTGGATGGAATGCACTGCAATCTAACACAGAAAAACACACAAGGGAATAAGAAACAAGCTCATTGAGGGAAGAGACAACCTCTTCAGGGGAAGGGACAAGCTTATTGGCCATTGGCCAACGTCCAGAACTAATTCAGAACTAACGAAATAGAATTGACGTTTTTTCGAATTTTTGTGGTTCTGATTTCCATTTTCCGAAGATTTGTAATTTTTTTTTTCATTAATTTAGATTTTCGTTAATATGGATCTTTATTCGTTATTTTCGTTGGTTTTACGTTTTCCGAATATTCGTAATTTCGCGTTTTTGTTCATTTTGATTTTCGTTATTTTTTGTATCTTGGTCCGGTATTTTCGTTGTTTTTATGTTTTCGTTTTTTACTTTTTCGTATTTTGGCTGTTTCAAATTGACTAAATTCGTATTTTCGTTGTTTTCCATATTCGTTCTTTTCGATAATTTGTTGTTCGTTTGTAATTTTATCAAACCGTTCGTTTATTCGTATGTTTATGAATCAACGAATATAACGATATTTGACGAATAACGAATTTGTAACTAAACGAATTGCACATGTCTAGTATGGAGAGTGAGAATCCCACACCAAAGAGTCCAAGTATATCTATAACATCACAGAATTCCAAAAATAACAAAAGACAAGTCATCGTTTTAGTTTCCCCCTTTATCAAGGCTGCTGATTTTTTTGGACTTTCTTAGACTAATAGAGGGTTACGTCAACTCAGGAACAAATTGACTCCTTTATTCCATAAGCATGCTTCAGCAGCTGGTTTTGAAAAAAAACAGTACAAATGTTCCAAACTCTCCCCACGCTACGAAAGAAATAAATTGTTGCTGTTTCTGTCTCTGTCAGTAAGATATCCCATAAGTAACAAAAAACACGATGACAATAAAAACCTGTATTAGGAGAAAAAAAACAGTACCAATAATGACCCCTTGACAGATCTACATATTCAAAATAAAAAATCTAAGCAAAAAATAGCCAATAACCTAGCCCCAAAATTAATACTACCAAGGGATTAGCAAAACAGACATTAAAAATAGTTAGTCTACACAATATAAATATTAAAAACTTCAAATTTAAATTTAAATAGTATTACATTTATCCCAAATAGTACTCATACTGAGTACCGTATGCGAATACCCTTATCCCCCAAAAGGATTAAAAGCTATAGTGGGGCCTCATCCAAAAAAGAATAATAAACATAACTCAATATACAAAAGAGAAAACATATATTGTATAAATGCCATGGTGTAAAATCTCAGCAAAACCACAGAATTGTTACAAATGATATTTTCTACAGGTGTATTCACTGGAAAGAACAATATTGATCCTATAAGTAGCTTAAATAAATAATCATTATGTGTCAATCAGAAGGTGGTGGTGAGGAAATGTTGAATAAATATATCAAACATTTATCATCATAACACTTCAAAGTTAAATGTCCATAGAAAATGAACAATATATCATGTCAAGAGTCTACTTGGTATGTATATTCTGCATCAACACGCATGCCTACAGCCACAGTAGTCCATCATACAGTATATGTAAATCTTAAGATCCATTAGACAATGACAAAAGTTGGATAACACATTATATGGGTTACCATCCGCTTAACCATATATCTCTGCAGAGATCACATGAGTAATAATCAATAATGGTCAGTTGCTAGATGATAAAATATATGCCCATATGGTTAGAAAGCTAGTAGCAAGCATGCAGCTAATGAGAGGTAAATGGCCTCTGAATATATTCATCCATCCAAAGCCAGATCTTAA
Organism: Rana muscosa; assembly: GCA_029206835.1. Taxonomy (NCBI): domain Eukaryota; kingdom Metazoa; phylum Chordata; class Amphibia; order Anura; family Ranidae; genus Rana; species Rana muscosa. The sequence continues at coordinate 1,046,352,309 of CM055117.1, forward strand.
ACATAGGCTGTCACAACCTGCCAGGTTGTAGCAATACCTCTAGCTTATTAACGTTCAAAGCAAGATGTTGATGACATTTTATTATTCTCTTTGTAATGTATCCTATAGCGAAATAGTCACAAGGCATCACACGTAGCAAACCTATGAAGGAAACAGCATTGTGGTGAACATTCACAGAAAAGCGTTGGTCAGTGGCCGCTGGTGCTCAAAATTTTTAGGGGGGGCGCAAACAAACAAAAAAAAAAAACATCAATCTACTGTGCCCATTAAACGCAGCCACTGTGCCCAAATGCAGCCAATTTCCCCTCAAATGCAGCCAGTTTCCCCCCAAATGCAGCCAGTTTCCCCCCAAATACAGCCAGTGTGTCCCCAAATGCAGCCAGTTTGTCCCCAAATACAGCCAGTTTGTCCCCAAATACAGCCAGTTTGTCCCCAAATGCAGCCAGTTTCCCCCCAAATGCAGCCAGTTTGTCCCCAAATACAGCCAGTTTGTCCCCAAATGCAGCCATTTTGTCCCCAGCCCGGCACTTACCTTTCTCGGGTCAGCGCCGTCCTCCTCCACGCTCCCTCCACTCCCTCATGTCTTCTTCCATCCTCGATGTCTTCTTCCGCCCTCGATGTCGCTTCAGCCAATCAGGTTACCAGTAACCAGACCCGGTGAACCTGATTGGCTGAGACGCGTGTCAGTGTTAACCAGGGAACGCACAGCCCGTGCGTTCGCTGGTTAACTATTTGGAAGCCGATTACAGCCCACAGGCCGCTGACTCTGATAGACACTTCCAAAAACCAACCAACTGCTGCTATTCAGATGGCCAGCGCTCGCCAGGGGGCCGGCCACCTGAATAGTGGGCGGCAGCGGTGTCGGCGACAATACATACATTCATGCAATGCAATGCAGTGACTAATCACTGTGATAACCAATCAGAGGCTATCGGAGCGATCAAGTGACCTGGAATCAGACATTCTGGGTTCTGATCCTTAGAATGGGGCCCGGGGCTCTCGGTGAGACCGGGTCTCTGTGGTGGACTCCCAGCACAAAGGGACATATGCAAATATGTGGCCCAAGGAAAAAAGCCCAATCCAGTGGGGCCGCTCATACTATTTCTTCAGCAGCGAGCCGTGTCTGGCAGCTCCTGCGCGCATGTGCAGTAGTGACGTCATCGCCGCTCCTGCCAATCACAGCGCCGAAACCTGTGAACCCAGAAATAACTCCGGGAGACATGTCGCTGGTCACAGTGGTGTGCGGGACAGCCATGGTGAACTACTGGCCAATTTCTATCTGGCAATCAAAGGAGGCTTATTACCGCTAAAGGTACCTGGAAAAATATATTTTTATTCCAAACTGAAATTAATCAGAATGGGATGCTGCTACTGTATGCAAGCCAAGCTACAGTAATTGTAAGAGAAAATAAATCAAATCCATAGCTAATTATGTGCATAGAACGAATGCTGTCACTGAGACTGTCAGTGGTCAGGAAAATCATACGGTTCCGTAACACCATGTACAACTTTAGGGCATGCCCCAAGCATATTGTAGTTGAAGAATTTGTGTATTTAATAGTGCCCTCAAGGCCAAACAAAAAGACCCAATACATGCTGAATGGTATTTTTTAAGTAGTTTGCCTATTAGCCCTAAAAATGTCCAGAAGGAATTACGGGAGATTCTGGACAACATGGACACCATGGATTCTCTATACCAAACAAAACCCAGCTGCCTTAAAGTGGTTGTAAACCCACTTTTTCAACTTGCACCTACAGGTAAGCCTAGATTAAGGCTTACCTGTAGGTGCAAGAAATATCTCCTAAACCTACACGGTTTAGGAGATATTTACTAAAAATTACAGGCGCCGCTGTCTACGGCGCATGCGCGCCGTAGACAACGGCGCATTCATGGGGTTAATCCCATTCACAAAATCGGCTACTTCCCAGCAATCGCTGGGCGTAGCCGAATGTGACATCTCTCGCGCACATGCGCAGAGTGACGTCTCCGCCGCTCCGGCCAATCACAGCGCCGGAGCGGCGCTGTGATTGGCTGGTGCGGCGATACCCGGAAGTAACCTTCCGGCTATCGCCGCAGCGTTGGATGCGGCTGAAGAGGGAGACGAGGACGGCTTCGGGGGCCCCGACCTAAGGTAAGTGATGCATAATGAGCTATTATGCTAGTCATATTAGCTCATTATGCCTTTCTCTTCCAGGTTTACAACCACTTTAAACTCTTAATATTTTGTCATCCCCCAGAGACCCATGTGGGGAGGTTATCCCCTTTCCCCAACTCCCATTTCCCCCTTCCCTACCTCTCCACTGCCCCATCCTCTTTCCCTCCATCCCCCTTCTTGCCCCCCCCTTATCTCTCATTCTTCTCTTTTCTTCCCCTTTTCCTTTCCTTTTTCTTTGCCTATCCCTAATCCCTAATCATGATGAGAAAAATGCCATTTTATAAAATGGTCATTAAAAACGATCGTGTGTGGGCTCCAGAGCATTTTTCTCGACGCGAAAAATGGCCATTAAAATGTAGAACATGCTCTATTTTTTCACGTCGTCATTTTTCTTGTCATGAAAAATGGGCGTGTGTACGCTTTAATGAGGGGGAAAAAACGCGCATGCTCAGAAGCAAGTTATGATACGGGAGCGCTCGTTCTGGTAAAACAAGCGTTCGTAATGGAGATAGCACATTCGTCATGCTGTAACGGACTGAAAAGCACAGAGACTGAAAAGCGCGAATCGGCTAACACCAAACTTTTACTAACACGTGGTAACACGAAATCAGCAAAAGCAGCCCAAAGGGTGGCGCCAACCGAAGGGAACTTCCCCTTTATAGTGCCGTTGTACGTGTTGTTGAACGTGTTGCACGTCACCGCGCTTTGCTCGAGCATTTTTTTTCACGATAGTGTGTATGCAAGGCAGGCTTGAGAAGAATCACGTCGAGAAAAACGTCGTTTTTTTACAATGACATTAAAAACGGCCGTGTGTACGCGGCATAATTGTGCCTCAGTATCACATCTCGACAACATTGCTATTTGCCATTTATAGCTTTGTAAGATTGTGACAGGAGGGTCACTTTGGACACAGGGTGAGCCAGGAAATAATGGACATTAAGAAATATATCTTGGGCTACCTAAAATGGGTCTGTAATATTTATCCACCATATCCCCAAGGATAGCTGTAAAGGACTATTTACTGTTTCTGAACTCAACAGGTTAATTGAGAGATACAAAGGTGTTCAGCCTCAATCACCTGTCTAGTGTAATGTTAATGAATTCTAGCTTCTAGGAGACCTGTTCATTGTTTGTGGTGAGTGATGTGGATTGGGGAAATTAAGCCTGTCCTTGTGTGTATTGTAAAGTATCAGACAGTCTGGTGACTATAAAGGTCATGCATAGTCATTCAAACATAAAGGGGATTATTAAAGTCTGTTGTCTCCTAACAGACGTCAAAATAATGTGTTGAGCCTTGTAATGTGTGGGTGGAGCTGGGCCATTGTTCATGTTAAACTAATGTGTATTAGATGTATATAAAAGTTACAATGTTTCTCAATAAAAGGCATTCGATCTTGGGAAGATACAGAGCGTGTGTCTCGCTCTTCCAGAAGGATTAATTCCTATGGGAAAGAGTCGCCTGGCTGTGGAAGATTGGTTCTTGAATGGGTGTCCAGGAGAGGGAACATCTTATACGGCGTTAACCCCTTTGTATTTGGGGTGCCATTACAAAGATGGTTTCTCCAATTGAACTGTCTTTCTTACAGAATTTTCAGGTTATCTTGGGCAAGCACCAATCTTCTTTTATGTGTTTTCCCTTTTATTTTTTCATTGGTCTATGTAAATTCTCTGCTATGTAATCAATATGCCGCGTACACATGATAGGAATTTCCGATAAAAAAAGTCAGACGCAGTCCGTTGGAGTTTTTTCATCGGAAATTCCGACCGTGTGTGGGCCCCATCGGAGAAATTCTGATGAATTTCATCGCAATTTTCACATTTTTTTCCAATGAAATTCCGTCGGAATTTCGATGGAAGTTTGATCGGAAAAAGATCGGATCGTGTGTACGGGGCATAACACATCTACCTCCGATTTAGCCTGGCTTTGGTATTGTCAATAGTCCTTGTACTTTATACTGTAACATTGTGATACAGGGTTGTTTCCCCGCTTTTTCTCATTTCCTAAAACCTTCAATAAAAACAATTAAATAAGAAAATAGCCAAATGGGCCAATTTTTTTTACAAAAAATAGCCAGAACACTTATAGTTGTCAATTGGATTTGACTTTAGGTTCGGGTTCACTGAAATTTGAGCAGATTCCTGGAACCCTTATGCCGCGTACACACAAAACGGATTTTCCGACAGAAAAAGTCAGATGGGAGCTTTTCGTCGGATATTCCGACCGTGTGTATGCCCCATCTGACTTTTTCTGTTGGAATTTCCGATGGACTTAGATAGAGAGCAGGTTCTCCATTTTTCCGACAGAAAAAATTCTGATCGGAAATTCCGATCGTCTGTAGCACTTCCGACGCGCTAAATTCCAATGCATGCTCGGAAACAATTCGATGCATGCTCAGGAAGCATTGAAATTCATTTTCTCGGCTTGTCGTAGTGTTGTACGTCACCACGTTCTTGACGGTCGAACGTTCAGAGAACTTTTGTGTGACCGTGTGTATGCAAGCCAAGCTTGAGCGGAATTCCGTCGGAAAAACGATCCAAGTTTTTGCCGACGGAAAACCTGTTTGTGTGTACGCGGCTTTAGATGTTTCACTCATCACTTCAAAAGAGTATTTTGCGAGGTTAGGTATTGGTGTTAGACAAGATGATCTGACCCCCAATTCATCTCAAAGTTGTTCAATATGGATGCTCTGTGCAGGTCACCTGAATTACTCCCCACCAAACTCATGAAATGTCATCATCATCATCAACTCATCATATATTTATGGACTTGGCTTTGTTCTCCAAACTGGAAACACCAGAACTCAGTGAAACCCGCAGTGGAAAAGAACAAAGAGGAAAGTAACGCAGGGCTGGGCATGACCAGGTGTATGGGAGACCAACAAAGGGTTAAAAGGGGAAAGAAACGAAAGGGTGATAACAAGTTGGGAAGTTTGCTGTATAAAAGGTGGAGGCGGGGACTTCCTGGCACAGAAAGAGGGAGGCAGTTTTTCCCACCCACCCTCCCTATGTGTTTGTCTTTGGTGTGTTTTTCTTTCTTTTCTTTCAGGATCATGGATTCGGATCGTCATAGCAGTGGTGGTAACGGCGGTGTCCTTGGTCTTTGATGGTGGAAGATAACAGATATGATGGAAGTGGTGGGGGGTCCATCGGTGATATGGGCCCCTCTGGGGTATTTCAGTGGAACGGTGTCTGCTGGAATATGGTTATTGATTGCACTGCGGAAAAAGGGGTGTCTCCGAGCTGTCATACGGCTGGAGGCCTGGTATAGAAAAAGTTCCCGCAGTGTAGTGGTGGTAATGTTATGTTTTTGGGGTGCCGTCAAAGACCAACGGGCTGTGTGTGTGTGTGTTCAAAATGTTGCCATTAAAATTGTTATTTGAATTTATTTAATTAATTATTTAATTATTTTGGTTAACCCTTTCAATACAGGGCTTTTTATACCACTTCCATACCGGGCCTATTCTGGCACTTCTCTTCTACATGTACAAATCATCATTCTTTTGCTCGAAAATTACTCAGAACCCCCAAACATTATATAGGTTTTTTTAGTAGACACCCTAGGGAATAAAATGACGGTCGTTGCAACTTTTTATCTTGCACGGTATTTGCGCAATCATTTTTCAAACGCCTTTTTTGGGGAAGAAAATGGTTTCATGAATTAAAAAATAACAAAACAGTAAATTTAGCCCAATTTTTTTATAAAATATGAAAGATTATGTTACGCCGAGTAAATAGATACCTAACATGTCACGCTTTAAAATTGCACTCACTCATGGAATGGTGCCAAACTTTGGTACTTAAAAATCTCCATAGGCAACGCTTTGAAATTTTTTACAGGTTACCAGGTTAGAGTTACAGAGGGGGTCTAGTGCTAGAATTGTTGCACGTGCTTTAACACACGCGCCGATACCTCACATATGTGGTTTGAACGGCGTTTACATATGTGGGCGGAACTTACGCGTGCGTTCGCTTCTGAGCACGAGCTATCGGGGACAGGGACGTTTTAAATTTTTTTTTATTATTTTTTTTTTACACTTTTTTTTACACTTTTTTTTTTTGATCACTTTTATTCCTTCTACAAGGAATGTAAACATCCCTTGTAATAGGAATGGTGTGTGACAGGTCCTCTTTATGGAGAGATGCGGGGGCAATAAGACCCCACATCTCTCCTCCAGGCTGGAAAGCATGAGATTGTGAAAGAATTTCACCGATCTCATGCTTACTAGCCGCAAGGGCGGCTTTGTTTACTTTTGAGAACCCGGGCGTGACGTCATCCCATCGCGCCCGGGCCTCCGACGGTCATAGAGATGACTGGTGACCATCCGGTCACCAGTCATCTCTATGCTCGTCATGTGACCACCGGCGCCAAACGATTCTTTCTCCGGGCCCCCGATGGCACGGGAGAGCCCGGAGAAGCACCGGATGGCGGCGGGAGGGGGAGGATGTCACCTCCCGCCGCCTATAAGAACGATCAAGCGGCGGAACCGCCGCTATGATCATTCTTATGGTGTACAGAATCGCCGGCTGAAGACAAGGATATCTGAATGATGCCTCTAGCTGCAGGCATCATTCAGATATCCCCCCACAAACCCAGGACGTCATATGACGTCCACCCGGAGGGAGAGAGGGTTCCTGCCGGCGTCATTTTACAATGACCCGGTATGGAAGTGGTTAATAAAAAGGCTGCTATGGCCAATTATACTCCAAACTCAGGTGTCGTCTCTTTAATGGGGGGTTTTTACGTAAGGGTATGTGGGGGATGAAAAAGGTGGAACAGGGTGTTGATGGGGGTTTATCCAGACTACATGGGTCAAGTACGTTGGAGGGCTTTCACATGCTTTTGGACACATAGTGAAATTCATAATAAATTACTGTCCATAAAATGTATTATTTTTGTTCCCTGCCTCATCCTCCACTAGTTTCTATGTACGATGCTGCTGCTGTCTAGTCGCCTGTCTGTGTTGTTAAAGGTCAGAGCTGCTAACTTTGGTCGCAAAATACATTCTTGTAATAAATTCAGGCTTTATTTTATTTTATTACCCCAATCCAATGCCACACAGCACAGACAGGTCTGCTATTTTTAAAGGTTAAATGAATATTTACGATCTGTTAGACTAGGCAGAGCTTGTCAGCAGAAAATATTTAGCCTTTTTTACTAAAAGTACCCTGTCTACCTACAGGAGAGGAAATGTACATCTATATGATATAAAACGAATTATCATGTTGCTTTAATATTTGGTTTATACACACTCAGCAGCTTGCAGTCCTGAAATACTGTACTTTTTATAATCCAAGCTTTCCTTGCAAACAGCAGTAGCTGAGCTCTGATGCACTGCCCTCAAAACACATAAGCTACACCCCTTCATATAGGTATTCTCCGATCATTTTCACTGGATTGAATTTTTATGCCTGAAGTTTTTTTTTTTTTTTTTACTTTTGTGAGTATATAGGATTTTTTTCCCAATAAAACATTTTTATGGTAATGCACTAGGCTGGTGCGCCCCCTCTCTTTTTGCCTTTGATTCAGTTTCGATGGTCTAAGGATCCCCCCCTATCTGAAGAGGGCAGCAAGGCCTAAGCATTGCAGAATTCTTCATGAATGGACTTATTCCCCAATGTGACTGGAAGAGCTTTACTGCCCACGATTGTCTTCATCTTTTTTTGTACTCAAAGCCCCACACTCACCTTTAGTGCTGATATTTTTTATCATGTTGCTAGTAGCTATATAGTGCTAGTGTTGCTAGTAGCCATGTCATTAAAGTATATGTCAATCCAATCATCTAAATCTCACATAAATGTTAACATTTTAATATAATTTCAAAAGTAATTTAGATTTTTTTTAAATCTACATGTATCACCCTCTAGTGTACTACTAGTGTCAGAGTAGGTAAAACATTCTGACTCATGTTTAAACCCTGTGAGTTTTAATCTGGGTCAGGGTTACTAGAGTTCAGGACTGGGTGACCCATACCGGCAGCTCTCTGGTGCCTCCCCCCAATTCTAGAAAGTTGGAGAACATTTTGGAAGCTGGAGGGCAGAAGATAGGAGGGCTGTCCTGCATGTTTAAGGGAGCTTGGCCAATCCTCAGGAGGTGGGCCTGGCAGGAGACTAAGCCAACCCTTATATAGGGATGAGCCATGCCAGCAAGGGAGTCGGGTGGAAGATGGAGATGCAGTGCTGAGGAGACTGTCAGTTGCCCTCGAGGGACCTCTGATGGGGAGGGGCTCTACTTTTGACAGGGGCTCAGGTGGCTGGCCTGGAAAGATTCTACCACAGGAGAAGTTGGAAGGAGGCTTTCTTGAGAGGCAGCAGGAGCAAGGAGAGGACAGTGTGAGTACTACAGCACGGTACAGGGACTTACAAGGTTGGAGACTGCCACATGTAGCAGATCTCCCTGGAAAATCTTCCCTATCTTGCCCTGGGAGATCTTCAGAGAGTCAGTCGGGTAGACTGGTGAAGAGGGTCAGTTGGGTAGACTGGTGAAGAGAAGCTGCTAGGTGGACTGGTGGAAGAGCAGCCAGGGAGGCTAGCATTTCCTATGGTAGAGCTGGGCCCAGTGTCTACAAGGGAGATGGGGTTACTCCAGGATACAGTTCACAACCCATTGTGCTAATTCCCAAGTGACTGAGAGTTCCTAGTAGACATGTGCATGACGACAAAAAGTTTAGTTAGTTAATCTAGTTATTTAATTTAGTTCAATTCGGTTGATTCGTTCAATTTGTATTCGGAATTCGTATTTCTTCGAATTTACCAATTTTTTCGATTTGAAATGTTCAATCGATAAATTTTCTAATTGTTTGAAACAAAAATGTTATATTGTTTTCGATTGGAATGCAGCAAAGTGAACAAACAAAAGAAAAATCTGCATCACATGATTACAATGACTCTTTAAATCACCTTTGGCTTAACAAAAACAGAATTATTTCGAAATGGTACTCCAATAACACACACAGTCTTTGATTTCAGCATTATGCGTAGCTAGAATTAGACTGGAGTTCAATATTAAATTTGATTCGATATTCAGTCCGAATTTCGTTACGTTATTCTGAAGATTCTGTAAAATTGGTTTATATTGTAATTCGGGTATTTGTATATATCCGAATCTCCCAATAACAACAAATTAGTCTGAATACTAATTCGGAAAAAAACAAACCGCACATGTCTAGTTCCTAGCCTGTAATGGGCTGTTGCTGATCTAACAGAGATCATATTGTGCTACTTCCCAAGGGACTGAGAGTTCCTAGCCTGTAAGGGACTGTTGCTGATCTAACAGAGATCGTATTGTGCTACTTCCCAAGGGACTGAGAGTTCCTAGCCTGTAAGGGGCTGTTGCTGAACTACAGTGCCTTGAAAAGGTATTCAAACCCCTGAAATTTTCCACATTTTGTCATGTTACAACCAAAAATGTAAATGAATTTTATTGGGATTTTTTGTGATAGCCCAACACAAGATTGTAAAGTGGAAGGAAAATGATAAATGGTTTTCAACATTTTTTACAAATAAATATCTGAAAAGTGTGACGTGCATTTGTAATCAGCCTCCTTTACTCTGACCAAAATTGAACATTTTAGCCTAAAAGCAAATTGCTATGTGTGGTGGAAAACTAACACTGCACATCACCCTGAACACACCATCCCCACTGAGAAACATGGTGGTGGCAGCATCATGTTGTAGGGATGCTTTTCTTCAGCAGGGACAGGGAAGCTGGTCAGAGTTGATGGGAAGATGGATGGAGCCAAATACAGGACAATCTTATGCCGCGTACACACGACTGTTTTTAATGTCATTGAAAAAAAACGAAGTTTTTCTCTACGTGATTCTTCTCAAGCCTGCCTTGCCTACACACTATCATGAAAAAAATGCTCGAGCAAAGAGCGGTGACGTACGAAATGTACAACGGCACTATAAAGCGGAAGTTCCATTCGGATGGCGCTACCCTTTGGGCTGCTTTTGCTGATCCTTGTGTTAGTAAAGTTGGGTGAGAGACAATTTGTTCTTTTCAGCCTTGTGCTTTTCAGTCCATTACAGCGTGACGAATGTGCTATCTCCATTACGAACGCTAGTTTTACCAGAACGAGCGATCCCGTCTCATCACTTGCTTCTGAGCATGCGCATTTTTTTCACGTCGTTAAAGCCTACACACGGTCGTTTTTCATGACGAAAAAAACAACGATGTGAAAAACGACGAGAAAAATTAGAGCATGTTCCAATTTTTTCTCGACGTGATTCTTCTCAAGCCTGCCTTGCATACACACTATCGTGAAAAAAAATGCTCGAGCAAAGCGCGGTGACGTACAACGCGTACAACGGCACTATAAAGGAGAAGTTCCATTCCGATGGCGCCACCCTTTGGGCTGCTTTTGCTGATTTCGTGTTACCGCGTGTTAGTAAAAGTTTGGTGTTAGCCGATTCGCGCTTTTCAGTCTCTGTGCTTTTCAGTCCGTTACAGCATGACGAATGTGCTATCTCCATTACGAACGCTTGTTTTACCAGAACGAGCGCTCCCGTATCATAACTTGCTTCTGAGCATGCGCGTTTTTTCCCGTCATTAAAGCGTACACACGGCCATTTTTCTTGACAAGAGAAACGACGACGCGAAAAAATAGAGCATGTTCTAAATGTTTATTGCCCATTTTTCGCGTCGTGAAAAATGCTCTGGAGCCTTCACACGATCGTTTTTAATGACCCAATTAAAAAATTGCATTTTTCTCGTCATGAAAAATGGTCGTGTGTACGCGGCATTAGAATGGCCAAAGTCAAAGTCCAGAACTAAACATTTCCCTCTCTAGATGTGCAAAGCTGGTAGAGACATTCCCAAAAAGACTTTCTGCTGTAATTGCAGCGAAAGGTGGTTCTAGAAGGTATTTACTCAGGGGGGCTGAATACAAATGCACCCCACACTTTTCAGATATTTATTTGTAAAAAAAAATGGAAAACCATTCATCATTTTCCTTCCACTTCACAATTATGTGCCACTTTGTATTGGTCTATCACATAAAATCTCAATAAAATGTCAAGGGGTGTGAATACTGTAACAGACTGTTAGGCACCACAGAAGAAGAGACTGGAATTGTAGGAAAAAGGAGAAGGATCAATCAGAGCTGTAAATGGGGAGGAAGTTGTCCCTGGTTTTGTTGCTGTCAAATTGGGCATCCCATAATTCTCATTCCCATCCAAGTTATTACCCCCGTAATAAAAACACAAAACAAAGCTCAAGGACTGTTCACTGTGCCTGGATGAAAGCAGAAGTGGTTGTGTGCTTGGTTGTGCAGCAGTGGAGAACCCTGTCATCTGCAACCCTTACGGGGGTAGTGCTACATACAGCTTTTGGAAAAATGATATTGGTGATCTTGCCATGAAGGTCCACGCAGGCACTTCCTGTTGTAGGGTGCAGTGGCGTACTAAGTGGGGGGCGGGGGCCGGGGCCCCCGGGTGCCACACACTGGGGGGGTGTCAGGCCAGCGCCCCCCCTCCGCGACTGAAGCAGAGACAGCGGCCGGGTGATACACACGGAGAGCCTGTAGTGGCTTTGCAAGGGGGGGTGCGAGCCGCACATGAGTGATACCTGTCGACACACCCGGGAACGGCAGCGATCCCCTTCTCTCGTGGCCACCGCCGTGGCTCTGATCAGTGCAGTCTCAGCTGTCTCACACAGCCGAGCAGAGTGAAGCCGCCTCCCCCTCCTCCTTTGTCTACACAGGGGGAGGGGACCCGACCAGTGCTGTGCTGATCATCTGAGGTACATTATGGGTCAGAAGGGTGGGGTCTGCACTGTAGGGGGTCTGTATTGTAGGGGGGGTCTGTATTGTAGGGGGGTCTGCACTGTAGGGGGTGTGTACTGTAGGGGGGGTCTGCACTGTAGGGGGATTTGCACTGTAGGTATGGGGCTGTATTGTAGGGGGTCTGCACTGTAGGGGGGTCTGTACTGTGGGGGAGAGTCTGCACTGCAGGGGGGGTCTGCACTGTAGGTGGGTCTGTACTGTAGGGGGGTCTGCACTGTAGGAGGGGGGTCTGCACTGTAGGGGGTTTGCACTGTAGGGGGGTCTGTACTGTAGGGGAGGGTCTGCACTGTAGGGGGGTCTGTACTGTAGGGGGGTCTGTACTGTAGGGGGGATCTGCACTGTAGGGGGATCTGTACTGAATGGGGGGGTGTCTGCACTGTAGGGGGTCTGCACTGTAGGGGGGTCTGTGTATACATGCAGCGGGTCCATAAATGTTAGGGGTGGGTGTCTGTGTAACATAGAGGCGTCCAGAGCTGTGGGGGGGCTGTGTAATGTAAAGGGGTCCAGAGGTGCATGGTGCTGTGTAATGTAAAGGGGTCCAGAGGTGCAGGGTGCTGTGTTATGTACAGGGGTCCAGAGGTGCAGGGTGCTGTGTAATGTAAAGGGGTCCAGAGGTGCAGGGTGCGGTGTAATGTAAAGGGGTCCAGAGGTGCAGGGTGCTGTGTAATGTGAAGGGGTCATGAGGTGCAGGATGCTGTGTAATGTAAAGGGGTCCAGAGGTGCAGGGTGCTGTGTAATGTAAAGGGGTCCAGAGGTGCAGGGTGCTGTGTAATATAAAGGGGTCCAGAGGTGCAAGGGCTGTGTAATGTAAATGGGTCCAGAAGTGCAGGGTGCTGTGTAATGTAAAGGGGTCCAGTGGTGCAAGGGCTTCGTAATGTAAAGGGGTCCAGAGGTGCAGGGTGCTGTGTAATAAAAAGGGGTCCAGAGGTGCAGTTGTGGAGAGGGGGTACACAGTAGTGACAAAGAGATATTGAAGGATGCAAAGGTATGCAGGATGCACAGTGGGGTGTTTTTACATTTTAAAGTGGGGAGGGGGAGTTTCCAGAGATAGGATCTTCCCGGGTGCCAAATGCTCTAGGTAGGGGGGTCTGCACTGTAGGAGGGTCTGCACTGTAGGGAGGGTCTGTACTGTAGAGGAGGTCTGCACTGTAGGGGGGGTCTGTACTGTAGGAGGGTCTGTGTAACTACACAGTAGTGACAAAGATTTTGAAGGATGCAGAGGTATGCAGGCGGCACAGTGGGGTGTTTTTACATTTTAATGTGGGGGGGTGCCAGAGATAGGATCCGCCCCGGGTGCCAAATGCTCTAGGTACGCCATTGGTAGGGTGACAACGCTCGTTCCCCGTATTCCTTAGTAGTTTAGTTTATCTTTAACCACTTCAGCCCCGTAAGGTTCCCCCCCCCCACTTCCTGACCAGGCCATTTTATGCGATACGGCACTGCGTTACTTTAACTGACAATTGCGCGGTCGTGGGAGGCTGTACTCAAATAAAAATGATGTCCTTTTTTCCCACAAATAGAGCTTTCTTTTGGTGGTATTTGATCACCTCTGCGGTTTTTATTTTTTGCACTATAAACTAAAAAAGAGCGTCAAATTTAGTAAAAAAACTATATTTTTAATTTCTGCTTTACCCATTAATTTTTTATTTTTTTTAAATCGAATTTCTTCATCAAATCCCAATAAGCGTATATTGATTGGTTTGCGCAAAAGTTATAGCGTCTACAAACTATGCAATATATTTATTAAATTTTTATTCGTATTTTTTTTTACTAGTAATGGCGGCGATCAGCGATTTTTTGCGGGACTGCGACATTGTGGTGAACAAATCTGACACTAAAGCCTCATACACACGATCGGATTTTCCGCAGACAAAGCATAGTACTTTTGTCCGAAGGATGTTGGCCAGGAATTTGTCTTACATACAAACGGCACACAATTGTCAGCCAACAAACATGAAACTACATAATTTTTCAACTCTTTAGCGCCACCCTTTGGGCACCTTCTGCTAATGTAATGTTTGGTGAGCATTGATTCTGAGCATGCATGTTTGTATTTTGGACCTTTGTCCGACGGACTTGTGTACACACGCTCGGAAAATCAGAGAACAGACAATTGTCCACAGAATTTTAAAGCATGCCATCCAACATTTGTCCGCGGAAAACCGACAAGAATTGTCCAATGGAGCATACAAACGGTCGGATTTTCCGCCAACAGCCTGTCATCACACAATTCCCTTCGGAAAATCCGATCATGTGTATGAGGCTTAAGTGACACTTTTTGGGGACCAGTGACACAAATACAGTGATCAGTGCTAAAAAAAATGCACTGTCACTGTACTAATGACACTTGCAGGGAACATTAGGGGCGATCAAAGGGTTAAATGTGCTCCTAGGGAATGCTTTCCAACTGTGGGGAGGTGCTTTGACTGGGGAAAGACAGAGATCCGTGTTCCTGCTTAGCAGAAACACAAGATCTCCATCTTCCCCTCTGACAGACCGCCGTTTTGCCTCTTCTGTTAACGATCGCGGGTGGCCGGCGGACATTGGATCTGCCGAACCCGCTGATTGGCTCCTGCTGTGTCCAATCACAGCAGGAGCGGGTCGCTCGTGACGCGCGCCCCAGACCCCGTGCATGAAATCACATACAGGTACGTGATTTTGCACAGCTGGGCTGCCCTGCTTCTATATAAGTACGTGGGGAACTCAAGAAGTGGTTAAAGCGAAGTTCCACCCAAAAATTTAACTTCCGCCTCCGGATTCCCCCCCCCCTCCGGTGTCACATTTGGCACCTTTCAGGGGGAGGTGGGAGCAGATACCTGTCTAATACAGGTATTTGCTCCCACTTCCGGCAAAAGATCGGCGCAGTATCCGCGGCGATCTACACCATGTCTGGCCCCTCCTCTGTCCGCCCCCCCCATTGTCTTCTGGGAGACACCCAGAAGACAGCTGGGACCATTTCGAACGCACAGTGCGACTCGCGCATGCGCATTATGGAACCAGGCTGTGAAGCCACAAGGCTTCACTTCCTGATTCCCTTACTGAAGATGTCGGCGCCTCCACCCGGGAATCGAGGGACAGGTTGGCTTCGGGTGAGGACATCGCGGGCGCCCTGGACAGGTAAGCGTCCTTATTTTCAAAGTCAGCAGCTGCAGTGTTTGTAGCTGCTGACTTTTCTTCTTTTTTTTTTGTCGGAAATCCGCTTTAATGGGCAATTTTTTAAACCATTTTTGACTGTACGTTTATTATAAAGATCTCTGACTGGTGATCTTATGGCAAAGTCAATTGCATGGATTGCTCGTCTTTCTAGCTTTGGCTGTCATCTTTGCTTCCATGGCTGCCCAAATCATATAGAACAGCCATGTCAGGTTCCTTCAGCTGTGATCCGGCGTGGGATGTCACCAGTCCTTTCAGTTTTAATACATGTTGAGTTGTACCGGGCTGATGACCTACACTTCATTATTGCACGGCTTCTCTACTTTCTGACCCACATTTTCATGACAGTTTAAAGTCCAATTTCTACGTTACATATAGCTTTCTATTTTAATCTGTGTCCAATCTAATAGCCATTTGCAATTGTGTCCATTTATAACAGCTGCAAAGACGCGGGATCAACAGAGGAATAAGGTAAGTATACCACCTTATTCATCATCCTCTAGGCAAAAGGAGAAATGAACCCTTAGCAGTGGGGAGGGGGAGCCCTGAAAGGGTAAATGATTTTCATCCCCAGAGTTCACCTTTAAAGTTGAATTCCAGTCTACATACTAAATATTTATATGAGAGCTGCTTATGAGTGAGTGAGTGAATAACTTGTATAGCGCTACAAATGCGAACTAAATCGCCTCAAGGCGCTTTGCATCCAGTGACATCCTGACCCTTCAGAATAGGTGGGTCTTAAGTTTTTTCCTGAAGGCCCGGTGGTTTTCTTCCATGCGGATGTTGGTGGGTAGAGCGTTCCATAGCCGTGGTCCTTGGACTGCAAATCTTCGTTCTCCCTTTCCTTATCTCTGTTTTTAAACCGTTGCTGCCTCCTGATGGTCCCTTACGGTGTTCTGAATGACAGGATATGGAGCTGCTGATCATGTGACCACTGTCATTGCACACAATTGGGAGCCCCTGACACCAAGTAGCAAGACGCCGCCATTCGTGGTAAGGGAAATCAGCAGTGAAGCCTTTCGACTTCACAGCTGGTTCCCTACTGCGCATGCGCGAAGCATGTTGCGCTTTCTGAAGGCCCGGCGGCAGGGGAAGGAGGGGGCGTGGCGAGATCACTCGGAAGTGGGGACGGGTACCTGTCAAACCCCCCCCAAAATGTGGCACCGGAGGGGGGGAGCACATAATCAGAGCTTCCCCTTTTCAGTGGAACTCAGCTTTAATTACTTAAAGCAGAACTTCACTCTCGTAATCAATA
The DNA here is from genome assembly GCA_029206835.1 of Rana muscosa. NCBI lineage: Eukaryota > Metazoa > Chordata > Amphibia > Anura > Ranidae > Rana > Rana muscosa. The sequence continues at coordinate 1,046,368,655 of CM055117.1, forward strand.
TTGACTATTTTAAATCCTTCTGCTGTTAGCATTGGTAAATAGATAAGTAAATATGATATTGTTTCCTGTTTAAGCTTTTATTTTTTTACATTTCTTCAGTTACTTCCTGGTTTCCATGCCTAGGCAAATTATGTCATACATCTCAGGAGTCTTCAGGAGGAGCTTTCTTAGCCAAGCACACCCTCCTGCATGCATGCCTGAGCTAAAGGCAAGTGGATTCCAAGAAGTTAATGTTACATTAATCATTTGCCCTTACTCAAGATGACCATGGTCTGAAATGCTAGTATGAGATAATCCAATAGCAAAATAGAGCTAAACAGTTAAAAATATTTATATCTCCTTGGCCAACTGCTAGGAGGTTTATTACCAGTGGTGCATGCTAGGGGATGGTATAAGTATTTAGGGGCTTTACCTGGGGAGGACATGTGTGTTCCCTGACTTCCCAGGCCTGCTGTCTGGGGTGGACACGTGCTTGAAGAAGGAAGACCTTAGCTTGAGGATTGGAAGCTTAGCCTGCTTAGCCAGAGAATTTACCTAGAGAAGTGAGCCTGTAGCCTGGGTGTTTGCTGGAAAGTATTCAGAAGGCTAATGCTTGAACACTGCAGGAATTCTGGTGGCTCATCCAGAGGGTTTGTGTCCCCCAACTTCTTATGCCGCGTACACACGGCCGTTTTTCACGACGAGAAAAATGACGACGTGAAAAACGACGAGAAAAAAAAGAGCATGTTCTAAATTTTTAATGCCCATTTTTCTCGTCTAGAAAAATGTTCTGGAGCCTACACACGATCGCTTTTAATGACCAATTTAAAAAATGGCATTTTTCTCGTCAGGAAAAACGGTCGTGTGGACGCGGCATTATGCCGCGTCCACACGACCGCTTTTCTCGACGAGAAAAACGGCATTTTATTTTTTTCGCCGAGAAAAACGATCGTCTGTGGGCTTTATGTCGTTTTTCTCGTCGAGAAAAACGGCATAAAAAAACGACGAGAAAAATTAGAACATGTTCTAAATTTTCTCATCGTTTTTTCCATCATTTTTTTCCGCGGCAGTTTTCCCATAGGGAGACACTGCTGCGGAGCCCACAGACGGTCGTTTTTCTCGTCAAGAGAAAAAATGACGGGAAAAACGACCGTGTGTAGGGAACCCTTGGAACCGAAGCGGTTCCCTCGTTTTTCCTGTCATTATTCACGGCGGTTTTTTAACCGCCGTGAATAATGATCGTGTGTACGCAGCATTAGAGTTGGAAGGACACAAAGTGCCAGTCTGGCTTAGAGGTCCTTTTTCTGCGTGGCTGTAAGTAGGGTCGGAGTCTGTTCTTTCTGGGTACGCTGGGTCTATTCCCTTTCTCCCAAGAGTATTTTAGAGCCAATAAAACCTGTTAACCCTTTCAAAAGGGTCATACCCAACAAAAAGTTAAGAATCCAACCCAGAGGTGAAATGTCAGCCCACCAAGCCACTTACGAGCCCCTTAACTTCCTCTAGGGGGTAATGGGTGCTACATACAAAGAACACCAAACTAAATACATTTAACTAACCCACACCCTTTAAATTAAGAAAAAAAAGTTATTTCCCATGAAATTTCACCTAATTTCAAGAGGGCTTAATAAGTGAATTTAGAACTTCTTCTGTGAAATCGGTAATTGTGCTGTGAAATCAATTTTGGCAAAATCACTCAATGCTACTACCAAGACTAAACCAATTAGGAACCTATCAGTTTATCAAAGTTCCGGTGGTGCTCTTAGTACCTCTTCATATATAAAGATAGCTTTTTATAAGATCCCATTCCACGGGTGAGCTGCGTGCGCTTTGTTAATATTCTTCCATTGCTTCTTGATAATTACACCAGCCTTGTTGCCCTGAAAGGTTTGTGACCCTCACTGAGAGACACATCCACATATCACTCACCCGTCCAATAAACCCACCATCTACGTAAAAAAAGCTTCTTGGTAATTACACCAGCCTTGTTGTTGCCCTGATAGGTTTGTGACCCTCACTGAGAGACACATCCACTTATCACCCACCCGTCCAATAAACCCACCATCTACATGAAGAATAGATTCTTGATAATTACACCAGCCTTGTTGCCCTTATAGGTTTGTGACCCTCACTGAGAGACACATCCACTTATCACCCACCCATCCAATAAACCCACCATCTACATGAAGAAAAGCTTCTTGATAATTACACCAGCCTTGTTGCCCTGATAGGTTTGTGACCCTCACTGAGAGACACATCCACTTATCACCCACCCGTCCAATAAACCCACCATCTACATGAAGAAAAGCTTCTTGGACTTGGTAATTACACCAGCCTTGTTGTTGCCCTGATAGGTTTGTGACCCTCATTGAAAAACACAATCACCTATCACCCACCCGTCCAATAAACCCACCATCTACATGAAGAAAAGCTTATTGGTATTTACACCAGCCTTGTTGTTGCCCTGATAGGTTTGTGGCCCTCACTGAGAGACACATCCACTTATCACCCACACGTCCAATAAACCCACCATCTACGTAAAAAAAGCTTCTTGGTAATTACACCAGCCTTGTTGCCCTGATAGGTGGATGTGTTTCTCAGTGAGGGTCACAAACCTATCACCCACCCATCCAATAAACCCACCATCTACATGAAGAAAAGCTTCTTGGTAATTAATTACACCAGCCTTGTTGTTGCCCTGATGGGCTTGTGGCCCTCACTGAGAGACACATCCACTTATCACGCACACGTCCAATAAACCCACCATCTACATGAAGAAAAGCTTCTTGGTAATTACACCAGCCTTGTTGTTGCCCTGATAGGTTTGTGACCCTCACTGAGAGACACATCCACTTATCACCCATCCGTCCAATAAACCCACCATCTACGTGAAAAAAAACTTTTTTTTCTGTAGTTTGTAAAATGTATTACCACAAGTATTTTCTTTTTTCATTATCCTTGTATAACTTCTTTTTATCAACAACTACATTTTTTTATTTTTTTTCACGTTAAGTTTCCTGATGTTGCTAAAGAACACTCTGTAAATAACAGCATCCTACGTAGTATAACATTGACTATATTTTACCTGAAAAGCTCTATGACAAAGTTTGATGCTTCATTTTCATTATGCTAAAGAAGAACTAAAATCAATCACTTAAATCTTATATAATCTTTAACATGGTAATAAAATTGCAGGAGTTATTTCTATTATTTTAACCACTTGCCACCCAACCACTGCGGCAGTGCTGGATTTATAAGGGGGCAAAAGGGGAAATTCCCCCGGGCTCCCCTGTCAGAGGGGGCACAGACTTTCTTTTCTAAAAACAAAACTTATTTTCCCTCAAGACTTTAGTAGTGTATTTGTTGAGGAAATTGTCCAGTTTTCAGCCTTTGCCAAGCTCCGGCTATGTCTCACTTCATCTCAACAGGCAGTTTGATTACATGATGAAGAGCTTGGCCAATACCTATCCATGTGTTCATATAGCTCTTAGAACAGGGGTCTCCAAATTTTCTAAACAAAGGGTCAGCTTTCTGTCCTTCAAACTTTAGGGGGGTGGACTGTGGCCATTGGGAGTAGAAGTTATACTGGCGTCAGTGGGAGTAAACAATGCATCTTTGGTACCAGGGGGAGGAATATTTCCCTGTTGTTGGTGTCAGTGGGAGGAATAGTGCCCGTTATTGGTGTCAGTGGGAGGAATAGTGCCCGTCATTGATGTCAGTGGGAGGAATAGTGTAAGGTGACCAGATTTTCAAAATTAAATCCGGGGACATTTTTTTTTGGGTAAACAATTTTATAAGCATATATTCCTCAAATAATATATGCAGTGTATGTGGTATGTGTTTATGGAAGGATTTTATAATATATAATCAGTGCCCCTGAATGAGTGCCTGTCAGTGGCGCTGCCTGTCAGTGCCGCCTATCAGTGCCACCACATGAGTGCCTCTCGGTGCCACCTATCAGTGCCACTGCCTGTCAGTGCAACATGAGTGCCCATCAGTGCCGCCTGTCAGTGCCACCGCATGAGTGCCTCTCAGTGCCACCTGTCAGTGCCACCACATGAGTGCCTCTCAGTGCCACTGCCTGTCAGTGCCGCCTATCAGTGCCACATGAGTGCTTCTCAGTGCCGCCTGTCAGGGCCACATGAGTGCCTATCAGTGCAACCACAGGAGTACCACCTACCAGTGCCACATGAGGGCCCATCAGTGCCGCCTGTCATTGCGACCGCATGAGTGCCTCTCAGTGCCACCTGTCAGTGCCACCACATGAGTGCCTCTCAGTGCCGCGTGTCCGTGCCACCACATGAGTGCCTCTCGGTGCCGCCTATTAGTGCCACTGCCTGTCAGTGCCGCCTTTCAGTGCCACATGAGTGCCGCCTATCAGTGCCACCGCATGAGTGCCTCTGAGTGCCGCCTGTCAGTTCCACCACATGAGTGCCTCTCAGTGCTGCCTATCAGTGCCACTGCCCGTCAGTGCTGCCTATCAGTGCCACATGAGTGCCCATCAGTTCCGCCTGTCAGTGCAACATGAGTGCCCATCAGTGCCGCCTGTCAGTGCCACCGCATGAGTGCCTCTCAGTGCCACCTGTCAGTGCCACCACATGAGTGCCTCTCAGTGCCACTGCCTGTCAGTGCCGCCTATCGGTGCCACATGAGTGCCTCTCAGTGCCGCCTGTCAGTGCCACCGCATGAGTGCCTCTCAGTGCCGCCTGTCAGTGCCACCGCATGAGTGCCTCTCAGTGCCACCTGTCAGTGCAACCACATGAGTGCCTCTCAGTGCCACTGCCTGTCAGTGCCGCCTATCAGTGCCACATGAGTGCTTCTCAGTGCCGCCTGTCAGGGCCACATGAGTGCCTATCAGTGCAACCACAGGAGTGCCACCTACCAGTGCCACATGAGGGCCCATCAGTGCCGCCTGTCATTGCCACCGCATGAGTGCCTCTCAGTGCCATCTGTCAGTGCCACCACATGATTTGCTCTCAGTGCCGCCTGTCCGTGCCACCACATGAGTGCCTCTCGGTGCCGCCTATTAGTGCCACTGCCTGTCAGTGCCGCCTATCAGTGCCACATGAGTGCCCATCAGTGCCGCCTGTCAATGCCACCACATGAGTGCCCATCAGTGCCACCTGTCAGTGCCACCACATAAGTGCCTCTCAGTGCCGCCTGTCAGTGCCACCACCTGAGTGCCCATCAGTGCCACCTGTCAGTGCCACCACATAAGTGCCTCTCAGTCCCGCCTGTCAGTGCCACCACATGAGTGCTTCTCGGTGCCGCCTATCAGTGCCACTGCCTGTCAGTGCCGCCTTTCAGTGCCACATGAGTGCCGCCTATCAGTGCCACCGCATGAGTGCCTCTCAGTGCTGCCTATCAGTGCCACTGCCGGTCAGTGCTGCCTATCAGTGCCACATGAGTGCCCATCAGTTCTGCCTGTCAGTGCCACATGAGTGCCCATCAGTGCTGCCTGTCAGTGCCACCACATGAGTGAAATTACTTATGTTAGCTGCTACCATAAAAGGAACGCCGTGCTCTGTCCTCTCCCCTATGCTGCCAGGAGCGCGATTGGAGGAGGGAGCAGAGATAGGAGTAGAGGGGCAGGATGCTGGAGAAAGGGGCGGCCATGTGATGGGATCTTCAGCTGAGGAGAAGTTGCGGCTATTGCACTATGGTAGCACAACATAGGCAGGCTGGAGCCGCTCAAGCTCCTCCCCTACACAGCTCTGCATGTGCCATCTCTCGTAGATGGGAAAATGCCCCTGTCCACCGGGAAACCCCCCCCGTCCATCGGGAAACGCCCACGTCCATCGGGAAACTGCTGCAGCCTGGCTGCCCAGGTACCGACCCGCAAAACGGGGACAAAAGCGGGGACAAACGGGGTCCGGGGATGGTAGCCTTAATCCGGGGAATGTCCCCGGACAACGGGAGAATTGGGATGGGATAAATAGCTCAACCTCTGTGTTTACTGACTACACAAAAAATATGTAGGGCAATTACATCACTGCAGGATATAGAAACCTTACAAGAGGACCTCAATAAATTAACGGAGTGGGCAACTAGATGGCAAATGAGGTTTAACATTGAAAAATGTAAAGTAATGCACCTGGGGGATAAAAATATAAACGCAGCTTACTTACTAGGGGGCAGGGCTGGACTGGGACCAAAATTTGGCCCTGGACTTCATCCAGACCGGCCCACTTTAATTCAATAAAATGCTGCCCCCCACCCCCCCAAAAAATCACCCCCACTAAAAGGCCCCTACATCCATTATTGTATATCATGAGAGGGTGAGCGAGAGGGGAATGAGAGAGAGAGGGAGAGGGAGGGTTGAGGGAAAGGGGATGAGAGGGGGTGGGTGAGAGAGGGGGTGAGTGTAAGAGAGAGGGAGTGAGTGTAAAAGAGAGGGGGTGAGTGTAGGGCCCCTTACACACTGAGGCGTTTTTCATGCGCTTTTGAGCTAAAAATAGCGCCTGTAAAGCCCCTGAAAAACGCCTCTGCTGCAGTCCCAGTGTGGAAGTCCTCCAACTAGCATCTTTGGGGCGGTGGAGGAGCAGTGTACTGCCCAATGAAATAAATGGCTGAGAGACAGAGGAGGGGGCTGAGAGACAGAGGAGGGGTCTGAGAGACAGAGGAGGGGTCTGAGAGACAGAGGAGGGGTCTGAGAGACAGAGGGGGAAGCTGAGAGACAATGGGAGGGAACTGAGAGACAATGGGAGGGAGCTGAGAGACAATGGGAGGGAGCTGAGAGACAATGGGAGGGAGCTGAGAGACAGAGGAGGAGCTGAAAGAGAGGAGGAGCTGAGAGACAGAGGGGGAAGCTGAGAGACAGAGGGGGAAGCTGAGAGACAGAGGGGGAAGCTGAGAGACAGAGGGGGGAGCTGAGAGACAGAGGAGGAGCTGAAAGACAGAGGGGGAGCTGAGAGAGAGAGAGAGGGGGAAGCTGAGAGACAGAGGGGGAAGCTGAGAGACAGTGGAGTTAAGCTGAGAGACAGTGGAGGGGAGCTGAGAGACAGTGGAGGGGAGCTGAGAGACAGAGGAGGGGTCTGAGAGACAGAGGAGGGGTCTGAGAGACAGAGGAGGGGTCTGAGAGACAGAGGGGGGTCTGAGAGACAGAGGGGAGCTGAGAGAGAGAGGGGAGCTGAGAGAGAGAGAGGAGGGAATAAAAGAGGGGGGTACTGAGAGACATGGGAACTGAGAGACAGAGAGGGGGACTGAGAGACAGAGGGGGGTCTGAGAGACAGAGGAGGGGTCTGAGAGACAGAGGGGGAAGCTGAGAGACAATGGGAGGGAGCTTAAGAGACAATGGGAGGGAGCTTATGAGACAATGGGAGGGAGCTAAGAGACAATGGGAGGGAGCTGAGAGACAATGGGAGGGAGCTGAGAGACAGAGGAGGAGCTGAAAGACAGAGGGGGAGCTGAGAGACAGCTGCGAGACAGAGGAAGAAGCTGAGAGACAGAGGGGGAAGCTGAGAGACAGAGGGGGAGCTGAGAGACACAGGGGGGAGCTGAGAGACAGTGGAGGGGAGCTGAGAGACAGTGGAGGGGAGCTGAGAGACAGTGGAAGGGAGATGAGAGACAGTGGAAGGGAGATGAGAGACAGTGGAAGGGAGATGAGAGACAGTAGAGGGGAGCTGAGAGACAGTGGAGGGGAGCTGAGAGACAGTGGAGGGGTCTGAGAGACAGTGGAGGGGTCTGAGAGACAGAGGAGGAGAGCTGAGAGACAGAGGAGGGGTCTGAGAGACAGAGGAGGGGTCTGAGAGACAGAGGAGGGGTCTGAGAGATGGAGGGGGGGTCTGAGAGACAGAGGGGGCTGAGCAAGAGAGGAGGGGATAAAAGAGGAGGGGACTGAGAGACAGAGGAGGAGCTGAAAGACAGAGGGGGAAGCTGAGAGACAGAGGGGGGAGCTGAGAGACAGAGGGGGGAGCTGAGAGACAGAGGGGGGAGCTGAGAGACAGAGGAGGGAGCTGAGAGACAGTGGAGGGGAGCTGAGAGACAGAGGAGGGGAGCTGAGAGACAGTGGAGTTGAGCTGAGAGACAGTGGAGGGGAGCTGAGAGACAGTGGAGGGGTCTGAGAGGCAGTGGAGGGGTCTGAGAGACAGTGGAGGGGGCTGAGGGACAGAGGAGGAGATCTGAGAGACAGAGGAGGGGTCTGAGAGACAGAGGGGGTCTGAGAGACAGAGAGGAGCTGAGAGAGAGAGGAGGGAATAAAAGAGGGAGGGACTGAGAGACATGGGAACTGAGAGACAGAGGGGGGGACTGAGAGACAGAGGGGGGTCTGAGAGACAGAGGAGGGGTCTGAGAGACAGAGGGGGAAGCTGAGAGACAATGGGAGGGAGCTAAGAGACAATGGGAGGGAGCTAAGAGACAATGGGAGGGAGCTGAGAGACAATGGGAGGGAGCTGAGAGACAGAGGAGGAGCTGAGAGACAGAGGAGGAGCTGAAAGACAGAGGGGGAGCTGAGAGACAGCTGAGAGACAGAGGAAGAAGCTAAGAGACAGAGGGGGAAGCTGAGAGACAGAGGGGGAAGCTGAGAGACAGAGGGGGGAGCTGAGAGACACAGGGGGGAGCTGAGAGACAGTGGAGGGGAGCTGAGAGACAGTGGAAGGGAGATGAGAGACAGTGGAGGGGAGCTGAGAGACAGTGGAGGGGAGCTGAGAGACAGTGGAGGGGAGCTGAGAGACAGTGGAGGGGAGCTGAGAGACAGTGGATGTGGTCTGAGAGATGGAGGGGGGTCTGAGAGACAGAGGGGGTCTGAGCGAGAGAGGAGGGGATAAAAGAGGAGGGGACTGAGAGACACGGGAACTGAGAGACAGAGGGGGGGACTGAGAGACAGTGGGGGGTCTAAGAGACAGAGTGGGAGCTGAGAGACAGGGGGGGAGTTGAGAGACAGGGGGAGTTGAGAGACAGGGGGGCTGAGAGACAGTGGAGGGGTCTGAGAGACAGTGGAGGGGTCTGAGAGACAGTGGAGGGGTCTGAGAGACAGTGGAGGGGACTGAGAGACAGTGGAGGGGACTGAGAGACAGACAGAGGGGGGAGCTGAGAGACACAGGGGGAGAGCTGAGAGACAGAGGGGGAGAGCTGAGAAACAGAGGGGGAGAGCTGAGAGACAGAGGAGGAGAGCTGAGAGACAGAGGAGGAGAGCTGAGAGACAGAGGGGGGTCTGAGAGATAGAGGGGAGCTGAGAGACAGAGGAAGGGCTAAAAGAGGGGGGACTGAGAGACACGGGAACTGAGAGACAGAGGGGGGTCTAAGAGACAGGGGGTCTGAGAGACAGAGGGGGGAGCTGAGAGACAGAGGAAGAGCTGAGAGACAGAGGGGGGACTAAGAGACAGAGGGGGAGAGCTGAGAGACAGAGGGGGAGAGCTGAGAGACAGAGGGGGAGAGCTGAGAGATAGAGGAGGAGAGCTGAGAGATAGAGGAGGGGGCTGAGAGACAGTGGGGGAATCTGAGAGGGGGGGAGCTGAGAGACAGAGGGGGAGCTGAGAGACAGAGGAGGGGAGCTGAGAGACAGAGGAGGAGAGCTGAGAGATAGAAGAGGAGAGCTGAGAGACAGAGGAGGGGTCTGAGGAACAGAGGAGGGGTCTGAGAGACAGAGGGGGGGTCTGAGAGACAGAGGAGGGGTCCGAGAGACAGAGGGGGGTCTGAGAGACAGAGGAGGGGTCTGAGAGATAGTGGGGGGGCTGAGAGACAGAGGGGGCTGAAAGAGGGGGGACTGAGAGACAAAGGGGGGGACTGAGAGACAGAGGGGCAGAGAGACAGAGGGGAGGGCTGAGACAGACCACATAGCACTGTCCCTTTCTGCAGTCCCTCCTCTGCTCACCTCCCCGCTGTCTCAGTGTTCTGGCATGTTTGTGTAGGATGCCAGGTACCTGATGGCAATCAGCGGCAGCGCCGAGTCTCCCTCTTGATCCGGGGGATGCTCACGCTGCTCTGCTCCTTACAGCGGCGCATGTTCTCTTCCTCCGGGCTCCCAGTCAGCCTGCCCTCCGGCCCAGGCCGCATGGTTCCTGGAGCAGAGAGGAGGTGGAGGAATCAAGGTTCTGGGAGCGCCGGGGTGGCCGCGCTCGCTACTGTCCGCCTCTACGGTGCTCAGGGAGGGGGTGGAGCTCTTCTCCCTCGGAATTTTACATCCAACTGCCCTCCTCGATGGCCACCTTCCCCGAATCCCCGCCGCTGTTTGCTGTCACACTCCCGCTGCCGCCGAACTGCATAGAAAAAAACGGCCACAAAAATGTTTTATTTTTTTTTTGTGAGGGCTGCTGTTTGCTGCCATGCTCCCACTGCCGCAAAACTGCATAAAAAAATGGCCCACAATTATTTTATTTTTTGTGAGGGCCGCTGTTTGCTGCCATGCTCCCACTGCCGCCGAACTGCATAAAAAAACGACCCACAAAAAAAATAAAAAAATAAAAATAAATTTTTTAAAACGGCCCACTGAGCCATCGGCCCACCAGGAAACTCCCGGTAGTCCCTATGGCCAGTCCATCCCTGCTAGGGGGGGAATCTCGGGGGGATTCCAGGATGGAGAAGGATCTGGGCCTCCTAGTAGATGACAGACTGAGCAATACCATGCATTGTCAAGCAAGGCAAGCAGAATGTTAGCATGCATTAAAAAAGGGATTTACTCCAGAGATAAAATGATAATCCTGCCAATTTTTAAAACTCTGGTTCCGTCAAATCTGGAGTATTCCGTCCATTTCTGGTCACCAATCCTCAGAAAGGATGTGCTGGAACTGGAGAGAGTTCAGAGAAGGGCAACAAAATGAATAAGGGGGCTGGAGGAACGACTACAAGCTCTAAATTTATTCTCCCTGGATAAGAGTCACTTGAGAGTAGGGATGAGCTTCGAGTTCGAGTCGAACTCATGTTCGACTCGAACATTGCCTGTTCGCCCGTTCGCCGAACAGCGAACAAATTGGGGTGTTCGCGGCAAATTCGAAAAATCTATGGGAGAAATCTAAAGTGCTAATTATAAAGGCTTATATCCAAGTTATTGTCCTAAAAAGTGTTTGGGGACCCGGGTCCTGCCCCAGGGGACATGTATCAATGCAAAAAGAAGTTTTAAAAACGGCCGTTTTTTCGGGAGCAGTGATTTTAATAATGCTTAAAATGAAAAAATAAAAGTGAAATATTCCTTTAAATTTCGTACCTGGGGGGTGTGTATGATATGCATGTAAAGTGGCGCATGTTTCCTGTGCTTAGAACTGTCCCTGCAAAAAATGTCATTTTTGAAAGAAAAAAAGTCATTTAAAACTCATTCGCGGCTATTAATGAATTGTCGGCTCCCGGCAATACATACAAAAGTCATTGATAAAAAAAAAAAAAAAAGCGTGGGGGTTCCCCAGAATTCAATTACTAGGCCCTTCAGGTCTGGAATGGATATTAAGGGGAACCCCGCCGCAAATTAAAAAAAAATTGACGTGGGGTTCCCCCAAATATCCATTCCAGGCCCTTCAGATCTGGCATGGATTTTAAGGGGAACTCCACCCCAAATTTAAAAAAAAAATGGCGTGGAGTCCCCCTAAAAATCCATACCAGACCCCTTATCCGAGCACGTAACCTGGCCGGCCGCAGGGGAAAAGGGGGGGACGAGAGAGTGCCCCCCCCTCCCTCCTGAACCGTACCAGGCCACATGCCCTCAACATGGGGAGGATGTCCCCATGTTGATGGGGACAAGGGCCTCATCCCCACAACCCTTGCCCGGTGGTTGTGGGGGTCTGCGGGCGGGGGGCTTATCGGAATCTGGAAGACCCCTTTAACAAAGAGGACCCCCAGATCCCGCCCCCCCCTATGTGAATTGGTAAGGGGTACATTGTACCACTACCATTTCACGAAGAAAGCGTAAAAAAATGTTTAAAAAAAAACACACAAACACCTTGAAAAAGTCCTTTAATTTAAAATAAATAAAAAAAAAACAAAAAACATTCCAGCAGTGAAATCCAGTGTCCCGCGGCGATCCCTATGTCCAGCGCTGTCCGTTATTGGTTGTGCCTGAGCGGACCTGATGGGGAACTCCCTCTCAGTATTTTAAATGTATAGACCCGCCCCTTCTAAAGTTCCCCATCAGGTCCGCTCAGCGGACCAGATGCGGAACATGAGAAGGGGCGGGTCTATACATGTATTACCAAAGTGAGAGCAGTTCCCCATCAGGTCCGCCCCCTCGGTATGTCGGACCCGCCTACGTCATTGGCTTGAGCGGGGAACTTCCTTCACTGTGTAATTTAAATTTACATAGTGAAGGAAGTTCCCCGCTCAAGCCAATGACGTAGGCGGGTCCGACATACCGAGGGGGCGGACCTGATGGGGAACTGCTCTCACTTTGGTAATACATGTATAGACCCGCCCCTTCCCATGTTCCGCATCTGGTCCGCTGAGCGGACCTGATGGGGAACTTTAGAAGGGGCGGGTCTATACATTTAAAACACTGAGAGGGAGTTCCCCATCAGGTCCGCTCAGGCACAACCAATGAAGGACAGCGCTGGACATCGGGATCGCCGCGGGACACTGGATTTCAAAACTGGAATGTTTTTTTTTTTTGTTTTTTTTTTAAATAAAGGACTTTTTCAAGGTGTTTGTGTGTTTTTTTTAAACATTTTTTTACGCATTCTTCGGGAAATGGTAGGGGTACAATGTACCCCTTACCAATTCACATAGGGGGGGGCCGGGATCTGGGGGTCCCCTTTGTTAAAGGGGTCTTCCAGATTCCGATAAGCCCCCCGCCCGCAGACCCCCACAACCACCGAGCAAGGGTTGTGGGGATGAGGCCCTTGTCCCCATCAACATGGGGACATCCTCCCCATGTTGAGGGCATGTGGCCTGGTACGGTTCAGGAGGGAGGGGGGGCGCTCTCTCGTCCCCCCCTTTTCCCCTGCGGCCGGCCAGGTTGCGTGCTCGGATAAGGGGTCTGGTATGGATTTTTAGGGGGACTCCACGCCATTTTTTTTTAAATTTGGGGTGGAGTTCCCCTTAAAATCCATGCCAGATTTTAAGGGCCTGGAATGGATATTTGGGGGAACCCCACGTCAATTTTTTTTAAATTTGCGGCGGGGTTCCCCTTAATATCCATTCCAGACCTGAAGGGCCTGGTAATTGAATTCTGGGGAACCCCCACGCTTTTTTTTTTTTTTTTATCAATGACTTTTGTATGTATTGCCGGGAGCCGACAATTCATTAATAGACGCGAGTCAGTTTTAAATGCATTTTTTTCTTTCAAAAATGACATTTTTTGCAGGGACAGTTCTAAGCACGGGAAACATGCGCCACTTCACATGCATATCATACACACCCCCCTGGTACGAAATTTAAAGGAATATTTCTCTTTTATTTTTTCATTTTAAGCATTATTAAAATCACTGCTCCCGAAAAAACGGCCGTTTTTAAAACTTTTTTTTGCATTGATACATGTCCCCTGGGGCAGGACCCGGGTCCCCAAACACTTTTTAGGACAATAACTTGCATATTAGCCTTTATAATTAACACTTTAGATTTCGAACGTTCAAGTCCATTGTATTTAATAGGGTTCTAAAGTACACACGAACATTTTGTCTGTTCGCAGGTTCTGGTGCGAACCGAACAGGGGGGTGTTCGGCTCATCCCTGCTTGAGAGGAGCTATGATATGATAGCAATATACAAATATCTCAATGGTGATCCCAGTGTAGGTGGGGAACTATTCAGTCACAGGGAGTGTAAGAGAACACGGGGCAACACAATGAGATTAGAGGAGATGCGGTTTAATAACCTTAAGCTGCGTAGTTTTTTTTTACTGTCAGGGCAATAAGGATGTGGAACACTCTTCCACAATCAGTGGTGTAAACGAAAGTATTGATAGGAAAAGAAGAAAATCATCTGACATCTGTAGGTCAATAGGCACCACGTCCCTTATAATTGGAAGATATGAATAAAGGAAAAGTGGGACTTTTAAGGTGCACTTGAACACATGACTGATAAAAAAATAAATTTTATTTGATAGAAAAATTCCATTCATATATGATAAAAATCATTTCAATTACAGTAAGAAAAAATGGAGTTTATACAGACAGATAATCTTGACGTTTCGCCAATAAAACTGGCTTCTTCAGGAGTATTAATTATTGTCATGTATTACTAGAACGAGAAATACACACAGTAAATAAACAAAAATACAATGATATATTACTCTACAATAGGGATGAGCTTCGTGTTCGAGTCGAACATACGTTCGACTCGAACATCGGCTGTTCGATCGTTCGACGAAGATCGAACGATTTGGGCCGTTCGCGCCAAATTCGAGTGACGCGAACGGCCCACAATGCACTACGCCATCGCAGTGTCATCCAGGCGCTGTGATTGGCCAAGCATGCACTGTGACCCCGCATGCTTGGCCAATCACAGCGCCGGCAGCGAGGAGAGCAATGATTGGCCACAGGCAGGATGCCTGTGGCCAATTATTGCTGAGGGGGTTTAGTACACGCCCCACACTATAAAAGGCCGCCAGCGCGGCGGCCTTGTGTAGTGTGTTCCGGAGCAGGGAAAGAGAAGCATAGGCAGGGACAGTGTCATTTTTTTCCTTTACTAATCCTGGATTCCTTGTGTTTAGGGACAAATAAGGATAGGTAGGGAGAGTGTCAGTGTGTTATTCTGTGCTAAACCTTGTTTGTAGGGACAGAGAGGTACAGTGAGGGAAAGTGTCAGTGTGCTATTCTGTTCTAAACCAATCTTGCTGAACCATATTTTCAATCCTTGAGTTTAGGGACAGAGAGGTACAGTGAGGGAAAGTGTCAGTGTGCTATTCCGTGCTAAATCTTGTTTGTAGGGACAGAGTAGGACAGTGAGGGAAAGTGTCAGTGTGCTATTCTGTTCTAAACCAATTTTGCTGAACCATATTTGAAATCCTTGAGTTTAGGGACAGAGAAGGACACTCGTGGAAACTATCAGTGTGCTATTCTGTGCTAAATCTTGTTTGTAGGGAGGGACAGAGTAGGACAGTGAGGGAAAGTGTCAGTGTGCTATTCTGTTCTAAACCAATTTTGCTGTTCCATATTTGAAATCCTTGAGTTTAGGGACAGAGAAGGACACTCGTGGAAACTATCAGTGTGCTATTCTGTGCTAAATCTTGTTTGTAGGGAGGGACAGAGTAGGACAGTGAGGGAAAGTGTCAGTGTGCTATTCTGTTCTAAACCAATTTTGCTGTTCCATATTTGAAATCCTTGAGTTTAGGGACAGAGAGGTACAGTGAGTGAAACTGACAGTGTGCTATTCTGTTCTAAACCAATTTTGCTGTTCCATATTTGAAATCCTTGAGTTTAGGGACAGAGAAGGACACTCGTGGAAACTATCAGTGTGCTATTCTGTGCTAAATCTTGTTTGTAGGGAGGGACAGAGTAGGACAGTGAGGGAAAGTGTCAGTGTGCTATTCTGTTCTAAACCAATTTTGCTGTTCCATATTTTCATTCCTTGAGTTTAGGGACAGAGAAGGACACTCGTGGAAACTTTCAGTGTGCTATTCTGTGCTAAATCTTGTTTGTAGGGAGGGACAGAGTAGGACAGTGAGGGAAAGTGTCAGTGTGCTATTCTGTTCTAAACCAATTTTGCTGAACCATATTTGAAATCCTTGAGTTTAGGGACAGAGAGGTACAGTGAGTGAAACTGACAGTGTGCTATTCTGTTCTAAACCAATTTTTCTGAACCATATTTGAAATCCTTGAGTTTAGGGACAGAGAAGGATAGGCAGGGGACAGTGTCAGTGTCATTGTTGCTAAGCCTCCTGCACAGTATACACCTGAAGGTAGCCCTTATTGCTCTTTTTCCCATCTCCCTGCAGGCCATCCATTAAAATGTCTGGAAGGCAAACAAGGAGAGGCAGACAGTCAGGAGGCAAAAAAAGAGGGCAAGCAGGCTCTGTGTCTGGGGGCAACAGAGCTGGTCGTGGACGCGGTGCATTGTCATCAGCACATGGCCATGGGACACGCTTGTCCTTCTTTTCGGCAGCTGGACATGTTGAGCCACATCATGCCGAAGACTTGGTAGAGTGGATGACCAAGCCCACCTCATCCTCCTCATCCTCTCTCACCCAGGCTCAGGGTACTGGCAAAGCAGCTGCCAAAGCATCCTCTTCTCTGGTATCATTATCTTCATTAGTCAATCCTTCCCAAGACCCACCATGTCCTCCTCCTGAGGAGTCCCCCGAACTGTTTGAGCACAGTGTTGGGTACATGCTCCAGGAGGATGCCCAGCGTTTCGAAGGATCTGATGATGATACCCAGATAGAGGAAGGCAGTAGCGTGAGAGCAGAGAGAGCTGCAGCATACTGCCAGATTGGCTCCAGTGATGAGGAGGGAGGGGATGATGAGGTCATCGACTCCACGTGGGTGCCTAATAGGAGAGAGGAGGAGGAGGATGAGGAGGAGGCACATCTCCAACGAGGCAGGATGCCCTTGGGTGGCCAGCGTATGGGCAGCACACCGACGGAATCACACCGCAGAGCTCCGCCTGTGCAGGGCGCTGCCTCTGCCCGTCATTCAAAAAGTTCTTTGGTGTGGGCCTTTTTTGAGGTGAGTGCATCAGATCGCACAGCTGTTGTTTGCAACATATGTCTCAAGCGTATATCGCGTGGCCAAAACATCAGCCGCTTGGGCACCACATGCTTGATCAGACATATGTTGACCTGCTATGCAGCTCGTTGGCAAGCCTACCTTAAAGACCCACACCAAAGAACAAAGCTGACCTCTTCTTGCACCGCATCAGCTGGGATCTCCAACCCCACTATACCTTCACTCCTCTCTGAAACCTGCTCTGAGAGGAATGAAGGTGTAGAATTAGGTGTGTCACAGCCAAGTACTTGCGGGCACTCTGCTAGCAGTACACCAACGTCCGATTCTAGCAGGCAAATTTCCCTGCCCCAGCTGCTGGACCGTCGAAAGAAGTTCACTCCCAGCCATCCACATGCCCAGCGGTTGAATGCTAGCTTGGCTAAATTGCTAGCGCTTCAACTGCTGCCTTTTCAGTTGGTAGACTCGGCCCCCTTCCGTGAGTTTGTGCAATGTGCGGTTCCTCAGTGGCAGGTTCCCAAACGCCACTTTTACGCACGGAAGGCAATTCCGGCTCTCTACAGGCATGTGGAAGGCAATGTCTTGGCCTCGCTGGACAGGGCGGTCAGCGGTAAGGTGCATATTAGGCTTGTGCAATTCGTTTCGTAACGAATCGAAATTCGTCCGAATTTAGCAACTTTCGGACATTCGGAAGCATTCGAATTTCCGAACAAAGCAATTACGAATAAAACCGAATCCGAAATAAATTATACCGCAAAATAGCGAATGCCCGAATGTCTTCGGCATAATTCGTTATGAAAAAACTTACGAATGTACAAATCCATTGGAAACACAATAACACTCACTCTGCTCTGCTCTCTGCTTCTCCTTCACCGTGCTGAACTCCCTCTCAAAATGGTGTACAGGGGTGGAGGCTATAGCCGCATGTAAAAAACGAAAGTAAAATACGAGATTTCTAATCCATTCGAAGCACAATAACACTCTGCTCTGCTCTCTGCTTCTCCCTCACCGTGCTGAACCCTCTCAAAATGGTGTACAGGGGCGGAGGCTATAGCCGCATGTAAAAAACGAAAGTAAAATACGAGATTTTGAATCGTTACAAATAACCGCTATGTATTTCGAAAAGTACAAATCCATTCGAAGCACATTACGCATAATAGTCAGCGTCGTCGTGAGAGAGACACAGAAAATTACGAATCAACGAACCCAAAAAAAGTTACGAAAGTAGGAGTTGTGTCCAGAATCAACGAAAAACAACGTACTCTACCGAAAGTACGAATTATAAAGCAACAAAAAATTCAACGAAAAATGTCGCTTGCAAAAATACGAATGAGTCCGAACACGAAAAATCCCGTCTAGCAAAATTACGAATGATTACGAATCAACAGGACCGGAAAGAAACAAACCGAAACGGAACGAATTTTTCCATTGTGCACAAGCCTAGTGCATATTACCGCTGACTCATGGTCCAGCAGGCATGGACAGGGACGTTACCTTTCTTTCACGGCCCATTGGGTCACTCTTTTGGCAGCTGGGAAGGATGCAGGACAAGGTGCAGTAGTGTTGGAGGTTGTTCCACCGCCACGCCTCCAAAATGCTACTACTGGTTGTGACACACCTCTCTCCTCCACCCCCTCCTCTTCTTCTTCCTCCATGGCCTCTTCCTGTGGTTTTTCCTCGGAACCAGCGGTGCTCCGTAGGCGTTCAAGGGGCTACGCAAGTACGCAGGCAAAAAGATGCCATGCCGTGCTTGCGCTGGTGTGTTTGGGGGACAGGAGCCACACTGGGGCAGAGGTCCTGTCTGCTCTGCAGGGGCAGGCCGAGAGGTGGTTGACGCCACGCCAGCTTAAGCCAGGAATGGTGGTTTGCGACAATGGCACCAACCTCCTCTCTGCCCTCCGACAGGGACAACTGACCCATGTGCCCTGTATGGCTCACGTCCTTAACCTGGTGGTGCAGCGGTTCTTGGGCAGGTACCCGGGCTTACAGGATGTCCTGAGGCAGGCCAGGAAAGTCTGTGTGCATTTCCGCAGATCTTATAATGCCAGTGCTCACCTGGCTGAGCTGCAAAAGGAGTTGAACCTGCCCAAGAACCGCCTTATATGTGACATGCCCACCAGGTGGAACTCAACGTTGGCCATGCTGCAGTGGCTGCACACGCAGCAGAGGGCCATCAATGAGTACCTGTGCGACTACGGCACCAGGACAGGGTCAGGGGAGCTCGGGTTTTTTTCACCACGCCAGTGGGGCATGATCAGGGATGCATGCACTGTCCTGGCACCATTTGAGGAGGCCACGAGGATGGTGAGCAGTGACAGTGCATGCAGCAGTGACACTGTACCTCTTGTCCACCTGTTGGAGCACACGCTGCGTGGAATAATGGACAGGGCACTTGAGGCAGAACAGAGGCAGGAAGAGGAGGACTTCCTTGCCTCTCAAGGCCCCCTTTACCCAGACAGTGTTCCTTATGGCCCACCCATCGCACAGGAAGAGGAGGAGGAGGAGGAGGAGGAGGAGGATTGTGTCAGCATGGAGGTGGAGGCTGGCACTCAGCATCATCAGCAGCAGTCTTTTAGGGATGATTTACAGTCCCAAGAAACCAGTGGACTTGTACGTGGCTGGGAGGAGGTGGCTGCGGATCATGTCGTCCTTAGTGACCCAGAGGACTCCGGACTGAATGCCTCAGCTAACCTACGCTGCATGGCCTCCCTGATCCTGCAAAGTCTGCGGAAGGATACTCGTATTCTTCGGATCAAGGAGAGGGACCATTACTGGCTGGCCACTCTCCTTGATCCACGGTACAAGGGTAAGGTTGCGGACCTTATCTTACCGTCGCAGAGGGAGCAGAGGATGAGACAACTCCGGGAGGCCTTGCAGAAAGGTCTGTGCAAAGCGTTCCCAGAGACTGGGAGGTTACAAACTCCTGGTCCTGGACAACGAGTTGCTGAGGCTTCGGGCAGTCAAAGAAGGAGCGGTGGGGAAGGTGGGCGTCTGACCGATGCGTTCAGACTATTCTTTAGTCCGCAGCCCCAAAGTATGATCGGTTCCAGCAACCATCGCCAGCGTCTGATATACATGGTGCAGGAATACCTAGGGGCAAGGTCAGACTTGGACACCTTCCCCACCGAAAATCCTCTGGCTTACTGGGTCTTGAGGATGGATCACTGGCCAGAGCTTGCACAGTATGCAATTGAGCTACTGGCCTGTCCTGCATCCAGCGTTCTTTCAGAACGCACATTCAGTGCTGCTGGAGGATTTGTCACGGATCACAGGGTGCGCCTGTCCACCGACTCGGTTGATCGACTGACTTTCATCAAGATGAACCAGTCTTGGATCACCACCAGCTACCACACACCTGATGCTGATATAACAGACTAATTGATTTTAAAATGTCACATCCCTTCAAGACTGATGCTGATGCTGAGTGCCTGTGCTGTTATGTTGACTGGCTATCCTCCTCCTCCTCCTCAATGATACGAATAATGATGATAGCTTGGAAGATCATTTTGGTTTATGGGTGACGCCACCAGTGGCTAAGGCCCAATTTTTCAGCCCCTGTTTAACAGGGGCGTGTAATTAAAATTTTTGATGCAATACTTTGCAACAGGCCTCATTGCTGTGCTCCAAGTACAGTATCTGTGAGGGGTTGCAGTGTTGTGCCACCAGTGCCTAAGGCCCAATTTTTCAGCCCCTGTTCAACAGGGGCATGCAATTATAATTATTGATCGAATAATTCACAGCAGGGCCCATTGCTGCGCCCACCAAGAGTAACTGTCAGGCCTTACAGTGTTGTGGCACCAGCACCACCATCACCACCACCACCACCACCACCACCAAAGGCCCAATTTTTCAGCCCCTATTCAACAGGGGCATGCAATTATAATTATTGATCTAATAATTCACAGCAGGGCCCATTGCTGCGCCCACCAAGAGTAACTGTCAGGCCTTACAGTGTTGTGGCACCAGCACCACCATCAAAGGCCCAATTTTTACTACCACTGATCAACAATTATATGTTATTACAATTCCTGATATAATAGTTGACAGCAGGGCGTTCCAGCACCCACCAAGAATAACTGTGAGTGCTTTCAGTGTTATGCCAACGCCAACACCTAAGGGGCCAATTTCTGCAGAGTATATACGGCAGGTCCCTACTTTCAAACATCCAACTTACAAACGACTACTACTTGCAAACGGAAGAAGACAACAGGAAGTGAGAGGAAATCTACCCCTTGGAAGGAAAATTCTCTCCTGTAAGAATTAATATGGGAGAAAGGTGTCTCCTCTCTACTGATGCTTTATCACCAATCCTTGTTTCAATAAAAACACCACATTTCAAAAACAGTTGTCATTGGGACGCAAAGTGAGGTGAAATGTTCTGAACAGGGGCACAGACAGCAAAAAAAATGTGACAGGGGTGATAACCGTTCCCTATGTTTTCCAAAAAGCTAAAAAAAAGGAATTTGGCATGGAGCTACACTTAAACAATGCAGCTGTTCAAAATTACAAACAGATTCTGCATAAGAACAAACCTACAGTCCCTGTCTTGTATGCACCGCCTGTATACGGCTGTTCAGAGTATATAGGTCCTTTTTTATTTTGTGTGCGGGGTTCCCCTTAATATCCATACAAGACCCAAAGGGGCTGGTAATGGGCTGGGGTGGGGGGGGGGGGGGGTTGATGGGGTAGCTATGCCATTTTTCCTAAAGATTTTCATCCATATTACCGGGACCAGACATTGCATTAAAGCCGCAAGCAGTTTTAAATGGCTTTTTTTCCTTTAGAAATGTTATTTTGTGCAGGGACAGTTCTAAACACGGGAAACACGTGGCACTTCACAGGCATACTTTAGACACCCCCCAGGTACAATATTTAAAGGAATATTTGACTTTTTTTTTTTCACTTTATGCATCATTAAAATGACTGCTACCGGAAAACGTCCGTTTTTAAAACTTCTTTTTGCATTGATACATGTCCCCTGGTGCAGAACCCGGGTTCCCAAACTCTGTTTCGGACAATAACATGGATAATAGTCGTTATAATTAGCACTTTAGAATCCGAACGTTCGCATCCATTGTATTTAATAGGGTTCTAATGTTCGTGCGAACTTTCGGTCCGTTCGCGGGTTCTGGTGCGAACCGAACCCGGGGGTGTTCGGCTCATCACTACTCTACAACATAATATTTAAATATTCAACAGAGAAGTGATACAGAGACATATTCAAAACCACCGCATAAGCCTTCATTACCTGTGCATTGTTGAAGAAATGAGGAAATATAGCTGGTATTGAATCAGAGGAGTGTTCTCATAATGGAGTCTTGTAGTGAACCTTAGAGAGGGTGCTAACTCATGGAAAGCACATAAATGAATAATGTGCTACTGAAAACAATGGGAGGTGAATAGTCACCTGAAAGGAGGAAAAGGAATGATTATATGGAGTTCGACCCATGCTATGACAGAACTAAGTATATGAGATCTAATTTTATAAAGGTCATTTTAGGATTCCAAAAAAGGAATAAAGGAACATTGTATTCTGATGGAAGGTATCTGTGGGGGGATGGAATTAAAATAAAGGAATTTGTCATGTATATAAAAAAAAGATGTTAATAAAAAGGTATAAGAAAACAAATACCTGGATCATCCACTTCAAAGTCTAATTGCAGAGAGAGGATAGAAATTCAGAACAGAGGGGGTGCCGGTCAGTGTCTATAAGACCAACAATCCATCTAGCAAAAATAAACAATATATATATATGCAAATCAGAAAATCCTGAAAGACATTCCAGGAATAAGATGGATAATAAAATGACATAATTCCTCTATAGATACCTGAAGCATGTGATCTTTGGACATATAACCGTCCTCCGATAGCAGCAGCTATACCACCCAGACAAAATACCAAAGCTTTTATAGTCACCATCTCCCTCGCCTATAGGACGCCAGTTTGGCGCCAAAAATATAGGCGGGGCGGGCAAATCAATTCCACCTTACAGGGAACCAATCCATGCTATTGTTTAAGGATATAAGGGGCGGACGGAAGTGACACGTTGCCGAGCACCGGAAATGACGCTTAGACATCTCTAAGTGATAAAAGACAATCACCACAAACTGGATGCAATCTACAAAACGGCCACAAGATGGCCACAGTGAGACTGGAATCAAGTGAGGATCAAGGCGCCAATATTAGACTGGTGGAAAAAACAAAAAATAGGTCAGAAGTAAAAGACAAGGATGGAAACCCTTTGGTGGAAGGGTGGCCCCAACTTAAATGCCAAAGGGCAAAAGATTGGAAGCCCCGGGCGCCCGTAAGGTCACCTAAACTCGACAAGAACAACTCCCCTTAGAATTGGAATAATTAGATCACAAAATGTATATGATGCTGCAAAATTGCAGTAAATGCGTAATATTGGCATACAATGCAGTTGAAAGGAATTGTCCGATCACCTCTATGAAAAATAACCAAACATACAAAAAAACACAAATAATAATAAATAAACAGACTAGCTGTTTAGGCCCAGGGTCATTCGGAGAATTATAGACAGGGTCAGTTTCAGAGAAAGGGCTTGTAACTGATAGACTCATTGAGTCCTGAATAGGGATGAGCTTCGAGTTCGAGTCGAACATTGCCTGTTCGCCCGTTCGCCGAACAACAAACAATTTGAGGTGTTCGCGGCAAATTCGAAAAGTCTATGGGAGAAATCTAAAGTGCTAATTATAAAGGCTTATATGCAAGTTATTGTCCTAAAAAGTGTTTGGGGACCCGGGTCCTGCCCCAGGGGACATGTATCAATGCAAAAAAAAGTTTTAAAAACGGCCGTTTTTTTAGGAGCAGTGATTTTAATAATGCTTAAAATGAAACAATAAAAGTGAAATATTCCTTTAAATTTCGTACCTGGGGGGTGTGTATGATATGCATGTAAAGTGGCGCATGTTTCCCGTGCTTAGAACTGTCCTTGCACAAAGTGTCATTTTTGAAGGAAAAAAAGTCATTGCGGCTATAATGAATTGTTGGCTTTTATCAATACATAGAAAAGTCATTGATAAAAAAAAAAAAAGCGTGGGGGTTCCCCCAAATTCAATTACCAGGCCCTTTAGGTCTGGAAAGGATATTAAGGGGAACCCCGCCACAAATGTAAAAAAAAATGGCGTGGAGTCCCCCCAAAAATCCATACCAGACCCTTATCCGAGCACACAACCTGGCCGGCCGCAGGGGAAGAGGGGGGGACGAGAGAGCGGCCCCCCTCCCTCCTGAACCGTACCAGGCCACATGCCCTCAACATGGGGAGGATGTCCCCATGTTGATGGGGACAAGGGCCTCATCCCCACAACCCTTGCCCGGTGGTTGTGGGGGTCTGCGGGCGGGGGGCTTATCGGAATCTGGAAGACCCCTTTAACAAAGGGGACCCCCAGATCTCGGCCCCCCCTATGTGAATTGGTAAGGGGTACATTGTACCCGTACCATTTCACGAAGAAAGTGTCAAAAAATGTAAATAAAAACACACACACCTTGGAAAAGTCCTTTATTAAAAAAATAATAATAATAATAAAAAAAAACATTCCAGCGATGAAGTCCCGCGGCGATCCCGATGTCCAGCGCTGTCCGTCATTGGTTGTGCCTGTGCGGACCTGATGGGGAACTTCCTCCGCTATGTTTTAAATGTATAGACCCGCCCCTTCTAAAGTTCCCCATCAGGTCCGCTCAGCGGACCAGATGCGGAATGAGAGAAGGGGCGGGTCTATTCATGTATTACACAGCAAACGAAGTTCCCCATCAGGTCCGCCCCCTCGGTATGTCGGACCCCGCCTACGTCATTGGCCTGAGCGGGAAACTTCCTTCACTGTGTAAATTTAAATTACACAGTGAAGGAAGTTCCCTGCTCAGGCCAATGACGTAGGCGGGGTCGGACATACCGAGGGGGCGGACCTGATGGGGAACTTTGCTCGCTGTGTAATACATGAATACACCCGCCCCTTCTCATGTTCCGCATCTGGTCCGCTGAGCGGACCTGATGGGGAACTTTAGAAGGGGCGGGTCTATACATTTAAAACACAGCGGAGGAAGTTCCCCATCAGTTCCGCACAGGCACAACCAATGACGGACAGCGCTGGACATCGGGATCGCCGCGGGACACTGGATTTCATCGCTGGAATGTTTTTTTCTTTTTTTTTTCTTTTAATAAAGCACTTTTTCAAGGTGTTTGTGTGTTTTTATTTAAATTTTTTGACACTTTCTTTGTGAAATGGTAGGGGTACAATGTACCCCTTACCAATTCACATAGGGGGGGGCCGGGATCTGGGGGTCCCCTTTGTTAAAGGGGTCTTCCGGATTCCGATAAGCCCCCCCGCCCGCAGACCCCCACAACCACCGGGCAAGGGTTGTGGGGATGAGGCCCTTGTCCCCATCAACATGGGGACATCCTCCCCATGTTGAGGGCATGTGGCTTGGTACGGTTCAGGAGGGAGGGGGGGGCGCTCTCTTGTCCCCCCCTCTTCCCCTGCGGTTGCGTGCTCGGATAAGGGTCTGGTATGGATTTTTGGGGGGACTCCACGCCATTTTTTTTTACATTTGGGGTAGAGTTCCCCTTAAAATCCATGCCAGATCTCAAGGGCCTGGTATGGATATTTAGGAGGAACCCCACGCCATTTTTTTAAAAATTTGCAGCAGGGTTCCCCTTAATATCCATTCCAGACCTAAAGGGCCTGGTAATTGAATTTGGGGGAACCAGCACGCTTTTTTTTTTTTTTATCAATGACTTTTCTATGTATTGATAAAAGTCGACAATTCATTAATATCCGCGAGTGAGTTTTAAATGACTTTTTTTCCTTCAAAAATGACACTTTGTGCAGGGACAGTTCTAAGCACGGGAAACATGCGCAACTTTACATGCATATCATACACACCCCCCAGGTACGAAATTTAAAGGAATATTTCACTTTTATTTTTTCATTTTAAGCATTATTAAAATCACTGCTCCCGTAAAAATGTCTATTTTTTAAACCTTTTTTTGCATTGATACATGTCCCCTGGGGCAGGACCCGGGTCCCCAAACACTTTTTAAGGACAATAAATTGCATATTAGCCTTTATAATTAGCATTTTAGATTTCGAACGTTCGAGTCCATTGTATTTAATAGGGTTCTAAAGTTCACACAAACATTCTGTCTGTTCGCAGGTTCTGGTGCGAACCGAACAGGGGGGTGTTCGGCTCATCCCTGGTCCTGAATAAGAGGTGGCATTAAGTGAAAAAATCCACTTTGCCTCTCTTTGCAAAAGACTTTTATCGCAACCCCCACCTCTGTCATTGATTGGAAGATGCTCTAAAGCAAAAAATTTCATTTTAGATAAGTCAAAGGCATGATATAAACCACTATGTCGACTAATCAGCGTTTCCATTTTTTTCTTTCGGATAAGGGAGACATGGTCCCTAACTCTGTGGAAAAAGGGTCTCTTAGTCTTGCCAATATAAAAGGCGCTGCATTCACACTTCATGAGATACACAACGCCTATAGATTGGCAATTAGCAAAGAATTTAGGTTTGTAGGTAATACCACTAGGAAGAATTATTTCCTCAGAACTACCCAAAAATTGGCAGAAATCGCAACAGCCACATGGAGCTGTACCCTTACGGGAAGATCTGCCAGTCGGTTTCTGTAAATGGCTGTGGACCAAATGATCTTTTAAAGATCTGGCCTTTTTTACGTAATTTGGGGGTAACGTTGGATATATTTGGAGATTACTTCATCCGCTGATAATAGGGGCCAGAATTTGGTAATGATATTTCTTACCTTTTGGTGGTCACCAGAATATCTGGTGATCAACCGTACCTTCTGATTTGAAGGTTTAACCCTCGAGGAATGAATCAAATCAGTTATTTTTTGTTTTTTAGCTCTCTGGTATGCCCTCTTTAGTACCGTGCAACTGTATCGTCTGTTTAATAGTCGGGACTGTAAGGCTTTAGCTTCAGTTTCAAAATCCTGTTCCTGACTGCAGTTTCGCTTGATTCTTAAATATTGACTATATGGTATACTATGCACCAATGGTTTGGGGTGAGAACTTGCAGCATGCAGGATAGTGTTGCCTGCAGATGGTTTCCTATAAAGTGAGGAGCCCAGAGTGCCATCTGAATTCACATAGATGGAAATGTCCAAAAAGTTAATAGTCTGTTGGTCACACGTCATACTGAATTTAAGATTATAACGATTTGTAGTTAGTTTGGACATAAAGGCCTGCAATTCATGATTGGACCCCGTCCAAACAACAAAGATGTCGTTGATAAAATGGCGCCAAATGAGCACATTGGAGAAATGGTCCCCAAATTCATTGGAAGAAAATATCTCTCGTTCCCGCCCCACCAGGTACAGATTGGCGTACGATGGGGCACACTTAGTCCCCATCGCAACACCCAGTACCTGGAGGTAGTGGGAATGGTCAAAAACAAAAATGTTGTTCATTAAAATGAACATTAAGAGTTCCAAGATAAATTGATTGTACTTATCAGCTCCAGGTCCTCTCTCTGATAAGAAGCCCTGAACAACTCTAACCCCCCACTCATGGGGGATAGAGTTGTAAAGAGCCTCTACATCAATGGCCACCAGCCAGGATCCCGGTGGTATATACAGGGCATCAATGGACCTAATAAGGTCCGCCGTATCCTGTATATAGGAACTAGACATGTGCATTCGTTTTCGTCCGAATGCATTTTCGTCCGAATTTCAGCTATTTTCGTTATCGTTTTAAAAAACGAAAACGAAAGCACAGAATCCGAAAACCGAAAGATCCGACATAAACAAATGCTTTATTTTCGTTGCTACAACAGTTCGATATAGATAGGAGATTCGACGTGACGCTGACAATAACAATCTGTGTCTATCGAACCTGTGGTCGAATGTGCCTAACCTTAACTCTATTAGTCCAAAATTATTCTACATAGGAGAGAAAAGATTCGACATTATAGAGAGAAAAGATTCGACATAGGAGAGAAAGATTCGACATAGGAGAGAAAAGATTCGACACAGGAGAGAAAAGATTCGACACAGGAGAGAAAAGATTCGACATAGGAGAGAAAAGATTCGACATTATAGAGAGAAAATATTCGACATAGGAGAGAAAAGATTCGACATAGGAGAGAAAAGATTTGTTATTATAGAGAGAAAAGATTCGACATAGAGAGAAAAGATCACTGCTGGAATTGGGTGGGGGAAGTAAAATAAAAATAAAGTTGATGATGAATGTTATTGGCTGATTGTAACCAAAGAGGAGGAGCAGTAAAATAGCTAGAATGACGAAGATTCGACAAAGCATCAAAAGTTAGAAGATTCGACGGTGCAGCAAAACTGTACGACGCTGCAATCGTACATTTCCGGTCAAATGCATCCGCCCATAGGCTATAGAAGAATTCTAATGTTGGTTGACTAGTAATAGTAATGAATAAATATAATTATTACTAGTCATACAACATTAGAATTCTTCTATAGCTTGTGGGCGGAACATTCGACCGGAAATGTATGATTGCAGCGTCGTACAGTTTCACTGCTCCGTCGAATCTTCTTTGAACATTCGACAGACACCATGAGCCTTCAATGACAGATTCGACCTTAATTAATTCAGATTTTCGGACGAATGCAATTTCTAACGAAAAACGAAATAAATAAAAACGAATTTCGGGAGTAACTAAATAAATGTATTTTTCGGACGAAAGCGAAATTCCGAAACGAAATATTTCAGTGTGCACATGTCTAATAGGAACTGAGAGAGCCGACATGTGGTCTGAGATAGTCATCCACAAGTTTGCTTGCATGCTCTGTTAAACATCCGTTACCCAAAACAATTGGACGCCCAGGAGAACATTCCAAATTTTTGTGTACCTTAGGTAAGGCATACAAGGTAGGTATTTTAGGTTTTTCTACCAATAGGAATTCACAAGTTTTTTTATCCAATAAATTTACTTGAAAGGCACGACTGATTAGCAGATGAAATTTAGTCTCTGCATATTTAACTTGGGCATGGGGAATAGGACGATACCAGCTGCGGTTTAAAAGAAGGTCCATTACCATTTTTTTGTACTTTTCTAAATCCATTACAGCAATGTTGCCTCTTTTATTGGAGGGCTTGATAATAATTTGATTATTTAGTTGTAGGGATATTAAAGCCTCACGATGGGATTGCTTAAGGTTGGACCCTCTCTTAAACTTGTTCCAGTTGGTATTATTTATCTCTTTGGTAACCTGTTGGGTAAAGGCCCAAATATTGGGATTGCCTTGGAAGGTAGGAAATGTTTTGGATTTAGGTTTATAGAGGTGGGGTGGAAAAAAAAGTATTTGAGATGGAATATCAATTCCAGAACTAGGGGGGACCTCCTCTAAAGGATCATCGAAAGGGTTTCCCTCCTCCCATAGATCCATTAGATCATTCAGGGCCTTGATCTCATTGATCGTTTTATGTGGAAAAACATCTGGAAAATTTTGTATCAAATATTCTGAAAACCAAAGATAAAAAGTATTATCGTGATCGCTTAGCCTATGAGACCAATACTGCGTACAGATGGTCTCTTGAAAACCAATGGAGAAAGAAAAAATCTTTCCCGCGTAAACAAACCAATCCTAATCAGGATCCCAGTGATTCTGATGAATCTTCTTTGTTTTCCTCCTCCCAAGCAGGCATGGCCTCAAATTCATCCGCAACCTCCTTTAAAAGGAAAACGGATAGGACTCTGTCATCCGCGTCCTCCTCTAAACGTATGTCACAGGACACCACGCGTCCCGGACTTCGTTCTCAAACGAAGCTTGTACCTACTCCAGTTAATTCTGTGGGTAATTCTTCCACTAGTTCCTCTACTATCACTCATGCACCTATTATTTCTAAGACCAATCTTCCCACAAGCACCCCTTTGGGGGACTTATCAACCCCCATTTCTGGGGATTTCCGCACAGCTCCCATTTTCTCACCCCCTCCCAACACAGACACCAAGAAAGCAGACAATCCTCTAGTTCCCCAGAAAGGAACCAAGCTGGTTTCCAAGTAATTAATTTATCCTTACAGTCACTTACAACAAATCAGACCGACGTTTTGATTTTCTGCCTGATCTTTTGTCCTGAACAAAGTGTGGATGCATTTGAGATCATTAAAGATGTTAATTTGTTTGCCAGAAAACTTATGTTTAAGGTTATATATGACAAGGATTGCCAATATTCCTCTCCCAATTCAACATCAGAGGAAATTTGGCAACATAAAACGATCAATGAGATAAAGGCCCTGAATGATCTAATGGATCTATGGGAGGAGGGAAACCCTTTCGATGATCCTTTAGAGGAGGCCCCCCCATAGTCCTGGAATTGATATTCCATCTCAAATACTTTTTCCGCCACCCCACCTCTATAAACCTAAATCCAGAACATTTCCTACCTTTCAAGGCAATCCCAATATTTGGGCCTTTACCCAACAGGTTACCAAAGAGATAAAAAAATACCAACTGGAACAAGCTTAAGAGAGGGTCCAACCTTAAGAAATCCCATCGTGATTTAATATCCCTACAACTAAATAATCAGATTATTATCAAGCCCTCCGATAAAGGAGGCAACATTGTTGTAATGGATTTAGAAAAGTAAAAAAAATGGTAATGGACCTTCTTTTAAACCGCAGCTGGTATCATCCTATCCCCCATGCCCAAGTTAAATATGCAGAGACTAAATTTCATCTGCTAATCAGTCGTGCCTTTCAAGCCAATTTATTGGATAAAAAAACTTGTGAATTCCTATTGGTAGAAAAACCTAAAATACCTACCTTGTATGCCTTACCTAAGGTACACAAAAATTTGGAATGTTCTCCCGGGCGTCCAATTGTTTCGGGAAACGGATGTTTAACAGAGCATGCAAGCAAACTTGTGGATGACTATCTCAGACCACATGTCGGCTCTCTCAGTTCCTATATACAGGATACGGCGGACCTTATTAGGTCCATTGATGCCCTGTATATACCACTGGGATCCTGGCTGGTGGCCATTGATGTAGAGGCTCTTTACAACTCTATCCCCCATGAGTGGGGGGTTAGAGTTGTTCAGGGCTTCTTATCAGAGAGAGGACCTGGAGCTGATAAGTACAATCAATTTATCTTGGAACTCTTAATGTTCATTTTAATGAACAATATTTTTGTTTTTGACCATTCCCACTACCTCCAGGTACAGGGTGTTGCGATGGGGACTAAGTGTGCCCCATCGTACGCCAATCTGTACCTAGGGTGGTGGGAATGAGAGATATTTTCTTCCAATGAATTTGGGGACCATTTCTCCAATGTGCTCATTTGGCGCCGTTTTATCGACGACATCTTTGTTGTTTGGACGGGGTCCAATCATGAATTGCAGGCCTTTATGTCCAAACTAACTACAAATCGTTATAATCTTAAATTCACTATGACGTGTGACCAACAGACTATTAACTTTTTGGACATTTCCATCTATGTGAATTCAGATGGCACTCTGGGCTCCTCACTCTATAGGAAACCATCTGCAGGCAACACTATCCTGCATGCTGCAAGTTCTCACCCCAAACCATTGGTGCATAGTATACCATATAGTCAATATTTAAGAATCAAGCGAAACTGCAGTCAGGAACAGGATTTTGAAACTGAAACTAAAGCCTTACAGTCCTGACTATTAAACAGAGGATACAGTCGCATGGTACTAAAAAGGGCATACCAGAGAGCTAAAAACCAAAAAAGAACTGATTTGATTCATTCCTCGAGGGTTAAACCTTCAAATCAGAAGGTACGGTTGATCACCAGATATTCTGGTGACCACCAAAAGGTAAGAAATTGCATTACCAAATTCTGGCCCATATTATCAGCGGATGAAGTAATCTCCAAATATATCCAACCTTACCCCCAAATTACGTATAAAAAGTCCAGATCTTTAAAAGATCATTTGGTCCACAGCCATTTACAGAAACCGACTGGCAAATCTTCCCGTAAGGGTACAGCTCCATGTGGCCGTTGAGATTTCTGCCAATTTTTGGGTAGTTCTGAGGAAATAATTCTTCCTAGTGGTATTACCTACAAACCTAAATTCTTTGCTAATTGCCAATCTATAGGCGTTGTGTATCTCATGAAGTGTGAATGCAGCGCCTTTTATATTGGCAAGACTAAGAGACCCTTTTTTCACAGAGTTAGGGACCATGTCTCCCTTATCAGAAAGAAAAAAATGGAAACGCCAATTAGTCGACATAGTGGTTTATATCATGCCTTTGACTTATCTAAAATGAAATTTTTTGCCTTAGAGCATCTTCCAATCAATGACAGAGGTGGGGATTGCGATAAAATAGGATTTTTTACTCACCGTAAAATCCTTTTCTCTGAGTCCATGGACCGACACAGCTTCTCTATTGACAAAGTGGGTATTATCCGTTAATTAGGAGTGACTAGGCAGAAAAACTTGTAAAAAGTGTTGCATCACACCTTCTACAGTACACCCTCTCAGTCTGCATCTTCGCAGATCAGTTCGTCAAAAAGCAGTACAAACTTAAAAGGAGGGGTGGGTGCTGTGTCGGTCCATGGACTCAGAGAAAAGGATTTTACGGTGAGTAAAAAATCCTATTTACTCTTTCGTCCATGGACCGACACAGCTTCTCTATTGACAAAGTGGGACGTCCCAAAGCAGTGTCAGAGAAAAAACGAGGGGTGGTAACAGCATAAAAATAAACTTCACCCCAAACACAAAACAGCACTCCTCCAACGGAGGAGTTGCAACTCTAAACAGCCGCTTGCAAAACCTTGCGGCCAAAAGAGGCATCCGAAGATGCACCTACATCAATTTTGTAGAATTTTGTGAAAGTGTGAGCGGACAACCAAGTCGCCGCTTTACATAATTGGGAAACAGACGCTTGATGTCGGAAAGCCCAAGAGGCACCTATTGCCCTGGTCGAATGCGCCGTGACAGGAAAGGGGGGCGCCTGACCCTTTAAGGCGTAAGCCTGGATTACTATCTGTCGGATCCACCTAGAGATGGTGGCCGATGAGACTGCTTGGCCCTTCTTGGGACCAGCCACCGAAATAAACAGCGAGTCTGACTTCCGGAACAGGGAAGTAGCAGATAGGTATACTCTCAAAGCTCGGACAACGTCCAAGGAATGCAACGCCGACTCCTTAGGATTCGACGGCTGAGGACACAAGGATGGAAGTACAATGTCTTCGTTGAGATGAAAAGCCGAAACGACTTTCGGAAGAAAGGAAGGCTGCGGCCGCAGCACCACCTTATCCTTGTGGAAAATCAAATAGGGAGCCTTGCAGGACAAGGCTGCCAGCTCAGAGACTCGTCTAACTGACGTAACAGCCACCAAAAAGACCACTTTCTGAGAAAGTGTCAACAGGGGAATATCTCTAATATTCTCAAACGGTGCCTTCTGAAGCACCGAGAGGACCAGGTTCAAGTCCCACGGAGGTAACGGGGGACGGACCGGAGGGGCCACCTGTCGGACCCCCTGCACAAATGTACTCACGAGAGAGTGAGTCGCCAGGGGTCGCTGAAAAAAGACAGCCAGGGCAGATATCTGTCCCTTAAATCGTACTTAGGGCAAGCCCTTGGTCCACCCCATGCTGTAAAAACAGCAGGATTCTGGAAACCAAATAGGTACGCGGATGCCATTTCATTTCCTCACACCTGGAGATGTAGGCCCTCCAAGTGCGGTGATAGACCTTCCTAGAGGACGGTTTTTGAGCACTTCTCATAGTAGAGATTACTGAGTCTGACAGGCCCCGGTCTCTCAGTACCCGGTTCTCAACAGCCATGCCGTTAAAGCCAATGACTGTAAAGCAGGATGGAATATGGGACCTTGCGATAGCAGGTCCTTCCGTAGTGGTAGGCGCCAGGGGACGTCTGCTACCAGACGTACTAGATCGTCGTACCAAGGACGCTGAGGCCAATCTGGAGCGATTAGGATCATTGGAATTCCCTCTGCCTCCACTCTGCGGAGCAGAAGAGGAAGAAGCCTTAAGGGAGGGAAGGCATAGATTAGCCGATACTGACCCCACGATGCTACCAACGCGTCCGTTGCGTCTGCCCATGGGTTTCTTGACCGGGCCACAAATCTCAATACCTTCCGATTGAGTCGGGAAGCCAGAAGATCTACGTCTGGTGTGCCCCATCTTTGGCAGAGGAGTTGGAACACCTCCGGGTGTAAGGACCATTCTCCCTGGTCCAGCATCTGGCGGCTCAGGTAGTCCGCCTGCCAGTTTTCCACACCCGGAATGTACACGGCCGACAGTGCCGGTACGCTCCTCTCTGCCCACTTCAGGATGCGAGCGATCTCCGATGCTGCAGCTGAGCTTCTTGTTCCTCCTAGATGATTGACATATGCCACTGCTGTGGCATTGTCTGACTGGATCCTGACTGGACGCCCTTGCAGTCTCAGACCATTTGAAGAGGCACAGCTTGATCGCCCGGATCTCCAGGACATTGATCGGCAGGAGGGCTTCCTCTGGGGTCCAGCGACCCTGCACCGACTGGACACCCCAGACTCCCCCCCAACCTGTAAGGCTGGCGTCCGTCATGATCACTATCCAGTAAACCGGAAGAAATGACTTCCCGGCCATTACAGCCGGTGCTGTCAGCCACCATACCAGGGATCTCCTGACTAGGTGGCTCACTCGGATTTGATAATCCAGAGATGAAGGGCATCTGTTCCATCTGGACAGAACTTCCTTCTGTAACACTCGAGTGTGGTATTGAACATATGGGACCGCCTCGAAGGAGGCTACCATGAGTCCCAACACTCGCATGCAAAAACGGAGTGACGACCAATTCCTGGAAGTCAGCTGCCGTACTGCAGCCCGGAGAGTCTGCAACTTCTCCACAGGGAGGAATACCTTTGCCTCTGAGGAATCCAGAATCAACCCCAGGTACACTAGGCGTTGAGTGGGCACCAATACTGACTTTTGCGTGTTTAGTATCCAACCACAGTCTCGAAGAGTCTGACAGGTAATGGACACGCTTACCTCTAATTCTGAGCTTGAAGGGGCCTTCAGCAGAAGGTCGTATAAGTAGCCTGTGATAGCGATACCCCGCTGTCTTAGAAGTGCCAGAATCGGAGCGAGCACCTTGGTGAACGTCCTGGGTGCTGAGGCAAGGCCCAACGGGAGGGCCACAAACTGGTAGTGGTCCTTCCCGATAGCAAATCGCAGAAACCTCTGGTGTCTGGAGTATATGGGGACATGCAGGTATGCGTCCTTGATGTCCAAGGAGGCCAGAAAGTCCCCCTTTGTACCTTCACAAAGCAATTGAGGGCTCTGAGATCCAAGCTTGGACGAACCCCCTCCTTCTTCGGCACAATGAACAGATTTGAGTAAAAACCCTGACCCCGTTCCTGTTCTGGAACTGGAATAACTACCCCGCGTTCCAGTAGACCCTGGACCGCCCCATACAGGGCCTCCCGACGGGTCGGTAGTAGCTGGAGATTGGAGGTGTTGAATCTGTCCGGTGGACAAGAGAGAAACTCTATCTTGTAGCCTGAGGAGATTACTTCGCAAACCCACCTGTCGGAGATTAGTGCTGTCCACTGAGTCGCGAATTTGCGAAGACGTCTCCCCACCCGAGAGCTGGGTGGGGTTGGACCTTCATGCGGACGCAAATTTGTCCGCAGGCTTATTGGGTATGCGGGACCAGGGACGCTTTTGTCCTTGGGCAGGCGCTTTATCAGCCTGGGGTCTTTTCCCTGTCGCCCTAGGGGGACGAAAAAACTACTTGTGTGCAGTAAAGGAGGGCCCTTGCCCTTGGCGTGGCCCCTTACCCTTGCTAATTTGGGGAAGCAAAGTGCTTTTACCTCCTGTGGCATCCTTGATGATGTCATCCAGAGAAGCCCCAAAAAGTCTGTCGCCCTTAAAAGGCAGATCCAACAGGGCTTTCTTGGAAGTCTGGTCCGCAGACCAGCCTTTTA
This sequence comes from Rana muscosa, assembly GCA_029206835.1. Taxonomy (NCBI): domain Eukaryota; kingdom Metazoa; phylum Chordata; class Amphibia; order Anura; family Ranidae; genus Rana; species Rana muscosa. The sequence continues at coordinate 1,046,404,065 of CM055117.1, forward strand.
GCCAGATCAGGCGGCGTATTGCTACTGCATAAACCGAAGTTTTAGACAGCAGGGGAATAGTATTCATGTCTGACTCGCAGACAAACCTAAGGCCCTGGACCAACAGGTCGGCCAATGTTATCTCATCAGGAGGAGCATCTTGCTCCTTAACCCCTGGAGTAGCAATCTTGCCCATTCAGTAAGTGTGTGAGACACTAGGGCCCCCGCCAATGCCGGGCGTACTGCCGAGCCTACCACTGAGTATAGGTAGCAAGCGAGTGCTTCAGCCTTCTTATCCACAGGGTCCTAGAAAACAGGAGCCCCTTCTACAGGAATTGTGGTGGCTCTATTAAGTCTGGACACCGGAGGGTCCACTATAGGGGGAGAGGTCCATTTCTTCAGAAAACTCTCCTCAAAAGGGGTACCGTACCGCAAACCTCTTTGGGGCTGTAAAGACCCTCAGTGGGTTCTCCCATTCCTTGTATAAGAGTTTATCAAAAGACACACAAGGGAACACCTTAGCAGTGCGGGCAGGTCTATGAAACCCAAGTGGACCGGAGTCTCTGCTGCTTCTGCAGTATTTTCCAATTTTAGCATATCCCGCACTGCAGTAATAAGGTCAGATACCAAAGCCGTCTCGCGTACTGACCTGGACTTTGAGTCATTCTCACTGTCCGGTCACGGTCTGCAGTCTCTGATGCGTCAGAATCTGGGCCCCGAGCCGTAGCTGGACCTGGTTCTGCACCAGAATTATCCCCAGAAGCTTGCAGGGGATGGGGCGTTTACTACCCCCTGTATTCCCGTGTGCTGCTTCCACCCTGGCAGCAAACGCCTCTAGGATTGCAGTCATAGCGTTCATAGACACCTCAGGGGCACCAGCTGCTAAATCTGGTGTTTCAGGGGAGAAGACATCTGGCTCAGATGCCATGCTGACCACACGCTGACACTCACAGGGCTCCAGGTAAGATATCAATAGGCCACCCTCCTGTGCTGCAGAGAGGCCGGGTCACCCAGAGGACTCACCACCCTGGATAGGTACTGCTATGCTGCGCCTGTGATGCTGTCCCCTTTCTGCTGCTGTGTCAGTCTGCTTCTTTTATCAGCACTTCCTGTGTGAATTTTTGCGCCAGTGTAATGCACCCTAGAGGCCGGAGGCTCTCGAAAAATGGTTGCCAAAAAACGTCTGTATGGAAGATAATGTGGGCTCTAAGAAAATGGCCGCCGACAGAAGATAGAGGTCAAGCAGCCATAGCCCACAAAAAGATGGCCGCCGAACGGCAATATCTGCATACAGGGTGGACAAACATGGCCGCCGATCAGCTGATAGGGGCCAGTGGGTGTGGCCGAACCACAGGAAGATGGCCGCCGGGCAGTCACAAGAGGCCAAACTTGGCATGGACCACCTCAAAATGGCCGCCGACAGCATGGAGGAGGAAGGACACAAACACAGGTAAGAAAAAATGACATTTCTTTTAAATGTTAGTTACAGCCAGCCCCGCTCCAGTGGGACCCCCTAGGTGACCCCCAGCACCCAGCAACCTTTAGCTAGAAGCCCAGGGAGGAGGGAAAGGCAGGGAGAAAGGGAAGAAAGGGGCCACAACCACTTACTTGATCTCTCCAGGAATGTCCAGCTAAATCACCCAGCCGAGGCAGGGGAGTTTTACTTACCTATCCTGCATGTATTCTGCTGGAAGACATTCCAAACAGATCATCGTCCGCGCACGGAAGGTGACTGTTGGCCAGGCATGCTGTGATTGGACCCAGAAGGGACGATCATATGTATGCCCTGGAGCATGACGCTCACCGGACAGGCTGCTGCGACTCGGCCGTAAGGTCAGCCGAAGCTGAGCGGTCCGATGCAAGCCTTGGAGCGTAGGCTCACCGGCCACCCGTGGAGCAACGGGCATGTCGTGGAAAACCCAGCGCGTAGCTAGGGTCGGCACACGCTCGATGGCCGAAACTGGGGAGACTACAAGGATCGAGGATCCAGCCTGTCACCCAGTCGGCAGTCGATCGAAGATCGCAGGAAACAACAAATGTAGCAAAAAAAAAATATATATCTTTTTTCCCCGGACCAATGGGCCCGAAGGGAGCCATGTCCTACTCCTTGCTAGACAGAAAAAAACTGATGTGCGAAGATGCAGACAGAGGGTATACCCAGAGGGTCCGCCCCCTGGGCGGTACTGTAGAAGGTGTGATGCAACACTTTTTACAAGTTTTTCTGCCTAGTCACTCCTAATTAACGGATAATACCCACTTTGTCAATAGAGAAGCTGTGTCGGTCCATGGACGAAAGAGTAAAGTCTTTTGCAAAGAGAGGCAAAGTGGATTTTTTCACTTAATGCCACCTCTTATCCAGGACTCAATGAGTCTATCAGTTACAAGTCCTTTCTCTGAAACTGACCCTGTCTATAATTCTCCGAATGACCCAATGACCTAAACAGCTAGCCTGTTTATTTATTATTATTTGTGTTTTTTTGTATGTTTGGTTATTTTTCATAGAGGTGATCGGACAATTCCTTTCAACTGCATTGTATGCCAATATTACGCATTTACTGCAATTTTGCATCATCATATACATTTTGTGATCTAATTATTCCAATTCTAAGGAGAGTTGTTCTCGTCGAGTTTAGGTGACCTTACGGGCGCCCGGGGCTTCCAATCTTTTGCCCTTTGGCATTTACGTTGGGGCCACCCTTCCACCAAAGGGTTTCCATCCTTGTCTTTTACTTCTGACCTATTTTTTGTTTTTTCCACCAGTCTAATATTGGCGCCTTGATCCTCACTTGATTCCAGTCTCACTGTGGCCATCTTGTGGCCGTTTTGTAGATTGCATCCAGTTTGAGGTGATTGTCTTTCATCACTTAGAGATGTCTAATCGTCATTTCCGGTGCGCGGCAACGTGTCACTTCCGTCCGCCCCTTATATCCTTAAACAATAGCATGGATTGGTTCCCTGTAAGGTGGAATTGATTTGCCCGCCCCGCCTATATTTTTGGCGCCAAACTGGCATCCTATAGCTGAGGGAGATGGTGACTATAAAAGCTTTGGTATTTTGTTTGGGTGGTATAGCTGCCGCTATCGGAGGAAGGTTATATGTCCAAAGATCACATGCTTCAGGTATCTATAGAGGAATTATGTCATTTTATTATCCATCTTATTCCTGGAATGTCTTTCAGGATTTTCTGATTTGCATATATATATATATTGTTTATTTTTGATAGATGGATTGTTGGTCTTATAGACACTGACCGGCACCCCCTCTGTTCCGAATTTCTATCCTCTCTCTGCAATTAGACTTTGAAGTGGATGATCCAGGTATTTGTTTTCTTATACCTTTTTATTAACATCATTTTTTTATATACATGACAAATTCCTTTATTTTAATTCCATCCCCCCACAGATACCTTCCATCAGAATACAATGTTCCTTTATTCCTTTTTTGGTATCCTAAAATGACTTTTAGACCCAGGTATTTTTATAAAATTAGATCTCATATACTTAGTTCTGTCATAGCATGGGTCGAACTCCATATAATCATTCCTTTTCCTCCTTTCAGGTGACTATTCACCTCCCATTGTTTTCAGTAGCACATTATTCATTTATGTGCTTTCCATGAGTTAGCACCCTCTCTAAGGTTCACTACAAGACTCCATTATGAGAACACTCCTCTGATTCAGTACCAGCTATTTTTCCTAATTTCTTCAACAATGCACAGGTAATGAAGGCTTATGCGGTGGTTTTGAATATGTCTCTGTATCACTTCTCTGTTGAATATTTAAATATTATGTTGTAGAGTAATATATCATTGTATTTTTGTTTATTTACTGATTGTATTTCTCGTTCTAGTAATACATGACAAAATTAATACTCCTGAAGAAGCCAGTTTTATTGGAGAAACGTCGAGATTATCTGTCTGTATAAACTCCATTGTTTCTTACTGTAATTGAAATGATTTTTATCATATATGAATGGAATTTTTCTATCAAATAAAATTTATTTTTTTATCAATCATGTGTTCAAGTGTACCTTAAAAGTCCCACTTTTCCTTTATTCATATCTTGAAAGTATTGATAGTTTCTCAAAGACTCTTGGACGTGCATCTTAGCGAACACAATACACAGGGATATGGGAAATGATTATCTACACAAACACATCAACACAGGTTAAACTGGATGGACTATTGTCTTTATTTAACCTTACCAACTATGTAACTAGTACACCATTGTTGATGTCAGTAGCACCCTAGTTTTGGGGTCAGTGCGAGGAATAGTGTCCAAAGGGCCCAAAAAAGGCAAGCAAAGGGCCACATCCTGCCCCTGGGCCACAGTTTGGAGACCACGGTCTTAGAATATATTTGAGCGTGATGGTCATTAGTTGTTCGGGAGTAAGGTCATTCAGCAAATTGGCACTGATAAAGAATTATCTGAGAACCATGATGGCCTATAAAAGACTAAGTGCTCTGTGCCAACTGGCTGTCCAGAGCAGTGTCCTCATGATGATACAGTTTGACGAGATAGGCAGCCCATAGATTATGCAGTTTTCCTTCCTTCCTTCCTTCCATAATGGGTTGCAGGAAAGAAAATCGCTTGATTCCCCCATCAGCACAGGCAGTGTTTATGGGGGAATGCCTCCTGAAATGCTAATGTGTTCTACCAGCAGGGGGCGGTAAAGATCTTGCAGATGCTAAGTGCAGGACGAAAGTCATTTTGTAAATATTGTAGTGTGATGCATAACTGTGATGTATTACTTGCCAGTTCCAATACATAATGTGTATTATTGCAGTCAATAAAATAGAGGGGGGAAAAAAAACAAGCGTTTTCTTCGGAAACCTAACATATTTTTTTTAACAAATGAAATTTATCATTCTTTTCAGTTCACTTTTTTATTTGTCAAATAACGTAATTTCTATTTTCCTCCCAAGACCTCCTTCTCTCTAGCTCCCTTGTCACCTCCTCCCATGCTCACCTCCAGGAATTCTCCAGAGCCTCTCCCATCCTCTGGAACTTTCTACCCCAATCTGTCCAACTATCTCTTACTACTCTGTCCACTTTTAGACAATCCCTGAAAACTCGTCTCTTCAGAGAGACCTATCCTGCCCCCACATAACAACTGTAAGCTATCAGCCCATCCCCCACAGTTTTTTTGCCTTTTGTATTTCTTGACCCTCCCTCTTAGATTGTAAGCTCTAACGAGCAGGGCCCTCTGATTCCTCCTGTATTAAACTGTATTCTAATTGTACGGTCTGCTCTTATGTTGCAAAGTGCTGCGTAAACTGTTGGCGCTATATAAATCCTGTATATTAATAACTTTGGTCTTAATATAAAAATGCAAAAACACGTGCTGCGCTATGTATATTTGACAAGTATAGGCTATAGAAACGAGGGAGCTCCTGTACCCAGCTATCCTACTTCCCACCCGTCTTATGTGACCATCTGAATACACCTGAAATTATGACTAAAACCTCATACACACGGCCGTTTTTTTTCGTCAAGAAAGCTACTGGGAGAGCTTGTTGCAGAGAAAAACGTTCGTGTGTATGGTTTCTCGTCGGGAAAACTGCCGGGAATCTCGACGAGAAAAATAGAGAACCTGCTCTCTATTTTCCTTGTCGGGATTCTCGGCAGTGTTTCCTGCCGAGAAAACCGTGCGTGTGTACGAGGCTTATATGCTTACCTGTCCCCAGGTAAGCGCCCGCATACTCGATTTGACGCAAGCGCGGTAGCTTACAAGGGTAGTGTAGGTTGTAGCAAGATGGCGGCGACGGCATCGAATGTGACGAGCGCAGGCTCGTCGTAGTTGATGACGTCACCGCGTTCTTGCCATTCAAAAGAACGGCAGTTCTTTTGAATGGCCGTGTGTACACTCGGCGAGCAAGGCAAGCTTGCCAGGAATCTCGTCGGGAAAAAATACGTTTTTTTTTCCTCGACGAGATTCCCGCCCGTGTGTACGAGGCTTTAGTGGTTAGCACCCCTGTCTTGGAGAAATAGGCATGATATTTGCATGTTTCCATTTGCTTGTGTGGGTTTACTCTATTTTCCTTCCTACCTTGTATGTGTATGTACAGTATGCATGTGAGATAGTGACCTTGTTTGTAAGCTTCTTGAGGACAGGGATATAGTAGGTTTTATAAATACCTGTAATAATGAAGGTACGTATAATTAATTCTATTAATACTTGTGTGTGGGCACAGGGGAGGAGTTCATGGAGGGAACTGAGGTCCAATCTCTATTTGGGTTTTACCATGCCTACTCCATCATCTGCTCTACCTATAGCCCCCAACCTTCATAACTCCCCCACCATGCCACTAGCTTCCACATTGCCTTCTCCATTAGAAGTGATTTAGCAGAACGCAAGATGATGGGTTTGCTAAAGTAATCAAGAAACCAGATTACTTTACCTATTTATTACTTTGGCAAGAAGTACCATTTTTTTAGCAGACAAATAGCAACCCGGTTCCCATTCACAGCAGATCAGTTCCATAGGTTGTTAGCCCTTCTCTACAACAAAGATGGAGCTAAACATATGACTTATATATCCCCTTCCTATTCCTCACCTTCGTACTCTTTTTCTTCTTGTTCATGCCCCCTTGCTTACTTTTACCTCTTTTTCCTACCCCCTTCCCAACCTTCTGGATTAAAACATTTTCTACTTTGCTTGAGCAGGAGTTAGGAATGCTAACCCCTACATTTAGGGGAAGTTTCTTTAACCCTAGTTTTTATTGTCTTTTTTTGTTCTTTGTATAAAAACTTGCTATGAGGCAAGGAAGGTAAAACATTGAACTTTTGGTATTATAGTGTATGTAACATTAACCACTTCTCTACTGTACACGAAAACCCCCTTCCTGCCCAAGCCATTTTTCAGCTTTCAGCGCTGTCACACTTTGAATGACAATTGCGCGGTCGTGCGACGTGGCTCCCAAACGAAATTTGTGTCCTTTTTTCCCCACAAATAGAGCTTTCTTTTGGTGGTATTTGATCACCTCTGCGGTTTTTATTTTTTGCGCTATAAACAAAAGAAGAGCGTCCAGTTTGGAAAAAAAAACACTATTTTTTACTTTTTGCTATAATAAATACCCTTTTTTTTTTTTTTAAATAAAATTTTCCTCAGTTTAGGCCGATACGTATTCTTCTACATATTTTTGGTAAAAAAAAAAATCGCAATAAGCGCGTATTGAATGGTTTGCGCAAAAGTTATAGCGTGTACAAAATAGGGGATAGATTTATAGCATTTTTATTTTTTTATTAGTAATGGCGGCGATCTGCGATTTTTTTATTGTGACTGCGATATTGCGGCGGACACATCGGACACTTTTGACACATTTTTGGGACCATTCACGTTTATACAGCGATCCCTGCTATAAAAATGCATTGATTACTGTATAAATGTGACTGGCAGGGAAGGGGTTAACCACTAGGGGGCGGGAAGGGGTTAAATATGTTCCCTCAATGTGTTCTTACTGTGGGGGGAGGTGACTGACTGGGGGAGGTGACCGATGGTTGTCCCTATGTACAAGGGACACACCATCGGTCCCCTCTCCCTCACAGGACGTGGATCTGTGTGTTTACACACAGAGATCCACTTTCCTGCTCGTTTCCCGGGCAATCGCGGGTGCCCGGTGGCAATCGCGGCCGCTGGGCACGCGCACCTGGGCCTTGTGAACGCGGCGGGCGAGCGCGCGCCTCCTAGCTCGTTTTAAAGGGAGGACGTCATATGACGTCCTCCCAGAACGAGAGTATCCTCCGCACGCCGTCAATTGACAGTGGGCGGGGGACAAGTGGTTAATATGCTAAGCAAAAGTATTGGGACACCTGTCTTTACACGCACATGGACCATAATAGCATCCCAGTCTTAGTCCGTAAGGTGCAATATTGAGTTGGCCCACCCTTTGCAGCTATAACAGCTTCAATTCTTCTGGAAAGGCTGTCCACAAAGTTTAGGAGTGTGTCTATGGGAATGTTTGACCATTCTTCCAGAAGTGCATTTGTGAGGTCAGGCACTGATGTGGACGAAAAGGTCTGGCTTGCAGTCTCTGCTCCAATTCATCCCAAAGGTGTTCTATCAGGTTGAGGTCAGGACTCTGTGCAGACCAGTCAAGCTCCTCCACCCCAAACTCTCTCATATATGTCTTTAGGGACCTTGCTTTGTGCACTGGTCCAAATCATTTGGTTGGAGGGGGCATTATGGTATGGGGTTGTTTTTCAGGGGTTGGGCTTGGCCCCTTAGTTTCAGTGAAGGGAACTCTAAAGGCCCGTACACACAATCAGATATTCCGAAAACAATTGTCCGATGGACGTGTTTTATCAGATAATCCGACTGTCTGTATGCTCCATCGGACAATTGTTGTCGGAATTTCCGACAACAAATGTTGGATGGTCATGCTCTCAAATTGTCCGACAACAAATGTGTTCTGTCGGATTATCCGATCGTGTGTACACAAATCCGTCGGACTAAAATACAAACACCCATGCCCTGAAACAATGCTAACCATAAGACAACATTAGCAGAAATTGCCCAAAGGGTGGCGCTAAAGAGCTGAAAAAGTTCTGCCATATGTATGCAGAACAAGTTCACGGCCCACGCCCTTTGGACAAAAATGTACGTATTTTTCCGACAGAAATCCGATGGTGTGTGCGAGGCTTTAAGGTGTCAGCATGCCAAGACATTTTGGACAATTTCATGCTCCCAAATTTGTGGGAACAGTTTGGGGATTGCCCCCTGTCCTGTTCCAACATGACTGCGCACTAGTGCACAAACAAGGTCCATAGACATGAAAGTGGGACTTTGGATGGTGGAACTTGACTGGCCTGCACAGAGTCCTGACCTAAGCCAGACAGAACACCTTTGGGATGAATTAGAGCAGGGACTGCAAGCCAGGCCTTCTCATACACATCAGTGCCTGACCTCACAAATGTGCTTCTGGAAAAATGGTCAAACATTCCTATAGACACACTTCTAAACCTTGTGGACAGCCTTCTCAAAAGAGTTGAGGCTGTTATAGCTGCAAAGGGTGGGCCAACTCAATATTGAACCCTACGGACTAAGACGCCATTAAAGTTCACGCATGTAAAGGCAGGCGTCCCAATACTTTTGGTAATATAGTGTACTGTATATCAACACCAAAGGATAGGCAAGTCATCCATGTTCTAATGTCTTGGATGGATTGTCCCATCTTGGGATACACAGTTAGCCTAATATGGATAATGGTTTGCATGTATAGACTGAAGTCATGTTTGTATAATATTAGGTAAACCATTTATATATATATATATATATATATATATATATGTGGTCGTGGCCCTCTGACCGAGAAAGATGTGGATCACATAAACACTCGACAAGACTTACAACATAAAGGGACCTGAAGTGTGTCTTGGTGGTTCGGTCGGTATGCCAAGAAAAGGGGGCATACCCAAGATAAGTAATGGGTAGTTAATGAAGAAGGATATGCTGAGAAGTGCCCTGAAAAAGGGAAGGGTGGGAGGGTGTCGAATGCGAAGACTCACGAACATGAGGTGAGCTGGGAAGAGTCGACAAAGAGCGTGGGCAAGTGGGCTGCTTAAGTACCCTCCAGGCTCCTCCAATCAATTAAGGCCACCATACTGGCCTTCCTATCTCTATATATATATATATATATATATATATATATATATATATATATATATATATATATATATATAACACGCACCCCAAGTTTAGGAGGGAATTTTAAGGAAAAAAACTTTTAGGAGGGAAGTTTAAGGAAAAAAAAACAAACGTATTTAAATCTCCATCAATGCAGCCTTATCAGTGTCATTTGCAGCCTTGTCAGTGCAGCCTTGCCCCAGTGTCCATTGCAGCCTTGGATGAATTTAAAATTGGCGCTGCCGAGACTGAGCGGAGCAAACGCAGCCGAGATCGCAGGGACTGGGCGGAGCCGAGATACACATAGCCGAGTGTACTTGGCTCTTCTCGGCTCCGCTCAGAGTCACGCCCTATGATGGACATAACACAGGTCCAATGGCGGGACTGGGCGTGACTGAGCGAAGCCCAGAAGAGCCGAGTACACTCGGCTATGTGTATCTCGGCGGCGATCGCTCCGCTCACAATCAGCGGGGATCGGTGGGGATCGGCATATAATACGCACCCACGATTTTCCCCTAATTTTAAGGGGAAAAAAGTGTGTGTTATACGCCGATAAATACGGTATATATACATGTAGCGCCCTCCTCACTCTCCTCTTTTTCTTCAGCTCGTCTGTCTCTTGTCTAGGGGTATCTTTCAGAGGGGAAGGGAGCGGGGACACAACGCCTGGCCTTCCCCACAGGTGTCAGTGTGATACAAGCAAAGTTCTTTTACCTTCGGGTCAGTGCTGTGCAGTGCCGGCCCAAGACATTGTGCTGCCTGGTACCAAGAATTAAATGCCGCCCCCCCCCCCCAAAAGAAAAATCACGCCCACCAAAATGCCCCCATATTCATTATTTTATATCATGATAATCAAAATGGACCTGTCATGGCTCTATACATGTATATAGGAGTATAAAAGGACCTGTGCGTGGCCGTTGGCCGCGATGTCAGCTGGCCACCCGCGATCGCTCCATAGAGCCAGAATGGGGATCTGTCAATGTAAACAGACAGATCCCCATTCTGACAGGGGAGGAGAGACAGATCTGCTGTTCCTAGTGATTAGGAACAGAGATCTCTCTCCTCCTCCAGTCAGTCCCCATCCCCCCAGTTAGAAACACCTCCCAGGGAACACATTTAACCCCTTTCCTGACAGTGACATTTACACAGTAATCAGTGCATTTTTATACCACAGATCGCTGTATAAATGTCACTGGTCCCAAAAAAGTGTCAAATGTCCAATCTGTCCACTGCAATGTCACAGTTTCGCTAAAAATCGCAGATCACCGCCATTACTAGTAAAAAAAAATATAATAATAATAAAAATGCCATAAATCTATCCTCTATTTGGTAGACGCAATAACTTTTGTGCAAACTAATCAATATACACTTATTGCATTTTTTTTTTTACCAAACATATGTAGAAGAATACATATCGACCTAAACTGATGAAGACATTTTTTTTTTTTGGATGTTTATTATAGCAAAAGTTAAAATAAAAAACAATTTTCAAAGTTGTCGCTATTTTTGTTTATAGCACAAAAAATAAAAACCGCAGAAGTTATCAAATACCACCAAAAGAAAGCTCTATTTGTTTAGGTACAACGTCACACGACCGCGCAATTGTCAGTTAAATCGATGCCGTGCCGAATTGCAAAAAAATGATTGAAGTGCATTATTTCTATTGTTATATAAAATAAAATAGTTCAACTCACCATAATGCAGAATCAGTGGGAGCCCTGAGTGTGTCACTTGCCGCGTCACCTGCCACCAGATGCAGATTTTCACTTGTTGCGAATTGTCACTTGCCACAATGCCATGATGCCACACATTGCAGATTGTCACTTGCCACGACATCACCTGCCACACGTAGCGGATTGTCCCTTGCCATGACGTCACCTGCCACACGTCTGACAGAGAGGAGGAGGGGGTCTGACAGAGAGGAGGAGGGGGTGGCGGCTGATAGAGAGGAAGAGGGGGTGGCGGCTGATAGAGAGGAAGAGGGGGGTGGCGGCTGATAGAGAGGAAGACGGGGGCGGGTGATAGAGAGGAAGAGGGGGGCGGCTGATAGAGAGGAGGGGGTGGCGGCAAATAGAGGAGGGGGGGCGGCTGATAGAGAGGAAAGGGGGCTGATAGAGAGGAGGGGGGGGGCGGCTGACAGAGCAGATGAGAGAGACGGACCTCAGGAGGGGGGGCGAGGAGGGGGGTGGCTGATAGAGAGGAGGGGGGCCGCGGGTGGCTGACAGGGCAGATGAGAGAGACGGACCTCAGGAGGGGGGCGGCTGATAGAGAGGAGGGGGGTGGCTGATAGAGAGGAAGGGGGGCTGATAGAGAGGAGGGGGGGCAGCTGACAGAGCAGATGAGAGAGACGGACCTCAGAAGAGGGGGTGGCTGATAGAGAGGAGGGGGGGCCGTGGGCAGCTGACAGGGAGATGAGAGAGACAGACCTCAGGAGGGGGGGCGGCTGATAGAGAGAGGGGGGGCCGCGGGCAGCTGACAGGGAGATGAGAGAAACAGACCTAAGGAGGGGGGGCGGCTGATAGAGAGAGGGGGGGCCGCGGGTAGCTGACAGGGCAGATGAGAGAGACAGACCTAAGGATGGGGGGGGGGGGCTGATAGAGAGAGGGGGGCCGCGGGCAGCTGACAGGGAGATGAGAGAGACAGACCTCAGGAGGGGGGGGCTGATAGAGAGAGGGGGGCCGCGGGTAGCTGACAGGGAGATGAGAGAGACAGACCTCAGGAGGGGGGGCTGATAGAGAGAGGGGGGGCTGCGGGTAGCTGACAGGGAGATGAGAGAGACAGACCTAAGGAGGGAAGGCGGCTGATAGAGAGGAGGGGGGGCAGTGGGCGGCTGACAGGACAGATGAGAGAGACAGACCTCAAAAGGTGGGGCGGCTGATAGAGAGAGGGGGGGCCACGGGCAGCTGACAGGGCAGATGAGAGAGACAGACCTCAAGAGGGGGGGCGGCTGATAGAGGGGTGGCCGTGGGCGGCTGACAGGGAGATGAGAGAAACAGACCTAAGGAGGGGGGGCGGCTGATAGAGAGAGGGGGGGCCGTGGGTAGCTGACAGGGAGATGAGAGAGACAGACCTCAGGAGGGGGGGGGGCTGATAGAGAGAGGGGGGGGGGGCGGGCAGCTGACAGGGAGATGAGAGAGACAGACCTCAGGAGGGGGGGGGGCTGATAGAGAGAGGGGGGGCCGCGGGCAGCTGACAGGGAGATGAGAGAGACAGACCTCAGGAGGGGGGGGCGGCTGATAGAGAGAGGGGGGGCCGCGGGCAGCTGACAGGGAGATGAGAGAGACAGACCTCAGGAAGGGGGGGGCGGCTGATAGAGAGAGGGGGGGCCGCGGGCAGCTGACAGGGAGATGAGAGAGACAGACCTCAGGAGGGGGGGGCGGCTGATAGAGAGAGGGGGGGCCGCGGGCAGCTGACAGGGAGATGAGAGAGACAGACCTCAGGAGGGGGGGGCGGCTGATAGAGAGAGGGGGGGCCGCGGGCAGCTGACAGGGAGATGAGAGAGACAGACCTCAGGAGGGGGGGGGCGGCTGATAGAGAGAGGGGGGGCCGCAGGCAGCTGACAGGGAGATGAGAGACAGACCTCAGGAGGGGGGGGCTGATAGAGAGAGGGGGGGCCGCGGGCAGCTGACAGGGAGATGAGAGACAGACCTCAGGAGGGGGGGCCGCGGGCAGCTGACAGGGAGATGAGAGACAGACCTCAGGAGGGGGGGGCTGATAGAGAGAGGGGGGGCCGCGGGCAGCTGACAGGGAGATGAGAGACAGACCTCAGGAGGGGGGGCTGATAGAGAGAGGGGGGCCGCAGGCAGCTGACAGGGAGATGAGAGACAGACCTCAGGTCTCCTGTGACACACAGGGCTAGTTAGGACTCCGGGAGCATGCAGGGCTGGCGCGATTACCCACAGTCCAGCTCCTCCGCTCCTCTAGGCGAATCACAAGCCTCATGTCTGCCGTCCGTCCCTCCCACATAACCTGCTCGGCCAATCACAGGACACCCGCCGCTGCCCATTGCTGAGCTTGGCTCAAAACACAGAGAGATTTTTAGGCAGCAGTTTGAACATTGATTTGCCGCTCCCCTGAAAGTGCCGCCTGGGACCGTGGTACCATCGGGTCCCATGGTAGGGCCGGCCCTGGTGCTGTGCACCTGGAGCCTCCACCGAGAGTTACCTTGAACAATGTCTGTCAGGAAATGAGCCCCACACCATTAAAGTCCAACACTCCTTTATTCTTCTCGAATGAACACAATCAGTTGAACTTCCTTGTAGAAACAGAACAGAAAAGGAGGTGTGGATGCGAGTAGGCCCAGACACAATGTGTTCTCCACTTTCCTCCCTGAATGTGAGTTGCGGTCTCCGAGGGGGGGGGGGATTTCCTTCCAGGCGGTCTCCGATGAGAGACTCACCCGTCACTGGCAATATGCTGCACCAGGTCTTCGAGTGAGGAGCTCCCCCCAGTCCATTACGCCTTCCGGATTCGGGTACCCAATCCCTGGGTACCCTAGGATCTCCTTCCCTCGCGGAACTCAGTGTTGGGCACTGAGCTCCGGACCTCCATCTGAGTACCTCACCCCAGGCTAAAGGTGCCTGGGATGGAACACGACCTCCGGCTGTCCTCTAGGCCTAGGCAGCCTAGAGGACCGACACGAACCACCGCCCGCAGGCTGAAGGTGCCTGGGACTCGACCCCGTGACAAAGATGGCTGGCCCCTTTATACCCTCTCCCAGCAAGCACGGCGGGCTCCCCGCCCCACCATACCGCTGCCGAGGGAGGACAAAAAGGAGGAGTGGCACACAGCAATGATTCAACCCCAGCCCAGGGCGACAGCGCCACCTGCTGGGCTGCAGGGAATTACACATCACTAATGTCTCTGCCAAGTTCAAATTACACCCGGGAAAGTACATACCCGCCAAATACATACAAAAAATATATATAGTTTTTGGGTTCTCTGCATGTGCAAATGTTATTTCCTGAAGCTTCTGTGAGCTGCAATGTGCAATAGAATCACAAGAACATCTGGATCTTCCTTGTTAGCTAGCAAAGTTTGCCAGCCCTTAAAAAAGTGTAGTCTCAACTTTATCAACTATTTTAAAAAGGCAGCAAAGCTAGCCAGAGAAAAATGCCATGAAAATATGGCAGCATCTTTGTCATGAAGTTTATACTTATTTTATTAATTTTTTTCCCAGCGCCTCTTTAATGTAAGCCAAGCTCTAGAACAATTTCCCTTCAGCGGGGACATTTTCTGTCTCTAATGGATTTCTCCGCAGTGCCAGGATTAAGACAGAAGAGAGCTGAGCTCTCAATGTGGCTTTAAACTCCAGCGTGCGTGGATCATATCCCATTACTCATGAAAACGATGGAGAAAAGAGACACTACGAATAATAATACTCGCTGTGGATGTACAGTGCTTTGCGGCTTGACTGCGCACAGATTTAAATTTAGCATGCATTTAAAGTATAACTAAGCACATAAATTGCGTAGAGAAATGCAAACTGAGGGTTTTATGTTTGCCATGAAAACAAGTGTAATTATTGTGACAGCAAAAACATAACAAATTAGTACAGATAGGAAGCATCTGGAAGCAGCCCAGCCACAAAGCAACAATGTACTTTCATATAAATGTCTGATAATCAATTTTCAGTCTCTTTTTTTTTTTTTTAATTGATCCAGGTTTCATTACAGAGATTCTACATATATATATATTAGGCCCCTTAAGAAAACTGGGAATACACCTTACTGTTCTTGGAGGGCGGGGGACTGGTGCAAGCACACTATATGGCCAAAGGTTAGTGACCATATGAGCTTGTTGGACATTCTATTCCAAAACTATGGGAAATAATATGGAGTAGCCCCTTTTGTGGTTACAATACTCTTCATTATTCGGGGAAGGTTTTCTGGGAGATTTTCAAGCATGGCTGTGGAACTTACAGTATGTTCAAGAAGCCAAACAGAGAATTTTTTGAGGGCAGATACTAATGTTGGAAAAAACCCAGCTGTCAATGAGCGTCTCAATTCATCCCGAAAGTGTTCATATAGGGTTGGAGGTCAGGGGTCTACGAAGCCCACTTGATTATTTTTTTTTTGGCCATATAGTGCATCAAGGTTACATTATTGTCACAACCCGTCATGGCTAATTCCGGGGCTATTTTGGCAGGCAAAGCTTTGGCACGTCCAGATATTTAATAAAGGAGGAAAAGACTGCGCCAAAACCCAAATCAAATGCGATAAAGGATAAAAGCAGCTGACACTCAAAGTCAAACAAGAATAGTGAAAAATATAGTGTAGCGCTACTAATAAAATGTGAAAGAGTACTGATATACTCAAACCAACAACATGAATAGTTAGTGAATAAACCTCAAGTGAGTAAAAACGAATATATAGAATGAACAATGAAGTCCAATGTAGCCCTTAGGCTTCAAACTGTGATAGACATGTGCGCCATCAATAAATGTGTTTCGTTTTAGACAAAAATTCGTATTTCGTAATTCGTTTCCGAAATTCAATTTGGATTTGTTTCGTATGAAATACGAATTTTCATTAGATTCGTTAACTTTTCGCAACAATTACAAACAATCCTTATGATGAATTTGAAAAGCAAAAAATACCTTTCTCAATATGGTAGTCGTCGACTCATTATGAGGGGCTCCCACCATCCCTGTGGTGTGCTGACTTCCTCCTGGGGCTGTACCCCTGCTGTGCTCATTATGAGGGGCTCCCATCATCCCTGTACTGTGCTGACTTCCTGGGTTTGTAGTAGCCCGTTAATTCGTATTTCGTAATTCGTGTCCGAAATTCAATTTGGATTTGTGCGAAATACGAAATTTTGTTAACTTTTCATAACAATTACGAACATTCGTTATGAGGGGCTCCCACCATCCCTGTGCTGTGCTGACTTCCTGGGTTTTTAACTTCATCATGACGAATAATCGTAATTATTATGACAATAATAAAACTATATGTAGCGCTACCCCCAGTTAAGAGAGCCGCTGGATTTGTTTTCGGGCCCTGTGTACAGCACCACCAACCCCCAGCAATCTGCTCGACCCACTCTAGCACAGCTAGTCTAGGGGTTATATTTTTATCAAATTTTATAATATTGCAAGGGGTAATCTCTTAGCAGTAAGACAACACACTGAGGCGAGATATTAAATATAACAGTTTACTATTATATCAAAGGTAGCATAGGCAGAACACAACACATGCAACTGGCCTGCAGAAATCAATATAGCACACAATAATGGCGCGGTACCTAACTCCCCACCCCGGTCAGGCCTGACATGGAGTAAATCTCAGTCACCTCCTATAGGGATTTCTTCGCATGCCAGCTTCCGGTGGTGCACTTGATGAATAGTAATTTGTAATCCACAATCGGGCAATAACTTGGAACACTATACTGGGGGGACACTTCAACTCTGTCCTGCTACCGGTCCCCCCGGGGAACAGCAGATAAACGAAACTGTGGGCCTATGCAGTCTACAGGCCTGAACATGACACAGTCTATTGGTCTGGGCAGGTGCCCGCTCACCACTCCAGATGCGATCCCAGTCCGGAACGTCCACCCTGCTGTGTATCCGCACACAGCGTCTGCAACAATCGGGTCCCCGATCCAACTGATGTCCTCACTCGACAAGTCAGATGCCACCCAGGCTCCGCAGTGGAGTGGAAGGCTCTTTGGAAGTTGCGCAAGGCCCAGGATTCAGGCCTTGCACTGCAGCAGATCCGCACAGGAAGAAACTCTTGCTTGCAGCGTGGTGTCCAAAGAGGCAGAGCTCCGCCTCGCCTCCTCCTTAAATAACCCCTCCCATGAGTCTCTGCAATGGCTAACTGCACTCTGGGTGCCGAACAGGGTTCTGGATAACGTAGTCCCGGGGCCTTAAAGGAGACCCCGCTACACATATTAACGAACATTTTTATTTTGTCCAATTCTGAATTTCCCAGAAATTCCCAGTAGGGTCTCCCGACGCGTTTCGCATCCAAATGCATCATCTGGGGTCAGATGATGCATTTGGATGCGAAACGCGTCGGGAGACCCTACTGTTGCCATTTTACACCCTTCTAAATGTAAGTGTTCTTACCTACATTAAAATACCATTACATACAGTATCACGCTATGTGCCTTCTCTTTCCTTTTACTTTTTCGTTATTCATCGGTTAACACTGCCTGGCCTGTATTGAGTAATGTTCACCAGCTTCATCGCACGTTTGGACACGAACGACAATCTGGTTTCCATCTTGGATTGAGGCTTGAAGTTTCCGTTTGAATTGCGGTTGAGGATTCACTGTCTACAGTGGCTTACCCATGCTTGGTTGACCCTCTGAACTTACGTTTTTGGGGTCCACTTTCTCTGGTAAGCCTTTTTACAATCGATTGGTGGTGGTCACTTCACGTCAAGTTTCTGTTGGGAGCACCATTCCTTGGATTATCATTCACCATTTTATTTCATCAGCATTTATTTATATGCACATATGAATTTCCTATTTGTTTTTTTAGGGTTATTTTGTATATGGTTCACATTGTTGTAGATCATTTGAACACTTGCACTATGGAATAGTTTATATCACGGTGGACTATTTGCATATTTTGACTCAATTGTTATTGTCTTTTTGATTGTTTTATATCACTGTTATATACTACACTTGTCATAGTGCAGTTCTTATCTAATTTAGCGCTACACATTTTGTTTCGTTTTGTCCTTTGCCACTGTTCAACTGGTTGTGTGAGCTGCTATACCACTAGGCAGCGCGGAATTTTTTGTATTTGTTCCTATCACAGTTTGAAGCCTAAGGGCTACATTGGACTTCATTGTTCATTCTATATATTCGTTTTTACTCACTTGAGGTTCATTCACCAACTATTCACGTCCAGATATTACCAACACTTGTTTATCCCTTTCTGACTCCTGTGCATTCCCATTAGCCAATAACACTACCTATTAGGGATTAGCCAAAAGGAAAATGTTGAGGCGGTGTCAAGTGGCAAGCTATAATATTAAACTTGAGGTTTCAGAGCTTTGGCTGTTAGAACAGGAGGCATTCGACCATGTTGGGGAAGTTTGGGACCTCTAGTTGCCTACACGGCATACAGGCAGCAGTTTACCCCCTTCCTGTGACAGACTCTTTAAAGTGCAATTGACATCTCAGAAACAAACAGCCAGACATTGCAATAGGGGGAAAAAAAAAATGGCTGCACAGTCCGTTAGGTGCCACAGTTGGACCCAGCTTCCCAGTGAATTTGATAACAAATTTGGACAGACACATCCAGTGGTGAAGCTAGACATTCTTTCACCCGGGACAAAGAATCAGTTTGGCAGTTCCCCCAACAATGGGACAAGATTAGGCAGGAAAGTGAGAAACTCCCAGGCCATAGTTGTTGCGTGAGCTGTCTGTCCCCTCCCCCCGTGCTCTTCTGCCCCCCCTCCACTCCTCTGGTCCCACACATGTTCCTCTTCCCCGCGCAGCGCTCACCTTCTCTCCATGGATGGCTGTGCAGTATGTGGACAGGCTGAAGACATGATCCTAAGCATGGAGAAGCTCATCATACGATCCAGAAGACAGGCAGCCACACAGTTGTAACAACCTTCCCCAGCACTTGTTCCCCTGGTCTTTCCTTCCCCTGCTCTCCATCCTGTCTGCTGCTGCGGGGAATCTCGATGGAGTGTGGGGGGGGGAAGGAAAGACCAGGAGAATTAGTGCAGAGTAAGGTTATGTTACAACTGTGTGGCTGCCTGTCTTCTGGATCGTATGATAAGCTTCTCCATGCTGAGGATCAAGTCTTCATTCAGCTCATCCGCATACTACCCAGCTATCCAGGGAGAGGAGGTAGGGACCAGAGAAGCGGGGAGGGGGGGCTGGGCGGCGGTCCACTAGCGGGGGGTAGAGGTGGAGAAGGCAGATGCAGGAGGGTTAGGTACCAGCTGCGGCACCCACCTCAATGCCACGCTAAGGGCGCATGTCCCCCTGCCCCCCTCTAGTTTTGGGGCTGGACACATCCCTCCTTTCCCTCTTTATGAGGACTATGGGTAAGCTTGGCATTTGGTCCAAATGTTTACCTGTTTGGGGGTTGCCAAAAGCTGTATTCCGTGTGTGTATGTGTATATGTGTGTGTATGTGTGTGTGTATGTGTGTGTGTATCTGTGTATGTGTATGTATATGTGTGTATGTATGTATATGTGTGCATGTATGTATATGTGTGTATATGTGTATGTGTATGTGTATGTGTATGTGTATGTGTATAAAATCTTCCTTCTTGTCAATGGTTGTGTCCTTAGAGTTCAGTGTCACCAAGCCCATGCTGGTCAGGAAGGATCTGTATTACTGAACATGATTGGAGGAGGGATTTACTACATTGGATTTTCTTCTGGGGGGTGGGGCTTATTTTTTTAAACTGCTTCCCACCTGCCTGACAACGAAATGATGGGCGGGCGCACTCGCGTTCTGGGAGGACATTATTTGTGGCCATTGGTGGTGCGCCATGTCCCTCTGACATGGCACATCAACAATCATGGTAAAGAACCTATGATGTGGGCTCTTTACCATGTGATCAGCTGTGTTCAATCACAGCTTATCACAGTGTAAACAGGAAATGCCGGTTAACGGCATTTCTCTCCTCACGCTGACAGCATGTGAGGACAAGAGAGTCGGTAAGCGGCATTCTTAGTGGGGATATCTGCACTGACAATCAGGGCACTTGCACTGCCCCATCAGTGCTGCCAGGCAGAGCCCATCAGTGTAGCTTCAACAGTGCACATCAGTGAAGGAGAAAATTTACTTATTTACATTTTATAAACCAAAAAGAAAAAACGTCACTTGTTTGGCAAAAAAAAAAACTCAGTGGTAATTAAATGCCACCAAAAGAAAGAGCGGTCTGAAAAAATAATATTTGTTTGGGTACAGTGTTGCATGACCACGCAATTGTCATTCAAAGTGTGACAGAACTGAAAGCCGAATATTGGCTTGGGCAGGAAAGGAGTGAAAGTGCCCAGTAGACAAGCGGTTAAAGGACATGTGAAAGCATCATTTTTTTTTTTCTTGTGAATGAGTAGGGGTACTCATTTGCATTGCGGTGGGGAGGTGGATATCTGGGTGCCCTCATCTTGAAAGGGAATTCCAGATAAACAATTCTCCTTTCACACCTCAAACAACCAGCAGGCCAGGGTTGTGGGAAAGAAGCTTTTGTCCTCATCAACATAGTTATATAGTTAGTTACATAGTAGATGAGGATAAAAAAGACACAAGTCTAACCTATGTGTTTGATTATATGTCAGTATTACATTGTATATCCCTGTATGTTGTGGTCGTTCAGGTGCTTATCTAATAGGTTTTTTAAACTATTGATACTCCCCGCTGAGAACACCGCCTGTGGAAGGGAATTCCACATCCTTGCCGCTCTTACAGTAAAGAACCCTCAACGTAGTTTAAGGCTAAATCTCTTTTCTTCTATTTTTAATGAGTGGCCTTGTTAAACTCCCTTCCGCAAAAAAGTTTTATCCCTATTGTGGGGTCACCAGTACAATATTTGTAAATTGAAATCATAGCCCCTCAAGTGTCTCTTCTCCAGAGAGAATCAGTTCAGTGCTTGCAACATGGTCGCCCCACGATGTTAATGGCAAATGACCTGGTATAGTACAGCTGTGCTGGTCTTCCCCTTCCCTGTCCTGCCAGGCTGCATGCTTGGATTTTACAGGCACTTTATTTGGCATACGGTTCCCTCCTAAAATCTGTACCAGATCCAAAGAGTCTAGTATGGATTTTGGAGAAACCCCATGTCTTTTTGTAGGGTTCCTCCTTAAAATCCATTTTGGGGGGGATTCCACACTTTTTTCTTGTGTGGGGTTCCCCCTTAAAATCTGTGCCAGGTCCAAAGGGTTCACAGATCCACAGTGGTAAGTTCAGGGTTTGATGCGTGGCAAACCACAAATAGACTAGCTCACACAATTTTACATATATAAAAATTAATGATCCACAAATTGTATTACACATGCAAAGTGACCAATACATCCCTACAAAAAAAAAAAAAAAAAAAAAAAAAGATTCCATTCTACTCAAGTTTTTAAAAATTATTTTATTTTTGGTCCCATTTCAGACAATTCATAACCGGCTATATGTATAAAACATACATCTTTCAAAAGTACAGGCTGCAGGACATGTACACATTCTATGGCACAATATGTTTTAGGGACATACTGTTGCATATTATGGATTCTGCCTCATATACTGGAGCACAGGAAGAGTGGTGTTGCCTATAGCAACTGGTCAGATCAACTATTATCTAGTGTACTAACTTTTGGCTGCAGGTCAAATTACTTGGATCCTTCACAACATAACCTGTGGCACCTCAGCTAATGTAGATGTGCATTGCAGTGCATAGTTGTGGTGTTCATTACATCTGAGTGCTACAACACGCCTGCATTATACAGCATTGTACA
Source organism: Rana muscosa (assembly GCA_029206835.1). NCBI lineage: Eukaryota > Metazoa > Chordata > Amphibia > Anura > Ranidae > Rana > Rana muscosa. The sequence continues at coordinate 1,046,426,085 of CM055117.1, forward strand.
CAAACATATATGCTTTATCCAATGTGTGGACCTGGACTGAAAAATGTGCAGGACCTGTTTTCTCAGGTATTGACAGCCTATTCATTTTGAATAGGCTGCCTAATGTAGCGCACTGCATTTTGATGTGAATGAGCACTAAAGCTGGGTTCACACTGTTGCGCTTCAAAAAGAAAATGAGATATGCCTATTGGTACACCAACACACCACTATGCATTGAGGTGCACTGCACTACAAAAAAAATAGTACATGCATCTTTTTGTGCTTTTGGTGTGTTAGGCAGCCCATTCAAATGAATTTACTTCCTTAACATATTGCATGTTAATGCATGACATAAAGGTGCATGCACTAACGCAGCACAACATTGCAAATCAAGCCAACACTGTTACTTGGGAAACTCAGAAGCTGCCATTACAGTTCTTTCCTCTTATGACTTGGTTCACACCCAAAAGTGTGAACCAAGCTCGCGTACATTTCCTTCATTCGATGGGCTGCCCTATGTGGGAGCAACACAGAAATAAATTCCCCCGATTCTTTTCTAAAAATGTGCCATACCAGTTGCAGATACAGTGCTGTGAAAAAGTATTTGCCCCCTTCCTGATTTTTTTTTTTGCATATTTCTCACACTTAAATGACTTAGATCAAAATTTTTTTTTTTGACTTAGATCAAACTTTTTTACACAAAGACAACCCAAATAAATCCAAGATGCAGTTTTTAAATTATTTCATTTATTAAGGGGAAAAAAACTGTTTAAACCTGCCTGGCCCTAGGTGAAAAAGTAATGGCCCCCTCCCATGTTGAATCATGAATGAACCGAGTAACCACAATTTTTTGGAAAGCAGAGTTAAATTTCACTTGCCAGACCCAGGCCCGATTACTGCCAGACCTGTAGAATCAAGAAAATCACATAAATAGAAGCTGTCTGACAAAACTGAAGCATGCTAACAGATCAAAAAAAAAGTCACACATCATGCCACAATCTAAAAAAAAAATCAAGAACAGATTAGAAACAAAGTAATGTACACATGTATCGGTCTAGGAAGGGTTTCAAAGCCATTTCTAAGGCTTTGGAACTCCAGTGAACCATGGAGAGAGCCATTATCCACAAATGGAGATAACTTGGAACAGTGATGAACCTTCCCAGGAGTGGCCGGCCTACAAAAATTACTCTGAGAGCATGATGACTCATCCAGGTGGTCATAAAAGAATCCAGAACATCTAAAAGAACTGCAGGCCTCACTTGCCTCAGGTAAGATCAGTGTTCATGATTCAACAATAAGAAAGACTGGGCAAAAATGGCGTCCATGGGAGAGTTCCAAGGCCAAAGCCACTCCTGACCAAAAAGAACACACAGGCTCATCTCACATTTGCCAAAAAAACACATCTAATTTATCCCCAAGAATTTTAGGCAAATATTCTGTGGACTGAAGAGACAAAAATTTTACATTTTGGAATGTGTGCGTCCTGTTACATCTGACATAAAACGAATACAGCATTTCATAACAAGAACATCATACCAACGGCAAGACATGGTGGTGGCAGCGTGATAGTCTGGGGCTGCTTTGCAGCTTCAGGACCTGGATGACTTACCATATTTGATGGAACCATGAATTCTGAGCTCTACCAGAAAATCCTAAAGGAGAATGTCCGGCCATCCATTCTTGACCTCAAGCTCAAGTGCACTTAGGTCACGCAGAAGGACAATGATCCGAAACACAACAGCAAGTCCACCTCCAAATGGTTCAAACAAAGCAAAATTGCTCCACAGCAATGTGAAAGACTCATTGCTAGTTATCGCAAACGCTTGATTGCAGTTTTTGCCAAGGGAGGCACAACCAGTTATTAGGTTTAGGGGGCAATTACTTTTTCACATAAAGCCAGCAAGGTTTGGACAGCTTTTTTGCCCCCTAATAAATGAAACCATTTAAAAACAGAATTTTATACTTACTCTTATCTTTGTGTAATAATAAAATTAGTTTGACGATCTGAGTCATTTAAGTGAGACAAATGTGCAAAAAAAAAAAATCAGAAAGGGTGTAAATACTTTCACAGCATTGTACATGGAGGTACCATTACGAATTAATGGTACCACTGTCTGCTAAATGGCAGCTTGTTTCTCTGAGTTGGGAAGGCACCGTTCTGTACACGCAAAGGTCTGAACCTAGCCTTAAGCCATTATAATAAACCCCTGGCTTTGGTATTTTCAGGAGCAAGTATGCAGATAAAGACTGCAGAATGACCTGCAGTGAATGCTTAGGGATTAAAGCCAATGGAGCAGCATAGTAGGCAAGTAACTAGAAGCCCCTGAATTTCTTTCTTGGAAGATTCACTTTAAACTTATTCTTACAAAAATCCCAGTCAGATCATCTATTCATTGGGAAAGTAGAAACTGCACCAGAAAGGGTTAGCAGTGGGACAAATACTGGGGGCCTAAAATCCGGAACAAATGTTTGACTGAACGTATCAAAGCATCAAACCATCCAACTTCCAAAGAGTCCTAGGAAGCTAGAGGCAACACAGATCTACGAGGACACTATGGACAATATAGTGTCCATTAGGACAATGTTTTGTCTTCTACAAGAATTTTTTAGATAGCTCTGTTAAAGGGACAGTGGTTAGTAAAGGCAACACAATAAGGGTTTTCCTTCAGGCACTTATAAAATCTTACAGGCTGATTTCTCCTGCACTTCTTGCCTGTTGAGCATTACACAACCACAGTTATCTGTGGATGTGTAACATTATACACATTGAGATAAATGCAAACCTATTAAAAAAAAAAAAAAAAAAAAGAAGGAAAAAAAGCAGCCTTTTTAGTTACTCGTGAACCCTGCAATCAGCTATTATGCAACTCAAACATGGATGTCCCTTTCAGGGCGGGAGTAGAGGGATTTCCCAGAGGTTTGTTCATAGCCCTCAAATTAGCCAACACATGAATAAGCAAAAACCCTGGTAACGTTTTAAAACTTCTGCTTCGATGGCATGCATTATCATAGATTGGATTGATAAGTGGCATGGTAATCTTCAGCCTCCATGAGAAGCGGCCGGGTCTCCTCTAAGATGTCTGTTTTCCGTTTCCTTCGGCATGTTAAGCTGATGATGGCTGCAATCACAGCGGTGACCAACCCTCCGACCACTGCCGCTCCAACAAGCCACTGCCAGATTTGTCTTGCTTGCTCCAAATAGGGCATCAGAAAGTCTTCAATAGAACCTGAGTAATTGAAAGAAGAAATTTAAATTGGGAACTTGAGTAAAAGCTTCATGATTATTCTTATAGTAAAATAATTTAATATGCAAATGGTTCTCTAAAAAAAAAAAAAAAAAAAAAAAAAAAAAAATAGTAATGATGATCAACTGGGAGTTTGTGCACCTAAAGTGATTCCTAGACATTGTACAAGTGGGTAACCTCAAGGGCTGCACCCAATATGGCCAATGATCTCTTCCATTATAGAAATATATATATTTTTTTTACCATCTGGACAGGTTTACCAGGCAAGAAAAAAACCCTGCCGTGTCTGCCTCCAGTATAGACCATCTAGGAGGTAGATTTACCATGTTTTGACTAAACGGGTACCTTGGCAAAACAAACATGAACTGCTGGTATACAATATTTTTACAAAAAATTTTTTTTAATCATTTTCAAATTAATACAAGTTCCCCCCAGACAAGCACCAGCTCCAGTGATGTCATTTTGGAGTTGCAGGTACAATATTATGGCAACAGTGAGCGGTTGTAGCAATAGCCTATAGCAAGGTAACCATTTCCTTATACCTACCTAGAGTCTTCAATGAAAAGCAGTTTTCTATGCTGGCAAAACACTGCAATTTTCAAACCATTTTAGCCAACTTTTGGTTGGAAAAACAACTGGATGCAACCAACTGACAGTCTATTCCATACGGATATAGGAGGGTTGTAATGTAATTAATGCGAAAGTGGGCATAACTTTTATTAACTTATACAGGTGGTAAAGTTAACCTTCCTCTATAGTAACTTTTCTTCTTCCCCATTGCAGGTAAATAATGGATTCCAGGCAGAAGCAATGTGCTATTCTTGAGTTCTTGGAGGGGTGCAGGCTGCCCGACATCCACAGAAGGCTACAGATTTTTTACGGATGACACCATTGACAAAAGTATGGTCTGGTCATTGGTGACTCTTGTCAATGTGTCATCTCCTTAAACATTCTGTAGCCTTCGCCCATCCTTTGTCAAGGACTCAATGACTGCACGTTGCTTCTACTTGTAATCCAATATTAACCTGCAATGAAAAAGAAGAGTTACTCTACCAACATTTGAAATCTAAACCACCTATATTAATAAAAAAAGGTATGCACACTTTCGACACACCCCTCATAAAACAACATTATTATTTGGTTGCCTTTACTTAATTGTGTATGAAATTACCATCACCGAGTTATTGGCTTGGAACTGTGGTCTTAGGATCAGTGTAGGAAGATTTATTAAGTGCTAGACAACGGACTCCTCTGCACCTGCCCTACTGTCCAATTCGTCATCTTCTTAGAATACATGTGTTTGTAAATGTATTATGAACCTTTACTTTTGCTGGATTTAACCTAGCATTTCAGAAAAATTTATGGAACAGTATAACCAATAACGTTTTGTTGAAAACTGAAAAGCCCATCTTTTTAAAAGTACTATAAAATATAGCAATGTCTTATAACAGACTTTCAGGTTCCATCTCAATCCATTCTCACTTCTACCAAAAACAAGCAGCTTGGTCTTTTTTTAGTTTATTGATAGGTGGATGGAGTCATACAAATTAGAAAAATGCCCTTTTAGGCCCCATTCACTTTTTCAAATGGGGCAGTTCGTGATTGTCCACGGGCAGGCAGCAACATGCAAAACAATGGAAGGCTGACAGCACCTGCAGCTATTTTGTTGACATCTGCATGTAATCAGTCAAGCAGGGATTACCTTAGGATGACTGGCCCGGGACGCAGATCTTCCTAATCATACTTCCCCCCCCCCCATCCCCAAATTTCTGATGGGGAAGAGGGACACTTTTTGGCATGAAGTCAAACGACAACCCCCTGCCACATTCCCAGTTACATGGATCTTGAAGAGCGCAGGCAAAAGATGAATGGTCAAACCCACAAGTACTTTTAATCAGCTATTAAAAAAATCACAAATGCAGTACTGAGGTCTGAAGAATGGTTAAGTGCATCTTAACACTTGCATTACTTAGAACTAAAAACAGGTAAGGGTTGGGGCAAGTGAAATTTTGCCGGTACGTCACAAGACATTACAACACTTTTGCTTAAAATCTGTTTTATTAAACAATTAAAAATTGTATATACTTAAAAGATGTACATAATAAATCCTCTAACAGTCAATACATCTCATTTGGAAGATCACTCATCTTAGGGAAACCTCCAAGAGTCGTATGGACATACAGATATCACGCTCCCAACATGTTTTGTGGTTACCCGCTTCTTTAGGAGAGGAAACACAAGTAGAGGAAAAGACCACTTGCAGTACCTAAATAACTTTTCCTTTTTAATAGAGAGGTCTATACATCAGACCAAAGAGGAGGATTTTGTTCCAAAGCAGAGACAGTCCCTCCTATATCTCCTATAAACATCACTAACTGCAAATCAGACACTGACAAAAGAAAGAAACTGGTCTATGGTCTGGCACCACTTCAGATATCCCCCAATAATACAGTTGTGGCTTCTTACTAAAGACTTCTATGCCAGCCTAAAGAAAGACAGGCTATGCATTAAGACAACTGTGCAGGCCTCTGTGGACCTATAGAAAGATGGCAAGTTATTGAAATGTTTACTCTACATGCAAGCAGTACAGTCAGCAGTTATAATACTGCTTACGACTAGTCAATTTTGCTTGGCCCAGTGTAAATATGCATATATCATACCAGATGGGTCACTGGGGAAGGTGAAAAAAACACTGAAGTGATTGACAGTACTACAGTGATTGCACACAGAACCCAAGTAGGACCTGGAAGATCGTGGCTGCTTTCCCTTTGCACTCTGACTACAGGGGTAGCTACAAGGCATTCTCTGATTGAACAAAGTATAAGTCGTACCCCTTTTCTCCACCTCATTTTGCTGAGAAAAAAAAAATACAAGGCATGCTATGAATGACAGCTGTGCTTCGTGAGCAAAAGCCCCCCCCCCACAAGGTCAATGTGCGGTGGGGTGGCCAGCACAATAAGGAAGATAGCAATAGTTACTGTAGTATTGTAGACTACTACAGTGAATTTCATCATCCCCAGGTATGATATGTGCATACTTACCAGGGATGTGCAGTCAGGGGCTCACCTGGCATTAAAAATAAAAAATACCCCCCAAAAAAACAAACACAAAAACGATTGAGCTTCGTGGGTCGTAGCTCAGCGACCTGTGGTAAGAGAACCCAAATTTGGGGGGTAGGAAGCTGAAGCCTTACCCCACCACTAGTTACCTGTAGTTTCGGAGATACAGGGCTTCTTGAACAGCCTGTCAGAAGTTACATACAGAGCGGCAAGTTTAAATACAAGCTGGCACACTCTTTGCAGCAGAGGATGAGCTCACAGTGCCTCTCACTTCTTGCCAGAAGCACTGATCTTATGGACAGCTTGGAGCCTTGGACCAATGGTAAAGCACCATTGGAACAAGTTGTCCAATAAAAATGCTGCAGTGGAGGCTGTCCTCTCACTGCAGTGTCATAAAAGGGGGCATGTATCTAAAAGACAAAATGCTCCCTTCCAGCCCAGCCCTCCTAACTACAAGGAAAAAACATGGGTTTATGGGTATAAGATTTACCTATAATCCCATGTTTTTTTCCAGTTGAGAATGAGAATCTGCAGCCTGCTGAATGGGTACTGTTTTAATCAAGCTAAATCATATATTATGCTTTATAAAATAACATACCGTAATAATCTATTTACTGGTTTGAAGTTATAACTTCAAACTTCAGTATTTTTTACGTTAAGCCACCTGCTTGAGTACACTTTTTGAAAATATAGTATATTACCTTAAAAACAATATATATTTATATATTACTTATTGTAATTAACCACTTGCCACCAAGGCCAATTCTGACACTTGTAAAAATCATAATTCTCTTGCTAGAAAATTACTCAGAACCCCCAAATATTATATATTTTTTAGCAGACACCCTAGAGAATAAAATGGTGTTTTTTGCAACTTTTTGTGTTACACAGTATTTGCGCAGCAATTTTTCAAACGCTTTTTTTGGAAAAAACTGGACACACACACACACACACACACACACACACACACACACACACACACACACACACACACACACTTCTTTGTATATAATGTGAAAGATGTTACGCCAAGTAAATAGATACCAAACATGTCACGCTTTAAAATTGTGCACACTAATGGACGGGCGCCAAACTTAGGTACTTCATAGGTGACGCATTACATTATTTTTACAGGTTACACGTTTAGAGTTACAGAGGTGGTCTAGTGTTAGAATTATTGCTCTCGCTCTAATGTTCGTGGCGTATGTAAGCTGTGTGTATCTGGCTCTGATACTAGCCAGTGCCTCACCAGCCACTGACCTCACCACACATCCCTTATACTTGCATTGCGCCTAGATAGACCAATGTAAGCATGCAATACAGATTCCTGGAAATCAGCTTTAAAATTTTTAAAAAACAAAAACATACATTCTCACACCCTTAGACAAAGCTTACCAGATTAAAAAGCCCTGTTCAGTTTTTTTTTTTTTTTTTTTTTTTTTTTACACAGAAAATTAATTGCCCTCATATTTGGACATGCTCAGCCAGTTTCATGAAAAAAATGAAATGCTAAAGATATTCAGCCAAGGGGCAGTCCGGTGCAAAACACAAAAACATACACTGGGGAAAATGCCTCCAATTTACCTTTTTTTTTTTTTAAAAATAGATGTATATATTTATATAGATTAGAAAAAAAAACTATACAGTAAAATAGAAGTCAACAGGTATAGCGTACCCAATCCCTGGTCTGAATTAACCACTTAACGACCGCCCACTGTAAATATACAAACGGCAGAATGGCACGGACAGGCACAATCACGTACCTGTACGTGCCTGCCTTCGTATGGGTGGGGGGTCCAATCGGACCCACCTCCGGTACAGTGGGCGGCCGGGATCGCTTCGGGAGCGATCAGTGATGAGGGGGCCGCCATTCGATTCTGGCCACCCCCTCGCGATCGCTCCCGACGAATCAAATGCTTCCTCTGCCTGTGTAATGTTTACACAGGCAGGAGGAAGTGATGTCATCCCTCATGCGGCGCTCACATATACCGAGCGCCGCATGAGAGAAGACACAAAGGTTAGTGCACTAAACAGCACACTGACACCACACACATGGGCACATGATCGCCCCCCCCAGACACCCCCAGATCACCCCCCAATCACAGTGTCACTGATTGCAGTGACCATTTATTTACTGATCACTGCAATGAGTGACATTTGTGACTGTAAAAGTGTCACTACAGTTTAGTTTTAGGTCCAGTGTAGCCCCCTAACCCCCCCCCATATAAAGGTTTAACCCCTTGATCGCCCCCCAGGTAACCCTTTCACCCCCTAGCACCGCCGTCACTAAGTGATCGTTTTTCTGATCGCTGTTTTAGTGTCAGTGATGCCGATAGGTAGCCAGTTATTTTTTTTAGGTTCGCCGCAGGTTTTTGTAGCGTCGGGTACCCCCATATATTACCTAAAGGTTTAACCCCTTGATCGCCCCCCCCCAGGTAACCCTTTCACCCCCTAGCACCGCTGTCACTAAGCGTTCGTTTTTCTGATCGCTGTCTTAGTGTCGGTGATGCCGATAGGTAGCCAGTTATTTTTTTTAGGTTAGCCGCAGGTTTTTGTAGCGTCGGGTACCCCCATATATTACCTAATAAAGGTTTTAACCCCCTAAATGCCCCTAGTTAACCCTTTCACCAGTGATCACCATATAAGTGTTACGGGTGACGCTGGTTAGTTTGCTTTTTATAGTGTCAGGGCACCCGCCGTATATAACCCAATAAAGGTTTAACCCCCTGATCGCCCGGCGGGTGATATCAATTAGGTTTTAGCGTCAGAGAGGGTCTGCGTCACACCCCAGGCAGCGTCAGGTTAGTGCCAGTAACGCTAACACCCACGCGTGAAGCATACACCTCCCTTAGTGGTATAGTATCTGAACAGATCAATATCTGATATGATCAGATCTATACTAGCGTCCCCAGCAGTTTAGGGGTCCCAAAAACGCAGTGTTAGCGGGATCAGCCCAGATACCTGCTAGCACCTGCGTTTTGCCCCTCCGTCCAGCCCAGCCCACCCAAGTGCAGTATCAATCGATCACTGTCACTTACAAAACACAACACACAACACACATAACTGCAGCGTTCGCAGAGACAGGCCTGATCCCTGCGACTCCAGTACTGTAGGAGGTGATTTCACCACCACAGTTAAAAAAAAAAAAAGCATATATGCCGAAGCATTGGGGCAGCAGGAGCGGAGGAGCGATTTTGCTCCTAATGCCGCGTACATACGGTCGATATTCCGACGGAGGCTTGCCCGTGGAAAAGTCCGACCATGTGTGTGCGGCATAACTTTTTTGCGGGAGGATGCCCCCATGCTTCGGCATATATAAATGGTGCGTGTATGCCCATTATTGGAAGTGGGTGGATAAAGGGCGGTATTCTAATGGTGGGCATACCCACCGATCAATCTCTTTTTTTGTTCAGCCAACAGGCTGCATGTAAAAAAAAGATTACAATACATGTCCAACAAGGACCAGCAACGTACTGGTATGTTGCTGGACTTTGAATGTTTATACCAGAATGATGCCTGCGGGTTTAGGTATCATCTTGGTATCATTCTTTTCAGCCTGCGGCCGGCTTTCATGTAAAAGCAATCCTAGTGGCTAATTAGCTTCTGGACTGCTTTTACAAGCAGTGGGAGGGAATGCCCCCCCCCGGATATAAAAAGCGCCATTGGGAAATTGGGAAAGCATTTTATCACACCGATCTTGGTGTGGTCAGATGCTTTGAGGGCAGAGGAAAAATCTAGGGTCTAGAAGACCCCAGTTTTTTCAAAAAAAAGAGTACCTGTCACTACCTATTGCTATCATAGGGGATATTTACATTCCCTGAGATAATAAAAATGATAAAAAAAAAAAATACTTGGAAGGAACAATTTAAAAATAAAATAAAAAAGCAAAATTAATAAAAAAAAAAAAAGCACCCCTGTCCTGCCCTGCTCTTGCCCAATGGCGAACGCAAGCGTCGGTCTGGCGTCATATGTAAACAGCAATTGCACCATGCATGTGAGGTATCTCCGCGAAGGTCAGATCGAGGGCAGTCATTTTAGCAGTAGACCTCCTCTGTAAATCTACTGGGGTAACCTGTAAAGGCTTTTAAAAATTATGTAGTTTGTCACCAATGCGCGTTTGTGCGAAATTTTAAAGCATGTCGTGTTTGGCATCTATGTACTCGGCCTAAGATCATCTTTTTTATTTCATCAAACATTTGGGCAATATAGTGTGTTTTAGTGCATTAAAATTAAAAAAAGTGTATTTTTTAACCCAAAAAATGCGTTTGACAAATCGCTGCGCAAATACTGTGTAGAAAAAAAAATGCAACACCCACCATTTTAATCTGTAGGGCCTTTGCTTTAAAAATATATATAATGTTTGGGGGTTCAACATAATTTTCTTGCAAAAAAAAATTGTTTTCATGTAAACAAAAAGTGTCAAAAAGGGCTTTGTCTTCAAGTGGTTAGAAGAGTGGATGTAAGCTTCCTAATGTTGTGTATAAAATGCCAGAACAGTTCAAAACCCCCCCAAATGACCCCATTTTGGAAAGTAGACACCCCAAGCTATATACTGAGAGGCATGTCGAGTCCATGGAATATTTTATATGTTGACACAAGTTGCGGAAAAACGACAATTTTTTTTTTTTTTTTTGCACAAAGTTGTCACTAAATGATATATTGCTCAAACATGCCATGGGCATATGTGGAATTACACCCCAAAATACATTCTGTTGCTTCTCCTAAGTACAGGGATACCACATGTGTGAGACTTTTTGGGAGCCTAGCCGCGTACGGGACCCCAAAAACCAAGCACCGCCTTCAGGCTTTCTAAGGGTGTAAATTTTTGATTTCACTTCTCACTGCCTATCACAGTTTCGGAGGCCATGGAATGCCCAGATGGCACAAACCCCCCCAAATGACCCCATTTTGGAAAGTATACACCCCAAGCTATTTGCTGAGAGGTATTGTGAGTATTTTGCAGATCTCGCTTTTTGTCACAAAGTTTTGAAAATTGAAGAGAAAATATCTATGTATCTATCTATCTATGTATCTATCTATCTATGTATCTATCTATGTATCTATCTATCTATGTATCTATCTATGTATCTATCTATCTATCTATCTATCTATGTATCTATCTATCTATGTATCTATCTATCTATCTATGTATCTATCTATCTATCTATGTATCTATCTATCTATCTATCTATCTATCTATGTATCTATGTATCTATCTATCTATGTATCTATCTATCTATGTATCTATCTATCTATGTATCTATCTATCTATGTATCTATGTATCTATCTATCTATGTATCTATCTATCTATGTATCTATCTATCTATCTATTTTTTTTTCTTTCTTCATTTTCAAAAACAAATGAGAGCTGTAAAATACTTGCCATGCCTCTCAGCAAATAGCTTGGGGTGTCTATATTCCAGAATGGGGTCATTTGGGGGGGTTTTGTGCTATTTTGGCATTTTATGGCCTTCGAAACTGATAGGTAGTGAGGAGTGAAATCAAAAATTTGTGCCTAGAAATCCTGAAGGCGGTGCTTGGTTTTCGGGGTCCCGTACGCGGCTAGGCTCCTAAAAAGTCCCACACATGTGGTATCCCCGTACTCAGGAGAAGCAGAAAAATTTATTTTGGGGTACAATTCCACATATAACCATGGCATGTGTGAGCAATATATCATTTAGTGACAACTTTTTGTAATTTTTTTTTTTGTCATTATTCAATCACTTAAGACAAAAAAAAAAATTCAATGGGCTCAACATGCCTCTCAGCAATTTTCTTGGGGTGTCTACTTTCCAAAATGGGGTCATTTGGGGTGGTTTTGTACTGCCCTGTCATTTTAGCACCTCAAGAAATGAGATAGGCAGTCATAAATTTAAAGCTGTGTAAATTTCAGAAAATGTACCCTAGTTTGTAAACTCTATAACTTTTACACAAACCAATAAATATACGCTTGACATTTTTTTTACTAAAAACATGTGGCTGAATACATTTTGGCCTAAATGTATGACTAAAATTGAGTTTATTCGATTGTTCTTATAACAAAAAGTAGAAAAAATCATTTTTTTTCAAAATTTTCGCTCTTTTTCCGTTTATATCGCAAAAAACAGTAGGATTTTTAAAACAGCTTACCTGTAAAATCCTTTTCTTGGAGTACATCACGGGACACAGAGCGGCATAGTCATTACTATGTGGGTTATATAGAATTACCTTCAGGTGCTGGCACTGGCAACTTCCAAAACAGGAAGTACCCACCCCTATATAAGCCCCTCCCATCCGGGAGCACCTCAGTTTTGTAGCAAAGCAATACGTGTCCCCAAAAGAGGGGTGGGAGCTCTGTGTCCCGTGATGTACTCCAAGAAAAGGATTTTACAGGTAAGCTGTTTTAAAAATCCTACTTTCTTGTTCATACATCACGGGACACAGAGCGGCATAGTCATTACTATGTGGGACGTCCCAAAGCAATGCCAAATGAGGGGGGGATATACCATACATAAGCTGGGCGCCATCAGGCATGAGGATCTTTTGCGGCCTGCAACACACTGCGCCCAAAGGCGACATCCTCCTGACTTCTAACGTCCACCTGGTAGAACCTAGTAAACGTGTGTACTGAAGACCATGTTGCGGCCTTACAAATTTGAGCCAGGGAGGCCTGGTGATGCACTGCCCATGAAGTTCCAACTCCTCTCGTGGAGTGCGCCCTAACTTTGAACGGAGGCGGTCTACTTCTCAAGCCATAGGCTTGTATTATGACCTGTCGAATCCACTTGGCTAAAGTAGATTTTGATGCTGCCTGACCCTTTCTGGGGCCTTCCGGCAGAACAAACAAAGAATCCGTTCTACGAATCTGAGCAGTGGCTTTTAGATAAGCTTTAACTGCTCTTACTACATTCAAAGAATGCAATAACTTTTCCTCTACCGAGCTCGGTTTGGGGAAAAAGAAAGAAGAACCACATCCTGGTTCAAGTGAAACCTCGATACCACCTTAGGAAGAAAGGCTGGGTGAGGACGTAATACTACTCTGTCCTCATGAATAACCAGATATGGCTCCTTACAGGACATGGCGGCTAATTCCGACACTCTTCTAGCCGAGCATATGGCTACTAAAAATATCAATTTTCTGGTGAGTAGAACCAAGGAAATGTGCCGCAAAGGTTCAAATGGCTGCTTCTGCAGAACCGACAGAACCAAATTTAGATCCCATGGGCATATGGGAGCTTTAATCGGTGGAATAATACGAGTCACCCCTTGCATAAAGGATTTGACAAGTGAATGCATAGCCAGGGGCCTTTGAAATAGTATTGATAAGGCCGAAACCTGACCCCTGATAGTTAGTGTTGAGCGGGTAGCTGGATATTCGGGTCCGGCGGGTTCGGCCGAACTTCGGAAAAAAGTTCGGATTCGGGACCGAACTTTAACCCGAACCCGGACCCGGACCCCATTGAAGTCAATGGGGACCCGGACTTCTGACGACTAAAAAGGCTCTAAAAAAGTAATGGAAAGGGCTAGAGGGCTGCAAATGGCAGCAAAATGTTGTTAAGAACATGGCAAGTGCTCTGCAAACAAATGTGGATAGGAAATAACTTAAAAGAACATAAAAAAAATAAAAAAATAAAAAAATATGCTGGAGGCCCCCTTTTCAGCAGAAGAGGTACAGGAAGTCATTAAGAACCTCAGAAACTCAACGGCACAATGCCACACATATGGTGGGAATGCCCCAGAATACGCCCTTTCTGGAATAAATTATTTAATTTAATGGATAAGCTAGTGGGAAAATAAAATACTTTGAAATAAAAATGTAGCGGGGTGCTAAATTTAAGGAAAGTGTTTGAGTGGTAAATAGGCTCAAATACCCTAATTCTGTAGGATTCATGGACCATTTTGTCCTCGGGGGACAGTATTGGTGTGCAGTTCCCTGCGGCCTACAGGTGGCGCCTTTTGTGTCCCCTCTTGGCAGTAGTACAGCGGGGCGGGGAACCTGCTGTGCATGCCGGGAGAGCATATAAAAGGGGCAGACCTTTGGCCTGGGGGCTGATGTCCAGTGGGGTCCGCGCCCAGGTGCCTTCGGCCTGGGTGCATGTGTTCCTGTTCCATCTCGGGCACCTTTAGCCCGGGGTGAGGTACTATCCTGGAGTTCTTGCTGCCCTGGGTATGGAGGCCTAGGGGAGGGAGTAAAGCCTGGAGTCCAGAGCCGCCTCGTGTAGGGGACCCTGTTCCAGGGAAGGGAGGATCATTCTGATGGACCGATGCGGGAGTCACGGTGAAGGAATGGTCTGTTGACTCCCTGGAGAGATGTCTTCCCCTTGATATGGGCTAGGTTCGTAGAAGGAGAAGCTCAAGGTCACCTTGACTGTATCAGAGGCCTTATTCAACCGGCCCGTGGCAGGGGCCTTATACACCCTGGTCTGTGGCTGAGACCAAAGTTCTCCAGGCCCGTGGCAGGGGCCTTGTACACCCGGTCTGTGGCAGAGACCAACCTCAATGTCTGTGGCAGAGACCGTGCGCCAAAAACTGTTTGAGAAACCTAAGCAGTGAAGTGAATGTGCTACGTTTGTGCCTGGACCTCCTCCACACCTTAAGCTGTCCTGTTTCTTTGCTCTAACCTTTTCTATCTGAGTACAGTTTATTTTGCCATGAGAGAATAAGAGTTGGAGTTTCAGCTGGTGTGGACATTGACTTTACTGGCAATTAAAAGACTTGCCTCTACCTACAGTAGAGGTGAGAATCATCCTCTGGAGGAGTTTTGACTCCGGCTGTGGACACGGCCCGTCAAGTACACCGCTCAACCTCTTTATATAGGATGATACGGGCTGGTAGTGCGGTGTGCCTTTCTCCCTCCTGCGAAGAGCCAACAACATAAAGGCAGGTAAGGGGGAAAGGATCTGTGCGCTACAAAAAAATAAAATAAAAATTTTAATCTTGGCCTAGCAGGACGAGGTCCATATGGAGTAGGAGGTTGAGGTGGCGGTGGATGTGGCTGTGTAGGTGGAAGCGGCGGTGGAGGAGGACGAGGTAGCCAACACTGGTTCAAAAATACAACAATGGCTGGGTAAGGCCGGTGATGTGTCGAATTCTGTCCCCTGTCGAATAGTGTCCGCCCTGTACTGCGCTTGCTGAGTATGTAGGACAAGGGGATTTCAAAAATCTCCCAAGACTAACGGCGCCTGCGTGTTGAGTTCAGGTGAAGGCCACACCATCCGTGGTTCAAGCCGAGCCAAGCAAGCCCGTGAGGGGCCCTGTTACTATGTGCTACCGTATGTCCTCTTGGATGGTGGGGCTTGAACCTGCACTCACAGCGCAGGCGCCGTTCATCTTCGGAGATTTTGTGAATCTCCTTGTCCTCTGTACTGCGCAAGCGCTGCGCCTGCGCAGTACGGGCCGGGCACAATACCGGTATACATGTCTATTCTGCACAAGGTACGGACAAGTCCTGTGGGATCCATGCCTTGTTCATTTTAATGAACGTGAGCTTGTCCACATTGGCTCTGGACAGGCGGCTGCGCTTGTCTGTGATAACGCCCCCTGCCGTGCTAAATACACGCTCAGATAATACACTGGCTGCAGGGCAGGCCAGCACCTCCAAGGCATAAACGGCAAGCTCAGGCCATGTGCCCAATTTGGAGACCCAGAAGTTAAAGGGGGCAGACCCGTCATCCAGTACGTGTAGGCCTGTGGACACATACTGCTCAACCATGTTGGTGAAATGCTGCCTCCTGCTAAGACGTTCCATCTCAGCTGGTGGTGCTGGTTGTTGTGGCGTGCTGACAAAGCTTTTCCACATTTCGGCCATGCTAACCCTGCCTTCTGAGGTGCTGCCGGTGCCCCGGCTGCGTTGGCGACCTCTTCCTCCTCCTCTGCCTTCGCCTTGTGCTTCCACCGTACGCCCGCTGTCAGGTGGGAATGCCACCAGCAGCGCGTCTACCAGCGTGCGCTTGTACTCGCGCATCTTATGATCCCGCTCCAGTGAGGGAATTAAGGACGGTACGTTGTCCTTGTAACGGGGATCCAGCAGGGTGGCCACCCAGTAATCAGCACCAGTTAAAATGTGGGCAACTCGGCTGTCGTTGCGGAAACACTGCAGCATGTAATCGCTCATGTGTGCCAGGCTGCCCAGAGGCAAAGAAAAGCTGTCCTCTGTGGGAGGTGTATCGTCTGTGTCCTCTGTATCCCCCCAGCCACGCACCAGTAATGGCCACGAGCTGGTCTGAGTGCCACCCTGCTGTGAACATGGCTCCTCCTCCTCCTCCTCCTCCACCTCGTCATCCATCTCCTCCTCCACCTCGTCATCCTCCAGAACTGTGCCCTTTCTGCCGGACAATTGTGTACCTGGCGTTTGTTGGTGCAGGAACCCACCCTCGTAGCCACTTGTGAAAGACTGCCCTGAAAGCCTTTGAAATGATCCCGCTTCCTCCTCCTCATCCTCCTGTGCCACATCCTCTTCCATCATCGCACGAAGCGTTTTTTCAAGGAGGCATAGAACTGGGATAGTAACGCTGAGAACGGCGTCATTGGCACTGGCCATGTTGGTGGAGTACTCGAAACAGCGCAACAAGGCACACAGGTCTCGCATGGAGGCCCAGTTATTGGTGGTGAAGTGGTGCTGTTCCGCAGAGCGACTCACGCGTGATTGCTGCAGCTGAAACTCCACTATTGCCTGCTGCTGCTCGCACAGTCTGGCCAGCATGTGCAAGGTGGAGTTCCACCTTGTGGGCACGTCACATATGAGGCGGTGAGCTGGAAGGCCGAAGTTACGCTGCAGCGCTGACAGGCGAGCAGCAGCAGGGTGAGAACGCCGAAAGTGCGCACACACAGCCCGCACTTTCTGCAGCAGCTCTGGCATATTGGGGTAATTTTTAAGGAACCTCTGGACCACCAAGTTCAGCACATGCGCCAGGCAAGGGATGTGCGTCAAACCGGCTAGACCCAGAGCTGCTACGAGATTTCGCCCATTATCGCACACCACCAGGCCGGGCTTGAGGCTCACTGACAGCAACCACTCATCGGTCTGTTGTTCCATGTCCCTCCACAACTCCTGCGCGGTGTGGGGATTTTCCCCCAAACAGGAAAGTTTTAAAACTGCCTGCTGTCGTTTACCCCTGGCTGTGCTGAAGGTGTTACGCTGAATGGATGAGGAGGCGGTAGAGGATGAGGAAGCGGAGAAGGAGGAGTTAGCAACAGGAGGCAAACTGAAGCGCTCTGCAATCCTCGGTGGTGGAAGGACATGCGCCAAACCGCTATCTGCCTCAGGCCCAGCAGCCACTGCATTTACCCAGTGTGCTGTTAGGGAGATATAACGTCCCTGACCGTGCTTACTGGTCCACGCATCCGTAGTTAGGTGGACCTTGCCACAGATGGCGTTGCGCAGTGCACACCTGATTTTGTCCCCCACCTGGTTGTGCAGGGAAGGGATGGCTCGCCTGGAAAAGTAGTGGCGGCTGGGCACAACGTACTGCGGGACAGCCAATGCCATCAGGCTTTTAAAACTCTGCGTCTCCACCAGACGGAATGACAGCATTTCAAAGGCCAGGAATTTTGAAATGCTGGCATTCAGGGCCAGGGATCGCGGGTGGCTAGGGGGGTACTTCCTCTTCCGCTCCAATGTTTGGGAGATAGAGAGCTGAACGCTTCCATGGGACATTGTGGAGATGGTCGGTGACCCAGGTGGTAGTTTTGCTGGCAGATCCTCTGTTTGCGTGGTGACAGGTGCCACTGTCACTACAGAGGTGGATGAAGAGGCCGAGACTGCAGCAGAAGAGGAAGCAGGAGGAGCCAGAGACCTTTCTTGGTTTCTGAGGTGTCTACTCCACTGCAGCTCGTGCTTTGCACTTAGATGCCTGGTCATGCAGCTTGTGCTCAGGTTGAGAACGTTTATGCCTCGCTTCAGGCTCTGATTGCACAGCGTGCAAACCACTCGTGTCTTGTCATCAACACACTGTGTGAAGAACTGCCACGCTAGGGAAGTCCTTGGACCTGGCTTTGGTGTGCTCGGTCCCTTGCTGCGTTGGGCAGTAGCAGATGTACTGTCTAGGGGACGAATGCTCCGTTTTTGCACCCTGCTCCCTCTTCTGCTGTGCTGGTGGCTCTGTGCGACCACCGCCTCTTCCTCCGAACTACACTGGTCAACTGCATAACGTTGATTCCATGTGGGGTCGAGGACCTCATCGTCCTCCACATCATCTTCCACCCAGTCTTCACCCCTGCCCTCCATGTCTGTCTGCACAATTGCGAAAGCAGCAGCAGTTGGCACCTGTGTTTCGTCATCATCCGAGACGTGCTGCGATGGTCCTCCCATGTACCCATCATGAAACATAAGTGGTTGGGCATCGGTGCACTCAATCTCTTCCACTTCTGGGGCAGGGCTAGGTGGATGGCCCTGGGAAACCCTGCTAACAGAGTCATCGAAAAGCAGAAGAGACTGCTGCATGATTTGGGGCTCAGACTGCTTGGCTGATTTGCAAGGGGGTGAGGTGAAAGACTGATGGACATGGGCTTCAGGTGCCAACTCTGATCTTTCAGCAGAAGAGTGGGTGGGAGACAATGTGAAGGAACCCGAGGCACTGTCAGCAACCCAATCTACTATCGCCTGTACTTGTCCTGGCCTAAACATTGGTACAGCCTCATTAGGCATGACAAAATACCGCCGCAGGCTCGGTCGCCTACTCGCACCTGAGGAAGGTGTTTCACTTGTGCGTGTAGCTGGCACAGATCCACCACGTCCTCTCCCTGCAACAGGAGCTCCACCAGCAGCACCACGACCGGGGCCACCACGTCCCTTTGACCTTCCCCTCATATTTTCCAAATTTAGGATCTTGCCCTAAATGGCGTTTTTTGAAAGAGCACAACACAACCACAGTATTTAACCACTGAATCGCACAGCTATAGAAGTGCAGAGAATGCTATTCAAAAAAAATGTTGTTTTTTTTAGTATAGCACTGTACAATATATAGAAATTGTTTATTTTACACACCTCCACATGTGTATTTCACACTGCAAAATATTTTCTGTGGCCCTAAATGGCGTTTTTTGAAAGAGCACAACACAACCACAGTATATAACCGCTGAATCGCACAGCTGCAGAGAATGCTATTCAAAAAAAAGTTTTTTTTTTTTTTTTAGTATAGCATAGTACAAGAAAAATATATAGAAATTGGTTATTTCACACAACTAGAGATATACACTGCAAAATATTTTTTTTGCCCAAAAATAGGTCTTTTTTGCGCACAACAAAGTGCCGTTTTTTTTTTTGCAACAGCACAATAAAGTGCCTTTTTTTTTTTTTGGGGCCCAAAAATGGGTCTTTTTAGCAAAAGCACAATAAAGTGCCTTTTTTTTTTTTTTTTTCTGACCAAAATAGGTCTTTTAGCAAGAGCACAATACAGCCAGGGCCGGCCCTACCATGGGACCCGATGGTACCCCGGTCCCAGGCGGCACTTTAAGGGGGGCGGCAAATTGCCGCCCGTCAGCCAGCGACATTCCGTGTCTCCTACTAATTTTCCTTTCCTGTGTCCCCGATTTTCCAGCCGCCATGTTTAGTGTCCGGCGCCCTGTGATTGGACGAATGGGGGTCATGTGCGGCGTGGGGCTGGCCTGTCAGCGATCGCTCTAGAAGTCCCGCCTCCGCACATGACCGCCATACGCCCGATCACAGTGCGCCGGGAAACACGAACATAGTGGCGGGAGACAAGCACTGGAAGTGTGAGCTGTCTTCCCCTCCGCCTGTCCCTCTGCTTTGTTACGGCGCGGTGGAGATGGGATCATGGAGGTGCAGGCGTGCAGCGTCTGACACCATGGAGCGGGCTGCGGGTGGATGGCGCTGGCGGGAAGTTGGGACGCCGAAGCAGTTCTGCACATCCAGTGCTGAGGTCCTGAGGAGAGTCCTGGTGAAGAGCAGGCAAAGGTAAGGAGTGCTCAAAGGATGGGTTCGCACCGAGCTGTGGGGTGGGGTGTGAGTAGTGCAGGAAGTAGGACTCCTACTGTAGGAGTCAGGTGGGTCTGTGTAGTAGGTCAGTGTAGGTGTAAGGTCGGTGGGTCAGTGTATGTGTCAGTCAGTGTAATAGTCAGTGTTGCTGTCAGGTCAGTGTAATGTGAGTAGTGCAGGAAGTAGGAGTGAGGTAGGTGTCAGGTAGGTCAGTGTAGGTGTCAGGTAGGTCAGTGTAGGGGTCAGGGTAATGGTCAGGTAGGTCAGTGTAATGTGAGTAGTGCAGGAAGTAGGAGTCAGGTGAATCAGTGCATGTGTCACGTAGGTGTGTCAGGGGGTCAGTGTAGGGGTCAGATAGGTCACATGTGTTCAAAAAATGTGCAGCGCTATGTGGTTAAAACCATGTGTGAAATAAATGTTAAACCTTGAAATGTGAAAAATTAATATATGAAAAATTGATTAAAAAGAAAACTAATGCAGAGTCCAAAAAGAACACAACATAGTCCGCGAAGAGTTAATTCCAAAAGCAAATCCGTGAAGGGTTAAGGGCTGTAGCCAATAAAGAGACTAGGGTCTAGTGGAGCATAATAAAATAAAAATAAACATTTCTTGATCAGTTTAGGTAGATATGTATTCTTCTACATATGTTTGGTAAAAAAAATGCAATGTGTATATTGATTAGTTTGCGCAAAAGTTATACCGTCTACAAAATAGAGGGTAGATTTATGGCATTTTTATTATTATTATTATTATTTTTTTACTAGTGTAGCGGGGTCTGGTGATCTGCGATTTTTAGCTAGACTGTGACATTGCGGTGGACAGATCAGACACTTTTGACACTTTTTTTGGGACCAGTGACATTTATACAGCGATCTGTGCTATAAAAATGCACTGATTACTGTGTAAATGTCACTGGCAGGAAAGGGGTTAAATGTGTTCCCTGGGAGGTGTTTCTAACTGGGGGGGAATGGGACTGACTGTAGGAGGAGAGAGATCTCTGTTCCTAATCACTAGGAAGAGCAGATCTGTCTCTCCTCCCCTGTCAGAATAGGGATCTGTCTGTTTACATTAACAGATCCCCGTTCTGGCTCTCTGAAGCGATTGCGGCCACCAGCCACGCACAGGTCCTTTTTATACTCCTTTACATGTATAGAGCCATGACAGGTCCACTTTAGTTATCATGATATAAAATAATGAATGTGGGGTATTTGGTGGGCGTGATTTTTTTTTGGGGGGGGCAGCATTTAATTCTTGGTACCAGGCAGCACAATGTCTTGGGCCGGCACTGAATACAGCCACAGTATGGAATAGGTGTATCACTCAACGTAATGCAGTGCTGGTGCACTGAGCTTGCAACACAAACAGATAAACCTATGCAGATCGCTGAGCTATTATATCTCTCAATCTGGACTCCTATCTAAATCTCTCTCCCTGAAAGCACAAACAGGATCCTGCCCCTACACTACACTACACTACACTGTCTCCCTATCTTTTCTATCAGTAGATTGCAGAATCAGGACTAACTCCTATTCTCTCCCTCACAGCAACAGCAGCCAGGATCCTTTCCCTACACTGTCTAAAAGCAGAGTGACGATCTGTGCTGTGTGCCTCTTTCTTATATAGAAGCTGGTCACATGCTGGGTCACATGTTGCACTGACCAATTACAGCCATGCCATTAGTAGGCATGGCTATGATGGCTTCTAAGGGCACACCAGCTAATCAAATGGTGATTGGCTGGCCCCTGAAGCATTTCTAACTGCGCCATTAAATTCCCGAATCCGAACCCGAACTTTAACGCAAAATCCGGGTCTGGGTCCGGGGTCGGGAAAACGCCAAAATTCGGTACGGACCCGAACTTTACAGTTCGGGTCCGCTCAACACTACTGATAGTACTTAAGGCAAACTTCCTGTCTACAGCCCACTGTAGGAAGTCCAGAATTCTGCCTAAAACGTACTTACGTGGATGCCACTTTCTGGCCTCGCACCAAGTGATGTACGCCTTCCAAACTCTATAGTAGATCTGCCT
The DNA here is from genome assembly GCA_029206835.1 of Rana muscosa. NCBI lineage: Eukaryota > Metazoa > Chordata > Amphibia > Anura > Ranidae > Rana > Rana muscosa. Next base: position 1,046,448,311 of record CM055117.1, read on the forward strand.
GGATACAGGCTTCCTGGCATTGATTATAGTTGATACCACAGAGTTAGAGAGACCTCTCTTCTTTAGGATGTGGGATCCAATAGCCAGGCCGTTAAACTTAGAGTTAGTAAGGAAGGGTGGTATATCGGCCCTTGCGAAAGCAGGTCCGGACGACGTGGAAGGGTCCAAGGACTCCCCACAGACATTTTGATGATCTCCGCGTACCAGGCCCTTCGGGGCCACGCTGGAGCCACCAAGATCACTGGCTTCTTTTCCAACCTGACTCTGCGAAGGAGTCGAGGCAACAATTGTAGCGGAGGGAATGCATATATCAGTCTGAACTGATTCCAAGGGAACACCAGAGCATCCGAGCCGCAAGCGAGGGGATCCCTTGTCCGGGAGACAAATCTGTCCACCTTTGCGTTGAATCTGGATGCTAGCAGATCTACATCCGGTGTTCCCCACCGCTGACATATTGCTCGGAAGACCTCGGGATGAAGGGACCATTCCCCTGGGCATAACTGTTGGCGACTTAGAAAGTCCGCCTTCCAATTCTCCACCCCTGGAATGAAGACAGCTGACATACATGGGACATGCTTTTCTGCCCATTCCAGGATGTGACTTACTTCCCTCTGGACTGCACGACTCCTGGTGCCTCCCTGATGATTGATATATGCCACTGCTGTGGCATTGTCTGATTGAATTCTGACAGGGGACCCTTGGAGTCTGGATGCCCAGGCTACTAAGGCATACCGGGCTGCTCGTATCTCTAAGAGATTGATGGGCAGGGTTTTTACTACATTTGACCATCTGCCCTGGAGAGACCATTGCTCCAGTACTGCCCCCCAGCCTATAAGGCTGGCATCTGTAGTGACCACCTTCCAGGATATCGGACTGAAGGGTTTTCCCTTCTGGAGATTCTGGGGGATCAACCACCAGCAGAGACTCTTCCGCACGGAAGGGGACAAAGCCATCGGGAAGTCTAGAGCCTGAATTTTTCCGTTCCAGGCTGACAATATGGCCCTCTGTAAATTCCTTGAGTGGAATTGGGCGTATGGCACAGCTTCGAATGATGCTACCATCTTTCCTAGCAGCCTCATGCACAGGCGTATGGACGGCTGTCTTTTTGCACAAAGCAGACAGACCAAGCCCCTCAAAGAGGATACCTTGTCTAGAGGTAAGAAAATCTTCCTCTGGTCTGAATCCAGCCGTAGCCCTAGATATACCAGGTTTTTCACTGGCTGTAGGGCTGACTTGTCCAGGTTGATGACCCAACCGTGAGATTCTAGATACTTGATTGTATCGACAATTACCACTTCTAGCTTGGCAACTGAGTGGTCCATCAACAACAGGTCGTGTAGGTATGCCATTATCGTTACACCTCGTGTTCTTAGATCGGCCAACAGTGGGGCCAGAATTTTTGTGAACACTCGTGGTGCTGTGGCCAGACCGAATGGTAAGGCTCTGAACTGAAAATGGCGCCCTTCTACTGCAAAGCGTAGAAATTTTTGATGACCTGGAAAGATGGGAACATGCAAGTAAGCATCTTTGATGTCGATCGAGGCTAACCATTCCTCCCCCTGTAGGGCAGCGGTGACCGATCGGATCGACTCCATCCGGAAGGACCGGACGTTTAGAAATTTGTTTAGACTCTTTAGGTCCAATATGGGTCTTATGTCCCCGTTTGGTTTCGGGACTGTGAAACGGTTTGAGTAGAAACTCAACCCCCACTCTTCCATAGGAACCTCCATAATTACTCCTTGGAGCAATAGTTGTTCTAACGCCACTAGGAGACACCTTCTTTTCAGAGGGTCGTTTGGCATGCCTGATCACATAAAATGGGAAGGAGGAGACTCTTAACTCCAACTTGTATCCCCGAGTTACTGCGGAGAGCACCCATCTGTCTTTGATCGTCTCCCGCCAGGTCTCTGAACAACTGAAGTCTTCCCCCCACCTGTTTGAGTGGGGGCAGCCCCTCATAGGCTTGACTTGGAGGCTGGTTTAGTACCTCTTCGGATCCAGGGCTTTTTATTACCCTGTGACTGTCCCTGATTTTTACCTCCTGAGTTTGACCGAGGAGGCTGTCGGAACTGCTTAGTAGCAGACGTCCCAGGGATAGGAGAGGTAGTCCTCTTAAAAGACGGACCCCTAGACCTCTTTTTAATTGGTAAGAGAGTACTTTTACCACTGGAAATCTTCTGGATATATTTATCCAGGTCTTCGCCAAAAAGGCGTTCTCCATGAAATGGGAAGCTAACTAAGAGCTTCTTACAGGGAGCCTCAGCAGACCAGTTCTTGAGCCACAGAAGCCTACGCATATGTACCAAAGACAGCGTGAGGCGGGAGGCCTGATGGATAGAATCCTTGATGGCGTCAACCGCAAAGCATAATGCTCTAGGCAGATCAGCCAGAGCCTGGGCCTGCTGGTCTGGCAAATCCCTCAGGACCATTTTCATTTGATCCTTTAAAGCTTGGCAGACCCCAATAGCTGCCACTGCTGGCTGTGTAACAGCCCCTGCTGTGGAAAAAGCAGATTTTAATAACGATTCCAATTCTTTATCTACTGGATCTTTGAACATTTGAACATTATCTACTGGACATGTCAGTGATTTGTTCACAGAAGAAATGGCTGCGTCCACCGTAGGAACATTCCATCTCTGGGTGAATTTTTCCTCCATGGGATAGATCACCTGAAATTTCTTAGGTGGAACAAATAGTTTATCAGGATGTTCCCAGTCCTGGTATATAAGTCCTTCCAATAATGGATGAATTGGAAAGGAGCAATTAATCTGGGGAGCTTTTAGCGACCCCAACGAGGAGACAGCAGTAGTTGATGGTTCAACAAGAGGCATTTTAAATGCAGATCGAACCATGTCAGTTAGGGTCTGGACCCACAATCTTTCAGTCTGTGATGCTGAAAATGGTTCATCTACTGTCGATTCCTCAAAAACAGAGTTAACCTCCTCCTGATCCCCTTCAGGTAGGTCAGTCCCTTCCTGGGACTGTTGCTCTGCCAACAGGCACTCTAATGGAGGGGATGGAGATCTGGCGCGCTTTCTTTCCTGTAGAGAAGAAGCGATCAATGCTGCCAATCTCTGCTCCAATCCCTCCAGAGTTGAGGCAAAAACCTCCTCTGTTATATATGCAGGAGCAGGTGGACTGAGGACAGCCGCAGTACCTGGCACTCCCGGGGGTTCCTTATGGGTATTAACCTCTGATTTCTCAGGGGAGGAAGGTGCAGATGACTGCTCCAGATCCTCAGAGCCCGATGGAGACCCCCTACACTTCCTGAGAGGTATATCTCGGAGTTTTTTAGGCGGCATATTCCTTAGTTCAAAGCTGAGGTATTCCAGCCGCAATACACCCCTTTACTGAAATAGTCTAATGCAATTTGCTGCTATGTACATCAGTGGGTGTCTACTAATGCGTCTTTCTGGGGATGCCTGTATCAACCGCCCGCTGTAAGCCCCTATACCATACTACCAGCTCCTTTTCATGCTCTGTGTCCATAGCAAGCAGCGTGGACTGAGTCCTTTTATCTTGCTGGGATGCCCGCACATGCGCAGAAGCGCTGGGCGCACAGAGCGCGTCATCCGCCAGGCTCCGCCCCCTTTTTTGAAGCTAAATCTTATAAAAAGAAAGCATGTGTGCACGCGCGCGCGTGCACGTGTGCGCTCTTGGCGCCATGTAGGGAGAGGAGCCAGGGTCCCTGTTTCACCAGGACTCGGGGATGGAAGGAAACTACTTGGCAGCATGACAGAGGAATGCCGCTTCCCTGATAGAGAGCTCACTCATCTGCCTGGACTTTCACCATGGAAGGAATAGTCCCAAGAAAAAAAAAAAGATGTTCCACAGCGGCCTCTAGTGGACAAACACAGGTACCGCACTTTTGTCTTTTTTTTTTTTTTTTAAAACCTCCTTTATGAAAAACATTTCTAGGTTTACAGTTTTTAAAACTTCCTTTATGAAAAGACATTTCTAGGATTTCTTAGGCATATACAGCTATTAGCGGGAATACCTTTAGGTAACAGGCAGAAAGACATATTAGGCTTGGGGGTCCCCTCAATAGAACCAAGTTCCTGAGGGGCCCCCACTTACCTTTTCCCCGCTGCAGGACTTTGTTTGGTCCACAGAAGCCCAAACTTCACCTCTCACGGCAGGCATTGTACTAGACCTTCAGGGACCGGGTTCCCAAGGATTCCACTCCCCTGGACCTGTATAGCACCCTGCACAGATAGCCTCTTGGTTTTGGGTATGACCAGAGCTCTGGATCCCAGGGTCCAGCCCTCCTAAGAGAGGCATTACAGGCAAAACCCTGCTCTTCTCTGCAAGGCCCGGGTACCGACCGTTTAGCTATGAAGCTTTTTTGGTCGGATCCGGAATAGCTTGCTAAGGCCCAGAGAACCTGTACACAAGCCCAGATGAATACATGTTAACCTTGGCCAACACCTTAGACACTGGCAAAAAACTGAGGTGCTCCCGGATGGGAGGGGCTTATATAGGGGAGGGTACTTCCTGTTTTGGAAGTTGCCAGTGCCAGCACCTGAAGGTAATTCTATATAACCCACATAGTAATGACTATGCCGCTCTGTGTCCCGTGATGTATGAACAAGAAAAAAAATCGCAGAGGCAATCAAATACCATTAAAAGAAAGCTCTATTTGTGGGAAGAAAAGGACGCAAATTTCGTTTGGGTACAACATTGCATGTCCGCACAATTTACAGTTAAAGCAGCGCAGTGCCAAATTCTGAATTCACCTCTGGTCCTTTAGCTACCAAATGGTCCGGGGCTTAAGTGGTTAAGGTTTGATTTTGTTACAAATAAAGCTTTATATGGATTGTATAATCCAGCCAAAGTGGAAGTCTCACTCCAAATTTTAAGTAATTTAAGTGTAATTTAAGTATTACACAAAAATATTCATCCAGGTCATTATAAAAATAATGTGTGCTGGTGCCCAATGTCATGCCTCCATCCCCTATTTGCATATACAAAGAACTAAAAACATTTTCCATGGGACTTTAAATGAGGTACATTTGTGTAAAAATATTTGAGCAATAAATGAAAATCTTTTACATAGAAACATTTTTAAAGAAGTGAGATTGTCACAAAACGAGTTGAGCTAAAGGATGCACCCACTCGTTTTGTCTTGTGAAAAACTTGGAAGAGTGGAATTTGTATATGCATCATTCTATGAATACTATCTTGACTGTATGCCGTTACATGGCAGGGTTTACAAATACGCCACCAACTTACTAATTTTGGGTTTCAGTATAAAGTGATTCTAGATTATAATGTACAGTTCGGAAAGGTAGAAAGAATTATTAAAAATCATTGGAACATTTTAAAGAAGGATAGGGTATTAGGACCCCTTCTGCCAGTACATCCTAGATTTATATATAATAAAAAAAAGCCCTTACGTTGAAAGATCGATTGGCCCCTGGAGTCAGAGCCACCAAAACAAAAAAGAGCACTTTGTTTAATAATTTGTTGATTGGTTTTTATGCTTGTGGGAAATGTCTGGCATGTTGTCGGGCTAAGACTAATCTGAAAAAGGAGGAAGAATTGTGTCTCCACGGGGAAGGAATATCAAATCCGAGATTTCATCACCTGTGGTACCACGGGTGTTATTTATGTGTTGGAGTGCAGTTGCAGGCTCCAATACATTGGCCGTACCTCTAGAGCATTACATATAAATGTTGAGGAACTCTTTAGGAACGTCAAAAAAGGAGTGGTTACACAATGTATCCAAGCATTTTAAATATGTTCATAATAAAAGTTTAAGCTCTTTTAAATTTGGGGATTGAACGAGTAGAGAGGCGCTGGAGGGGGGGGGGGTAATTACATTAGGCAGCTTAGTAAGAGAATCCTCCAGGATATTTGAGGCCAAGGTCCTTGTCCCGAGGGGCCTCAATGTGGATTTTGATCTCAGTTTTATTAGTGATAGATGTGTAGCGGGTATTTAAATTTAGGGGGAGCATCTGGGTGGTAGTATGACCCAGATGCACCAATTGTTAGGGAATTTGGGACCATTTTCTGTTCGTGGAGGACTCCAGTGGTGTGTAGTTCCCTGCGACCTGTGGGTGGCGCTGCTGCTGCCGCCCTGGGCCGGGGTTGAACCATCACTGCAGTACTGTTCCCTTTTTGTCCTGTTTCGGCAGCCGTACGGTGGGGCGGGGAACCTGCTGTGCCTGTCGGGAGAGGAGATAAAAAAGAAGGGGAGAGACGCCCTCAACACGAGGTTCAAAGTCGGAGGTTACAGCCGCGCCTAGGCACCTTCAGCCTGGGTGCCAGTGTTCCGGGCCCAGGTGCCTTTGACCTGGCCGGAGCGGGAGATGGAGTCCATCCCAGGCACCTTCAGCCTGGGGTGAGGTACTACTGAGGAGGCCCGGGGCCCAGTACCTTCGACTGGGTTCCGCAGGGGTGGAAGAGTCGAGGGGCCCTAAGGTGTTGGGCGCCCAAATCTGAGACGAGGAGGCCAGGGAGCGTAACCCCTCCGAACAGTCCGGCGCAGCATTTGCCGGTGACGGCGGGGCCTCTGGTAACTCTTGGAAGGATGTCTTCCCTCTGACAGGGGCTGCATTTAGCAAAAGGTAATTCTGTTCCTGTTCTACACGGTCGGTGGCAGCAGCTGTGCGCCATAACCATTGGTGACACTACAATGGTTAGTTCTATTTGAGGATTGTGCCTTGACCTACTCCCCACTTGTACTGAACTGTTCTTTGGGTCACAACCTGTCTGCCGTTAAAGGACGATTTATTGCTGTCAGAGAATAAATAAGAGTTGTACCTTTTCAGTGGTGTGGAACTCCAGTTACTGGGAGCAAAGGGGGGTCATCTATAGAACGGACTTGGCTCTGGGTTATACACACGACCCGAAAGTAAACAGGTGTTGGCTTTCACCTCTACACATAAGAGGACATAGGCCATAGTGTACCGCATCCCTCCTCCCTGATCCCCCTAGACCAAACAAGCCAAAAAGAAGGGGTGAGAGGGGTGAGGCCGCTACAGAGGATTATTTCAACTCTTAATAAATTACAATTTCCTGTGGTCTTTTTATAATAGGTTATTTTGAGATTCCTTTACATTGGATTTCATGTATATCATGATTTTATATGGAATGGTTTTTATTAATATTTTATCATTTTTTTGCATTTTATTTTCAATAACTTTTTTTTATTTATACGTTTTTATTTTTCGGCATTTAATTTATGTGAATTTAGCATCATGAATGTTTTTTCATACAGTTTTTCAATTTTATTCTTGTTATTTGGTATTTAGACTCTAATGATTGCCAAGATGGCTGTGGTGAGATTATGCCAGTATGCACGCTCCGGTTTTTATCAAAATTAATGGTGGCATTTACATGTTAGTTTTGCCCTTAATCATGTCCCCAGTGAGTTTTAGTGACCCCTTCCTGCCTACTCCATATCCGTCTGGGTTGCCTGAGTGTTGGCTGATTAGCCATCCTTGTGTGTAGGAGTTGAATGGGAGTAAATTAAATACGTGTTGTGACGCTTTAGCTCCACCCCTACTATAGAAGTCAGCGCTCTGACAACACGCATCTAGAGGGCGGAGCCTGCGTACTGTCAACACCGTGGCCATTTTGAGATTGGGGTATTTGAATGCCTTTGCACAAGCCGATTATGCCACACTTGTGAGTTTGTATACTAATCTTTTACATCATTAAATCCTCTTAACCACTTCAGCTCTGGAAGGTTTTCCCCACTTCCTGACCAGACCATTTTTTGCAATACAGCGCTAGGTTGCTTTAACTGACAAGGGTGTGGTCGTGCAACGCTGTATCCAAACAAAACCCATGTTTTTGCACTATAAACAAAAAGACTGACGAATTAGAAAAAAAAAATAGGATTTTTATAACAGCTTACCTGTAAAATCCTTTTCTTGGAGTACATCACGGGACACAGAGCGACATAGTCATTACTAATGGGTCATATAGATACCTTCAGGTGCTGGCACTGGCAACTTCCAAAACCGGAAGTACCCTCCCCTATATAAGCCCCTCCCATCCGGGAGCACCTCAGTTTTGTAGCAAAGCAATAAGTGTCCCTAAAGAGGGGCGGGAGCTCTGTGTCCCGTGATGTACTCCAAGAAAAGGATTTTACAGGTAAGCTGTTATAAAAATCCTATTTTCTTTCTCGTACATCACGGGACACAGAGCGACATAGTCATTACTAATGGGATGTCCTAAAGCAATGCCCAACGAGGGGGGGGATACACCATACATAAGCTGAGCGCTATCAGACATGAGGATCTTTTGCGGCCTGCAACACACTGCGCCCAAAGGCGACATCCTCCTGACTTCTAACGTCCACCTGGTAGAACCTAGTAAACGTGTGTACTGAAGACCATGTTTTGCGGCCTTACAGATTGGAGCCAGGGAGGCCTGGTGATGCGCTGCCCATGAAGTTTCAACTGCTCTCGTGGAGTGCGCCCTAACTTTGAACGGAGGCGGTCTCCTTCTCAAGCCATAGGCTTGCATTATGACCTGTCGAATCCACTTGGCTAAAGTAGATTTTGATGCTGCCTGACCCTTTCTGGGGCCTTCCGGCAGAATAAACAAAGTATCCATTCTGCGAATCTGAGCAGTGGCTTTTAGATAAGCTTTAACTGCTCTTACTACATCCAAAGAATGCAATAACTTTTCCTCTACCGAAGTAGGTTTGGGGAAAAAAGAAGGAAGAACCACATCTTGGTTCAAATGAAACCTCGATACCACTGTAGCGCTACCCCCAGTTAAGAGAGCCGCTGATATTGATTTGGGCCCTGCAGTGCACCGCTGTCAACCCCCGGCAATCGGCTCTAACCTCCCGTGGCACAGCTGGTGATAGAGAGATAGGACCGCGTGATCGCAACTGTTGGTGACGCAGTCCTATAACAAACATACACAGAATATACTTTAAAACTCCTATTAAAGTAAGCGGAACTGACACCAAATGTACTTTACCCAGATATTTTACTGAGGCTAATGGGCAAGTAATAAACAACAGTATAACAAGTTGCAGATCCCTGCAACAAACAGTAATAAAGATAAACAGAGTAATCAGAATAATAAAGTATTGCTATGCAACTCTAGCGCTGCCCTTTTACAGCTACTTCCCCTCATGGGTAGACTAACACCCAGCAATGTCTACCTATGCAGTCAGGCCTGACTGATCTAAATGGAAGTTCAGTGAAACAATATTTGCTAGCAATCTCTCGGTGGTGCACTTGAAGAACAACTTTGTAATCCCAACGAATAGTAAAGATAAAGTATCTGTCTTTAAACAGCTCTCACCACCTGGACAAGTCCAAGTCCCTTTCCTCCATCGATTCGTCTAGGAACAGGAATCCACCGACATCCAAGTCTTCAATCCTTCTGGTGTACTGCAGCAAGGAGGATTAGATGTCTCTAAGGCTCTGCTAGGCTGGCAGAGGGCTCTTTGGAAAGGAGCACACGGCCCAGGCTTCAGGCCTTGTGCACACAGCAGTTCAGCACAGAGATCCTCTTGCTAGGAGAGGGGTGTCCAAAGAGGCCGACCAAAACTCCGCCTCCCCTTTATAAAGTCTGCCCCAGCAGTCTCTGTTCTGGAGCAATGCACCCTGGGTGCTGCAAGATGTACTGGGAGATGTAGTCTCTCTCTCCTCTGCTTTCACTTCCATAATGTCTCTTTACTTCCTCCCGACTCACCTCTCACCTGGAACTTCTTGTCTCTCTGCATTAAAGGGGAACACCCCGCTACACCACCTTAGGAAGAAAGGCTGGATGAGGACGTAACACTACTCTGTCCTTATGGATAACCAGATATGGCTCCCTACAGGACATAGCTGCTAATTCCGACACTCTTTTAGCCGAACAAATGGCTACTAGAAAAATCAATTTCCTGGTGAGAAGAACCAAAGAAATATGCTGTAATGGTTCAAATGGTCGTTTCTGTAGAACCGACAGAACCAGGTTTAGATCCCATGGACATATGGGAATATTAACCGGAGGACTAATACGCATCACTCCTTGTATAAAGGCTTTGACTAGTGAATGCGAAGCCAAGGGCCTTTGAAAAAATATTGACAAGGCCGAAATCTGACCCTTGATAGTACTCAAGGCAAGCTTCCTATCTACAGCCCATTGTAGGAAGTCCAGAATCCTACCTATTACGTATTTACGTGGATGCCATTTCTTGGCCTCACACCAGGCGATGTACGCCTTCCAGATTCTATAGTAGATCTGCCTGGATACCGGCTTCCTGGCATTGATCATGGTAGATACCACAGAATTAGAGAGCCCTCTCTTTTTTAGAATGTGGGCTTCAATAGCCAGGCCGTCAAACCTAGGGCTGGTAAGGAAGGGTGGTATATCGGTCCTTGCGAAAGCAGGTCCGGACGATGTGGGAGGGTCCAAGGACTCCCCACAGACATCTTTACAATCTCTGCGTACCATGCTCTTCGGGGCCACGCTGGAGCCACCAGAATCACTGGTTTCTTTTCTACCCTGATTCTGCGGAGTAATCGAGGTAACAATTGTGGCGGTGGGAATGCATATATCAGCTTGAACTGATCCCAAGGGAACACTAGGGCATCCGAGCCGCAAGCTAGGGGATCCCTTGTCCAAGAGACAAACCTGTCCACTTTTGCGTTGAATCTGGATGCTAGCAGATCTACATCCGGTGTTCCCCACCGCTGACATATTGTCCGGAAAACCTCGGGATGAAGGGACCATTCCCCTGGGCATAATTGTTGGCGACTTAGAAAGTCCGCCTTCCAATTCTCCACTCCTGGAATGAATACCGCAGATATGGCTGGGACATATCTTTCTGCCCATTTCAGGATGTAATTTACTTCCCTCTGGGCTGCACGACTCCTGGTGCCCCCCTGATGATTGATATATGCCACTGCTGTGGCATTGTCTGATTGAATTCTGACAGGGGACCCTTGGAGTTTGGATGTCCATGCTACTAGGGCATACCGGGCTGCTCGTATCTCTGAGATTGATGGGCAGGGCCTTTTCTGCATCCGACCATCTGCCCTGGAGAGACCATTGCTCCAGTACTGCTCCCCAGCCTATAAGGCTGGCATCTGTAGTGACCACCTTCCAAGAAATCGGACTGAAGGATTTCCCTCTTTCCAGATTCTGGGGAACCAACCACCAGCGGAGGCTCTTGCGAACGGAAGGGGACAAGGACATTGGTAAGTCTAGGGCCTGAACTTTTTTGTTCCAGGCTGACAGTATGGCCCTTTGCAAATTCCTTGAATGGAATTGACCGTTGGGTACTGCTTCGAATGATGCCACCATTTTTCCCAGCAGCCTCATGCACAGGCGTATGGATGGCTGTCTTTTTGTACCCACTAAGTGGATCAAATCTCTCAAAGACGACCCCTTTTCTTGAGGCAAGAAAATTTTTCTCTGGTCTGAATCCAGCCTTAGCCCCAAGTATTCCAGACTTTTGACTGGTTTTAGGGCTGACTTGTCTCGGTTGATAATCCAACCGTGATATTCCAGATACTTGATTGTCTCGTGAACAACCACTTCTAGTTTTTCCACTGAGTGGTCTATCAGCAACAAGTCGTCTAGATATGCCATTATCGTTACACCTTGTGTTCTTAGATTGGCCAATAATGGGGCCAGAATTTTTGTGAACACTCGTGGTGCTGTGGCCAGACCGAAGGGTAAGGCTCTGAACTGAAAATGGCACCCTTCTACCGCAAAGCGTAGAAATTTTTGGTGGGCTGGAAAGATGGGAATGTGCAAATAAGCATCTTTGATGTCGATCGAGGCAAACCATTCCTCCCCTTGTAGGGCAGTGGCCACCGATCGGATCGACTCCATCCGGAAAGTCCTGATATGTAGGAATTTGTTTAGCCCTTTTAGATTTAATATGGGCCTCACGTCCCCGTTTGGCTTCGGGACTGTAAAGAGGTTTGAGTAAAACCCGAACCCCCATTCTTCCAGGGGAACCTCTATAATTACTGCTTGGAGCAATAATTGTTCTAGTGCCAACAGGAGGGATCCTCTCTTCTGGGGATCCCTTGGCACGTTTGACCTTATAAAGTGGGAAGGAGGGGAGTCTTAACTCCAATTTGTATCCCAGACTTACTGCGGAGAGCACCCATCTGTCTCTGATCGTGTCCCGCCAGGTCTCTGTGAACAACTGAAGTCTTCCCCCCACCCGATTGAGTGGGGGCAACCCTTCATGCATTTGACTTTGGGGGAGGTTTTGTACCTCTCCTGCTCCAGGGCTTCTTGTTACCCTGCAATTGTCCCTGATTTTTACCTCCGGGATTTGACCGAGGAGGCCGTTGGAACTGTTTCACAGCCGATGTCCTAGGGACTGGAGAAGCAGGCCTCTTAAAAGAGGGACCTCTAACTCTGTTTTTAATCGGCAAAAGTGTACTTTTACCGCTGGAAATTCTCTGGATATATTTGTCCAGGTCTTCCCCGAATAAGCGTTCACCATGAAATGGGAAGCTGACCAGCAATTTTTTACAGGGAGCTTCAGCAGACCAGTTTTTGAGCCATAAAAGCCTGCGCATATGTACTACAGACAGCGTAAGGTGGGAGGCCTGATGGATTGAATCCTTTATAGCGTCCACCGCAAAGCATAAGGCTCTAGGTAGATCAGCTAGGGCAAGAGCCTGCTGATCTGGCAAGTCCCTTAAGACCTGTTTCAACTGATCCTTCACTGCTTGACAGACCCCAATAGCTGCCACTGCTGGTTGTGTCACCAAGCCTGCTGTAGCAAAAGCAGATTTTAATAAGGACTCCAATTTTTTATCTATTGGGTCCTTGAACATTTGGACATTATCCACTGGACATGTCAGTAATTTATTCACACAAGAGATGGCTGCGTCCACTGTAGGGACCCTCCATTTTTTTATGAACTTATCCTCCATGGGATAGACCACTTGAAATCTCTTAAGAGTAAATATTTTATCAGGATGCTCCCAATCCTGGTAAATGAGCCCTTCCAGTAAAGGATGGATCGGAAAGGAACAAACAGTCTGGGGAGCTTTTAGCGACCCCAACGAGGAGACAGAAGTGGATGATGGCTCCGCAAGGGGCATTTTAAATGCTGATCGGACCATGTTAGTCACTGTTGATTCCTCTACAACAGAATCGACCTCATCCTGATCCCCTTCAGGTAGGTCGATCCCTGTATGGGACTGTTGCTCCGCTAACAGGCACTCTGAGGGAGGAGACGGAGATCGAGCACTTTTTTCCTGTGACAGGGAAGCAGTGATCAATGCTGACAATCTCTCTTCCAGCCCTCCCAGAGCTGAGGAAAAAACCTCCTATGTTACATACACAGGAGCAGGTGAACTGAGGACAGCCACAGTACCAGGTACTCCTGAGGGTGCTCTACGGTCACTAACCTCTGATTCTTCAGGGGAGACTGGTGCAGCCAAAGCATGCCCAAGATCCTCAGAGCCCGATGGAGACCCCCTATGCTTCCTGGGATTTTTAGTCCCGGAGTTTTTAGACGGCATATTCCTAAGCCCAAAGCTGAGGTATTCCAGCCGAAATACACCACTTACTGACAATAGTCTAGCACAAATACTGCTATAAAAACAGTTGGTGTCTACTAATGTGCCTTTCTATGGGGATGCCTGCATCAACCGCTTGCTGTATGCCTTTTTTAAATGTTGCCAGCTCTGTCTCTGCACTCCATAGCCAGCTCACAACACATAATTGTGGTTTTTAACATGCTGGGATGCCCGCACATGCGCAGAAGCGCTGCGGCGCGCACAGAGCGTCATCCCCCAAGCTCCGCCCCTTTCCCAGCTCACCTCTCTCTATATATATATATATATATATAGAGGCGCGTGCACGCGGCCACGTGCGCCTTCGGCGCTAATTTTTTTTTTCCTTGACCACTATTAAAATTATTACATTTTTTAGTAGTTACAGGCATGCATAATATTTAGCGGGAATACCGTTAGGTAACAGGCAGAAAGACATATTAGGCTTGGGGGTCCCCTCAATAGAACCAAGTTCCTGAGGGGCCCCCACTTACCTTTTCCCCGCCGCAGGACTCTGTTTGGCCACAGAAGCCCAAACTTCACCTATCACGGCAGGCATTGTAATTAAACCTTCAGGGACCGGGTTCCCAAGGATTCCACTCCCCTGGACCTGTATAGCACCCTGCACAGAAAACATCTTGGTCGTGGGTATGACCAGAGCTCTGGATCCCAGGGTCCAGCTCTCCTAAGAGAAGCATTACAGGCAAAACCTTGCTCTTCTCTGCAAGGCCCGGGTACCGACCGTTTAGCTATGAAGCTTTTTTGGTCGGATCCGGAATAGCTTACTGAGGCCCAAAAGAACCTGTACGCAAGCTCAGTGAAAAACACATGTTTCTTCTTGGCCAACACCTTAGACACTGGCAAAAAACTGAGGTGCTCCCGGATGGGAGGGGCTTATATAGGGGAGGGTACTTCCGGTTTTGGAAGTTGCCAGTGCCAGCACCTGAAGGTATCTATATAACCCATTAGTAATGACTATGTCGCTCTGTGTCCCGTGATGTACGAGAAAAAAAAAAAAAAAAAAATATATATATATATATATATTATATTTTATATTTTACTTTGTGCTAGAATACATATCCAAAAAAAACAAAAAAACAAAATGTAAAAGAAAAAAAATAAAATAAATTCTCTATCAAGTTAGGCCAATATGTAATCTTCTAAATGAGCTTTTGCTCTTAATGGTTTTATCTGTTAAAGTAACACATTTTGTAATAAATAATTTTTGATATAATTTTGGTTGCTGCGTCCGATACCATTAAAGTCTGTAAAATTGCTCCTTTTTTTTCTAAAATCTATGTTTGGATGAGGTAACTACATATAGCCTTTTACTCCTTTTTAAATGTATTTTACATACAGCGCTTACCACCCTCTCCTCCTTGTTTTTCGGCTCCTTGCAGGAGGAAAGGGCACACCCAGCTCTATCTGCCCGTACCCTCCTGTGTGAGGAGGTTGAGCGGTGTTGTGATGGGTCTCCACAGCCAGATACTCCCACAGAATGGTTCTCATCTCTATAGCCAATAAAGACAAGTCTCTATTTCGCCCAATGACTTCAATGTCCACACCAGCTGTAACTCCAACTTAGAGTTTATTTCTCTTAAACGACAGTATCTGATAGGAAAGGTTGGAGAAAGAACAGGACAGCATAAGGTGTGGGAGAGGTCCAGGCACAAACGTAATACACTTCATTGCTTGGCTTCTCAAGCAGACTTAGCCCATTTGGATAGTCTCCCTAGATAGGGACTAGCAGCCAAAATGGTACTCGAACTAACCGCACAATCACTACACAAACTGGTACACTGGTCTCTGCCACAGACCTGGTGAACTTGGTTTCTTTAAAGCTTGGCCTCTTTGGAGGGATGTCTTCTCCTTACAGAGAGTTACCGGGCCCCTTCCTTCACTGTGACTTCTCACCAGTCCCTCGGAATGGTCTTTCCCCAGCCTCCTCATCCAAGATGCGGGTCCCCTCGCAAGGTGGCACCCTGAGATTCCTCGATCCTTGACTGGTCCCAGCCGAAAGTGCTGGGCCCAAGGCCTTCAGTTGCAGCCCCAGGGCTAAAAGGTTCCTGGGACTGATTCACTGACCTCCGCCCCTGGGCAAAAGGTGCCCAGGGCGGACAGGAACACACTCCCTGGGCGTAGGACTCCCGACCAAGACCCCTGAACAGGCAGCGTCTGTCCCTTTTATATCCTCTCCCAGCATACACAGCAGGCCAAAAAACTCCCACTGTGTGGTTGCCGAGAGGGGACACACAAGGCACAGCACTGTATCAGCAGTTCAACCCTGGCCCACTATGGCAGCCCCACCGGCAGGCCACAGGGAACAGTACACCGATACTCTTCCTGCAGACAAAATGGTTGATAATGTCCTAACAATTTAGGTGTTTGAGCATAACTACCACAAACACTACCCCTAAATTGAGGACCCCGCTACATACATATTTTTGGTGAAATCCGAAACTACGATAGATTTAGGGACTTTATTTTTACTGGTAAAGGCGGCGAACTGATTTTTAGCGGGATTGCAAAATTGCGGCTGACAAATCTGACACTGAGTGACACCAATACAGTGAGCAGTGCTCTAAAAATGCACCGATTACTGTATAAATGGCACTGGCAGGGATTAACACCAGGGGCGATCAAAGGGTTAAATGTTCCCAGTGTGTTCAGTGTCACACTGAAGGAAAAGAGATCCATGATTGAACTTACCCGAGACACAAGATCTTTCCCTTCCTCACAGATCCGCCGTTTGCCTTGTTTACACAGGCAGACAGCTGATCAGTCTCTCCTGTGAACGATCGGCGGGTCGCAGAGGGCATCACGTCCGCCGGACTCGCTGATTGGCTCCCGCTGTGACGTGCACGCCCCCTACACCGCGTGCATGAAATCATGTATAGGTACGCGATTTTGTGCAGTCGGCCCGCCCTGCCACAGTAAATGTACGTGGGGCGGTCAAGAAGCGGTTAGACGGAGAGCACTAGATGCTGCCTTCTTTTTTGCATATTACAACATAATTGGCAATATGATCAGAGTTCCATAGAACCCAAAGAAGGAGCCTTGGCTAAAATAGGATTTTTTATAACAGCTTACATGTAAAATCCTTTTCTTCAAGTACAGTACATCACAGGACACAGAGCCTAGTAATTACTAAGTGGGTTATATTCCACCTTCAGGTGCTGGACACTGGTGTAATTAGACAGGAAGTTTCCTCCCTATATAACCCCCTCCTATACTGGGAGCAACTCAGTTTTTGTAGCAAAGCAATAAGTGTCCCAATATCCGGGAGCTCTGTGTCCCGTGATGTACTCCAAGAAAAGGATTTTACGGTAAGCCGTTATAAAAATCCTATTTTATTTATCGTACATCACGGGACAGAGCCTAGTAATTACCAAGTGGGACGTCCCAAAGCAATGCCTACTGAGGGAAGGGAGACACAAATAAACGCAGACCGCCATCAGACGTGAGGAGCTATACTGATGCCTGCAGCATACTGCGCCAAAAAGCGGTATCCTCTTGCCGTCTTACATTCACATGATAGAAATTAGTGAACGTATGCACCGACGACCGAGTTGCAGCCTTGCAAATCTGAGTCATAAGGGCTTGGTAATGCACCGCTCATGAAGCGCTTACTATCCTGGTAGGGTGCACTCTAAAGGAAACAGGGGAAAACCCTCTCTTTAAACCACAAGCCTGAATCATAACCTGATGAATCCTTAAACAGTTGATTTAGACGACGCGTGCCCA
Source organism: Rana muscosa (assembly GCA_029206835.1). Lineage (NCBI taxonomy): Eukaryota > Metazoa > Chordata > Amphibia > Anura > Ranidae > Rana > Rana muscosa. Next base: position 1,046,465,545 of record CM055117.1, read on the forward strand.
TTCCCGGGGGCCTCCTGATAGCGCAACAGTTTTCCGTATCTGAGCAGCCGCTTCAGATGGGCCTTGACTGCTCTCACGCTAATGAGAGAGTATAACATTTTTAAGCCGATTTGAACGCTGCCTGCCCATTTCTGGCAGCACAACAAAACGTCAGTTTCCTATATCTGAAACCTTCAGATAGATGAGAGCAGTTAAAAATCTATATTGGAGAGAAAAGTAATAACTTTGCCTTCCTTTTTTCCAGAACCTTGTTCTGCGGAAGGAAAGAAACATTGATTCAAATGAAAACTAGATCCTTCTAGGAAATGAGGCTGAGTGAGGATTTAACCTCACCCCATCCTTAATAATTAAGTATGGCTCTATACAAAGAAAGCTGCCAATACTGAAACTCTTGCGGAGGCTACCACAACCAAGAACACCAATTCCCTTGTTAGGATGAAGGGAAATATGGCGCATCGGCCCAAGGTGCTGACCTTGTAGGCAATCAAAACTAGACTCAATCCCCCGGGCACAAGGGCGACCTAACTGGCGGACTTATACGCGTTATCCCTTGTATAAAGGCCCGGATCAAAGAATGCAAAGCAATCGGCCTTTGAAAATACAGACAAGGCCGAGATTCAACCCTTGATGGAACTAGCTCCCAACTCCAATAGGTATCCCATATGATTAAGTGGCGTGAACAGCCGCGTAAGGGAGGTCAGGGAAGAGAGCCAGTGGTGACATAATTTCCGCCCGCAGCCGAGAGTTTAAGTGCCGTGATTTGTTTGGAATGTTTACATGCGTTTGATGAACGATCTTGATGTAAGTGTAATGATAATTTTTTATTAAATATATTGAAACGTATTACACTATGGAGCCCTTCTCTTATCTTGCCATTGAGAGCCATTTACCCTGCCTTGAGGTGTTTATTGCTGCCAAGGAGCTGTCTATGCCAGTGTGGGATAAAGGAGGCTTGATTGCAAGCCAGCCAAGGTGAGAGGCTGGGGGAAACATGGGCACCTGGATTTGAGCACCTGCACATTTAAAGAATATCTGTGGATGCTGGATCATTTTGCACTTCATTGGATACTGGATATTTCTACACAGAGGCTCACTGTTGCACTTATTGCATGAGAACTTACTTTTTGCACCAAAGATACTTTAAATTATTTTTATTTTTCACTTTAATTTTTATATGGAATTTTTTCCATGAAGGTTTTTTCATAATTATCTGGAGACTGACATTGCTGGAAATGTTTGATAATTTTTGGCTATATGCTAGTGGGATATTCACAGTTGTCACATTGCTTGCACATTTGCTATATTTTGCACAATTTGCTGTTATTGCACTTTTGGATTCATTTTTATTTATATTCGCTTATTGATGCATGTTTCATTTTGCCATGTCCACTTGTGGTTTTATAATTAATTATTGATTTACTAATTGAGCGAGCGCCATTACACCCCCCATTTTATACCCCCAAAAGTAGCGCCGTGGACCTCGGATTACGAGGGGACCCCCCCCCACAACTGTGGCAGAGCCTGAACTGTGGCAGAGCCTGAAGCGGAGGAAGAGAGCCACTCAACAGACCGGCTGACACTGAGCTTTCGTTCCTGGAGAGCATGGCAAGTGAAACACCAGGTATGTCTCTTTACTGCCTCTAGTGGCGGAAAACAGATAAGTCATGCAGCTACTCATGGAAGATAATCCTTAAGGTATTCACCTAGGATTATCTTCACTTACCTTATCCCCGCCGCAGGATACTGCTTAGCACAGACAGACCCAATCTTCCCCCATCACGGCGGGTTAAGTCAACAGACCTTCAGGGACCGGGTTCCTAGACATGATTTCCACTCCCCTGGAACTGTACCGCATCCTGGCATGTGGTCATAACCAAAAGTACTGGAAACCAGGATCCAGCCCTTTAAAGAGGCATTACAGGCAAAAACCTTGTGCTTCGGATACGAGGCCCCAGGTACCATCCACTTTGGCCTCAATGGCACTTTGGATGGATCTGGTCTTTATGGAGGCTATTTAAATCCACCATTGATCCCTCCAGTGGAGCTCCTCAGAGCACATCTTCACTCGTGACCAACACCTTAGACACTGGCGGAAAAAAACTGAGGTGCTCCCAGTATGGGAGGGGTTATATAGGGAGGAAACTGTCTGATTACACCAGTGTCCAGCACCTGAAGGTGGAATATAACCCACTTAGTAATTACTAGGCTCTGTGTCCCGTGATGTACGATAAAGGAGGTTTTTGTGTCTATTCCACGCCAGCTGTCTTCATTTATCCCCAGTGCCGATTTTACTCATGTAGGATTCATCACATTCAGTGGACTTATTGTTTATACACTTTTTTTCATATTTTGATTCACTTAAGTAGCGCAGCACTGTTTTTGGTATACATACGTTACACGGCAGTGTTTACAAATCAGCTTGCCGTCTTTAAAAATGTTCCTATGTAAAAGATTTTCATCTATTGAGCAATACATTTTTACACAAATGTGGTACCTCATTTAAAGTCCCATGGAAAAATAGGTGTGTCGGTCCATGGATGAAAGAGTAAATAGGATTTTTTACTCACCGTAAAATCCTTTTCTCTGAGTCCATGGACCGACACAGCTTCTCTATTGACAAAGTGGGTATTATCCGTTAATTAGGAGTGACTAGGCAGAAAAACTTGTAAAAAGTGTTGCATCACACCTTCTACAGTACCGCCCAGGGGGCGGACCCTCTGGGTATACCCTCTCAGTCTGCACATCGCAGATCAGTTCGTCAAAAAGCAGTACAAACTTAAAAGGAGGGGTGGGTGCTGTGTCGGTCCATGGACTCAGAGAAAAGGATTTTACGGTGAGTAAAAAATCCTATTTACTCTTTCGTCCATGGACCGACAGCTTCTCTATTGACAAAGTGGGACGTCCCAAAGCAGTGTCAGAGAAAAAACGAGGGGTGGTAACAGCATAAAAACAAACTTCACCCCAAAACACAAAACAGCACTCCTCCAACGGAGGAGTTGCAACTCTAAACAGCCGCCTGCAAAACCTTGCGGCCGAAAGAGGCATCCGAAGATGCACCTACATCAACTTTGTAGAATTTTGTGAAAGTGAGAGCGGACGACCAAGTCGCCGCTTTACATAGTTGGGAAACAGACGCTTGATGTCGGAAAGCCCAAGAGGCACCTATTGCCCTGGTCGAATGCGCCGTGACAGGAAAGGGGGGCGCCTGACCCTTTAAGGCGTAAGCCTGGATTACTATCTGTCGGATCCACCTAGAGATGGTGGCCGATGAGACTGCTTGGCCCTTCTTGGGACCAGCCACCGAAACAAACAGTGAGTCTGACTTCCGGAACAGGGAAGTAGCAGATATGTATACTCTCAAAGCTCGGACAACGTCCAAGGAATGCAACGCCGACTCCTTAGGATTCGACGGCTGAGGACACAAGGATGGAAGTACAATGTCTTCGTTGAGATGAAAAGCCGAAACGACTTTCGGAAGAAAGGAAGGCTGCGGCCGCAGCACCACCTTATCCTTGTGGAAAATCAAATAGGGAGCCTTGCAGGACAGGGCTGCCAGCTCAGAGACTCGTCTAACTGACGTTACAGCCACCAAAAAGACCACCTTCTGAGAAAGTGTCAACAGGGGAATATCTCTAATATTCTCAAACGGTGCCTTCTGAAGCACCGAGAGGACCAGGTTCAAGTCCCACGGAGGTAACGGGGGACGGACCGGAGGGGCCACATGTCGAACCCCCTGCACAAATGTACTCACGAGAGAGTGAGTCGCCAGGGGTCGCTGAAAAAAGACAGCCAGGGCAGATATCTGTCCCTTAATCGTACTTAGGGCAAGCCTTTGGTCTACCCCATGCTGTAAAAACAGCAGGATTCTGGAAACCAAATAGGTACGTGGATGCCATTTCATTTCCTCACACATGGAGATGTAGGCCCTCCAAGTGCGGTGATAGACCTTCCTAGAGGACGGTTTCCGAGCACTTCTCATAGTAGAGATTACTGAGTCTGACAGGCCCCGATCTCTCAGTACCTGGTTCTCAACAGCCATGCCGTTAAAGCCAATGACTGTAAAGCAGGATGGAATATGGGACCTTGCGATAGCAGGTCCTTCCGTAGTGGTAGGCGCCAGGGGACGTCTGCTACCAGACGTACTAGATCGGCGTACCAAGGACGCTGAGGCCAATCTGGAGCGATTAGGATCATTGGAATTCCCTCTGCCTCCACTCTGCGGAGCAGAAGAGGAAGAAGCCTTAAGGGAGGGAAGGCATAGATTAGCCGATACTGACCCCACGATGCTACCAACGCGTCCGTTGCGTCTGCCCATGGGTCTCTTGACCGGGCCACAAACCTCAATACCTTCCGATTGAGTTGGGAAGCCAGAAGATCTACGTCTGGTGTGCCCCATCTTTGGCAGAGGAGTTGGAACACCTCCGGGTGTAAGGACCATTCTCCCTGGTCCAGCATCTGGCGGCTCAGGTAGTCCGCCTGCCAGTTTTCCACACCCGGAATGTACATGGCCGACAGTGCCGGTACGCTCCTCTCTGCCCACTTCAGGATGTGAGCGATCTCCGATGCTGCAGCTGAGCTTCTTGTTCCTCCTTGATGATTGACATATGCCACTGCTGTGGCGTTGTCTGACTGGATCCTGACTGGACGCCCTTGCAGTCTCTGAGACCATTTGAAGAGGCACAGCTTGATCGCCCGGATCTCCAGGACATTGATCGGCAGGAGGGCTTCCTCTGGGGTCCAGCGACCTTGCGCCGACTGGACACCCCAGACTCCCCCCCAACCTGTAAGGCTGGCGTCCGTCGTGATCACTATCCAGTAAACCGGAAGAAATGACTTCCCGGCCATTAGAGCCGGTGCTGTCAGCCACCATACCAGGGATCTCCTGACTAGGTGGCTCACTCGGATTTGATAATCCAGAGATGAAGGGCATCTGTTCCATCTGGACAGAACTTCCTTCTGTAACACTCGAGTGTGGTATTGAGCATATGGGACCGCCTCGAAGGAGGCTACCATGAGGCCCAACACTCGCATGCAAAAACGGAGTGACGACCAATTCCTGGAAGTCAGCTGCCGTACTGCAGCCCGGAGGGTCTGCAACTTCTCCACCGGGAGGAATACCTTTGCCTCTGAGGAATCCAGAATCAACCCCAGGTACACTAGGCGTTGAGTGGGCACCAATACTGACTTTTGCGTGTTTAGTATCCAACCACAGTCTCGAAGAGTCTGACAGGTAATGGACACGCTTACCTCTAATTCTGAGCTTGAAGGGGCCTTCAGCAGAAGGTCGTCCAAGTAACCTGTGATAGTGATACCCCGCTGTCTTAGAAGTGCCAGAATCGGAGCGAGCACCTTGGTGAACGTCCTGGGTGCTGAGGCAAGGCCAAACGGGAGGGCCACAAACTGGTAGTGGTTCTTCCCGATAGCAAATCGCAGAAACCTCTGGTGTCTGGTGTATATGGGGACATGCAGGTATGCGTCCTTGATGTCCAAGGAGGCCAGAAAGTCCCCCGGATGGAGAGCCGTGACTACGGATCGAACCGACTCCATCCGAAATCTTTGTACCTTCACAAAGCAATTGAGGGCTCTGGGATCCAAGTTTGGATGAACCCCCTCCTTCTTTGGCACAATGAACAGATTTGAGTAAAAACCCTGACCCCGTTCCTGTTCTGGAACTGGAATAACTACCCCGCGTTCCAGTAGACCCTGGACCGCCCCATACAGGGCCTCCCGACGGGTCGGTAGTAGCTGGAGATTGGAGGTGATGAATCTGTCTGGTGGACAAGAGAGAAATTCTATCTTGTAGCCTGAGGAGATTACTTTGCAAACCCACCTGTCGGAGATTAGAGCAGTCCACTGAGTCGCGAATTTGCGAAGACGTCCCCCCACCCGAGAGCTGGGTGGGGGCGGACCTTCATGTGGCCGCAGATTTGTCCGCAGGCTTGTTGGGTCTGCGGGACCAAGGACGCTTTTGTCCTTGGGCAGGCGCTTTATCGGCCTGGGGTCTTTTCCCTGTCGCCTTAAGGGGGCGAAAAAAACGCTTACGTGCAGTAAAGGAGGGCCCTTGCCCTTGGCGTGGTCCCTTACCCTTGCTAGTTTGGGGAAGCAAAGTGCTTTTACCTCCTGTGGCATCCTTGATGATGTCATCCAGAGAAGCCCCAAAAAGTCTGTCGCCCTTAAAAGGCAGATCCAATAGGGCTTTCTTGGAAGTCTGGTCCGCAGACCAGCCCTTTAGCCAGATCAGGCGGCATATTGCTACTGCATAAACCGAAGCTCTTGACAGCAGGGGAATAGTATCCATGTCTGACTCGCAGACAAACTTAAGGCCCTGGACCAACTGGTCGGCCAAAGTTATCTCATTAGGAGGAGCATCTCGCTCCTTTAACCCCTGGAGTAGCAATTTTGCCCATTCAGTAAGTGTCTGAGACACTAGGGCCCCCGCCAATGCCGGGCGTACTGCCGAGCCTACCACTGAGTATAGGTAGCGAGCGAGTGCTTCAGCCTTCTTATCCACAGGGTCCTTGAAAACAGGAGCCCCTTCTACTGGAATAGTGGTGGCTCTATTAAGTCTGGACACCGAAGGGTCCACTATAGGGGGAGAGGTCCATATCTTCAGAAAACTCTCCTCAAAGGGGTACCGTACTGCAAACCTCTTTGGGGCTGTAAAGACCCTCAGTGGGTTCTCCCATTCCTTGTATAAGAGTTTGTCAAAATAAGACACACAAGGGAACACCTTAGCAGTGCGGGCAGGTTTACGAAACCCAAAGGGGACTGGAGTATCTGCTACTTCTTCAGTCCTTTCCAACTTTAGTGTATCCTGCACTGCAGTAATAAGGTCAGATACCAAAGCCGTCTCGCGTACTGACCTGGACTTGGAGTCCTCCTCACTGTCCGATCGGTCACGGTCTGCAGTCTCTGATGCATCAGAATCTGGGCCATGAGCCGTAGCTGGACCTGGTTCTGCATCAGAAATATCCCCAGAAGATTGCAGGGGACGGGGGCGTTTATTACCCCCTGTATTCCCGTGTGCTGCTTCCACCCTGGCAGCAAACGCCTCTAGGATTGCCGACATAGCGTCCATAGACACCTCAGGGACACCAACTGCTAAATCTGGTGTTTCAGGGGAGAAGACCTCTGGCTCAGATGCCATGCTGACCACATGCTGACACTCACAGGGCTCCAGGCAAGATATCAATAGGCCACCCTCCTGCACTGCAGAGATGCTGGGTTACCCAGAGGACTCACCACCCTGGATAGGCACTGTTATGCTGCGCCTGTGATGCTCTCCCCTTGCTGCTGTGTCAGTCTGCTTCTTTTATCAGCACTTCCTGTGTGAATTTTCGCGCCAGTGTAATGCACCCTAGAGGCCGGAGGCTCTCGCAAAATGGTTGCCAAAAACGTCTGTATGGAAGATAATGTGGGCTCTAAGAAAATGGCTGCCGACAGAAGATAGAGGTCAGGCAGCCATAGCCCACAAAAAGATGGCCGCCGAACGGCAATATCTGCATACAGGGTGGACAAACATGGCCGCCGATCACCTGATAGGGGCCAGTGGGTGTGGCCGAACCACAGGAAGATGGCCGCCAGGCAGTTACAAGAGGCCAAACTTGGCATGGACCACCTCAAAATGGCCGCCGACAGCATGGAGACACAGAAACACAGGTAAGCAAAAAATGACATTTCTTTTAAATGTTAGTTACAGCCAGCCCCGCTCCAGTGGGACCCCCTAGGTGACCCCCAGCACCCAGCAACCTTTAGCTAGAAGCCCAGGGAGGAGGGAAAGGCAGGGAGAGAGGGAAGAAAGGGGCCACAACCACTTACTTGATCTCTCCAGGAATGTCCAGCTAAATCACCCAGCCGAGGCAGGGGGAGTTTTACTTACCTATCCTGCATGTTATTCTGCTGGAAGACATTCCAAACAGATCATCGTCCCGTGCACGGAAGGTGACTGTTGGCCAGGCATGCTGTGATTGGACCCAGAAGGGGACGATCATATGTATGCCCTGGAGCATGACGCTCACCGGACAGGCTGCTGCGACTCGGCCGTAAGGTCAGCCGAAGCTGAGCGGGTCCGATGCAAGCCTTGGAGCGTAAGCTCACCGGCCAGGGCTGCTGCGACTCGGCCGTAAGGTCAGCCGAAGCTGAGCGGTTCCGATGCAGGCCCCGGAGCGTAGGCTCCCCGGCCACCCGTGGAGCGACGGGCATGTCGTGGAAAACCCAGCGCGTAGCTAGGGTCGGCACACGCTCGATGGCCGAAACTGGGGAGACTACAAGGATCGAGGATCCAGCCTGTCACCCAGTCGGCAGTTGATCGAAGATCGCAGGGAAACAACAAATGTAGCAAAAAAATAAAAATAAAAAATATAAAATATATATATATATATATATATATATATATATATAATATATATATATATATCTTTTTTCCCCGGGACCAATGGGCCCGAAGGGAGCCATGTCCTACTCCTTGCTAGACAGAAAAAAAACTGATCTGCGATGTGCAGACTGATGAGGGTATACCCCAGAGGGTCCGCCCCCTGGGCGGTACTGTAGAAGGTGTGATGCAACACTTTTTACAAGTTTTTCTGCCTAGTCACTCCTAATTAACGGATAATACCCACTTTGTCAATAGAGAAGCTGTGTCGGTCAATGGACGAAAGAGTAATGTTTACTTTATCCAGGTTTTTAGAAATAAAAAAAAAAAAAACAGTAGGTCATAGTGAAAAAGTTTTTTTTGGGGGGGGGGGGGGGGGGGGGAACTTTAAATGAGACATATGACCATACACCTCCATCCCTGAATCTGGTACATAAAAAGGAGGGTTGGGACTTTAGATGAGGTGTGTATGAAGAGGCTCAACAATGGAAGAATGTAATAAGGATGTGTGAATTGTCTAAAACACACAGCAGTAGCATGCAGCATTGAGTACATACAAATATAGTAAACACGGAAAAAGCATGTTGCAAACCATAAACATGTAAATATCGACATAACCACTTGCCGACCAGCGCACGACGATATACGTTGACACAATAGCTGGGCTGGGCATATGGGCGTACAGGTACATCCCCTTTAAGACGTGGCATTGAGGGCGCGCGCCCCCGCCGCGAGCTCCGTGAGTGTGACCGCAGGTCCCGCGGACTCAATGTCCGATGGGAGTCTCGCAATCGTCTCACGGAGAGGAAGAACGGGGAAATGCTGATGTAAACAAGCATTTCCCCGTTCTGCCTGGTGACAGGACACTGATCACAGCTCCCTGTGATCGGGAGCGGTGATCAGTGTCATGTCACACGTAGCCCATGCCCCCCACAGTTAGAACACATCCCTAGGACACACTTAACCCCTTCAGCGCCCCCTACTGGTTAACCCTTTCCCTGCTAGTGTCATTTACATCGTAATCAATGCATTTTTACAGCACTGATCGCTGTATAAATGACAATGGTCCCAAAATGGCGTCAAGTGTCTGATGTGTCCGCCATAATGTCGCAGTCAAGATAAATTAAAAAAAAAAGCTGATCGCCGCCATTACTAGTAAAAAAAAAAAAAAAAATTATAAAAATGCCATAAAACTATCCCCTATAACTTTTGCACAAACGAATCTAACACTTATTGCGATTTTTTTTTTTACCAAAAATATGTAGAATACATATCGGCCTAAACGGAGGGGAAACATTTTTTTAATATATTTTTGGTGGATATTGATCATAGCAAAAAGTTAAAAATATTGCTTTTTCAAAATTGTCGCTTTTTTGTTTATAGCGCAAAAAATAAAAAAAAGTCAAATACCACAAAAAGAAAGCCCCATTTGTGGGGGGGGGGGGAAAAACGGAGTTAATACTTATCGGTAACTCCTTTTCCAGTAGTCTTCCAGGACAGCCCTTGAGAGGATGGACTCTCTCCCATCGACACATGAAACACATTGCCAACAGTTCAAAAGGCAGTCCCTCAGGTCCCTGGTCAGTCATTTACCAAGAACCGAAGGATGGAACTGAAATAACCATAACAGGCAACAACATTAATGCATCAACATAATTCAAGGGTGGGATTGTGCTGTCCTGGAAGACTACTACTGGAAAAGGAGTTACCGGTAAGTACTAACTCCGGTTTTCCCCAGTCGTCTTCCAGGACAGCCCTTGAGAGGATCCCCAAGTACACAATTTAGGGGGGGGCCACGGCCTGGAGGACTTTCCTCCCAAAAGCCTGATCCTGACTGGACATTAAAGCGGAGGTTCACCCAAATTACAAGTCTATTTTCTCTGCTTCCTTGTACACCTAGGATAGACAAATGACCCCTGTTTTTTTAATCTGACATGTAATTACCTTTATAATTAGGACTTCCTGGGTTTCCCTCCCGCATGAGTAGGCGTGTCCCCGGCGCCGCAGTGTGTTATGGAAGCTTGCCACAGTGTGTACTGGGAGCACAGTTTCGTGCTTCCCAAGATACACCGCGAACGCCGTCCATCGTAATCCCGTGTGATTTTCTACAAACAAGCGACGCCTGATGCCGGTCACGTGACGGGGGCGTAGCTAAACTAAAATCGCCATTTTAGAGAAGGGCATAATCAATTAATTATCCAAAAAACCTGCAGCAAATATAAATATCTTTAAACATACTTCATTAGATAATTTTTTTAGATGACAGCGAGAAAAATTGACATTACTTGCACAGCTGATGCTCTGACCCTGTTCTGAGCCGTCGCTGATGTTTCTCTAGTTGTGAATGCCATCACAACGGGGCGTGTACTTTCAATGACGCCGCCCTTTGTGATGGCAACCAGGATGTTTATGGCGCAGGTCGCCGTAAACAGTGCGCATGCCCGGGAAAGAGCGGTGAATGCCGGGAGACTAGCATTCACCGCTTCCAGGAAGTAATTCTGGCTTCACAATGCCCACAAGCAAAATGGGAAATGCCTAGATCGGAAATTATAAGTTTCTCTTTTCTAAGAAAACAGACAGGGGATGTTTGAAGACACCCAACAAGTGAGTACTCAATTGAGATCTATAACACCACTGATTAAACAAAACATTTTTTTTAAATCAAAATAAATAAAGAAAAAACTGCGCCAACTCTGTTTGCATACAAGACTCCTCAAGAGTCTCAATATAGTCCCAAAATTGAAGTCCAACAAATTATAAAGAGGAATCCAAATTCACTTGCAAACACGACTTTGTATGGATAATAATCCCCAGTAGGTGAAATGGCTCCTTACCACAGATCAAAGGGAAATATACAGATGGCTTTAACCCAGCCTAGGCCTTTGCTTGGAGACCCGGTATATTCCATCCAGGAACCAATCTGTAAACTGATATAGGAACGCTCCTGACGGCTCCGTATCAGATGAGAGAAAATATATATACCATAGGGTGATATCGTTTTATATAAAACAAAAAGACCACCACTGTGCACAAACAAAAAAATTTGTGAGTGACCACCACCCTATATACGAATTGGCTCCTTACCAGATCCCCATAGGAAACAAGCATGTAAGCTGCAACTAGCCCCAATCCGTCACAGACAGCACCAGACCTCCAGATAGACCCTCTCCGTATCAAGCGCTGATGAGCTCCAAATAGATACCAAAAACAGAGGGGGAGACCATAGCATAATACCCTCTAAATTATGGATATTTTATTAAAAATAAATTGTACTCACAAACACATATCAATTTCAAACATAAAAAAGCCGGCCAGCTCAAACAAAGTACCCTTCCGTACTGATGGCGTGGTGACGTCACTGCGTTTCCCCCAGACGCGTTTCGTCATGACGTTCTCAATGGGATAGGGCACGCAGTGATTCACCTCTATATATACATACACCAAGCCTCATTCTGAGATGCCAATATCCGAGTTGCGGATGCCATCTTGACTGAGGGCAAATGCCCTAAACTTGCATTGCAGCACAGCTGCAAGACCAAAAGGTCACGAATAGAGGCGAGGCGGATCATACATTAAAAAATTTCTCTTAAGAAGGAAACAACTGCCAAAAGAGCAGTCGTTAACCTCATATCCAAATGGAGCGCGGGACTCTGTACATGGCGCCGGCCCTCATCCGGACCTACGTCATATAACTTACTGAAGTCACGCGCGCCATCTTGGACAGGGGCACCTGCTAGTGTCTCACCTAATGAACACACCAGCAAGGCTAAAAATATCTCAGCCAAGGGGCAATAATGAAAATTAAATCTAATGGGCAAGCAATCTTGTAAATATTAAAAATATTAGTAATAACCAGAACTCGGATTTCTTATGTGGCTCAAGCCATCCCAAGAGATCCGCGTGCTGCGTGATGTGATCTCGTGTAAGAATCTAACATGTGTCGTCAATAAATTATAAGTGACATAACTGAAAGATTATAAGTGATACATAAATATTAACTAGTGATAAATATCTAAATCCAAACTGGATCGATATAACATAAGTAATATAATAAAATGAATAAATTATTACTTGGTGTACCTATATCATGTGTCATATGTATTCATATTAAACAAATAGTAATTGTATAGTAAACAATAAGCAATATCATTGTTTGATAAGACAAACAAGTTATGCATTACATACTAATATAAATACTGGTAGTGACATCCCTTGGCCTTATAAGGGGAAAAAGGAAAAGAAAAAAAGTAAACAAGAAAAACCTACTTCCAAAAGGGGGGGGCAAGGATAACCCATATTGGCAACCCACATTGAGTTTACAGAAGTACATCAATCAAGCATTATTAATAAATGCATTTACGTCTGTCTCTATGTTCAATCCATATGGGGCATAAGTCTTAAGCCTATGTATCCATCCCATCTCCATTTTGGAGATTTCCCTAATCATATGGCTCCCCCTCCAATGTGGTTTATATTTATCAATCCCTACATATAATGTCTTAGAGGGGTCCCTATCATGTACCAAACGATAGTGATTCGACACTGAATGGTTTTTAAACCCTGATATGATGTTTGTTACATGTTCATTTAGACGGACCTTCAAGGGTTGTTTGGTCCGTCCCACATACTGCAGGCCACAAGGGCACTGCAGCATGTAGACCACACCCGTAGTGTCACAGGTAATGCATGGCTTAATAGTGAATCGCTTATTAGTGGCTGTAGATAAAATTTCATTAGTTCTTCTCCTCGGGCAAGAGTTGAAGGAGCATACCCTACATCTTCTACACATGTAGTAACCACTAAGATGATCAAAGAAACCCCTAGTAGGAATAGGTGGATTGAGAATATTTGGGGCCACGCGATGTCTCAAAGAGGGCACTCCCTTAAAGATTACCCTGGGCTTTTCTGGAACAATATTCCTCAAAACAGCATCATTAGTGACCAAATGCCAGTGTTTGCCAATTCGTTTTCTAATGTTTTTATGCTGCAATGAGTAAGTGGTGATAAACGGGACCCCCAGACCCCCACTCCTATCTCGGGGGCCTTTTTCGATAAGGAGATCCTCTCTTTTTACAGACTTAAGTGCATCTAAGGTATCAGAGAGGAAATCCCTCTGATGGCCTTTTTCTAGGAATCTCCGTGTCAAAAGAACTGCTTGTTCTTCAAACTGATTTTGGTCCGTGCAGTTTCTCCGAAGCCTAAGAAATTGGCTCTTTGGCACTCCACGGAGCCAAGGGTCATGATGACAACTACCCAAAGGGATGAAGGAGTTCCTGTCTGTCTCCTTAAAGTAAGTAGATGTCACAAAGGCTCTCTCTCTAATCTCGATTTTCAAATCTACATAATGAACCGCCTCCTGACTGGCCTCATAATTCAATTGGATTCCCCTCTGGTTTAAATTTAGGGTCTCCATAAATTCCACCAAATCCTGGTGTTGACCATCCCATAGGAGGAGGATGTCATCAATATACCTTGCCCAAAGGGCCACCTGAGGCATACTGGTACCATAGATGACATCCTCCTCCCATTTGGCCATAAAAAGGTTGGCCAAACTCGGGGCATATTTGGCCCCCATTGCCACCCCGGTTTCCCGTTTGTTAAAGTTTGCTGCTTCCTCCAATTATTTTTGGTTTGACCAGCATTTTTACAAAGACATGAGAAAAGAAATCTGTTTATATGGGAGGCCAGAATCCCATTTTAGGAAACTCTACTGCACTAAACCCCAAATCATGGGGGATAATGGTGTAAAGGGATGTGACGTCTATTGTAACCATCCAGAGACCCTTATTCGGAGAGATATCGGACAATAAATTAATAATAATGTCGCAAATCTTTAACGAAGGAGGGCATAGCTCGAACAAGGGGTTGTAAATAGAAATCAATATATCTGCCCACCCGGGACGTGATGGAATCAATTCCACTAACAATGGGGCGCCCCGTGGGGCAGACTGGATCTTTATGACGTTTTGGAAGATAGTAGATGGTGGGGGTACGGGGAGCATTAGGGACTAGGTAAAGCCTCTCCTTTTGGTTCAAAACCCCCTCCCAAAAACATTTACCAAAAACTCAAGATCCCTACAAAATTTTGCTTTGGGGTCAGAGGGTAGCCGAGTATAGGTGTTGATATCTCCTATAATCTTATACATCTCGGCCATATAGGATGCCCTATCTAGAATCACTATCCCCCCCCCTTATCTGCAGGTCTAATGACCAGATTCTTGTCGTTACACAATGTATCAAGGCCATCCTGTAGAGTTTTGTTCATCCTAGACTTCTTCACCTCCATATCATCCAGGTCCCTAAGCAACACATCCCAGAATACCCTTCATGATGGTGCCAGGGCCCCTGGAGGATTAAATAAAGATGCGTTTGATAGACCTGAATGTACAAATTCAGTGGGCCTCTCCTGAATGACAGTAGAAGACCCCACCATATACCTTTTGATGTTCAACCTCCTAACAAATTTATGAATGTCCATGAATGTATGGAACTTGTCCAAACCTTTTGGTAGAGCAAATTTAAGACCCTTATCCAAAAGGCAAATTTCAGGTTCGGACAAAACCCTATTACTTAAATTAAAGATTCCCTGACCCTTTGTTTTGGGTCGCTTTGATTGCTCTTGCCCGCCTCCCCCCTCTAGTTCCCCTCCTCCTTTCTCCCATTCTTTTTACTCCTTGGGTGATCCTGTAAAAACCCCAACTCCCCTGGCCATTAGCCATGGGTGGTCCTCTAGAGGGCAGGGGTCTATCAGGAACGTGATGGGTTGAACTCATACCACCCCTACCTCCCTGTGGGTAGTATTGTGAGCTGCCCCCCCAGGGATCAGTTTCTGGACCTTCCCTATCCCTAAGTGGGAAAAAGGAATTCTGTGTAGAAACTGAGTACTCCCAACCCTCATCAGTATTGAAGGAAGGAGAGCACTGATCCCAATCATTACTGGGGCCCTCGCCTCCATCCCTCAGGACCATCGGCGAAAGAGCCTCATCCACGTTGATTTGGGGGACCCCACCCTCTACCTCGAGGCGGTGGTCCCCTTACATAGGACGGTTGTCCTGAATGGTAATAGGTAGGATCAAAATTGTAACCATGATCAACTTTAGGTGGTCCAAAAGACCTAGGTGGTCCATTTTGAAAAGGGCCACCCCTAGTACTACTAGACCCTCTTCGTGGGGATTGAAACGAGGGGTAACTGCCACCCCTAATAGACTTGGTAGCATTAGAACCTCGTTTGGGAACCGAGTTTTGAGTGGGTGGTTGCCCTTTACTGGTCAATGGTACTACCACAGGGGCCCCGATCTCCATTTCACTGGTGGATCCCTTAGATTGTTCCTCCAACAGCTTTTTTTGCCACTCAAACACGATATATTCCCATGGTAATCTGCCAAGTCCCTATTATTTTCAAAATGGACCACCTAGGTCTTTTGGACCACCTAAAGTTGATCATGGTTACAATTTTGATCCTACCTATTACCATTCAGGACAACCGTCCTATGTAAGGGGACCACCGCCTCGAGGTAGAGGGTGGGGTCCCCCAAACCAACGTGGATGAGGCTCTTTCGCCGATGGTCCTGAGGGATGGAGGCGAGGGCCCAGTAATGATTGGGATCAGTGCTCTCCTTCCTTCAATACTGATGGGGGTTGGGAGTACTCAGTTTCTACACAGAATTCCTTTTTCCCTCTTAGGGATAGGGAAGGTCCAGAAACTGATCCCTGGGGGGGCAGCTCACAATACTACCCACAGGGAGGTAGGGGTGGTATGAGTTCAACCCATCACGTTCCTGATAGACCCCTGCCCTCTAGAGGACCACCCATGGCTAATGGCCAGGGGAGTTGGGGTTTTTACAGGATCACCCAAGGAGTAAAAAGAATGGGAGAAAGGAGGAGGGGAACTAGAGGGGGGAGGCGGGCAAGAGCAATCAAAGCGACCCAAAACAAAGGGTCAGGGAATCTTTAATTTAAGTAATAGGGTTTTGTCCGAACCTGAAATTTGCCTTTTGGATAAGGGTCTTAAATTTGCTCTACCAAAAGGTTTGGACAAGTTCCATACATTCATGGACATTCATAAATTTGTTAGGAGGTTGAACATCAAAAGGTATATGGTGGGGTCTTCTACTGTCATTCAGGAGAGGCCCACTGAATTTGTACATTCAGGTCTATCAAACGCATCTTTATTTAATCCTCCAGGGGCCCTGGCACCATCATGAAGGGTATTCTGGGATGTGTTGCTTAGGGACCTGGATGATATGGAGGTGAAGAAGTCTAGGATGAACAAAACTCTACAGGATGGCCTTGATACATTGTGTAACGACAAGAATCTGGTCATTAGACCTGCAGATAAGGGGGGGGGATAGTGATTCTAGATAGGGCATCCTATATGGCCGAGATGTATAAGATTATAGGAGATATCAACACCTATACTCGGCTACCCTCTGACCCCAAAGCAAAATTTTGTAGGGATCTTGAGTTTTTGGTAAATGTTTTTGGGAGGGGGTTTTGAACCAAAAGGAGAGGCTTTACCTAGTCCCTAAGGGTCCCCGTACCCCCACCATCTACTATCTTCCAAAACGTCATAAAGATCCAGTCTGCCCCACGGGACGCCCCATTGTTAGTGGAATCGATTCCATCACGTCCCGGGTGGGCAGATATATTGATTTCTATTTACAACCCCTTGTTCGAGCTATGCCCTCCTTCGTTAAAGATTTGCAACATATTATTAATTTATTGTCCGATATCTCTCCGAATAAGGGTCTCTGGATGGTTACAATAGACGTCACATCCCTTTACACCATTATCCCCCATGATTTGGGGTTTAGTGCAGTAGAGTTTTCTAAAACGGGATTCTGGCCTCCCATATAAACAGATTTCTTTTCTCATGTCTTTGTAAAAATGCTGGTCAAACCAAAAATAATTGGAGGAAGCAGCAAACTTTAACAAACAGGAAACCGGGGTGGCAATGGGGGCCAAATATGCCCAGAGTTTGGCCAACCTTTTTATGGCCAAATGGGAGGAGGATGTCATCTATGGTACCAGTATGCCTCAGGTGGCCCTTTGGGCAAGGTATATTGATGACATCCTCCTCCTATGGGATGGTCAACACCAGGATTTGGTGGAATTTATGGAGACCCTAAATTTAAACCAGAGGGGAATCCAATTGAATTATGAGGCCAGTCAGGAGGCGGTTCATTATGTAGATTTGAAAATCGAGATTAGAGAGAGCCTTTGTGACATCTACTTACTTTAAGGAGACAGACAGGAACTGTTTTGAGGAATATTGTTCCAGAAAAGCCCAGGGTAATCTTTAAGGGAGTGCCCTCTCTGAGACATCGCGTGGCCCCAAATATTCTCAATCCACCTATTCCTACTAGGGGTTTCTTTGATCATCTTAGTGGTTACTACATGTGTAGAAGATGTAGGGTATGCTCCTTCAACTCTTGCCCGAGGAGAAGAACTAATGAAATTTTATCTACAGCCACTAATAAGCGATTCACTATTAAGCCATGCATTACCTGTGACACTACGGGTGTGGTCTACATGCTGCAGTGCCCTTGTGGCCTGCAGTATGTGGGACGGACCAAACGACCCTTGAAGGTCCGTCTAAATGAACATGTAACAAACATCATATCAGGGTTTAAAAACCATTCAGTGTCGAATCACTATCGTTTGGTACATGATAGGGACCCCTCTAAGACATTATATGTAGGGATTGATAAATATAAACCACATTGGAGGGGAAGCCATATGATTAGGGAAATCTCCAAAATGGAGATGGGATGGATACATAGGCTTAAGACTTATGCCCCATATGGATTGAACATAGAGACAGACGAAAAACGCATTTATTAATAATGCTTGATGTACTTCTGTAAACTCAATGTGGGTTATCCTTGCCCCCCCCCCCCTTTTGGAAGTAGGTTTTTCTTGTTTCCTTTTTTCTTTTCCTTTTCCCCTTATAAGGCCAAGGGATGTCACTACCAGTATTTATATTAGTATGTAATGCATAACTTGTTTGTCTTATCAAACAATGATATTGCTTATTGTTTACTATACAATTACTATTTGTTTACTATGAATACGTATGACCCATGATATAGGTACACCAAGTAATAATTTATTCATTTTATTATATTACTTATTATGTGATATCGATCCAGTTTGGATTTAGATATTTATCACTAGTTAATATTTATGTATCACTTATAATATTTCAGTTATGTCACTTATAATTTATTGACACGTTAGATTCTTACACGACATCACTTCACGCAGCACGCGGATCTCTTGGGATGGCTTGAGCCACATAAGAAATCTGCGTTCTGGTTATTACTAATATTTTTAAATATTTACAAGATTGCTTGCCCATTAGATTTAATTTTCATTATTGCCCCTTGGCTGAGATATTTTTAGCCTTGCTGGTGTGTTCATTAGGTGAGACACTGGCAGGTGCCCCTGTCCAAGATGGCGCGCGTGACTTCAGTAAGTTATACGACGTAGGTCCGGATGAGGGCCGGCGCCATGTACAGAGTCCATTTGGATATGAGGTTAACGACTGCTCTTTTGGCAGTTTCCTTCTTAAGAGAAATTTTTTAATGTATGTTCCGCCTCGCCTCTATTCGTGACCTTTTGGTCTTGCAGCTGTGCTGCAATGCAAGTTTACGGCATTTGCCCTCAGTCAAGATGGCGTCCGCAACTCGGATATTGGCATCTCAGAATGAGGCTTGGTGTATGTATATATAGAGGTGAATCACTGCGTGCCCTATCCCATTGAGAACGTCATATATGACGAAACGCGTCTGGGGGACATGCAGTGACGTCACCACGCCATCAGTACGGAAGGGTACTTTGTTTGAGCCGGCCGGCTTTTTTATGTTCGAAATTGATATGTGTTTGTGAGTACAATTTATTTTTAATAAAATATCCATAATTTAGAGGGTATTATGCTATGGTCTCCCCCTCTGTTTTTGGTATCTATTTGGAGCTCATCAGCGCTTGATATGGAGAGGGTCTATCTGGAGGTCTGGTGCTGTCTGTGACGGATTGGGGCTAGTTGCAGCTTTACATGCTTGTTTCCTATGGGGATCTGGTAAGGAGCCAATTCGTATATAGGTGGTGGTCACTCACAAATTTTTTTGTTTGTGCACAGTGGTGGTCTTTTTGTTTTATATAAAACGATATCACCCTATGGTATATATATTTTCTCTCATCTGATACGGAGCCATCAGGAGCGTTCCTATATCAGTTTACAGATTGCTTGGAGACCCGGTATATTCCATCCAGGAACCAAAGGCCTAGGCTGGGTTAAAGCCATCTGTATATTTCCCTTTGATCTGTGGTAAGGAGCCATTTCACCTACTGGGGATTATTATCCATACAAAGTCGTGTTTGCAAGTGAATTTGGATTCCTCTTTATAATTTGTTGGACTTCAATTTTGAGACTATATTGAGACTCTTGAGGAGTCTTGTATGCAAACAGAGTTGGCGCAGTTTTTTCTTTATTTATTTTGTTTATACATGCTTATCTCATTATTACTGCTTGCCTTTTTTAATTTATATTAGTTATAAGCGCAGTTTTTCCTGTTCCATTTTTTTAGATCGATTGGTCGCAGAACCTCCACTTTAAGTCTAGTCGATAATACCTTGTAAAGGTGGACAAGCTTGACCAAGTGGCTGCTTTACATATTTTCTCCGGGGTGGCACCAGCTGTTTCTGCCCAAGATGCAGAGAGTGCCCTTGTGGAGTGGGCATTTAACACCCCCAGGAGGATCTTTATTTATTGTTCTATAACTTTCTGCAATAACTAGCCTGATCCACCTAGCTATAGTGACCTTAGAAGCTTTTTGTCCCTTACGTTGTCCAGAAAAAAGCACAAACAGTGAATTTGCAATTCTGAAGGATTTGGTTGCATCTAGGTACTACAAGATACACCTTCTCACATCTAGTAAATTAAATTGCTTTTCTTTTTTGTTTGAGGCGTTCTGACAGAATGAAGGGAGGACAATATCTTGTGATCTATGGAATTCGGATGCCAGGGTCTGTTTTTAGGATGACTCGGTCTTCAAAGATTTGAAGAAAGGGCTCTCTAATGGAGAGAGCTTAAATCTCACTGACCCTACAGGCTGAAGTGATTGCCACGAGGAGTACGGTCTTGAATGTAAGCAGTCTTAGAGAGGCCTCCGAGATAGGTTCAAACGGTGTCCCCAAGTAGGCCTTGAGGACGACTGAAAGGTCCCAAGTTGGAGTTATCTTGACTCTGACCAGTTTATGTCTAGCGATTGCCTTACAGAACCTAGCGATAAGGGGATTTTCCTGTAATCGTCTTTCTAGGTATACACTTAAAAGCGGAGCTCCACCCTAAAGTGGAACTTCCGCTCATCGGAACCCTCCCCCCTCCGGTGTCATATTTGGCTCAAGACAGGTATTTGCACCCACTTCCGGGAGTCCTCTCTGCGGGTAGTACGTCACTTCCCGCAGAATACCCGTTGTGTTCTGGGAGACACTCGGCTCCCAGGACACAACAGGGACCAGTGAGAACGGCGCAGCGCAACTCGCGCATGCGCTGTAGGGAAACGGGCAGTGAAGCCGCAAGGCTTCACTGCCTGGTTCCCTCACCGAGGATGGCGGTGGGGGCAGCAGAGTGACTGCTCGTCTTCTGCTGCCAACGTCGCTCCAGGACAGGCAAGTGTCCTAATATTAAGTCAGCAGCTGCAGTATTTGTAGCTGCTGACTTAATATTTGTTTTTTTTCAGGGGAGCTCCGTTTTAAGGCAGCCATCTGGACTTTTATAGTACTGGGAGTTAACCCCCGGTCTATCCTGTCTTGGAGAAACTATAGGATTTGTTATATCCTTGTTAACCTTACCCTGGTCCGCCAACCAAGAATTACATTTTCTTCAAATTTTTCTGTAAATTGCTTCGGGTGACTGGTTTCTGGCTTTGTAGTGAGGTTTGGACCACTTTTTCCTGATAGACCTTTGCTTCTCAGAATTTCTTCCTCAGTAACCACGCTGAGAGTTTCAGCATGGTTACTTGCGGATGTAAGAGGGGTCCCTGTGACAAGAGATCTTGTCTACAGGGAAGCCTCAAAGGACGCTGGTCTGTCAACTTCAGTAAAGTTGTGAACCATGGTCTCTTGGGCCAAAATAATGCCACTAGTATTAGACATGTTTCTTCTGTTAGAAACTTTGCTAAAACTCAGGGAATGAGATGAAACGTGGAAAAGCATAAGCCAGGTTAAAGTTCCAAGGGGTTTGTAAGGCATCTACCGCTAAGGGTTGATCTCCTGGACATAGCGAGCAGAAACTGGGGACTTTTGCATTCTCTGTTTGCAAATAAGTCTGGATCCCCCAGTGAGCTGTTATGAGGTTGAAAACATCCAGAGACCATTCTTGACTCGAAACTAGTTGTCGACTTAAGTCTGCAGTGCTGTTCTGCTCCCCCTTCAGGTGTATTGCAGAGATGGATGCTAGATTGGACTCTGCCCACTGAAATATATGTTTGGCGACCAACATTAGACAAAGGCTTCTGGTAACTCCCTGCTTATTTATGTAAGCTACTGCTGTCATATTGTCTGAACGGACTTGAAGGTGGTGACCCTGTAGCTTGTCCTGAAATGCTAGTAGAGCTCTGAGGATAGCTGTAAAGCCCTGTACACACGATCGGTTTGACTGATGAAAACCGTCCGATGGATGGTTTTCATAAGACCAACCGATCGTGTATGGGACCCATCGGTCTTTTTTCCATCGGTTTTAAAAAATAGAACAGGTTTTAAATTTTTCCGATGGATAAAAAACCGATCGAAAACTGAGATCATCTATGGGCAAGTCCATCGGATCAAAAACCCACGCATGCTCAGAATCAAGTCGACGCATGCTCAGAAGCATTAAACTTAATTTTTCTCGGCTCATCGGAGTGTTTTACGTCACCCGCGTTTGGAACGGTCGGTTTTTTGACTGATGGTGTGTGGGCAAGACTGATGAAAAACAGTTTCATCGGATTTACGATGGACAAATCCATCGGAAGAAAATCCATAGATTATCCGATCGTGTGTACAGGGCTTTACTCCTTCCAATTGGAAGAGAACTTTTTCTCTTCTGGTGTCCACCTGCCCTGGGCCCAGCATGAGTTGAGATGAGCTCCCCAACCCCAACTGCTCGCATCCGTGGTCAGTGTGGATGTGATAGGCAGGACCCAGAGAACCCCTTTGTTTAGGTTTCCCATGTCCTACCACCACCAGAGGTAACATTTTACTTTAATGGGGATCGATATGTATTCTTCTAGATCTTTGTCCTTCACCTGTTCCAAAAGAAACCTCTGCAGGTCTCTGGTGGAACCTGGCCCATTGTACGGCCGGGATGGCTGCAGTCATTAGACCTAGTGCTGACATCACCTCCCTCACTGTACAATTGGAGCTGGTTTGAAGAAAAGACCTCAGGTGTTTCAGATTCTATCTTTTCTTCCAGCAAGACTATCATTAGCTCTACGGACAGGATCTTGTAGCCCAGATACAGAATATTCTGTGTTGGAGTTGTTTTGGACGTTTCCAAACTGATGATCCACCCCAATTGACTCGGGTGAGTTGTGTCAACTCCAAGTCCTGACAGAGTTGTTTCTCAGAGTGGGCTGTGAAGAGTAAGTCGTCTAGATACGGAATGATCGAGACTGACTGAAGTCTCAGCGGAACTAGTGCCTCTCCGAGAACTTTGGAAAAAATTATTGGAGACGACAGACCAAAGCTCTGCACTGAAAATGATACATTTTTGTGTCTATCTGAATCGCCATACAAATACATTTCTGGCATTCCTTCCTTATTGGGATATGCAGATAAGCATCCTTTAAATCCAGGGTAGCCATAAACACCTCTTTTTGAAGAAGATTTCTTATTGAGTAAATTGACTCCATCCAAAATTTTTTGTAACGGATGGAGAGGTTCAGGGGTCGGAGGTTCATTATTAGTCTGAACTTCCGACTGCTTTTTTACCACAAAAATGTGTGAGTAACAACCGTCCCCCTGTTCCTGAATAGGGACTGGTGTCAATA
Organism: Rana muscosa; assembly: GCA_029206835.1. Classification (NCBI taxonomy): domain Eukaryota; kingdom Metazoa; phylum Chordata; class Amphibia; order Anura; family Ranidae; genus Rana; species Rana muscosa. The sequence continues at coordinate 1,046,488,948 of CM055117.1, forward strand.
CCTCTTGATCCACCATTTCCCCTATTAGGAACAGTAAAGCCCTGGCCTTTTCTGAGTGACTTGGAAGTTTTGTCACCAGAAACTTGGAGGGTGGGTCGCTGTGAAATTCCAGCGCATAACCTCTTTTGATTAGGTTTAGAACAAACTTGTTTGAGGTTATCTTTTCCCATTGCGGGAGAAAATTCTTTAGTCTTCCTCCCACAGGGACCCTGATGTCACTGAGGCTTGGGGTTCTGATTGGGGCGGTTAAAAAGTATGCCCCCTTTTCCTTTCCCTTTTGCCCTGTCCAGTGCTTTTTGGGTTTGAACTCCTGTTTTTGAGGGTTCCTTTAAGGGAAGAAACAAACTTCCTACGAAAGTCTCCTTAGTAGGGAAAGTTTTTTTTGTCCGCCGTTCTTTCCAAGGCGGTATCTAATTCAGGCCCAAAGACTAAGTCGCCAGTAAAGGGGACACTGCACAAGCGTGTTTTGGACGCTGTGTCTCCTCCCCAAGTTTTCATCCAGACTGACCTTCTGGCTGCGACTGATAGAGCCACAAACTTAGACGCAAATTTAACGGCGTCAGTTGAAGCGTCTGAAATGAAACTAGTCGCCTTGAAAAGCATTGGAAACGTTTTCAAGAGCTCCCCTCTAGGAGTGCTTGCCTGTAAGTGTTCTTGTAGCTGTGATAACCAAAACTCCAAATTTCTAGCTACACAAGAAGTGGCCAAGGCTGGCTTCAATCCTGCCATTGAAGCGTCCCGGGCCCCCTTTTCAAGACCAAGTCTTTTTCTGTCCATTGGGTCCTTTAAATGTCCCATATCCTCGAAGGCCAGGTCAGACTGCTTCGATACCTTGGACAGTGGGGCGTCTAGTTTTGGATTTTTATTCCAGACTGCCTCTGGGTTCTCGTCAAAGGGAAATCTTTTAAGAGAATTTGGGAATAAAGCTTTCTTATCCGGCTCGGCCCATTCTTTGCAGACAAGATCAGAGAGCACACTATGTATAAGGAACACTCTGGCTTTCTTTTTACCCAGGGCTTCATACATTTTGTTATGCCTGGATAATTGAGCTTCTTCCTCCTCAATTTTCAGTGTATCATAAATAGCGCTCCCTGACTCTACGGGGCTCCCCGGAGCTGGGTATTGTAGGGCTTGGTGAAGGGGAAATTGCAGCTGCACTACTGGTGGAAGCAGATGCGTTTACATCTGAGATTAGGTCCCTGAGAGATTTAAAGGTTGACGCCATCTCATCTTTAAACAAGCTAAGGAATTTGGCTAAAGGAGAGTCTGCCTCAGATTTTAGTAAGCCTGCAATACACTGCCTGCATAAGGCTTTGTTAGAGTCGGAGGATAATTTGTTTCCACAGTTAGGGCACTTTCTGCGGCCTGACTTGTCTTCCCTTGGAGCCTCCTTAGCCTGAAACAGAAAATAGATGGACTTATCAAACCTTTTTCCCTCTAAAGCATCCGTGCTGCAACCACCACTGCTGCTATTCCCGGGACAGTGAGGTATCCACCACCATGGAGTATGCTAGTCCCAGCCCCACAACTACCAGCATGCACAAAAAAAAACACAGTACAGGGCTTGCACAGCAGCCTACCTGGGTTTGGCTGGTGCCTACATCCACCGAAGTGTCCTGGGGATTCGCCTCCATGGTCGCCCCTTGTAGCTCCATACCCCACCGCAGGTCTGGGATTAGTAGGCCCAGCGCAGGCTTTTCCCTTCCTCCTTGCGCCCTGGAGACCCGGAACTGGAAGTCTCGTGCGCAGTGATGACTCAATTCCACTGGAAATTACACAGTGTCTCCGGCCCCCACCACGATTGCAGCAAGGAGCTGAGATGGACGAATCCACTTACCCAGCTCCTGGGGGAACCTGCGTCATTCTGGCACTGGAAGGAGGAAGGTAAGTGGTCTGCTCCTGTTATGCTGGACGGTACCCAAGCCCAAAGACAAAAAGGTGAGACTTCACTGGAGCCTAACAGATAGGACCCAGTCCCCCTGTGCGGTCTCCTCCTCCTGGTTCCTCTAGCAACATGTTCCTCCGACGGAGGAAACACAAATGACTGACCAGGGACCGCCTTTTGAACTGTTGGCAATGTGTTTCCTGTGTCGATGGGATGGACTCCATCCTCTCAAGGGCTGTCCTGGAAGATGACTGGGGATAAGGATGCTAATTTTGTTTGGGAGCAATGTCAGTTAAATTGCTCTGGTCTTTGGTCAGCCAAATGGTCCGGGGCTGAAGTGGTTAAAGCGGAGTTCCGCCTAAATTCTTTTTTAAAGACAAAATACTTTTTTAAAGACAAATACTGCAGCTGCTGACTTTTAAAATATGGACACTTACCTGTCCAGGGCGCCCACAATGTCGGCACCCGAAGCCGATCTGTCCCTCGGGTGCTGCCGCCACCATCTTTGGTAAGGGAATCAGGAAGTGACGCCTTGCGGCATCACTTCCTGGTTCCCTACTGCGAATGCACGAGTCGCGCTGCATGATCTGCATGGTCCCTGCTGTCTTCTGGGACCTGTGTGTCTCCCAGAAGACAGCGGGGGGGAGTACGGAGGAGGGGCCAGACATGGAATAGATATGCGCAAATACTGCGGCCATCTATGCCCGGACGTGGGAGAAAATACCTGCATTATACAGTTTGTTAAAGAGGGGGTGAAATGGCGCTTATTCAAAATGATCTATTAATAAATATATATCAGATTCCTGTGCAAAAAATCTGATAAATACAATATATCTTGAATTCATATTCAAGATATATTGTATTTATCTGATTTTTTGCACAGGAATTAATTTGCACAGGAACAGTATTTATTTGCACAGGAATCTTTGCTTTATATTATTTATTAATAGATCATTTTGAGTAAGCGCCATTTCACCCCCTTTAACAAACTGTTTTTATTGTGTGAACACTTCTTTTGCTATGGCTGCTGCCTGTGTATATTTATAATTTTAGCCGTTGTGTATTTATACCCGGTGTGGTTAGCGCATCAGTAACTCCCATTACAAAATACCTGCATTATACAGGTATCTGTTCCCCCCTCCCCCTTGAAAGGTGCCAAATGTGACACCGGAGGGGATGAATTCTGAAAAGTGGAAGTTACATTTTGGGGTGGAACTCCGCTTTAAAATGGCATTGTTAAAAAAGGTGATCCTCCAAGAGATGGATTCTTTAAAACCCAAGGTTTTGTCCTGAAAGTAAAAACACTATGTATCTGTATAATCTCAACGCGTTTCATGGCATAATGCCACTCTTCAGGGGCAGATGCGTGATAAATTAGATCTGCAAAAGGACACGGGCATATCACATAAAGTCTGAAAATTAAACCCAAAAATGGTTAACAGTGATGTGGAGCTGAAGATATATATATATCTCCTAGATGACTTATTGGCAGCATGTGAGGGTATGTAAGCTGGAGCACATGGGCTAGTATAATTGTCTTTTTACTTTCAGGACCAAACCTTGGGTTTTAAAGATTACTTTCTCTTGGAGAACCACCTTTTTAACAATGCCATTTATGGCCCTCTAACTGGCTCTTTCATGACAAGAAAGTACAAAGAAATGTTACAATAGCGAGTATATGCTGCACAAACATTTCTTTGCTATCAGAGGAATAGGAATACTATTGCTATATGTCAACCTATTCCTGTTTAGCAGAGTAGTAAGGTAGTCAGAAGAAAGAGTGAAAGAAAAGCAATAGGGAGAGGGGAAGAAAGACAAAGGAAAGAATGATGGGGATTAGGTAGACCCATCAGGATTTCATACATGCAGAGATGCCCTCTGTGGAAAATGGGGGGGGGGGGGGGGCTTTAGTTAGGCTTTAAGAAAAAAAAAAGTTGGATAAACCATATAATAGATGCATGCACAGACTGGAATAATAGATTAAAATCTAGTCTGTTCAGAAAACCCCACTCACGTCAATATACAACATACTGTATGCACATATAAGAGTATTTCCATTGACAATCTTGTTTTCAAGAAATCTGTGGCCCGACAGTTGTTACATGGTCCCCCCAGGAATTGTAGATCCAGGCAATCCTCACCATGTACTACATAGCTCATTTATCTTGTTACTGTATCAATAACACATGATGTATTGTGAGCTTTGTATCAGCACAAACACGATTGATTAAATTCTAGCAAGAAAATGTGTGAAGGTGTAATAACACCATCAACAAATACGGCTTTTGCAAGTACTCAAACACAAGACTAAAGATACTGAATCAAGCCGGAAAGTGTCTTCTGTAAATAATTTAGGAGCACTGGGGCCAGTCTCAGAAAAAAAAAAAAAAAAAAAAACTTTACATTTTCTATAAGAAGGGATTATAGGAAATAATGAAATGGGCAAAAGCAATGATGGCTGTACTACTCTCAATGGGAAACTTTTATGGAGGGATACATGTAGGCTGCCATTTCCAATCCCACCTTCAAAATGCTACAGTTGTTGCCGACTGTCATACTGGTCCCCTGGCTCCAATACTTGACCCAGGAGTAAGTGGGCATCCTGGCCATAGCTCCTGATCTGCATACATGTTCGGGGTCAGCTATTTAGAAAGAGTGAAGACAATGGATCACCAAGACAGAAAACAGTTTGACCCCCACTTTTTCCAGTGACGGACTCTTTAAATCTGCTCTAGGCACATGGCTAGATCAAACTATATTAGAGTACTGCTTGACCCGACAATGGATTTGTATTTCTGCCCAATCATTCCTGAGATTTGCACAGCTCTGCTACACAGCACAGGCTTGTCTAGCAGAGAAGGAGACCTAACACAGCCACACAGGGCTGCTGACAAGGGGGTACCGCCAGTCCTGTACAGAGCCCAGGCACCCGGGCAGCAAGGGAAAGAGATGTGGGCAAGACAGAGAAGGATTTTTGCAGCAGTGGTGCTTCTGTGTGTCTCTCCCTGCAGCAGCTGAAAGCCGGTTTCTCCCCCTCTCCTTCCAGCTGTTGCAGGGTGAAACACAGGGCATCCTTCCTGTAACTGCGCCCCCTGCTGCAAAAATCACTCCCTATCCTGCCCACATCTGCTGCCCCGTGTGCCCCCCCCCCCCCAACGCTGCTAGCTTCCCTCTCCTGCCAACGTAGGGGGTTATTCAGAATTGAGAGCTGGGAAAGGGGCCAGTAATTTACCGGCTCCTTTTCTGAGTGAACACAGTGAGTTATCAGTAGGGATGGGCCGAAGACCGCCCAGTTCGGTTCGCACGAGAACACCGCAAACAGGCGAAAAGTTCGAGCGAACATGCAAACCCTATGGGACACGAATATTAATTTTTCAGAAGCAGCGATTTTAATAATGCTTAAAGTGAAACAATAAAAAAGGAAATATTCCTTCAAATATCATGCCTGGGGGTCTCCTTAGTATGCCTGTAAAGTGGCGCATCTGTGCGATGTGTAGAACAGTGCCGCAGCATGACATTATAAAAAAAGGAAAAAAATTATAATTTAAACTTGCTCGCACCTGTAATGTATTGCCGGCTCTCGGCAATATAGATAAGAAAAAAAAAAATCTAAGGAAAAAATGGTGTAGAGTTCCCCTCCCCAGTCCATACCAGGCCCTTTGGGTGGTATCAATCTATCCAATGAGGACGGAGACAGTGGCTCAAGTCTCTGGGCTCAAGTCTCTGGGCTCGTACACGGCGCGACTCAGGTAAGAAAAAGAGGGGCTCTGGGGGGCAGTTGCAGCACTGAAGGCTTTTCATCTTAATGCATCAATGTGAAAAACCTTTACAACCCCTTTAATGCAGAGAATAAATTAAAGTTAAAAAAATATAAAAATAATGTAGACTTCAGAGCCACTTTAAGACTCAACATGTTTGGTATCTCTTCACTAAATGAAAACAAAGTGGATAATATGTACAGTAAAATTAACATTAGTGCATTTTTTGGGAAAACATTAGACATGTGCATTAGTTTTCGTCTGAATGCATTTTCGTCCGAATTTCGTGTATTTTCATTATCGTTTTAACAAACGATAACGAAAGCGCAGAAGCCGAAATCCAAAAAGATCCGACAAACAAATGCTTAATTTTCTTTACGACAGCAGTTCGATATAGATAGGAGATTCGACATGACACTGACAACAACAATCTGTGTCCATCAAACCTGTGGTTGAATGTGCCTAACCTTAACTCTATTAGTCCAAGATTATTCTACATGGAGAGAAAAGTTTCGACAGAAAAGATTTGACATTATAGAGACATGAAGATTCGACGAAGCAGCTAAAAACATACGATCGCAGCGAGCGGACATTTATGGTCAAATGCCCTGCCCATAGGCTATAGAAGAATTCTAATGTTGGTTGACTAGTAATAATAATTAATAATAATTATTACTAGTGTCATACATTAGAATTCTTCTCTAGCTTGTAGGCGGAACATTCGATCGGAAATAAGGGCGTTGTACAGTTTAGCTGTTTCGTCGAATCTTCTTAGAACATTCGACAGACACCATAAGCCTTCAATGACCGATTCAACCTAAATTATTTCGGATTTTCGGACGAATGCATTAACGTAAAAACAAAATAAAAACAAATTTCGGGAGTAACTAAATAATTTTTTTTCGTACGAAAACGAAATTCCAAGACAAAATATTTCAGTGTGCACATGTCTAGCAAAAATATGGATTTGATACACAGGTGCACCAATAATATGTGAAATAAATAGCAACTGCAATTTTATTCTCCAGGGCTGCCACTTTCAGAAAATGTATAAATGTTTTTTGGGGGGGGGGGGGGTTTAACTAATCTTCAGGCCTATGCAATGTGCATTCTAACATGTACAAAAAAGCAAAAGGGTTAAATATCTCCCAAGCTGGATGAAAAATTATTTTGTTGTATTTGACATTCATTGATAGGATAAGGACAGGAATGGGTGGATCTTTTACATCAACGTGGATGCCTCTGCCAAAGTCCAGCGGACCTTGCTTTCTTCTACAAGCCAAATCTATCAGCTGGTTTTGTGAAACGGAAAAAAAATAAATCAGCTGGCATTCCATCCTCCGCCTTTTGCCATACTGAATGCACCTCTTTCTATCCCTCGCATACTCAATGAGCCTCTTCAATGATATTCAGCAGCAAGGCCCTAATTTAGATGAGGGACACGTAAAAAGTGAATATGCTATGAAGCCCATTACATTGTAGAATTAATGGTCCTAATAAAACTAGCCATGAATAAAATGGCTGTAATTACCATTGTCTTGGGTATACACGTCTGTTCATTTTTTTTCAGTTTCTTTGCTTGAGCCGTACATGTCGGACAAAAAATGCAAAATGCATACTAAAGAGCAGCCAGCCTTCATCGGAGAACCCTGTGCTGCTAAGCATGCCAAACGATTGCTTCCCGGCAGCTAGAAAGCTGGTCTGAGCCACAGGCAAGTACATTGGAGTTTCATCAATGGCAGTTTCATTAAAAAGTTGGAAGTGCCATTTAACGGTGCACAAGACTAAATGTTTTAATTCAATTCAGGCAACGCTCCAATCTCACTACCTGGCTTCATAAAAACTTTGCTCAGTACTCGCAGGTGTTCTTTTAACCAAAACTTTACAACCTTCAAAAGAAGGCCACATAGGGCTTCCCGAATGGAAAATGAAAATGGCTTTGGGTGGATTTTATTTTTAACGCTGAAGTTTAAACAGCTAAACACACAGTTGAAATGCATACATGGCAGATGTTTGTAATCTGGACCACGGTTTTGCTTTCCCTGCTTCGAACCCATCTCTTTCTGCACACTCCTTGCACTGCAGGTCCACCAAATATACCCAAGAAAGGGCCTAAATATAGCCTATTTGGGACCAAGGTGGCTACCCAAATCTTGGGAGAGAGTGCAGTTTCCAATAAGACACAGGCTCTGCTCTGATGATCAGTGCCCCGATTATCTGCGTTAATTTCCCCGTCATACTTGCTGTTACCGGCTCTCCTCACACTGACAGCGTGTGAGGAAAGGAATGGCGATAACCGGCAAGTTTGTTTACATGTGATCAGCTGTGAATGGACATGGTAAAGGGCTGCCGTGTTTGGCCCTGTAACCCTATCTGTGATCAGCTGCGTCTGAAGGACACAATCACAGAGCACGTCAGATGCATACCCCAGAGGGTGTAGCTCTGGGAGGACGTCCACAAGGCCCTCCTAGCAGGAGAGAGCCATTCTGTAGCCATCTTTCAGCTATAGCACAGGTATGAAGTGGTTAACAAACTTATATACTATATACTTTCCTGTTCTGTGCAATTGTTTTTCACAGAGCAGCTCTGATCCTCCTCCTCTTGGGTCCCCCTTCGGTGCTCCTGGCTCCTCCTCTTCTCTGAGTGCCCCCATAGCAAGCCGCTTGCTATGGGGGCACTCATGCATGCCAATTCCAAATCCCTGCTCAGCCCCACCCCCGCTCCTTCCTCGCTGGTTGTGATGGACAGCAGCGGGAGCCAAATGGCATCTGCTGCCTTCTGTCAATCAACTGAAGTTTTTTTTTGCACTGGATTTATTTGAATTCATTAATATTCAGCATGTCCATATGTACATACACAGGGGACACTTCACCTGTTCATGGCATTTGCTTTTAACGTTGGAAATGCCTGAGCACAGCAGGCCACTTCACTGTGTACATTTCCCTGATTGCCAGCAATCTGGTGCCGTTATGAGTGCCATTCTGCAGGCCAAGTAATCACAAGTCTCTGATCATTCTGGAGAATTATTCATAGCTGTGTTCTAATCCCACCGCCGTCTCTGAGGAAGCAATACAAGCAGAAAGCTCTCTGGAGAGGAGATTGCCGACACAGATTGACTGGCAAAAAACTGCAGGTTAGCTGTGAGGATATTTATAAGTATATAGGATTTTTTTTTTTTGTGGAAAGAAAAGGGAAGAGTTAAAAACCCATCATTGAGCCTGGAAAACCCAAACTTTGGTTGTAGCTGAAACTAAACATAGAATTAATAGAGCCCTTATTTTTTCCAAAATGTCTGCTATTGAAGATAACAATATTATTACATACAATAAAATATGGAAACCATAGATTAAACACTTTTTACCCCCAGATTTTGATCAATTACTGTTGATGCCTTGCTGACATAGTTTAACATTCATCAATTATTTATAGATGAATGATGCCTTGACCTGACTGGACTGCCACCCGGGGAGACAATCTGTATCTCTATTTTTCTATCCCTATACCTTCTTTTTCTATATATCTTATTTTTCCCCATATTTCTTCTCTCTGCACTACCTACAACTTTCTACTCTTGTTATTTTTATTATTTTCGTACTACTGATCATATGCACGTACGATGTCCATTACATGATTTGTATATATACTTCTAAGGTTTAATTTTACCAATCACTAAGTATCTTTGTGTGATAAAGGATTTGATAGAAAAGTACTTAACTAAGCATTGAGGTTTAATAACAATCTTCTGTTGTATCCTTAATAATAATAATAAATCATCTGCAGTATAATACTCTCTCATACTTTATTGTGCCCCCATCTGCTCACAGTTTGTTCCCTTTTGGGGTGAGCGGATGGTCTGGAGGCATGATATATTATTTATATTATAACTAGTTACTATTGCTCTAATCATTTATCCCTATATTTGTATTACTACAATTATTACTGAGGTTTTTAACCTCTACTACTTTTCTTTCGCCATGTATTGTTAGTGATTGTTGTATTTACTTACAATTCTACAATTATTAAGAATGTAATATTCACAATATATGCCATTTACATGAAAAATCCAATAAAAATCTTAAACAAGAAAAAATCATCATTGAATTTTTTGCCGTTAAAAAGAGGATCTCCCCTTCCTTCCTGTCCTAGAGACACAACCAGAAGTGAGAGGAATTCCCCCTCTAGTGGTTACCAAGCATGTGTCTGCATTGAAAGATGATGTCCTTGTGGTGACAACTAATATTCTGGATTTCCAAACACAATGGTCATAAAAGGACAAATTGAGATCTTCCCCAAGTAGGGGCACAGGCAGTAATAAAAGCTTTGCAGAGGTTGTAACTCTTCCCTACCGTATCCCGAAAACAGTTGTCCATACATTTCTAGTTTGAGTCTAAGGCTCCATGTACACAGAAGCTCAAAAACTGTCGTTTTTAAAGCAGCAGAAAAGCTAGCTTTTATCAGCGTTTTTTTACTAGCTTTTATTACTGTTTTTCAAGCTTTTTTTTTTTTTTCAATGGACCAAAAAACGCTCGCGGCCAGCGTTTGAGCATTTATGAGCATTTGAGCGTTTTTTTTCTGCTGAAAAACGGCACTTTGAACGCGAATTTCTTGCGTTCAGAAAAAAGCCCATTAACTCCACTGCTCATTAAAGCTAAAAAAAAGTTGTGTACATGAACACATAGGCTAACTTAGAGTGCAGTTAATGGGCTTTTTAAAAAAAAAAAACGCCAAAACACCAATAAACTGCAGTTTATCAGCTTCTGTGTACATGGAGCCTAAAACTAGCACCATTATTAAAGTGCTTTTAAGCCAAAAAAAAAAAAAAAAAAAAAGGTTCCTATACTAGTTGGATGCGACAATGATCTAATTTATAATAAAGTCCATGAACCGCCACCAAAACGATTCTTCAATCCAGTGCACAGTGAAAATAACAATTCTGTCAATGGGATAAGAAGGGGTGCCGTCCTCCACCAGTCTAGGCAAAAATCCTACTCACCGGATGGATCTGACACCCATGACAGATGTCAAATAAGCAGAGAAAATATATCACGATGTCCCCACCAAATACACATCACATGACCCCTGAGGATGTCAGACGTACTGATGAAACACGTTGAGTTACGTATGCGATACGTCACTTCCGCCATTGTGATTGGAGCGCAACTTGGCATACCGGCTCCATTTTATATGTTCTTAATGGAATAAATATATTTTTCAAATAAACGGCTACGAGCTACTGTACACTGAGGAGCTTTTCTTTTTTTCCCGCATCGCTGAGGAGAGACGCTTATATTCGGCGGGGACATCGTGATATATTTTCTCTGCTTACTTGACATCTGTCATAAGTGTCAGATCCATCCGGTGAGTAGGATGTTTGCCTAGACTGGTGGAGGACGGCACCCCTTCTTAGGCCCCATGCACACGAGACGCCGGTGCAAACTCTGCTGAACACACGTTTTTAAAGGCTAAAACCGTCGTTTAAAAACGCCCGTTTTGCCACGACTTTCCGCGTTTGCGTCTATAGGCGTTTAGTTAAGAAACATCATAAGACCCTCCCTAAGCTCAAAAAACAATATTATTTAACCATTTCTGCCATTTTGGAAGACCAGCAGCTGAGAGCAGCAGTGTACTTGTATTTAGCGTATCACTTGCCACATCATCTGCCACAAGCTGTGGATTGTCCACTTGCCACGTCACCTGATATGTCACCTGGCCACGTCACCTGCCACAAGTTGTGAATTGTCCACTTGCCACGTCACCTGGCCACAAGTTGTGGATTGCCACCTGGCCACAAGTTGTGAATTGTCCACTTGCCACAAGTTGTGGATTGCCACCTGGCCACGTCACCTGCCACAAGTTGTGGAATGTTCACCTGCCACATCACCTGGCCACGTCACCTGCCACAAGTTTTGGATTGTCCACTTGCCACGTCACCTGCCACAAGTTGTGCATTGTCCACCTGCCACAATTTGTGGATTGTCCACCTGCCACAATTTGTGGATTGTCCACCTGCCACAATTTGTGGATTGTCCACCTGCCACAATTTGTGGATTGTCCACCTGCCACAATTTGTGGATTGTCCAGCTGCCACAATTTGTGGATTGTCCACCTGCCACAATTTGTGGATTGTCCCCCTGCCACAATTTGTGGATTGTCCCCCTGCCACGTCACCTGCCACACGTTGTGCATTGTCCACCTGCCACAATTTGTGGATTGTCCACCTGCCACGTCACCTGGCCATGTCACCTGCCACAATTTGTAGATTGTCCACTTGCCACGTCACCTGCCACAATTTGTGGATTGTCCACTTGCCACCTGCCACAATTTGTGGATTGTCCACTTGCCACGTCACCTGCCACAATTTGTGGATTGTCCACCTGCCACGTCACCTGGCCACATCAACTGCCAATTTGTGGATTGTCCACCTGCCACAAGTTGTGGATTGTCCACCTGGCCACGTCACCTGCCACAAGTTGTGGATTGTCCACTTGCCACGTCACCTGCCACAATTTGTGGATTGTCCACCTGCCACGTCACCTGGCACATCACCTGGCCATGTCACCTGCCACAATTTGTGGATCGTCCACCTGGCCACGTCACCTGGCACAAGTTGTGGATTGTCCACTTGCCACAATTTGTGGATTGTCCACCTGGCCACGTCACCTGCCACAAGTTGTGGATTGTCCACTTGCCACGTCACCTGCCACAATTTGTGGATTTTCCACCTGCCACAAGTTGTGGATTGTCCACCTGCCACGTCACCTGCCACAATTTGTGGATTGTCCACCTGCCACAATTTGTGGATTGTCCACCTGCCACATCACCTGGCCACGTCACCTGGCACAAGTTGTGGATTGTCCACTTGCCACGTCACCTGGCCACAATTTGTGGATTTTCCACCTGCCACGTCACCTTGCAACATCACCTGCCACAAGTTGTGGATTGTCCACTTGCCACGTCACCTGCCACAATTTGTGGATTGTCCACCTGCCACAATTTGTGGATTGTCCACCTGCCACAATTTGTGGATTGTCCACCTGCCACAATTTGTGGATTGTCCACCTGCCACAATTTGTGGATTGTCCACCTGCTACGTCACCTGCCACAATTTGTGCATTGTCCACCTGCCACGTCACCTGCCACAATTTGTGCATTGTCCACCTGCCACGTCACCTGCCACAATTTGTGGATTGTCCACCTGCCACAATTTGTGCATTGTCCACCTGCCACATCACCTGCCACAATTTGTGGATTGTCCACCTGCCACGTCACCTGCCACAATTTGTGGATTGTCCACCTGCCACAATTTGTGCATTGTCCACCTGCCACATCACCTGCCACAATTTGTGGATTGTCCACCTGCCACATCACCTGGCCATGTCACCTGCCATAATTTGTAGATTGTCCACTTGCCACGTCACCTGCCACAATTTGTGGATTGTCCACTTGCCACGTCACCTGCCACAATTTGTGGATTGTCCACCTGCCACGTCAACTGCCACATCACCTGGCCATGTCACCTGCCACAATTTGTGGATCGTCGACCTGCCACGTCACCTGCCACAATTTGTGCATTGTCCACCTGCCACGTCACCTGGCCACGTCACCTGGCACAAGTTGTGGATTGTCCACTTGCCACAATTTGTGGATTGTCCACCTGGCCACGTCACCTGCCACAAGTTGTGGATTGTCCACTAGCCACATCACCTGCCACAATTTGTGGATTTCCACCTGCCACGTCACCTGCCACAATTTGTGGATTTTCCACCTGCCACAAGTTGTGGATTGTCCACCTGCCACATCACCTGGCCACGTCACCTGGCACAAGTTGTGGATTGTCCACTTGCCACGTCACCTGGCACAATTTGTGCATTGTCCACTGGCCACGTCACCTGGCCACAATTTGTGGATTTTCCACCTGCCACAAGTTGTGGATTGTCCACCTGCCACAATTTGTGGATTGTCCACCTGCCACAATTTGTGGATTGTCCACCTGCCACAATTTGTGGATTGTCCACCTGCCACAATTTGTGGATTGTCCACCTGCCACAATTTGTGGATTGTCCACCTGCCACAATTTGTGGATTGTCCACCTGCCACAATTTGTGGATTGTCCACCTGCCACAATTTGTGGATTGTCCACGTCACCTGGCACAAGTTGTGGATTGTCCACTTGCCACAAGTTGTGGATTGTCCACTTGCCACGTCACCTGGCACAATTTGTGGATTGTCCACCTGCCACGTCACCTGCCACATCACCTGGCCACGTCAACTGCCACAATTTGTGGATTTCCACCGGGCACGTCACCTGGCCACGTCACCTGGCACAAGTTGTGGATTGTCCACTTGCCACGTCACCTTGCAACATCACCTGCCACAAGTTGTGGATTGTCCACTTGCCACGTCACCTGCCACAATTTGTGGATTTCCACCTGCCATGTCACCTGGCAACATCACCTGCCACAGGTTGTGGATTGTCCACTTGCCACGTCACCTGGCCACAATTTGTGGATTTTCCACCTGCCACAAGTTGTGGATTGTCCACCTGCCACAATTTGTGGATTTCCACCTGCCACAATTTGTGGATTGTCCACCTGCCACAATTTGTGGATTGTCCACCTGCCACATCACCTGGCCACGTCACCTGGCACAAGTTGTGGATTGTCCACTTGCCACAAGTTGTGGATTGTCCACTTGCCACGTCACCTGGCACAATTTGTGGATTGTCCACCTGCCACGTCACCTGACCATGTCACCTGCCACATCACCTGGCCACGTCAACTGCCACAATTTGTGGATTTCCACCGGGCACGTCACCTGGCCACGTCACCTGGCACAAGTTGTGGATTGTCCACTTGCCACGTCACCTTGCAACATCACCTGCCACAAGTTGTGGATTGTCCACTTGCCACGTCACCTGCCACAATTTGTGGATTTCCACCTGCCATGTCACCTGGCAACATCACCTGCCACAAGTTGTGGATTGTCCACTTGCCACGTCACCTGGCCACAATTTGTGGATTGTTCACCTGCCACAATTTGTAGATTGTCCACTTGCCACGTCACCTGGCCACAATTTGTGGATTGTCCACCTGCCACGTCACCTGCCACATCACCTGGCCATGTCACCTGCCACAATTTGTGGATTGTCCACTTGCCACGTCACCTGCCACAATTTGTGGATTGTCCACCTGCCACGTCACCTGGCCACGTCAACTGCCACAATTTGTGGATTGTCCACTTGCCACGTCACCTGCCACAAGTTGTGGATTGTCCACTTGCCACGTCACCTGCCACATCACCTGCCACAATTTGTGGATTGTCCACCTGGCCACGTCACCTGCCACAAGTTGTGGATTGTCCACCTGCCACAATTTGTGGACTTTCCACCTGCCACGTCACCTGGTCACAATTTGTGGATTGTCCACCTGCCACGTCACCTGCCACATCACCTGGCCATGTCACCTGCCACAATTTGTGGATTGTCCACTTGCCACGTCACCTGCCACAATTTGTGGATTGTCCACCTGCCACGTCACCTGGCCACGTCACCTGCCACAAGTTGTGGATTGTCCACTTGCCACGTCACCTGCCACAAGTTGTGGATTGTCCACTTGCCACGTCACCTGGCCACGTCACCTGCCACAATTTGTGGATTGTCCACCGGCCACGTCACCTGCCACAAGTTGTGGATTATCCACTTGCCACGTCACCTGGCACAATTTGTGCATTGTCCACCTGCCACAATTTGTAGATTGTCCACTTGCCACGTCACCTGGCACAATTTGTGCATTGTCCACCTGCCACGTCACCTGGCCACGTCACCTGCCATAATTTGTAGATTGTCCACTTGCCACGTCACCTGGCCACAATTTGTGGATTGTCCACCTGCCACGTCACCTGGCCACGTCAACTGCCACAATTTGTGGATTGTCCACCTGCCACGTCACCTGGCCACGTCAACTGCCACAATTTGTGGATTGTCCATCGGCCACGTCACCTGGCACAAGTTGTGGATTGTCCACCGGCCACATCACCTGGCCACGTCACCTGCCACAAGTTGTGGATTGTCCACTTGCCACATCACCTGACCACGTCACCTGCCACAATTTGTGGATTGTCCACCTGCCACAAGTTGTGGATTGTCCACCGGCCACGTCACCTGGCCACGTCACCTGCCACAAGTTGTGGATTGTCCACTTGCCACATCACCTGCCACATCACCTGACCACGTCACCTGCCACAATTTGTGGATTGTCCACCTGGCCACGTCACCTGCCACAAGTTGTTGATTGTCCACCTGCTGCGTCACCTGCCACAAGTTGTGGATTGTCCACCTGCCACAATTTGTGGATTTTCCACCTGCAACAACTTGTGGATTTCCACCTGCCACGTCACCTGGCAACATCACCTGCCAAAAGTTGTGGATTGTCCACTTGCCACGTCACCTGCCACAAGTTGTGGATTGTCTACAGTGCAATGCAAGCAATTGCAGTTTTTTTTATAGTTTTTTTAAAGGTTTTTCATCATTTGCCATCATTTTTGAGATTCTAATGTAAAAAAATAGGTCACCTTTAAAAACGCTTCTAAACAAAAACGCGGCAAAACGCCGGTACCGCGTTTAGCAGCGTTTTGCATCTGAAACATGGAAAACTTTTGCGTCTGAACCCATTTTTTTGCTTCTGGAAAAACAAGGTTAAAACGCAACTGCCTAAAAACAGCAATAAATTAGACTGTGTGCATGGTCACATAGGATAACATTGAATGTGTTCAGGAGCAGTTGAAAAAAAAAAGTGTCCAACTGCCTCTGAACACACGTTTAACAGCGTCTCGTGTGCATGGGGCCTTATCCCATCAACAGAATTGTTATTTTCACTGTGTACTGGATTGAAGAATCGTTTTGGTGGAGGTTCATGGACTTTATTATTATAAATCAGATCATTGTTCATATTTGTCACTTGCATATGTTTGAGTAATTTACATCACATGATTTGGTTTCATTTGAGCGCGGTATGAAATTTATTAAGATTCACCTACTATAGACTTCAGTTGGATTCGCTGAACCCTCAGTGAATCCAATACGGACAGACTCGCTCATTGTTAAAGGTTAAAATGAAAAAAAGTAGTACCTGATTCAGCCAGGTAATCGTACTCGTACCCCAGGTCTCTTGACTGGACAAAGAACTCTCCATTAGTAAACAATGGAATAAATGGAACCATGTTGTATTCCCGATTGTGTCCAACGGGTGCATTGGCTTCCGGGTAAACACCTAGTGAGGGCTGATGTCTTCTAAGCCATTGTTCAAAGAGGCTAAGAAAGAAAAATACAGATGTAACCATTACAAAAGCAATATCAGTATTTGGATCAATGGCCCATTACACATTCATGTCTTAATTAGCCAAGGATTATTGGAATAAAAGGCCCTTTCCTTTTCCCAGGAGTCCATCAGTTGTGCGAAAGAAGCCAATAGCGACCAAGCTGAACAATGAAGATTTGGTGGGGGACACTTTGCACTGATAAATACTCCTCTACTTGATACTGTTAATGCTTTAGTGAACTTGTGTATCCCAAGAAATTGCCAGGTCTATATTTTTGTTCATAAAATATAGTTCCTCCATTTTTTTTCTCTACGTAGCACACCCTATTAGGAGCTGTTGGTACACCAGGCCCTTTGAAACTTGCTTCCCTCTCTAGGTAGCTAGGCCACTGGCTTTACTGCTCTGACACACCCCACTTAATCGACTGAACACCACCAGGTTAGATGAACACCGTCTTAGATACAAATTGGTCAGGCAACACAAGGCAATACAAACTGACCAGGATAAGAGAACAAAATTACTACTAGGTCTTACCAAACAACTGTAACCGTGCCTGTTCTAAAAAATTTACTAAAGTATGTCAACCGTGGCTGGATATTTTGGCCTCTCAAATAACAGATTTGGCTTCTTCACAATTTTCCCTTTAAATTGGTTGGAAGGGATTCTTCTGCCTGGGTCTGGAGAGAGTGTGATGTATGCGTTTGTTGCATGTGGTTGTGAATATGGTTGTTTTCGCTTTTCTTTTGTTGTTGGCTGAATTGCATCGCCCATGTCTAAAGATGATTCCGGTTATTCCTGCTAAAGGCTAGGTTATCTTATGGGTGGTTTACTTTGTACTATCTTACTACCAACGCTGTATCCTGGCCAACAAGGCCCAGGCTTAGAGCAGCACTTTGCAGGGGGGCAGCACGGAAAGAGTCCCCGCCAGCTTGCGCTACACTGTTGGTGTAGCGCCAGTCTTATGGGGTGGCCTGGGCTGAGAGGCAAATTAGTCTAGCCCCCTCCATAAAGCGGCCGCACTGCTTCTGTTATGCGGGCGGCTGGCATTCTGCAACTGTGGGGGGGGGGAGGGGTCTCTGCTTCTAATTTTGACTGTCCCTTCATTCTGGACCACAAACCTTCCTCACTGTGCTATATGTTTTCTGCTGCACCATTGGCATGGTTAGATCTTCCTAGTCCTCTCCATAAAATTATCAGAAATTTGTGGTTCAAGTAGAACTATAAGCAACACTTTATTTCATTTTGGATAGAGTAAGGGAGGGTTATAGCCCCTGTCAGTTTATTTTTTTACCATCCCTGTCCCATTGCAGAGATTTCCCTTAATTTCCTGCCCCATAGCCAAACAGGAAGCAAGAGGAAATCTATGCAGATTAAGGGAATCCATTGCCCCCCCCCAGGCCCTCAGAACTAGTGTCCCCACTTGAAAAAATTTCAGGGCGGGTCTAAAACCGCAAGGGATGGGTCATATTTAAAATTAGGGGGGGGGGGGTTCACCAGTTTAGTCAGGCCTAGGGCAGCACAAAACCTAAATACACTACTGCCTACTACTTATCATTGGTGGGCTCTGTATAGCAACGGTTTTGTATGCTTAAGAAAAAACGGAAACACCTTATAAAAACATTGACCTAGAACAGTGTTTCTCAACCTTTTTTCCAGTCAAGGCACCCTTTAAAATTATGGGCAGTCTCAAGGTGTACCATTCTAAAATGTAAAAAAACATTCCAATAGTTTTACATAATGCAGCAGCATCGACACACTTAGGACACTTATGCCGCGTACACACGGCCGTTTTTCTCATAGAAAAAAACAAAATTTTTCCCATTCGACGAGAAAAAACGATAGTCTGTGGGCTTTCTGACGTTTTTTTCGACGAGAAAAACGGCATTAAAAACGACGAGAAAAATTAGAACATGTTCCCATAGGGAAACACTGCCGCAGAGCCCACAGACAGTCGTTTTTCTCGTCAAGAGAAAAAATGACGTGAAAAACGACCGTGTGTGGGGAACAAGCTGTTCCCCCGTTTTAAATGACATTATTCACGGCGGTTTTTTAACCGCCGTGAATAATGATCGTGTGTACGCGGCATAAGGCTACATGTCCACAGACATAAAAAAAAAAAAGGCTGTAAAGCTAGTACAGACGCCAGGAAAAAAGCAGCGTTTAACGCGTTTTTCCCACGTTTTGCATTGAATTCAATGCACGTTCCGCCGCGCTAGCCCTATGGGAGCCCATTGATTTGAATAGAGGTCGCACCAGAAGTCGGATCAAGATGATCCGACTTGCGGGGCGACTCATGAGCGTTGAATCTTGAAGGGGAACCCCGCGAAAAAAAATAAAAATTGTGTGTGAGGTTCCCCCACAGGACGATACCAGACCTTGGATGGATCTTGAGATCCATACCAGACTTATATAGGCATGGGGCGTGGTCACCAGGTGATGTCACCTGGTGACCCCACCCCTTATGGCGTCACAGTCCTATCGTGCTCCGGGGGGGCCAGGATCTGGGGGCGCCCAGATAAGCCCCTCGCCCTTAGACCCCGACAACCAATGGCCAGGGTTGTTGGGAAGAGGCCCTTGTCCTCATCAACATGGGGACAAGGTGCTTTGGGGTGGGGGGGGCGCAGTGCCCTCCTGCCACAAAGCACCAACCCCCTCATGTTGAGGGCTTGTGGCTTGGTATGGTCTAGGAGGGGGCGCTCGCTTGCCCCCCTTTCCTGACCTGCCAGGCTGCGTGCTCAGATAAGGGTCTGGTATGTATCCTGGGGGAACCCCCCCACGCCATTTTTTTTTGGTGTGGGGGGTTCCCCTCAAGATCCATACCAGACCAAAGGGTCTGGTATCGTCCTGTGGGGGAACCTCACGCAATTTTTATTTTTTTTCCACGGGGTTCCCCCTTCAAGATTCTCCGCACACGAGTCACCCTGCAAGTCCGATCATCTTGATCTGACTTCTGGTGCGACCTCTATTCAAATCAATGGGCTCCCATAGGGAACTATTGATTTTGAATAGAGAAAAACGCCGGACGAGGCTTATCACAGCGTTAAGCCTCATTAAATCGCATTTAACACCCTTTGCCTGCGTCTGACCTCTTTACAGCTCCAACGCTGGAGCTTCAGAACGCACTGGTCCTTGGTTTTTTGCAGCTTAAACACATCTATGCCATTTACAGCTCAAAAACATCATGGTGGGCATGAGGCCATAGGCTAACATGGAGAGCCATTTCTAAGATGCAAAAAACGCTCATAAAAGTGGCTGTAAAAACTTCTGTGGGCATGAGGCCCAAACATTAGAGGTGATTATTTTAAAGCAAATACACTTTTGCACACTGGGACTATTATTCCATTCTCTCTCTCCATCACCCCAGTGCTGGCGGCAAATAAGGGTGCTGTGCAGGTGATCAAACCTGCTTTTTATCAACCACTGGTTGTTAGAATGCCGGTGGATGGAAGGTTGAAATGGTGCATAATAACCCGTGGCTTTGTATAACTAAAAGGCAGGCTTGTATACAATTTTGGGCCAATTTTTAGGCATTTTGCCAAGGCACCCCTGAAGAAACCTCATGGCATCCTGGTTGAAAAAGGGTGACCTAGAGTATCATAAGGGCAGCCTGAAACAGATAGTATAAACCCATGGAGGCTACGCTGCCCTCAACCCTGGAGTGACCTTGCTAGGTCCAAGTGTGCCTACAGGGCACTATGCCAGGAAGGTATAAATTAGCAGCATCTATATCACTGTTGCGAGACAGGATGGTATCGTTCTCACAAAATTATGAAAGGAAAAATACGTTATTTCTTCCAGCTTGCTGGTAAACACTTAAAGATATGGGCATGTTGGTTTGATTTTAAAACTACTTTGTTACATTATAATACGATATCAGATCCCGGATATTATAATATTCTAATGACATAATGTTGTCAGATGATATCATATACAATACTTGGATAGATATGATGCAAAAGAAGTTTAATACTTTGGTATTTATAACACCAAGTCTGGAGTAAAACGCAGCGCATTGGCATTTATCACTCCTTTTCTCTCTTTTTTTCTCCTCTCCCTTTTCTTTTTTGTTTTTGTAAAAATAAAATAGCTCTATAAGCTGAGATATTAATATTTAAATATATTTTCTGATTGTTTGACTTGTTCCTTTTTCTTTCTGTAAGGGCTAAAATGCATGTGTGTGTGTGTATATTGCATTTGTGTTTGAAACGTTAATAAAAAAAGCTTAATTGGGGCCCCGTTTCCGATGAATACCACCATTGCAATACATATTACACAGACATGGTCTATTGTGGCCATCATCTGGAAACCCTCCAGAAAAATTCATTTACAGTCTACTCGGAGGTACATGTGGACAGGAAGTTGCCACAAAAATGCAGGAGATCAGCAGTGCCATGGTGCAACAAAAGATGGGAAAAAGTTTACATTAGTGTTTAGAAGCCAAACAAAGGCATGGCAATTGTTTGGGATACACAGTGATTTAGCAAACAAAATGTTATCATGTAGTGTTAATACCTACCTTAAGGGTTAGGCTAAAGTAGAATTCCAGCCTAAACTTAACTGGTTTTAAAAATAAATTTGCTTCCCCCCTTCTAACACCTATGCTGGCTAACATGTGAAAGATGCACTGTATATACTTACCTATTTTCAGCTTGATCTGGTCTGATCATGTGCTCTCCCCTGTGTCAGCCAGAGGCAGCTTCAGGGGAGAGGAGGGTATAGCGAAAATGGCCAGAGCATAGCTTATGGATGAGGTCAGCGTGTCCAGATTTCCCAGCTGTTGCCAAGCACCGTCTCCTCTTACCTGCAGCCACCACTAACACAGGGGAACACGTGACTGGACCAGAGTGGGCTGAAATAAAAAAGTCTTATACACATCATCAGATTTTCAGAGGACAAAGTGTAGGACTTTTGTCCGAAGGGCGTTGGCCATGAACTTGGGTTGCATACAAAACGGCAAAGTATTGTCAGCCAACAAACACGAAACGACATGGTTTTTCAGCTCTTTAGCGCCACCCTTTGGGCAACTTCTGCTAATGTGTTATGGTTAGCATTGCTTATGAGCATGCGTGTTTGTACTTTGGAGTTTTGTCCAACACACATTTGTTGGCAGACAATTTTAAAGCACGCTATCCCACATTGTTGGCGGAAAATCCGACAATTGATCCAATGGAGCATACAAACGGTCGGATTATCTGACAACAGCCTGTCATCACACAATTCCTGTCGGATAATCCGATCGTGTGTACAAGGCTTAAGTATATACATCTTTTTATAGAGGTTAGTCAGCATACTGTAGGCAGCAGGAGGGGGCATTTTTTTTTTAGAAAAGTTAGGATTAGGTTGTAATGCTACTTAAGGCTTGCAGTCCTGATAGGGATGTGTGTGCTGTGGCTTAAAAAAGGAACAGGTGAGAGTTTTCCTTGTTTGTGTAATGGTCAGTATGAACAGGAAGGGCTTGAATTGCCACTCCAAGTCCAGGCTGAAATATTTCCCTACCGTTGTGCAGGAAATGGGAGCAACACACCGCTCTACCAAGCCTGGTGCTAATACAGTAGATGTAAATGTGTAGTCTCAGCCAGTGCCGCTTTGGCCATGCCCACTGACAAATTTCACAGAGGTCAGTGGTGTAGCAGCAACTGCCAGCCCCACCCAGCCAAACCTTTTAATTTTTTTACATTTTCAGTAGTGGCCCATCCATAAGGGGCGCCGCCCCCTAATCCACATGCAGGGTGCCAGACGCATGGATTCTAATGGGGATCCCCCCCCCCCAGCAGCACGTGATTAGAGGCTCCAATTGGCATAAAAAAAGGTGGGCTTGGGGCGCAGGGCAGTCCACCCAGTTGTGCGACAATATTGAATTATTATTCGCCATCGTCTTCCTGATTCTCATCCCGTCCAATCAGGAAGCTGGTCCTGAGACTTAATTGTCTGAGAAGAGAAGCGATCGTATTGGCTGCTGAGGAGATGAAGCCAACAAGGATGAAGCGCTGCCCGTGACCTAGATGGGGCAAGTGTGGGGCTGGTGGACTGACAATCGAGCAGGGGGGGTGTGCCCGGTGGCCAACCTGCCGACCGGGGGGGGGGGGGGCCTTGGGCAGCTGCCCCCCCACCACTGTTCAGTTTGCAAGTTATCGAGAGCCTTTTTTCCTAAAAATCTGTTTTAAAACAAAATGTTCCAGGCCAAGTCACAAGTCAATTGACCATGTCCAAAGCTTCTCTGTTCCATACAGCAGCTGGCCAGGCTCCTGGCCAAAATTTCACCAACAAATAAAAAGGTGTAGAGCTGGATTTTTAGAAGAAAAATAACACTTGCGTGTATATAAATCCAACCTCCGAAGAAAAATATCCACTTTTTTTCCTAAATTGTTTTGTTCTTAAACCACAATTCGTACTCCAAGAACTGCTCCCGGCAGAACCTCTCTTTCTTTGCAGACTTGCTGCCGGTAAATCCAACTTCACCAACAAATCATTGTGAGCAATACGAAACGTCGCAGGGACCGAATTCATTTCCATTGCAACTGAAATCCATCTCATGTGGAATTTTGACAACCGTCTCCTCACAGGTCTGGAGGGAGCCGCGTGGTAGGAAAGTGATCATGCAAGAGGCGGGGGGGGGGGGGGGGGGGGTGAATTTATAGTGTAAACACAGCAGAGACACTTCTGAAGAGCATGTAAACTTCATGCCAGTTCTCAGATCTCACTGTCAGGTTCAATTTCACAAAATGACACTCCTGCCAGAAGCTGGCAGACATCGCCAGAGAATCACGGCCGTCATTAAATGATCATTATTGTCCGCTTATTGTAACATTACTACAGAACCAGAAAGCAGAGTTCTAGCCCAAAAGACTAAAATCACGAAAAAAAAAAAAAAAAAAAAAAAAAAAAAAAAGAAGACACAGGGGAATATTTTTTTTTTTTTTTAGCAAAATCAACAGCTAAAACACAACAACCGAATACATACATTCACCGGCCACTTTATTAGATGCACCTTGCTAGTACCGGGTTGGATTCCCTTTTTCCTTCAGATCTGCCTTCATTCTTCGTGGCATAGATTCAACAAGGTGTTGGAAATGTAGCGGGGTCTCCTTTAAGGCCCTTGGACTACGTTACCCAGAACCCTGTTCAGCACCCAGGGTGCATTGGGCCGCCGCAGAGACTCATGGGTGGGGCTATATAAGAAGTCGGCCTCTTTGGACACCACGCTGCAAGCAATAGGACTCCCTGTGCGAATCTGCTGCTGTGTAAGGCCTGAAGCCTGGGCCTTGCATACCGACCAAAGAGACTTCCACCCCACTGCGGAGCCTGGGTGGCATCTGGTCCTGCTCGAGTTTGCTGACGTCAGCTGGACCGGAGACCCGGCCGTTGGAGACACTGTGTGCGGATACACAGTGGTGGAAGCCAGGACTGGGATCGCGACCGGAGTGGTGAGCGAGCACTTGCTCACTTAATTACCCTTTTACTTTGTTGTGCCTAGTGACTGCCTTGGCCCACCCTGTTATTTACTACCCCTTGGATTACAAATATTGTTTCCTGAAAGTGCACCACCGTTCAAGTTGCATGCGAAGAATTGTTCTCATAAGGGACCGAGTTTTAATCTGGGTCAGGCCTGACCAGGGTGGGGGTTAAAAATTTGTTGCTGCGCCATATTGCGCATAGGGAAAGAAGATAGTTGCACATGGCGGGTGATACCTCTGCATGCATACTATGTGATGTGTTTAACTTTGAATCCTTATACCAAAGTAAATCCAGTTATATTTTATCACATTGGTATTAGTGTCATCTTTGCAGATAGTGGTGATCTATCAATACTGCCAGATTGTGTATAATCAGGTATAGAGCATTACGAGGCAACAATCCCTAGACTAACTGTGCCAGTGTGGGTTGAGTAGATTGCCCGGGGTTGGCGGTGCTGTATACAGGGCCCGAAAATAAAAAACTCAGCGGCTCTCTTAACTGGGGGTAGCGCTACACGTGGGGGCTCTCGAGTCTGGGAACCTGATACAGCCAGCAACGCGCCAAAAGTACCGGCATGGACCCATTAGAAGTGTGGTGCACGGTGGCTGGCACCGATTCAGCCGCGGCAGTAGTTATTGAACTCCCGGGGATCTGGCAAGAAGTAGCGGTAAAGCAGCTAGTAATGTCGCTGTCCCCACACCAGAAAGCATGGGTCATGGATGTCAGGTCGAATTCTTCACTGACCCACGCACTAATAGAATGGAAGAATGAAATCCCAGAGCATTTCAAAAGTCCAAGCATAAAAGCAATGGATGATCAGACCTATAGCTTGATACATGCGCTGCCAGTCAGGGGAGGATGGTTTCAGACACCAATTCCATCACCTCCACAAATATTTCCAATGCAGTCCCCAAAAGCAGGAAGGCATAAGAAAGAGCCCCGGATCACCACCGGCCACCCTCAGCGCAGAGTTATGCGCAGTCCTGGGGGAGATTGTAGCCCAGTGTAAGAAGGATCCTACAGACTACCTGATGTCGGGATACAGAAAACATAGGATATTTTCTGGAAGGAAGCCTGTACCTTCGGGAGAAGAGGGATTAGAGGAGTGGCTAGACAGTGCCACTCAGGCTTTAGAAGAATGGGAAGTCCCAGAACACCGAAAGAAACAGAGAATCACAGAGAGTCTGAAGGGGCCTGCCTTGGAGGCCATACACAACCTCAAGCTGAGCAAGAAAGACTGATGGACAGGATTATCTGGAAATTTTGCAGAATGTGTTCGGTGGAACAGAGAAAGTCACTGAGCTCACTTACCAGCTGGAGCACTGCTACCAAAAGACAGGAGAGAAACTGTTAGAGTTCATGAGGCATCTGGATAAGATCCTGCATAAAATTATACTGAAGAAGGGAATCGATCCAAGGAAGGTGGATGAGGCTCGGGTTTCATCAGGTGTTGCGGGGAGCTCAGCCCCTGGACCCTATCGCATTGGCGTTACGCACTCGACAGGACGGGAAGAGCCTGGAGTACCGACTTAATCCGAGTGGTCAGAGAGGAAGAGGCTATGTTGGAAGACAAAAGAAGGAACCAAACAGTTGAGCCAACCCATCCTCCGGCGTTGATGGTCAGGACGGCCATGACCCTAGAGAGACTCAGAGGTGGATACCTTGAAGTCGCAGATGTCCCAAGTGTTGGGGATGCTGACCTCCCTGATGGCCAAGGATCAAGGGGTACCAGAGAGGGAAAGTGAGGAAGGAGCTGTTTCCGGACACCTCAGCGCCCATGTCCCTGCAAGATTGGGGGGATGCGATTTGTTTCAACTGTGGAGGGGCTGGTCATGTCGCCAAAGTGTGTTCCAGTCCGAAGAAAACAAAGATGAATAACCGCAAGCCGGCGGAAAACTTCAGAGGGCCCTGGTGAAGGAGTCAACCAGGTGCCCATTATCTCCAGTGCGCTCCAAACTGAATGAGAAGTGTAGAAAGAGAGGGGACAACACCCCTCAGAAGAAACAAAGTGTTCCTCAGCGGGAATATACACCAAAGAAAGAGAATGGTGTCCCTCAGCGGGTAGCTACACCCATTAAGAGGGAGATCAATGCATACCAAGCCCAAGAGAGACTAAAGCCAGAAGGAAAAGTGGGGCCCTTAAAGACTTGGCATCGGAACCATTTCCTCCCACATGCCGAAGCAGTTCGGATACCCCCTGCGAGGGATTCCCCTGAGTCAACTTCCATCCTGGATACTCCCAGGCCAAGCAACAGGTCCCAGACTCCTCAGATTGATGAATCAGATGTCTCTGAATTAAGTGAGGATGAGAGAAGAAGAACTTGATTGGCTATGGCTTTCCCAGGTCCCAGAAACTTCTGCTATAGATCTTCCGCCTACTGAAGACGCCATAGATGGTACACTGAATGCAGAAGCTACTGAGTTCATCCCGTCCAGTCCTTTGTCGGATTCTTGGGAAGATGCCTGTGACTTACTCTTAGGAGGAGGATCCGAGAGATTCTATGTACCTCCCTGCTCCTGAGTCGAGCGTCCCAGAACCAGTGGAAACTCCCAAGTCTGTTCCAGAGGAGGAACCTGTATTACCAGAACCAGAAATCCCAAGAGAACGAAGGATGAGAAGGACCATAAGGCCTCCCCGAAAATTGACTTGCCCACAAATGGGGGAGAGCTCAGAAGACACTGTGGTCACTGCCAAGAGGAGTGTGGAAGACCCTGATCCCTCCACTGTTTATTTAGTGGGGGGCAACCCCAACTCACCCGCTGGCACAGCTAGGCAGGCCACGAATGACAGTGTGACCTGTGGGCAAGGAAGTCCACCCCCTCGTTTTTGGTGGGAACTTACTCTGCCGACATCATACACAGCTTTGTCAAATGTTGTGCGTAGTATGTGTTAACTTTTAGACTTTGGGGACCAAAGAGTTTAAGTGGGGGGAGTGTGTAGTGGGGTCTCCTTTAAGGCCCCTGGACTACGTTACCCAGAACCCCGTTCGGCACCCAGGGTGCATTGGGCCGCCGCAGAGACTCATGGGTGGGGCTAAGAAGAGGGCGAGGCTAGGCTCGGCCTCTTTGGACACCGCGCTGCAAGCAATAGGACTCTGTGCGGATCCGCTGCTGTGTAAGGCCTGAAGCCTGGGCCTTGCATACCGACCAAAGAGACTTCCACCCCACTGCGGAGCCTGGGTGGCATCTGTTCCTGCTCGAGTTTGCTGACGTCAGCTGGACCAGAGACCCGGCCGTTGGAGACACTTTGTGCGGATACACAGTGGTGGAAGCCCGGACTGGGATCGCGTCCGGAGTGGTGAGCGAGCACTTGCTCACTTCATTACCCTTTTACTTTGTTGGGCCTAGTGACTGCCTTGGCCCACCCTGTTATTTACTACCCCTTGGATTACAAATATTGTTTCCTGAAAGTGTACCACCGTTCAAGTTGCATGCAAAGAATTGTTCTCATAAAAGGGACTGAGTTTTAATCTGGGTAAGGCCTGACCAGGGTGGGGGTAAAAAACTTTGTTGCTGCGCCATATTGCGCATAGGGAAATAAGATAGTTGCACGTGGCGGGTGATTACTCTGCACTATCACTGAAGAATATGTTTATTGCTGCAGGGCTATGCATGTATACTATGTGATGTGTTTAACTTTGAATCCTTATACCAAAGTAAATCCAGTTATATTTTATGACATTGGTTTAGTGTCATCTTTGCAGATAGTGGTTATCTATCAATACTGCCAGATTGTGTATAATCAGGTATAGACCGTTACGAGGTAACAATCCCTAGACTAACTGTGCCAGTGTGGGTTGAGTAGATTGCCGGGGGTTGGCGGTGCTGTATACAGGGCCCGAAACAAAACTCAGCGGCTCTCTTAACTGGGGGTAGCGCTACAGAAACCTTCCTCAGATTTTTGTCTATATTGACATGATAGCATCACACAGTTGCTGCAGATTTATCGGCTGCACATACATGATTCAAATTTCCTGTTCCACTACATCCCAAAGGTGCTCTATTGGATTGAGATCTGGTGATTGTGGAGACCATTGGAGTACAGTGACCTCATTGTCATGTTCAAGAAACCAGTGGTGAGATGATTTGAGCTTTGAGACATGGAGCTAGTGATGAGCCGAACACCCCCGGGTTCGGTTCGCACCAGAACCCGCGAACAGACCGAAAGTTCGTACGAACATTAGAACCCTATTAAATACAATGGATGCGAACGTTCGAATTCTAAAGTGCTAATTATAACGACTATTATGCATGTTATTGTCCTAAAAAGGGTTTGGGAACCCGGGTTCTGCACCAGGGGACATGTATCAATGCAAAAAGAAGTTTTAAAAACGGTAGTTTTTCGGGAGCAGTCATTTTAATGATGCATAAAGTGAAAAAAAAAAAAAAGTCAAATATTCCTTTAAATATCGTACCTGGGGGGTGTCTAAAGTATGCCTGTGAAGTGCCACGTGTTTCCCGTGTTTAGAACTGTCCCTGCACAAAATGACACTTCTAAAGGAAAAAAAAGCCATTTAAAACTTCTTGCGGCTTTAATGTAATGTCTGGTCCCGGTAATATGGATGAAAATCTTTAAGAAAAATGGCATAGCTACCCCCCTACCCCAACCCATTACCAGCCCCTTTGGGTCTTGTATGGATATTAAGGGGAACCCCGCACATAAAATAAAAAAGGCCCTATATACTCTGAACAGCCGTATACAGGCGGTGCATACAAGACAGGGACTGTAGGTTTGTTCTTATGTAGAATCTGTTTGTAATTTTGAACAGGTACATTGTTTAAATGTAGCTCCAGCCCAAAAATCTATTTTTAAACTTTTTGGAAAACATAGGTAAGGGTTATCACCCCTGTAACATTTGTTTTGCTGTCTGTGCCCCTGTTCAGAACATTTCACCTCACTTTCCGTCCCAATGACAACTGTTTTTGAAATGTGGTGTTTTTCTTGAAACAAGGATTGGTGATAAAGCATCAGTACAGAGGAGACACCTTTCTCCCATATTAATTCTTACAGGAGAGAATTTTCCTTCCTAGGGGTAGATTTCCTCTCACTTCCTGTTGTCTTCTTGCGTTTGCAAGTAGGAGTCGTTTGTAAGTTGGATGTTTGAAAGTAGGGACCTGCTGTATATACTCTGCAGAAATAGGCCCCTTAGTTGTTGGTGTTGGCACAACACTAAGCACTCACAGTTACTCTTGGTTGGTGCTGGAACGCCCTGCTGTCAACTATTATATCAGGAATTGTAATTACATATAATTGTTGAACAGTGGTAGTAAAAATTGGGCCTTTGATGGTGGTGCTGGTGCCACAACACTGTAAGCCCTGACAGTTACTCTTGGTGGGTGCAGCAATGGGCCCTGCTGTGAATTATTAGATCAAGAATTGTAATTGCATGCCCCTGTTGAACAGGGGCTGAAAAATTGGGCCTTTCGTGGTGGTGGTGGTGGTGTTGCCACAACACTGTAAGCCCTCAGAGTTACTCTTGGTGGGTGCAGGAATGGGCCCTGCTGTGAATTATTAGATCAAGAATTGTAATTACATGCCCCTTTTGAACAGGGGCTGAAAAATTGGGCCTTTCGTGGTGGTGGTGGTGGTGGCATTGCCACAAAACTGTAAGCCCTCAGAGTTACTCTTGGTGGGTGCAGCAATGGGCCCTGCTGTGAATTATTAGATCAAGAATTGTATTTACATGCCCCTGTTGAACAGGGGCTGAAAAATTGGGCCTTAGGCACTGGTGGCACAACACTGCAACCCCTCACAGATACTGTACTTGGAGCACAGCAATGAGCCCTGTTGCAAAGTATTGCTTCAAAAATTGTAATTACACGCCCCTGTTAAACAGGGGCTGAAAAATTGGGCCTTAGGCACTGGTGGCACAACACTGCAACCCCTCACAGATACTGTACTTGGAGCACAGCAATGAGCCCTGTTGCAAAGTATTGCTTCAAAAATTGTAATTACACGCCCCTGTTAAACAGGGGCTGAAAAATTGGGCGTTAGGCACTGGTGGCGGCACCCATAAACAAAAATGATCTTCCAAGCTATCATCATCAATCGTATCATTGAGGACTCGGAGGAGGAGGATAGCCAGTCAACATAACAGCACAGGCACTCAGCATCAGCATCAGTCTTGAAGGGATGTGACATGTTAAAATCAATTAGTCTGTTATATCAGCATCAGGTGTGTGGTAGCTGGTGGTGATCCAAGACTGGTTCATCTTGATGAAAGTCAGTCGATCAACCGAGTCGGTGGACAGGCACACCCTGTGATCCGTGACAAATCCTCCAGCAGCACTGAATGTGCGTTCCGAAAGAACGCTGGATGCAGGACAGGCCAGTAGCTCAATTGCATACTGTGCAAGCTCTGGCCAGTGATCCATCCTCAAGACCCAGTAAGCCAGAGGATTTTCGGTGGGGAAGGTGTCCAAGTCTGACCTTGCCCCTAGATATTCCTGCACCATGTTTATCAGACGCTGACGATGGTTGCTGGAACCGATCATACTTTGGGGCTGCGGACTAAAGAATTGTCTGAACGCATCGGTCAGACGGCCACCTTCCCCACCCCTCTTTGACTGGCCGAAGCCTCAGCAACTCGTTGTCCAGGACCAGGAGTTTGTAACCTCCCAGTCTCTGGAAACGCGTTGCACAGACCTTTCTGCAAGGCCTACCGGAGTTGTCTCATCCTCTGCTCCCTCTGCGATGGTAACATAAGGTCCGCAACCTTACCCTTGTACCGTGGATCAAGGAGAGTGGCCAGCCAGTAATGGTCCCTCTCCTTGATCCGAAGAATACGAGGATCCTTCCGCAGACTTTGCAGGATCAGGGAGGCCATGCAGCGTAGGTTAGCTGAGGCATTCGGTCCGGAGTCCTCTGGGTCACTAAGGACGACATGATCCGCAGCCACCTCCTCCCAGCCACGTACAAGTCCACGGGTTTCTTGGGACTGTAAATCATCCCTAAAAGACTGCTGCTGTTGATGCTGCTGAGTGCCAGGCTCCACCTCCATGCTGGCACAATCCTCCTCCTCCTCCTCCTCGTCCTCGTCCTCGTCCTCGTCCTCGTCCTGTGCGATGGGTGGGACAGAAGGAACACTGTCTGGGTAAAGGGGGCCTTGAGAGGCAAGGAAGTCCTCCTCTTCCTGCCTCTGTTCTGCCTCAAGTGCCCTGTCCATTATTCCATGCAGCGTGTGCTCCAACAGGTGGACAAGAGGTACAGTGTCACTGATGCATGCACTGTCACTGCTCACCATCCTCGTGGCCTCCTCAAATGGTGCCAGGACAGTGCATGCATCCCTGATCATGCCCCACTGGCGTGGAGAAAAAAAAACCAAGCTCCCCTGACCCTGTCCTGGTGCCGTAGTCGCACAGGTACTCATTGATGGCCCTCTGCTGCGTGTGCAGCCGCTGCAGCATGGCCAACGTTGAGTTCCACCTGGTGGGCATGTCACATATAAGGCGGTTCTTGGGCAGGTACAACTCCTTTTGCAGCTCAGCCAGGCGAGCACTGGCATTATAAGATCTGCGGAAATGCACACAGACTTTCCTGGCCTGCCTCAGGACATCCTGTAAGCCCGGGTACCTGCCCAAGAACCGCTGCACCACCAGGTTAAGGACGTGAGCCACACAGGGCACATGGGTCAGTTGTCCCTGTCGGAGGGCGGAGAGGAGGTTGGTGCCATTGTCGCAAACCACCATTCCTGGCTTAAGCTGGCGTGGCGTCAACCACCTCCTGGCCTGGCCCTGCAGAGCAGACAGGACCTCTGCCCCAGTGTGGCTTCTGTCCCCCAAACACACCAGCGCAAGCACGGCATGGCATCTTTTTGCCTGCGTACTTGTGTAGCCCCTTGAACGCCTACGGAGCACCGCTGGTTCAGAGGACAAAGCACAGGAAGAGGCCATGGAGGAAGAAGAAGAGGAGGGGGTGGAGGAGAGAGGTGTGTCACAACCAGTAGTAGCATTTTGGAGGCGTGGCGGTGGAACAACCTCCAACACTACTGCACCTTGTCCTGCATCCTTCCCAGCTGCCAAAAGAGTGACCCAATGGGCCGTGAAAGAAAGGTAACGTCCCTGTCCATGCCTGCTGGACCATGAGTCAGCGGTAATATGCACCTTACCGCTGACCGCCCTGTCCAGCGAGGCCAAGACATTGCCTTCCACATGCCGGTAGAGAGCCGGAATAGCCTTCCGTGAGAAAAAGTGGCGTTTGGGAACCTGCCACTGAGGAACCGCACATTGCACAAACTCACGGAAGGGGGCCGAGTCTACCAACTGAAAAGGCAGCAGTTGAAGCGCTAGCAATTTAGCCAAGCTAGCATTCAACCGCTGGGCATGTGGATGGCTGGGAGTGAACTTCTTTCGACGGTCCAGCAGCTGGGGCAGGGAAATTTGCCTGCTAGAATCGGACGTCGGTGTACTGCTAGCAGAGTGGCCGCAAGTACTTGGCTGTGACACACCTAATTCTACACCTTTATTCCACTCAGTGCATGTTTCAGAGAGGACTGAAGTTATAGTGGGGTTGGAGATCGCAGCTGATGCGGTGCAAGGAGAGGTCCGCTTTGTTCTTTGGTGTGGGTCTTTGAGGTAGGCTTGCCAACGAGCTGCATGGCAGGTCAACATATGTCTGGTCAGGCATGTGGTACCCAAGCGGCTGATGTTTTGGCCACGCGATATACGCTTGAGACATATGTTGCAAACAGCAGCTGTGCGATCTGATGCACTAGCCTCAAAAAAGGCCCACACCAAAGAACTTTTTGAATGACGGGCAGAGGCAGCGCCCTGCACAGGCGGAGCTCTGCGGTGTGATGCCGTCGGTGTACTGCCCTTACGCTGGCCACCAAAGGGCATCCTGCCTCGTTGGAGATGTGCCTCCTCCTCATCCTCCTCCTCCTCTCTCCTATTAGGCACCCACGTGGAGTCAGTGACCTCATCATCCCCTCCCTCCTCATCACTGGAGCCAATCTGGCAGTATGCTGCAGCTGCTGGAACATGACTGCCAGATTGGTGTCCTTCTTGAGCATCCCCTCTCTCTGCTCTCACGCTACTGCTTTCCTCTAGCTGGGTTTCATCATCAGACCCTTCGAAACGCTGGGCATCCTCCTGGAGCATGTACCCAACACTGTGCTCAAACAGTTTGGGGGACTCCTCAGGAGGAGGACATGGTGGGTCTAGGGAAGGAGTGACTGATGATGAGTCTGACATTGATACCAGGGAAGAGGACGCTTTGGCAGCTGCTTTGCCAGTACCCTGAGCCTGGGTGAGAGAGGATGAGGAGGAGGAGGGCTTGGTCATCCACTCTACCAAGTCTTCGGCATGATGTGGCTCAACGTGTCCAGCTGCCGAAAAGAAGGACAAGCGTGTCCCATGGCCATGTGCTGATGACAATGCACCGCGTCCACGACCAGCACTGTTGCCCCCAGACACAGAGCCTGCTTGCCCTCTTTTATTGCCTTCTGACTGTCTGCCTCTCCTTGTTTGCCTTCCAGACATTCTAATGGATGGCCTGCAGGGAGATGGGAAAAAGCAATAAGGGCTACCTTCAGGTGTCCTTCTCTGTCCCTTTACTTAAGGATTTCTAAATATGGTTGAGGATGATTGCTTTCGCACAGAATAGCACAATGACAATTTCCCTGACTGTCCAAAAAACAAGGATTTCAAAGATGGTTGATGAGGAATGCTTTAGCACAGTATAGCACAATGAGAATTTCCCTCACTGTCCTTCCCTGTCCCTACAAACAAGGTTTAGCACAGTAAAACACACTGACACTCTCCCTACCTATAGTTTTCTGTCCCTATAAAAAATGTTTTTTTAAAGATGGTTGATGAGGAATGCTTTAGCACAGTATAGCACAATGAGAATTTCCCTCACTGTCCTTCCCTGTCCCTACAAACAAGGTTTAGCACAGTAAAACACACTGACACTCTCCCTACCTATAGTTTTCTGTCCCTATAAAAAATGTTTTTTTAAAGATGGTTGATGAGGAATGCTTTAGCACAGTATAGCACAATGAGAATTTCCCTCACTGTCCTTCCCTGTCCCTACAAACAAGGCTTAGCACAGTAAAACACACTGACACTCTCCCTACCTATAGTTTTCTGTCCCTATAAAAAATGTTTTTTTAAAGATGGTTGATGAGGAATGCTTTAGCACAGTATAGCACAATGAGAATTTCCCTCACTGTCCTTCCCTGTCCCTACAAACAAGGTTTAGCACAGTAAAACACACTGACACTCTCCCTACCTATAGTTTTCTGTCCCTATAAAAAATGTTTTTTTAAAGATGGTTGATGAGGAATGCTTTAGCACAGTATAGCACAATGAGAATTTCCCTCACTGTCCTTCCCTGTCCCTACAAACAAGGCTTAGCACAGTAAAACACACTGACACTCTCCCTACCTATAGTTTTCTGTCCCTATAAAAATTTTTTTTTAAAGATGGTTGATGAGGAATGCTTTAGCACAGTATAGCACAATGAGAATTTCCCTCACTGTCCTTCCCTGTCCCTACAAACAAGGTTTAGGACAGTAAAACAGACTGACACTCTCCCTACCTATCCTTCTCTTTCCCTAAACTAAAGGAATCCAGGTTAAGCAAGAAAAAAAATGTCGCTGTCCCTGCCTATGCTTCTCTTTCCCTGCTCCGGAACACACTACACTAGGCCGCTGTGCTGGCGGCCTTTTATAGTGTGGGGCGTGTACTAAACACCCTCAGCAATAATTGGCCACAGGCATCCTGCCTGTGGCCAATCATTGCTCTCCTCGCTGCCGGTGCTGTGATTGGCCAAGCATGCGGGGTCACAGTGCATGCTTGGCCAATCACAGCACCTGGATGACACTGCGATGGCGTAGTGCATTGTGGGCCGCGAATTAGGCGCGAACGGCCCAAATCGTTAGTTGTTCGGGGAACGATCGAACAGCCGATGTTCGAGTCGAACGTATGTTCGACTCGAACACCGAGCTCATCCCTACATGGAGCATTATCCTGCTGGAAGGAGCCATCAGAAGATGGGGACACTGTAGTCATAAAGGGATGGACATGGTCAGCAACAATACTCAGGTAGACCGAGGCATTTAAACAATGTTCAGTTGGTACTAAGGGGCCCAAAGTGTGCCAAGAAAATATCCCCCACACCATTACACCCCCACCAGCCTGAACCATTGATACAAGGCAGGATGGATCCATGCTTTCATGTTTACACCAAATTCTAACCCTACCATCTGAAATTGACACTCAGACGAGGCAACATTTTTCCAATCTTCTATTGTCCAATTTTGGCGAGCCTGTGCGAACTGTAGTCTCCGTTTCCTGTTTTTAGCTGACAGTAGTGGCACCCGGTGTGGTCTTCTGCTGTTGTAGCCCATCTTGCTTCAAGGTTCGATGTGTTGTGCATTTAGAGATGGTATTCTGCATACCTTGGTTGTAACAAGCGGTTATTTCAGTTACTGTCTGCCCATTCTCCTCTGATCTCTGACATCAAGACATTTTCCTCCACACTGCTGCCACACACTGGATATTTTCTCTTTTTCTGACCAGTCTCTGTAAACCCTAGAGACGGTTGTGCGTGAAAATCCCAGTAGTTT
Organism: Rana muscosa; assembly: GCA_029206835.1. Classification (NCBI taxonomy): domain Eukaryota; kingdom Metazoa; phylum Chordata; class Amphibia; order Anura; family Ranidae; genus Rana; species Rana muscosa. The sequence continues at coordinate 1,046,524,932 of CM055117.1, forward strand.
AGCAGTTTTTGAAATACTCAGACCAGCCTGTCTGGCACCAACAACCATGCCATGTTCAAAGTCACTTAAATCCCCTTCCTTTCCCATTCTGATGCTCAGTTTGAACTTGAGCAAGTTGTCTCCACCACGTCAAGATGCCTAAATGCATGTAGTTGCCGCCATGTGATTGGCCGATTAGCAAATTGTGTTACCAAGCAATTGAACAGGTCGACCTAATAAAAGTGGCGGATGAGTGTAAATACCTGTGTAGCGCTTGGTTGCTACTAGTAACCAACATCCACCATATCACCAGTACTCCTTCTATCACCTCAGAGACAATGATCAGTCATTTGCATTGTTTTGTTTATTGGGGGATATAACTTGGTCAGGGTAAAGGGGATTTATGGGATGCCCATAGAACTTGTTGAATTGCCTTCACATTTAGAGAACATTGATTAGTAGATTTAGCCCTGAAGAACTGATGCACTCCTATCATTGTCTCTTCCCCTGCATATCTCCATGCAGACTATTGCTCCTCCTCCTCTGCACTAGCTCCTGCAGAATATCACTCCCAGGACTTTTCTCCTTCTGCACACATCTTTCACTGTAAAACGGTCTCATCATCTTCAGTATGTCAAAAGAGGATCACTCTGAATAACCCCCAGATTGCTGGCTGTAATTAGTTGCTTGAAGAAAGTTACTTGAGTGCTGTTACTAGGCCAGAAGTCTGCAGCACTTCTCCCCGGCGGCCTAGCAATTTTAGTAGCACGTGCATAGGCGTGCGCACAGGGTGTGCCAGGTCTGCCCAGGCACACCCTAATCACCCTGTGCCACTACAGATTCCTCCTACTGACCTGGCTCCCCCTTCTTCCCCCGCAGCACTGCCAGCTTCCCTCCTCTCCCACCGGTTGTTGCTGTGGATGTTTTAGGATGAGTGGGGAAAGGGGCCAGTAAATATTCCATTTACCAGCCCCTTCCCTTTCTGAATGAACATCGTGAGTGATCGGTAGAGTGTGTTTGAGCTTTGGGGTACACACCCTAATACCAAAGGCTGCGCACAACTATGAGCACGTGGTAACAGGTGGACTACTGCTCCCAGCTAGCCCAACATGCAAATCCTGTGCTCAGGCCACAGCAACTTGACACTACACCCCACAGTCTCTCCTCCAGAACAGGACTCCTCATCAATGACTGTGTAATGAGGACTTCATCCTTACACGGTCATGGATGAAGTTCCCTTCCAGACTCCCTGGCATGGTATCCACACTGACCTTCTCCTGTCCCAAGTCCATGATGGAGAACTTTATCGGAACATACGTTCCAGCAGCATCTCCTGCCCCTCTGCTCCAGGAATTCCTCATATGTGACCGTGTACAGAATCGGACCTCATCCATGACCATGTAAGGATGAAGTTCCATCACAGCTCTCCCCGAGCCACTCCGCGTTCGGCGCGCGCCCCCCCCCCAGATGGGGACGCCCTACAGCAACGGACTAGTATTCCATTCTCCACTTCTCCTGGCCGACAATCCTCCCCAGCAGCATGTGACCTCAGCTTATATGGGAGGCCTGCCCCCTGCCAATACCGAATGGGGATTTGTCAGGGCTCCTCACATGAGCTGCCTGCCACTCCAGTTCCAGACCCAGACCCTTTTCCAGAACAATTTCCCTGGAAGCAGAGGAGGCGCCTCAGAACCAGAGCACAGGTGGTCACACCCACTGCTACACTGACCACTCCCAGACCCATATCAAAACAAACAGGCCTAGCCTAGAGCTAGGCCTGCCTAAATTTTCCTGCGCTGACAGTTTTCACTAGAAAAATCCTATTCTTGCACCTACCTAATGTAGAGGGTTCTACACCTGTAATAATTAAAAGGTATGTATAATTCATTTTAATTTAAAATTTGAGTGTGAGGAGGAGTTCATGGAGGGAACCGAGGTCCAATCTATTTGGATTTTACCATGCATACTCCAACATTTGCCCTATCTATAGCACCCGACCTTCATAATCTGGAATTAGATCTGGAAGAAATGCACATAGCAACACCAAGATTCAAGGAAGAATACACATGACTCATGTATCTAGACATTTAGCTTATCCCAAAGTTCAGCTTTACAGGTCTTCTTCCCCAGCCACACACTGTTGGGGGGGGGGAGGGGGGCAGGTTGGAGTCCAAGATGAGGTTGCCACTCCACTCACCTCCCTAGGATGTTTCATATGTGCGGCAACAGGTGTCACCCCTTTTCCCTCTGAGCCACACTCTGTAAAAGAACAGTGAAGAGAGAAGCAGTTGACTGGTGAGCTCAACTGTCACTCCGCTCTCTCCTCCTATAAGCATGGCTCCTTGAACTGCAGCACACCAGATCGGTGCTTCCGCCTCCCAGTCTGAGGTCTGCTGTACAGGATCTGCAAGTGGCTTGAAGTAAGTGCCATGTTTGCTATGGCACTTATGGAAGGGGGTCCCTGACTTCCTGTGCACCTTTTTTCAGTGGAACCAGGAACGTCAAGTACCTCTCTCCAATTTTGAATAATATTGGTGACCCTGCTGGGGAAATTTCCACTCAGTTCCCGTCCAGGTGACATCCCATGTGCATAGGCGGCAAAAAAAAAAAAGGGGGGGGGGGGAGGTTGCCAGACACTTGAAGCCCTCTATTGCTCAATGAGGTCACCCCATTATGGAAAAGGACCATTGAGGCAGGTGGTCGCTACTCCCAAGACCTCCTGCTCTTCAGCTCTCTCATCACCTCCTCCCATGGTCACCTCCAGGACTTCTCCAGAGTCTTCCCTAATCTATGAAATTCCTTAGCCCAATTTGTCTCATCTCCTACTCTACCTTTAGGATATCACAGGTAACCCAATCTGTTTAGAGAAGCCTGTCCTGCCTCTAACAGCGCTGTGCAAACTATTTGTGGTATATAAACCCGGAATAATAATAATAATAATAATAATAATAATAATAATAATCCTCCAAGGCCCCTTTCACACGGGCGGACCGAATGTCTGTTTTTCACCCACTCGTTTTCGGATGAAAAAACAGACAGACATACTGTACACATGCATCCCTATGGGATAGCGGATGTCAGCGGATGAACATCCGCTGACATCCGATCTTATCCGTGCCCACTATGCTCCGTTTTTTTAGGATAGAAAAAATAGGATTTTTTACTCACCGTAAAATCCTTTTCTCTGAGTCCATGGACCGACACAGCTTCTCGATTGACAAAGTGGGTATTATCCGTTAATTAGGAGTGACTAGGCAGAAAAACTTGTAAAAAGTGTTGCATCACACCTTCTACAGTACCGCCCAGGGGGCGGACCCTCTGAGTATACCCTCTCAGTCTGCATCTTTGCAGATCAGTTCGTCAAAAAGCAGTACAAACTTAAAAGGAGGGGTGGGTGCTGTGTCGGTCCATGGACTCAGAGAAAAGGATTTTACGGTGAGTAAAAAATTCTATTTACTCTTTCATCCATGGACCGACACAGCTTCTCTATTGACAAAGTGGGACGTCCCAAAGCAGTGTCAGAGAAAAAACGAGGGGTGGTAACAGCATAAAAATAAACTTCACCCCAAACACAAAACAGCACTTCTCCAACGGAGGAGTTGCAACTCTAAACAGCCGCTTGCAAAACCTTGCGGCCAAAAGAGGCATCCGAAGATGCACCTACATCAATTTTGTGAAAGTGTGTGCGGACGACCAAGTCGCCGCTTTACATAATTGGGAAACAGACGCTTGATGTCGGAAAGCCCAAGAGGCACCTATTGCCCTGGTCGAATGCGCCGTGACAGGAAAGGGGGGCGCCTGACCCTTTAAGGCGTAAGCCTGGATTACTATCTGTCGGATCCACCTAGAGATGGTGGCCGATGAGACTGCTTGGCCCTTCTTGGGACCAGCCACCGAAACAAACAGCGAGTCTGACTTCCGGAACAGGGAAGTAGCAGATAGGTATACTCTCAAAGCTCGGACAACGTCCAAGGAATGCAACGCCGACTCCTTAGGATTCGACGGCTGAGGACACAAGGATGGAAGTACAATGTCTTCGTTGAGATGAAAAGCCGAAACGACTTTCGGAAGAAAGGAAGGCTGCGGCCGCAGCACCACCTTATCCTTGTGGAAAATCAAATAAGGAGCCTTGCAGGACAAGGCTGCCAGCTCAGAGACTCGTCTAACTGACGTAACAGCCACCAAAAAGACCACTTTCTGAGAAAGTGTCAACAGGGGAATATCTCTAATATTCTCAAACGGTGCCTTCTGAAGCACCGAGAGGACCAGGTTCAAGTCCCACGGAGGTAACGGGGGACGGACCGGAGGGGCCACATGTCGGACCCCCTGCACAAATGTACTCACGAGAGAGTGAGTCGCCAGGGGTCGCTGAAAAAAGACAGCCAGGGCAGATATCTGTCCCTTAAATCGTACTTAGGGCAAGCCCTTGGTCCACCCCATGCTGTAAAAACAGCAGGATTCTGGAAACCAAATAGGTACGCGGATGCCATTTCATTTCCTCACACATGGAGATGTAGGCCCTCCAAGTGCGGTGATAGACCTTCCTAGAGGACGGTTTTCGAGCACTTCTCATAGTAGAGATTACTGAGTCTGACAGGCCCCGGTCTCTCAGTACCTGGTTCTCAACAGCCATGCCGTTAAAGCCAATGACTGTAAAGCAGGATGGAATATGGGACCTTGCGATAGCAGGTCCTTCCGTAGTGGTAGGCGCCAGGGGACGTCTGCTACCAGACGTACTAGATCGGCGTACCAAGGACGCTGAGGCCAATCTGGAGCGATTAGGATCATTGGAATTCCCTCTGCCTCCACTCTGTGGAGCAGAAGAGGAAGAAGCCTTAAGGGAGGGAAGGCATAGATTAGCCGATACTGACCCCACGATGCTACCAACGCGTCCGTTGCGTCTGCCCATGGGTCTCTTGACCGGGCCACAAATCTCAATACCTTCCGATTGAGTCGGGAAGCCAGAAGATCTACGTCTGGTGTGCCCCATCTTTGGCAGAGGAGTTGGAACACCTCCGGGTGTAAGGACCCTTCTCCCTGGTCCAGCATCTGGCGGCTCAGGTAGTCCGCCTGCCAGTTTTCCACACCCGGAATGTACACGGCCGACAGTGCCGGTACGCTCCTCTCTGCCCACTTCAGGATGCGAGCGATCTCCGATGTTGCAGCTGAGCTTCTTGTTCCTCCTTGATGATTGACATATGCCACTGCTGTGGCGTTGTCTGACTGGATCCTGACTGGACGCCCTTGCAGCCTCTGAGACCATTTGAAGAGGCACAGCCTGATCGCCCGGATTACCAGGACATTGATCGGCAGGAGGGCTTCCTCTGGGGTCCAGTGACCTTGCGCCGACTGAACACCCCAGACTCCCCCCCAACCTGTAAGGCTGGTGTCCGTCGTGATCACTATCCAGTAAACCGGAAGAAATGACTTCCCGGCCATTAGAGCCGGTGCTGTCAGCCACCATACCAGGGATCTCCTGACTATGTGGCTCACTCGGATTTGATAATCCAGAGATGATGGACATCTGTTCCATCTGGACAGAACTTCCTTCTGTAACACTCGAGTGTGGTATTGAGCATATGGAACCGCCTCTAAGGAGGCTACCCTGAGGCCCAACACTCGCATGCAAAAAACGGAGTGACGACCAATTCCTGGAAGTCAGCTGCCGTACTGCAGCCCGGAGGGTCTGCAACTTCTCCACAGGGAGGAATACCTTTGCCTCTGAAGAATCCAGAATCAACCCCAGGTACCCTAGGCGTTGAGTGGGCACCAATACTGTATTTTGCGTGTTTAGTATCCAACCAAAGTCTCAAAGAGTCTGACAGGTAATGGACACGCTTGCCTCTAATTCTGAGCTTGAAGGGGCCTTCAGCAGAAGGTCGTATAAGTAGCCTGTGATAGCGATACCCCGCTGTCTTAGAAGTGCCAGAATCGGAGCGAGCACCTTGGTGAACGTCCTGGGTGCTGAGGCAAGGCCCAACGGGATGGCCACAAACTGGTAGTGGTCCTTCCCGATAGCAAATCGCAGAAACCTCTGGTGTCTGGAGTATTTGGGGACATGCAGGTATGCGTCCTTGATGTCCAAGGAGGCCAGAAAGTCCCCCGGATGGAGAGCCGTGACTACAGATCGAACCGACTCCATCCGAAAACTTTGTACCTTCACAAAGCAATTGAGGGCTCTGAGATCAAAGCTTGGACGAACCCCCTCCTTCTTCGGCACAATGAACAGATTTGAGTAAAAACCCTGTTCCAGTTCTGGAACTGGAATAACTACCCCGCGTTCCAGTAGACCCTGGACCGCCCCATACAGGGCCTCCCGACGGGTCGGTAGTAGCTGGAGATTGGAGGTGTTGAATCTGTCCGGTGGACAAGAGAGAAACTCTATCTTGTAGCCTGAGGAGATTACTTCGCAAACCCACCTGTCGGAGATTAGTGCTGTCCACTGAGTCGCGAATTTGCGAAGACGTCTCCCCACCCGAGAGCTGGGTGGGGGTGGACCTTCATGCGGACGCAAATTTGTCCGCAGGCTTATTGGGTATGCGGGACCAGGGACGCTTTTGTCCTTGGGCAGGCGCTTTATCGGCCTGGGGTCTTTTCCCTGTCGCCCTAGGGGGACGAAAAAACAACTTGTGTGCAGTAAAGGAGGGCCCTTGCCCTTGGCGTGGCCCCTTAACCTTGCTAATTTGGGGAAGCAAAGTGCTTTTACTTCCTGTGGCATCCTTGATGATGTCATCCAGAGAAGCCCCAAAAAGTCTGTCGCCCTTAAAAGGCAGATCCAACAGGGCTTTCTTGGAAGTCTGGTCCGCAGATCAGCCTTTTAGCCAGATCAGGCGGCGTATTGCTACTGCATAAACCAAAGTTTTAGACAGCAGGTGAATAGTATTCATGTCTGACTCGCAGACAAACCTAAGGCCCTGGACCAACAGGTCGGCCAATGTTATCTCATCAGGAGGAGCATCTCGCTCCTTAACCCCTGGAGTAGCAATCTTGCCCATTCAGTAAGTGTGTGAGACACTAGGGCCCCCGCCAATGCCGGGCGTACTGCCGAGCCTACCACTGAGTATAGGTAGCAAGCGAGTGCTTCAGCCTTCTTATTCACAGGGTCCTTGAAAACAGGAGACCCTTCTACAGGAATTGTGGTGGCTCTATTAAGTCTGGACACCGGAGGGTCCACTATAGGGGGAGAGGTCCATTTCTTCAGAAAACTCTCCTCAAAAGGGGTACCGTACCGCAAACCTCTTTGGGGCTGTAAAGACCCTCAGTGGGTTCTCCCATTCCTTGTATAAGAGTTTATCAAAAGACACACAAGGGAACACCTTAGCAGTGCGGGCAGGTCTATGAAACCCAAGTGGACCGGAGTCTCTGCTGCTTCTGCAGTATTTTCCAATTTTAGCATATCCCGCACTGCAGTAATAAGGTCAGATACCAAAGCCGTCTCGCGTACTGACCTGGACTTTGAGTCATTCTCACTGTCCGGTCACGGTCTGCAGTCTCTGATGCGTCAGAATCTGGGCCCTGAGCCGTAGCTGGACCTGGTTCTGCACCAGAATTATCCCCAGAAGCTTGCAGGGGATGGGGCGTTTACTACCCCCTGTATTCCCGTGTGCTGCTTCCACTCTGGCAGCAAACGCCTCTAGGATTGCAGTCATAGCATTCATAGACACCTCAGGGGCACCAGCTGCTAAATCTGGTGTTTCAGGGGAGAAGACATCTGGCTCAGATGCCATGCTGACCACACGCTGACACTCACAGGGCTCCAGGCAAGATATCAATAGGCCACCCTCCTGTGCTGCAGAGAGGCCGGGTCACCCAGAGGACTCACCACCCTGGATAGGTACTGCTATGCTGCGCCTGTGATGCTGTCCCCCTGCTGCTGTTACAGTCTGCTTCTTTTATCAGCACTTCCTGTGTGAATTTTCGCGCCAGTGTAATGCACCCTAGAGGCCGGGGGCTCTCGAAAAATGGTTGCCAAAAACGTCTGTATGGAAGATAATGTGGGCTCTAAGAAAATGGCCGCCGACAGAAGATAGAGGTCAAGCAGCCATAGCCCACAAAAAGATGGCCGCCGAACGGCAATATCTGCATACAGGGTGGACAAACATGGCCGCCGATCAGCTGATAGGGGCCAGTGGGTGTGGCCGAACCACAGGAAGATGGCCGCCGGGCAGTCACAAGAGGCCAAACTTGGCATGGACCACCTCAAAATGGCCACCGACAGCATGGAGGAGGAAGGACACAAACACAGGTAAGAAAAAATGACATTTCTTTTAAATGTTAGTTACAGCCAGCTCCAGTGGGACCCCCTAGGTGACCCCCAGCACCCAGCAACCTTTAGCTAGAAGCCCAGGGAGGAGGGAAAGGCAGGGAGAGAGGGAAGAAAGGGGCCACAACCACTTACTTGATCTCTCCAGGAATGTCCAGCTAAATCACCCAGCCGAGGCAGGGGAGTTTTACTTACCTATCCTGCATGTATTCTGCTGGAAGACATTCCAAACAGATCATCGTCCGCGCACGGAAGGTGACTGTTGGCCAGGCATGCTGTGATTGGACCCAGAAGGGACGATCATATGTATGCCCTGGAGCATGACGCTCACCGGACAGGCTGCTGCGACTCGGCCGTAAGGTCAGCCGAAGCTGAGCGGTCCGATGCAGGCCCTGGAGCGTAAGCTCACCGGCCACCCGTGGAGCGACGGGCATGTCGTGGAAAACCCAGCGCGTAGCTAGGGTCGGCACACGCTCGATGGCCGAAACTGGGGAGACTACAAGGAGACTACAAGGATCGAGGATACAGCCTGTCACCCAGTCGGCAGTATATATATATATATATATATATATATCTATATATATCTCGGACCAATGGGCCCGAAGGGAGCCATGTCCTACTCCTTGCTAGACAGAAAAAAACTGATCTGCGAAGATGCAGACTGAGAGGGTATACTCAGAGGGTCCGCCCCCTGGGCGGTACTGTAGAAGGTGTGATGCAACATTTTTTACAAGTTTTTCTGCCTAGTCACTCCTAATTAACGGATAATACCCACTTTGTCAATAGAGAAGCTGTGTCGGTCCATGGACGAAAGAGTAATTTATATTTTTCTATCCGTCTGCGGAGCGGATCGGATGAACATGGACAGACGGTCAGTGTTCATCTGATCCCCCATAGGGGAGAGCGGAGATCTGACAGCGCGGTCCCTGCACAGTGTGCGGGGACCGCCCAGTCATCCGCCGGCTCAGTGGGGATCAACGGAGCGATCCCCGCTGAGCAAGCGGAGGTTCACGGGGTGGATCATGACTGATCCGTCCCGTGTGAAAGGGGCCTGATGCTGGCCATACACTATACAAAAAAATCAGCCGAACCCATTTTCTAAAAACGAACATTCGGCCATGAGAGCAAACGATGGTGTCATCATGTAATGACCGATAAATCGTTCAGTGGACATAAATAAAAATAAATAAAAAATTGTTCGTTTTTTACATATACCTAGTGCAGACAGTTCAGACGGGAAACGCATTAATCTTTCAATTTATCGTTCGGCCAAAAATTTCCAAACTTGTCCTTCGTTTTTTCGGCTAAAAACGTCCCAACGGTTATCGATTTTGTGCCCAATAACTTGCCGAAAAACGAACGACCTGTCTAAATGACCGAATTTCAGCCGATTTTTCATATAGTGTATGGCCAGCATTAGAGTTGGGTCACAGCTATGTTTTTGTTCAGAGGATAAGTTGAAATTTAATAGCGGTCTAGATCAGTGCAGCTGCTGATGGGTCAGACGGGCATTTTTCATTAAAAGTCAACATTGTTTATGGATATCTTCATCATAGTCTGAATTGTCTGGCTACTTTACCAATTTACTTTAATGTTCTACTTTCCAATGAATGGGAACCATCCTGTCTATATGCTAGAGTGGGGGAAATTATTTGATCCCCTGCAGATTTTGTAAGTTTGCCCACTTACAAAGAAATGAAGGGTCTATGATTTTTATCATAGGTGCATTTAAAATGATAGAGACAGAATATCAACCACAAATCCAGAAAACACATGACAAATGTTATAAATTTAGTTGCAATTCAGTGAGTAAAATAATTATTTGATCCCCTACCAACCAACAACAATTCTGGTTCCCACAGACTGGTTACAGTATGTGCTCATATGGTACACACATAAGTCCAGTCAATTTAGGGAGCAACTCATTGTGTATAAAAGACTCCTGTCCACAGAATCATGTACAGGCTCATCTGAAGTTTACTAATGAACATCTAAATGATTCAAAGGATTGGTAGAAAGTAGACATGTGCATTCGTTTTCGTCCGAATGCATTTTCGTCCGAATTTCAGCTATTTTCGTTATCGTTTTAACAAACGAAAACGAAAGCACAGAATCCGAAAACCGAAAGATCCGACATAAACAAATGCTTTATTTTCGTTTTCGTTGCTACAACAGTTCGATATAGATAGGAGATTCGACGTGACGCTGACAATAACAATCTGTGTCTATCGAATCTGTGGTCGAATGTGCCTAACCTTAACTCTATTAGTCCAAGATTATTCTACATAGGAGAGAAAAGATTCGACATTATAGAGAGAAAAGATTCGACATAGGAGAGGAAAGATTCGACATAGGAGAGAAAAGATTCGACATAGGAGAGGAAAGATTCGACATAGGAGAGGAAAGATTCGACATAGGAGAGGAAAGATTCGACATAGGAGAGGAAAGATTCGACATAGGAGAGGAAAGATTCGACATAGGAGAGGAAAGATTCGACATAGGAGAGGAAAGATTCGACATAGGAGAGGAAAGATTCGACATAGGAGAGAAAAGATTTGACATTATAGAGAGAAAAGATTCGACATAGGAGAGAAAAGATTCGACATTATAGAGAGAAAAGATCACTGCTTGTGGGCGGAACATTCGACAGACACCATAAGCCTTCAATGACAGATTCGACCTTAATTAATTCAGATTTTCGGACGAATGCAATTTTTAACGAAAAACGAAATAAAAACGAATTTCGGGAGTAACTAAATAAATTTATTTTTTGCACGAAAACGAAATTCCGAAACGAAATATTTCAGTGTGCACATGTCTAGTAGAAAGTGCTGTGGTCAGAGGAGACCAAAATTTAGCTCTTTGGCATTAACTCCACTCACCGTGTTTGGAGGAAGAAAAATGCTGACTATGACCCCAAGAACACCCTACAGTCAAGCGCGGAGGTGGAAACATTCTTTGGGGTCTGTTCCTTTCTGCTAAAAGTACAGGCCAACTTTGCTGCATTGAGGGGCCAATGGACGGGGCCATGTATTGTAAAATCCTGGATGAAAACTTTCTTCCCTCAGCCAGAACACTGAAGATGGGTTGTGGATGGTCTTCCAGCATGACAATGACCCAAAACATACCGCCAAGGCCACAATGGAGTGTCTCAAGAAGAAGCACATTAAGGTCACAGAGTGGCCTAGCCAGAATCCAGACCTTAATCCTTATAGAAAATGTATGGAGGGAGCTGAAACTTCAAGTTGCCATGTGACAGCCAAGAAACCTTAAGGATTTGGAGAAGATCTGTAAAGAAGAGTTGACCAAAATCCCTCCTGAGATGTGTGCAAACCTGGTAACCAACTACAAGAAACGTATTACCTCTGTGCTTGCCAACAAGGGTTTCTCCACCAAGTACTAAGTCATGTTTTGATTGGGTATCAAATATAAATTGAATTGCAGTATAGCAAGTAAAATAAGTAACATTTGTATCATGTGTTTCTTCTGGATTTTTAGCTGATATTCTGTCTCATTTAAAATACACCTAGATTAACAATTATAGACCCTTCATTTCTTTGTAAGTGGACAAACTTACAAAATCTGCAGGGGATTAAATGATTATTTTCCCCACTGTACACCAACAGAAGCAAAATTGTAATGAAATAAATAGCCAATAGTAGCTATGAGGCATTGTAACCAAGCCGTTTAAACGCTCAGGTCACCTTGTGCACCATTACATGAAAAGGGTTGCGATTTACATCGCTGTGCAGAATGCTGAAGACTTACCTATCAACGAACGCATGGTGAAGAACAAAAATGGGGTCATTTGCAGATCCCTGAACATTGGACATGGAGCCATTCAAGAAGACGTGAAGTGAATTGTGCATACTGCTCTGTGAGCTGTTAGCGATTCCTGAGGTTGGAACAGCATACCCTGGTCAAAAGAATATAAAAAAAAAAAAAAAAACAGGTTAACATACAACATTCCGTAATGGGAGCTAATCTCTCGATTCCATCCAAAACAGTAGGGAAGGGTTAAAACCTGCAAGAAGTCTACACTCCAGGTAAACTGTTCATTGATATCAGTTCATACTCATACATTAGTGGCAAGTTCACCTACAATTCCCCTCCAGGACTAGGTCCCACCACCCAACCTCGTATTTCTTTACCAACTTATTTCTTCTAATCCAACTTCTCTCTGAAATCACGTGTCTAACCTCCCCTGTCCTATGGGTGACACCATGATCGTTATTTTACTGCAGAAAGAACAATGTTGTCACCGGGGGCGGATCCAGAGTCTTTTCTCAGGAGGGGCACTGCCAAAAAATGTTTTTTTGTGGGAAATTTATAGAGGAAATGGCTGGTGTCGGCGCTTCAATCATTCCGGCACCATGGTTGTTATGGTGTCAGGATGATTGAAGCGCATTATTTCTATTATTACATTGTTATATAAAATTAAATAGTTCAATGCAGAATCAGTGGGAGCCCCGAGTGTGTCACTTGCCACACCTTGTGGATTGTCACTTGCCTCATCACCTGCCACACCTTGCGGATTGTCACTAGCCACACCTTGCGGATTGTCACTAGCCACACCTTGCTGATTGTCACTTGCCTGCCACCAGATGCGGATTGTCACTTGCCATACCTTGCGGATTGTCACTAACTTGCCTGCTAAAGTGTAGTTTTGGTTGTCTCTTGCCGTGTCCCAGACTCCCAGAGTCAGGCAGCAGAGAGATAATGTAATCTCTCTGCTGCCTGCACAGTGAGGGCGGAAGTCACTGCAGGAATGCAGGGCAGGCACGGGCAGTGAGAGATGATCTCATCTCTCTGCTCCCCCGCTCCCGGCTAGCTGATTGGCCAGCTGCCACACTGAGCCTGCTCTCTCACCCTCACCTGCGCTGCCAACACACTGAGCAGCACGGTCTTCCCACGAACCGTGCCGCCCGCCCACAAACCGCGCCGCAAGCGGAGCTGCACGCTTTCTTACCCGTCTGTGGAGCCGCACGCTATCGCACCTGCCCGCAGAGTGGCCCGACGTGACTCACTGACGTCACTCGTTGCTAGACGCCAAGCGGCCCAGGCGTTAGCAACGAGTGCAGGGAAGAGGCTCCACCTACCTCCTCCTCCGCTCCTGGTATCATGTCAGTGCGCCGCGCAACTACATTAGACGAGTCTCTCTCTTGGCACCGCTGATCGTCTGATGTGAGAAATAGAGAGACTCAGAGAGACAGCGGCAGCCGCAGAACAAGTACTGTATATACTCGAGTATAAGCCGACCCTAATATAATAACCTAATTTTACCCCAAAAAACTGGGAAAACGTATTGACTCGAGTATAAGCCTAGGGTGTCCATCTGCATGCCTCACTATGCCCATGCCTCACTGTGCCCATGACTAAACTGATGTTTAACATTGGAGTCTATGGAAGGGGTGCCCGGCTTTGAAAAATCGGTTCTCCCCGGTAGTGATGAGCCGAACACCCCCGGGTTCGGTTCGCACCAGAACCCGCGAACGGACCGAAAGTTCGTACGAACATTAGAACCCTATTAAATACAATGGATGCGAACGTTCTAATTCTAAAGTGCTAATTATAACAACTATTATGCATGTTATTGTCCTAAAAAGGGTTTTGGAACCCGGGTTCTGCACCAGGGGACATGTATCAATGCAAAAAGAAGTTTTAAAAACGGTCGTTTTTCGGGAGCAGTCATTTTAATGATGCATAAAGTGAAAAAAAAAAGTCAAATATTCCTTTAAATATCGTACCTGGGGGGTGTCTAAAGTATGCCTGTGAAGTGCCACGTGTTTCCCGTGTTTAGAACTGTCCCTGCACAAAATGACACTTCTAAAGGAAAAAAAAGCCATTTAAAACTTCTTGCGGCTTTAATGTAATGTCTGGTCCCGGTAATATGGATGAAAATCTTTAAGAAAAATGGCATAGCTACCCCCCTACCCCAGCCCATTACCAGCCCCTTTGGGTCTTGTATGGATATTAAGGGGAACCCCGCACATAAAATAAAAAAGGCCCTATATACTCTGAACAGCCGTATACAGGCGGTGCATACAAGACAGGGACTGTAGGTTTGTTCTTATGTAGAATGTGTTTGTAATTTTGAACAGGTACATTGTTGAAGTGTAGCTCCAGCCCAAAAATCTATTTTTAAACTTTTTGGGAAACATAGGTAAGGGTTATCACCCCTGTAACATTTGTTTTGCTGTCTGTGCCCCTGTTCAGAACATTTCACCTCACTTTCCGTCCCAATGACAACTGTTTTTGAAATGTGGTGTTTTTCTTGAAACAAGGATTGCTGATAAAGCATCAGTACAGAGGAGACACCTTTCTCCCATATTTATTCTTACAGGAGAGAATTTTCCTTCCTAGGGGTAGATTTCCTCTCACTTCCTGTTGTCTTCTTTCGTTTGCAAGTAGGAGTCGTTTGTAAGTTGGATGTTTGAAAGTAGGGACCTGCCGTATATACTCTGCAGAAATAGGCCCCTTAGTTGTTGGTGTTGGCACAACACTGTAAGCACTCACAGTTACTCTTGGTTGGTGCTGGAACGCCCTGCTGTCAACTATTATATCAGGAATTTTAATTACATATAATTGTTGAACAGTGGTAGTAAAAATTGGGGCTTTGATGGTGGTGCTGGTGCCACAACACTGTAAGCCCTGACAGTTACTCTTGGTGGGTGCAGCAATGGGCCCTGCTGTGAATTATTAGATCAAGAATTGTAATTGCATGCCCCTGTTGAACAGGGGCTGAAAAATTGGGCTTTTCGTGGTGGTGGTGGTGGTGGTGGTGTTGCCACAACACTGTAAGCCCTCAGAGTTACTCTTGGTGGGTGCAGGAATGGGCCCTGCTGTGAATTATTAGATCAAGAATTGTAATTACATGCCCCTTTTGAACAGTGGCTGAAAAATTGGGCCTTTCGTGGTGGTGGTGGTGGTGGTGGCGTTGCCACAACACTGTAAGCCCTCAGACTTACTCTTGGTGGGTGCAGGAATGGGCCCTGCTGTGAATTATTACATCAAGAATTGTAATTGCATGCCCCTGTTGAACAGGGGCTGAAAAATTGGGCCTTAGGCACTGGTGGCACAACACTACAACCCCTCACAGATACTGTACTTGGAGCACAGCAATGAGCCCTATGGCAAATTATTGCTAAAAAAATTGTAAGTACACGCCCCTGTAAAACAGGGGCTGAAAAATTGGGCCTTAGCCACTGGTGGCGGCACCCATAAACAAAAATGATCTTCCAAGCTATCATCATCAATCGTATCATTGAGGACTCGGAGGAGGAGGATAGCCAGTCAACATAACAGCACAGGCACTCAGCATCAGTCTTGAAGGGACGTGAAATGTTAAAATCAATTAGTCTGTTATATCAGCATCAGGTGTGTGGTAGCTGGTGGTGATCCAAGACTGGTTCATCTTGATGAAAGTCAGTCGATCAACCGAGTCGGTGGACAGGCGCACCCTGTGATCCGTGACAAATCCTCCAGCAGCACTGAATGTGCATTCCGAAAGAACGCTGGATGCAGGACAGGCCAGTAGCTCAATTGCATACTGTGCAAGCTCTGGCCAGTGATCCATCCTCAAGACCCAGTAAGCCAGAGGATTTTCGGTGGGGAAGGTGTCCAAGTCTGACCTTGCCCCTAGATATTCCTGCACCATGTTTATCAGACGCTGGCGATGGTTGCTGGAACCAATCATACTTTGGGGCTGCGGACTAAAGAATTGTCTGAACGCATCGGTCAGACGGCCACCTTCCCCACCGCTCCTTCTTTGACTGGCCGAAGCCTCAGCAACTCGTTGTCCTGGACCAGGAGTTTGTAACCTCCCAGTCTCTGGGAACGCGTTGCACAGACCTTTCTGCAAGGCCTCCCGGAGTTGTCTCATCCTCTGCTCCCTCTGCGACGGTAACATAAGGTCCGCAACCTTACCCTTGTACCGTGGATCAAGGAGAGTGGCCAGCCAGTAATGGTCCCTCTCCTTGATCCGAAGAATACGAGGATCCTTCCGCAGACTTTGCAGGATCAGGGAGGCCATGCAGCGTAGGTTTGCTGAGGCATTCGCTCCGGAGTCCTCTGGGTCACTAAGGACGACATGATCCGCAGTCACCTCCTCCCAGCCACGTACAAGTCCACTGGTTTCTTGGGACTGTAAATCATCCCTAAAAGACTGCTGCTGATGATGCTGAGTGCCAGCCTCCACCTCCATGCGGACACAATCCTCCTCCTCCTCCTCCTCCTCCTCTTCCTCTTCCTGTGCGATGGGTGGGACAGAAGGAACACTGTCTGGGTAAAGGGGGCCTTGAGAGGCAAGGAAGTCCTCCTCTTCCTGCCTCTGTTCTGCCTCAAGTGCCCTGTCCATTATTCCACGCAGCGTGTGCTCCAACAGGTGGACAAGAGGTACAGTGTCACTGATGCATGCACTGTCACTGCTCACCATCCTCGTGGCCTCCTCAAATGGTGCCAGGACAGTGCATGCATCCCTGATCATGCCCCACTGGCGTGGAGAAAAAAAAACAAGCTCCCCTGACCCTGTCCTGGTGCCGTAGTCGCACAGGTACTCATTGATGGCCCTCTGCTGCGTGTGCAGCCGCTGCAGCATGGCCAACGTTGAGTTCCACCTGGTGGGCATGTCACATATAAGGCGGTTCTTGGGCAGGTTCAACTCCTTTTGCAGCTCAGCCAGGCGAGCACTGGCATTATAAGATCTGCGGAAATGCACACAGACTTTCCTGGCCTGCCTCAGGACATCCTGTAAGCCCGGGTACCTGCCCAAGAACCGCTGCACCACCAGGTTAAGGACGTGAGCCACACAGGGCACATGGGTCAGTTGTCCCTGTCGGAGGGCAGAGAGGAGGTTGGTGCCATTGTCGCAAACCACCATTCCTGGCTTAAGCTGGCGTGGCGTCAACCACCTCTCGGCCTGGCCCTGCAGAGCAGACAGGACCTCTGCCCCAGTGTGGCTTCTGTCCCCCAAACACACCAGCGCAAGCACGGCATGGCATCTTTTTGCCTGCGTACTTGCGTAGCCCCGTGAACGGCTACGGAGCACCGCTGGTTCATAGGACAAACCACAGGAAGAGGCCATGGAGGAAGAAGAAGAGGAGGGGGTGGAGGAGAGAGGTGTGTCACAACCAGTAGTAGCATTTTGGAGGCGTGGCGGTGGCACAACCTCCAACACTACTGCACCTTGTCCTGCATCCTTCCCAGCTGCCAAAAGAGTGACCCAATGGGCCGTGAAAGAAAGGTAACGTCCCTGTCCATGCCTGCTGGACCATGAGTCAGCGGTAATATGCACCTTACCGCTGACCGCCCTGTCCAGCGAGGCCAAGACATTGCCTTCCACATGCCGGTAGAGAGCCGGAATAGCCTTCCGTGAGAAAAAGAGGCGTTTGGGAACCTGCCACTGAGGAACCGCACATTGCACAAACTCACGGAAGGGGGCCGAGTCTACCAACTGAAAAGGCAGCAGTTGAAGCGCTAGCAATTTAGCCAAGCTAGCATTCAACCGCTGGGCATGTGGATGGCTGGGAGTGAACTTCTTTCGACGGTCCAGCAGCTGGGGCAGGGAAATTTGCCTGCTAGAATCGGACGTCGGTGTACTGCTAGCAGAGTGGCCGCAAGTACTTGGCTGTGACACACCTAATTCTACACCTTCATTCCTCTCAGTGCATGTTTCAGAGAGGACTGAAGTTATAGTGGGGTTGGAGATCCCAGCTGATGCGGTGCAAGGAGAGGTCCGCTTTGTTCTTTGGTGTGGGTCTTTGAGGTAGGCTTGCCAACGAGCTGCATGGCAGGTCAACATATGTCTGGTCAGGCATGTGGTACCCAAGCGGCTGATGTTTTGGCCACGCGATATACGCTTGAGACATATGTTGCAAACAGCAGCTGTGCGATCTGATGCACTAGCCTCAAAAAAGGCCCACACCAAGGAACTTTTTGAATGACGGGCAGAGGCAGCGCCCTGCACAGGCGGAGCTCTGCGGTGTGATTCCGTCGGTGTACTGCCCTTACGCTGGCCACCAAAGGGCATCCTGCCTCGTTGGAGATGTGCCTCCTCCTCATCCTCCTCCTCCTCTCTCCTATTAGGCACCCACGTGGAGTCAGTGACCTCATCATCCCCTCCCTCCTCATCACTGGAGCCAATCTGGCAGTATGCTGCAGCTGCTGGAACATGACTGTCAGATTGGTGTCCTTCTTGAGCATCCCCTCTGTCTGCTCTCACCCTACTGCCTTCCTGTAGCTGGGTTTCATCATCAGACCCTTCGAAACGCTGGGCATCCTCCTGGAGCATGTACCCAACACTGTGCTCAAACAGTTCGGGGGACTCCTCAGGAGGAGGACATGGTGGGTCTAGGGAAGGAGTGACTGATGATGAGTCTGACATTGATACCAGGGAAGAGGACGCTTTGGCAGCTGCTTTGCCAGTACCCTGAGCCTGGGTGAGAGAGGATGAGGAGGAGGGCTTGGTCATCCACTCTACCAAGTCTTCGGCATGATGTGGCTCAACATGTCCAGCTGCGGAAAAGAAGGACAAGCGTGTCCCATGGCCATGTGCTGATGACAATGCACCGCGTCCACGACCAGCACTGTTGCCCCCAGACACAGAGCCTGCTTGCCCTCTTTTATTGCCTCCTGACTGTCTGCCTCTCCTTGTTTGCCTTCCAGACATTCTAATAGATGGCCTGCAGGGAGATGGGAAAAAAGCAATAAGGGCTACCTTCAGGTGTCCTTCTCTGTCCCTTGAAACAAGGACTTGCACAGTGAAAGAAACTGACACTCTCCCTACCTACAGTTTTCTGTCCCTAGAAAAAATGTTTTTTTTAAGCACAATATAGCACAAGGAGAATTCACTCACTGTCCTTCCAGGTCCCTAGAAACAAGGACTTGCACAGTGAAAGAAACTGACACTCTCCCTACCTACAGTTTTCTGTCCCTAGAAAAAATGTTTTTTTTAAGCACACTATAGCACAAGCACAAAACACACTGACACTCTCCCTACCTATCCTTCTCTTTCCCTAAACTAAAGGAATCCAGGTTAAGCAAGAAAGAAATAAAAGTCACTGTCCCTGCCTATGCTGCTCTATCCCTGCTCCGGAACACACTACACTAGGCCGCCGTGCTGGCGGCCTTTTATAGTGTGGGGCGTGTACTAAACACCCTCAGCAATAATTGGCCACAGGCATCCTGCCTGTGGCCAATCATTGCTCTCCTCGCTGCCGGCGCTGTGATTGGCCAAGCATGCGGGGTCACAGTGCATGCTTGGCCAATCACAGCGCCTGGATGACACTGCGATGGCGTAGTGCATTGTGGGCCGTTCGCGTCACTCGAATTTGGCGCGAACGGCCCAAATCGTTCGATCTTCGTCGAACGATCGAACAGCCGATGTTCGAGTCGAACGTATGTTCGACTCGAACACGAAGCTCATCCCTACTCCCCGGCCATAGGTTTCCCAGACACCAAACTTTTCACATTGTAGAGGCGACATGGGGCTACATGTGTGCCAAGTTTGGGGTCCAGGGGACCTACAACCGGCCAGGACCGGGTCCGCAAAGTCACCGGAGAAATGACCGTTTAACATTGGAGTCTATAGAAGGGGTGCCCGGCTTTAAAAAAATCAGTGCTCCCTGGCCGTAGGTCCCCCAGACACCAAACTTTGCACACTTGTAGAGGAGACATAGGGCATACCGGGTCCCCAAAGTCTGGGAGATCAGGCGCAAAAAAAAAAACAAAACAGAGCAAGCGAGTGTGACAGATGGTCTCGGGGGGGGGGGGGGAATTGCCCTGTTGCCCCCCCCCCCGGATCCGCCCCTGGTTGTCACCCTGTTATTGGAAATGGATAATCAGTTGACCCCATAGGTGTGCGCAGCCTATTTCATTAGGGTATGCACTAGGGTTGTCCCGATACCACTTTTTTAAGACCGAGTACAAGTACCGATACTTTTTTTCAAGTACTCGCCGATACCGAATACCGATACTTTTTTTTTAATGTCATGTGACGCATTGATAGATGGCACTGGCTGATGGGCACTAAAAGGTGGCACTGACTGATGGCTGGCAGTGGCACTGATGGATGGGCACTGATAGGTGGCACTGATGAGTGGCACGCACTGATGGCTGACACTGAAAGATGGCACTGATAGGTGGCACGCACTAAAATATGGCACTGATAGGTGGCACACACTAAAAGATGGCACTGGTAGGTGGCACACACTGAAAAATGGCACTGATAGATGGCACACACTGATGGCTGGCAGTGGCACTGATGGATGGGCACTGACAGATGGCTGGCACTTATGGGCAGGCACTGAAATAAATGACACGAAAGCAACCTAAATAATTTTTTTCTGCCCCCTGCAACGCCCATCTTGCTACACCCTGCACTTGGCTACATAAAAGCAGCAGCGGACATCTTGTTACACCTAGCCCAAACTATATGGGCTGGGTGTAACAAGATGTCCGCTGCTGGCTTAATGTGGCCGAGTGCAGGGTGTACCAAGATGGGCGTCGGGACCCGGGATTGGTTAAAGCACTGACAGTGTACACCGGCAACACGGAGCGTCACTTCAGTTACCCAATGTGACGGCTCCGGTCACCGATGGATGATGCGGCTGCCCCCAGGCCCGGATTTACTCCCTTTGCTGCCCCAAGGCCGGGTCCTTCAATGCCGCCCCCCCCTACACACACACACACCATCACATAGGGGTCTTCTGAGCCCCCCCCCATGTGATAGAAATGAGGCAAAGAAAAAAAATGACACTAGAAATACCCCCCCCCCCCCCGCCAAAAAAAACCTGAAAGTACTTGTGATTTGCATATTGTGTTATTAAAGACATACCTAGTGTATTTGTGCACTGTTTTTATACAATAATAACTGTAAATATGTGCATTATGCAGCATACCCAGCAAGGAATTAAACACCTTTTTGAGTCAAATATTCTGCTTGGCACTGTGACCTCTGGCCAGCGCCCTTCCCACTGATCCTGGGGGCAGCAGGACCTGGATAGGAGGGGCGGCGGGGGCAGCATATGGAGGAACAAATTCCCCTCCATTTTCCTCCTGCAGCCACTGAATGCCTATGGGACGGAGGGGAGGAAAAGCAGGCTTTTAGTGGCTGCAGGAGAAAAATGGAGGGGATTTGTTCCTCTATATGCCCCCCCATCCAGGTGTACAGGGGCAACATGTGCGCCATTGCAATTGTGACCCTGTAGTTATGCCCTTGGGATGAGTGGCAGCGGTGGTGGTGGGGGATGGGATCAGTGGTGAGGGTGGTGGTTGGGGAAGATAGGTTGGAATGAGTGGTAGTGGAAGGGGGAGATTGGACGGGATGAGTGGCAGTGGTGGGGGGTGGGATCAGTGGCAGGGATGGTGGTTGCTGAATGGGATCAGTGGCAGCAGTGGTCGTGGTGAGGTGGGGGGTATCAGTGGTGGGGGGTGTATCAGTCGCACTAGTGGTAATGGTGCTGGTGTTGGGGGGGAATAAGTGGCGGTGGTGGGGTATCAGTGGTGGTGGGGGGTATCAGTGGCAGCAATGGTGGTGGGGGGTATCAGTGGCAGCAATGGTGGTGGGGGGTATCAGTGGCAGCAATGGTGGTGGGGGGTATCAGTGGCAGCAATGGTGGTGGGGGGTATCAGTGGCAGCAATGGTGGTGGGGGGTATCAGTGGCAGCAATGGTGGTGGGGGGTATCAGTGGCAGCAATGGTGGTGGGGGGTATCAGTGGCAGCAATGGTGGTGGGGGGTATCAGTGGCAGCAATGGTGGTGGGGGGTATCAGTGGCAGCAATGGTGGTGGGGGGTATCAGTGGCAGCAATGGTGGTGGGGGGTATCAGTGGCAGCAATGGTGGTGGGGGGTATCAGTGGCAGTAATGGTGGTGGGGGTATCAGTGGCAGTAATGGTGGTGGGGGTATCAGTGGCAGTAATGGTGGTGGGGGTATCAGTGGCAGTAATGGTGGTGGGGGTATCAGTGGCAGTAATGGTGGTGGGGGTATCAGTGGCAGTAATGGTGGTGGGGGTATCAGTGGCAGTAATGCTGGTGGGGGGTATCAGTGGCAGTAATGCTGGTGGGGGGTGTGACAGAACCCACTGTCACTGTGTGCTTTGGAAGGGACTGAGGGCGGGCCTCCTACCCACAGATTATGGCCCAGAAGAGACTGGAGACTCGGGGAGAAGCTGGCATTGAGATAATGTAATGTAATGCTACATCCCTTCTCCCCCATCCCCCCCTCTTGTTGCTGTGTTTAGCTGTGTTGGTTCATGGCACACAGACAATGGTCTGGACTGCAGACATCTCTCCGCAGGGGATGTGTATTGAGGGGTTGCCCGCTTACCATAATCCCTTTATGTTTATCTGTAGTCTCTGTTTCAATGTACAAGTGTTCAGTTCCCATTGATTCTTCCTTGTCCCCTACCCCCCCTCTATGACAAGGCTAAGGGGAGTGTCCCTAACTGTGTGTAAAATTGTATGTTTTGGATTTAATAAACAGTTGATGCTCTGCATGTTTAACCCTCAACACCTGTGTGGATTGTCTCGTGATTGAGGGGTTAAGGGCTGGTTATGGCGAATCTGCAGGCTGCGGGTGCGTTTGGAGGACAGGAGACACAAGTCTGGCGGATGTGCCCATCTGGGGTATCTGAGATCCGTTACAGTGGTGGCAGCAGTGGGATGTCTCCTGCAGTCCGGGCCATCCAAACCACCACCAGGATTCAAGATCTGGGCAGCCGTCGAGGAGCAATACGGGGACCAGCCAGCATGAGAGCAGAGTTTGAGAGGAGGCTGCAAGGCATGCGGAAGCAACATCGGGGACCAGCGACAGAGCGCACCATGCTCGGCTGGGAGGATGTGATCCGCTGGCAACTCTGGCATGAAACGCTAAGCCACGAGCGGCGCCATCAGGGGAAGATCCTTCCCTCCTCCACAGAGATGTACTGGACGCAGT
Organism: Rana muscosa; assembly: GCA_029206835.1. Lineage (NCBI taxonomy): Eukaryota > Metazoa > Chordata > Amphibia > Anura > Ranidae > Rana > Rana muscosa. Next base: position 1,046,548,107 of record CM055117.1, read on the forward strand.
ACCATGCGCGAGAGGTGTTCCTGAGGGAACGACCGCGAGATGAGTGGAAGACGGAGCTCGGAAGATTGGTCCAGGAGGAGATGAGGCTGGACGCCAGCTACAGAGCCCTCCGGTGGTTCGCGGCTCAACTGTGGCCAAGTACAGCAGACGGCAGCCCGACAGAAGGCGTTGGCTACGGCGGCGTGGGGCTGCTCCATCAAAAAATGTACGGAGACCCAGACTTTGGGAGCGATGAGGAGTGGCGGCTGGAAAACATCCTGGACTTCCGAGATGAGGTGCTGGACCTCCCTGAAGAGGCGTGCGACCTGGAGGAATTGGAGTTCCTGGTTGAGCAGGAATGGGAGCTCGAGATTGCCTACAAGCGGCTGTTTGACGGTGATCAGCAGCCTGGCATGGCTCCCGTTGCCTGGGACTGTCCTGGAGAAACAGCGGACAGTCACGAAGATGCGGAGCAAATGGGGCCAGGAGTGCCCCTACGTTTTCCCGTCCTAACCGCAATGGAAGAAGCGGCGATGATACAGAGGGCACTGCGACTGCTAGAATGCCGGAACGCACCAGAGGTTCCCCAAGCAGAGAGACAAGATAATAGCATAAAGGTCTCAGAAGGGGAAGTTGAGACTGGCGCTGGAAGGCTGGTAAATGGTGATCAGCAGCAAGTCGAGAGTATCGCATCCGGTGCCCCAGCAGAAGCGCTGGCTACAGGGCAGAGTGCCACTAGCCTCTGCCCAGCATCAGAAAAAGAGTTGGATCCGGAGAGTCTGAGAGATGATTTTCGTGAGCCGTTTCCCCAACAGCAGATATCCCCAACGGGAGTGGAGGAAGCAATTTTCCCTCCCCAGCAATTGGACATTACCCCAATGTTCATCCCCCCAGCAGAAGCGCTGACTGCAGGGCAGAGTGCCGCTGGCCTCTGCCCACCCTCAGAGTTGGATCCAGGGAGTCCGAGGGATGACCTCAGTGAGCTGGTTGCCCAGCACTTGGACACTACCCCAGTGTATATCCCCCCAGCAGAAGCACTGGCTGCATGGCAGAGTGTTACCGGCCCCGACCCAGCCCTCAGTAGATTTTTGGAGGGTTTGGGAGACAGCCCCTGTCAGAAGTCGCCTCAGAAGCTGGTCACAGAACCAGGAGGGGAGAAAATCCTTCCCCCTCTTCAGCTGCTGAACTCTACCATTGTATATGTCCCCCTAGCAGAAGCACTGGCTACGGGGCAGAGCGATGTTGGCCTCTGCCCAGCATCAGAAAAAGAGACGGAGAGTCCGGGAGACAGTCCCTGCAAGATACCTCCTCAGCGGCTGTTAGCTACTCCAGGAGAAAAGCAAAAACCTTTTCCTCCCCAACTGCATAGCACTGCCAGCCTATGTTCCCTACAAGCTGAAGCGCTGGCATCGGGGCAGAGGATTATTCAGCTCCCCTCAATATCTGCAACCCAGCCCCGGATCACGGGAGTGCGGACAGCTGTTCCCACTCTGCAGCGGCTGTTTTTATTCACGGGAGACCGTATGTGCGATTTTGCTCCCCAGCCCCAGAGACGTACTTTTCCTTTTCCTGGTGGCCTGGGGTGGAAGTTTGCGACTAACGCAGGTCCAGACCAGTTCGGGGTCAGGAACCTGGTTAGTCTGTTTTTAAAAGGGGAGAAATGTGACAGAACCCACTGTCACTGTGTGCTTTGGAAGGGACTGAGGGCGGGCCTCCTACCCACAGATTATGGCCCAGAAGAGACTGGAGACTCGGGGAGAAGCTGGCATTGAGATAATGTAATGTAATGCTACATCCCTTCTCCCCCATCCCCCCCTCTTGTTGCTGTGTTTAGCTGTGTTGGTTCATGGCACACAGACAATGGTCTGGACTGCAGACATCTCTCCGCAGGGGATGTGTATTGAGGGGTAGCCTGCTTACCATAATCCCTTTATGTTTATCTGTAGTCTCTGTTTCAATGTACAAGTGTTCAGTTCCCATTGATTCTTCCTTGTCCCCTACCCCCCCTCTATGACAAGGCTAAGGGGAGTGTCCCTAACTGTGTGTAAAATTGTATGTTTTGGATTTAATAAACAGTTGATGCTCTGCATGTTTAACCCTCAACACCTGTGTGGATTGTCTCGTGATTGAGGGGTTAAGGGCTGGTTATGGCGAATCTGCAGGCTGCGGGTGCGTTTGGAGGACAGGAGACACAAGTCTGGCGGATGTGCCCATCTGGGGTATCTGAGATCCGTTACAGGGGGTATCAGTGGCAGCAGTGGTGGTGTGGAGGGGGAATCAGTAGCAGTGTTGATATTGATATCAGTGCCACTTACTTGCAGATCACTCGCAAATCAGTTGGTTCCCCCTCCATGCTAGGCTTTGCTTGGCCGGGCAAAGAGGATGGGTGGGGCCTGTGACTACCCATGAGTGCGGGCGGAGAGGATGGGAGGAGCGGGCGGGGACTGTGTAGAGTGCCCATAAGTGAGGGCGGGGAGGATGGGCGGAGCGGGCGGAGACTGTGCAGTATGCCCGTGAATGAGGGCGGGGAGAATGGGCGGTGACTTTGCAGTGTTCCCCTGAGTGAGGGCGGGGAGGATGAGCGGAGTGGGCGGAGATGATAGGCGGAGCCGGAACTGTACAGTGTGACCGTGAGTGCGAGCGGGGAGAATAGGCGGAGTGGGAGGTGACTGTGCCCGTGAGTGAGGGCGGCGAGGATAGGCGGAGCCGCCCCTGCACTGACTGCCGCCCCGAGGCCTGGACTCGGTGGCCTTGTCTGGAATCCGGCCCTGGCTGCCCCCATTCCCCCCCACCCCGCCAGCTTACCTGCTCGCTCTGCCCGCTGACTCCGCCCGCTGACTCCACCCACGGACTTCCTGTTGCACGCCGCCTCTCTCTCCCCATCACAGGTATCGGATCAGGCATCGGGAGCATTTGCGCGAGTACAAGTACTCGCGCAAATGCTCGGTATCGGTCCCGATACCGATACTAGTATCGGTATCGGGACAACCCTAGTATGCACCCCAAAGATCAATCACACATGTGTGGGCAGTGGACAGTGTCAGCAGAGGAGTGGTCGGTGTCAGCAGGGCAGATTAGTGTCGGTAGTTTATTTTTATTATTACTTTTGGTTTTGTTTTTTATTATTCTTTCTTACAATTTATATTTTACAATACTACTTTATTTTAATTTTTTACGAGCCCCATTGGGGGCTTAGGTGAAATATCAGGGGTCTAAACATACCCCTGATGTCTCACTTTTGAGACAGAGAAAGGGACTGGAGACAGTAGACCTGTGCGGTTTGTTTCGTTCCGAATAGATAGTTGGACACATTTTTCGTTATTCGGATATATCTGAATACCCATATTACAATATAAATACATTTTTCTGAATAAAAAAACGAAATTCGTCCAGTCGAATTCTAATTATACACATATTGCTGAAATCACAGACTGTGTTATTAGAGTACTATTTCGAAATAAAGCAGTTTTAGTTAAGCCAAAAGGTGATTTAAAGAGTCATTGTAATCATGTGATGAAGATTTTTCGACCGATTCAAAATTTATCGATTCGAACGTTTCAAATTGGGGGAAAAAAATAAACAAAAATAAATCGCTAAATTCGAAAAATTCAGAATACGAATTCTGAATATGAATTGAACGAATCAACCGAATTTAACAAAATAACTAGATTAACGAAAAAAATTTTTTTTCGTCATGCACATATCCAAGACAGATTCCCTAGCCCATTTTTCTGTAGCCAAGCAGCAGGGAGGGGGGTTGTATCTGTGCAGCACAAGGTGATTAGGGTGTGCCCAGGAACACCTGGCATACCCTGTGCGCACGCCTATGGCTGATCAGGCGGGGTAATTAAGCTGTGCTAAAGCTAGGGTACCAAAATCTGCTACTTACAGACTGCATAATGTGTCTAATTTTTGCTTTTGCCCACATTTCCACTTTAAAAGATAGCTGTGATTGGCCAGAGCCAATTAGATGGTACAGATGGGCTGTGATTGGCCAATGACAGCTTGCAACACAATTGTATCCAACAGATGGCATGAAAAGAAGGCATCCATTGTATACAACTTTCATGAGACCTACTGTGATTGGTCACATGGTACTGGCGATGAGCTGTACCCCGATTGGTCATCGGTTGTGTCCCATGGACACGGCTGGTGACAGATCCCGCCGCTGTGTGGCCACGTGATTGGCGCATCCTGACATGACGTCATATGACATCCAGTCAGGATAACCAAACCACTGGTTAAACAAGAACTGGTTAAAGTGGTTGAAATTAAAAATTAAAGCATATTTATCTATACTATCCTCAATCCAAAGCACCCAGTGTGATTTCTGTCTGCTCTCTCATTCTTCTGCATGAAACATTTCTAACTGTCTCTGCCAGGGGTAGGCAACCTTGATGCTCCAGCTGTGGTGAAACTACTCTGACAGCCAAAGGTAGGGATGAGCTCGGTGTTCGAGTCGAACATACGTTCGACTCGAACATCGGCTGTTCGATCGTTCGACGAAGATCGAACGATTTGGGCCGTTCGCGCCTAATTCAAGTGACGCGAACGGCCCACAATGCACTACGCCATCGCAGTGTCATCCAGGCGCTGTGATTGGCCAAGCATGCACTGTGACCCCGCATGCTTGGCCAATCACAGCGCCGGCAGCGAGGAGAGCAATGATTGGCCACAGGCAGGATGCCTGTGGCCAATTATTGCTGAGGGTGTTTAGTACACGCCCCACACTATAAAGGCCGCCAGCACGGCAGCCTAGTGTAGTGTGTTCCGGAGCAGGGAAAGAGAAGCATAGGCAGGGACAGTGACATTTTTTTTTCTTGCTTAACCTGGATTCCTTTAGTTTAGGGAAAGAGAAGGATAGGTAGGGAGAGTGTCAGTGTGTTTTACTGTGCTAATCCTTGTTTGTAGGGACAGGGAAGGACAGTGAGGGAAATTCTCCTTGTGCTATACTGTGCTAAAGCATTGATCATCAACCATCTTTAACCACTTAACGACCGCCCACCGCCGATTTACGTCGGCAGAATGGCACCGACAGGCAGAATCACGTAGATCTACGTGATCGCCTTTGTGCAGTTGGGGGGTCCATCCGGACCCCCCTTCACTGCAGTGAGCGGCCGTTAAGTGTTCGGGAGCGATCAGGCATGAGGGGGCGGCCGCTCGATTCCGCCCCCCCCTCGCGATCGCTCCCGGCCAATGAAAATGCTTCCTCCGCCATGTGATGTAAACACAGGCAGGAGGAAGTGATGTCATCTCCCCCGCGGCGGTCTTTTCGATTCCGGCGCCGAGGAGAGAGGAAGCAGGTTAGTGCACCAACAGTCCACTGACACTTAGGTACACATAGGCACACAAATCACCCCCCAGTCACCCCCAGATCACCCCCCAGGTCACCCCAAAGCCCCCAATCACAGTGTCACTGATTGCAGTGATCATTTATTTTACTGATCACTGCATTTAGTGTCATCTGTGATTGTAAAAAGTTGCAGGGCAGTTAGGATTAGGCCCCTTTAGGTCCAGGGTAGCCCCCTAACCCCCCCTAATAACGGTTTAACCCCTTGATCACCCCCCAGGTAACCCTTTCACCCCCTAACTTCAGCGTCACTAAGCGATTGTTTTTCTGATCGCTGTATTCGTGTCGCTGGTGTTTTAGATAGGCAGTTATTTTTTTTTAGGTTCGCCGCAGGTTTTTATTAGTGTCAGGTACCCCCATATATTATTTTAACCCCCTGATTGCCCCTAGAGTTAACCCTTTCACCAGTGATCGCCGTATAAGCGTCACTGGTGTCACTGGTTAGCCAGTAAGTTATTTAGTTATTTAGGTTACCCGTCAGGTTTTTATATAGTGTCAGGTACCCCCATATTTAACCTAATAAAGGTTTTAACCCCCTGATTGCCCCTAGTTAACCCTTTCACCAGTGATCACCATATAAAGGTTACGGGTGACGCTGGTTGATTAGTTTGCTTTTTATAGCATCAGGGCACCCGCCGTATATAACCCAATAAAGGTTTAACCCCCCTGATCGCCCGGCGGGTGAGATCAATTAGGTTTTAGCGCCAGAGAGGGTCTGCGTCGCCCCAGGCAGTGTTAGGTTAGTGCCAGTAACGCTAACACCCACGCGCAAAGCATACACCCCCCTTAGTGGTATAGTATCTGATCAGATCTATACTAGCATCCCCAGCGGTTTAGGGTTCCCAAAAACGCAGTGTTAGCGGGATCAGCCCAGATACCTGCTAGCGCCTGCGTTTAGCCCCTCCGCCATCTTGGCATTTTATGGCCTTCAAAACTGTGATAGGTAGTGAGGAGTGAAATCAAAAATTTATGCCCTTAGAAACCTTGAAGGCGGTGCTTGGTTTTTGGGGTCCCGTACGCGGCTAGGCTCCCAAAAAGTCCCACACATGTGGTATCCCCGTACTCAGGAGAAGCAGCAGAATGTATTTTGGGGTGTAATTTCACATATGCCCATGGCATGTGTGAGCAATATATCATTTAGTGACAACTTTGTGCAAAAAAAAAAAAGTTTGTCATATTCCCGCAACTTGTGGCAAAATATAAAATATTCCATGGACTGAACATGCCTCTCAGTAAATAGCTTGGGGTGTCTACTTTCCAAAATGGGGTCATTTGGGGGGGTTTTGTGCTATTTTGGCATTTTATGGCCTTCGAAACTGTGATAGGTAGTGAGGAGTGAAATCAAAAATTTGCGCCCTTAGAAATCCTGAAGGCGGTGCTTGGTTTCCGGGGTCCCGTACGTGGCTAGGCTCCTAAAAAGTCCCACACATGTGGTATCCCCGTACTCAGGAGCAGCAGAATGTATTTTGGGGTGCAATTCCACATATAACCATGGCATGTGTGAGCAATATATCATTTAGTGACAACTTTTTGTAGATTTTTTTTTTGTCATTATTCAATCACTTGGGACAAAAAAAAAATATTCAATGGGCTCAACATGCCTCTCAGCAATTTCCTTGGGGTGTCTACTTTCCAAAATGGGGTCATTTGGGGGGGGTTTGTACTGCCCTGCCATTTTAGCACCTCAAGAAATGAGATAGGCAGTCATAAATTTAAAGCTGTGTAAATTTCAGAAAATGTACCCTAGTTTGTAAACGCTATAACTTTTGCGCAAACCAATAAATATACGCTTATTGACATTTTTTTTACTAAAGACATGTGGCTGAATACATTTTGGCCTAAATGTATGACTAAAATTGAGTTTATTCGATTTTTCTTATAACAAAAAGTAGAAAATATCATTTTTTTTCAAAATTTTCGGTCTTTTTCTGTTTATATCGCAAAAAATAAAAATCGCAGAGGCAATCAAATACCATTAAAAGAAAGCTCTATTTGTGGGAAGAAAAGGACGCAAATTTCATTTGGGTACAACATTGCATGTCCGCACAATTTACAGTTAAAGCAGCGCAGTGCCAAATCCCAAAAACAGGCCTGGTCCTAATGGCCCGAAATGGTCCGGGGCTTAAGTGGTTAAAAAAACATTTTTTATAGGGACAGAAAACTATAGGTAGGGAGAGTGTCAGTGTGTTTTACTGTGCTAATCCTTGTTTGTAGGGACAGGGAAGGACAGGGAGGGAAATTCTCCTTGTGCTATAGTGTGCTAAAGCATTGATCATCAATAGGGATGAGCTTCGTGTTCGAGTCGAACATACGTTCGACTCGAACATTGGCTGTTCGATCGTTCGACGAAGATCGAACGATTTGGGCCGTTCGCGCCAAATTCGAGTGACGCGAACGGCCCACAATGCACTACGCCATCGCAGTGTCATCCAGGCGCTGTGATTGGCCAAGCATGCACTGTGACCCCGCATGCTTGGCCAATCACAGCGCCGGCAGCGAGGAGAGCAATGATTGGCCACAGGCAGGATGCCTGTGGCCAATTATTGCTGAGGGTGTTTAGTACACGCCCCACACTATAAAAGGCCGCCAGCACGGCGGCCTAGTGTAGTGTGTTCCGGAGCAGGGATAGAGTAGCATAGGCAGGGACAGTGACTGTTATTTCTTTCTTGCTTAACCTGGATTCCTTTAGTTTAGGGAAAGAGAAGGATAGGTAGGGAGAGTGTCAGTGTGTTTTGTGCTTCTGCTATAGTGTGCTTAAAAAAAACATTTATTCTAGGGACAGAAAACTCTAGGTAGGGACAGTGTCAGTTTCTTTCACTCTGCAAGTCCTTGTTTCCAGGGACCTGTAAGGACAGTGAGTTAATTGTCCTTGTGCTATATTGTGATTAAAAAAAACATTTATTCTAGGGACAGAAAACTCTAGGTAGGGACAGTGTCAGTTTCTTTCACTCTGCAAGTCCTTGTTTCCAGGGACCTGTAAGGACAGTGAGTTAATTTTCCTTGTGCTATATTGTGATTAAAAAAAACATTTTTTCTAGGGACAGAAAACTGTAGGTAGGGAGAGTGTTTTTTTTCTTTCACTCTGCAAGTCCTTGTTTCCAGGGACCTGTAAGGACAGTGAGTTAATTGTCCTTGTGCTATATTGTGCTTAAAAAAAACATTTATTCTAGGGACAGAAAACTCTAGGTAGGGACAGTGTCAGTTTCTTTCACTCTGCAAGTCCTTGTTTCCAGGGACCTGTAAGGACAGTGAGTTAATTGTCCTTGTGCTATATTGTGATTAAAAAAAACATTTATTCTAGGGACAGAAAACTCTAGGTAGGGACAGTGTCAGTTTCTTTCACTCTGCAAGTCCTTGTTTCCAGGGACCTGTAAGGACAGTGAGTTAATTTTCCTTGTGCTATATTGTGATTAAAAAAAACATTTTTTCTAGGGACAGAAAACTGTAGGTAGGGAGAGTGTTTTTTTTCTTTCACTCTGCAAGTCCTTGTTTCCAGGGACCTGTAAGGACAGTGAGTTAATTGTCCTTGTGCTATATTGTGCTTAAAAAAAACATTTATTCTAGGGACAGAAAACTCTAGGTAGGGACAGTGTCAGTTTCTTTCACTCTGCAAGTCCTTGTTTCCAGGGACCTGTAAGGACAGTGAGTTAATTTTCCTTGTGCTATATTGTGATTAAAAAAAACATTTATTCTAGGGACAGAAAACTCTAGGTAGGGACAGTGTCAGTTTCTTTCACTCTGCAAGTCCTTGTTTCCAGGGACCTGTAAGGACAGTGAGTTAATTTTCCTTGTGCTATATTGTGATTAAAAAAAACATTTTTTCTAGGGACAGAAAACTGTAGGTAGGGAGAGTGTTTTTTTTCTTTCACTCTGCAAGTCCTTGTTTCCAGGGACCTGTAAGGACAGTGAGTTAATTGTCCTTGTGCTATATTGTGCTTAAAAAAAACATTTTTTCTAGGGACAGAAAACTCTAGGTAGGGAGAGTGTTTTTTTTTTTTCACTCTGCAAGTCCTTGTTTCCAGGGACCTGTAAGGACAGTGAGTTAATTTTCCTTGTGCTATATTGTGATTAAAAAAAACATTTATTCTAGGGACAGAAAACTCTAGGTAGGGACAGTGTCAGTTTCTTTCACTCTGCAAGTCCTTGTTTCCAGGGACCTGTAAGGACAGTGAGTTAATTTTCCTTGTGCTATATTGTGATTAAAAAAAACATTTTTTCTAGGGACAGAAAACTGTAGGTAGGGAGAGTGTTTTTTTTCTTTCACTCTGCAAGTCCTTGTTTCCAGGGACCTGTAAGGACAGTGAGTTAATTTTACTTGTGCTATATTGTGCTTAAAAAAAACATTTTTTCTAGGGACAGAAAACTGTAGGTAGGGAGAGTGTTTTTTTTCTTTCACTCTGCAAGTCCTTGTTTCCAGGGACCTGTAAGGACAGTGAGTTAATTTTCCTTGTGCTATATTGTGATTAAAAAAAACATTTATTCTAGGGACAGAAAACTCTAGGTAGGGACAGTGTCAGTTTCTTTCACTCTGCAAGTCCTTGTTTCCAGGGACCTGTAAGGACAGTGAGTTAATTTTCCTTGTGCTATATTGTGATTAAAAAAAACATTTTTTCTAGGGACAGAAAACTGTAGGTAGGGAGAGTGTTTTTTTTCTTTCACTCTGCAAGTCCTTGTTTCCAGGGACCTGTAAGGACAGTGAGTTAATTTTACTTGTGCTATATTGTGCTTAAAAAAAACATTTTTTCTAGGGACAGAAAACTGTAGGTAGGGAGAGTGTTTTTTTTCTTTCACTCTGCAAGTCCTTGTTTCCAGGGACCTGTAAGGACAGTGAGTTAATTTTCCTTGTGCTATATTGTGATTAAAAAAAACATTTTTTCTAGGGACAGAAAACTGTAGGTAGGGAGAGTGTTTTTTTTCTTTCACTCTGCAAGTCCTTGTTTCCAGGGACCTGTAAGGACAGTGAGTTAATTTTCCTTGTGCTATATTGTGATTAAAAAAAACATTTTTTCTAGGGACAGAAAACTCTAGGTAGGGAGAGTGTTTTTTTTCTTTCACTCTGCAAGTCCTTGTTTCCAGGGACCTGTAAGGACAGTGAGTTAATTGTCCTTGTGCTATATTGTGCTTAAAAAAAACATTTTTTCTAGGGACAGAAAACTCTAGGTAGGGAGAGTGTTTTTTTTTTTTCACTCTGCAAGTCCTTGTTTCCAGGGACCTGTAAGGACAGTGAGTTAATTGTCCTTGTGCTATATTGTGCTTAAAAAAAACATTTATTCTAGGGACAGAAAACTCTAGGTAGGGACAGTGTCAGTTTCTTTCACTCTGCAAGTCCTTGTTTCCAGGGACCTGTAAGGACAGTGAGTTAATTTTCCTTGTGCTATATTGTGATTAAAAAAAACATTTTTTCTAGGGACAGAAAACTGTAGGTAGGGAGAGTGTTTTTTTTCTTTCACTCTGCAAGTCCTTGTTTCCAGGGACCTGTAAGGACAGTGAGTTAATTGTCCTTGTGCTATATTGTGCTTAAAAAAAACATTTATTCTAGGGACAGAAAACTCTAGGTAGGGACAGTGTCAGTTTCTTTCACTCTGCAAGTCCTTGTTTCCAGGGACCTGTAAGGACAGTGAGTTAATTTTCCTTGTGCTATATTGTGATTAAAAAAAACATTTTTTCTAGGGACAGAAAACTGTAGGTAGGGAGAGTGTTTTTTTTCTTTCACTCTGCAAGTCCTTGTTTCCAGGGACCTGTAAGGACAGTGAGTTAATTTTCCTTGTGCTATATTGTGATTAAAAAAAACATTTTTTCTAGGGACAGAAAACTGTAGGTAGGGAGAGTGTTTTTTTTCTTTCACTCTGCAAGTCCTTGTTTCCAGGGACCTGTAAGGACAGTGAGTTAATTGTCCTTGTGCTATATTGTGCTTAAAAAAAACATTTTTTCTAGGGACAGAAAACTGTAGGTAGGGAGAGTGTTTTTTTTTTTTCACTCTGCAAGTCCTTGTTTCCAGGGACCTGTAAGGACAGTGAGTTAATTGTCCTTGTGCTATATTGTGCTTAAAAAAAACTTTTATTCTAGGGACAGAAAACTCTAGGTAGGGACAGTGTCAGTTTCTTTCACTCTGCAAGTCCTTGTTTCCAGGGACCTGGAGAGACATTGAGTGAATTGTCCTTGTGCTATATTGTGATTAAAAAAAACATTTATTCTAGGGACAGAAAACTCTAGGTAGGGACAGTGTCAGTTTCTTTCACTGTGAAAGTCCTTGTTTCAAGGGACAGAGAAGGACACCTGAAGGTAGCCCTTATTGCTTTTTTCCCATCTCCCTGCAGGCCATCTATTAGAATGTCTGGAAGGCAAACAAGGAGAGGCAGACAGTCAGGAGGCAATAAAAGAGGGCAAGCAGGCTCTGTGTCTGGGGGCAACAGTGCTGGTCGTGGACGCGGTGCATTGTCATCAGCACATGGCCATGGGACACGCTTGTCCTTCTTTTCGGCAGCTGGACATGTTGAGCCACATCATGCCGAAGACTTGGTAGAGTGGATGACCAAGCCCTCCTCCTCCTCCTCATCCTCTCTCACCCAGGCTCAGGGTACTGGAAAAGCAGCTGCCAAAGCGTCGTCTTCCCTGGTATCAATGTCAGACAAATCATCAGTCACTCCTTCCCTAGACCCACCATGTCCTCCTCCTGAGGAGTCCCCCGAACTGTTTCAGCACAGTGTTGGGTACATGCTCCAGGAGGATGCCCAGCGTTTCGAAGGGTCTGATGATGAAACCCAGCTAGAGGAAGGCAGTAGCGTGAGAGCAGACAGAGGGGATGCTCAAGAAGGACACCAATCTGGCAGTCATGTTCCAGCAGCTGCAGCATACTGCCAGATTGGCTCCAGTGATGAGGAGGGAGGGGATGATGAGGTCAATGACTCCACGTGGGTGCCTAATAGGAGAGAGGAGGAGGAGGAGGATGAGGAGGAGGCACATCTCCAACGAGGCAGGATGCCCTTTGGTGGCCAGCGTAAGGGCAGTACACCGACGGAATCACACCGCAGAGCTCCGCCTGTGCAGGGCGCTGCCTCTGCCCGTCATTCAAAAAGTTCTTTGGTGTGGGCCTTTTTTGAGGCTAGTGCATCAGATCGCACAGCTGCTGTTTGCAACATATGTCTCAAGCGTATATCGCGTGGCCAAAACATCAGCCGCTTGGGTACCACATGCCTGACCAGACATATGTTGACCTGCCATGCAGCTCGTTGGCAAGCCTACCTCAAAGACCCACACCAAAGAACCAAGCGGACCTCTCCTTGCACCGCATCAGCTGGGATCTCCAACCCCACTATAACTTCAGTCCTCTCTGAAACATGCACTGAGAGGAATGAAGGTGTAGAATTAGGTGTGTCACAGCCAAGTACTTGCGCCCACTCTGCTAGCAGTACACCGACGTCCGATTCTAGCAGGCAAATTTCCCTGCCCCAGCTGCTGGACCGTCGAAAGAAGTTCACTCCCAGCCATCCACATGCCCAGCGGTTGAATGCTAGCTTGGCTAAATTGCTAGCGCTTCAACTGCTGCCTTTTCAGTTGGTAGACTCGGCCCCCTTCCGTGAGTTTGTGCAATGTGCGGTTCCTCAGTGGCAGGTTCCCAAACGCCACTTTTTCTCACGGAAGGCTATTCCGGCTCTCTACCGGCATGTGGAAGGCAATGTCTTGGCCTCGCTGGACAGGGCGGTCAGCGGTAAGGTGCATATTACCGCTGACTCATGGTCCAGCAGGCATGGACAGGGACGTTACCTTTCTTTCACGGCCCATTGGGTCACTCTTTTGGCAGCTGGGAAGGATTCAGGACAAGGTGCAGTAGTGTTGGAGGTTGTCCCACCGCCACGCCTCCAAAATGCTACTACTGGTTGTGACACACCTCTCTCCTCCACCCCCTCCTCTTCTTCTTCCTCCATGGCCTCTTCCTGTGGTTTGTCCTATGAACCAGCGGTGCTCCGTAGCCGTTCACGGGGCTACGCAAGTACGCAGGCAAAAAGATGCCATGCCGTGCTTGCGCTGGTGTGTTTGGGGGACAGAAGCCACACTGGGGCAGAGGTCCTGTCTGCTCTGCAGGGCGAGGCCGAGAGGTGGTTGACGCCACGCCAGCTTAAGCCAGGAATGGTGGTTTGCGACAATGGCACCAACCTCCTCTCCGCCCTCCGACAGGGACAACTGACCCATGTGCCCTGTGTGGCTCACGTCCTTAACCTGGTGGTGCAGCGCTTCTTGGGCAGGTACCCGGGCTTACAGGATGTCCTGAGGCAGGCCAGGAAAGTCTGTGTGCATTTCCGCAGATCTTATAATGCCAGTGCTCGCCTGGCTGAGCTGCAAAAGGAGTTGAACCTGCCCAAGAACCGCCTTATATGTGACATGCCCACCAGGTGGAACTCAACGTTGGCCATGCTGCAGCGGCTGCACACGCAGCAGAGGGCCATCAATGAGTACCTGTGCGACTACGGCACCAGGACAGGGTCAGGGGAGCTTGGTTTTTTTTCTCCACGCCAGTGGGGCATGATCAGGGATGCATGCACTGTCCTGGCACCATTTGAGGAGGCCACGAGGATGGTGAGCAGTGACAGTGCATGCATCAGTGACACTGTACCTCTTGTCCACCTGTTGGAGCACACGCTGCGTGGAATAATGGACAGGGCACTTGAGGCAGAACAGAGGCAGGAAGAGGAGGACTTCCTTGCCTCTCAAGGCCCCCTTTACCCAGACAGTGTTCCTTCTGTCCCACCCATCGCACAGGAAGAGGAGGAGGAGGAGGAGGAGGAGGAGGAGGAGGATTGTGTCAGCATGGAGGTGGAGGCTGGCACTCAGCATCATCAGCAGCAGTCTTTTAGGGATGATTTACAGTCCCAAGAAACCAGTGGACTTGTACGTGGCTGGGAGGAGGTGGCTGCGGATCATGTCGTCCTTAGTGACCCAGAGGACTCCGGAGCGAATGCCTCAGCAAACCTACGCTGCATGGCCTCCCTGATCCTGCAAAGTCTGCGGAAGGATCCTCGTATTCTTCGGATCAAGGAGAGGGACCATTACTGGCTGGCCACTCTCCTTGATCCACGGTACAAGGGTAAGGTTGCGGACCTTATGTTACCGTCGCAGAGGGAGCAGAGGATGAGACAACTCCGGGAGGCCTTGCAGAAAGGTCTGTGCAACGCGTTCCCAGAGACTGGGAGGTTGCAAACTCCTGGTCCTGGACAACGAGTTGCTGAGGCTTCGGCCAGTCAAAGAAGGAGCGGTGGGGAAGGTGGCCGTCTGACCGATGCGTTCAGACAATTCTTTAGTCCGCAGCCCCAAAGTATGATCGGTTCCAGCAACCATCGCCAGCGTCTGATAAACATGGTGCAGGAATATCTAGGGGCAAGGTCAGACTTGGACACCTTCCCCACCGAAAATCCTCTGGCTTACTGGGTCTTGAGGATGGATCACTGGCCAGAGCTTGCACAGTATGCAATTGAGCTACTGGCCTGTCCTGCATCCAGCGTTCTTTCGGAACGCACATTCAGTGCTGCTGGAGGATTTGTCACGGATCACAGGGTGCGCCTGTCCACCGACTCGGTTGATCGACTGACTTTCATCAAGATGAACCAGTCTTGGATCACCACCAGCTACCACACACCTGATGCTGATATAACAGACTAATTGATTTTAAAATGTCACATCCCTTCAAGACTGATGCTGAGTGCCTGTGCTGTTATGTTGACTGGCTATCCTCCTCCTCCGAGTCCTCAATGATACGATTGATGATGATAGCTTGGAAGATCATTTTTGTTTATGGGTGCCGCCACCAGTGCCTAACGCCCAATTTTTCAGCCCCTGTTTAACAGGGGCGTGTAATTACAATTTTTGAAGCAATACTTTGCAACAGGGCTCATTGCTGTGCTCCAAGTACAGTATCTGTGAGGAGTTGCAGTGTTGTGCCACCAGTGCCTAAGGCCCAATTTTTCAGCCCCTGTTTAACAGGGGCGTGTCATTACAATTTTTGAAGCAATACTTTGCAACAGGGCTCATTGCTGTGCTCCAAGTACAGTATCTGTGAAGGGTTGCAGTGTTGTGCCACCAGTGCCTAAGGCCCAATTTTTCAGCCCCTGTTCAACAGGGGCATGTAATTACAATTCTTGATCTAATAATTCACAGCAGGGCCCATTGCTGCACCCACCAAGAGTAACTGTCAGGGCTTACAGTGTTGTGGCACCAGCACCACCATCAAAGGCCCAATTTTTACTACCACTGTTCAACAATTATATGTAATTAAAATTCCTGATATAATAGTTGACAGCAGGGCGTTCCAGCACCAACCAAGAGTAACTGTGAGTGCTTACAGTGTTGTGCCAACACCAACAACTAAGGGGCCTATTTCTGCAGAGTATATACGGCAGGTCCCTACTTTCAAACATCCAACTTACAAACGACTCCTACTTGCAAACGCAAGAAGACAACAGGAAGTGAGAGGAAATCTACCACTAGGAAGGAAAATTCTCTCCTGTAAGAATAAATATGGGAGAAAGGTGTCTCCTCTGTACTGATGCTTTATCAGCAATCCTTGTTTCAAGAAAAACACCACATTTCAAAAACAGTTGTCATTAGGACGGAAAGTGAGGTGAAATGTTCTGAACAGGGGCACAGACAGCAAAACAAATGTTACAGGGGTGATAACCCTTACCTATGTTTTCCAAAAAGTTTAAAAATAGATTTTTGGTCTGGAGCTACACTTCAACAATGTACCTGTTCAAAATTACAAACAGATTCTACATAAGAACAAACCTACAGTCCCTGTCTTGTATGCACCGCCTGTATACGGCTGTTCAGAGTATATAGGGCCTTTTTTATTTTATGTGCGGGGTTCCCCTTAATATCCATACAAGACCCAAAGGGGCTGGTAATGGGCTGGGGTAGGGGGGGGGTCATGGGGTAGCTATGCCATTTTTCTTAAAGATTTTCATCCATATTACCGGGACCAGACATTACATTAAAGCCGCAAGCAGTTTTAAATGGCTTTTTTTTCCTTTAGAAGTGTCATTTTGTGCAGGGACAGTTCTAAACACGGGAAACACGTGGCACTTCACAGGCATACTTTAGACACCCCCCAGGTACGATATTTAAAGGAATATTTGACTTTTTTTTTTTCACTTTATGCATCATTAAAATGACTGCTCCCGGAAAACGACCGTTTTTAAAACTTATTTTTGCATTGATACATGTCCCCTGGTGCAGAACCCGGGTTCCCAAACCCTTTTTAGGACAATAACATGCATAATAGTTTTTATAATTAGCACTTTAGAATTCGAACGTTCGCATCCATTGTATTTAATAGGGTTCTAATGTTCGTTCGAACTTTCGGTCCGTTCGCGGGTTCTGGTGCGAACCGAACCCGGGGGTGTTCGGCTCATCACTAATCATCAACCATCTTTAAAAAAACATTTTTTATAGGGACAGAAAACTATAGGTAGGGAGAGTGTCAGTGTGTTTTACTGTGCTAATCCTTGTTTGTAGGGACAGGGAAGGACAGTGAGGGAAATGCTCCTTGTGCTATACTGTGCTAAAGCATTGATCATCAACCATCTTTAAAAAAACATTTTTTATAGGGACAGAAAACTATAGGTAGGGAGAGTGTCAGTGTGTTTTACTGTGCTAATCCTTGTTTGTAGGGACAGGGAAGGACAGTGAGGGAAATTCTCCTTGTGCTATACTGTGCTAAAGCATTCCTCATCAACCATCTTTGAAATCCTTGTTTTTTGGACAGTCAGGGAAATTGTCATTGTGCTATTCTGTGCGAAAGCAATCATCCTCAACCATATTTAGAAATCCTTAAGTAAAGGGACAGAGAAGGACACCTGAAGGTAGCCCTTATTGCTTTTTTCCCCATCTCCCTGCAGGCCATCCATTAGAATGTCTGGAAGGCAAACAAGGAGAGGCAGACAGTCAGGAGGCAATAAAAGAGGGCAAGCAGGCTCTGTGTCTGGGGGAAACAGTGCTGGTCGTGGACGCGGTGCATTGTCATCAGCACATGGCCATGGGACACGCTTGTCCTTCTTTTCGGCAGCTGGACATGTTGAGCCACATCATGCCGAAGACTTGGTAGAGTGGATGACCAAGCCCTCCTCCTCCTCCTCATCCTCTCTCACCCAGGCTCAGGGTACTGGCAAAGCAGCTGCCAAAGCGTCCTCTTCCCTGGTATCAATGTCAGACTCATCATCAGTCACTCCTTCCCTAGACCCACCATGTCCTCCTCCTGAGGAGTCCCCCGAACTGTTTCAGCACAGTGTTGGGTACATGCTCCAGGAGGATGCCCAGCGTTTCGAAGGGTCTGATGATGAAACCCAGCTAGAGGAAGGCAGTAGCGTGAGAGCAGACAGAGGGGATGCTCAAGAAGGACACCAATCTGGCAGTCATGTTCCAGCAGCTGCAGCATACTGCCAGATTGGCTCCAGTGATGAGGAGGGAGGGGATGATGAGGTCACTGACTCCACGTGGGTGCCTAATAGGAGAGAGGAGGAGGAGGATGAGGAGGAGGCACATCTCCAACGAGGCAGGATGCCATTTGGTGGCCAGCGTAAGGGCAGTACACCGACGGAATCACACCGCAGAGCTCCGCCTGTGCAGGGCGCTGCCTCTGCCCGTCATTCAAAAAGTTCTTTGGTGTGGGCCTTTTTTGAGGCTAGTGCATCAGATCGCACAGCTGCTGTTTGCAACATATGTCTCAAGCGTATATCGCGTGGCCAAAACATCAGCCGCTTGGGTACCACATGCCTGACCAGACATATGTTGACCTGCCATGCAGCTCGTTGGCAAGCCTACCTCAAAGACCCACACCAAAGAACAAAGCGGACCTCTCCTTGCACCGCATCAGCTGGGATCTCCAACCCCACTATAACTTCAGCCCTCTCTGAAACATGCACTGAGAGGAATGAAGGTGTAGAATTAGGTGTGTCACAGCCAAGTACTTGCGGCCACTCTGCTAGCAGTACACCGACGTTCGATTCTAGCAGGCAAATTTCCCTGCCCCAGCTGCTGGACCGTCGAAAGAAGTTCACTCCCAGCCATCCACATGCCCAGCGGTTGAATGCTAGCTTGGCTAAATTGCTAGCGCTTCAACTGCTGCCTTTTCAGTTGGTAGACTCGGCCCCCTTCCGTGAGTTTGTGCAATGTGCGGTTCCTCAGTGGCAGGTTCCCAAACGCCACTTTTTCTCACGGAAGGCTAATCCGGCTCTCTACCGGAATGTGGAAGGCAATGTCTTGGCCTCGCTGGACAGGGCGGTCAGCGGTAAGGTGCATATTACCGCTGACTCATGGTCCAGCAGGCATGGACAGGGACGTTACCTTTCTTTCACGGCCCATTGGGTCACTCTTTTGGCAGCTGGGAAGGATGCAGGACAAGGTGCAGTAGTGTTGGAGGTTGTTCCACCGCCATGCCTCCAAAATGCTACTACTGGTTGTGACACACCTCTCTCCTCCACCCCCTCCTCTTCTTCTTCCTCCATGGCCTCTTCCTGTGCTTTGTCCTCTGAACCAGCGTTGCTCCGTAGCCGTTCAAGGGGCTACGCAAGTACGCAGGCAAAAAGATGCCATGCCGTGCTTGCGCTGGTGTGTTTGGGGGACAGAAGCCACACTGGGGCAGAGGTCCTGTCTGCTCTGCAGGGCCAGGCCGAGAGGTGGTTGACGCCACGCCAGCTTAAGGCAGGAATGGTGGTTTGCGACAATGGCACCAACCTCCTCTCCGCCCTCCGACAGGGACAACTGACCCATGTGCCCTGTGTGGCTCACGTCCTTAACCTGGTGGTGCAGCGGTTCTTGGGCAGGTACCCGGGCTTACAGGATGTCCTGAGGCAGGCCAGGAAAGTCTGTGTGCATTTCCGCAGATCTTATAATGCCAGTGCTCGCCTGGCTGAGCTGCAAAAGGAGTTGAACCTGCCCAAGAACCGGCTTATATGTGACATGCCCACCAGGTGGAACTCAACGTTGGCCATGCTGCAGCGGCTGCACACGCAGCAGAGGGCCATCAATGAGTACCTGTGCGACTACGGCACCAGGACAGGGTCAGGGGAGCTTGTTTTTTTTTCTCCACGCCAGTGGGGCATGATCAGGGATGCATGCACTGTCCTGGCACCATTTGAGGAGGCCACGAGGATGGTGAGCAGTGACAGTGCATGCATCAGTGACACTGTACCTCTTGTCCACCTGTTGGAGCACACGCTGCGTGGAATAATGGACAGGGCACTTGAGGCATAACAGAGGCAGGAAGAGGAGGACTTCCTTGCCTCTCAAGGCCCCCTTTACCCTGACAGTGTTCCTTCTGTCCCACCCATCGCACAGGAAGAGGAGGAGGAGGAGGAGGAGGAGGAGGAGGAGGATTGTGTCAGCATGGATGTGGAGGCTGGCACTCAGCATCATCAGCAGCAGTCTTTTAGGGATGATTTACAGTCCCAAGAAACCAGTGGACTTGTACGTGGCTGGGAGGAGGTGGCTGCGGATCATGTCGTCCTTAGTGACCCAGAGGACTCCGGACCGAATGCCTCAGCTAACCTACGCTGCATGGCCTCCCTGATCCTGCAAAGTCTGCGGAAGGATCCTCGTATTCTTCGGATCAAGGAGAGGGACCATTACTGGCTGGCCACTCTCCTTGATCCACGGTACAAGGGTAAGGTTGCGGACCTTATGTTACCGTCGCAGAGGGAGCAGAGGATGAGACAACTCCGGGAGGCCTTGCAGAAAGGTCTGTGCAACGCGTTGCCAGAGACTGGGAGGTTACAAACTCCTGGTCCTGGACAACGAGTTGCTGAGGCTTCAGCCAGTCAAAGAAGGAGCGGTGGGGAAGGTGGCCGTCTGACCGATGCGTTCAGACAATTCTTTAGTCCGCAGCCCCAAAGTATGATCGGTTCCAGCAACCATCGCCAGCGTCTGATAAACATGGTGCAGGAATATCTAGGGGCAAGGTCAGACTTGGACACCTTCCCCACCGAAAATCCTCTGGCTTACTGGGTCTTGAGGATGGATCACTGGCCAGAGCTTGCACAGTATGCAATTGAGCTACTGGCCTGTCCTGCATCCAGCGTTCTTTCGGAACGCACATTCAGTGCTGCTGGAGTATTTGTCACGGATCACAGGGTGCGCCTGTCCACCGACTCGGTTGATCGACTGACTCATCAAGATGAACCAGTCTTGGATCACCACCAGCTACCACACACCTGATGCTGATATAACAGACTAATTGATTTTAACATGTCACATCCCTTCAAGACTGATGCTGATGCTGAGTGCCTGTGCTGTTATGTTGACTGGCTATCCTCCTCCTCCGAGTCCTCAATGATACGATTGATGATGATAGCTTGGAAGATCATTTTTGTTTATGGGTGCCGCCACCAGTGGCTAAGGCCTAATTTTTCAGCCCCTGTTTAACAGGGGCGTGTAATTACAATTTTTGAAGAAATACTTTGCAACAGGGCTCATTGCTGTGCTCCAAGTACAGTATCTGTGAGGGGTTGCAGTGTTGTGCCACCAGTGCCTAAGGCCCAATTTTTCAGCCCCTGTTCAACAGGGGCATGTAATTACAATTCTTGATCTAATAATTCACAGCAGGGCCCATTGCTGCACCCACCAAGAGTAACTCTGAGGGCTTACAGTGTTGTGGCAACGCCACCACCACCACGAAAGGCCCAATTTTTCAGCCCCTGTTCAAAAGGGGCATGTAATTACAATTCTTGATCTAATAATTCACAGCAGGGCCCATTCCTGCACCCACCAAGAGTAACTCTGAGGGCTTACAGTGTTGTGGCAACACCACCACCACCACGAAAGGCCCAATTTTTCAGCCCCTGTTCAACAGGGGCATGCAATTACAATTCTTGATCTAATAATTCACAGCAGGGCCCATTGCTGCACCCACCAAGAGTAACTGTCAGGGCTTACAGTGTTGTGGCACCAGCACCACCATCAAAGGCCCAATTTTTACTACCACTGTTCAACAATTATATGTAATTACAATTCCTGATATAATAGTTGACAGCAGGGCGTTCCAGCACCAACCAAGAGTAACTGTGAGTGCTTACAGTGTTGTGCCAACACCAACAACTAAGGGGCCTATTTCTGCAGAGTATATACGGCAGGTCCCTACTTTCAAACATCCAACTTACAAACGACTCCTACTTGCAAACGCAAGAAGACAACAGGAAGTGAGAGGATATCTACCCCTAGGAAGGAAAATTCTCTCCTGTAAGAATTAATATGGGAGAAAGGTGTCTCCTCTGTACTGATGCTTTATCACCAATCCTTGTTTCAAGAAAAACACCACATTTCAAAAACAGTTGTCATTGGGACGGAAAGTGAGGTGAAATGTTCTGAACAGGGGCACAGACAGCAAAACAAATGTTACAGGGGTGATAACCCTTACCTATGTTTTCCAAAAAGTTTAAAAATAGATTTTTGGGCTGGAGCTACACTTAAACAATGTACCTGTTCAAAATTACAAACACATTCTACATAAGAACAAACCTACAGTCCCTGTCTTGTATGCACCGCCTGTATACGGCTGTTCAGAGTATATAGGGCCTTTTTTATTTTGTGTGCGGTGTTCCCCTTAATATCCATACAAGACCCAAAGGGGCTGGTAATGGGCTGGGGTAGGGGGGGGGGGGTCATGGGGTAGCTATGCCATTTTTCTTAAAGATTTTCATCCATATTACCGGGACCAGACATTACATTAAAGCCGCAAGCAGTTTTAAATGGCTTTTTTTTTCCTTTAGAAGTGTCATTTTGTGCAGGGACAGTTCTAAACACGGGAAACACGTGGCACTTCACAGGCATACTTTAGACACCCCCCAGATACGATATTTAAAGGAATATTTGACTTTTTTTTTTCACTTTATGCATCATTAAATTGACTGCTCCCGAAAAACGACCGTTTTTAAAACTTCTTTTTGCATTGATACATGTCCCCTGGTGCAGAACCCGGGTTCCCAAACCCTTTTTAGGACAATAACATGCATAATAGTTGTTATAATTAGCACTTTAGAATTCGAACGTTCGCATCCATTGTATTTAATAGGGTTCTAATGTTCGTACGAACGTTCGGTCCGTTCGCGGGTTCTGGTGCGAACCGAACCCGGGGGTGTTCGGCTCATCACTAGCCAAAGGCATGACTCCCAGACGCAGAGGCATGACGGGATTTGTAGTTTCACCACAACTGGAGTGCCAAGGTTGCCTGGTCTATGCCAAGACCAGACAAACTTGGGCAAAGAGTTCCCCCTCCAGCACACAGAAAGTGTAGATGGAGGGGTGTCCTTTCCCTCCACTCAGGAGTCCGATTACACCTACTCTATGCTGTGCAGTGTGTGGTGTCAAATCCCTGTCTTCTGGAGCTCAGTACTGCTGTGTAAATGTGTGTTTTAGGAGACTGCAGAGGAGAGAGGGCAGCAGATAAACAAGTACAGCTTATGTTGGGAAATTGGTTTCATCTCTATTACCCGAGACCAGTCAGTTCATTGGGTAAATGCTCGGTTTGCAACCACTTTAATATGCTCTTGTTTAGGCTGAGATTTGCCCTGTGCACAGCAACATTTTTTTTCAGAAAATCCAGGAAAAAAAAAACGGGAGTGCAAATGCTGCCAACTGTGTTCACCTCCAGCCATGGAAAGGTCTGGATTCATTCTTGTGTGTCCCTATGAACAAGCAGATACACATCCCTACCTTCTAAAGTGTTCCTGAAGCTGAAGTTGGCAGATCGATCCATGTCTCCAGTCTCATAATCTGTTAGGGATAAACAGGCCTCCACATCGGCAGAAGTGGGCAAACGGGGTGTCCGGTTTCGGTCGTGACGCCCGGGGCTTCGCAGTAGGGGACCTTCATTTGTACCATTACATATAACTCCCAGGCGGTTATACTCTTCAGGCTGACTGCAAATAATCTGCAAGGACACAGAAACCACTTTAGTTTGCTGAAGCACTATCAAAACAATCACTTTTTAAACTTTGTTACATCTCAGTGCTGCTACAACTTCTTTTATTAATCTTTATATCAAGATTTCGGGCAACGATAAAAACATGTCAAACAAAACCAAAGAACATTCCCAGCTCAATTTACCGACCAGTCTGCAACCAACTGAATAATCCCAACAGTATGCATTAACAGAGGTTTAGTTTGCACACATTTGCAAATACATTCATAAGTTGCAGAGCCACTTCACGGCACCCCAGACAGGATAGTTTGGTTGGTTGCAAACTGGTCAGTAAGTTGAGTTGGGAATTTTCTTTGGCTTTGTTTGACATCTATCGCCCTTCCATGTGCTCCTTGCTGCAAAGGCCAGTTATCGGTGGGGGCAGTGGCAATTTGTTCGAACAATAAAAAAAACTTAAAGTTGCAAAATCATGTACAAAAAAAAAAAAAAAATGGGACTGTCATATGCTAAAACTTCTTTCAGCTACTTCTTGTCCACATGCTAGCACACAGGGTCTGGTATGGCCTTTGGGGAGAGGGAAACCCACAGCGGTTTAAAAAATAAAATAAAATTGGCGTGGGGTCCCCCCTCAATATTCATACCGAATGCAAAGGGCCTGGCATCGTTGGATCAAAGTCAGATCCCGTTCATTGAAGTCAGACCAGAAGTCGTCAGGCTTCCATGTCGTACCAGTGTGAACCTGGCCTTAGGCCACATTCACACCTAATGGGCCTGATGTTGCCTACATGTGAGAACCCCAGTGGGGTTTGTGTCCAAGGCAAATTACTCACAGGTAATTGCTGCATGAGCGATTACATACAAGCTGCTGCAGATAGCTGCGGAAGATGGCAGCCTCTGATTGCTTTCAATGAGGCTGCCTCTACCAATTGCAGCAAAACCATGCAGGGGTTCTCACATGTAATCAGTGTCGGGCCCATTTGCAGGTGTGAATGTGTGCAGGTGTGAATAAACTCACCAGCCATTTTATTAGGTACACCGGTTCAATTGCTTAGCAACACAAATTGCAAATCAGCCAATCACATGGCAGCAATGCATTTAGGCATCAAGACATGGTGAAGACAACTTGCTGAAATTCAAACAGCATCAGAATGGGGAAGAAAGAGGATTTACGTGACTTTGAATGCAGCATGGTTGTTGGTCTCAGACGGACTGGTCTGAGTATTTCAAAAACTGCTGATCTACTGGGATTTTCACACAATCATCTCTAAAATTTACAGAGAACAGTCCAGAAAAGAGAAAATATCCAGTGTGCGGGAGTTGTGTGGACAAAAATGCCATGTTGATGTCAGAGGTGAGGGGAGAATGGGCAGACTGATAGAAAGGCAACAGTAACTCAAAACCACTCATTACAACCAAGGTATGCCGAATACCATCTCTGAATGCACGAAACATCAAAACTTGAAGCAGAATTGGATTGTGTCTGTGGTTTTTTATTTAGATTATTATTTTTTACAATTCATTTTTTTTATTTATTGCAATTTTTTTTTTTACACCTGTTGGGGGGGGGGGCTTTGGTGAGATTTCAGGGGTCTTAACAGACCCCTGACATCTCCCCTTTGAGACAGAGAAAGGGACTAAGGACATAGATTCACAGATTCCCCAGTCCCTTTCTCTGCAGCCTCAGCTAAAATGAATGGACAGGAGGCTCCTCTCAATTCATAAACAGAAGCATCGTAAACACAGGCTACGATGTTTCAGTTATATCAATGGACAGAGTCAGTGATGACTACGTTCATTCGGAAAAGGTAGGAGCCGGGTTTAGCGGCTCCTACCTCCGCTCTCCATCCTGACAGATCGAGGGGGTGGAGGAGGACATTGAGGGGGAGAGGTAACTCCCAGAGGGGGACATGCAGCGCGGAGGGGGACACAGCATGGGGGGACACGCAACTCCCGGAGGGGGGAGAGCAGCATCGTTTTAAGGTTGTTTTGTTCTCACTACACAGCCCCTCCTGTTCCTAGCTCACAGCCACTACCCGTTCGCCTGCACGACAGTGTCCTTTTCTAAACTTGGTCGGGCCCACAGGGGTTCCCAAAGTCTCACCTAGGTAGGGCTGTTGGCTGTTTACAGATTGAAATTGCCATAGTGGCGGGGTCACAAGTTGGGTACTTTATGTTTTTTATTCTTAGCGGTTGATCTAAAATCATACACCAAGTACACCCTCCGCACTCTAGAACACCGATTTGCCTCCTGGCAGTCCCCTCCGGAAGCCACACACGTCCAACTCCTCCACATCTTCACTACCCGTGGTGGCAGACCCATATCTGTCGATAGTTCCTCCTTTCCTTCCCGCGACGGTCAACCCCCACACAGTTGGAGAATAGGGTGTTGTCACTCTTTTTGAGTGACGCGCACTGTCCTGTCACTGTACCTCACCGATTGCAGACCTCCCTGAGGCTGGTTGAATAGTTTTCTACAGCCGCCTCGTTTTTTCTCCAGTGGCCTATAAACCGCAATAAGCACATCTTCCAGGTTTTGGATTCACTACCCCAAACCCTCCCCGCCCTTATTTTTGCATCACACCACCATGGCAGATGACACTACCCCCCCAGCTCGGACCCCGATTCAACATTCCCACCTTCTGGCACTTAAACTCTACTCGATCAACATACGGGGTCTAAATACCCCTGAAAAAAGGTTGCAGCTCCTGCACTCTACAACAATCTAAGGCACACATTGCCCTAATACAAGAAAACACATTTTAGGACTGACAGCGTTCCCAAACTGAGTAACTCCTATTACCCCATGGTGTATTATGCCTCAAACACTGAAGCCAAAGCCAAAGGTGTCTCCATCCTCATCTCAAAGTCCTGCCCCTTCCAAGTGTCTGAGGTTCAGAGTGATACACTGGGCAGGTTCCTTTTTATTAAAGGGACCCTCCATCACAGAGCAGTGACAATTGCGAACATTTACGCCCCAAACACCCAACAAGTTGCATTCTTCCGTAACACATTTGAACAACTGACCAGCTTTCAATCTGGCACCCTAATTGTTGGAGGTGACTTCAACGTGGTGCTAAAACCCACATTGGATGTCTCTAACGGCACATCTTCCCTTAAATTTAGCGCCCCAAGAGCGATTAAACTACAGCTAAGTAACCTCCTGCTGCACGACTCCTGGCGCACGCTTAATCCCTCTGTAAAGGATTTCACTTGCTTTTCCGCCCCACATAATAAGTACACGAGACTGGACTACCTCTTCCTTACCCAAAATGACCTTACGTATCTGTCCAAAGCCTCAATCGAACCTATGCTACTCTCCGATCACAACCCCATCTCCATGACTCTTACCCTCCCACCAACTAATACGAAATCCAATATCTGGAGACTCGACAACTCCCTCCTCACAGACCCCGAAAACATTCTAATTATCTCTCTAAGCCTCTCCAACTACTTTACGGAGAATGCCTCAGAGGACATGTCCCCTGAGATGCTCTGGGCTGCGCATAAGTGTGTGATCCGGGGAGAGCTCCTCTCTCTAGCAGCTAAAAGGTCTCGGGCTAAGAAAAGCGCAAATTGCAGAATTGACCACACGAATACGTCGGCTTGAACAGACGCACAAATCCTCTCTGGCCAAGACCACCCTTTCAGATTTAACGCAGGCTAGAGAGGAGCTCCTGGGAGAACTCAATTATGTGCTCAAACGTAAATTCGCCATGACCCAAAAGCTTTTCTACGAATTTGGCAATAAGTCAGGCAAGCTCCTAGCTAGGGCCCTGCAAGCCAAACGGGCTGCTCACACCATCCACAAATTAAGGACGCCTTCGGGAGACCCCCTTGTCAAACCAGACGACGTCTCCGACCAATTTGTTCACTACTTCACAGACCTGTATAATCTCCAAGACGCGAACGACTAACACGCCCTCGGATAGGAGCTCGACAATGGCGGATTTTTTAGCCCAACTCCCCTCTCACCGGAGGACTCTGCAAATCTAGATCTCCCCCTCAGTTGAGGAAATTACCACGGCCTTAAAACAAACGAAACCGGGCAAAAGCCCGGGCCCGGACGGGCTAAGGGTCAGCTACTACAAATCTTTCCCCGAGACTCTGTTGCCCCATCTTGTTAAAGCCTTCAACACCTTAACACCTCACTCAGCTGCCAGTAGAGAGTTTCTTGAAGCCCACATTACTCATCTCCAAACCAGGCAAGGACCCTGAGCTGGTAACTAACTACCGCCCCATATCCCCCCTCAACATGGATTTAAAGCTCTATGCCAAAGCCATAGCCAACCGCATTCTCCCCTTACTACATAAACTGATTTCCTTGGATCAGGTTGGTTTTGTCCCTGTCAGGGAAGCCAGGGATAACACCATCAAGGCCCTAGATGTCCATTATTGATTGTCCAAACAGTCGACACAGGGGTTTTTCCTTTCTTTGGATGTGGAGAAGGCGATCGACAGAGTGGCCTGGGACTACATGGAAGCTACACTTCGGGTGTTGGGTTTTCCCCCCTCGATTGCTTCAAATGATCATGGCACTTTATACCAACACGTCTGCAAAACTCAGAATCAATGGCCGCCTGTCGAGCGCCTTCTCCATCACAAAGGGCACCCGTCAGGGCTGTCCCCTCTCTCCCATAATTTTTACCCTCACTATGAGGCCCATGCTGCGTAAAATAAGAGACAACCCGAACATCAGGGGCATTGATGTCCGAGATGCACAGTACAAAATAGCCGCTTATGCGGATGATATCCTTTTTCTAAGGGATCCTATCACTTCCATCCCTAACCTTTTAGCAGACTTCGCATTATTTAAATCTATGTCCAATTTACAGATTAACTTCACTAAATCCAAGGCATTAAACGTCTCCCTGCCCCCTGCAATAGTTTCACAATGTAAACTTAACTTCCCCTTCAGTTGGGAGCCCGCCACGCTTACGTACCTGGGTATCAAAATACCTTCGAAGCTATCCGATCTTTACGCAAAAAAAAAAATTCTACCCGCCCTCCAAGCGATTCAAGGGGACTTGCACAAATGGCATTTTGGTACTTTCCTGGCTCGGCAGAATCGCCATACTAAAAATGAACGTCCTACCCAGACTCCTCTATCTTCTTCAAGCCATCCCAATTACGCTACCTCTCTCGTTCTTCACTTCATACAAACGTATGTGCAGGACCTTTCTTTGGGTCTCCAAACCCCCTAGATTGAGCTGGGAAAGGTTAACGCTCCCCAAGTTAGCAGGAGGTCTCGGTCTCCCCGATAGGGATGAGCTTCGAGTTCGAGTCGAACTCATGTTCGACTCTAACATTGCCTGTTCGCCCGTTCGCCGAACAGCGAACAAATTGGGGTGTTCGCGGCAAATTCGAAAAATCTATGGGAGAAATCTAAAGTGCTAATTATAAAGGCTTATATGCAAGTTATTGTCCTAAAAAGTGTTTGGGGACCGGGGTCCTGCCCCAGGGGACATGTATCAATGCAAAAAGAAGTTTTAAAAACGGCCGTTTTTTCGGGAGCAGTGATTTTAATAATGCTTAAAATGAAAAAATAAAAGTGAAATATTCCTTTAAATTTCGTACCTGGGGGGTGTGTATGATATGCATGTGAAGTGGCGCATGTTTCCCGTGCTTAGAACTGTCCCTGCAAAAAATTTCATTTTTGAAAGAAAAAAAATGCATTTAAAACTGACTCGCGGCTATTAATGAATTGTCGGCTCCCGGCAATACATGTGTAGCGGGGTGTTCCCCTATATTGGGAAGAAACTACATTACCCATAACCCCATTCTTGTTGTGACGTTCCACCGCAGAGACTCATGGGAGGGGTTATAAAAGGAAGAGGCGGGGCCGGGCTCGGCCTCTTTGGGCGACACGAGACTTCACGGACGGATCCTCCTGTGCGGATGTGTCGGAGGGGCAAGGCCTGAAGCCTGAGGCCTTGCTCTGCACCGAAGAGCCTTCCATCCTCCCCTCTGCGAGCCTGGGTGGCATCTGACTTTGTGAGCTACCGCCTTGTCGGATCGGGGACCCGATCGTTGGAGAGATCGAGAGTGTGTGACACGGCCGGTGGAGGGTTTTTTCCCGGACTGGATCCGTAGTCCGGCGGGTGAGAGGGCATAAGCCCAGCTTAGATACTGTTGCTGTGTATAGGCCTATAGACTGCCGTGGCCTACAAGTTATTTTCATACCCCTTGGATTACAAAGTTATACTCTAAGTGCACCACCATTACAGACCTGCCGGTGAAGAAAGAAGGACTAAGCTAAATATTAGAACCAGGCCTGGTGGGGATTCTAGCGTGTTTGATTACTGCGCCATAGGGCACTTAGTTAACGGTCGCCCGTATGGCGCACTTGTAGCGTGTGTTACTATATAGTGTGTTAGAGTGGCAGGACGCTGCCCTTAGGAGTGATTGTTTAGAACTGTGATTGTTACCCCTTTTATTCATATTGAGAATTGATGAGTAAAACACTTTACCTATTACAATCCATTACTGTGTCCTTGCTTAGTTATTCTATTGCATAGGACATATCATTGATTGTTAGTACTAGCTGTGCCAGAAGGGGGTAGAGCCTATTGCCGGGGGTTGGCGGAGCTGCACTCAGGGCCCAAAGATAATTCTGCGGCCTCCTTAGTTGGAGGTATCGCTACACGTGGGGGTTCTCGTCCGGGATCCTGATGCAGCAAGCGAACGCCAGAAGTGCCGGCATGGACCCCATGGATCCAAGAGCGGTAGAAGAGTGGTGCAAAGCCGCTAATACAGAGCCAAAACAGTCGATAGCCATTAGCCTTCCTGGCGAGAAATGGTCAAGTGAGACGGTAGAGGAACTGCTGAGTTCAGTGTCCCCAGATCACACACCGTGGGTGATAGACATGAAGGCAGACCCAAACATCTCATATCAATACGCATTAGTGGAATATTGGGACGGGATGCCAGAGGCCTGTAAGCACAAGTGTCTGCGGACGCCAGACAACAGAACATTTAGGCTGGCGCACGCAATAACTGTAGAAAGGAAACCATCCCCTACGGGATTGCCACAGGCTGCGGCCCGAACTACACCTGAAAGAGAAGACAGGGCGCCACCTCCGGTGGCACCTGCATCGGCCACTGCTATATCACCAGAACTGATAAATGCAATAGGGGATTTGCTAGCCAAATGTCAGAAGACAAGTACGGTGCATGTGGAAACTAGCTACCGGAGACTAAAAATATTCTCAGGGAAGCTCCCTGTCCCGGCAGGGGAAGAAGATTTTGATACTTGGGTGGAACAGGCATTACAGGCAGTGGAGGCATGGGAGGTGCCGGAGGCACAGAAGAGGCAGCGAGTGTTAGAAAGCCTTAAAGGTGCAGCAGCAGAAGCAGTGAAAAGTTTCCGGTTTGGGAATGCAGGGTGCACGGCGCAGGATTGTCTAGCTATGCTGCAGGAAGAGTTTGGTCAATTAGACAAGGTGACAGAGACGGTCTACCAGTTTGAACACACTTTCCAAAAACCGGAGGAGAAACTTTCCGAGTATGTCAGAAGGCTAAACAGGCTGCTGTGCAAGATTGTGTTAAAGAAAGGGATGAAGCCCCAAGATGCCGATGCGGCAAGAATGAAGCAAGTCTTAAAGGGAGCGCTACGCTCCGATCCAGTCTGGCTGCACCTGAAAACCTTGGGAGGAGGAATGTTGCTGACTTATGCTGATTTAATAAAAATTATCAGAGATGAGGAGGCGCTGCAACAGGACCAGCAGAAGGATAAGACAAGTGTTGTACCCGCACAGGTGCTGGTCAATCCAGTGATGACCCCTGAAAGAGAGGCGGAGATAGACACCCTAAAAACTCAGATGTCCAAGGTATTAGAGATATTGACCTCTCTGATAGCAAAAGACACAGAGTGTCCCAAGAAGAAGGAAAGTCCAAGGAAGGAATTGTTCCCGATTGCCTCAGCACCCGAACCTTTACAAGAATGGGGAGATATAGTCTGCTTCAACTGTGGGGGAGTTGGCCACATTGCAGCCACATGTTCTAGTCCGAAGAAGAAGAGACCAGACAACCGCAAGCCGGCGGGAAACTTCAGAGGGCCCCGGTGAAGGAGTCAACCGGGTGCCCACCATCTTCAGTAAACTCCAAGCTGAATGCAAAGAAAAACAAAAAGAGAGATAGAACACCAAAGGGGAAACGTAATACCCCTCAACAAAGCTATACCCCAAGAAGAAGGGGGGAGACCCCTCAGGAGAGGCACGGCACCCCCCAAAGGAGGTGCCCACCCAAGAAAAATAATAGTACACTTCAGCGGGTTCCTACACCCATTAAAAGGAGGGAAGTCAGTGCATACCAGGCTCAAGAAAGGTTCAAGTCCAAAGGGAATAGGACAAGAGAGAGTCCAAAGGGAAAAGGTCTGAAGAAGGCAGCTCCTGCCGGACCATATCCAGAGAAGCTGGTAGGCCCATCCCCTATAGTGCCCATTCAAGTGGAGGGAGTCTACACCAGGGGCCTCCTGGATACCGGGGCACAAGTGACCCTACTATACCGGGACTTCTACGACAGGCACCTGAGTCATCTGCCTATCCAGAAGATAGAGGAGCTGGAAATATGGGGAATTGGAACCCAGAGTTTCCCTTACGACGGCTACCTTCCCATCCAAATAACCTTTGACCCATCCGTGGCTGGGAAGGCCGAAGTGTTTGACACCCTGGCAGTTGTGTGTCCTAGGCCGCCTGGAGCCAACAAGAATTCCCTTATAATAGGGACGAACACGGACCTGGTCCGAAGACTCCTGACCCCTCTCGTGACGGAAGAGAGACAAGCTGCTACCAAGATCCATCCCATGCTGAAGACAGCCTACCAACGGCTGGTCCAAGAGCGGGAGACCCCTGGAGAGGAGATAGGGAAGTTGTGGAGACTTGGAAGAGAAGGGGTAGTGTTGCAGCCCGGTGAAGTAACCTGTCTCAGGGCCACTGTGAAGCTTACTTGGGAACAGCCTGGTCCCTTTGTCATGCTGGAGTCAGACCCAAGGGGTGAATCCTCAGGCCTGGAAGTGATACCGGAAGTGATTCCGCTGAAGGTCCTGAAGAAGGCCCATTATAGAGTTCCAGTGAGTGTTAGGAATACTACCAAAGACCCCATGGACATCCCAGCCAGAATGTTGCTAGGCCAGGTGAGCCCGGCGGCCCCTGTTACCCTGTCAGAAGTGAAGAGGACAGGTGAAGAAGCGGATGTTTGGGAGAAGCTGACCATGGAAAACCCGAATCTGTCCAGGGCTTGGAAAGAGAGAGCCAAGGCCCAGTTGAATAGATGGGAGAAGATCTTCTCTAGGGATGAATTTGATGTGGGGTGTGCAAGAAGTGCCACCCATCGGATCCGCCTCCAAGAAGATAAGCCCTTCCGAGAGAGAGTCAGGCGGGTCCCGCTAGCAGATCTGGAGGATCTGAGGGAACAACTTGCAGAACTCAAGAGGACTGGTGTGATACGGGAGTCCAGAAGCCCCTATGCCTCTCCCATAGTAGTGGTCCGAAAGAAGAATGGATCATTGAGGCTCTGTATAGACTACAGGACTCTCAACAGGAGAACCATACCTGACCAATACACCACTCCGAGGATAGAGGATGCCCTACAGAGCTTGTCTGGAGCCAAATGGTTCAGCGTTATGGATCTCAAGAGTGGGTACTATCAGATTCCGATGCACCCAGCAGACAAGGAGAAGACAGCTTTCATAACCCCAGTGGGGTTCTTCGAATTCGACTGGATGCCCCAAGGTCTGTCTGGAGCCCCAGCTACTTTCCAACGTCTCATGGAGAAGACAGTAGGGGACATGAACTTGATCGAAGTCCTTGTATACCTAGACGATGTCATTGTCTTTGGGAGAACCTTGGAGGAACATGAAGAGAGGCTGGAGAAAGTGTTGAGAAGACTCAGTGAGGAAGGACTTAAGCTTTCGCCTGAGAAGTGTCGGTTCTACCAGTCTTCTGTGAACTATCTGGGGCACATAGTATCTGAAGAAGGGGTGGCCACAGACCCTGAGAAATTGGAGGCAGTTACCTCCTGGCCACAGCCCACCACAGTAACAGAACTCAGATCCTTCTTGGGCTTCTGCTCCTACTATAGAAGGTTTGTGGAGGGATTTGCTCGAATTGCTAGACCATTGAATGAGTTGCTCAAGACTGAAGGAGAGGAGGATGGATCGGGGCCCAGGAGGCCAGGAGAGTCCATCAGAGATCAGTGGAATCAGAGGTGTGAAGAGGCTTTCCAGGAATTGAAGAGGAGCCTGACCACTGCACCAGTCTTGGCCTATGCAGACCCAACCAAACCCTATGAACTGCACGTGGATGCTAGTCACGACGGTCTGGGAGGAGTACTTTACCAAGAACATGAGGGGCAATTGCGGCCTGTTGCCTATGTGAGTAGAAGCCTGACCCCCTCTGAGAAGAACTACCCCACTCACAAGCTGGAGTTCCTGGCCCTCAAGTGGGCAGTAGTAGACAAGCTCAAGGACTACCTGTACGGAGCAGAGTTCACTGTGAAGACCGACAACAACCCCCTTACCTACCTGTTCACCACGGCCAAGCTGGATGCCACTGGACACAGGTGGCTAGCCGCACTGTCTGGATTCAACTTCAGCCTTAAGTATAGACCAGGAATGGGGAATCGAGACGCAGACGCCTTGTCCAGAAGATCTCATTCCCCGACCATTGAAATAGAAGATTGGACCCAAGTGGCACCGGACGGGGTGCAGGCCCTTTGTCAAGGAGCTGCATTCCAAGCCCGAGGATGCTCCAGAGCAGAGGAAATAGGAGTTACCACGGTGGGAGTCCCCAAACACTACTGTGGAGTAGCTCAATTGGAAGAGGGCAACCTACCAAGATTGTCTAAAAAGGAATTAAGGTGTGACCAATTGGAAGACCCCATGGGGAGATTGGTCCTGGAGGCCTTGAAAAATCAGGATCCAAACATACTCATGCGTCAACCCTCCAAAGAAGCTCGTCTACTGAGGAAGGAGTGGGATAGGTTGCAGTTGCATCAGGGAGTGGTCTACCGAAGGGGCCCCTCTGATGATTCAGAAGATAAGTGGCAGATGTTCCTCCCAGAGAAACATCGGGAGACTGTTTTGATGGCCTTGCATGACCATCATGGCCACCTAGGGGCTGAAAGGACTTTTCAACTTGTCAGAAGTCGGTTCTATTGGCCCTGCATGAGGGCAGAGGTAGAGGAGTACTGCCACTCATGTGCGCGATGCATCCAGAGGAAGACTTTGCCCCATCAAGCTGCCCCAATGGGCCATCTACAGAGCCAAGGGCCTATGGACCTGGTGTGCATTGACTTTCTCTGCCTCGAACCCGACCTGAGTGGACTAGGAAATGTTCTGGTGATAACCGACCATTTCACCCGGTATGCCCAGGCCTTCCCCACCAAAGATCAGAAGGCCTCCACCGTGGCCAAGGTACTTATGGAGAAGTATTTTGTCCATTATGGGCTGCCACAGAGACTCCATTCAGATCAAGGGAGGGACTTCGAGAGTAAGCTGATCCGGAAGCTCTTGGATTCGTTGGGAATCAGGAAGACTCGAACTACACCTTACCATCCTCAGGGAGATGCTCAGCCGGAAAGGTTCAACCGAACCCTGCTCAACATGTTGGGGACTCTGGAAAGCGAGAAAAAGCAACATTGGAGCAAACACATAGCAGCCATGGTACATGCTTACAACTGCACCATCAGTGATGCTACAGGCTATTCCCCATATCGACTCATGTTTGGGAGAGAAGCGAGACTACCGGTGGACCTGGCTTTTGGCACCTCACTGGACCATTCCTCCGTCACCTCTCACAGAGGATATGTGGATAGGCTCAGACACAGCCTGAAAGTAGCCTATGAACAAGCTCAAGCGGCCTCAGATCAAAGGGGAGCTCGGAATAAAAAAAATTATGACCTGAAGGTCCGGGTACAAGACCTACAGCCCGGGGATCGAGTACTGTTGCGCAATCTGGGAGTCCCCGGAAAGCACAAGCTTGCAGACAGATGGAGATCTGAACCTTATGTCATCTGCAGGAAGTTGCCGGGCCTACCTGTCTACAAGGTGAAGCCAGAGGGAAAGGTAGGCCCACTGAAGACATGGCATCGAAACCACCTGCTCCCACTGACGGAGGCAGTTAGAATACCTTCCGTGGGAGACTCCCCTGCACCGGCCTCTATCTTGGATACTCCTAGACCGCACACTCGGTCACAGACCTCCCGAGCTGGAAATGGAGAAGCCTCCCAACTTAGTGGAGATGAAGAAGGAGAGCTTGATTGGCTGTGGTCTTCCCCAACTCCAGGAACTTCTATCATAGATCTTCCAGTCACCCAAAATACCACAGATGAAACGCTGAACCCAGAGGCTACAGAATTCATCCCTTTCAGTCCTTCAGCAGATTACTGGGAAGATGCCCATGATAGTTACTCTGAGGAAGAGGAGCCTGAGGCGCCAGAGCCAGAGATTCCAAGAGAGCAAAGAGCTTGAAGAGTCATTCAACCTCCTAAGAAGCTGACCTACCCCCAGATGGGGAACAGTTCGGAAGACTCTGTGGTCACTGCTAGGAGAAACGCTGAGATTCCGGATCCCTCCACTGTCCATTTGGTGGAGGGCAACCCCAGCTCACTCTCTGGCAGTTAGGCAGGCCACCCAAGATAATGTGACCTGTGGGCAAGGGAATTCAACCCCTCAGTTATGGTGGGAATCCCCTATCCCAGCATCGTTTTCAGAATTGTCCAATGTTGTATATAGTTGTTGCTAAAATTTATCTTTGGGGACCAAAGAGTTTAAGTGGGGGGAGTGTGTAGCGGGGTGTTCCCCTATATTGGGAAGAAACTACATTACCCATAACCCCATTCTTGTTGTGACGTTCCACCGCAGAGACTCATGGGAGGGGTTATAAAAGGAAGAGGCGGGGCCGGGCTCGGCCTCTTTGGGCGACACGAGACTTCACGGACGGATCCTCCTGTGTGGATGTGTCGGAGGGGCAAGGCCTGAAGCCTGAGGCCTTGCTCTGCACCGAAGAGCCTTCCATCCTCCCCTCTGCGAGCCTGGGTGGCATCTGACTTTGTGAGCTACCGCCTTGTCGGATCGGGGACCCGATCGTTGGAGAGATCGAGAGTGTGTGACACGGCCGGTGGAGGGTTTTTTCCCGGACTGGATCCGTAGTCCGGCGGGTGAGAGGGCATAAGCCCAGCTTAGATACTGTTGCTGTGTATAGGCCTATAGACTGCCGTGGCCTACAAGTTATTTTCATACCCCTTGGATTACAAAGTTATACTCTAAGTGCACCACCATTACAGACCTGCCGGTGAAGAAAGAAGGACTAAGCTAAATATTAGAACCAGGCCTGGTGGGGATTCTAGCGTGTTTGATTACTGCGCCATAGGGCACTTAGTTAACGGTCGCCCGTATGGCGCACTTGTAGCGTGTGTTACTATATAGTGTGTTAGAGTGGCAGGACGCTGCCCTTAGGAGTGATTGTTTAGAACTGTGATTATTGTTACCCCTTTTATTCATATTGAGAATTGATGAGTAAAACACTTTACCTATTACAATCCATTACTGTGTCCTTGCTTAGTTATTCTATTGCATAGGACATATCATTGATTGTTAGTACTAGCTGTGCCAGAAGGGGGTAGAGCCTATTGCCGGGGGTTGGCGGAGCTGCACTCAGGGCCCAAAGATAATTCTGCGGCCTCCTTAGTTGGAGGTATCGCTACACATACAAAAGTCATTGATAAAAACAAAAAACAAACAAAAAAAAAAAAGCGTGGGGGTTCCCCAGAATTCAATTACCAGGCCCTTCAGATCTGGCATGGATTTTAAGGGGAACTCCACCCCAAATTTTTTTAAAAAACGGCATGGAGTCCCCCTAAAAATCCATACCAGACCCCTTATCCGAGCACGCAACCTGGCCGGCCGCAGGGGAAAAGGGGGGACGAGAGAGCGGCCCCCCCTCCCTCCTGAACCGTACCAGGCCACATACCCTCAACATGGGGAGGATGTCCCCATGTTGATGGGGACAAGGGCCTCATCCCCACAACCCTTGCCCGGTGGTTGTGGGGGTCTGCGGGCGGGGGGCTTATCGGAATCTGGAAGACCCCTGTAGCGGGGTGTTCCCCTTTAATCAGAGACAGGAAATTCCAGAGAGAGGGGAGTCGGGAGGAAGGAGGAAAGAGACGTTTTTTTGTTAACAGAAGCAGAGGACAGAACTACTGTTCCCAGAACCCCACTGGGTCCCAGGATGTTTTGAGTTATGCCCCAGAGACTCATGGGGGAAGGAATATAAGGAGGGGGTGAGGCCTAGCTCTTTCTCTTTGGACACGGGGAGAGAGAGAGAGAGATACACCTGTGCGGATCTGTGCTGTTCCAGGCCTGAAGCCTGGGGCCTGTGGAGCGAACCAAAGAGCCTTCCACCCCCTTTGCGAGCCTGGGTGGCATCCAGACTCATCTCTTCTAAAGTTATCTGGATCGGGGATCCGATTGCAGAAGCCGCTGTGGACGAGGATCCACACAGCCGGTGGAAGTTCCGGACTGAGGGAAGTGTTCCGGAGTGGTGAGCGAGCGAAAGCTCATCTTTAAACTGTTACTTTTATACTTTGTGCCTACTAGACTTCCGAGGCCTAACACCTCCGGTGAGGGAGAATTACCCCCCCCCCTATTGGATTACAAATACATGGTTTTAAATACTTCAAGTGCACCACCTTTACAGATCCTGTGCCGGTGAAGATTTGTGTTTCTTCTAAGACTGAGTTTCATGGTTAGGGATCAGGCCTGATCCGTTAGATAGTTATAAGTTAGTTATCACACCACAGGGTGTTTAGGTAACGGTCGCCCCACGTGGCGTTCCGTCCCCTTTCCATTGCTGGTACACACACACACACACAGTATTGTGATTTATAACTGCAGGGACCTGCTTATGTGTTGTGAACCAAATGTTACATGCATGTTATCTCCTTTTATCTTACCACTAGCAGTAAAGTCAGTTATTATTTACAACATTGTCTATGAGTCTGAGTTATCAATCCACACACCCACATTTAAAGCATAATTGATTGTTTATGTGAAATTGCTGTGGGTTAACTGTGCCAGAGCGGGTAGAGCAGATTGCCGGGGGGTTGGGGAAGCTGTACTCAGGGCCCAAATCAAAACTTGCGGCTCTCTTAAGTTGAGGGTATCGCTACACGTGGGGGCTCGTAAATCCGGGATTACTGAGACAGCGGTGAGAGCCCGCCAAGACTTACCGGCATGGACCCGAAAGACATCAGAACGTGGTGTGAAGTAGCTAAGACAGATCCAAGCCAGTCAGTGGTCATTAACATTCCGGGTCAGGAATGGTCGACCGAAACGATGGAAGGGTTAATGAAGTCAGACCCAGACACCTCACACCAGTATACGCTAGTGGAATATTCAGATAGGAAGCCAGAGGCTTGTAAATGCAAATATGCGCGGATGCCGGATAACAGATCTTATAGTTTGGCGCACGCTATTAAGAAAGAGCTATCACCAACGGGATCACCGCAGGTTGCGGCCCGTACCCCGCCAGAGAGGAAAGACGGAGCGACACCTCCGGTGACGCCTGCACCTGCCACGGCCATATCACCCGAACTGATAAAGGCGTTAGGGGATCTACTAACAAACTGTCAGAGGACAAGCACAGTGCACGTAGAGACTAGCTACCGGAGACTAAAAACATTCTCGGGGGAGCTCCCCGTCCCTGCGGGGGAGGAAGATTTTGACACTTGGGTGGAACAGGCATTACAAGCAGTAGAGGCATGGGGAGGTGCCTGAAGCACAGAAAAGACAACGAGTTTTAGAAAGTTTGAAAGGTGCCGCGGCAGAAGCGGTGAAGAGCTTCCGGTTTGGAAATGCAAACTGTACAGCTCAAGATTGTCTGGCCATGCTGCAGGAAGAGTTTGGACAGCTGGAGAAGGTGACAGAGATGGTCTACCAATTTGAACATACTTTCCAGCAGCCGAATGAGAAACTGTCAGAGTATGTTAGAAGGTTGAACAGGCTGTTATGCAAGATCGTCCTGAAGAAGGGAATGCTGCCCAAAGATGCGGATGAAGCACGAATGAAGCAGATCATGAGGGGAGCGCGGCGCTCAGACCCAGTCTGGCTGCACCTGAAAACCTCAGGAGGAGGAATGTCACTGACCTACTCTGATCTAATAAAAATTATTAGGGACGAAGAGGCGCTGCAGAGAGATCAGCAGGTGGCCAGGGTGAGTGTCACCCCTGTACCAGTGTTGGTCAGTTCGGTCAAGAGCCCGGAAAGAGATGCAGAAGTCGACACTTTGAAATCACAAATGTCCCAAGTGTTGGGGATGCTGACCTCTTTGATGGAGAAAGATCAAAGAAGAGCAGAGAAACCAAGTCCAAGAAAGGAGTTGTTCCCGAATACCTCCGAACCAGCCTCCATACAGGACCGAGAAGAGATGCTATGCTACAACTGCGGGGGCAGTGGCCACTTTGCCAGTAGGTGTTCCAGTCCCAAGAAGAAGAAAATGGATAATCGCCAGCCGGCGGGAAACTCCAGAGGGCCCCGGTGAGGGAGTCAACCGGGTGCCCATCTCTTTCAGTGAGCTCCAAACTGAATGGAAGGAAGCAAAAGAGAGAGAACAAAACTCCTCAGAAGGAATCTAGGGTCTCTCAACCAAGATACACACCAGAGAGAGAGGACAAGACCCCTCAGAAGAAATTTAGCACTCCCAAGAAGGAATGCCTACAACCAAGAGACAATAACATCCCTCAGCGGGTTTGTACTCCCATTAGGGTGGGGAAGGTCAATGCATACCGGGCTCAAGAGAGAATAAAGTCAAAAACAAACTGGATGAAGACAAGTCCTCAGAAGAAAGTGACCTCAACCCGGCCGTACCCAGAAGAATTGGTCGGCCCGTCCCCCACTGTATCTATCCAGGTGGAAGAAGTATATACGAAGGCCCTCCTGGACACTGGAGCTCAAGTGACTTTGTTGTACAGAGACTTCTACGATAGGCACTTAAGCCATTTGCCTATACAGAAGATAGAAGAGCTGGAGATATGGGGCCTGGGAACGCAGAGGTTCCCCTATGATGGTTATCTGCCCATAAAGCTGACATTCGACCCCTCTGTGGCTGGGAAGACAGAAGTGTTCGACACCCTGGCAGTTGTGTGTCCTAGACCACCCGGGGCCAGCAAGATGTCCCTCATCATAGGCACCAATACGGATCTAGTGAGAAGACTTCTGACGCCCCTGGTGAAGATGAGGAGCCATCAAGATCCAAACATCCATCCCATGCTGAAGACAGCCTACCAACGGTTAGTGTTGGAGCAGAAGACCCCAGGAGAGGGGATAGGGAAGGTGTGGAGACTGGGGAGAGAAGGAGTGGTGCTGCAGCCCGGACAGGTGGCTTGCCTCAGGGCCACTGTGAAGCTCACCTGGGAGCAGCCTGGTCCCTTTGTCATGCTGGAATCCGACCCAAGGGAAGATCACTCAGGCCTGGAAGTGATACCGGAAGTGATTCCAATCAAGGCCCTGAAGAAAGCCAGGGGAAGAGTCCCGGTGAGTGTGAGGAACTCTACAGAAAGGGCCATAGAGATCCCTGCCCGGATGCTGTTGGGACAGGTGAGTCCTGCTGTCCCAGTCAGCTGGTCAGAAGTAAAGGGGACGGGTGAAGAAGGAGATGTTTGGGAAAAACTTTCCATGGAGAACCCGAATTTACCTGGAGCCTGGAAAGAGAGAGCCAAGGCCCAGCTGACTAGATGGGAGAAGATTTTCTCCAAAGATGAGTTCGATGTGGGGTGTGCGAGGAGTGCTACCCACCGCATCCGCCTGCAAGAAGACAAACCGTTCAGGGAGAGAGTCAGGCGGGTTCCGCTGGCAGATCTGGAGGATCTGAGGGAGCAGCTTGCAGAACTGAAAAAGACTGGGGTGATTCGAGAATCCAGAAGCCCCTATGCCTCTCCAATAGTGGTGGTCAGGAAGAAGAATGGGTCGTTGAGGCTCTGCATTGACTACAGAACTCTCAACAGGAGGACCACCCCTGATCAGTACACCACGC
The DNA here is from genome assembly GCA_029206835.1 of Rana muscosa. Taxonomy (NCBI): domain Eukaryota; kingdom Metazoa; phylum Chordata; class Amphibia; order Anura; family Ranidae; genus Rana; species Rana muscosa. The sequence continues at coordinate 1,046,589,364 of CM055117.1, forward strand.
CAAGGATAGAGGACGCCTTACAGAGTTTGTCTGGAGCCAAGTGGTTCAGCGTGATGGACCTCAAGAGCGGGTACTATCAAATTCCCATGCACCCAGAGGATAAAGAAAAGACCGCTTTCATAACTCCTGTGGGGTTCTTTGAGTTTAATAGAATGCCTCAGGGCCTATCTGGGGCCCCAGCTACTTTTCAACGTCTCATGGAGAAGACTGTCGGAGATATGAACCTCATAGAAGTCCTCGTGTACCTGGACGATGTCATTGTCTTCGGGAGAACTTTGGAGGAACATGAGGCCCGATTGGAGAAAGTGTTGAGAAGGCTTAGTGAAGAGGGACTAAAGCTTTCCCCCGAGAAGTGTCGGTTCTACCAGTCTTCGATGAACTATCTGGGACACATAGTGTCTGAAAAGGGGGTGGCTACTGATCCTGAGAAGTTGGAGGCAGTTACCTCCTGGCCAAGACCCACAACAGTCACTGAACTTAGATCTTTCCTGGGCTTCTGCTCCTACTATAGGAGGTTTGTGGATGGGTTTGCCCGTATTGCCAAGCCCCTAAATGAACTGCTCAAGACTGAAGGGGAAGAGGATGGCCAGGGACCCAGAAGACCCGGGGAGTCGGTTCAAGATCAGTGGACCCCCAGGTGTGAAGAGGCCTTCAGAACCCTGAAGAGGAGCCTCACCACAGCCCCAGTATTGGCCTATGCTGATCCCACCAGACCATACGAGTTACATGTTGATGCTAGTCATGAAGGCCTAGGTGGAGTGCTCTACCAAGAGTATGAAGAACAACTGCGACCAGTGGCCTATGTGAGTCGGAGTCTGACCCCCTCGGAGAAGAACTACCCCACTCATAAGTTGGAGTTCTTGGCCCTCAAATGGGCAGTGGTGGACAAACTAAGAGACTACCTCTATGGGGCAGAGTTTACAGTAAAAACAGATAACAACCCTCTGACTTACCTATTCACCACTGCCAAGTTGGATGCCACAGGACACAGGTGGCTGGCTGCATTATCTGGGTTCAACTTCAGTCTTAAATACAGACCAGGGACTGGAAATAGAGATGCAGATGCCCTGTCCCGAAGATCTCATACCATGGCTGATGACTGGGAGGACTGGACTCAGGTAGCACCGGAGGGAGTGTGAGCCCTTTGTCAGGGGGCTGAATTTCAAGCCAGAGGGGGCTCCAGAGCCGAGGAGATAGGAGTTACCACAGTGGGAGTCCCAAAACACTACTGCGGGGTGACTCAACTTGAAGAGGAATGCTTACCGAAGCTGTCTAAGAAGGAACTGAGGTGCGACCAATTGGAAGACCCCATGGGGAGATTGGTCTTTGAAGCATTGGAAAACGAGAGTCCAGAGAAACTTCGACATCACCCCTCCAAGGAGGCTCGTCTGCTAAGGAGAGAGCTAGACAAGCTACAGGTCCATCAGGGAGTGGTCTACCGAAGGGGCCCCTCTGATGACTCCGAGGATAAATGGCAGTTGTTTCTCCCAGAGAAGCACCGAGAGACTGTGCTGGTTGCCTTACATGACCAGCATGGTCACCTGGGAGCTGAAAGAACCTTCCAACTTGTCAGAAGCCGGTTCTATTGGCCCTGTATGAGGGCTGAAGTGGAGGAATATTGCCACTCCTGTGCACGATGCATCCAGAGGAAGACTCTACCCCATCAAGCTGCCCCAATGGGCCACCTACAGAGTCAAGGCCCAATGGATCTGGTATGCATTGACTTTCTCTGCCTCGAACCCGATTTGAGTGGATTGGGAAATGTTCTGGTGGTAACCGATCATTTCACCCGTTATGCACAGGCGTTCCCCACCAGAGACCAGAAGGCTTCCACTGTAGCTAAGGTGCTTCTAGAAAAATACTTCGTCCACTATGGATTACCACAGAGAATCCACTCCGACCAAGGAAGGGACTTTGAGAGTCGCCTGATCCGGAACCTACTGGACTCCCTGGGAGTGGAAAAGACCAGGACTACCCCTTATCATCCACAAGGAGATGCCCAGCCTGAGAGGTTTAATCGGACTTTGTTAAACATGCTGGGGACTCTGGAGACAGAGAAGAAGCAGCATTGGAGTCAACACATATCCACTTTGGTGCATGCCTACAATTGCACCACCAGTGATGTGACGGGTTACTCTCCCTACCGCCTCATGTTTGGGAGAGAAGCAAGATTGCCAGTGGATCTGGCCTTTGGCATTTCTCTAGACTATACCTCTGCTACCTCCCACAAAGGATATGTAGACAGACTTAGGTATAATTTGAAAGCGGCCTATGAACAAGCCCAAGCGGCCTCAGACCAGAGAGGGGCCCGAAATAAAAGGAACTATGATTTGAAGGTTCGAGTGCAAGACCTGCAGCCTGGAGACCGTGTTCTGCTACGCAACCTAGGGATCCCAGGGAAGCACAAACTTGCTGATAGGTGGAGGTCTGAGCCTTACGTTATTTGTAGGAAACTCCCTGGACTACCGGTGTACAAGTTAAAGCCAGAGGGGAGAGTGGGACCCTTGAAGACCTGGCACAGAAACCACTTACTCCCGCTTAAAGAAGCAGTCAGGATACCTCCAGTGAGGAACCTACCGGAATCTGTTTCCATCTTGGATACTCCCAGACCCAACACTCGGTCTCAGACCTCTCGATCTAGAGGTGGACAGGCTTCTCAACCAAGTGAAGATGGGAGAGGAGAACTGGAGTGGCTATGGCCTTCCCCAACCCCGGAAAATCCCACCATAGACCTTCCACCCACTGAGGATATGCAGGATGGGACCCTGAACCCAGAAGCTACAGAGTTCATTCCATCCAGTGGCGTGCCTGAATGCTGGGAAGATATTCCGGGCCTGTACTCAGATGAAGAAGAGACAGAGGCCCCAGAACCAGTGACGATGTCAGAGAGTGTTCCTGAAACAGAGCCTGTGGCACCAGAGCCTGAAGTCCCAAGGGAGCAGAGAGCTCGCAGAGTCGTGAGGCCTCCCATGAAGTTAACCTACCCTCAATTGGGAAAGAGCTCAGAGGACTCTGTTACCACCGCTAGAAGAAGTACCGAGTGCTCCAATCCTTCCACTGTTCATTTGGTGGAGGGCAACCCCAGCTCACTCTCTGGCACAGTTAGGCAGGCCACTCATGCCAGTGTGACCTGTAGGACAGGGAATCCCACCTCTGAGTTTTGGTGGCAATTCCCTGTACCAACATCATACTCCGCACTCTCTAAAATGGTTCAGAAATTTTGTTGAAATGTTTATCTTTGGGGACCAAAGAGTTTTAGTGGGGGGAGTGTGTAGCGGGGTGTTCCCCTTTAATCAGAGACAGGAAATTCCAGAGAGAGGGGAGTCGGGAGGAAGGAGGAAAGAGACGTTTTTTTGTTAACAGAAGCAGAGGACAGAACTACTGTTCCCAGAACCCCACTGGGTCCCAGGATGTTTTGAGTTATGCCCCAGAGACTCATGGGGGAAGGAATATAAGGAGGGGGTGAGGCCTAGCTCTTTCTCTTTGGACACGGAGAGAGAGAGAGATACACCTGTGCGGATCTGTGCTGTTCCAGGCCTGAAGCCTGGGGCCTGTGGAGCGAACCAAAGAGCCTTCCACCCCCTTTGCGAGCCTGGGTGGCATCCAGACTCATCTCTTCTAAAGTTATCTGGATCGGGGATCCGATTGCAGAAGCCGCTGTGGACGAGGACCCACACAGCCGGTGGAAGTTCCGGACTGAGGGAAGTGTTCCGGAGTGGTGAGCGAGCGAAAGCTCATCTTTAAACTGTTACTTTTATACTTTGTGCCTACTAGACTTCCGAGGCCTAACACCTCCGGTGAGGGAGAATTACCCCCCCCCCCCCCTATTGGATTACAAATACATGGTTTTAAATACTTCAAGTGCACCACCTTTACAGATCCTGTGCCGGTTAGGATTTGTGTTTCTTCTAAGACTGAGTTTCATGGTTAGGGATCAGGCCTGATCCGTTAGATAGTTATAAGTTAGTTATCACACCACAGGGTGTTTAGGCAACGGTCGCCCCACGTGGCGTTCCGTCCCCTTTCCATTGCTGGTACACACGCACACAGTATTGTGATTTATAACTGCAGGGACCTGCTTATGTGTTGTGAACCAAATGTTACATGCATGTTATCTCCTTTTATCTTACCACTAGCAGTAAAGTCAGTTATTATTTACAACATTGTCTATGAGTCTGAGTTATCAATCCACACACCCACATTTAAAGCATAAGTGATTGTTTATGTGAAATTGCTGTGGGTTAACTGTGCCAGAGCGGGTAGAGCAGATTGCCGGGGGGTTGGGGAAGCTGTACTCAGGGCCCAAATCAAAACTTGCGGCTCTCTTAAGTTGAGGGTATCGCTACACCCCTTTAACAAAGGGGACCCCCAGATCCCGGCCCCCCCCTATGTGAATTAGTAAGGGGTACATTGTACCCCTACCATTTCACGAAGAAAGCGTAAAAAAATGTTTAAATGAAACACACAAACACCTTGAAAAAGTCCTTTATTAAAAAAAAAAAAAACATTCCAGCGGTGAAATCCAGTGTCCCGCGGCGATCCCGATGTCCAGCGCTGTCCTTCATTGGTTGTGCCTGAGCGGACCTGATGGGGAACTCCCTCTCAGTATTTTAAATGTATAGACCCGCCCCTTCTAAAGTTCCCCATCAGGTCCGCTCAGCGGACCAGATGCGGAACATGAGAAGGGGCGGGTCTATACATGTATTACCAAAGTGAGAGCAGTTCCCCATCAGGTCCGCCCCCTCGGTATGTCGGACCCGCCTACGTCATTGGCTTGAGCGGGGAACTTCCTTCACTATGTAAATTTAAATTACACAGTGAAGGAAGTTCCCCGCTCAAGCCAATGACGTAGGCGGGTCCGACATACCGAGGGGGCGGACCTGATGGGGAACTGCTCTCACTTTGGTAATACATGTATAGACCCGCCCCTTCTCATGTTCCGCATCTGGTCCGCTGAGCGGACCTGATGGGGAACTGTAGAAGGGGCGGGTCTATACATTTAAAATACTGAGAGGGAGTTCCCCATCAGGTCCACTCAGGCACAACCAATGAAGGACAGCGCTGGACATCGGGATCGCCGCGGGACACTGGATTTCACCGCTGGAATGTTTTTTTGTTTTTAAATAAAGGACTTTTTCAAGGTGTTTGTGTGTTTTTTTTAAAAAATTTTTACGCTTTCTTCGTGAAATGGTAGGGGTACAATGTACCCCTTACCAATTCACATAGGGGGGGGCAGGATCTGGGGGTCCCCTTTGTTAAAGGGGTCTTCCAGATTCCGATAAGCCCCCCGCCTGCAGACCCCCACAACCACCGGGCAAGGGTTGTGGGGATGAGGCCCTTGTCCCCATCAACATGGGGACATCCTCCCCATGTTGAGGGCATGTGGCCTGGTACGGTTCAGGAGGGAGGGGGGGCCGCTCTCTCGTCCCCCCCTTTTCCCCTGCGGCCGGCCAGGTTGCGTGCTCGGATAAGGGGTCTGGTATGGATTTTTAGGGGGACTCCACGCCATTTTTTTTTAAATTTGGGGTGGAGTTCCCCTTAAAATCCATGCCAGATCTGAAGGGCCTGGAATGGATATTTGGGGGAACCCCACGTCAATTTTTTTTTTAATTTGCGGCGGGGTTCCCCTTAATATCCATTCCAGACCTGAAGGGCCTGGTAATTGAATTCTGGGGAACCCCCACGCTTTTTTTTTTTTTTTTTTATCAATGACTTTTGTATGTATTGCCGGGAGCCGACAATTCATTAATAGCCGCGAGTCAGTTTTAAATACATTTTTTTCTTTCAAAAATGACATTTTTTGCAGGGACAGTTCTAAGCACGGGAAACATGCGCCACTTCACATGCATATCATACACACCCCCTGGTACGAAATTTAAAGGAATATTTCACTTTTATTTTTTCATTTTAAGCATTATTAAAATCACTGCTCCCGAAAAAACGGCCGTTTTTAAAACTTCTTTTTGCATTGATACATGTCCCCTGGGGCAGGACCCAGGTCCCCAAACACTTTTTAGGACAATAACTTGCATATTAGCCTTTATAATTAACACTTTAGATTTCGAACGTTCGAGTCCATTGCATTTAATAGGGTTCTAAAGTTTACACGAACATTTTGTCTGTTCGCAGGTTCTAGTGCGAACCGAACAGGGGGGTGTTCGGCTCATCCCTGCTCCCCGACATCCAGAAGTATCGCTGGGCGTGTCACTTGACTAGGATTGTGGACTGGCACGTCCACGGTCACAACAAGAATTGGATCAAACTCGAGAACGCAACCACTAGTGTCCCGCTCACACACCTTCCTTGGGTCACACGCACTGCTATACCCACCGACAATTCCAAACACCCTCTCATCGGAGCTACCCTAACCTGTTTTGTCAAAACATGCAATTACTTAGAGATCATACCCGCCCCCGGGCCGATGACCCCTTTAAACCGCAACCCCGACTTCACCCCAGGCCTGATTTCTCACAACACCACCAATATTCCGGATAGCCCCCATTGTAGAGTGCACCAGTTCTTCCGCAATGGCAACCTCCTATCCGGAACTTAACGAATCGCTCCCATACCGGCACATCCCTTTTTACAACTACCTGCAAATCCGTAATTTCCTACACTCAATTCGATCTCCCGCCTCTTGGGTCAGAGACCTCACATCTTTTGAAACACTCTGCTACAATGGGGAACCCCAACGCCACCTGATATCGACCCTATACACTCTTGTTCTCCACCCACAAAATCAGAGGACAAATTGGCTCAACAATGGGAATCAGACCTATCCTTGCAACTCTCCTCATCGGACTGGGAACACATTTACATGTATATGCACAAAGGGATTATAAACGTTTCCACTCAGGAAAACAGATACAAACTATTTTCCAAATGGTACAGGACTCCCGACAAACTCCACAAGTACTATGCTAACCTTCCTCCGACTTGCTGGAGGTGTAACGCTAGCACCGGCTCACTGCTCCACATTTGGTGGGATTGTCCCCTCGTCCGACCTTTTTGGACTGAGGTACACCGCCTCATCTCGCAGATCACTACGTACAGAGGCGTTGCTGGGGGGGTGCGGGGGGTGCGGTCCGCACCCGGGTGACACCCACTAGAGGGGTGACACCCTCTCTGCTCTCCCGAGGGAGAGGAAAGTCAAAGCCCTGGTATTTTATTTTTTTACAGTCCGCAGCCCGCTGAAACACCTCCAGCGCTGCGGCCGCGCCTGGTGTGTGTCCTCCTTCTCTTCTTCCTCCTCCCTACCCTACTGAGCCAGCGAGCCCCAGCCTGTCACATCTCACGCTGGCAGTGCAGACATGATAATGTGACGTCACTTACTCCACACACGCGGCTGCACGCTGTGTGTGATGATGCCCTCCTCTCCTCTCCAGACTCCAGCTGCCGCCGGCGCCCAGGTCCAGAACAGCCGACTGGTGTGAGTACAGGCAGGCCGCGGGAGGGAAGGGTGACATGAGCTTGCGAGGGGGGGGTGTCCCAGCCCAAGGTGAGGTTGCTGTGCAAGGTGGTCACTCTGCTAGACACAGCTATAGATAATATATATATGTCCAGCCACCCCCTCCCCCCACCAGACCAGCTCACTCAGCTACTGAACTCTGCACCCTGTACCCACCTGCACTCTGCACCCTGTACCCACCTGCACTCTGCACCCCTCTGCACCCTCCTGCACTCTGCACCCCTCTGCACCCTGCACCCACCTGCACCCTGTACCCACCTGCACCCTGTACCCACCTGCACCCTGTACCCACCTGCACCCTGTACCCACCTGCACCCTGTACCCACCTGCACTCTGCACCCTGTACCCTGGACCCACCTGCACCCTGGACCCACCTGCACCCTCCTGCACTCTGCACCCACCTGCACCCTGTACCCACCTGCACCCTGTACCCACCTGCACCCTGTACCCACCTGCACCCTGCACCCACCTGCACCCGGTACCCACCTGCACTCTGCACCCACCTGCACCTGCACCCTGTACCCACCTGCACCCTGTACCCACCTGCACCCTGTACCCACCTGCACCCTGTACCCACCTGCACCCTGCACCCTGTACCCACCTGCACCCTGCACCCTGTACCCACCTGCACTCTGCACTCTGCACCCACCTGAACGCTGCACCCACCTGCACCCGGTACCCACCTGCACTCTGCACCCACCTGCACTCTGCACCCTGTACCCACCTGCACCCTGTACCCACCTGCACCCACCTGCACCCTGTACCCACCTGCACCCTGCACCCACCTGCACCCTGCACCCTGCACCCACCTGAACGCTGCACCCTGCACCCTGAACTCTGCAATCTGTATGTAGCACCCTCATTTAATGACCCTTTAGGACCCTCCCACACCCAGTTGCTGTGGCACGTTCAACCTGAGAAGAAGGCAGTGGGTGACACTATTAATTAACAATGCGGCAGGCTGGGGGGACGGAGACGTGAGAGGCACGTAATGCCCTACTGCTTTTGTCCTGCTGGAGGGGGGAGGGGGGGTTACACCATTTTTCACCGCACCGGGTGACACCAACCCTAGTGACGCCACTGACTACGTACACCCTGGACTTTACCCCCGCGCAATTTCTGCTTCATCACTCCCCCAGACCCCCTTCTAGCTACAAGAAGTCCCTGACCATGCACCTCATAAAACGCAGCTAATCTTTGTATACCGATACACTGGAGATGCTCCACGTATCCAACGATAGCAGAGTGGCACCGAAGGGTTGACAAGACCGCAGAAATGGAAAAGCTCATATTCCAAGCTCATGACAACCCTACTAAATTCACTGACACCTGGGCATGTTGGATACACTATAGAGTAGACATGTGCACACTGAAATATTTCGTTTCGGAATTTCGTTTTCGTGCAAAAAATAAATTTATTTAGTTACTCCCGAAATTCGTTTTTATTTATTTCGTTTTTCGTTAAAAATTGCATTCGTCCGAAAATCTGAATTAATTAAGGTCGAATCTGTCATTGAAGGCTTATGGTGTCTGTCGAATGTTCCGCCCACAAGCAGTGATCTTTTCTCTCTATGTCGAATCTTTTCTCTCCTATGTCGAATCTTTTCTCTCTATAATGTCGAATCTTTTCTCTCCTATGTCGAATCTTTTCTCTCCAATGTCGAATCTTTTCTCTCTATAATGTCAAATCTTTTCTCTCTATAATGTCAAATCTTTTCTCTCTATAATGTCAAATCTTTTCTCTCTATAATGTCAAATCTTTCCTCTCCTATGTCGAATCTTTTCTCTCTATAATGTCGAATCTTTTCTCTCCTATGTCGAATCTTTCCTCTCCTATGTCGAATCTTTCCTCTCCTATGTCGAATCTTTCCTCTCCTATGTCGAATCTTTCCTCTCCTATGTCGAATCTTTTCTCTCTATAATGTCGAATCTTTTCTCTCCTATGTAGAATAATCTTGGACTAATAGAGTTAAGGTTAGGCACATTCGACCACAGATTCGATAGACACAGATTGTTATTGTCAGCGTCACGTCGAATCTCCTATCTATATCGAACTGTTGTAGCAACGAAAACGAAAATAAAGCATTTGTTTATGTCGGATCTTTCGGTTTTCGGATTCTGTGCTTTCGTTTTCGTTTGTTAAAACGATAACGAAAATAGCTGAAATTCGGACGAAAATGCATTCGGACGAAAACGAATGCACATGTCTACTATAGAGACACTACCACACAACCGCCCTCACCACACCACTCTTCCACACCCTCCTGACGTGCTCCCCCCAATAGGACCGACCCCATAGCTCGCTCTTGCCTTCCCTCTTTCCCTTCTCTACATCCCCCTTCGTCCACATACTCGTGGGCGCTTCTATTTACACGCTTTCCAAATATCCACCATTAGTTGCCTTTTACCTGGTTGAGTACAAAAAATGCCCCTGATAGACCACTGGGTCCCCCTCCCCCCCCTCCCAACTAGCCTATGCAAAACTACCCTCCCTACGAAGACTCGCCTATGTCTTTTAAATACACCAGCTCTGCCTTGCGAAACCTAAACACCCAATTGTGGCCCCCGATCTCTCACAGCTAGTCCCCGTTTAGGGGTGAGTGGATTGGAGGCTGGCCTTGGCTGGTGTCCCTTACATGACCCCAGAGCTTACATCATAGGCCTACCCTATTTCCCGTCCTTTTAGGGTAACCTTTCATGCCCCACCCCTCACTTAACAGTTGTTAAATTTTATTGCATGCAGTTGGACCTAGCATGCCTTCACACTACTTTAGGTCTTGACAGTCCAGTCTGCTTCTACACAGTATTTCATTGGTTATTGTTTTGTTGCTATTGATCCATCATTCATCGCTTCGATGTGTATTGCGCACAGAGTGTTTAACATTATTCATTGCTTCTGATATTTCAGATTTTCTGTAAACTTGCAAAATCTAATAAAAAAAATGTTGGAAAAAATAAATAAAGTGGCCGGTGAGTGTATATGAGAGTAAAGCTTTTAGTAGGCTTCAGGGAAGAGGAAAAGGCCATACTCAAAGTCCTACTAAGATGTGTGTAATAGAAGGGCGATCAGACAGGAATAAGGGAACTACATATTCACGTAGCATCCCAAAATAATTAATCGGGATAGAGATCAGCATTGCCAAAGCTTGGAAATCCGAATGTACTGACACGTTAACGGAGCTGAAATGTCGAGTGTTCTATGGCCAGAGGTCATTCTGCTATTAAGCACATCGAATGAGAACACTCACAGATGGTTAGAGGAGGAAATCTAAGCAACAATAGAAACTTTGTTATATAGGAGTCACAAGGGTATAACCATTGAGAACAATTGAAGTCAGAAAAAGACTATGCAGTTAGAAATCGTACCAACGACCTTAAATGTTATGGTCAAAGCCAGAACCCGCACGGGGTGTATAAATATTACTGTAATGTTCAACCTTGTGCAGTCAGTAGTCACTACTCGGTAACACAACTAGTAAGACATTGCTGCCCCCCCCCCCCCACCTCTCCGGGTTCACCGTTTCAGGTCCGATTTCAGGCCAAATTTTGGGCTGAATTCGGACCTAAAACAGACCAAAAGATGCACAGGGCTCCTGTGCAAATTCGCACCGGAGCCGCATCGGAGATATGAGAACCGGCTCCATAGAGAGCCATTCAGAATTCTCCTGCTATTGTGAATTGAATGCGGGGATCCCGCCTCCAAATCGAACAAGTGTGAACCCGGCCTTACTCACTGTGATTAAAGCGGTTGTATACCCCCCCAAAAAAAAAAAAAAAACCCTGCAAGGCAAAGGCATAATGAGCTAGTATGACTAGCATACTAGCTCATTATCAATTACTTACCTTAGATCGAAGCCCCCGCACCGACTCTCGTTCCTCTCCTCGTTCCTGACTTCCGGGTATCGCCGCTCTGGCGCTGTGACTGGCCTGGAGCGGCGATGACGTCACTGCACGCGGAAATGGCACGATCCCGCACATGCGCAAATTCCGGCAGGCTCCCATTCAAGACATGGCACGCTAAGTGCGCCTGCTTCTACGGCGCGCATGCGCCATAGACATCAGTGCCCGATTTTCTGCAAATATCTCCTTAACCATGTAGGTTAAGGAGATATTGCAAGCACCTACAGGTAAGCCTTAATGTAGGCTTACCTGTAGGTGCAAGTAGTATATGAGGGTATACAACCACTTTAAAGCAGAGCCAAAGCATAGTAAACTGTTTACTATGCTTCCGTTTGTGGATGAACAGGAAGCCACTCAGCACAGAGCACTTCCCATTCATTGTCCGGTGCAGCTGAGGCTGCAGAGAATGTATGTTTGAGCTTTGGGGTACGCAACCTAATGCAATGCGCTGCACCATTTTGGTGCGCTTTGGGCCATACAAGAAATCACATGTGCGAATCGCATGCGGTATTCCACACGCACTAATGTGAACCCAGGCTGAAAATGCTGCTTCCTATTCTCACACTAGTGTTCTGTGCTGACAGAGCGCTGCATCACGGTGGTGCCGGTGCTAGTGACCGGCGGACGCGATGACCTCCGGCCGCTAGCGATCGCGGGCATGAGAGGCAGAACGGGGACGTGTGTGTGTGTGTGTGTGTGTGTGTGTGTGTGTGTGTGTAAAAGAAAGACAGATTGTGAGTTCCTAATGGCTAGGAACCACGATCCGTCATTTCCTCTAGTCAGTCCCCTCCAGTTAGAACACACATCAGGGAACACAATTAACCCCTTAATCGCCCCTAGTGTTAACCCCTTCCCTGCCAGTGACATTTTTACAGTAATCAGTGCATTTTTATAGCACTGATCGCTGCATAAATGCCAATGGTCCCAAAAAATGTCAAAAGTGTTCGATGTGTCTGCTATAATGTCGCAGTTCCGAAAAAAAAAAAAAAAAAAAAAATCACAGATCGCCGCCATTACTAGTAAAAAAAAGCCATAAATCTATCACCTATTTGGTAGACGCTATAACTTTTGCGCAAACCAATATACGCTTATTGCGATTTTTATTACCAAAAATATAAAGAATACATATCGGCCTAAACTGAGAAAAAATTTGCTTTTAAAAAAAATAACCTGGGGATATTTACGCTCTTGTTTTGTTTATAGCGCAAAATAAAAACCGCAGAGGTGATCAAATATCACCAAAAGAAAGCTCTATTTGTGGGGAAAAACAAAAAAGAAAAAAACATGTCAATTTTGTTTGGGTGCAGCATCGCACGACTGTGCAATTGTCAGTTAAAGCGACGCAGTGCAGAATCGCAAAAAAAAATCCCGGTCATTGGGCAGCCAATTGTTCCAGGGCTGAAGTGGGTAATCTGGCATTGCCCCCCAGCAGTAGATCGTATTGATGCCGTGCGATTGCTACGCAGTGCGATGTGAAGAAACGCGCAAATCTTGTGCGTTTCCCGTACCGCATCAGTGTGAACCACAGCTCATTGAGAGAAAAGTATTTTAAATTTTTCTAAACTGTTTGCAGTTTAATGCCTTATTAGGGCTCGTTTACACCTGCAGTAGCCTCATAAAGAGTGATCCGTGGTGGATTGCTTTTCAAAGGGCATTTGATAGGGGATAAGAACATGTTTATATCCTGGTTTTAGGCCTGGTTCACACTGGTCCGACAAACGCTCCGACATTAGGAGCTCATGTCGCATGATGTGTGAAAATCAATGTTTCCCTATGAGAGCTGTCTTAACTGGTCCGACACAAGTCGGTCCGACTTTGAAAATGCTCCCTGTACTACTTTGGTCCGACTTTGATCCTACTTCAGCCCATTGAATATCATTGAAGTCGGATCAAAGTAGGATCCTTGTCCTAACCATCCGACATTTGACATCCGACATGGTTATTACAGCAGCAGTAAAAGGAATTTATCTCACCCTGGGATTGTTTTGATTGGTCAAAGGACAAGTCAGACTATCACAAAGTCGGATCAAAGTAGCATCCTGTTCATGAATGTTGGATGGATGTCGGACCAATGTAGGACAGATGTAGGACAGATGTCGCAGAGCAAAGTAGGATGAAAGTCGGATGAATTTCGTGTAGTATCAGTGTGAACCCAGCCTTAAAAGCACTAAATGCTTGCACCACTGCAACCATGTGCATTTCATGAGGTTGTAGCATGGTAAGCAATTCACTTGAATGGTTTGCGTTTGGCAGGCTGTATGCGACGGGGGATCATTTTTGCTGTATTGCAAATCATATCAGGGGTCTAAACAGGGGGAATTGATCTTCCCGCTGGCATACAGAGTGATAATGCTAACACACATGGGGCGATTAGGGTGTGCCCAGGCACAGCTGGCACACCCTGTGTGCACGCCTATGAGAATGGGCGATGCACAGTTCCACTTTCAAAGCAGGGACTTTGTCCCATAATTCCATTGCCAACCAATGACCAAGGGAATCCCCACAGAATAACTGGGGAGCCCCCAGGAGTGGGAATGAACTTAAAGTGACCCTTCTACTTTTTCCATTACAGGTGGAACAGAGATTTTTTTTTTTTTTTTGTAAAAAAAATTAAAAAAGCGGTTGCCAAACTCAGGCTGGATTCAAATTATTGAAGCCCAATCATCAGCATAACAGCCAGGCAAATAGCATTATCTGAAGAGGCCAGCAATGACAACCTACATTTCTATAAAGGCTGTTTTTTATTTTTTTATTTTTTTTTACAGTATTGCCCCTTTCACACTGGGGCGGGCAGGAGCTGTGGCGGTATAGCAGCGCGATTTTCAGCGCTGCTATACCGTCGTTCTTACCGCGGTATGCGGTCGCTAGGGGGGTGAATTTAACCCCCGCTAGCGGCTGAAAAAGGGTTAATACCGCCCCCAAACCGCGGCTATTGCCGCGGTTTGCAGGCGGTATTACCGCGCTGTCCCATTGATTTCAATGGGAGACCGCGGTAAAGGAGCGGTGAACACACCGCTCCTTTACCGCTGTAAAGAAGCGGCTAGCAGGACTTTTGGAGCGGTCGTGCTAGCGCACCGCTTCAGTGTGAAAGCCTTCGGGCTTTCACATTGAAGGCTAAAGGGCATGAAAAACGCCCCAGTGTGAAAGGGGCCTAACTGCCATTCAGCTCTGTAATCAATAGACATGTGCAGAACAGAAAAAATAATTGGTTTCGATTTACATAATTACGTTTTGTTAAATTCATTTTGTTTAATTTGTTTTCCGAATTCGAAAAGTTTTCCAATTTCCCCCAAAAAATATTGAAAATAAAGGAATAGAATAAAAAATAGTATTTTTTACTCACCGTGAAATTCTTTTCTCTGAGTCCATGGACCGACACAGCTTCTCTATTGACAAAGTGGGTATTATCCGTTAATCGGGAGTGACTAGGCAGAAAAACTTGTAAAAAGTGTTGCATCACACCTTCTACAGTACCGCCCGGGGGGTGGACCCTCTGGGTATACCCTCTCAGTCTGCATCTTCGCAGATCAGTTCGTCAAAAAGCAGTACAAACTTAAAAGGAGGGGTGGGTGCTGTGTCGGTCCATGGACTCAGAGAAAAGGATTTTACGGTGAGTAAAAAATCCTATTTACTCTTTCATCCATGGACCGACACAGCTTCTCTATTGACAAAGTGGGACGTCCCAAAGCAGTGTCAGAGAAAAAAACGAGGGGTGGTAACAGCATAAAAACAAACTTCACCCCAAAACACAAAAACAGCACTCCTCCAACTCTAAACAGCCGCTTGCAAAACCTTGCGGCCGAAAGAGGCATCCGAAGATGCACCTACATCAACCTTGTAGAATTTTCTGAAAGTGTGAGCGGACGACCAAGTCGCCGCTTTACATAGTTGGGAAACAGACGCTTGATGTCGGAAAGCCCAAGAGGCACCTATTGCCCTGGTCGAATGCGCCGTGACAGGAAAGGGGGGCGCCTGACCCTTTAAGGCGTAAGCCTGGATTACTATCTGTCGGATCCACCTAGAGATGGTGGCCGATGAGACTGCTTGGCCCTTCTTGGGACCAGCCACCGAAACAAACAGTGAGTCTGACTTCCGGAACAGGGAAGTAGCAGATAGGTATACTCTCAAAGCTCGGACAATGTCCAAGGAATGCAACGCCGACTCCTTAGGATTCGACGGCTGAGGACACAAGGATGGAAGTACAATGTCTTCGTTGAGATGAAAAGCCGAAACAACCTTCGGAAGAAAGGAAGGCTGCGGCCGCAGCACCACCTTATCCTTGTGGAAAATCAAATAGGGAGCCTTGCAGGACAAGGCTGCCAGCTCAGAGACTCGTCTAACTGACGTAACAGCCACCAAAAAGACCACTTTCTGAGAAAGTGTCAACAGGGGAATATCTCTAATATTCTCAAACGGTGCCTTCTGAAGCACCGAGAGGACCAGGTTCAAGTCCCACGGAGGTAACGGGGGATGGACCGGAGGGGCCACATGTCGGACCCCCTGCACAAATGTACTCACGAGAGAGTGAGTCGCCAGGGGTCGCTGAAAAAAGACAGCCAGGGCAGATATCTGTCCCTTAATCGTTCTTAGGGCAAGCCTTTGGTCCACCCCATGCTGTAAAAACAGCAGGATTCTGGAAACCAAATAGGTACGCGGATGCCATTTAATTTCCTCACACATGGAGGTGTAGGCCCTCCAAGTGCAGTGATAGACCTTCCTAGAGGACGGTTTTCGAGCACTTCTCATAGTAGAGATTACTGAGTCTGACAGGCCCCGGTCTCAGTACCTGGTTCTCAACAGCCATGCCGTTAAAGCCAATGACTGTAAATCAGGATGGAATATGGGACCTTGCGATAGCAGGTCCTTCCGTAGTGGTAGGCGCCAGGGGACGTCTGCTACCAGACGTACTAGATCGGCGTACCAAGGACGCTGAGGCCAATCTGGAGCGATTAGGATCATTGGAATTCCCTCTGCCTCCACTCTGCAGAGCAGAAGAGGAAGAAGCCTTAAGGGAGGGAAGGCATAGATTAGCCGATACTGACCCCACGATGCTACCAACGCGTCCGTTGCGTCTGCCCATGGGACTCTTGACCGGGCCACAAATCTCAATACCTTCCGATTGAGTCGGGAAGCCAGAAGATCTACGTCTGGTGTGCCCCATCTTTGGCAGAGGAGTTGGAACACCTCCGGGTGTAAGGACCATTCTCCCTGGTCCAGCATCTGGCAGCTCAGGTAGTCCGCCTGCCAGTTTTCCACACCCGGAATGTACACGGCCGTCAGTGCCGGTACGCTCCTCTCTGCCCACTTCAGGATGCGAGCGATCTCCGATGCTGCAGCTGAGCTTCTTGTTCCTCCTTGATGATTGACATATGCCACTGTTGTGGCGTTGTCTGACTGGATCCTGACTGGACGCCCTTGCAGTCTCTGAGACCATTTGAAGAGGCACAGCTTGATCGCCGGATCTCCAGGACATTGATCGGCAGGAGGGCTTCCTCTGGGGTCCAGCGACCCTGCGCCGACTGGACACCCCAGACTCCCCCCCAACCTGTAAGGCTGGCGTCCGTCGTGATCACTATCCAGAACTTCCTTCTGTAACACTCGAGTGTGGTATTGAGCATATGGGACCGCCTCGAAGGAGGCTACCATGAGGCCTAACACTCGCATGCAAAAACGGAGTGACGACCAATTCCTGGAAGTCAGCTGCCGTACTGCAGCCCGGAGGGTCTGCAACTTCTCCACAGGGAGGAATACCTTTGCCTCTGAGGAATCCAGAATCAACCCCAGGTACACTAGGCGTTGAGTGGGCACCAATACTGACTTTTGCGTGTTTAGTATCCAACCACAGTCTCGAAGAGTCTGACAGGTAATGGACACGCTTACCTCTAATTCTGAGCTTGAAGGGGCCTTCAGCAGAAGGTCGTCCAAGTAACCTGTGATAGCGATACCCCGCTGTCTTAGAAGTGCCAGAATCGGAGCGAGCACCTTGGTGAACGTCCTGGGTGCTGAGGCAAGGCCAAACGGGAGGGCCACAAACTGGTAGTGGTTCTTCCCGATAGCAAATCGCAGAAACCTCTGGTGTCTGGAGTATATGGGGACATGCAGGTATGCGTCCTTGATGTCCAAGGAGGCCAGAAAGTCCCCCGGATGGAGAGCTGTGACTACAGATCGAACCGACTCCATCCGAAATCTTTGTACCTTCACAAAGCAGATGAGGGCTCTGAGATCCAAGATTGGACGAACCCCCTCCTTCTTCGGCACAATGAACAGATTTGAGTAAAAACCCTGACCCCGTTCCTGTTCTGGAACTGGAATAACTACCCCGCGTTCCAGTAGACCCTGGACCGCCCCATACAGGGCCTCCCGACGGGTCGGTAGTAGCTGGAGATTGGAGGTGATGAATCTGTCTGGTGGACAAGAGAGAAATTATATCTTGTAGCCTGAGGAGATTACTTCGCAAACCCACCTGTCGGAGACTAGAGCAGTCCACTGAGTCGCGAATTTGCGAAGACGTCCCCCCACCCGAGAGCTGGGTGGGGGCGGACCTTCATGTGGACGCAGATTTGTCCGCAGGCTTGTTGGGTCTGCGGGACCAAGGACGCTTCTGTCCTTGGGCAGGCGCTTTATCGGCCTGGGGTCTTTTCCCTGTCGCCTTAAGGGGGCGAAAAAACGCTTACGCGCAGTAAAGGAGGGCCCTTGGCGTGGTCCCTTACCCTTGCTAGTTTGGGGAAGCAAAGTGCTCTTACCTCCTGTGGCATCCTTGATGATGTCATCCAGAGAAGCCCCAAAAAGTCTGTCACCCTTAAAAGGCAGATCCAACAGGGCTTTCTTGGAAGTCTTGTACGCAGACCAGCCCTTTAGCCAGATCAGGCGGCGTATTGCTACTGCATAAACCGAAGCTCTTGACAGCAGGGGAATAGTATCCAACTGGTCGGCCAAAGTTATCTCATTAGGAGGAGCATCTCGCTCCTTTAACCCCTGGAGTAGCAATTTTGCCCATTCAGTAAGTGTCTGAGACACTAGGGCCCCCGCCAATGCCGGGCGTACTGCCGAGCCTACCACTGAGTATAGGTAGCGAGCGAGTGCTTCAGCCTTCTTATCCACAGGGTCCTTGAAAACAGGAGCCCCTTCTACTGGAATAGTGGTGGCTCTATTAAGTCTGGACACCGAAGGGTCCACTATAGGGGGAGAGGTCCATATCTTCAGAAAACTCTCCTCAAAGGGGTACCGTACTGCAAACCTCTTTGGGGCTGTAAAGACCCTCAGTGGGTTCTCCCATTCCTTGTAGAAGAGTTTGTCAAAATAAGACACACAAGGGAACACCTTAGCAGTGCGGGCAGGTTTACGAAACCCAAAGGGGACTGGAGTATCTGCTACTTCTGCAGTCTTTTCCAACTTTAGCGTATCCCGCACTGCAGTAATAAGGTCAGATACCAAAGCCGTCTCGCGTACTGACCTGGACTTGGAGTCCTCCTCACTGTCCGATCGGTCACGGTCTGCAGTCTCTGATGCATCAGAATCTGGGCCATGAGCCGTAGCTGGACCTGGTTCTGCATCAGAAATATCCCCAGAAGATTGCAGGGGACGGGGGCGTTTATTACCCCCTGTATTCCCGTGTGCTGCTTCCAGCCTGGCAGCAAACGCCTCTAGGATTGCCGACATAGCGTCCATATACACCTCAGGGACACCAGCTGCTAAATATGGTGTTTCAGGGGAGAAGACATCTGGCTCAGATGCCATGCTGACCACACGCTGACACCCACAGGGCTCCAGGCAAGATATCAATAGGCCACCCTCCTGTGCTGCAGAGAGGCTGGGTCACCCAGAGAACTCACCACCCTGGATAGGTACTGCTATGCTGCGCCTGTGATGCTGTCTCCCTGCTGCTGTGTCAGTCTGCTTCTTTTATCAGCACTTCCTGTGTGAATTTTCGCGCCAGTGTAATGCACCCTAGAGGCCGGAGGCTCTCGAAAAATGGTTGCCAAAAACGTCTGTATGGAAGATAATGTGGGCTCTAAGAAAATGGCCGCCGACAGAAGATAGAGGTCAAGCAGCCATAGCCCACAAAAAGATGGCCGCCGAACGGCAATATCTGCATACAGGGTGGACAAACATGGCCGCCGATCAGCTGATAGGGGCCAGTGGGTGTGGCCGAACCACAGGAAAATGGCCGCCGGGCAGTCACAAGAGGCCAAACTTGGCATGGACCACCTCAAAATGACCGCCGACAGCATGGAGGAGGAAGGACACAAACACAAAAATGACATTTCTTTTAAATGTTAGTTACAGCCAGCCCCGCTCCAGTGGGACCCCCTAGGTGACCCCAGCACCCAGCAACCTTTAGCTAGAAGCCCAGGGAGGAGGGAAAGGCAGGGAGAGAGGGAAGAAAGGGGCCACAACCACTTACTTGATCTCTCCAGGAATGTCCAGCTAAATCACCCAGCCGAGGCAGGGGAGTTTTACTTACCTATCCTGCATGTATTCTGCTGGAAGACATTCCAAACAGATCATCGTCCGCGCACAGAAGGTGACTGTTGGCCAGGCATGCTGTGATTGGACCCAGAAGGGACGATCATATGTATGCCCTGGAGCATGACGCTCACCGGACAGGCTGCTGCAACTCGGCCGTAAGGTCAGCCGAAGCTGAGCGGTCCGATGCAAGCCTTGGAGCGTAAGCTCACCGGCCAGGCTGCTGCGACTCGGCCGTAAGGTCAGCCGAAGCTGAGCGGTCCGATGCAGGCCCTGGAGCATAAGCTCACCGGCCACCCGTGGAGCGACGGGCATGTCGTGGAAAACCCAGCGCCGAAACTGGGGAGACTACAAGGATCGAGGATCCAGCCTGTCACCCAGTTGGCAGTTGATCGAAGATCGCAGGAAACAACAAATGTAGGAAAAAAAAAAAAAAAAAATATATATATATATATATATATATATATATATATATATATATATATATATATATATATATATATATATATATATCTTTTTTCCCTGGACCAATGGGCCCGAAGGGAGCCATGTCCTACTCCTTGCTAGACAGAAAAAAACTGATCTGCGAAGATGCAGACTGAGAGGGTATACCCAGAGGGTCTGCCCCCTGGGCGGTATTGTAGAAGGTGTGATGCAACACTTTTTACAAGTTTTTCTGCCTAGTCACTCCTAATTAACGGATAATACCCACTTTGTCAATAGAGAAGCTGTGTCGGTCCATGGACGAAAGAGTAAATTATATTCTATTCATTTTCCATTTTATTCTCTTTGGAAATTGGAAATCAATTGGAAAACAATTCAACAAGTGTTCGAAAATTATTCAAAAACAATTTGAATTTGACTTGTCATTTCAGATTTGTTTAAATTCAGTACTATTCTATTTCGGAAATTCGGATACAACCGAATAACAAACATTTGTCTGAATTTTAATTCGAAACGAACCACACGTCTACCCCTTGTAAGAAAAAAAAAAATGAATATACTATTGTCTGGTGATGTTGTCCACTGCAGAGCTGTGCTGCATTTTACATGAATGACAGCACTACAGAAAAGTAGCGATTCCTGTACATCAGGAATAAGGTCTGTATTTAGGACTTCTCTCACCTGACCTTTTTCTAGCCAACCGGTGTCCATTCTTATTATATCAAGTTTCTCTCTATTAAAAAACAAACACACACACACACACACACACACAAACAACCAAAACAAACCCACTAAACACACAAACCCACTAAACACACAAACCCACTAAACACACAAACCCACTAAAGTGGTTAGGCTATGTTTTGACTACCTCCTAAGCTGCAACAGAGGTACACACATAAATTATCCCCGTTGCATACAGCCTGCCAAACACAAACCATTCAAATGAATTGCACCATTCTACAACCTCATGAAATGCACATGGTTGCAGTTTTACAAGCTTTTAATTCTTAAAACCAGGATATAAAACGCATTCTTACCCCCTATCAAATGTCCTCTGAAAAGCAATCCACCACAGATCACTTCATGAGGCTACTGCCCAATAAGGCATTAAACTGCAAAGAGTTCAGAAACAATTTAAAGGGCTAATCCACCCAAAGGTAATGTTTAGTTCCAGGTGGAGCAATTGGGCTGAATCAACCCGTCTTTTATGTATCTTGTCATAAACCCGGACTTGGTTCCCATCCACCTGAAAGCTTTGGAAGGTCTCCAACACGTGTGAGATGGAGCTCCTTGTGTTACATTCTCCAAAATTGAAAACAAGAATTCCCTGCAGGGAGGTAAGGAACCCCTTCAGATAGAGCAGGTGACCCGACCCAGGAAACCTGACCCAGAAAACCGTTGGGTGGTTTAATTCTTAATGTAGAACTATGGGCAAAACTTTTTTTTTCTTTCAATTTTGGATAGAGCAAGCCCTGTCAGATTTTTTTTTTCACCATCTGTGTCCCATTGCGGAGATTTCCCTTCACTTCCTGTTCCATAGCCAAACAGTGAGGTAATTCCTGCAAATTACTTGAATTTCTTGGGGACCCCCAGATCATCATAACTAGTGTCCCCTCTATTACTTTTCCGGAGACAACCCAAAATTTTGGATTTTTTTTACTTTTAATGATAATGGTAAATAGGACAAATATGGTAATTCTCATTCTCCTTTAAAGGGGCACAGAAAGTAATACAAACTGGGAGGGGTTCTAATCCTTCTGCACTCCATCCAAAACTGAAAAACACAAGTTTTGCCTTTAGTTACACTAACATTTACCAAGATCGGTTTTGGGTGGACTGCTCTTAAAGTATCTGTCCAGCCAAAAAAGTTTTCTTTGTGGTTCTTGGGTGGGAAAGGGTTTGAACCCCTGTCAGGGTTTAACCAATATGCGGAGCCCCATTGGATTTCCTTTCACTAGGGCCGGCCATAGACAGAGCAATTTTCTTTCCTGCAACCACAGAAAAGGGGGGGGGGGAAATCGCTCTATTTCCCCATTGTCAGTGTTGATGGGGGAATCCCTCCCATGGAGCCATTGTGTTCTGGTGGCGATGGTCACGGGACAATAATCACATGTAACATCTGATCGATTGATCAACTTGGCTACATTCAGCCTGCCCATATTCGGTTTGAATCTCAGCCAGTCCCTGTTGAACCAGCCGCAATTCGAACCATCTATGGCTGGCTTAAGGCTACTTTCACACTGAGGCGCTGGATGCCCTGGCAGTATAGCTATACCGTCGTTTTTGCCGCGATTTGCGGGCGGATTTTAACCCCCGCTAGCGGCCGAAAATGGGTTAAAAACGTTTGCAATAACGCCTCTTTGCAGCGTTTTACGATCGTTTTGGAGGCGCTACCCCATTGATTTCAATGAACAGGGGCGCTATAGGAGCGGTATTTTTACCGCTCCTATTGCGCCTCAAAGATGCGGCTTGCAGGAGTTTTTTGACCCTCCTGCAAACGCAACGCTCCAGTGTGAAAGCCCTCGGGATTTCACATTGGATACAATTGAGCGGCTTTTTTGGGGCGCATTGCAGGCGCTATTTTTAGCGCAATAGCGCCTGCAAAGCGCCTCAGTGTGAAAGGGGCCTTAAAGACAATCTGTCTTTTCTCTGCATTGCGGTGCAGCAACATGCATTGTGTAGCTCACAAATGTGCATTGCCTTAAGGCAGCCCATTCATAATGAATTAGAAGGAAAGCAAAAAAAAGACTCATGACATTTTTTTCAACATCGCTCATCTCAACCAACAGAACGTGCGGGTGCAATGAGGTGCGTTACATTGGGGACCATTCAGAATGATAGGCACTGCATTGCAATAAAAGCCGTGTTACCCCCATGTTATAGCAATAGATGGTTATGAATGGGCCCTTACTGTGACAATAGATGGTTTCATCAGACTGGAAGTGACTAAAGAAAATCTCTAACAGGGACACAGAAAAAAATAAAAATAAAGATACTAATGGAAGGCTGGAAACCCTATCAGATTTTCAGCACTGATCAAGAATGACTGCTCAGGAGGAAATGTTATTCTAAAATATAGCTACCCACATCCATAATGCCTATTGCATTAGGGTGTGCACCCCAAAGTGCACCCCAAAGTGCACACCCCCTAAGGGCAAACACGTACGTGTGTGTGTGTGTGTGTATGTATACGTATACTAACAGTGTCAGTAGAGCAATGGACAGTGTCCGTAGGGAAGAGATTGGTGTCAGTGGACAGTGTAAATAGATCACATTTTTATTATTGTATTTTTTTTTTTAGAAGCTCCCTTAGGGGGCTTTGTTGAAACATCAGGGGTCTAAACAGGGGGAATCTTCCCCATATGGGGTGATTAGGGTGTGCCCAGGCACACCTGGCACCATAGGTGTGCCCAGTCTATTACATTAGGGTGTGCACCCCAAAGCTCAAACACATATGCTGTGTTAGTAGAGCAGTGGGCGGTGTCATATGGTCAGAGATTGGTGGCAGTAGGGCAGTGGGCAGTCTCAGTTTTTATTTTGATTATTTTTTTATTTATTAGTTTTTGAAAAACTTTTTTTGCTATTTTTTTTTTGTTTTTTGGAGCTTTGGTGAAATATCAGGGGTCTAAACAGGGGAATCTGCACCGCACGGGGTGATTAGGGTGTGCCCAGGCACACGCCTATGCCCACATCCTAAATAGCATAAAAAATAAAAAAATCGGATCAGGTGGGCAAGTAGGATTTTATTGGTACCATCAAAGGACATTACAAAGCTTTGTTAAAAATCAATATATTGTATTTGCGTACAAATTACAATATACAAAAAGGTCCATCAGGACAGAGATTACAGGTTGATCCCCCTTGATGGTTTCTACACCCCCACCATAGGAGCCACCTCTACTTGAGAAGCTAGTGTTGGTGCAGGCCATGGGTGCTCAACCTGTGGCCCTCCAGCTGTTGCGGAACTACAATTCGCATCATGCCTCTGCCTTTGGGAGTCATGCTTGTAACTGTCAGCCTTGCAATGCCTTGTGGGACTTGGAGTTCTGCAACAGCGGAAGGGCCACAGGTTGAGCACCCATGGTGTAGGCCATCAGGGGCGACATGTTTCGCGGTTACTGCCTGTGCCCTTGTTACAGAATTTCTGAGGCACTCAGGGACAGGAAGTGAAAGAAAATCCCTTTGAGCCCCAGATAGCAGTAAAAACCCAACAGAGGGTCTAATCCTGTTTTGGGTAGATTTACACTTGACAACTATGCAGTCTTCAAGCATGCTACGTAAAGGAGAAGAGGCCCATGTCCATGACAAGGGTGGAACTTACCTGCCAGGAGGAGAAGAAGGAAGCTGGGCTGAGGAGGTTGTTGCTGGTAGGGTGTGTACCCCCAAAAAACTCATCAAAGCAGAGGTCACATTGCTGGGCGTCTCTCCAGTCCCAAAAGGGAATAGTAAAATTATCATCCCCAGTCACCTTCTGGATTTCCCGTTCCCAAAGCAGCAGAAAGAACCTATGCCAAGGCAGAAAGCCAGGAGCCTCATGGGCAAAGTCTATGTTGGCCCACACACTACCATCTTCCAAGAAAGCGTCCCTGGAGGCGTAGTAATGCAGCCACACAAACAGATCGTAGACATTGATATCTGCGAACATCGGATTGGAGCCATTGTTCATCTGCTCGTAAGTGCCGGTGGCAATAACGTAGTCTGGGCTGATGGTACGCTTGGCCAAGTTGAGGTAGGCAATGACCTTGTCCTTCTCAGCCGTGGTCATCCTGAAGATCTCCTTTCTGATCATGTTGCGTCTATCGGTGCAGTTTGGTCCTGTGTAGCCAAACCTGCACTCACCGCAATTGTAGCCCATGAAGTTACCCTGGCATTGGCATGTCCTGTTGTAGAAGACAATGGGCCAGTTTTCCCGATCATCAATGCCCGAGAAAGGGAACTGGGCACCTACAGGGGAGTTGGAGGGGACTACATCTTGGCACACTCCCCTGCCTGACACTTCTCCACATGAAGAATTATCTCCTGACCAGGTTGGGCAACATTCCTTGTTTAAGAGGACCTGTGCTGTACTGCATGCCCTGGGAAACTGTCCGTAGGAGGCATGGAGTACCAGGAGCAGGGTGCTAGCTGCTAAAAGCACGGTAGTACTTTCCATCCTGGTGATCCTCCTCAGACCTCTCAAACAAACCAAGGGGAATTTTTTTTTCTCTTCTCACTTATTAATTGAACTAATCACATGCTCAGGCTTATATCACTTCCCCCCCTCCTCACTCCACTGAAGAACATTAACAATCCCTCCCCTCATTAGCACTAGTGATGATCACAGGAATGAAAGGCGTGACTTAAAAAAAAAAAAGGGATTTAGATATGCATTCATACATTTTAGAAAAATATTTTAATGTCAACTTTTTGCAATAGGAATTTAATAGTCCCCAAAAAACAAAAAAAATTATACTCGATGATTGTTTGTTTTTCTAATTAAAATAATGCAAACTAATAAAATAAAAGACAAATTACATCAGCACAGTACGGAAAGTGGAACTAATTCACTTATTAAGTTAGGTTTGCCATGTGACGGGCCAAGGCTCTCCCAGTCCTCATTCATTAAAAAGTTGTACTGCTAGTGAATTTTAAGTATTTTTTTTTTATTTTACTATATTTCTTTTTATCGAATAAAATAAATAAAAAAATAAATAAATAAGGTGTACTTGAAGTCTTCTCTTGACATTTTGCTGTTTTTTTTTTGTGAAAGCATAAAGTAACAAAACACATAGAAGAGTTATAGCAGAAAAAGACAAAGTGGTTCAATGAGTTTTACCCACCCCAATCCTTTTCTTTCTTTTTTTTTTTTTTTTATTATTATTTTTTTTTTATATTGCTTTTTATTTATTTATTTATTTATTTTATTTGTTTTTACGAGTAAATCTATGTTTAAATTCACTTACTGCCCACTGACTTACTACCTTTGCTGGAAGTCTGTTCCAAGCGCCAACTAAGTATTTATTTTACCAAAAAAAAAAAAATTAAGAGCTATTAGACTTTTTTTGCTGGCAGTCGTCATCAATTGTAAGTTTCTTCATTCCATTTGTGGTCCGTTTGAGATTTGAAAGTTTGGCCACATGTGATATTCTTAAACAATTAGTTGAATGAAATTAACTTCTGGTTGACTGCTTTCTCAATTGAAGCTGTTAAATTTTATTGTTTGACAAATGAGGCAGCTGAGATCAGGAATAACGTGGCTTGACCTTAAAGGGGAGTTCCAGACTTTTTTTTATGTTTATTAAAAGTCAGCAACTACAAAAAGTGTAGTTCCTGGCTTTCAATAAACAGACACTTACCTGTCCCACTGTCCAGCGACGTGGCCGAACGGAGCTTCGCTCCTCTCCGCCGTCACCTCCATTGTAACTGTGGGCAGGGCCACTGTTAGGAATCATGGGGCCCCCTACAGCCTACCGGACGGGCCCTGGGCAGAAGGCGGAAGTGGGACAGGAAGTCCCACTCCTACTGAAGCCCCCACTCCCCCTTTCCAAAGAAAATTACATGCCAAATGTGGCATGTAAGGGGGCGAGGAGTGGTTTAAGTGGAAGTTCCACTTTTGGGTGGAATTCTGCTTTAATATAGCAACGGGGGAAAACAGTTCAAAAGTAAAGCTAGAAAGTATTATTTTGTTGAAAGAGTAGTTGATGTGTGGAGCAGATGCCCAGTAGGGGTAGTGATTCAATAAACAGTAAGGGCCCATATTACATACACTATATTGTCAAAAGTATTTGCATGAACTTTAATGGCATCCCAGTCCGTAGGGTTCAATATAGAGTTGGCCCACCCTTTGCAGCTATAACAGCTTCAACTCTTCTGGGAAGGCTGTCCACAAGGTTTAGGAGTGTGTCTATAGCAGGGGTCTCAAACCTGCGGCCCACCAGCTGTTGCGGAACTACAAGTCCCATCATGGCTCTGCCTATGGGAGTCATGCTTGTAACTGTTTAGCCTTGCAATGCCTCATGGGAATTGTAGTTCTGCAACAGCTGGAGGGCCACCAGTTTGAGACCCCTGGTCTATGGGAATGTTTGACCATTCTTCCAGAAGCACATTTGTGAGGTCAGGCACTGATTTTGGACAAGAAGGTCTGGCTTGCGGTCTCCACTCTAATTCATCCCAAAGGTGTTCTATTGGGTTTAGGTCAGGACTCTGTGCAGGCCAGTCAAGTTCCTCCACCCCAAACTCGCTCATCTATGTCTTTATGGACCTTGCTTTGTGCACTGGTCCAAATCATTTGGTGGAGGGTGGATTATGGTGTGTGGGTGTTTTTGTTCCAGTTCTTAAGGCGTCAGCATACCAAGACATTTTGGACAATTTCATGCTCCCAACTTTGTGGGAACAGTTTGGGGATGGCCCCTTCCTGTTCCAACATGTCTGCGCACCAGTGCACAAAGCAAGGTCCATAAAGACATGGGTGAGCACGTTTGGGGTAGAGGAACTTGACTGGCCTGCACAGAGTCCTGACCTCAACCCGATAGAACACCTTTGGGATGAATAAAGCCTCGTACACACGATCCAATTGTTGGCCAACCGAGTGTCTTATTTTTGTCAAAAGGGTTGTGTGCCTGGATCTTGTCTTGCATACTAACGGTACACAATTGTCGGCCACGAACGTAGTGACGTACTACAAGGAATTTCAGCTCTTGAGCGCCACCCTTTGGGCCCCTTCTGCTAATTTTGTGTTTGGTAAGCATTGATTCCGAGCATGCGTGTTTGTACTTTCGACTTTTGTGTGATGGACTTGTGTACTGACGATACGAAAATCAGACAACAGACCGTTGTCCGGCGAAAATTTACTAGCCTGCCATCCAACATTTGTTGGCCAAAAGTTGTCAGAAGGAGCGTACTAACGGTCAGATTTTACAAAAACAGTCTGTTAACAGACAATCCCCTGCCAACAATCAGATCGTGTGTACGAGGCTTTAGGCTCTGTTCACACGAATGCGTTTTTTTATGCATTTTGCAGAAATGCAGGACATTTTGTAACATGGGTTCCTATGGAACATGTTCACATCAATGCATTTTTGTGCCTCTGCATTTTTGGAAAGTGTCAGGACAAAGAAGACAGAAGAAGAAGCAGGGGGAGAAGGAGAAGACCGGAGGATGAAGATGTGGGAGAAGATGGAGGAAGACCGGAGGAAGAAGCGGAGAAGAAGAAGAAGGTTTTTAATAAAAGACTTGTCAAAAACGGTCTACTGTATTTTTTAACATGACACTACTTTTTTTTTAGTGAATGGGTAGGGTTTTTTCTCTCGATTTTTTTTTTTAGCCGGCAATTATTTTTTTTTACATTCAGCGGAAGCCCGCTGACAACTGATGACTCATCGGTTGTTAAGGACGCGGTGGTCGGCTTCCCGGGCCCCTCCTTAGCAACCAGTGTAAAAAAAAAGCGAATCGCTGCAAATTCGCGGTAAGAACGCGTGTCCAAAAACGCTGCAAGCACCGCAAAAAGCACTGCAGAAATGCTCAAAAGCAACATGCATAGATGTGAATCGAGCCTAAAGGAATAGTAGTGGTGAAAAAAAAAAAAGCCCTTGGGGATTTAATTAAGCCTTTTTTGGGGTTTATTCTCCTTTAAGGGGGTGTGACAGGGGGCGTGTCCTATGCCTACATACATTTGCTAGTAGGTGTCCCTCATTCCCATCTCAAAATGTTGGGAGGTATGCTAAAGGTAAAACTTTTTTTTAAGTGTTGGATAGAGAGCAGAAGGGTTAGAACCCCTGTCAGTCTTTATTGCTGTCTGTGCCCCAATTAGGGAGATTCATCTTCTCTATCTGTCCTGTTTACCATTATCATTGAAAGTGAAAGTAAAAGAAAATCCCAAATTTTGGGTTGTCCCCAGAAAAGTAATAGAGAAGAGATCTTCCATAGCTCCCAACTGTCCCTGATTTGAAACAATGTCCCTCGGTCCCTCTTTCCTGTCCCTCTTTCCTCCTCATCCGTCCCTCATTTTGGTCTGACCTGTATTATTTTTGATATAAAGCACTGATTATCTTTCAAAAAGTGTTTCCCAGTGCTAAACCTTCCATCCAATTTCTAAATTGCTGCATTTGTAAATTCCAAAAGCCAATATAAAGGAATAGTAGTGGTAAAAAAAAAAAATTGTGGGTTTAACCAATCATTTTTTTTTTTTTTTGTTATAATTCTCCTTTAACCACCCCGGAAGATTGGGCTGCTCAATGACCAGGCCATTTTTTGCGATAAGGAACTGCGTCGCTTTAATTGACAATTGCGCGGTTGTGCGACGCTGTACCCAAACAAAATTGATGTCCTTTTTTTCCCACAAATAGAGCTTTATTTTGGTGGTATTTGATCACCTCTGTAGTTTTTATTTTTTGCGCTATAAAGAAAAAAAAGAGCGAAGATTTTGAAAAAAAACAAACAATATTTTGTACTTTTTGCTATAATAAATATCCCCTTTTTTTTTTTAAAAAAAAGCAATTTTTTTCTCAGTTTAGGCTGATACGTATTCTTCTACATATTTTTGGTAATAAAAATCGCAATAAGCATATATAGATTGGTTTGCACAAAATATATAGCATCTATAAAATAGGGGATAGATTTATGGCATTTTTATTATTATTATTTTTTTACTAGTAATGGCGGCGATCTGCGATTTTTATCAGAACTGCGACATTATGGCGGACACATCGGACACTTTTGACACCTTTTTGGGACCATTGGCATTGATACAGCGATCCGTGCTATAAAAATGCACTGATTACTGTATAAATGTCACTGGCAGGGAAGGGGTTAACCACTAGGGGGCGATCAAGGGGATAAATGTGTTCCCTGATGTGTGTTCTAACTGTGGGGGGTGGGGACTGACTAGAGAAAATGACAGATCCTAGCTATTAGGAACTCATGATCTGTCTCTCCTCACAGAACAGAACACACACACGTCCCTGTTCTGCCTCTCGTGCCCGCGATCGCTCGCGGCCGGCGGTCATCGCAACCGCCGTTCACGAGCATCGGCACCCCCGCAATGCAGCACGTGCGCATGCTTTCCCGCTTAAAGGGACCGACGTACAGCTATGACGGTTCGTGGGATTGTGCCGACTTGCTGCAGTATAATTACAGCGGCTGGTCGGCAAGCGGTTAAGGGGCGTGGCAGAGTGTGTGTCCTATGCCTACATAATTTTGCTGATAGGTGTCCCTCGTTGCCATCTCAAAAAGTTGGGAGGTATGCACTGGGGACACTTCTGGTGGGTCCCCAAGGAATTGCTTTGATTTACAGGGATTTCCTCTCACTTCCTGTTTGGCTATGGGACAGGAAGTGAAGGTCCCCAATGGGACGCATAGTTCTACTTTAATACATTGGGTGCAATTCAAAGTCAATGTCAATGCATTGATGCTATTGGGCCCTCAAAGCCATATTTTTTAAAAGGAACAACAATTTTATGCAGCACTTTACATTAAAATCAATCCCTGCCCTTTAGCAGCTTGAAGCTTACTCAGGTCCTTATCTCACATGTATAGGTGTGCGCAGCCTATGGCATTAGGGTGAGCACCCCAGAGCACCAGTAGATTGGCATACCTCCAAACATTTTGAGATGGGAATGAGGGACACCTATTAGCAAAAGTTTGAAGGCATAGGACACGCCCCCTGCCACGCCCAATTAAAAGAGAATTATAAAAAAAAAGAAAAAAATTTATACAGAATTATACAAAAAAAAAAAAAAGATTAGTTAAACTCCACAAGTTTTTTTTTTTTTTTACAACTATTATTCCTTTATATTGGCTTTTGACGTTTACAAATGCAGCAATTTAGAAATCAGATGAAAGGTTTAGCACTGGGAAACACTTTGTGAAAGATAAAAAGTGCATTTTATATATGTAGCGGCCTCACCCCGACCTCTTTAGCTAGGGGTATGTCGAGCGACAGAGTGAGGTGCGCCACGGCCCATGTCCTCCCCATGGCTGTGGGTGAGGTGAAGGCCAGTATTAATCTTTTTCCTCGGGCCAAATGTGCGCTGGTTATGAGGGTCGGTCCTTCCGTACCGGAATCTCCCTTTGTTCCCATCAACAGAGTCCATACACCCATCAAAGTCCAAACTCAGGTTTATTGCGTATCTCCACATACAGTCAAATGCAACGGCATGATACGATGGGGAAGCAGGTCGAGGCACTGTACAGGTTCCTAGTCCCTACACTCCCTGTGCTATGACCAGGGATTGCAAGAATCTTGATGAAAGCTCCTCCGCTGCGCTGTAGCCCATATCAGGGGAAGATGTCCTCCGAGGGAGTTACCGAAGGCCCATCCGTCACCGGGTTGACACTGCACCGGGTCTTCGGATGGGTGACCTCCCCAGCCTCCTCACCTCAGATGCGGGTCCCCTCGCAAGGGGCGCCCTGGAGCAACTCCACCCTCGCGGGACCCAGCCGAAGTCACCGGGTCCCAGGCCTCCTTAATAGTACCTCACCCCAGGCTGAAGGTGCCCGGGATGGACTCCATCTTCGTTCCGGCCAGGCCTTGGGCGCCTAGGCCGGAACCTTGAACCGCCCGCACCCAGGCCTAAGGTGCCCGGGTGCGTGAAGACACGATCTCCTCCCTCCGGACAGCCCCCGTGGCGAGGGCGTCTCCCCCTTTTATATCCTCCCATCGACACCACGGCGGGTTCCCCGCCCCGGCCGTACCATCTCCAGGAAGGGACAAAGAAGGGTAGCCCTCTGGTAGTGAATCTACCTCGAGCCAGTAGGTATACTGACACCCACTGGTCAAAGAGAATATTACACCACCCAATCCTCCACGAATAAAAATAAAAAGGGGTCTGAACCCTGACATAATTACACACCTGGGTCTCTCTACCCCCAGGTGTATCCCACTAACTTTGAAGACCCCGCTACACACTCCCCCTGGTGATTTGACGCTGGTCCCCAGCGTCAGGTGCACACCCATGTCTCCCAAGGAGTGGTGACATGAAGTGGGCCCCAGAGGCTATCCCTCAAATTTTGGATACTGTATGTGCCAAGACCTGCTCAACAGACAGGGAAACCTTAGAACATTAAAACTTTTGTATAAAACATCTGTCATGTACACATATACAATCCCTCCCGTCACTGTCTAAGAACCACCCCATACTCAGTAGTCTTGACCGACGAATCTCCTGCAGAAGGGAAACAAACAAAAAAACACATCCTAACACTCTGTGTTAACTTGGCATGAGTGGGTCCGTCAGCCGAGAGACCCACTCACTCCAATAAGTACGTAATGCATGTGTAACATTTTCAAACATTCGTTGCACAACACTGCCACCTGGTGACAGCGCTGCGGTAATGACACTTGGTGAGATCTTCATTCTTCCTGCTCTCCTACTCTAACTCTACCCCAAAAGTCTCTGCCTTTGGCACATGAAGAAAAGGGAGAAAAAAAAACAACAGCTCCCAAATCTCCAGTGAGTAAAAGAAAAGCCCAAATCAAAACAAAAGTAGGGCACAGTTCTAGGCGTCTGGGAATGTCTCTTCCAGAAAGTTTCAACAGCAACAAGATAGGAGCTCACTTCTCCTATAAATAGAACCTTGGATCCGGCAGAAACAGGGGCTTCAGGTGCCCGTCAAACACTTCCACCGAATACTCAACATCCTCTCCTTCTTTCCGGCAGATGAGCACCTTATCGGCATGAATATGGCGCCCAAGTCTCCAATCAGCTCTGCAGTCCTTGAACTTTTTAGACACAGGAGGCGAACATGACAGGTATCGCCTGGCATGGGGTACTTTAAGTTTTTCCCATACAAACTCATCATACCACCTTGGTCGCAGGACCTCGACTTCATACAATAAGTCCCGAGGCAAGTAGGGGTACTCCCACCCATATTCACGGGCGACTCTCTGGGAGAAAAGTCTCTGCAACCTGGCTAGAGGTGGCATCACATCTCGCTCACCTTCTCCTGGCTGTACGATGGCCTCCGGGTGCCGAGGTACCTTCACCATCTCGGGTTTCTTTGTCTTTGGTGCCCGCAACGAAGCACGCTGCATCCCCAACATCAGAGCGGGTGATGTAGTTGAATGCGGGAAGTTGGTCGGAGGACTAGATTTCCTCGAGAACTCCGGGGCCTTCACCCGGAGCGTACTGTCTTCTATGGACATGGGGGAATCCTGCGGTTTACTCAGCACAGGTAGTGGGCGTCTGTCCCAGCCCTTCCGGTGAAACAGTTCGTCTATCTCTCCGTCATCCCCACAGTCTGACAATGACTCTAAGTCGGAGGTGTCATACATCTCGGCGGGAAGGTAGTCTCTAGTAGACGGAAGGCTACCCTCCCTTGCGGGCTCCACCGACTGTGGACCCCCGACACCTCCAACCAACACCAGAGTCCCAGCCCCTGGCTCACCTGGACCTTCTGAAGAACTGGGATGTCCGGGACTCTCTTCTCTACCGGCGCCATCCAGGCCAGGCAAGCGGCGGGGTGAAGCTCGACCACGACCATAGGATGCCTGCACCAGGCCTATCTTCCTCTTCGGGGGTGGCAGCAGGGAGTCTGTAGTGACCGAAGCAGTGTCCTCGGATTTTTCTCTCTCAGTCTCTGGTTGGGCAGTCACTTCGCCCTGGTCAGCGCGCACGGGAAACTCCGCAAAGGCTTTGATCTCTCCCTCCGGAGTGGCGGTTCCTGTGATGCAGTTGAGGCGTAGGGCCTGGGGCCTTTCCGTGTGTGGTTCAACCTCAAAAAGAAACTCCTTGCATGCTTCGCATCGCCCGAATGGCTTTAGTTGGACCACCAGTCCCGAGCATCCGGGACAGATCACACCGAGGGCCTCCGTGTCTCTGCATGAATACAGAGCCAACTGTCCTCGGGGCCTGAGCCTTATCCCCGTGTCTGTAATGGGTGCAGCAAATGCAGTCATCTTGAAAGGATAAGGTACCGGCATCCACGGGGAGCCTGAGTTCGCTCCGACCACTTGCTGCTCCATCACGCGCTGACCTCGCGCCGGAGTCTCCACGTGTCTCTCCACACGTGGCCAGACTCCTCCCACGACTTGCACGTTTTCGCGGGCTTCCTTCAGTCTCCTCCCACGAATTGCGCAGTCATGGGGTGCCCCGTGGCGCAGTGCAGCAAAAGTCCCCACATGTAGTTCGTCACACGGCTGGACTCCTCCCTCTTCCCGCTCTTTCTGCATGGGCCTCTCCCGGTTTTTTAGGGAAATTTCCACGACTTCGAGCACAGGGATGCACTTTGGCCAATCACATGGCCGACTTGCTCGGACCTCCTCCGGGCAGCAAAGTCCAAACACAGCCGTTCCAAACCTCAGGGTCAACACACATTTCATCCCGGACGAGCCCCCACGTGTAGCGGCCTCACCCCGACCTCTTTAGCTAGGGGTATGTCGAGCGACAGAGTGAGGTGCGCCACGGCCCATGTCCTCCCCATGGCTGTGGGTGAGGTGAAGGCCAGTATTAATCTTTTTCCTCGGGCCAAATGTGCGCTGGTTATGAGGGTCGGTCCTTCCGTGCCGGAATCTCCCTTTGTTCCCATCAACAGAGTCCATACACCCATCAAAGTCCAAACTCAGGTTTATTGCGTATCTCCACATACAGTCAAATGCAACGGCATGATACGATGGGGAAGCAGGTCGAGGCACTGTACAGGTTCCTAGTCCCTACACTCCCTGTGCTATGACCAGGGATTGCAGGAATCTTGATGAAAGCTCCTCCGCTGCGCTGTAGCCCATATCAGGGGAAGATGTCCTCCGAGGGAGTTACCGAAGGCCCATCCGTCACCGGGTTGACACTGCACCGGGTCTTCGGATGGGTGACCTCCCCAGCCTCCTCACCTCAGATGCGGGTCCCCTCGCAAGGGGCGCCCTGGAGCAACTCCACCCTCGCGGGACCCAGCCGGAGTCACCGGGTCCCAGGCCTCCTTAATAGTACCTCACCCCAGGCTGAAGGTGCCTGGGATGGGCTCCATCTTCGTTCCGGCCAGGCCTTGGGCGCCTAGGCCGGAACCTTGAACCGCCCGCACCCAGGCCTAAGGTGCCCGGGTGCGTGAAGACACGATCTCCTCCCTCCGGACAGCCCCCGTGGCGAGGGCGTCTCCCCCTTTTATATCCTCCCATCGACACCACGGCGGGTTCCCCGCCCCGGCCGTACCATCTCCAGGAAGGGACAAAGAAGGGTAGCCCTCTGGTAGTGAATCTACCTCGAGCCAGTAGGTATACTGACACCCACTGGTCAAAGAGAATATTACACCACCCAATCCTCCACGAATAAAAATAAAAAGGGGTCTGAACCCTGACATAATTACACACCTGGGTCTCTCTACCCCCAGGTGTATCCCACTAACTTTGAAGACCCCGCTACATATACAAGTATATAGATCAGAACAAAATGAGGGACAATGAGGAGGGAAGAGGGACAGAGGGACTTTGCTCCAAATCGGGGACAGTTGGGAGCTATAGATTGGTGTCAGTATTTTTTGTTTTTATTATTTCTTACAGGGGTCTAAGCAGACCCCTGATGTCTCACTTTTGAGACAGAGAAAGGGACTGAGATCTTCCCAGTCCCTTTCAGGACAGCAAACTAATGGGAAGTGCTCTGTGCTGAGCGGCTTCCTGTTCATTCACAAACTGAAGCATAGAAAACATTGTTTCCTATGCTTGTGTTAAGAATGAACACTGGAGCAACCGGTACAGATCACTCACTGTGTTCTTTCAGAAAAGGAAAGGGCCGGTAAGCATACCTCCCAACATTCTGAGATGGGAATGAGGGACACCTACTAGCAAATGTATGTAGGTATAGGATACGCCCCCTGCCACACCCCTTAAAGGAGAATTAACCCCAAAAAAGGTTAATTAAATACACAAGGGCTTTTTTTACCACTATTATTCCTTTACATTGGCTTTTGAAATTTAATATTGTAGCAAATTTTGAATATGGATGAAAGGTTTAGCACTGGGAAACACTTTTTGAAAGAAAAAAAGTGCATTTTATATACAGCTTTATAGATCAGATCAAAATGAGGGACAAATGAGGAGGACAGAGGGATATTGCTCCAAATCAGGGACAGCCCCTCGAAATCAGGGACAGTTGGGAGCTATGCGGTAAGTGAAATATTTACTGGCCCCCTCCCCCCGCTCTCCATCCCGAAACATCCCCTGCAGCAGCTGGCAGGTGAGAAGGAAAGCTGGCAACACTGCAGGGGGGGGGAGATGGGGGGGGCACCAGGAAGCAGGGGAAATGGGCACTGCCCAGGTTGATTAGGGTTTGCCCAGGCACACCCAACACACCCTGTGCACACGCCTATGCATTCATATATTGATGGCTGCTGTTAGAAATCATGGGACCCCATATGGCCTACCTGACAAGTCCCCCCTCCCTGAAAATAACAAATTATATTTTCACAAAAAATACTCATAGTTTACACAAACACAACACAATTAATGCTAAATCTAAAATATAAAACTGTAACTTATAAATAAATGAATAAATAAAGCTCTGTGTGTGACTAAGGTATTGGCGCTCATTCACATGGGTCGCTGTGGCCTGTACAGTGTGGATCAGTGGTTTGTTTATGGGGCTGGAGCTGTGTGCAGGCAGCCAATGTTACGATATGGGGACACAACAGCTGTATGAACACAGCCACAGGTCCTGATTTGACAGGTGTGTGGATGTAGGTGTAAAGTCCTAAACACAGACAGTATGCTTTCAGGGCCGCTCACCCACACCTACACACCTGTTAAATTAGGACCTGCGGCTGTGTTCATATAGTCACTGCATCATTTGAATGGGCTGCCGTGCCTGTGCAAATGCAGCCGCATGAAACGCAAGAGTGAACCTAGTGTTAGCGCTAGGGTTGCCACCTCATCCCTTTAAACCCAAACACATATTAATTACACAGGTTCTGTGGCTGATTAAGGTGGTAATTAAACTCGGTGCCTCATCTGCCTTTAATTAGCCTCAGAACCTGTGTAATTCATATGTGTTCGGGTTTAAAGGGATGAGGTGGCAACTCTAGTTAGCGCTCATTCACACGTGAGTTTAGGGGGGTGGTAAAACCTATGGTTCAGCTGCCTTTTCTTTTTTTTTTTTTACTGCCCTTTTGCTGGGCTTTTGGTGAAATATCAGTTGTCTAAACAGACCCCCTGATGTCTCACTTTTGAGACTGTGGCTGGGTTCACATATGTGCACTTGCGGTCTGCAGTTTCTGTTCACTGATTCAGGTACAAATTGTTCTCTGAATTCGCACCTGAACTGGACCCAAAAATGGACAGAACCCTTTAAAAAACACACTGTGGCCGCCTGTACCGCACATATATGAAGCTGCTCAATTGAAATGTTATGCGAACTGGATGCTGTTAAAAACGCATCTGTATGTAGACTGCCATTGACTTGGCCTACACTCAGGCAGCTTTACATACAGTACAGTGGAACCTCGGATTGCGAGTAACACGGTTAACGAGCGTTTCGCAATACAAGCAATTATCTTTTAATAATATTGACTCAGTTTGCAAGTGTTTTCTCACAAAACAAGCAGGATTCAAGCCTCTGTGGTGTGCAGTACCGCATTTGCC
This sequence comes from Rana muscosa, assembly GCA_029206835.1. NCBI lineage: Eukaryota > Metazoa > Chordata > Amphibia > Anura > Ranidae > Rana > Rana muscosa. The sequence goes on from CM055117.1 coordinate 1,046,627,181, forward strand.
CCGAGGTGCGGGGGCGCCGGTGACACTCTGAGCCATTTGGAGCCATTCGGAATTACTCGCAAATACTCGGAAATACTCAGTTCCCGAGTGTTTCCGAGTGCATCTGAGTGGCTCCGAGCGGTCTTCGAGTATTTCTTAGTCTCTCCGGCGCCCCCCACCTCTGGCCACATGCGGTATTGCATTCAATAGAAGTCAATGCAGAACAAATTATCTTAGTTTCCATTGACTTCTATGGGGAAACTCGCTTTGATATGCAAGTGCTTTGGATTACAAGCATTCTCCTGGAACGGATTATGCTCGTAATCCAAGGTTCCACTGTATATTGCTTATGCCACCCAAAGGTGATATTTTAGTTACAAGTATATTTTAGTTTTAGGTTTATATTTTATTTATAGGTGGAGCCTGATGGACTGAGTCCTGGCATCTTGTATGTATTGGATTCTTAAAAGCGTTATTAAGCGTTATTAAACCCAAAACCAAAAATGTAATATATTACAGCTTACCAATCATTAGATGTGGTGGCTGCATTCTTTGGCTTTTTCACCCCCTGTTTTTACTTGGTGATCTGGCCAGTAACACACCTCCTGTATTAGCGAAACAGAATTCTGGATGAATGAGCACAGAAGGCACAGCAGATAGCACCATTATGAGCCTGGGAGGAGGAATTAACAAATTAACTAACAAATTAAAGCCAACTCCAGCTCACACTTTATATTAAGTTGCCGCAAACATTTTTTTTTTTCCTTTTGGGATAAAGGTTTTACATAAATAAATAAAAGCTGATCATTGTAAACACCCATGTCAGCCTTAGGCTTCATGTACACTTGCCCATCATTTATCGCGGTAAAACGCAACAAAATCATGACGTGCTTTTACTGCGGTTTTGCCGCATTTTGCGGTTTCCCGCGGCTGGCGGTCAAAACGTTTCTCTCCTGAGCGCGATTCTTCTGCGTTCAGGAGAGGGAGGTTGAAGCTCACCTAACCGCAGCTGCTCCTACACTCTGCTAAAAGCCTATGTGTACATGGCTTTTATGGAGTTGAATTTAGGAGCTTTGGCCAAAAAAAAACTAAACTCATTCTGCTGGAGAGCTTGTGCTTTTGAAAAACAATCGACATACTGGCTTGATCACAAGATGAAAATAGAAGAAAGAAAGCCCCAAATAATGAATGCAACCATCACATCTAATGCTGCGTACACACGACCGTTTTTAATGTCATTGAAAAAAACTGCATTTTTCTCGACGTGATTTTTCGTGATTCTTCTCAAGCCTGCCTTGCCTACACACTATCATGGAAAAAAATGCTCGAGTAAAGCGCGGTGACGTACAACACGTACGACGGCACTATAAAGGGGAAGTTCCATTCGGATGGCGCCACCTTTCATGTTAGTAAAGTTTGGTGAGAGACGATTCGCGCTTTTCAGCCTCGTGCTTTTCAGTCTGTTACAGCGTGACGAATGTGCTATCTCCATTACGAACGCTAGTTTTACCAGACCGAGCGCTCCCGTCTCATCACTTGATTCTGAGCATGCGCATTTTTTTTTCATGTCGTTAAAGCCCACACACAGCCGTTTTTCATGACGAGAAAAACAACGATGTAAAAAACGACGTGAAAAATAAGAGCATGTTCCAATTTTTTCATGGCCGTTTTTCACGTCGTGAAAAATGCTCTGAAGCCCACACACGATCATTTTTAATGACCATTTTAAAAAATTTAATTTTTCTCGTCATTAAAAACGGTCTTGTGTACGCGGCATAAGAATTGGTAAGCTGCAATATAATACATGTTTGCTTTTGGGTTTATTTAGGATTTGTTTACAAATGTTTTGCCCTCTGAAGAGTGATCTGTGGCTGATTGCCTTTCAGTGGCATTTGACAGGTGGTGAGAAGGCGTTATGTTGCCTCCTCACCCCCTGTTTTAACTCCTAAAAGTTTGCACCACCTCAGTGTAATCGTGTGCATTGCAGAGAGGTGGCGACACTACACCATTCACTTGAATGGGTCACGTTTGGTGGGCGGTAATGCCTGCTCAACATGACAGGGGGATTGCATACACCCTCATCTGACTGTCTTTGCAGCTTAAGGGGGTGGGGCAGTAAAAACGCGCCTTAACCCAGGGCCATCCTAAAAGCATCATGGGCCCCTAGGTAAATAAATGCACTGGGGCCCCCTACCAGCCTGCTCCAATTTACGCACCTACTCTCAAGAATTAAAGTATAAATATTTAATAGAATTAAACATATATTTATTAGTACTTTCAATAAAATTGATTTTAAACAATAAGAAAACATGCCATGAATCAATGACTAATCAACACAAAGAGCGCCAGAGGAGGGGAGGCAGAAGGGCAAAGTGCAGGTGGAGTCAGGAGGGCACAATCCCGGGATCAGGAGAGCACAGTACTGGTTCCGGGACGCTACCTGGGACACGGCTATCCCGGGACAGCTTAGTAAAAAGTGTGACTATTCTGTCAAATCTGGGACAGTTGGCAACTATGATGTAATGCAAAATGATAATGGGGCCCCCATGCACTTAGGGCCCCTGGTCATTGCCCAGGGGTGGCCAAACATTAAGACAGCCCTGCCTCAACCTATTTTTACTGCCCCCAACTGCAAGTGTAAACTAAGGGGGGGGGGTGATTAACAAAAACTGGTGCACAATCTGGTGCAGCTATGCATAGTAACCAATCGGCCCCTTTCACACGAGCTTTCCGATCGGGTCCGCCTCTCAGTTTTTTAGGTGAACCTGATCGGAGCCTCCATTCACTCTTATGGAGCGACGGATGTCAGCGGTGACATGTCCGCTGACATCCGCCGCTATCCGATTCTGTCCGTGAAATCCAGACGGTCGGAAACCCTATTTTCCATTCGTCTGGTGGATCAGATCGGATCAAAACGGAAAGGCATTTTCATCTGATCTCCCCATAGAGGAGAGCGGGGCTCTGACAGGTCCACCTCTGCACAGTGAGTGGAGACGGACCTGTCATCTGACTGCTCAGCGGGCGGACGAGGCCGTGTGGAAGGACCCTAAGGCTCTATTTACACGAATGCGTTTTTTTATGCATTTTGCATTTTGCAGAAATGCAGGGAAATTTTTTAACATGGGTTCCTATGGAACATGTTCACATCAATGCACTTTTGTGCCTCTGCATTTTTGGAAAGGGTCAGGGACTTTTTTTCCCGCAAAATGCAGCGTTTTGCATGTAATAGACTTCAATGGACCCGCATTCAAGACGCAAGTACCGCGTTTTTACCGCAATTTTGCCACGATTTGCGTTTTGCGGGTTTTTTTTACACTGTATATAGCTTGTTGCTAAGGAGGGGGCCGGGAAGCCAGCCGCCACATCCTTAACAACCGATGAGTCACCAGCTATCACCAGGCTTCCCGCTGAATGACAAAAAAAAAAAGAGCGGGGCCCCCCCCCAGGTCCATACCAGGCCCTTGGGTCTAGTATGGATTCGGAGCCCCCATGCCAAAATTTAAAAAAAAAATTGTGGGCCCCCCCCCCCCTAAATCCATACCAGACCCTTATCCGAGCCTGCAGCCCGGCAGGTCAGGAAAGGGAGGGGACGAGCGAGCGCCCCCCCCCCTTCCTGAACCATACCAGGCCGCATGTTCTGAACGTGGGGGGATGGGTGCTTTGGGGCAGGGGGGGCTCTGCACCCCCCACCCCAAAGCACCTTGCCCCCATGTTGATTGGGACAAGGGCCTCTTCCTGACAACTCTTGCTCGGTGGTTGTCGGGGGTCTGTGGGCGGGGGGGCTTATCGGAATCTGGAAGCCCCCTTTAACAAGGGGGCCCCCAGATTCCGCCCCCCTATGTGAATGAGTATGGGGTACATTGTACCCCTACCCATTCACCAAAAAAAAAGTAGTGGAGTGTTAAACAATACAGTAGACAGTTTTTGACAAGTCTTTTATTAAAAATATCTTCTTCTTCTCCGCTTCTTCCTCCGGTCTTCCTCCATCTTCTCCCACATCTTCATCCTCCGGTCTTCTCCTTCTCCCCCTGCTTCTTCTTCCTCTCTTCTTTCTTCTGTCTTCTTTGTCTGGTGTTCTTCTTCCTCTGCCGCCGCTTCTGCCGACGACCCTCCTCCGATGCTGCGCCTGCTGATCTGTCAGAAGCGGAGAAGAAGAAGACCAGACAACGGTCTGAAACGGTGAACCAGCGCGCACTGGACCCCTGCTGTGCGACGAATGCGGCGACGGTGTGAACCGAGCCTTAGGTCTAGTTTAAACTTGCTTCAGAACAAGGCTTCGTATACGCTTTGTTAAAGCTCTCTGAGTGCCAGTCAAAGATCCTGTCACTAAATAAAATGGTTAGCTTACAGTCCTGTTTACACCTGCTTTTGCTTGGTGCTTTGATTAGGCTTAGTGGGGCTTCGGTGAGGCTTCAGTGAGGCTTCAGTGAGGCTTCGTGGGGCTTTAGTGAGGCTTTGTGAGGCTTCGATGAGGCTTCAGTGAGGCTTCGTGGGGCTTTAGTGAGGCTTTGTGAGGCTTCGATGAGGCTTTAGTGAGGCTTTGTGGGGCTTTAGTGAGGCTTTGTGAGGCTTCGATGAGGCTTCGTGGAGTTTGATGATGCTTCAATGAGGCTTCGGTGGGACTTCAGTGCGGCTTCAAGAGAGCTTTGCCATTGACTTCTATGGAGGCTTTGAAGATGCTTTGAAGCACATGGGGTATAATTTTTGAAGCAAAGCAAAAGCAAGGTGTAAACAGGACTGTAAGCTAACCATTTTATTTAGTGACAGGGGCTTTGACTGGCGTTGATGCCTCATACACACGACCGGTTTTCCCGTCGGAAAAAAAACTATGGTTTTCCTGATGGAATTCCTCTCAAGCCTGCCTTGCATACACACGGTCACACAAAAGTCCGGTGAACTTTTAACTACCAAGAACGCGGTGTTGTAAAAGACTACGATGAGCCGACAAAATTAAGTTCTATGCTTCCGAGCATGCGTCGAATTGTTTCCGAGCATGCACGTTTTTTTCCCTTCGGAAAAGCATACAGACAAACGGTTTTCCCGCTAGGATTTTTTCCTGATGGGAAAAAAGAGATCCTGCTCTCTTTTTTTTTCTGGCAGTTTTCCCTTCGGAAAAACTGCGATGGAGCATACACACGGTCGGAATTCCCTGCCAAAGGCTCTCATCGCAGTTTTTCCAATGGGAAAACCGGTCGTGTCCGAAGCCTTGTTTTGAAGTGTAAACTAGCCGTTAAAGCGGAGGTCCGCCAAATTCTTTTTTTTTTAAAGTCAGCAGCTACAAATACTGCAGCTGCTGACTTTTAAGATATGGACACTTACCTGTCCAGGGCGCCCGCGATGTCAGCACCCGAGGCCGACCCGTCTCTCGGTCCTCGGATTCTGCCGCCACCATCTTCGGTAAGGGAATCAGGAAATGAAGCCTTGCTGCTTCACTTCCTGGTCCCCTACTGCGCATAGGCGAGTCGCGCTGCGCAATCCGAATGGCCCCTGCTGTCTTCTGGGACTTGTGTGTCTCCCAGAAGACAGGGAGGGGAGTGGCGTAACTCCCGTGGGGGTCTATGCCCGGAAGTGGGTGCAAATATCTGCATTATACAGGTATCTGCACCCCCTACCCCCTGAAAGGTGACAAATGTGACACTGGAGGGGGGGGGGGGAGGGTTCCGAAAAGCAGAGGTTCCATTTTTGTGTGGACCTCCACTTTAATGTGTGTTGAAGTTAAAGCAAGTGTAAATGAGCCCTAACCTAATGCCCCATACACACAATCGTTTTTCATGCTGTTAAAAATGCCATTTTTAAAAATGGGCATTAAAACCGATCGTGTGTATGCTCCAGAGCATTTTTAACGACGTGAAAAACGGCCATTAAAAATTTCGAACATGCTCTATTTTTTCACGTCGTTTTTCATGTCGTTTTTTTTAACGACGTGAAAAACGATAGTGTGTATGCTTTCACGAGGAGAAAAAAAACGCGCATGCTCAGAATCAAGTATGAGACGGGAGCGCTCGTTCTGGTAAAACTAGCGTTCGTAATGGAGATAGCACATTCGTCACGCTGTAACGGACTGAAAAGCACAAGGCTGAAAAGCGCGAATCGTCGCTCAACAAACTTTACTAACATGAAGGGTGGCGCCATCCGAATGGAACTTCCCCTTTATAGTGCCGTCGTACGTGTTGTACGTCACTGCGTTTTGCTCAAGCGTTTTTTTTAATGATCGTGTGTACGCAAGACAGGCTTGAGAGGAAACATGAAAAAAAACGACAAGAAAAATGTCGGTTTAAAAAATGGCATGAAAAACGATCGTGTGTACGCTGCATAATAGTTAGATCTCCCTTCCAAAATTCCAGATTCTGTACCACCTGGAAGTTTTGGGTGTTCCACCTCCTTCTGCTATGATTTACATAATGTCAAATAAATGATAAGGAATTGTGGGAGAGCCTTATAACGGCCATAGCTGGTGTGCAGACCTGGGAACTGAATCTCATTAATAGTGTCTCTTATGCCGCGTACACACGACCGTTTTTCCTGTCATTCAAAAAAACGAAGTTTTTCTCAACGTGATTCGTCGTGATTCCTCTCAAGCCTGCCTTGCATACACACGTTCGTGAAAAAAAAAACGCTCGAGCAAAGCGCGGTGGCGTACAACACGTACGACGGCACTATAAAGGGGAAGTTCCATTTGAATGGCACCACCCCTTGGGCTGCTTTTGCTGATCTTGCGTTAGTAAAGTTTGGTGAGAGACGATTCGCGCTTTTCAGCCTTGTGCTCTTCTGTCCGTTACAGCGTTATGAATGTGCTATCTCCATTTCAAACGCTAGTTTTACCAGAACGAGCGCTCCCATCTCATACTTGATTCTGAGCATCCGCTTTTTTTTTCCCCTCGGAAAAGCATATACACGAGCGGTTTTGGCGACGAGAAAAAGAATGACGGGAAAAACAACGAGAAAAAATAGAGCAGGTTCTAATTTTTTTGCGGCCAGTTTTCTCGTCGAGAAAACTGCTATGGAGCCTACACACGACCAGTTTTCACAACCAATCTAAAAAATGGCAGTTTCCTCGTCATGAAAAACGGTCGCGTGTACGCGGCATTATGCCGCGTACACACAACCGTTTTTCATGACAAGAAAAATGCCATTTTTAAAAATGGTCGTGAAAAACGGTGGTGTGTAGGGTCCAGAGCATTTTTCACAACGAGAAAAATTCCCGAAAAAAAAATAGAACCTGCTCTATTTTTTCTCGTCGTTTTTCACGTCGTTCTTTTTAACGTCGTGAAAAATGGTCGTGTGTATGCGTTTACGATCGGAAAAAAAATGTGCATGCTCAGAATCAAGTATGAGACGGGAGCGCTAGTTCTGGTAAAACTAGCGTTCATAATGGAGATAGCACATTCGGCACGCTGTAACAGTCTGAAGAGCACGAAGACTGAAAAGCACGAATCGTCTCTCACCAAACTTTATTAACACGAGGATCAGCAAAAGCGTCCCAAAGGGTGGCGCCATTCGAATGGAACTTCCCCTTTATAGTGCCGTCGTACGTGTTGTACGTCACCGCGCTTTGCTCAAGCATTTTTTTTCACGAACGTGTGTATTCAAGCAAGGCAGGCTTGAGAGGAAACACGAAAAATCACGTCGAGAAAAACGTTGTTTTTTTCCATGACATGAATAGCGGTTGTGTGTACGCGGCATCAGAGGTAGAAAAAAAAAAACCTGCCAAGAAATGTAATTCTTCAGCATCCACCAAGCTTTGAAATATCAATCTTGGACAGACTGAGCCTTTGCTAGAAAACTGCTGCTTGTCTCCCCACTTTTTGTGCTTTAGCAGCTGAGCATAGAAATAATTGGGGGATCATCTGGAGCATTCCACTTCCAGAAATATCCCCGTAAAGTGCTGAATCGCCCATCACAAGGTTCTTTCATGTCCCTGTTACATTTACTAATTGGAATTCAGAGCTCGCTAACGGTTGTATTAACTGCGCGCCTGTCAGAGAGCCAGTTCTTTGAAGTAGCCATTAAAAGTAATGGAATTCTAGGACATGACTGGGAATATCATGTCAGCAGAGTGGACATACCCTGGAGTAGGGTGTTCAGGAATGGGAGGCTCATGAAACAAACCCCTGTTTGGGCCTGCAGTGCCTGGTCATGGGAAGACCCGTGCTCTAAGCCTGCAGCCTGGCCTGGATCAGCAGCTGAGCACATGACCGGCTGACAGACACGAGGTCTATAATCCTGTGTGCTGCAAGGCCTGGGAATCACGGCTGGAACGTCACACTCACTGAGCTAATGTATTCTCCCCATCTCCGCTGTACACTAAATCCATGTGCACCTTATTCTTCCTCAAATGTCCCTCTTTTAGCTGCGGTGTGGGGATCTGTAATCAATGAATGCACTCTTTAATTGCCAGAGTTGTTTATGTTGCATTAAAAATTTCATCCATTTTTCTGATTAATGCATTGATTGGTTTAAAAAGCCATTATAAAGGAAAAATAGCAGTGAAAAAAAAAAGCCTCAGTGGGTATTGTGTTCATTAATGTACATCATTGTGCTTTAAAGCAGAACTAAACTCTGCCACAAAAATCTCATTACATTTAAAATGTTAAGTGTAAAAAAAGTGTGTGTCATGCAGAGATGGAGAGTGAAGAAGTGTGTGTTTAGTATAGTGGCAGAGATTGAAAAAGTATGTGTCAGTGAAAAAGGTGGGGAGTGGAGAAGTGCACATCAGCGTGAAGTAGGTATTGGTATAGTACTGAAGAGTGAAGAAGTGCAAGTCCATGTGGCGTGGAATAACAAAGTGCAGGTCGTGTAGTGGTGGAGAGTAAAGAATGAGGGTTGATGTAGAGGTGGAGGGTGAAGAATGTAAATTGGTGTAGTTTTGGAGATTAAAGACGTACAGGTTGGTGTAGAATGAAAAGTGACGAATGTCAGCTGGCGTAGTGGTGAGGAGTAAGCAATAGGGATTGGTGTAGAAGTGGAGTGTGAAGAATGCAGGTTGGTGTAGTGATGAAAAAAGAAGATGGTGCCTTGGTGTAGTGATGGAGAGTGCAGATTGTGGGTTGGTGTAGTGGTGGAGAGTGAAGAAGTGTAGGTTGGTGTAGTGGTGAATAGTGAGGAATGTGGGTTGGTTTAGTGGTGAAGAGTGAAGAATGTGGGTTAATGTAGTGTTGGAGAGTAAAGAAGTACAGGTTGGTGCAGAGTAAAGAAGTACAGGTTGGTGTAGAGTGGATAGTGAAGAATGTCGGTTGGTGTAGTGATGAAGAGTGAACAAAAGGGATAGGTGGAGTGGTGGAGTGTGAAGAATGCAGGTTGGTATACTGGTGAAAAGTGAAGAATGTGCGTTGGTGTAGTGGTGGAGAGTGCAGAATGTGGTTTGGTGTAGTGGTGGAGAGTGAAGAATGAAGGTTGGCATAGTGGTGGAGAGCAAGCATTGCAGTTTAGTGTATTGGTGGAGGGTGCATAATGCAGGTTGGTGTAGTGGTGAAGACTGAAGAAGTGTGGGTTAGTGTAGTGATGTAGAGTGAAGAATGTGGGTTGGTGTAGTGGTGGAGACAAGTAAAGAATGCGAGTTGGTGTAGTGGTGGAGAGTGAAGAATGTTGGTTGGTGTAGTGGTGGAGAGTGAAGAATGGGGATTGATGTGGTGGTGAAGAGTAAAGAATGCAGGTTGATGTAGTAGTGGAGAGTAAAAAAGTGCAGGTTAGTGCAGTGGTGGAGAATGAAGAATGAGGGTTAATGTAGAGGTGGAAAGCGAAGAATGTTGGCTGGTGTAGTGGTGAAGAGTGAACAATAGGAATTGGTGTAGAAGTGGAGTGTGAAGAATGCAGGTTGGTGTAGTGGTGAAAAGTGAAGAATGTGCCTTGGTGTAGTGGTGGAGAGTGCAGATTGTGGGTTGGTGTAGCGGTGGAGAGTGAAGAAGTGCAGGTTGGTGTAGTGGTGAAGAGTGAAGAATGTGGGTTGGTGTAGTGGTGAAGAGTGAAGAAGGTGGGTTGGTATAGTGGTAAAGAGTGAAGTATGTGGGTTGAGGTAGTGTTGGATAGTAAAGAAGTACAGGTTGGTGCAGTGGTGGAGAGTAAAAAAGTACAGTGGAGAGTGAAGAATGTCAGCTGGTGTGGTGGTAAAGAGTGAACAATAGGGATTGGTATAGTGGTGGAGCGTGAAGAATAAAGGTTGGTGTACTGGTGAAAAGGGAAGAATGTGCATTGGTGTAGTGGTGGAGAGTGAAGAATGAAGGTTGGTATATTGGTGGAGAGCAAGCATTTCAGGCTGGTGTAGTGATGGAGGGTGCAGAATGCAGGTTGGTGTAGTGGTGAAGACTAAAGAAGTGTGGGTTAGTGTAGTGGTGTACAGTGAAGAATGTGGGTTGATGTAGTGGTGAAGAGTAAAGAATGCGGGTTGGTGTAGTGGTGGAGAGTGAAGAATGTTGGTTGGTGTAGTGGTGGAGAGTGAAGAATTGTCAGAAACCATGAATCAGATGAGACATAAAATGCAGTAAAAATCACACCTTTTAATGTAATGGTAAAAATGGTACAGATCAGTAAACTTAGTCAAAACATAGTCCGGGATCGGAAGCCAATGCGGGTAGTCAGACAAGCCAGTAATCAGGAAACCAGAGATCAGCATAGGAGGCAGAAGAATAGGATCAGAAACCAGAAGGGACGTCACCCGGGCAAAGTTTTCAGATATGTTGACCAAGGCAAAGGCATGAAAGGAATGAACCAGGCAGTTTAAAAGGCAGAAGGGGCTTACTGTAGGCGGGACTGACAAGCAGAAAATGATCACATGGTGAGCCACTGTGGAAACAATGAGTGCTGACAATTATCCATCAGCTGAGCAGCCTAAGCACAGATAAGAGAGCTGCTGTTAGCCCAGCCCTGACAAGAATGAAGGTTGATGTAGTGGTGGAGAGTGAAGAATGTGGGTTGGTTTAGTGGTGGAGAGTGAAGAAGTGCAGGTTGGTGTAGTGGTGGAGAGTGAAGAATGCGGGTTGGTGTAGTGGTGAAGAGTGAAGACTGAATAATGTGGGTTGATGTAGTGGTGAAGAGTGATGACTGTGGGTTGATGTAGTGGTGAAGAGTGATGACTGTGGATTGATGTAGTGGTGAAGAGTGAAGAATGCGGGTTGGTGTAGTGGTGAAGAGTGAAGACTGAATAATGTGGGTTGATGTAGTGGTGAAGAGTGATGACTGTGGGTTGATGTAGTGGTGAAGAGTGATGACTGTGGGTTGATGTTGTGGTGAAGAGTGAAGAATGTGGGTTGTTGTAGTGGTGAAGAGTGAAGAATGTTGTTTGAAGTAGTGGTGAAGAATTCAGGTTGGTATAGTGGTGGAGAGTGAAGTGCAAGTTGGTGTAGTGGTGGAGAATGAAGAATGTGGATTGGTGTAGGTGTCAAGTAAAATCCACAGGAATGGTGGGACAAAAGGTTTTCCAACAGAACATTGCCCAAAGCATCATGCTGCCTCTGCCGGCTTGTCTTCTTCCTAAAATGCATCCTGGTGCCATCTCACATTCTTTCACTTTTTTGTAGCACACCCACTAGGGAGCCGCAAATCCCCACCCTGCACAGCCAGGCACACCAAATCTTCGCAGACACACTTGCATCAGAGAACAGTCCAATGCTTTGTTTTTTTGTTATTTATTGAGGGATTAGAACTTGGATAGGGATTTCTGCCCCTTTCACTAGCTCTCCTGGCTACTTCTCCATAGTCCTCCCAGACTGACACTCTCTCCACGGTACTTCCAAACTGCTCACTCACCAGCCCATCCGGCTGACTCTTTAGGAGATCTCCCGGATGTGCTGACTCTCTCCCGCTGTCCTCTCCTTGCTCCCGTGCCTCCAGGAAGGATTTCTCCGTGTGTTGTAGAGGGTCCCTCCAGCACCCGAGCCCCAGGCCCGAAGTCAGCCCCCCCAGACTAGGGGGCACCCTACGAGAGGGCCCTTCAACAGCCTCCTCAGCACTCCATCTTTATCTTCCACCTGACTGCCCCTGCTGGCCTGACCCATGAGTATTTCATAGGTGCCCGACCCCTGCCAGCCCATTTTGCTGGGGATTGGCTGGGGCCCGCATCAATACTCCAAGCACCCCCTCCTAGACCCCACCCTCTACTTCTGGAAGCTTCTCCAAGGTACCAGAGAGCAGGGTGAGTTACAAGAGGTGCTGCCTGCTGAATCATCCAGCCTCCCTGAGTCACTCAGCCCTGACCCAGATTCAACCCAGGCCTGGCTCTCAGCCAGGCCAAATTTTCCTACACTAACAACTCTGTACGAAAGCCCCTAGCTAGAGGGTGCTACATTTGCAATCAGCAAGAAACCGATGCATCACCTCTGCTGGCTATTATGAAGAACCATAAAAACAGCAGCTGCAAGTACAGGGATTTCAACAATACGTATGCCCCGTTGACACGGGCAGTTTTCCCGTCGGAAAAAAAACAATGGTTTTCCCGACGGAATTCCTCTCAAGCCTGCCTTGCATACACACGGTCACACAAAAGTCCGGTGAAATTTTGACTGCCAAGAACGCGGTGACGTAAAAGACTACGATGAGCCGACAAAATTAGGTTCTATGCTTCCGAGCATGCGTCCAATTGTTTCCGAGCATGCGTGTGTTTTTTCCCTTCGGAAAAGCATACAGACGAACGGTTTTCCCGCTAGGATTTTTTCCTGATGAGAAAAAAGAGATCCTGCTGGAAAAAGTCAGATGGAGCATACACAAGGTCGGGATTCCCGGCCAAAAGCTCTCATCAGACTTTTTCCAAAAGGAAAACCGGTCGTGTGTACGGGGCATAATACAGCATTTTGAACCAGTGGTTACTGCTATTTATTAATGCTAAATGAAATACTTGTGCTTTTTGTAATCCGCTAATGCCGCGTACACACGCTCGGTATTTCCGTCGGAAAAACCTTGGATGGTTTTTCCGAAGGAATTCCGCTCAAGCTTGGCTTGCATATACACGGTCACACAAAAGTTCTCTGAACTTTCGACCGTCAAGAAAGCGGTGACGTACAACACTACGACGAGCCGAGAAAATGAAGTTCAATGCTTCCGAGCATGTGTCGAATTGTTTCCGAGCATGCGTAGGAATATGCGTGTCGGAATTTCCGATAGGAACTTTTTCCGTCGGAAAAATAGAGAACCTGCTCTCAATCTTTTGCTGGCGGAAATTCCGCCAGCAAAAGTCCGATGGAGCATACACACGGTCGGAATTTCCGACCAAAAGCTCACATCAGACTTTTGCTGCAGGAATTTCCGATCGTGTGTACGTGGCATTGGTCTGCTTGAATTTTTCATGGTCCGTGTGCTCAGAGGGTGTGGCAACAGTGTGTCCTTTGCCCAATTATTTTGTGCTAAAGAGCATTTTCCATCTCGGGAAAGCTGGGAGGTTTGGTTAAGCTACTCGTAGGCAAGGCATAGAGGAAATTCACATACTGTACAAAGTGATCACATGCATAGCATGAATGGCAAGAGTCTCTGAGCTTACTATCTTTACTACCGTATTCACTGTCATACAAATGCTGATTAGGAGTGAGGAAGAGGGACTAAGTAGGCAGGACATGGTACATCAGCTTTTGGCATATTTTGTTCTTGAGTGAAAATTTCTGGTTTAGAAACTGCAGCACATTTTGGCATGGATGATTTTTGATACATGGGTTATACACCTCTCACATCTGAAAAATGGATTAGTCACACCTGACAGATTAATTTATCACACCAAAAAGTACCAGTCACTCAGGCAGGAATAACATTACAGTGTTCTAAAAATGCTGTTTTAGGGCCCCTTGAGACGTGTGCATCCGGTGCATTAGAATGGCACTGCAATGCACAACTGCATTAGTAGGCATTGCACCTGCGCAGCACCACAATTTTTTTTTTATTGATTTTTGCATGGGGTTCCCCTTTAAAGTGGTTGTGAAGGCTTAAGGTTTTTTACCTTTTTGCATTCTCTGCATTAAGGTAAAAAATCTTCTATGTTCAGCACCCCCCTAAATACTTACCTGAGCCTGACCTTGATCCAGCACTGTGCCCAATAGCAGCGGTGCTACTCTCTCTTTCTCTTCTCACTGGGTGTGGAGGCAGCAGCAGGGGGCCAGGCCAAACCACAATGTGTCTGTCAATAGATGCACACAGGCCAGCTCAGGAATGAGCCCACACGTGTGCCACCATGGGAAATGGCTTCCTATGGTGGTACACGCAGAAGGGGAGCAATCAAAAGTGCTAGTGGGTGATCCACAAAGAGAAGGATCTGGACCACCCTGTGCAAAACCATTTCACAGAGCAGGTAAGTATGACATGTTTGCTATAAAAAAAAAAAAATACAATCACTTTAAGATCCATATTTTTGTGCCCCTTTAAAATTCATACCAGACCTGAAGAATCTGGTAACAGTTATGAAGGAACTCTGCACTGTTTTTTTTATCTATTTACTGCCACTTTGTTTACATTGTTGCTGCATGGAGGTTATATTCTGTGTTAGCTCCCGTATGGCTGACAAGGTGGAAAGAGCCAAAGCCTTCTCTTTAAAGTACGTTGGCTCACTTCTCTTTGTCACTGCAATAGTGGCTTCCACGTCCCCCTTTTCCTGTGCCACCACTTCCACCAACACATCATTGAAGGTGAGGGAAGGTTGGGACCTCACCTGTTTTTGCAGGGCCCGCTGGATGGGACCAGCACTCACTCCTTCAATGAATTGGTCATGTAATAGCTTGTCCGAAGTGCCTATATCAGCACACCACTCTAGATATTTTTTTTCTAGCCATTTCCATAATTTTTTTAGGGCTACTGCAAAGTGAGTAAGGCTTTCACCCTATTGCTGTCTGTGAATAAAGAATATGCATTCCAGCTCAGTCAGGGTAACATTCTCCCTGAATAGGCCTTCTAGCTGCACAACTACTTGTTCCAAGCTAGCACACTCCTCTTTCAGTAGCACCATAATAGCTCGATTGGCATCATCCTCCAGGGAGTTAATCGTTAATTCTGCAATCAGCTTGGTGGGCACGAGGTAGAGGCATACTTCACTTGCCAGTCTGTCATGGAAATCCCCAATTCAGCCGCCGCAGCCCTGCGCGCATGCGCGGTGGAATGGCGCTTCGGCGCACGCGCGTGCGCAATGGTGCGTGAATGGCGCACGCACATGCGCAATGGCGCACCAATCAGAACTCTGACAGGCCTATTTAAAGAAGCCTAGTGGCGCTGACAGGTTGCTGGTTTGTCGTCAGCTTCCTGCCTTGTACCTGGTTTCCTGTATACACGTCTGAACCTTTGTTGTGACCCGGATCGACCTGACTACGCTGCTTCTCTCCTGGACCTGACCTTTGGCTTGCCTCTCGGACCTCTTCTGCCTGCCCGCTGTGTTTGACCCTCGGCCTGTGACTCAGACTTTCTACCAATCTCCAATCCCTGATCTCCTGCTTGTATTCCGGATTTGCTACTTGCCACCAGCTCTGATTACCCGCTTAGTATTCCTGGACTGATCACTTGTCTACTGTGTTAGACCCTCGGCCTGCACCCTCAGTACCTGTTTCTACAGCCAGTATCTGGACTCAGTCTACCCGCTTGGCCCCTGTAGTGCCCTGGACTTGTGTCTTTGGATCTTGTGAGAGCCCTCATCAGCCTGGTGTTAGGCCCTCAGCCTGTTCCTGGTCACCCGATCCTCTACCAAGACTTCCTCACCTGCTGGTAGCCAGTGCCTCTTCGCGCCATCCTCTCCCTGTTCCACCTCCAGGGGGCGGAGTGCGCCAAGTCGCAAGGGTGAACCACTCTCGGCATCTCGGCCTCGGTAAGTACACCCGTGACACAGTCCCTCTTCCCACTACGTTAATGGGACATTGGACCCTTTAAACTTTGGGATTCGCACTGCGGCTGCTCCTAAGGGTGCCATGGTGGTTCCTAGACCCCCATCCGTGCCAGTCAATGTGTGAGGCATATGCTACAAATGACACCAAGTTGTAGGCGGGGCAGGTTGATTGGTACCCAAGATGGAGTAAAGGTACACAGAGACCAAGGAAGGTGATGCCAATTTCGGTAAAGCAAAAGTAACCATTAATAAGCGGAAGGCAGTGGCAAGGAACTAATTTACAGTTCCAAACACTATGGCAATGGAGCCTCAATGTTACAGGCAACAAAGGTATAACAGCTCTTAACAACGGTGGCAGTACTTTAACACAGTTTAACACAGTTTTTGTACTTGAGAGGACACTTTGATAAGCTACATTACAATACAGCATCTGATGAAGGGAGTGGCTGATATGCAGAAAAATGGTGCAGGCACTTCTAGTAACCAGGCAGGAATGTCCTCGTCCCAACTCTATAGGGTTGCCAGATGGTGCAGCTAGGCATTAAGTCCCAGGCACTCTCCCTTCTTGACCAGAACCTCTCCCTAATGCTCAGTGCACTGTCCCTAGCCAGCGGGCATCCTGACTCTACACTATCCACTTTGCAATTGCCCACCAACTGCAGTGCTATTTAATTCCCTGAGGTGGTGAGCAGTCGGTGCACTGGCTTGTAGTGTCCTCCTAGCACTCAAGCAAACATGTCAATAAAAGAAAGCCGGCAGCTCGATCTTCAGCAATTAATACATTTATTAATCCAAGTGTTGTACAGAATAATACAGGGTTTACGTGTTTCGGGGGTTTAGCCTTAGTCGTAGCCATGACTAAGGCTAAACACCAAAATGCGTAAGCCCTGTATTCTGTACCACACCTGGATTAATAAATGTATTCTTTGTTGAAGATCAAGCTGCCGGCTTTCTTTTATATGTAGCGCGGCTTTCAGTTCCTTCTATGTAGATATAGACTACAGTTGACAAACTAGAAGGAACTTAGCTCCCTCCGGTGTTCAATCTTTAATATTGCATCTACTTATTGTTCTAATGATATTGTAGTGGGGTGTCACTTTAAAGAGCTCAAAAGACTACCATACCCAGTGTACAGCGGGACACCCAGAGTGCATTGCCCAGCGCAAGGTCTGCTTGAGAAGGGCTATATAAGGAGGAGCGGAGCTACACGCGGGTCTCTTTGGACACCGCCCCCCCTAGAAAGTGAAACCAACGCCGAGTCTGCCGCTGGACTGGGCCTAGGAGTTTGGGCCTTGAGATCCAGAGAGCCCTCTGACCTTCACGGGAGAACCCAGGTGTCCTTTCGTCCATCATCCCTTCAAGGGATACATAATAAAGGCTTTTTATTGGAGTGCTGCTGTCCAGAAGACTTGATCTTTTGTTTTGCCTGAAATTGCATTGCCTGCACCCTCGGCTGTTGGGAGGAGATAGTCACCTGGAGGACGTCCACACCTGAGCGGTTTCTGTTTTTGTTTATCCCTTCAAGGACTGTCGGGAGGATCAGAGACTACGGGTGTCGTGAGACTGTGTGCTGGAGCCCCAGCTACGGAAGTTGGTTGCATGGACTGGTCCGGTCGGGTGAGAGAGCACTTGCTCGGAGATTAACTGACTAATCTTAGGCCCAGTGTCCTTTGTTCAGAGACCACCGTTACCCAAGTGTTATTGCACGCCAGAGGGACAGTGTGCTGTGCAGCGTTAGTTGAACTCTTTAGTACATGCCAAGAAGTTAACTGTTTTTATGCCTGTGGATTACAAATAATCTACAAAGTGCACCACCATTGCTAGCAAAGATCCTTCCCAACGGAAGCACCATATCTGCAATAGTCAGGCCTGACTGTAGAACTGTTAGATATTGTTTGGGCGCCATCTTGCCCATGAGGGGGAAGCTCGCGAACATAGTTGAATGACATTTAGCGTGTGTAATTACTATTGGAATTTAGCGCTGGTTATATGCTGAATGGTTCACATTGCAGGGCTCTGCATATGCACATGTATTACTGTTTAACTTGATGCTTTACATTCAGTAAAAAGTACTTGTGGTCAAATCAATCTACTGTGCGGTTATATGTTTGTTGCGGTATTGTGATCCCCATAGCTAACGGGTTTCACAATCCCATCCTTACTGCTATCTGTGCCAAGGGAGGTTAGAGCCAGTTACTGGGGGTTGACAGCAGTGTGTACAGGCAAAAAAATCTATACCAGCAGCCCTCTTAACTTGGGGCATTGCTACACGTGGGGGATCAGAGTCCGGGATCCTGTACGCTGCAATCAAGCCTGCCAGAAGTACCGGCATGGATCTGTTGGTAGTGACACAGTGGTGCGCAGCAGCTGGCGCTTTTCCAGACATGGCGGTAGTCATTGAACTTCCCGGTGAAGACTGGCCAAAGAGCGATGTAGAGCGGCTCATGGTGTTACTGTCCCCGAGCCAGAAGGCATGGGTAATGGCCCTAAAGCCAGACCCAGAGACCTCCTTTACCTACGCATTGGTGGAATGGAGAGAAAGGATACCTGAGAGCTTCAGAGGTCAGAGTGTACAGGCTATAGACCAGAAGATATACCGTTTAGCGCATGCAAAGTCCATAAAGAAAGAACCACCCGAACTAACAGTTAAAGGAGCACTAAAGCTTTTCTTTTTTTTGCTTAAAAATAACAAACATGTTATACTTACCTCCACTGTGCAGCTCGTTTTGCACACAGTGGCCCCGATCCTGGTCTTCTGGGGTCCCTCGGCGGCTGTCTTGGCTCCTCCCCGCAAGGACTCCACACCTTAATGCGAGTGAGCTCGCATGGTGTGGAGTGATTGCGGGCGTGCTCCCGTGATACAGCGGCGGCCATAGCCGCCGACTGTATCACTCGGCCCCGCCCCCCGGCGTGCCGCGTCATTGGATGTGATTGACAGCAGCGCCAGCCAATGTGTCAGGGTCACCTGTGGCCAGGTGACAGATGCACACCGTAGGGGGACAGGAGTGCACCGCGAGGTAGTGAACCCTATGGCTGGCTTCTGTGGATAGGAAACTGGGTGGTTGTGGAAAGCGGGACCAGAGGAGCACAACCGGGATCCCAACGGAAGCGAGAGCCAAGATTCCCCAGGGCGCGGAGTCTAAGACCCAGCTGGTCTTCTCCAGGGCCTCTAGTGGTGAGGATGTTACGCTGCAGGCTGGGACCAGGTCGCGGCCCCTGGAGTTTCCTAGCTCACGCCCCGTAGGATAAGGGGAAGCAGCAGCACACGATAGAGAGAACCGAATAACAAGCCGAAGGTCAGGGGCCACAAGCAGACAAGGATAACGAAGAACGAGCCGAAGGTCAAGGGTCACGAGCAGACAGGGATGGTCGGGGACAAGCCAATAACGTAACAGAGAGACAGACGTAGCACACGGCAGGCAGGAACCCAAACACACAATGCCTAACAAACACGTTGATCAGCAAAGCAGGCTTGCAGTGCACAGGTTAATATAGTGTTCAGTGATAGGGCCTGGGGTGGAGTCAGGCTGGGAGGAGATTATAAAGGAAGCCAGGTGAAGGAGGTCTGGTCTCTAGATGAACACATGAGGAGGAAGGTAAGATGGCAGACAGACATTAATGCATATCCATGACAGTACCCTCCCTCTTACGAGGCCTCCCCCTTCCCCGCCTGGGCCCAGGTTTAGAGGGAAACTTCAGATGAAACTCCTTTAACAGACGAGGTGCAAAGACCTCAGATGCAGTGATCCAAGACCTCTCCTCAGGACCAAACCCTTTCCAATGAACGAGGTACTGAAGAACGCCTTTACAGAGTCGGGAGTCCAGAATTTGACTGATCTCGTACTCCTGATTATCCTCCGAGACAGGCGCCACGGTAGGAAGAGGACGAGAGAATTTATTGAGGACTAAAGGCTTTAGAAGAGCAACATGAAAGGAGTTAGTGATTTTAAGGCTCTTAGGAATCTGGAGTTTGAAACAAACCGGATTCAGTTTAGCAGTTACCGTGTATGGACCGATGAATCGTGGAGCAAACTTCAGAGAAGGAACTCGGAGCTTGATGTTCCTGGTAGAGAGCCAGACTTTGTCCCCTGGCTGAAGAGAAGGCGGTTTACGCCTGCGGCGGTCGGCAAAGCCTTTGAATTTTTCAGCAGCTGCCCGGAGGGAATCATGAACGTGACCCCAAACGGAATTGAGAGACTCCTGAACCGAAGCCAAAGCTGGAATGTCTGGAGAACAGATCATAGGAAGAGGAAGTTGAGGGTGTTTTCCATAAACTGTGAAAAAGGGTGTCTTCTGCGAACTGGTATTCACATGATTGTTATGGGAGAATTCTGCCCACGGGAGTAGAGAGGACCAATCGTCATGGTGAGAAGACACAAAGGTGCGAAGAAAGACCTCTAACTCCTGATTAACCCTCTCAGTCTGTCCATTGGATTGGGGATGGTAAGAAGAAGAAAAATCCAAGACAATATTGAGGGATTTGCAAAAGGCTCTCCAAAAACGAGACGTGAATTGGACTCCCCTGTCGGAAACAATATGAGAAGGGACCCCATGTAGGCGGAGAATTTCTCGAATGAAAATGGGAACCAAGGCAGGGGCAGAAGGAAGACCAGGAAGAGGAACAAAATGAGCCATCTTGGAGAATCGATCGATTACCACCCAAATGACTGTATTATTCTCAGACAGTGGGAGATCGGTGATAAAATCCATGGCAATATGGGCCCAGGGTTCCTTAGGAATAGGCAAGGGCATGAGGAGACCAGCAGGAGCTTGTGTGGAGGATTTGGACTGAGCACAGACATGACAAGCTTTAACGTAGTCTTTGACGTCTGAGCGGAGATTAGGCCACCAGTAGTGACGACTGATGAGTAGGAAGGATCGGAGGAATCCAGAATGCCCTGCCACCTTGGAATCATGTCCCCAACGAAGGATCTTAGCTCTTAGCTCAGTGGGGACAAAGGTCTTACCAGGCGGAATTTTAGACTTCAGGGTGGTAGAGTGGGCAACAATGCATGAGGTGGGAATGATCGGCTCAGGTTCAGGGGCGGACTCCTCGTCCAAAGTGTCAAATGACCTAGAGAGCGCATCAGCCCGACCGTTGCAGGAACCAGGTTTGTAGGTAATCGTGAAATTAAAACGGGCAAAGAAGAGACTCCACCTGGCCTGTCTAGGATTCAGACGTTTAGCATTCTGTAGATACTGTAAATTCTTGTGATCGGTAAAGATCGTTATGGAGTGAGGGGAACCCTCCAAGAGATGACGCCACTCCTCTAACGCCAATTTAATTGCGAGAAGTTCCCGATCACCGATGGCATAATTCCTCTCTGCCTGAGAAAATTTTTTGGAGAAGAACGCACATGGTTGGCGTCTCTTCTCAAAGATTTGAAGAAGCACAGCTCCCACCCCCATTGAGGAAGCGTCCACTTCAATAAAAAATGCATTCCCAGGATTTGGTCTCCTCAAGAGGGGGCCAGAAACAAAGGCCTGTTTCAGGTTGTGAAATGCAGAGACAGCTTCGGGAGGCCAGTCTCTGGCATTCACACCCTTCTTGGTCAAAGCGATAATAGGCGCGGCAATGGAAGAGTAATTCCTTATGAACTGCCTATAATAATTAGTGAAGCCAAGAAAGCGCTGTGTGGCCTTGAGGCTAGCAGGAAGAGGCCAGTTGGTGATAGCCAAGACCTTCCCAGGGTCCATACGAAGCCCCGAACATGAGACAAAGCACCCCAAAAACAGGACCTCAGAACATTCAAAGGAACATTTCTCCAGCTTGGCATAGAGATTGTTCTCTCTAAGACGTTGAAGTACAGTGCGGACATGGTTTCTGTGGACGAGCAGATTTTCAGAAAAGATCAGAATGTCATCCAGATAGATGACAACAAACTGGTACAGCAGATCTCTGAAGATTTCATTGACAAAGTTTTGAAACACGGCTGGAGCATTACACAGACCAAAAGGCATCACCAGATATTCGTAATGCCCGTCTCTAGTGTTAAATGCAGTCTTCCATTCGTCACCCTCCCGTATTCGAATGAGATTGTACGCGCCTCTGAGATCCAACTTGGTGAAAATGGAGGCACCCTTCAACCTATCGAATAGCTCAGATATTAAGGGTAAGGGGTATCGATTTTTAATAGTAACCGCATTTAAACCCCGATAATCGATGCAGGGTCTTAAGGTACCATCCTTTTTGGCAACAAAAAAGAACCCTGCCCCTGCAGGCGATGAGGATTTCCGGATGAACCCTCTCTCCAGATTCTCTGCTACATACTCCGACATGGCCTGGGTCTCTGGGATGGACAGAGGGTAGGTACGACCCCTGGGTAGAGTTGCTCCGGGGACAAGATCAATAGCACAGTCAAAAGACCTGTGGGGAGGAAGCACCTCAGCTGATTTTTTACAGAACACATCCCGGTAATCGCTGTATGCGGCGGGAAGATCAGAAGAAACAGAAGTGGCAGCAACCGGAAGACTCTCCTTGGGGGTCACCTTGAGAAGACACGACGAGAAACATGAGGAACCCCAGGCCAGGATCTGCCCAGAGACCCAGTCCACATGTGGAGAGTGGAGCTGTAGCCAAGGGAGGCCCAATACAACTGGGGTAGAGGCCTTGGGTAGAATAAGAAAGGATATCCACTCCTGGTGGAGAATCCCTACCGACATCCTAATGGGTAGCGTCTGGAAGCGAATAGGGCCCCCTGGGAGAACAGTGCCATCAATTGCCGAGACTACCAATGGGGTAGTGAGAGGTGAAAGGGTAAGCTTCATAGAAGAAGCAGTTCTCCAATCCATGAAATTGCCGGCAGCCCCGGAATCCAGGTATGCAAGGGTTGACTGAGGAGAAGTGCCTACATGAAGGGACACCGGCAAGAGCAGGCGAGAAGGTGATGTTTCTGGGTCCAATACTCCACCTTCCAAATGTATTAGACCCGAGCGTTTCCCGGACGAAGCGAGCAGGAGTCACGAAAATGACCCTTGCCCCCACAATAGAGGCACAAGCCCAGAGTTCTGCGCCTAGCACGTTCTTCGGGGGTTAGTCTGGTCCGGCCCAGCTGCATAGGTTCTTCAGCAGGTAGAGGATGCTCCACGGAATGAAGGGAGGGGAGCTCAGACTGGCTAGGACCCAGAGAGTGCTGGCGTCTTTTTTCTAAGGACCTCTCTTGAAAACGAATGTCGATCTGGTTGCATAATGAAATTACATCGTCCAGACCGACGGGAATGGCTCTTCCCGCTAATTCGTCTTTCACTCGGTCAGAGAGGCCATGTAAAAAGGTAGCGACCAGGGCCTCATTATTCCAGCTCAATTCAGCTGTGTGGATACGGAACTGAAGAGCATATTGCCCCACTGAACTAGATTCTTGGCGAAGACGTAAGACAGCACTAGCCGCTGAAGAAGCCCGAGCCGGCTCTTCGAAGATATTACGAAAGAGCTTCAAGAATTCGGACAGACTGGAAACCACCGGATCGTTCCTCTCCCACAGGGGGGCAGCCCAGGCCAAAGCTTCACCGGAGAGGAGGGAAATGATATAGGCTACCTTAGCCCGGTCAGATAGGAAGCTTTGAGGCTGAAGCTCAAAATGAATAGTGCATTGGCTGAGAAACCCCCTGCAGGCCTTGGAGTCCCCAGAGAAACGGAACGGAGCTGGCAATCTTAGTGAGTGTGAGGCTGCGACTGGTGCGATAGGTACAGCCGCTGGTTGTACTTGGGGTTGCGGATTCGGGGTTCCCAAGGAGACCTGAAGCTGCTCGAATCGAGAAGCCAGATCCTGGAGGAATCGCATCACCTGGGTCTGATTTGATTCCTGGGTCTCAAGTCTGCGAACTATGCCCTGCAATGGATCATCCGCGGGAAGCGGGATGTCAGCCGGGTTCATGGCTGATCAAACTGTCAGGGTCACCTGTGGCCAGGTGACAGATGCACACCGTAGGGGGACAGGAGTGCACCGCGAGGTAGTGAACCCTATGGCTGGCTTCTGTGGATAGGAAACTGGGTGGTTGTGGAAAGCGGGACCAGAGGAGCACAACCGGGATCCCAACGGAAGCGAGAGCCAAGATTCCCCAGGGCGCGGAGTCTAAGACCCAGCTGGTCTTCTCCAGGGCCTCTAGTGGTGAGGATGTTACGCTGCAGGCTGGGACCAGGTCGCGGCCCCTGGAGTTTCCTAGCTCACGCCCCGTAGGATAAGGGGAAGCAGCAGCACACGATAGAGAGAACCGAATAACAAGCCGAAGGTCAGGGGCCACAAGCAGACAAGGATAACGAAGAACGAGCCGAAGGTCAAGGGTCACGAGCAGACAGGGATGGTCGGGGACAAGCCAATAACGTAACAGAGAGACAGACGTAGCACACGGCAGGCAGGAACCCAAACACACAATGCCTAACAAACACGTTGATCAGCAAAGCAGGCTTGCAGTGCACAGGTTAATATAGTGTTCAGTGATAGGGCCTGGGGTGGAGTCAGGCTGGGAGGAGATTATAAAGGAAGCCAGGTGAAGGAGGTCTGGTCTCTAGATGAACACATGAGGAGGAAGGTAAGATGGCAGACAGACATTAATGCATATCCATGACACAATGGCTGCGCTGCTTTCAATCTATCCAGTGTAGCCAATCGGCGGCCAGGCAGAAAAACAAAGAGGATGACGGGGACGAGCATGGGACTTTCGAGGGGCCAGGTAAGAAAAACGGGGGCTCGGGGGGGGGCGGTATTGTCGAATGTTTTTTCACCTTAATGCATAGGATGCATTAAGGTGAAAAAACATGTAACTTTACTACTCCTTTAAGGAGAAGAAGCCAAAAGAGACAACAACCTCTGCGGCACCCCTGACCGCTTTGGGCCCTGAGCTCCTTAATGCTTTAGGGGACCTGGTTGAAAAATGCCAGAAGAGTAACACGGTGCGTGTGGAGACTGGGTACCGGAAGCTCAGAATATTTTCGGGTAAACAACCTTTACCACTCGGGGAGGAGGACTTCGACACATGGATGGATGGAACAAGCAATGCAGGCTGTGGAAGGATGGGAAGTGACGGAAACCCAGAAGAAACAGCGCATAAACTAAAGTTTAAGGGGGGCTGCTGCAGAAGCAGTGAAGAACCTCAGATTCAGCAATACTTCCTGTACTGCCTATGATTACCTAACCATGCTACAGGAAGAATTCAGACAGTTGGAGAAAGTTACTGACTTAATGTACAAGTTTGAACATACTCTTCAACAGCCAGGGGAACAATTTTCTGAATATGTTCGAAGGTTGAAAAAAATGCTCTGCCAAATAATCCTGAAGAAAGGGATGGTACAACAGGCTATATATGCAGCCAGGATGCGGCAGGTCATGAAGGGAGCGCTGCGCTTTGATCCAGTCTTGCTCCATCTGAAGACAACTGGGGGAGTCATGTCCCTGAACTATCCAGACCTTGTGCGAATAGTCAGAGATGAAGAGGCATTGCTCAAAGACCAACAGACGCCTGAGAAACCCACCCCTTCTCCCTCAGCTGAGGTTAGATCTGTTATGGCCACGGAACGGGACTCTGAGGTGGCTATCTTGAAGTCACAAATGACCCAAGTCCTAGAAATGCTGACTTCTTTAATGGCTAAGAACCCTGGAGCCACACAAAAAGAAGTGAAGAAGGAAGTGTATCAGAATGCCTCAACTCCAGTTTCCCCACAAGCCAGAAGAGAAGAAGTTTGTTTCGAGGTTGGGCATTACGGCAGAGTGTGTCCCAGCCCGAAGAAGAGTCAAAGTGCATATCCCAAGCTGGCGGAAAACTTCAGAGGGCCCCGGTGAAGAAGTCAACCGGGTGCCCGTCAGTTCCAGTAAACTCCAAAAGAATCAGAGAACAAGAGAAGCCAAGAACAATATGGAAATGCTAAACCAAAACCACTCAACAGAAGAAACACTCAACTCCCTGAACAAAGCTTTGCTATAGACAGCAGACACGGTAGCTCCAAGACGCAGAGCACTCATCCGCAAAAACAACGTGGGCTGGTTCAATGACTCTCTTACTTTACTGAAACAAGAACACAGAAAAGCAGAAGGAGCATGGAGAAGAAATTCAACAAAGGAGAACTACACAATTTACAAAGCACTCACCAGGAAATATCATAAAGCAATCTTCAAATCAAAAAAAGACCATTTCGCTAACACAATCGCAAAAGCCCTAAACCTCCCCCGATAACTCTTTAAACTAGTGGCCCAGACCATGAATCCCACCTGTTTGGAGTCTTCAGCAAACGAAACACAGGAATTCTGCAATGTACTGTCCAATTTTTTTATCAACAAAATCGATAACACTAGGAAAATAATTCAGCAGGAAAAATCAAACAACCCCACACGGCCAAAGGAAGAAAAGAACCAGATAAATAATCTGCAACCAAAGAAATTTACTCTGGTCTCAATTACAATCGACACTACTAAAAACATCATCAGAAGCCTCTGAGATAGCACTTCACTGAACAACATCATTCCGGCAAAACTGCTGAAAGAATGTACCGACATCTTGGCACCCCTCATAACACACTTCATTAACCAATCGTTCAAAGAAGGTATTGGGCCGACTTCCCTTAAACAAGGAATAATCAAACCCCTCCTAAAGAAACCCAACCTTGACCCGAATGACCCAAATTTTAGAAGACCGGTAACAAGCCTGAACACGATCTCCAAGATCATCGAGAAAGTTGTAACACAACAGCTACAACTTTATTTGGATACCCACAAACTCCTGGATCCACTTCAATCGGGGTTCCGCCCAGGCCATGGGACAGAAACGTCACTTTTAAAAATATGGGACGACGCACTAGAAGCAGCAGATGACGAAGAATCGTGTCTCCTGGTGCTGCTGAACCTCAGTGCAGCCTTTGATACAGTAGATCACAAAATTCTTCTTACGCGCCTCACAGAAGTAGCAGGAGTCGCAGACGAGGACCTACCATGGTTTACATCCTTTTTTGAAAACCGATCCCAGACAGTGAAACTGGGAGCCTTCACCACAGCACCACGCATAAATACATGCGGAGTCCCTCAAGGATCACCCCTGTCACCGGTACTCTTCAACATCTACCTTCGGCCACTCCTCAAAATCACTCCTATGCAGATGACACCCAACTTTACTTTCGCATCAACAACAAAAAAGATCAATATTACGGACTGGAAAAATGCCTTACATTGATCAACAATTGGATGACAGAGAGCTCCCTCAAGCTTAATGGATCCAAAACAGAACTGCTCATTTTCCACGCTAACCGAAAGGAAAACACCAGGACCACATGGACGCCACCCACCATCCTTGGACAAAACATAACCCCAAGCACCAAAGTTAAAAGCCTGGGAGTCATCTTTAACTCAGACATGACTATGGACGCACAAATAGGATCAGTAGTCAGCGGATCTCACCACCTTCTCCGCCTGCTACGAAGACTTATCCCCTTCATCCCGGAAAAAGACAGAGCAGTAGTAGTCGGAACCATCATCAATTCCCGGCTTGACTACGCTAACTCCCTTTACCTAGGACTACCCAAATACCAGATTGCACGTCTACAAGTCATCCAAAACACAGCGGCCAGACTGGTAACAGGGAAAAAACCCTGGGAATCAATCACACCATCCCTGAGAAGCCTCCACTGGCTATCCGTAAAGGATCGGGTTACATTCAAGACCCTTTGCCTCACCCACAAATGTGCACAAGGAAAGGCACCTCAATATCTATGCGAGAAAATAAAACACTATACCACTACTCGCGACCTTCGATCAACCAACCAAAACCTCCTCCATATCCCCAAGACGCGCTACAAAGCCAAGGGAGAACGAAGGTTTGCTGTTCAAGGACCAAGGCTATGGAATGCGCTACCCACGAACCGCATTGAAGAAAATCATCGGGCCTTCCGGAAAAAACAAAAGACCCATCTCTTCTAAGGATCTCAACGACACTGGATGCCAAGCGCCTTGAGGTGATTTAGTTCGCAATTGCAGCGCTATACAAGTTCTCACTCACTCACTCACTCACTCAAGAAGAGAAGGGGACAATTCCCCATCCCACAAGCTCAATACTCCTGACCCTAAGCCCAAAACTAAAACTTGGCAGGAAATTAATGCATACCAGGCCCAACAAGGACTCAGATCCAGAAAAAGAGTGAAAAGAAAGAAATCACAGAAGGCCAAACCCATGGAATCCAGGAAGGAGACCTCTCTCAGGAAATTCCCTGTCAAACTGGTAGGACCTTCTCCAGTGGTCCCCATTCAAGTAGAAGGGATATACACAAGGGCCATTCTTGACACAGGAGCCCAAGTGACTCTCCTGTACCGGGACTTCTATCAGAAACATCTGAAGCATTTGCCCCTGCAGAAGCTAGAAGACTTGCAAATATGGGGAATTGGAACCCAAAGTTTCTCATCAGACGGATACCTCCCAATTAGATTGGCCTTCGACCCTTCAGTAGCCGGAGACACAGAAATTTTAGACACATTGGCGGTAGTTTGCCCCCGCCTGCCAGGAGCCAACAAGAGTTTCCTCATAATAGGGACAAACACTGACTTGGTCAGGAGATTAGCCCCTATAGCACAGGAATAGGACGCCCCAACAACCAGAATCCACCCTATGTTGCAACAGGCCTATCAGCGTCTGGTATTGGAAAAAAAGTCTCCAGAAGAAGGAGTGGGTAAGGTCTGGAAGTTGGACAGAAAGGAGAAGATGCTACAGCCTGGTGAGGTTGCCAGTCTGAAGGCTACCATAAAACTTACCTGGGAACAACCTGGCCCCTTCATGGTCCTGGAACCAGACCCCCTGGACACCCATCCGGGGCTGGAAGTAATCCCTGAAATAGTTCCATTAAGAGCTCTCAAGAAGGCCAATGGCAGGGTGTCGGTGAGCATCCGAAACACTACCGACACGCCTATGAAGATCCCAGCCCGGATGCTGTTGGGCCAATTGAATCCTGCTACCCCAGTTGCCTTGTCAGACCTGGAGAAGGAAGAAGGGGGAAGAGCTACTGTGGAGAAACTCTGCCTGGAAGAGACGGCCTTACCACTGGCATGGAGGGAGAGGGCCAGAGCCCAGTTGACTCGGTGGCAGAAGATTGTTTCTAAGGATGAGTACGATGTGGGGTGTGCAAAAATTGCCACTCATAGGATCCGCCTGCAGGAGGACAAGCCATTCAGAGAAAGAGTCCGGCGGGTCCCTTTGGCTGATCTGGAAGATCTGCGAGAGCAACTGACAGAGCTCAAGAGAACTGGTGTCATCCGGGAGTCTAGAAGCCCATATGCCTCCCCAATACTGGTGGTCAGGAAGAAAAATGGGTCTTTGAGGCTGTGTATTGATTATCGGACCCTGAACAGAAGAACGATACCCAACCAATACACCACTCCACGAATAGAGGATGCCCTACAGAGTTTGTCTGGAGCCAAATGGTTCAGTGTGATGGACCTGAAGAGTGGGTATTATCAGATTCCCATGCACCCGAAAGACCGAGAAAAAACAGAATTCATTACCCCGGTGGGGTTCTATGAATTCGATCGCATGCCTCAAGGTTTGTCGGGAGCCCCAGCCACCTTCCAGCGACTCATGGAGAATACAGTAGGGAACATGAATCTCATCGAAGTACTGGTGTATCTGGATGATATTATTGTATTCAGGAAAACTCTGGAGGAGCATGAAGAGAGGCTGGAGAAGGTTTTGAAGAGACTCAGTGATGAAGGACTCAAACTCTCGCTGGAGAAGTGCCAGTTCTACCAGTCTTCAGTTCACTACCTAGGACACATTGTGTCTGAATAAGGAGTGTCCACATACCCAGAAAAATTGGAGGCTGTCACCTCCTGGCACCGGCCCACTACAGTGACTGAGCTTCAATCGTTCTTGGGGTTTTGCTCCTATTACCGAAGGTTTGTGGAGGGGTTTGCTAAAATCACCAAACCTCTGAATGAACTCTTGAGGACAGAAGGAGAGGAGGATGACTCAGGCCCCACAAAGCCAGGGGAGTCTGTGGAAGATCAGTGGACTGTGAGATGTGAAGAAGCGTTCACAAGATTGAAGGAGAGCTTGACCACTGCCCCCGTCTTGGCCTATGCGGACACCAAGAAGCCATATGAGTTACATGTGGATGCCAGTCATGATGGTCTGGGAGGAGTGCTGTATCAGGAACATGATGACCAGCTGAGACCCATTGCTTATGTGAGCAGAAGCTTAACCCCAGCTGAAAAGAATTACCCCACCCACAAATTGGAATTCTTGGCCTTAAAGTGAGCTGTGGTGGACAAGCTAAAGGATTACCTGTATGGAGCTGAGATTGTGGTTTAAACAGATAATAACCCGCTCTCCTACCTTCTGACCACAGCCAAGTTGGATGCCACCGGCCACCGTTGGTTGGCAGCTCTCTCTGGATTCACCTTCAGTTTGAAATACAGACCTGGGGCTGGAAACAGAGATGCAGACGCCTTATCAAGAAGGACCCATGCTCCCACTAACCCCATGGAAGACTGGACTCGACTGACCCCAGAGGGAGTGCGAGCCCTGTGTCAAGGAGCGGAGCTCCAAGCCAGTGGAGGGTCCAGGGCTGAAGAAATTGGAGTCTCAGTAGTTGGAGTGCCTAAATATTACTGTGATGTGACTCAGATTGGTGAAGAAAACCTGCCCAGACTTTCCAAAAGAGATCTAAGAAGAGATCAACTGGAAGACCCGCTGAGAAGGTTGGCCCTGGAAGCACTGGAGAATCGAACTCCAGACTTACTTCTGAAGGATCCTTCAAAGGAGGCTCGCCTATTGAGGAGAGAATGGGATCGGTTACTGATGCATCAAGGGGTGGTCTACCGAAGGGGCCCCTCTGATGATTTGGAAGATAAGTGGCAACTGTTTCTGCCCGAGAAATATAGAAAGACTGTTCTGATAGCCTTACATGACGATCATGGTCACCTAGGATCGGAAAGAAGTTTTCAGCTCGTGAGGAACCGGTTTTACTGGCCCTGTATGCGGGTTGAAGTGGAGGAATATTGCCATTCATGCGCAAGTTGCATACAAAGAAAGACTCTGCCTCATCAAGCTGCCCCAATGGGCCAACTACAAAGTCAAAGGCCCTTGGATCTAGTATGCATTGATTTCCTTTGTATAGAACCTGATTTGAGTGGACATGGGAATGTTCTGGTGATAACCGATCATTTCACTCGCTACGCCCAGGCATTCCCAACCAAAGACCAGAAGGCCTCAACAGTGGCTAAGGTACTTGTCGAGAAGTTCTTTGTACATTACGGACTACCTCAACGCCTCCACTCGGACCAGGGAAGGGACTTCGAAAGTAGGCTGATCCGGAAACTGTTAGATTCCCTGGGTATAAAGAAGACCCTTACCACCCCTTACCACCCACAAGGGGATGCTCAGCCTTAACGATTCAATCGGACATTGTTAAATATGCTGGGAACTTTGAGCAGTGAAAAGAAACAGCATTGGGGCAAGCATGTGGCCGCCATTGTGCATGCGTATAATAGTACAACTAGTGATGTCACTGGATACTCCCCATACAGACTGATGTTCAACAGGGAAGCAAGACTACCAGTAGATCTGGCCTTCGGCACTTCCATAGATCATACATCAGCAGCTTCTCACAAAGGATATGTGGACTGGTTCGACAAAGTTTAAGACTGGCATATGAGAAGGCCCAGGCGACTTCAGATCAAAGAGGGGCCAGGAATAAGCGGAATTATGACCTCAAGTTTCGGATTCATGACGTACAGCCAGGAGACCGGGTGCTGTTGCGGAACTTAGGCATACCAGGGAAGCACAAGCTGGCTGACCGGTGGAGGTCCCAACCCTATGTGATCTGTAAACAACTGCCAGGTTTACCAGTGTACCAACTTAGACCAGAAGGAAGTGTGGGACCCTTGAAGACATGGCACAGGAACCACCTGCTGCCCCTCTCTGAAGCAGTTTGTTTAGCCTCTACCTCAGATCCTTCTGAGCACCTTTCAGTCTCAAATACCCCTAGACCCGCCACCAGGTCTCAAGCAGCCAGTTCAAAAGAAGTGGATGCCCAAGACCAGAGTGAAGAGGAAGAATTGGAACTTGATTGGTTATGGACACCATCAATACCTGAATCCATGAACACAGCCTCCCCCCCATCCGAAGTTACCACCAGAGACACTTTAAATGCTGAAGCTGCTGAGTTTATAGCACTTGCTACTCTTCCTGAGGAATGGGGGGAATGGGAGGATGCTCAAGACTCTTTTCCAGAAGAAGATCCCAGAAATTCTTTATACCTCTCTGCACCTGAAATGGATGCCCCTGGGCCAGTTGAATCCAATACACCCGACTTTACAGAAGGAGAATTGGATGGACGCCCTACGGTTAAAACCCCGGCTCCTAGAGAACAAAGGGAGAAAAGAACCATCCACCCCCCCAAGAAGACTAACGTATTCTCAAATGGGGGAGTGCTCAGAAGAGACTATAGCCACTGCAAGAAGGACAGTAAATAAGCCTGTCCTCTCTACTGTGAGTTTAGTAGAGGGCAACCCTAGCTCACTCCCTGGCACAGTTAGACAGACCACTTCCACTATTGTGAACTGTGGGCAGGACAACCTTCTCCCCAGAGCTTGGTGGGAGGTTCCTCTGCCAGGCTCCTTTGTAGCCGTGAATTGTGTTGTATGTTCGTATGCTAACAAAGTCCGTTAACAATTTATCTTTGGGGACCAAAGACTTTAAGTGGGGGGAGTGTGTAGCGGGGTGTCACTTTAAGGAGCTCAAAAGACTACCATACCCAGTGTACAGCGGGACACCCAGAGTGCATTGCCCGGCGCAAGGTCTGCTGGGGAAGGGCTATATAAGGAGGAGCGGAGCTACACGTGGGTCTCTTTGGACACCGCCCCCCCAAGCAAGTGGAACCAACACCGAGTCTGCCGCTGGACTGGGCCTAGGAGTTTGGGCCTTGAGATCCAGAGAGCCCTCCGACCTTCACGGGAGAACCCAGGTGTCGTTTCGTTCATCATCCCTTCAAGGACTGTCGGGAGGATCAGAGACTACGGGTGTCGTGAGACTGTGTGCTGAAGCCCCAGCTACGGAAGTCTGTTGTTTGGACTGGTCCGGTCGGGTGAGAGAGCACTTGCTCAGAGATTAACTGACTAATCTTAGGCCCAGTGTCCTTTGTTCAGAGACCACCGTTACCCAAGTGTTATTGCACGCCAGAGGGACAGTGTGGGACAGTGTGCTGTGCAGCGTTAGTTGAACTCTTTAGTACATGCCAAGAAGTTAACTGTTTTTATGCCTGTGGATTATAAATAACCTACAAAGTGCACCACCATTGCTAGCGAAGATCCTTCCCAACGGAAGCACCATATCTGCAATAGTCAGGCCTGCACTGGTTATATGCTGAATGGTTAACATTGCAGGGCTCTGCATATGCACATGTATTACTGTTTAACTTGATGCTTTACATTCAGTAAAAAGTACTTGTGTTCAAACCAATCTACTGTGCGGTTATATGTTTGTTGTGGTATTGTGATCCCCATAAATAACGGGTTTCATAATCCCATCCTTACTGCTATCTGTGCCAAGGGAGGTTAGAGCCAGTTACTGGGGGTTGACATCAGTGTGTACAGGCCCAAAAATCTATACCAGCAGCCCTCTTAACTGGGGGTATTGCTACAATATCGAAGCAAGGCATGCTGGAACTTGTAGTACAGGGAGAAAGAGACTCCATTTGCCATGGATAATAAATAGACTATAGTACCCACAGTGCAACTGTACTCCCAACGTGCATTGCCTCGTCGCTTGGCTTTCTGGGACTGCTTACTTAAAGGAGGGGAGGAGCTACGGAAACTCTCTCTGAACTCCGCGCTCAACCAAGCAGGAGGTGTGTGAGGCCTGCTGCCAGAGTGACTAGGCCTAAAGCCTGGGCCTACAACCTCGTGGAGGATCATCAAGCCAGAGAGGGACCTCTTCCAGTGTGACCAGTCCGCGCTATCTTCGGATCAGAGTTATTCTGTCAAACCGGCATCTACAGCTGCTGTGAGAGGAACCAGAGATTGTGTATCGCGGAATGGTCGGGGATCGAGGTACCGACCGCAGAGCGTGTCAGGCGGACTAGGCCTGTCCGGGTGAGCGGGCACCTGCCCAGAATCTACAACCTTCTGTTAGGCCTGTGACTTTAGAAGGCCCACCGCCACCCTCAGCAGTGAGCCACATTTATTTCAGGACATAGCGCAGTGTGCGTTAACTGCGTAGTTAGGACTGGCGTTACACTGACTGTCAGTTTTACTCCCAAAAGCATTGCAGGAGTTTAGATCATGTTCTTCATCTCCTGTGGATTACAATTAATAAGTGCACCAACGTTTTTCTAGCGAAGATTTCCACCCACCAGCAACTAGTATAATAATCTGTGTCAGGCATGACAGGAACTACTTTGCTGGGACACGGGGTGGTATTGCCCGCTAGGGGGAGCTCGCAATCTTAGAATTGTTATCCATAGAACATAGGAATTAGCAATTGTTAGAATCCTTTTACTAAATAATATTACTGACTTTCGCAGGGCCCTGCAGAGTCATTTAGATCTATATTCATATATATGTATAACATTGTTTTAATCTGTCTATTATCTCTAATATAAAGTAAACTGTATATTTGTTTAAGTATACATCTGTGTGGAGTACTTTTATGTGCCTGAAGGACCTCAAACGGAGAAAGGTAACACATATATATATATATATATAGCGGGTGGTTACATTTAGGGGGAAGCATCTGAGTGGTAGCCAGGCTCAGATGTACCAATTGTTAGGTCTCATTGACCATTTCTATCCCTGGGAGATAGTACTGGTGGTAAAGTTCACTGGGGCCTGTAGGTGGCGCTGTTGCCGTGGGTCCCGGGTTGAACTGCAGTACGAGGTTGTGTCCTTTTTGTCCCCTCTCGGCAGCAGTACGGCAGGGTGGGGAACCTGCTGTGCCTGTCGGGAGAGGATATAAAAGGGAGCGGCCATCTTCCAGAGTCGTCGTCGGTTCCGCGCTCAGGCACCTTAAGCCTGGGTGCGTGTGTGTCACCTCCGGGTGCCCTAGGCCCGGAGGCCTGTCGGGTGGTCTCTGGGTGCTCTAGGCCCAGAGACGGAGCTGCTGTTCCATCTCAGACACCTTCGGTCTGGGGTGAGGTACTTCGAGA
The DNA here is from genome assembly GCA_029206835.1 of Rana muscosa. Lineage (NCBI taxonomy): Eukaryota > Metazoa > Chordata > Amphibia > Anura > Ranidae > Rana > Rana muscosa. The sequence continues at coordinate 1,046,662,049 of CM055117.1, forward strand.
GAGGCCCGGAGCCCAGCAGCCTTCGACTGGGTCCCACAAGGGATCGAGGGCTCCTAGGGTGCCCCCTGGAAGTGGGTGCCCGAATCTAGGACGAGGAGGTCGGGGAGGTGACCCTTCCCAGAGACCCGGCGCGGTATCGCTGGTGACGGTGGGGCCTCTGGTAACTCTCCGGATGGATGTCCTTTCCCTGACAGGGGTCAATACTTTTAGAAGGTAATCCACGTTCTCATGGTCTGTGGCAGAGACCCATCGTGAATCTGGTCAGTGGCAGAGACCCAACAACCGGGCCTGTGGCAGAGGCCCTATTCACTAGGCATGTGCATTTCGTTTTGTTCCGAATCGAAATTCGGACGAATTTTCATTATTCGGACGTTCGGATGCATCCGAATTAACGAATTACAATGCTAACGAATTCAACCATATCCGAAATAACGTTTCGAATCAAAAAACCACAGACGAAATTCGAATCGAATTCGAAAAAAATTCGAATTGAATTCGAAAAAAATTCTAGTCTAATCGAATTTGAAAACAATTCGAATAGAATTGAAAATATTGGAAAGAATCGAATAGAAAAACAATAGAACAGAATAGAATAAAATACAATATATATATTATATTTTATTCTATTCTATTCTGTTCTATTTTTTTTTCTAGTCTATTTTCTATTTCTATTCTAATCTTTTCTAATTGGAATTCGAAAAATCGGTCGCATTCGAAAATATTTCAACCAAATTCGAAAATATTTCTACCGGATTCGATAATATTTCATCCGCATTCGTTAATATTTCTACCGGATTCGATAATATTTCATCCGCATTCGTTAATATTTCAACCAAATTCGATAATATTTCAACTGGATTCGAAATTATTCCAACCGAATAGAAAAGACCATGTTCCGACATTCGAATTTCGTATAGAATGAATTCAATTCCAATAAGAAAAGTATAGATATAGAAAATAGACTAGAAATAGACTAGACTAGGGAAAATGGCTGCTAATAGTTTGCAGGAGACCTGCAAAAAAAATATGAAATAGATGCTTATAGTCTGCAGAGCTGATGAGAAAATGAAATAGATACTAATAGTCTGCAGGAGATCTGCAAAAAAATTACATAAATGCTAATAGTCTGCAGGAGATTGGATGGAAATAAATAGTAATCTGCAAAAAAAAAAAATTAAATAGATGCTAATAGTCTGCAGGAGATCTGCTGAAATAAAGGAAATGGCTGCTCTAATGCAAAAAAAGAAAAATGAAATAGATGCTAAAAGTCTGCAGGAGATCTGCAAAAAAAATGAAATAGATGTTAATATGCTGCAGGAGATCTGATGTAAATAAATAGTAATCTGCAAAAAAAAAATGAAATAGATGCTATTTATTTCCATCAGATCTCCTGCAGTATATTAACATGTACTATTTTTTTTGCAGATCTCCTGCAGACTATTAGCATCTATTTCATTTTTCTTTTCTTTTTTTTTGCATTAGAGCAGCCATTTACTTTATTTCAGCAGATCTCCTGCAGACTATTAGCATCTATTTCTTTTTTTTTGCAGATTACTATTTATTTCCATCCGATCTCCTGCAGACTATTAGCATTTATATAATTTTTTTGCAGATCTCCTGCAGACTATTAGTATCTATTTCATTTTCTCATCATATCTGCAGACTATAAGCATCTATTTCATTATTTTTTTTTGCAGGTCTCCTGCAAACCATTAGCAGTCATTTCCCTAGTCTAGTCTATTTCTAGTCTATTTTCTATTTCTATTCTAATCTTTTCTAATTGGAATTTGAATTGATTCTATACGAAATTCGAATGTCGTAACATGGTTTATTATATTCTTTTCTATTTGGTTGAAATAATTTCGAATCCGGTAGAAATATTATCGAATTTGGTTGAAATATTAACGAATGCAGATGAAATATTATCGAATCCGGTAGAAATATTTTAGAATTTGGTTAAAATATTTTCGAATGCGACCGATTTTTCGAATTCCAATTAGAAAAGATTAGAATAGAAATAGAAAATAGACTAGAAAAACAATAGAACAACAGAATAGAATATAGATACTATCTATTTCATTTTTTTTTTTTTTTTTGCAGATTACTATTTGTTTCGGATGAGGCCTGCAAAAAAAAAATATGAAATAGATGTTAATATACTGCAGGAGATCTGATGGAAATAAATAGTAATCTGCAAAAAATCCGATTGAAATATTATCGAATCCGGTTGAAATGTTTTCGAATTCGGTTGAAATATTTTCGAATCCGGTTGAAATAGTTTTGAATCCGGTTGAAATAATTTCGAATCCTGTTGAAATAATTTCGAATCCGGTAGAAATATTTTCGAATTCGGTTGAAATATTTTCGAATGCGACCGATTTTTCGAATTCGGTCGAAAACGAAACGAAATCCGAAAACGAATTTAACAAATCTAACTAAACGAAATTAATTAATTAACAAATTAAAACGAAACAAAACAAATTTTTTCCTTTTGCACATGTCTACTATTCACCTGGTCTGTGGCAGAGACCCCTCATGGTCGGTGGTAGCGACCGTGCACCAAGCCTGTTAGTGCTATTCAGAACAGGAGAAACCCAAATTTAAGTTTGTGCCTGGACCTCCTCCCAACTTATCTGACCCGTGTTTGTCTCAACCCGTCTGCTCTAAAAGAGACTGTTTATTGTGCAAGAAGGAATAAACAAGTGTTGGACCTTTCAGTTGGTGTGGACAGTTGCTTACTGGGGAAAGTTAAAGACTTGTTCTGATTACTGCAGAAACAAGGTCAGCACTGGAGGCCTTTTTTACACCAGTCGCAAGCAGGCCCGAGAAACTAACACCGCTCAACCTCCCTACTCAGGAGGGTATGGGCTTGTGGTGCGGTGTGCCTCATTCTTTTCCTGCGAAGGAGCCAAACAAAAGAAAAGCAGGTAAAGTCTGGGGTTGGTGCGCTACATATATATATGTAGCGGGTATGTACTTTTAAATCTGGTGAGGACACCAGTGATGCATAGTTCCCTGCGGCCCAGCAGGTGGCGCTGTCATTTTGGGCCGGGGTTGAACCATCACTGCAGTGCTTTACCTTTTGTGACCTCTCGCAGCGGTTGTATGGCGGGGCGGGGAACCCGCGGTGCTTGCTGGGAGAGGGTATAAAGGTGGGCGGACATCTTCGCCACGAGGTTCGAGTCCCGGGCACCTTCAGCCTGAGGGCTGTGGTTGCGGTCGGTGTCCAGGCGGCCTAGGCCTGGACACTTGGAGTTCGTGTTCCACCCCAGACACCTTCAGTCTGGGGTGAGGTGCTCAGCCGGAGGCCTGGGGCCCAGTGCCTTCCGCTGGGTCCCGCGAGGGAGGGATTGTCCTAGGGGGCCCCGGGAGTGGGGCACCCGAATCCAGAGGCATAAGGGACCGGAGGAGGGACTCATCCGAAGACCTGGTGCAGCAGATTGCCAGTGCCGGGTGAACCTCTGGAGACCGCCCGGAGGGATATCTCTTCCGAACAGGGGCCAAGTTCAGAGAGAAAGTTCAGTCCACGTTCAATGACTGGTGGCAGCGGTCCAACGATTCCAATCAGGTCAGTGGCAGAGACCTGCTATTAGGCCTGTGGCAGGGGCCTCAACAGTTCATCCGGTCGGTGGCAGCGACCAAAACTCACGGTCGGTGGCAGAGACCGTGCACCAGGCCTATTCGCTAGCAAAGGAATAGGAGAGTTCAGTTGTGCCTGGGCCTACTCGTACCCACACCCCTCCTTGTTCGTCTGTTATTGGAAGTTCAACTGACTGTGTTCACCGTATTGTACGAGAAATAAAGGAGTGTTGGACTTTCGATTGGTGTGGGGCTCTATTATTGGCAGACACTTCTCCACATAACAACTAAGGCTTTGTATGCAGTGGACAGACCCGGAGGTAATTGAATCAACTCTGCTCAAACCTCATACAAATACGAGGGGAGAGCTTGGCGTAGTGTTCCTGCACTCTCCTCTCCCAGGTACCCCTAGACACAAGTCCCTCACACGAGGAAACACAGAGAGGGAGAGTGAGGCTCTGCTACATATATATATATATATATATATATATATATATATATATATATATATATTGTGAGGGGGTTAACTCGGTAGCGGGTGTGTGCGACCCCCTGGTTGGGCTCCCCACACAAAAACAGGGCCAGCAGACGGAGGTTGTGGTTTTCAAAATCAAAAGGTGCGGTTTATTTCTCTATGTACAGTGACAAAACACAGCAAAGCCAAAAAGAAACAAACAAAATAAATCCTGGTCAGTTTGACCTCTGACTAAACATGCAGGTTTCCTAAACTAACAACTGGGATCAGCCTGGTGCTGTCCTAGTCCCTAAGTCCCTGGTTTAGTAAAAGTCCAAACAAATAGCCACACAGGCTTTGCCTCACCGCACAGGGGTTCACTCTCCCTAGACAGTCCACACAGGTCTGGTTCCAGGCATGAGCAAACACCTAATGAATCTGGGAGTTTTTATAGAGGCCTTAAACGAACTGACAGGCTTCAGCTGGTCTCATCAACTCCCTGCCTCACGACGCCCAGCACTCTCCCTAGAGGTATGAGTCATTCATGAGCCCACTAGCCTCAGCTGGGCTTCATCAACTCCCTAGTTGTATAAGTCGGCATAAAGCCTGAATCTGGGAGAAATATATCTACCCCCCTGGATGCAACCAGGTGACTTTACCTTCCTGCTGTCACATACCCCCCCCTCTTGTTTTAACCTTGGGGTTGGAACACCAGCAATCAGGCATTCATGTACTCGAGACAAAGCATCCACATTCCCCATTTGAACGCCAGGGCGATGCTTTACTGTGAAGTTGAATTCCTGTAGGGCCAGGAACCACCTATTCACTCTTCTATTTGTCTCCTTGTTTTGAGCCATCCACTTTAACGGAGCGTGATCCGTAACCATGTCAAAGTGCCTACCTAGCAGATAGTACCGAAGGGAATCTAGAGCCCACTTCACCGCTAAACACTCCTTTTCAACCGTGGCGTAATTTACCTCATGGGACTTCAACTTCCTGCTGAGGTAAATGACTGGGTGCTCTTCCCCGTTCCAGACCTGGGACAATACTGCTCCTAACCCCACATCTGACGCATCACTTTGTACGACAAAGTCTTTAGAGAAGTCGGGTGAGTACAACACTGGCTGGCTACATAAGGCTTGTTTCAAGAATTGGAATGCTGCCTCAGCCTCGGGGGTCCATTTAATCATGACCGACCCTTTCCCTTTCGTCAGGTTGGTTAGGGGCACAGCCTTAGAAGCAAAGTGGGGAATGAAGCGCCGATAATAACCCGCGATTCCCAGAAAGGCTCGTACCTGCTTCTTGCTGTTGGGACGTGGCCAACTCTGGATGGCCTCGACTTTGTTGAGTTGGGGTTTTATTACTCCCCTGCCAATGGTGTACCCAAGATATTTGGCCTCCTCCTGCCCAATGGTACACTTCTTGGGGTTAGCCGTAAACCCCGCTTCCCGAACAGAGTCCAGGACTGCTTGCACTTTTCGCAGATGTGAGGCCCAATCTGTGCTATGGACAATTACGTCATCCAGGTAAGCCGCAGCATACTTCCGATGGGGCCTCAGCATCTGGTCCATTTTCCGCTGGAATGTGGCCGGCGCATTCTGTAACCCGAACGGCATTCTCTTATATTGGAACGCCCCGTCTGGGGTTACAAATGCGGTTTTCTCTTTGGCCGACTTGGCCAGGGGAATTTGCCAATACCCTTTTGTGAGGTCAAGAGTCGTCATGTATCGGGCTGTTCCCAGCCGGTCGATCAACTCATCTATACGTGGCATGGGGTAGGTGTCAAATTTTGTAACTTTGTTCAACTGACGAAAATCGTTACAAAATCGCCAGCTCCCATCCGGTTTAGGCACCAACACAATGGGACTAGACCAATCACTTTGGGACTCCTCTATCACCCCTAAGTTCAGCATTTTCTGTACTTCCTCCCGTATTGCCTCCCGTCGGGCCTCTGGGATCCGATAGGGTTTTAACTTCACCCTTTCACCGGGCGGGGTAATAATATCATGCTCTACCCCAGATGTTTGTCCCGGCAGCTCAGAGAACACCTCCTTGTTGCGAAGCACAAACTCCTTAACCTCCTGTTGTTGGGGTTGTGACAAGGTGGCTGCTATTCCAACCTCCGGAATCACGCAACCAGTTTGAGCTGGTGACCAAGTTTCTGCGACTAGGGACTCTCTATCCCTCCAGGCTTTCAACAGATTAACGTGATATATCTGTTCGGGCTTTCGCCTTCCTGGTTGTCTGACCTTGTAATTCACTTCGCTCACTTTTTCCATTATCTCGTAGGGGCCTTGCCATTTGGCAAGGAATTTACTTTCAACCGTAGGGACAAGTACCAATATCCTATCCCCCGGGGAAAAGGTACGGGTCTTTGCTCCACGGTTGTACACTCTCTGCTGTGCCAACTGCGCTTGGGCCAAATGTTCCTTCACGATGGGCATTACCTGTGCAATTCGATCTTGCATCAGGGCGACATGCTCAATCACACTCCTGTGGGGAGAACTCTCACTTTCCCAAGTTTCCTTGGCAATATCCAACAGCCCTCTTGGGTGTCTCCCATACAGTAACTCAAAGGGGGAGAATCCCGTAGAGGATTGGGGCACCTCCCTAATAGCAAACATCAAATAAGGAAGTAGACAGTCCCAATCCTTTCCATCTCTATCCACCACTTTCTTCAACATTTGTTTTAGGGTTTTGTTGAATCTTTCAACCAGCCCATCGGTTTGGGGGTGATACACAGATGTACGCAATTGCGTCACTTTGAACAATTTACACAGCTCTTTCATAACCCGGGACATAAAGGGTGTACCTTGGTCCGTAAGCAGTTCTTTACAAATACCCACCCGGCTAAAAACAAGAGATAGCTCTTTGGCTATGGTTTTGGCCGAGGTATTTCTGAGAGGGATCGCTTCTGGATAACGGGTGGCATAGTCCATTATAACCAATATGTACTGGTGCCCCCTAGCGGACTTGATTATAGGACCTACCAAATCCATTGCGATTCTCTCAAACGGGACCTCAATGATGGGTAGAGGGACCAGCGGGCTACGGAAATGTGGCATCGGGGCCGACCTCTGACACACAGGGCAGGAGGAACAATAATTTTCTATGTCCTTCATCACCCCAGGCCAATAGAATCTCTGTAATACCCTCTCTCGGGTTTTCTCTGTCCCCAGATGACCTCCAAGAATGTGCCCATGGGCCAACTCCAACACCAACTTCCTGTAAGGTTTGGGCACCACCAGCTGCTCAACGGTTTCTTCTGCCCTTTTTGCCACCCGATACAGTAGGTCCTTCTCTACGCTGAAGTATGGGTAAGTGCAGGTATTATCTGGGTTCACTAACTCGCCATCTATTTCCACTACGTTTTCCCGTGCCTTTATTAGGGCGGGGTCTTTTAACTGTTCTGTGGCAAAATTTTCCCTGTGAACCTCCAGATCAGAAAACTCCACAGACGGTAGGTTTTCGTCTGAGGAGGTGGGCTCCTCTCCAGTTTCTTGAGTCTCCCCTGCCAATACTGACAAGGGAAATTCTGGAGAGTCCTCACCACTCTCAGAGGAGTTCTGGCTATCACATTCCTGGTACATAGGGGCACCAGTGGGGGGCTCAGGATCATCCCACAGTTCCCAGAACTTCGGAAAATCCCTTCCCACAATGGCATCATGCGGTAATTGAGATACTAACCCCACTGGATGAGAGAGGGTACCTTTGGGGGTCTCGAAACACACTGTAGTCACTGGATACTCTCGGGTGTCCCCATGCACACAAATAACAGCTACCTTGCTATTCCCAGAGACCTCTGTTTTAACTAATTCAGCCTTTATCAGGGTCACAAGGCTACCTGAATCCAGTAATACCACAACATTTCTACCATTAATACACATTTTGCATAAATGTTTCTCAGTTCCCCGAATGGCAGTGCATGCGACTGTCGCACACAGCGACTGACGTCTGTCCATCAGAAAGTCACATTGCATGGGTTCCTCCACAACCGGGCAATTTGCTGCAATATGTCCCGCTTGCCGGCAGCGGTAGCAAACGATCCTTCTTGCGGCCTCTTGAGCCGCTGATTTCCCAGGCTGTTCTCGCCAAACTTGGGGTAGAGCTCCCACCCTCTCACTCTCTCCACCCTCACCCCTTGGAATCCTCTTATCCGCCCCTGGGGATGGTCTGGTCTTAGGGTGGAAAGTCCGAGAGTCTCTGGAAGAGGCCGTCAGGTTCTCTGTAGCCAAGTATCTCTCTACACGATCCACAAGTTTACCGGCCGTTTCTGGGTCTCCGTGGCTTACCCACTTTTGAATGGCGGTAGGAAGAGCTCTCAAGAAACGATCCATCACAACACGTTCCACAATCTCCGGTGCGGACAAAGTCTCTGGCTGTAGCCACTTCCTGCTCAGGTGAATGAGATCATACATTTGAGACCTGGGGGGTTTTCCAAGCTGGAAAGTCCAGTTTTGCACACGCTGAGCCCGGACAGCCAGGGTGACACCCAGCCTTGCCAATATTTCAGCTTTTAGCATCACATAGTCTTTTGCTTGGTCAGGCTCTAGGTCATAGTAAGCCTTCTGCGATTCACCAGTTAACAGAGGAGCCACCAGTCCAGCCCACTGCTCCTCAGGCCACTTTTCTCTTTCAGCAGTCCTTTCAAATGTGGTCAAAAATACCTCTGGATCATCCTCTCCAGTCATTTTTGTCAATAAACGACTCACCCCAAAGGACGCGGTATTAGTGGGACGGCTTTCCTCACTGGTCTGCGGACGTTGCTGCATTACTGCTTCCATTTGTTGTAGTCTCTGCTCTTGCTTCTGTAACAGGTCTATGAAGCGGGCCTCAGATTGCTGCTGGGCTTGTTGATGAGCTTGCTGCTGGGCTGCAAGGCTCCTTTGCAAACCTGCATTTGTCTGCTGTTGATTGGCATTTGCTAGAGCCAGCTGTTTCAGTATCTCCTCCATGCTGGCTTAAAAAAAACTGCCACTGGTTCTCCACCAACTGTGAGGGGGTTAACTCGGTAGCGGGTGTGTGTGACCCCCTGGTTGGGCTCCCCACACAAAAACAGGGCCAGCAGACGGAGGTTGTGGTTTTCAAAATCAAAAGGTGCGGTTTATTTCTCTATGTACAGTGACAAAACACAGCAAAGCCAAAAAGAAACAAACAAAATAAATCCTGGTCAGTTTGACCTCTGACTAAACATGCAGGTTTCCTAAACTAACAACTGGGATCAGCCTGGTGCTGTCCTAGTCCCTAAGTCCCTGGTTTAGTAAAAGTCCAAACAAATAGCCACACAGGCTTTGCCTCACCGCACAGGGGTTCACTCTCCCTAGACAGTCCACACAGGTCTGGTTCCAGGCATGAGCAAACACCTAATGAATCTGGGAGTTTTTATAGAGGCCTTAAACGAACTGACAGGCTTCAGCTGGTCTCATCAACTCCCTGCCTCACGACGCCCAGCACTCTCCCTAGAGGTATGAGTCATTCATGAGCCCACTAGCCTCAGCTGGGCTTCATCAACTCCCTAGTTGTATAAGTCGGCATAAAGCCTGAATCTGGGAGAAATATATCTACCCCCCTGGATGCAACCAGGTGACTTTACCTTCCTGCTGTCACAATATATATTTATAAATATATATGCATAAGTGTACTTAAGGCAGTATATTTACTTGCAAAATTGTGTTCCCCAGCAACCAGTGGGTTCCACAATATTTGTATATACCAGTTGTGCCAAGGGAGGGTTCGAGCCAATTCCAAGGGGTTGATAGGCAGAACGTAGACCCAAAACAAAACCAGCAGCTCCTACAGGGGTAGTGCTACATATATATTAACACTATCCTCTCTAAAGATTGCCGTGCAGGTCATTCAGTGCAGCAGTGCAGTTCAATCGGATGGCCACTCCCCTGATGATGCCTACGGAGGGGAACAAAAGCTCCTTTCAAACACTTTTCCCTCTGTACAGCGCCTGCTGGAACACCACCACCTACAGAGGGCAGGTTAAACTACACCTGCCTACATCCTCATGGCAGGGAGCATTTTAAACTTTACTTATAAATGTAATATTGCTGTTACAAAAGGATTTTATACAGTAACTGCAAGCAATGGGCAGAGCAGTGTGAATGGTTTTGAGTGGACAAGTCATGTTAATGTTTCACAGTTTGTCTTTGGACCCTTTCGATGTATTGTACCTGCCCTGCGTTTCCATTTTATTCTCATTAATAGTTCTATTTCTGTTTGTTTTCCAGTTATATTTATAGCAAGGAGGTAATGAGGTAAATGATATGCAATTTCATGTACAACTGCCCTCAGGATCGACTAGCAAATTCAGAATTGTAGCTAAGGTCTGGAAAGTACTTTATATATTTGACTAACAAAATAAGAAAAGTGGGAGAGAAAGAGAGAAAAAGGAAAGGAAAGAGAGAGAAAAGGAGGGAGGAGAGAAACGGGTGGGGAGAGGGGGAGAGAGAGAGAGAGAGACGGTGGGGAGAGACAAGATGAAGAAGAAGGGAGAGCGAAAGCAAAAGAAAGAGAGGAGGGAAGAGTGAGACATAGAGGAAGGGGAGAGAGAGAGAGAGAGAAAGGGAGGAGAAAGGCAGAGAGGAGGAGAATGAGAGAAAGAAAGAAAGAGGGAGAGGCAATGCTAAAATGTATTTGGTCCTGCAAATAAAGAGAGAGAGAGAAAAAGGCGGAGAGAGAGAAAAGGGGGGAGAGAGAAAAAGGGGGGAGAGAGAGAAGGGAAGGGGGGAGGGGGAGGTAGGAGAGATGGGATTGAGAGAGAGAAAGATAAAGAAGTAGAGTGAGAAGGGGAGAGAGTAAGCAGGAGAAAGGGAGAGAGAAAGAGGGAGGAAAGACGAGAGAAAGAAGGAGGGAGGAAAGAGAGCAGGGGCGAGAGAAAAAGAGAAGGGAGGAGAGAGAGAAAAATGAGAGAGATAGTGAGAAAGGGATTGAGGAAAAGGGAATAGAAGGGGGTGGAGAAAAAAAATGAGAGATGGGGAGAGAGAGAAAGATTGAAGGAGAGAGAGAGAAGGGGAGAGAGAGTAGGAGAAGCGAGAGAGAAAGAAAGTTAGGCGGGAAAGAAAAAAAGAGGAGGGAGGAGAGAGAAAAAGGAGAGAGAGAGAAGGGGGAGATAGAGGAGGGAGGAGAGAGAAAAAGGAGAGAGAGAGAGAGAAGGGGGAGATAGAGGAAGGAGGAGAGAGAAAAAGGAGAGAGAGAGAGAAGGGGGAGATAGAGGAAGGAGGAGAGAGAAAAAGGAGAGAGAGAGAAGGGGGAGATAGAGGAAGGAGGAGAGAGAAAAAGGAGAGAGAGAGAAGGGGGAGATAGGGGAGGGAGGAGAGAGAAAAAGGAGAGAGAGAGAGAAGGGGGAGATAGAGGAAGGAGGAGAGAGAAAAAGGAGAGAGAGAGAAGGGGGAGATAGAGGAAGGAGGAGAGAGAAAAAGGAGAGAGAGAAGGGGGGATAGAGGAGGGAGGAGGAGAAAAAGAAGAAGAGAGAGGACAGAGGTGAGAGGAAACAGAAGGAGAGAGAGAGCGATGGAGGTAGAAGTACAGAACTACACTCTTGTGATCTGGGATTCTCTTTTGAGCTCTACCAGGATCTGGCAAGAATATCCACTGATGTCACCTTGCCCAGGCATCATCTTTATCTTAAAGTTTACTACCAGTAATATGAAAATAGTTCATCTGCCCCAACCCCCCCCCCCCCCCCACAGTGCCCACAGCTTATAAATCTTCTTTTTACATTAAAATATTGCCACTTTATACCTTTTTGGCTGATCTGTATACCACGGTCACATGCTGCTGGTTGGCTGGCTGGCTGTCAGCACAATAGAAAAGCATCCTACTAAAGCAGCCCACAGATAAGTACGTTTTTTTGGTTCAACCAACAAAAAAAAAACTGACTCAATTCCCCCATCCACACACTCAAGATGGATGGGGGAATCCTCTCCGCTGAGTAATTGTATTTTGACAGTGGGGAGACTTCCCTGCCGTCAGAATACACTGATCAGTGTTGCAGGCCATAACCTTCAGAACTGATGAAATGGGGAAAATCCACCAGGGTGGTTGTACAGAAGCCGCTTGGCAGACTGGCATCTGTACAACCTCAGTACCCATACATGGGTAAAAATTTGGCCGGTCGCTGCTGCACTGGCTGGATTTCAATCCATGTATGGTCAGCTTAACTCAGAGCAGATAGCATTCAGGGCAGCCCCAGCATTCAGGAGTCGATGGAAGTATATCCTTGGTTTATCCTGTTCTGCCTCCTGCACACTGCCATGCTGCCACATATGTGCTTTAGTGAAGATTGGGAGGTAGAACTCACTTCTGAAAAAGAAGGGGGTGAGGTCTTAGGACTTTAATTTGAAAGGGGGGGGGACTGAGGAGTCTTGTGTGAAAAAAAGGGGGGGGGTGTGGACAGAGGACTCTGATGTGAAAAGGGGTGTGGTCTGAGGCTTCTGATGGGAGGGGTTGGATGGACTAAGGACTCTGATGTTAAATGGTGGGGGGACTGAGTCTCTAATCTGAAAGGAAGTGGAGGGGGAACTGAGGACCCCAATGTGAAAGGGGACCGATACTGAGGGCCCTGATTTGAAAAGGAGGAAGGGGAGCAGTAATGACTCTGATGTGAAAGGTGGCAGGGCTGAGGACTCTGTTGTGAATGTCACCATTCTTCTGGTGACTCTTCCATGTAGCTCATGCTTGTCCAAGCAATGTTGCACTTAATATGTCATATGAGAGTTCACCGTTCTAGCCAACATACAATCAGTTCTCTTAAAGTTGTCTTGGTCTTACAGAACTTGCCTTTACTTTCACAGTTCCTCTTAATTGGCACTTCTTGATGTCATAATGGGCCATGAAAATTGCAAGCTGGAAGCTTTTGCATTCTTTTTAGAGCTATCCTACTTTGTAAGGCATCAATAAGCTTCATCGTCAGATCCTCACTTAGTTGCTTAGAGGAGCCCATAGAAATTGATTAACAGCTCAAAGTATTGTTTGTCAGAGATTTTATTAAAGTGTATTTTGAATCGCCTAAAGCAGAATTTTACTCATAACTTGATAAAAAAAGCAAGGAACATACATTCTACATTAATAATTATGCTACCAAAATTAGTTTGTGCTGTAAATTGCCTCCAGCAGGAAAAAAACAGGAGCAATGCTGGAGACAATTTACAGCACACACAGCTGTTGGTAGCATGGCTGCCATTTTGCTGAAGCCTAGAGCACCTGAGCAGCAGTAAATAATAAAGTGGAACTAAACCCATCAATTTAACGGTTTAAAAAAACAGTACATTCCTGGAATGCTAACTGTCACATTTGGTTGTGTCCTCAACCAAACTGTCAAACCATCAAATGGCATAACTGATCATATGTGCAGCATCATGGTAGTTGCAGATCAAACAGAAGCAGCTTCATTGGCTGTAATGGATAGGAGGGTTTAATTCCGCTTTAAGGCTGTCAACAGATTGTGTATAAAAGCAGTGCAGCGCTAAGATCATATGTAACACAAAAGGTCCATAAAATATGAAGTTCAGAAACCAGAAGGGTATTAACTGGTACACCAACAGGGAGATAGAAGGATCCTCTAGCTGTGAAGTGCTTGTAAATGATCACAAGTGCAACCACTTCCGTGTATGTCCACCACCAGGCACACAGGCCGCTCACCTCAAAATATGGACCTCTGTATTACCAGAAGGTCACGTATGCAGTCCCTTTAGCAAGGGTAATGTTAAAGATGAGAGGGCTGTCTTCATACGGTACTTCAACCGAAATCCTCAATCATTCAATGATCCCAAAACAAACTCATAAATTTGCGTAGTTACATGCAAAATGTCAAAAAGAAATACATAGTGCTCTCCATATGTAAAAAACACTTGATTTATTGTATAAAATGTTACTCACAAGCAAGGCACAGAGACCCTGTGCTCGGATAACAGTCATGTAACATAGGTGTGGAACCAGGTAGATGGCTGTCCTGACGTCGTGTAGCCCCTCGCACGCGTATCGTCCGTGGGCAAGAACTTCCTCAGCGAAAATATTTATTTGTAACTACGCAAATTTATGAGTTCGTTTTGGGATCATTGAATGATTGAGGATTTCGGTTGAAGTACCGTATGAAGACAGCCCTCTCATCTTTAACATTACCTTTGCTAAAGGGACTGCATATGTGACCTTCTGGTAATACAGAGGTCCATATTTTGAGGTGAGCGGCCTGTGTGCCTGGTGCTGGACATACACGGAAGTGGTTGCACTTGTGATCATTTACAAGCACTCTGTTTCACAGCTAGAGGATCCTTCTATCTCCCTGTTGGTGTACCAGTTAATACCCTTCTGGTTTCTGAACTTCATATTTTATGGACTTTTTGTGTTACATATGATCTTAGCGCTGCACTGCCTTTATACACATTTCATTTAAGGATTTATATTTTGACCTTCAGTGTTCAGCTGCATTGTGTTAGGATTGGTTTTGTGCTGTCTGGTTTTTCTACAGATTCGACAGTGCCTAAAAATGCAGAGCAACTGAGCATGTGCAGAGCAGGGTGAGACAGTGTATTACTGGATTTTAAACAATACAGGTATAGGTACTTATTTTTAATGTTTTACATAGCTATACCTGATTTAGCATGATTTCATTTTCTGACTAAAGTTCCCATTTAAGTGTAGCGGGGTCTTCAAATTGATGGGATACACCTGGGGAATAGTGTGACCCAGGTGTATAATTGTGTTAGGGTTCAGACCCCTTTTTGTTTCGTGGAGGATTGGAGGATGTAGTGTTCTCCTTTGCCTGTGGGTGGCGGGGTACCCACAGGCTTCAGGTAGAATCATCTCCTGCAGTGCTCCCTGTTTTGTCCCTTCTCGGAGATGGTATGGCTGGGGCGGGGAACCCGCCGGGCCGTTGATGGGAGGAGATAAAAGGGGGAGACGCCCTTACCACGAGGTCTTGCGGAGAAGGAGGTCCTCGGAGGAGGAGGGTTGCGGTCCGCACCCAGGCCCCCCAGGCCTGGGTGCTGGAGATCCAGGAGTCTGGTCCAGGTGCCCATGGCCTGGTCCGGAGTCGTGTTGGCGTCCATCCCAGGCACCTTTAGCCTGGGGTGAGGTACTATCGAGGAGGCCTGGGGCCCAGTACCTTCGACTGGGTCCCGCTAGGGTGGACTGTCCGAGGGTCCCTGAGCGGAGGGACTCGTATCTGAGGTGAGGAGGCCAGAGAGGTTACCCACTGGAGACCCGGATCAGCACCAACCCGGTGACAGTGGGCCTCTGGGAACTCTCTTGGGAGGACACATCCCCCTGATAGGGGCCACAGCGCATCGAAGAGGGCTCCATTGCTGTTCATAGGGGTTGCTGGAAGAGACCCCATCTTTCCTGTTCTGTAACAGCCGGATTGGCTTAGGCGCCGCTGGTCATAGTACAGTGGCATAGAACTTAAACTTTAGGAAGTGCCTCGATCTGCTCGCCCCACCGTTGGCAAGGTTATAGGTCCCAACCAGTTTGCTGCAAAAGAACTGTTTATTGTGCTTTGCGTATTGGAGTGTCAAATAAACAAGTGTTGGACCTTTCTCCGGTGTGTGAACTCCAGTTACTGGAAGCAAAGGGGAGGCTGGTGAGCTTGCAATTACAGACTCAGTGCATTCACAGAACACACCGGCCCGAGGAAACATCAGTAAGTGGCCTTCACCTCCCCACTGCAATGGGGAGGACATGGGCCGTGGCGCATCTCACTCTCACAACCCAGGAACCCCTAGACATGAGTTGGTGTGTAACCGATAAAGATGGAGAGAGAGTGAGGCCGCTACACGTGGGGGCTCGTGAGTCCGGGATAGAGTGTGTTCTAAAGATGGACTTGAGAATGTCTACATTTGAACTTTGCTGCCCAGAGGAGTTCCGAGCAGATCGGCCATATTACTGGCCAAAGTGCGTCCCTGCTCGGAGTTGTGGAAATGACCCTAACACGGGAAAGGCCCATGCGGAGGAGCGAAAAAAGGGAGAGGTCCAGCCGTGTGACGTACTGCACGTGGGGACTGTTAACGCACTGCGCCACGAGGCACCCCATGGCGACATCGTTCGTGGGCGGAGTCAAGAGGAAGCCCGCGAAAATGTACAGCTCATGGGAGGAGTCTGGCCAAGTGTGGGGATACACGTGGAGACTCTGGCGCGGGGTCAGTGCATGATGGAGCAGCAGATAGTCTGGATGACCTCAAGTGCCCCGTGGATTATGGTTCCTCACCCCACGAGAATGACTTCCTTTGCTGCCCCCATCACAGACACAGGGATAAGACTTAGGCCCCGAGGGCGGTTGGCTCTGTACACTTGCAGAGACACGGAGGCCCTCGGTGTGATCTGTCCCGGCTGCTCGGGACTGGTGGTCACCCTGAAGCCATTCGGGCGATGTGAGGAGTGCAGAGAATTCCTTTTTGAGGTTGAGTCGTCCACAGCAAGGCCCCGGGCCCTCCGCCTCAACCACCTCACGGGTACCGCTACTCCGGAAGGGGAGATCAAGGCCTTTGTCGAGGTTCCCGTGCGCGCTGACCAGGGCGATGGACTGCCCAACAGAGAAAAATCCGAGGATGCTGCCTCGGTCGCCACAAGTTCTCTGCTCCCACCCCCGAAGAGGAAAGTTGGCCTAGTACAGGCATCCTATGGACGTGGTCGAGCTTCACCCCGCTGCTTGCCTGGCCTGGATGGCGCCAGTCGAGAAGGAAGTCCCGGACATCCCAGTCCTCTACAAGGGTCAGGTGAGCCAGGGGCTGGGACTGTGGTGGTGGTTGGAGGTGTCGGGGGCCCATTGGAGGTGGAGCCCCCCAGGGAGGATGATTCTGTGTCCACCGCAAGATATCTGCCTGCGGAGATGTATGACACCTCCGACCTAGAGTCGCTGTCTGACTGCGGAGATGATGGCGAGATAGACGAACTGTTCAGCCGCAAGGGCTGGGATAGAATGCCACTTCTTGCTTCCCGTGCGGTACGGGATTCACCTATGTACACAGGAGACAGCACACCTCGGGTGGAAGACCCGCAGCTTACGAGGGAACCTACCCCTCCACCGGTGTCCTCATCTACTGTTACCTCACCTGCTTTGGTTGTGGGGACACCCCGCGCTTCTCTGAGAGCGCCGAAAGTCAGTTTCAGGGAGCTGGTAAAGGCACCTCGGCATCCGGAAGCTATTGTGCTGCCTGGAACTGGAGAGAAAGCCACTATGCCACCGTTGGCCCGCTTGCAGAGACTGTTTTGCCACAAAGTAGCTCGGGAATATGGGTGGGAATACCCGTATCTGCCCCGGGACTTGCTGTTTGAGGTGGAAGTCTGGAGAGCAAGATGGTATGACGAGTTTGTGTGGGACAAGTTGAAGGTGCCTCATGCTCGCAGGTACCTGGAATGTGCGCCGGCAGTGTCTAAGAGGTTTGAGGACTGCAGAGCTGAATGGAAATTGGGGCGCCATATCCATGCTGACAAGATAGTCATTTGCAGAAGAGAAGGAGAAGATGTCGAGTATTCGATAGAGGCATTTGACAAACACCTGAAACCCCTGTATCTGCCGGATCCAAAGTTTTACTTATAGGAGAGAAGAACTCCTGTTTATTTCCTTTGTGCACTTGAACTCTCTGGAAGAGCCATTCCCAGACACCCAGGACTGTGCCCTGCTTTTGTTTTTATTTGGGCTTTTCTTTTTCTCATTGGAGACTTGGGGCTGTTGTGTTTTTTTTGTGTTTCCCCTTTTCTTCATGTGCCAAAGGCAAGGACATTTGGGAATAGTGGCAGAGTAGGGAAAAGCTGGAAGAACGAAGATTCGTTGAGTGTCATGACCGCGGCGCTGTCACCAGGTGGCAGTGTTGCGCAACAAATGTTTGAAAATGTTTCACACACACATCACCTTGCTTGTTGGAGTGAGTGGGTCTCTCGGCTGACGGGCCCACTCAAGCCAAATGACACGAAATTATGTTAGGATGTTGTTTTTTCTTTCCCCTGCAGGAGGATCGTCAATCAAGACCATTGAGAGTGGGTGGCTCTTAGACAGTGTGGGAGAGGGGTTGTGATTATGCAGATGTTTAAAGTGTTTTATGACATAAGTTGTTTTATATGTTCCCCATTCCCTGAGCAGGTCTTGGCACTTGGGAAAAATTTAGAGGAACTGCCTCAGGGGTTTCACTCCATGTCACCACTTTATGGGAGGCATGGGTGTGCACCTGACGCTGGGGACCAGCGTCCAATCACAGGGGGGAATGTGTAGCGGGGTCTTCAAATTGATGGGATACACCTGGGGAATAGTGTGACCAGTGTTGCCAACCTACCAGAATAAAATTCACTGACACAACACATAATTTTTATGTCAAAGACACATTTTTACTGGCATTTTCAAAACTTACAAAAATTACAATTTAAAATGCAAATTTAGGTATTTATGCTACAATCAAATAAATATGCAATTAACAATGTCATATAGGAGGAGGTTTGAAGGTAAAAACAACATTTGTTATTTTTGATATAGTAAGAGCATTAGAGCAGGTTAATATAACCCATCCTTTTGTCACCTGCACTGCAGTGGGTATAGAAAATAATCACCCCCTTAAAAAAATTTCTTTTTTAGCTTTGCAGCCTGAAGAGACAGATGCAGTTTTAGCCAGCTGCATTTACTCTGTGCAACTTATACCATCCATGTGAAAGATATTGTAAGTGGTTTTTTGTTTTTTTTTCACATCAGCATCCATCCTTGCTTCAAAGTACTCCCATCATTGCCCCTGTATAATTCCCTTACATTGGGGCCCCTTTACATTAAAGATTAGTCTTAAATCAAATTTCCCAAAGTAGCATCCCCATTGGCTGTCAGTGGGGGAAAAGCCCCAGTAACATCCCCATTGGCTGTCAGTGGGGGAAAAGCCCCAGTAACATCCCCATTGGCTGTCAGTGGGGGAAAAGCCCCAGTAACATCCCCATTGGCTGTCAGTGGGGGAAAAGCCCCAGTAACATCCCCATTGGCGGGAGGTGGGAAAAGCCCCAGTAACATCCCCATTGGCGGGAGGTGGGAAAAGCCCCAGTAACATCCCCATTGGTGGGAAAAGCCCCAGTAACATCCCCATTGGTGGGAAAAGCCCCAGTAACATCCCCATTGGTGGGAAAAGCCCCAGTAACATCCCCATTGGTGGGAAAAGCCCCAGTAACATCCCCATTGGTGGGAAAAGCCCCAGTAACATCCCTTACATTGGCTGTCAGAGGGGGGGAACCCCAGTAACACCCCCTTACCCAAAAATACCAACATGTCACCAAATTTTTTTTAAACAGAAGCACTGAGTTGGAAAAGGAACCACCCGTTTGTCATAATTTTGTTAAACCACCTTTTTTTGATTCATCTCCAGCCTTTGGTCTGTTGGGATATGTCTCTACCAACGTGGCTCTGACAAAGGTATGTGTGATCGTTTCCAACTCACCGATACTGTTTTTGCTTTATTTTCTGACATGGTGTTATATCCTACACTTGGATGCTATGAGTAAATACAGCGGGATAAAATGAAGACTGTTTTCATTTCAGACTAAGCAACAAAATGTGATTTTAAAGAGGGTTTATTTTCTATACAGCATATATGGTCACACAAAATTCTGAACATTCACCTCTATTCTGTTCTGAAATCAAGTTATCTTTTGGTGATAGACGTAAATAGGACAAAATTTGAGAATCAGGACAAAATTTGAGAATCACTCTCCCTGTTACAGACAGCAATAAAAAAAAAAAAAAACAGTCTTTAACATAACTGACAAAATAGAAATGTTTTTAGAAAAATAGAAAGAATGTACTTCAACCTTGCAGCAGTGGACAATGGAACAGGCGTCCCCACGTGAAGGTTTTGCTTCACCTCCAGTTCCACTGACTAGTGCCGATTTGTAATTTGTCCCTTTGACAATAAAAGCGTAAACTTTCCTAACAGTGACAGACAACGGCTTCCAAAAACTGGAGCAACATTAACGTTTTTGGTAAAGACATTTAGCAGCTTTTGTGGAGACAGTTATCCCCCATCATTTTCACAACAGTAATCCATGTTTCAATATCATTTAAATGTAACAGAATATAACTCTTCTAAAATGCATTGTACAATTACATCAGAAAGGAATCAAATTTTCTCTAGTCATTCCTCTTCCTCCACCACCACCACCAGATCATCCTTGTCCTTGCCAGCAGCAGAAGACACACACAGTGGCTTATGTTTACAATTTGGTAAAGTTTCAAGCTTGTGGTCATACATTGTGACGTCAACCTTTTCAATCATGTGCTGAGTAATCATTCCTGGGCCACTCTTTACCGATAGCAGTCCTTCCAACATTGGAGTGGAAAGTTTGTTCCTGTGATCAGTTTTCATTAACTTTACAGAAGAGAACACACGTTCTACCTCAGCTGTCCCATGGGGAAGGGAAAGCATAGTTTTTGCAAATTTAACCAGATGTGGGAATTTAGGTACTTTCAGATTGTCCGGATCGATACTGCAACTTTGTCCTACCATGTGCCAATAAGAATCATAAGTGTGAGTCTCAAGATCACAACTAAAATCTGTCACTTGGTATTCTATAAATTCAGTATGCAGTGTGTCAAAATCAGATGGGGGGACAATTTGAGGAAAATGCTTGGCAAGTTCTAGAATATCCCCAGAATTTGCAGTAGACCTGTTTAAAGGTTTAAGTAAAGCCAACAGTTGAATGATTCGGTTTCCAATGGGCATTCGTTTTTTAATTGCAGTTACAGCTCTTGTGTAAAATGTTGTTACTTGCACCATGAACTGGTGAACAGCTAACAGATCATCTACTGTAGATAAATGTTCTCTTGTTTGGTATCCAATAAAAATTGAATCTGTCGATTTGAAGTTTGCACTATTAGTGTGGTCAAATCGAATCAGTGCATCATTTTGAAGGGAAACCAGTAGGTCTGGCCTCATAAAGTAGCCCATGAGACTTTTCAGCAGTTGGCAATACTTGAAGTACAAGTCAGGTAACATAGGTGAATTGCTCTGAAAAATTTTATTGAACTGTGTGAAATTTGGCAAAACTGCTTGAAGAAACAAAAAATAGCACTTAGTGATAGGATCCTGTAGCTTAATGCTTATTCTGTCAACAGTTACCAAGCGATCTGAATCATCACTTGACTGAAAATAACTTAAGAGGGCATCATATTGATTCAGAATGCGGTTGACACAATCAACCATTGAAAGCCACCTGGTAGAACAAAGTTGTAGAATCTTAAGACAATCTGCATCTACAAATTCCTGAAATTCATGATACAACTGTAAACGTTTACAACTATGTGCAAAGTGGCTATGTATGTCTCTGCAAAGTTGCTCAATGGTTTTTGGTATGGCTTTACAGGCATCTGCAGCACACAAGGCAGCAACATGACAGGTACAATGAATGTGAAAAATATACGGTTGTTCTACTTTGAAGCGGGACAGTATAGAGTTTCTAGGACCAACCATTACACTTGCACCATCTGTACCAAGAGCTATTACATTTCTTAGGGGTATACCATCTTCCAGAAAAGATTGTTTAATCTTCTCAAAAATAGCATCAGCAGTTGCTTCAGTGAGATCAAGAAGGCGGTAGAACTGGTATTTGGTTCTACCAGCTTCTTCATCAAAATAAATGACAACCATAGCCAATTTTTTGCTTGTTGATATGTCAGTAGTTTCATCAATCAGTAAGGAAAAGTGACAATATGTAAGCCTCTTGCACAACTCCTCTTTGAGACACTTGCCAATGACATTCTTAACCAACATGGAACCTTTAGTTCGCTTGCAATTGATAGATTTTGCAATTTTTGAGTCTGGAAACCAGTCAGTCACATTATTTGTAAGATCATCCAACAAGCTTAATGGTAAATTTTTTTGTGCAATAAAATTTACCATTTGTAGCTCACTTTCAAAAGTCCTTTTCTTATGAGCCAACACAACTGGATCTGGTAGTGTTTGTTTAACAAAACTAACAATGCCAGCGCTGGCTAGCCTAGCTGCAGCAATAGCTTTGTGTTTTGAGCTTGTGGAATGACTACGTACATCACGAACACCACCATATGCAATGCTGAAGACTTTTTTGCACCATGCACACTTTGCATTTTGTTTTGAATCAATATCTGCTCTTAACCAGAATTTAAACTTAACATCTGCCAGCCAAGCAGCAACAAAAGAACACAGCCTGCAAGTTTTTTTTGCATGAGGTGGTGCCGCTTCCATGTCTAAAGCGGAACTGAAGAGTACAGACAGTGCAACCTCAAGCCCTGAAATGTGCAAACTTGCTTTGAACAAATCTTAAAAAGAATGTGCCATGAACACTACAAAACGGCCTTGTGTGCTGCAGATGCCTGCCTGAGAAAAAAAAAACAATACCTATGAAATCTGATCACAGGAACTTATGGAAAGATTAACACTGAGAGGCATCACATGTGAAGTTCTGCTGGTGGGTGTCTAAAAAAAAAAAACAACAAGAATTCATGTTGTCTATGTTGCCCATTTTCCTTAAAATGTGTGTTGTGCTAGTATAATACAAAAAAAACACTTACAGTTTAGTAGATCATTTTCTCTAATCTGGTGGTGGTGGTGGTGGCTGTAGAGCCATACAGCTGGCTATCTTCTCAATATGTTGATTTCTACAGGAGGAAAAAAAAAGTGTAAGAAAAAAATAACCCACGCAAGTCCAGGAAAATCTATCTATATAAAACAGGGAGGAAACATAAAATGAGTAAACAGCCAAGTGATTAAAAAAAACCCACAAGTTGAGTACTTACCGTAATCTGTAGCTGTGGAATTTGCAGGCGGACCTTTCCCCAGGGCAGTAACTTTGTCCAAAAAGACAAATATACCTATATAAAGAGGGAGAAAACCTACAAATGAGAAAACAGCCAAACGATATAAAAAAAAAATTAAATAATTAAGTTGCGTACTCACCGTAATATGTAGCTGTGGTATTTGGAAGGAGCAGGCTGGTCCTCGGCGGCTGGAAGGAGCAGGCTGGTCCTCGGCGGCTGGAAGGAGCAGGCTGGTCCTCGGCGGCTGGAAGGAGCAGGCTGGTCCTCGGCGGCTGGAAGGAGCAGGCTGGTCCTCGGCGGCTGGAAGGAGCAGGCTGGTCCTCGGCGGCTGGAAGGAGCAAGCTGGTCCTCGGCGGCTGGAAGGAGCAAGCTGGTCCTCGGCGGCTGGAAGGAGCAAGCTGGTCCAAGGCGGCTGGAAGGAGCAAGCTGGTCCAAGGTGGCTGGAAGGAGCAGACTGGTCCAAGGCGGCAAGTCTAAAATCTACCTTAGTAAAAAACAGGGAGAAAACCTAAAATTAGAAAATGTAGCTAAAGGGTATGAACAAAAAAAAATAAAAATTAAGTTGCGTACTCACCGTAATATGTAGCTGTGGTATTTGGAAGGAGCAGGCTGTTCCAAGGCAGCTGGAAGGAGCAGGCTGGTCCAAGGCAGCTGGAAGGAGCAGGCTGGTCCAAGGCGGCTGGAAGGAGCAGGCTGGTCCAAGGCGGCTGGAAGGAGCAGGCTGGTCCAAGGCGGCTGGAAGGAGCAGGCTGGTCCAAGGCGGCTGGAAGGAGCAGGCTGGTCCAAGGCGGCTGGAAGGAGCAGGCTGGTCCAAGGCGGCTGGAAGGAGCAGGCTGGTCCAAGGCGGCTGGAAGGAGCAGGCTGGTCCAAGGCGGCTGGAAGGAGCAGGCTGGTCCAAGGCGGCAAGTCTAAAATCTACCTTAGTAAAAAACAGGGAGAAAACCTAAAATTAGAAAATGTAGCTAAAGGGTATGAACAAAAAAAATAAAAATTAAGTTGCGTACTCACCGTAATATGTAGCTGTGGTATTTGGAAGGAGCAGGCTGGTCCTCGGCGGCTGGAAGGAGCAGGCTGGTCCTCGGCGGCTGGAAGGAGCAGGCTGGTCCTCGGCGGCTGGAAGGAGCAGGCTGGTCCTCGGCGGCTGGAAGGAGCAGGCTGGTCCTCGGCGGCAAGTCTAAAATCTACCTTAGTAAAAAACAGGGAGAAAACCTAAAATTAGAAAATGTAGCTAAAGGGTATGAACAAAAAAATAAAAATAAAATTTAAGTTGTGTACTTACTGTAATATCTAGCTGTGGTATTTCCAGACAGCCCCTTGCCCTTGGTCCAAGGCGGCTGGAAGGAGCAGGCTGGTCCGTCCAAGTGGGGTGGAGAAGAGTGCAGGAAAATCTACATATAAAAACAGAAAAGCAGTCCCAAACGCAGGCCACAGAGAACACAGACTTTTCTACCCCCACCTTACTAGCACTACTAAAGAAAGCAATGCATCTTCCACTGAGTGGACTGGAGATACCTGTCCAGGTATTTGCACCACTTCCGGGTATCGACCCCCGCAGGAGTCACTCATGCCCCTTTGCATCACCCCCCACTGTCTTCTGGAGAGAGCGGGGACCAGTGATGGCACACCACGCTACAGTACTCACGCATTTGTAGTAGGGAACCAGGCAGTGAAGCCGCAAGGCTTCACTGCCTGATTCCCTCAACGAGCATGGCGGTGGCAGCATTCAAGGACCGACCGATTGCTCGTCCTCGTCTGCCGACTTTGCGGGCACGCTGGACAGGTAAGTGTTCATTTTTAAAAACAAAAATTTTGGGGGGTCCTCCACTTTAAGTAAAAGACCATCTTCCACACCTAGACTTGCCAATGCCATGTGATTTTGTCATTATGTGATACTTATAATTGAGTGCACTGTGGTGCAAAGCATTAAAACAAAGGACCTAGGCTAGGGGAATTTTGTAGTATAAATCCAGCCTGGCCCTGGAATGTCTTTTAATTTTTGTGATTTAGTGAAAGCTAGCTAGTTAAGTGCTGTTGTACAGTGAGTTAAATTGAGATATACTAAGAGGAATGACAGAAAGGAATGCCCATAGACGATTAGACATTAACAGGGACTGGACTGGAGATAGAATAGAATGCAAAAAAAAAAAAAAATTGTGACAGAATCTATATCAAATACATTTTTTGCAATAACATTTTGCAAGCTTTTAAAGCCATAAAAAATAATCCCACCTAATTTCAATATAAACATGATGGCCATGACTGAATATTTAAAAGAAAGTTTGCCAATAAAATGTATATGTCTAAGACTGACACTAATTGAATACCCCCCCCCCCCCCCATTATTCTCTATGGGCATTAAATAAATCACGAATATAGGCTATTGAGCAATGCATTCCTTTCTGTCATAGGCTCGCTCACTCACCAGACCAGGCCAGGGAGGGCACTCACTCAGGCGTCGGTCCGACTCCAAAAGAAAGAAGAAGACACACCACCGGGCGGGCACCGTGGGCAGCAGCAGGGCTGCAGTGACAGACACTCACACAGCCCAAGAAAGAGTCACTTCGAGTCTGGGCACTAGAGCAGGCTGGGGCACTGGTCTGACTCTGTCCGACTCCGACGGTCTCGGTCGGTCGGTCGGGTCGGTCGGTCCGTCGCTCCAGAGTGGGGGTAATCTGTTTCTGCCTGCCCTGCTGCTGTGACTGTCCCGCAGGCTCGGCT
Organism: Rana muscosa; assembly: GCA_029206835.1. Lineage (NCBI taxonomy): Eukaryota > Metazoa > Chordata > Amphibia > Anura > Ranidae > Rana > Rana muscosa. The sequence goes on from CM055117.1 coordinate 1,046,687,557, forward strand.
CCTCTCCACATCCACGAGGCTCCTCAGTTTCCCGCTCTGCTCTTGCTACCTTTATAGCCTGCCTGGCGGCGGTGTTGGCGCGAAAATGCGCTATGATAATTGGCTGCACGGCGGGTGGGGTCAGGTCAGGTGGTGGGTGGGCGGCGCTGCGGTCAGAGGCTAACAGGACTAACGCTGCGGCTCAGGCTTCGGATCTTCTCGGCGATTACCGGAATTGCGCATGCGCAGTTCGGACCTGAGCCGATCAAAGCCATTTTTACGAGGACATCTCCCTTACTACAGACTTTTACGTACAGGCAAAAAGTGCCTTGTATTTACGTAATGTCCGTAATTCTACGTACGGTTGGCAACACTGAGTGTGACCCAGGTGTATAATTGTGTTAGGGTTCAGACCCCTTTTTGTTTCGTGGAGGATTGGAGGATGTAGTATTCTCTTTTGCCTGTGGGTGGCGGGGTACCCACAGGCTTCAGGTAGAATCATCTCCTGCAGTGCTCCCTGTTTTGTCCCTTCTCGGAGATGGTATGGCTGGGGCGGGGAACCCGCCGGGCCGTTGATGGGAGGAGATAAAAGGGGGAGACGCCCTTACCACGAGGTCTTGCGGAGAAGGAGGTCCTCGGAGGAGGAGGGTTGCGGTCCGCACCCAGGCCCCCCAGGCCTGGGTGCTGGAGATCCAGGAGTCTGGTCCAGGTGCCCATGGCCTGGTCCGAAGTCGTGTTGGCGTCCATCCCAGGCACCTTTAGCCTGGGGTGAGGTACTATCGAGGAGGCCTGGGGCCCAGTACCTTCGACTGGGTCCCGCTAGGGTGGACTGTCCGAGGGTCCCTGAGCGGAGGGACTCGTATCTGAGGTGAGGAGGCCAGAGAGGTTACCCACTGGAGACCCGGAGCAGCACCAACCCGGTGACAGTGGGCCTCTGGGAACTCTCTTGGGAGGACACATCCCCCTGATAGGGGCCACAGCGCATCGAAGAGGGCTCCATTGCTGTTCATAGGGGTTGCTGGAAGAGACCCCATCTTTCCTGTTCTGTAACAGCCGGATTGGCTTAGGCGCCGCTGGTCATAGTACAGTGGCATAGAACTTAAACTTTAGGAAGTGCCTCGATCTGCTCGCCCCACCGTTGACAAGGTTATAGGTCCCAACCAGTTTGCTGCAAAAGAACTGTTTATTGTGCTTTGCGTATTGGAGTGTCAAATAAACAAGTGTTGGACCTTTCTCCGGTGTGTGAACTCCAGTTACTGGAAGCAAAGGGGAGGCTGGTGAGCTTGCAATTACAGACTCAGTGCATTCACAGAACACACCGGCCCGAGGAAACATCAGTAAGTGGCCTTCACCTCCCCACTGCAATGGGGAGGACATGGGCCGTGGCGCATCTCACAACCCAGGAACCCCTAGACATGAGTTGGTGTGTAACCGATAAAGATGGAGAGAGAGTGAGGCCGCTACATAAGGAAGACTGAAAACCCTTATAAGTTTCTGTCCCATTAGGGCGATATTTTCCGTCACTTCTTGTTCTGGAGTCAAACAAATAAAAAAGGAATTCCGCGCTGCCTGATTAAATAGCCACTCACACAACCAATTGAAAAATGGTGGAAAACATACTGTATAAAAAGGGGTATTTAATGTAGGTAGATCCAAATGCATCATCTGATGATGCATTTGGATGCGAAACGCGTCGGGAGACCTTACTGTTGCCATTGATCATTTTGACAAAGCGCTGTTATATTCATCTAAATGTAAGTGTATCTACCTACATCAAATACCCCTTTTTATACAGTATCACACTATGTGCCTTTTCTTTCCTTCTAATTTTTGCAATTCACTCGGCATCGCTACCTGATTCTAATCGGGCACTGCATACAAGCCTCATTGTCATCTGGATAAGAGAGATACTTTTTTCTATCCTTTGGACTGGATTGAAGTTTGATGTCCCCCATTTGAATCGCAGTTGGAGATTTGCTGTCCACAGCGGCTTACCTATGCTTGGTTGACCCTCTGAACGTAGGTTTTTGGGGTCCACTCTTTCTGGTAAGCCTTTCCTACAACCGATTGGTGGCGGTCACTTTGAGTGCACTCTCTTCACGTCAAGTTTACTTATGAGCACCATATTTTGATTGTCACTCACCTTTCATCAATATATATATTCCATTTGTTTTCATCATGAACTCAGTATTTCTGGTGTCTATTGTGTTACATAATTTGCATCACTGAGGACCTTTTGAACACTTTATTCTATTCAGTTTGTTTGGTTAAGATGTCACATTATTGAGGACTTTTTGGAATATTTTATTTATTCAGTTTGTTTAGTAGAGATGTTACATTGTTTATATAATTATACAGTATATCACTGTTATATACTGCACCTTAATTGTGTGCAGTTCTTATTCATTTTTAGCGCTACACTTTTTTGTTTCGTTTGTTCTGGAGTCACACCGCAAATAAGGAGGAGAAGTTCATAAGGACAGTTGTCACCACAATAGGTGTTAATATCCAGTTACAGGGCTCTGTTAATCGAACTTTGCAAATGTGGTCGGGCCCCACCAGTCCCCTTTTGCTGATTTCAATGCTAAGACTCCTCTTCTGAGAGTCCCCTGTCACTGGACAGCCAATAGGAAGTGTTCATGTCACATAAGCAGTGATGTTGACACCCAAACAAGGGATGGACCCCGCCTCCTGTACACTGAAGGAAAGAGAAGACTCAGGACCAGTATGTCACGTGACTTTAAGTTAAGTAGGGAAAAGTAATTACGTTTTTTTTTTTAAAAGCAGTGATTGGTTGGAGGAGTTGTTGGGTGGGGTGGGGTGGGAGCCCCAAGAGTAGCTTTAAAGGAAATCTATGGTTACAGCATACTCTTATGTTATAACATCAGCATTGTAATAACAATACAAATGTAGCGCCCTGTTCCTAAAGAATACGGCCTATGTTGTAAATTTAGTTTTTGGCTGAGCTGTACACAGCTCATATTTATTGTACAAATTTAAATTATCTTCTGTTCCAACTTTGGTTGTGTTGTGAATTTCTCACTGTTGCCAGTAGGTGTCACTGGTACCACAGGCCAGGATGAGAAATACAGCCAACTAAAGTGTATTGAATATTCTTTTCTCCAGAAACAGCCCAGTGGGAGTGTTCTTGCTGCTGTGCATTCTGGGAGAGGGTATTCAAGGGGCAGACACCATGTTTCTCTCTCTCTCTCTCTCTCTCTCTCTCTCCTCATTGCCCTCCTGGCCTAAGGCTGTGTCACTCTCTTCTACCTCGGAGCCTGCTGGGTCGAGGCTGTGTTGCTGCAAGTAGGCACAGAAGTTTGTCTGGGGCCTACTAGTCCGGAGGTGATCCTGGGCTGTCTTGCCTTCGTGGAAGAAGCCAAGCCAAGTTGATCAGATCCAGGGGAGGACCCTTTGCTGGAGAGAGCCAGAATGAAGGCTGGTCTCTCAGAAAGGGCCTGGTGACTCGGTTGGAGGACGCACCTAAGTTAAAGCGGTTGTAAACCCAGATAAAAATATATATTTTTTTAAATCACCTGCAAGACAAAGCCATAATGAGCTAGTATGACTAGCATACTAGCTCATTATGCATCACTTACCTTAGATCGGGACCCCCGAAGCCATCCTCGTCCCCCGCTCCGTCCGCAGCCATCGCTCCTCAGATACCCGGAAGGGTATCGCCGCTCCAGCCAATCACAGCGCCGCTGCGGCGCTGTGATTGGCCGGAGCGGCGAAGACGTCACTCCGCGCATGCGCGCGGGAGCTGTCTATTCCGCAGAGCCGGAATTGTAAATGGAATTAACCCTGTGAATGCACCGTTGTCTACGGCCCGCGAACGGACCGAAAGTTCGCACGAACATTAGAACCCTATTAAATACAATGGATGCGAACGTTCGGATTCTAAAGTGCTAATTATAACGACTATTATCCATGTTATTGTCCTAAACAGAGTTTGGGAACCCGGGTTCTGCACCAGGGGACATGTATCAATGCAAAAATAAGTTTTAAAAACGGACGTTTTCCGGGAGCAGTCATTTTAATGATGCATAAAGTGAAAAAAAAAAAATATTCCTTTAAATATTGTACCTGGGGGGTGTCTAAAGTATGCCTGTGAAGTGCCACGTGTTTCCCGTGTTTAGAACTGTCCCTGCACAAAATTACATTTCTAAAGGAAAAAAAAGCCATTTAAAACTGCTTGCGGCTTTAATGTAATGTCTGGTCCCGGTAATATGGATGAAAATCTTTAAGAAAAATGGCATAGCTACCCCATCAACCCCCCCCCCCCACCCCAGCCCATTACCAGCCCCTTTGGGTCTTGTATGGATATTAAGGGGAACCCCGCACACAAAATAAAAAAGGCCCTATATACTCTGAACAGCCGTATACAGGCGGTGCATACAAGACAGGGACTGTAGGTTTGTTCTTATGTAGAATCTGTTTGTAATTTTGAACAGCTGCATTGTTTAAGTGTAGCTCCATGCCAAATTCCTTTTTTTAAGCTTTTTGGAAAACATAGGGAAGGGTTATCACCCCTGTCACATTTTTTTTGCTGTCTGTGCCCCTGTTCAGAACATTTCACCTCACTTTGCGTCCCAATGACAACTGTTTTTGAAATGTGGTGTTTTTATTGAAACAAGGATTGGTGATAAAGCATCAGTAGAGAGGAGACACCTTTCTCCCATATTAATTCTTACAGGAGAGAATTTTCCTTCCAAGGGGTAGATTTCCTCTCACTTCCTGTTGTCTTCTTCCGTTTGCAAGTAGTAGTCGTTTGTAAGTTGGATGTTTGAAAGTAGGGACCTGCCGTATATACTCTGCAGAAATTGGCCCCTTAGGTGTTGGTGTTGGCACAACACTGAAAGCACTCACAGTTATTCTTGGTGGGTGCTGGAACGCCCTGCTGTCAACTATTATATCAGGAATTGTAATAACATATAATTGTTGATCAGTGGTAGTAAAAATTGGGCCTTTGATGGTGGTGCTGGTGCCACAACACTGTAAGGCCTGACAGTTACTCTTGGTGGGCGCAGCAATGGGCCCTGCTGTGAATTATTAGATCAATAATTATAATTGCATGCCCCTGTTGAATAGGGGCTGAAAAATTGGGCCTTTGGTGGTGGTGGTGGTGGTGGTGGTGATGGTGGTGCTGGTGCCACAACACTGTAAGGCCTGACAGTTACTCTTGGTGGGCGCAGCAATGGGCCCTGCTGTGAATTATTCGATCAATAATTATAATTGCATGCCCCTGTTGAACAGGGGCTGAAAAATTGGGCCTTTGGTGGTGGTGGTGGTGGTGATTGTGGTGCTGGTGCCACAACACTGTAAGGCCTGACAGTTACTCTTGGTGGGCGCAGCAATGGGCCCTGCTGTGAATTATTAGATCAATAATTATAATTGCATGCCCCTGTTGAACAGGGGCTGAAAAATTGGGCCTTTGGTGGTGGTGGTGGTGGTGGTGTTGACACAACACTGTAAGGCCTGACAGTTACTCTTGGTGGGCGCAGCAATGGGCCCTGCTGTGAATTATTAAATCAATAATTATAATTGCATGCCCCTGTTGAACAGGGGCTGAAAAATTGGGCCTTAGGCACTGGTGGCACAACACTGCAACCCCTCACAGATACTGTACTTGGAGCACAGCAATGAGGCCTGTTGCAAAGTATTGCATCAAAAATTGTAATTACACGCCCCTGTTAAACAGGGGCTGAAAAATTGGGCCTTAGCCACTGGTGGGGGCACCCATAAACCAAAATGATCTTCCAAGCTATCATCATTAATCGGATCATTGAGGAGGAGGAGGAGGATAGCTAGTCAACATAACAGCACAGGAACTCAGCATCAGCATCAGTCTTGAAGGGATGTGACATTTTAAAATCAATTAGTCTGTTATATCAGCATCAGGTGTGTGGTAGCTGGTGGTGATCCAAGACTGGTTCATCTTGATGAAAGTCAGTCGATCAACCGAGTCGGTGGACAGGCGCACCCTGTGATCCGTGACAAATCCTCCAGCAGCACTGAATGTGCGTTCTGAAAGAACGCTGGATGCAGGACAGGCCAGTAGCTCAATTGCATACTGTGCAAGCTCTGGCCAGTGATCCATCCTCAAGACCCAGTAAGCCAGAGGATTTTCGGTGGGGAAGGGGTCCAAGTCTGACCTTGCCCCTAGGTATTCCTGCACCATGTATATCAGACGCTGGCGATGGTTGCTGGAACCGATCATACTTTGGGGCTGCGGACTAAAGAATTGTCTGAACGCATTGGTCAGACGGCCACCTTCCCCACCGCTCCTTCTTTGACTGCCTGAAGCCTCAGCAACTCGTTGTCCAGGACCAGGAGTTTGTAACCTCCCAGTCTCTGGGAACGCGTTGCACAGACCTTTCTGCAAGGCCTCCCGGAGTTGTCTCATCCTCTGCTCCCTATGCGACGGTAACATAAGGTCCGCAACCTTACCCTTGTACCGTGGATCAAGGAAAGTGGCCAGCCAGTAATGGTCCCTCTCCTTGATCCGAAGAATACGAGAATCCTTCCGCAGACTTTGCAGGATCAGGGAGGCCATGCAGCGTAGGTTAGCTGAGGCATTCAGTCCGGAGTCCTCTGGGTCACTAAGGACGACATGATCCGCAGCCACCTCCTCCCAGCCACGTACAAGTCCACTGGTTTCTTGGGACTGTAGATCATCCCTAAAAGACTGCTGCTGATGATGCTGAGTGCCAGCCTCCACCTCCATGCTTTCACAATCCTCCTCCTCCTCCTCCTCCTCCTCCTCTTCCTGTGCGATGGGTGGGACAGAAGGAACACTGTCTGGGTAAAGGGGCCTTGAGAGGCAAGGAAGTCCTCCTCTTCCTGCCTCTGTTCTGCCTCAAGTGCCCTGTCCATTATTCCACGCAGCGTGTGCTCCAACAGGTGGACAAGAGGTACAGTGTCACTGATGCATGCACTGTCACTGCTCACCATCCTCGTGGCCTCCTCAAATGGTGCCAGGACAGTGCATGCATCCCTGATCATGCCCCACTGGCGTGGTGAAAAAAACCCGAGCTCCCCTGACCCTGTCCTGGTGCCGTAGTCGCACAGGTACTCATTGATGACCCTCTGCTGCGTGTGCAGCCACTGCAGCATGGCCAACGTTGAGTTCCACCTGGTGGGCATGTCACATATAAGGCGGTTCTTGGGCAGGTTCAACTCCTTTTGCAGCTCAGCCAGGCGAGCACTGGCATTATAAGATCTGCGGAAATGCACACAGACTTTCCTGGCCTGCCTCAGGACATCCTGTAAGCCCGGGTACCTGCCCAAGAACCGCTGCACCACCAGGTTAAGGACGTGAGCCATACAGGGCACATGGGTCAGTTGTCCCTGTCGGAGGGCGGAGAGGAGGTTGGTGCCATTGTCGCAAACCACCATTCCTGGCTTAAGCTGGCGTGGCGTCAACCACCTCTCGGCCTGCCCCTGCAGAGCAGACAGGACCTCTGCCCCAGTGTGGCTCCTGTCCCCCAAACACACCAGCGCAAGCACGGCATGGCATCTTTTTGCCTGCGTACTTGCGTAGCCCCTTGAACGCCAACGGAGCACCGCTGGTTCCGAGGACAAACCACAGGAAGAGGCCATGGAGGAAGAAGAAGAGGAGGGGGTGGAGGAGAGAGGTGTGTCACAACCAGTAGTAGCATTTTGGAGGCGTGGCGGTGGAACAACCTCCAACACTACTGCACCTTGTCCTGCATCCTTCCCAGCTGCCAAAAGAGTGACCCAATGGGCCGTGAAAGAAAGGTAACGTCCCTGTCCATGCCTGCTGGACCATGAGTCAGCGGTAATATGCACCTTACCGCTGACCGCCCTGTCCAGCGAGGCCAAGACATTGCCTTCCACATGCCTGTAGAGAGACGGAATCGCCTTCCGTGAGAAAAAGTGGCGTTTGGGAACCTGCCACTGAGGAACCGCACATTGCACATTACCAACTGAAAAGGCAGCAGTTGAAGCGCTAGCAATTTAGCCAAGCTAGCATTCAACCGCTGGGCATGTGGATGGCTGGGAGTGAACTTCTTTCGACGGTCCAGCAGCTGGGGCAGGGAAATTTGCCTGCTAGAATCGGACGTCGGTGTACTGCTAGCAGAGTGGCCGTAAGTACTGGGCTGTGACACACCTAATTCTACACCTTCATTCCTCTCAGTGCAGGTTTCAGAGAGAACTGAAGGTATAGTGGGTTTTGAGATCCCAGCTGATGCGGTGCAAGGAGAGGTCCGCTTTGTTCTTTGGTGTGGGTCTTTAAGGTAGGCTTGCCAACGAGCTGCATGGCAGGTCAACATATGTCTGATCAAGCATGTGGTGCCCAAGCGGCTGATGTTTTGGCCACGCGATATACGCTTGAGACATATGTTGCAAACAGCAGCTGTGCGATCTGATGCACTCGCCTCAAAAAAGGCCCACACCAAAGAACTTTTTGAATGACGGGCAGAGGCAGCGCCCTGCACAGGCGGAGCTCTGCGGTGTGATTCCGTCGGTGTGCTGCCCATACGCTGGCCACTCAAGGGCATCCTGCCTCGTTGGAGATGTGCCTCCTCCTCATCCTCCTCCTCCTCCTCTCTCCTATTAGGCACCCACGTGGTGTCAGTGACCTCATCATCCCCTCCCTCCTCATCACTGGAGCCAATCTGGCAGTATGCTGCAGCTGCTGGAGCATGACTGCCAGATTGGTGTCCTTCTTGAGCATCCCCTCTCTCTGCTCTCACGCTACTGCCTTCCTCTAGCTGGGTATCATCATCAGATCCTTTGAAACGCTGGGCATCCTCCTGGAGCATGTACCCAACACTGTGCTCAAACAGTTCGGGGGACTCCTCAGGAGGAGGACATGGTGGGTCTAGGGAAGGATTGACTAATGAAGATAATGATACCAGAGAAGAGGACGCTTTGGCAGCTGCTTTGCCAGTACCCTGAGCCTGGGTGAGAGAGGATGAGGAGGATGAGGTGGGCTTGGTCATCCACTCTACCAAGTCTTCGGCATGATGTGGCTCAACATGTCCAGCTGCCGAAAAGAAGGACAAGCGTGTCCCATGGCCATGTGCTGATGACAGTGCACCGCGTCCACGACCAGCACTGTTGCCCCCAGACACAGAGCCTGCTTGCCCTCTTTTTTTGCCTCCTGACTGTCTGTCTCTCCTTGTTTGCCTTCCAGACATTTTAATGGATGGCCTGCAGGGAGATGGGAAAAACAGCAATAAGGGCTACCTTCAGGTGTATACTGTGCAGGAGGCTTAGCAACAATGACACTGACACTGTCCCCTGCCTATCCTTCTCTGTCCCTAAACACAAGGATTTGCAATATGCTTCAGCAAGATTGGTTTAGCACAGAATAGCACACTGTCAGTTTCACTCACTGTCCTTCTCTGTCCCTACAAACAAGATTTAGCACAGAATAGCACACTGATAGTTTCCACGAGTGTCCTTCTCTGTCCCTAAACTCAAGGATTTCAAATATGGTTCAGCAAGATTGGTTTAGAACAGAATAGCACACTGACACTTTCCCTCACTGTACCTCTCTGTCCCTAAACTCAAGGATTTCAAATATGGTTCAGCAAGATTGGTTTAGAACAGAATAGCACACTGTCAGTTTCACTCACTGTACCTCTCTGTCCCTACAAACAAGATTTAGCACAGAATAGCACACTGATAGTTTCCACGAGTGTCCTTCTCTGTCCCTAAACTCAAGGATTTCAAATATGGTTCAGCAAGATTGGTTTAGAACAGAATAGCACACTGACACTTTCCCTCACTGTACCTCTCTGTCCCTAAACTCAAGGATTTCAAATATGGTTCAGCAAGATTGGTTTAGAACAGAATAGCACACTGTCAGTTTCACTCACTGTCTTTCTCTGTCCCTACAAACAAGATTTAGCACAGAATAGCACACTGACACTTTCCCTTACTGTACCTCTCTGTCCCTAAACTCAAGGATTTCAAATATGGTTCAGCAAGATTGGTTTAGAACAGAATAGCACACTGTCAGTTTCACTCAATGTACCTCTCTGTCCCTACAAACAAGATTTAGCACAGAATAGCACACTGACACTTTCCCTCACTGTACCTCTCTGTCCCTAAACTCAAGGATTTCAAATATGGTTCAGCAAGATTGGTTTAGAACAGAATAGCACACTGTCAGTTTCACTCACTGTCCTACTCTGTCCCTACAAACAAGATTTAGCACAGAATAGCACACTGACACTTTCCCTCACTGTACCTCTCTGTCCCTACAAACAAGGTTTAGCACAGAATAACACACTGACACTCTCCCTACCTATCCTTATTTGTCCCTAAAAACACAATGAATCCAGGATTAGTAAAGGAAAAAAAATGACACTGTCCCTGCCTATGCTTCTCTTTCCCTGCTCCGGAACACACTACACAAGGCCGCCGCGCTGGCGGCCTTTTATAGTGTGGGGCGTGTACTAAACCCCCTCAGCAATAATTGGCCACAGGCATCCTGCCTGTGGCCAATCATTGCTCTCCTCGCTGCTGGCGCTGTGATTGGCCAAGCATGCGGGGTCACAGTGCATGCTTGGCCAATCACAGCGCCTGGATGACACTGCGATGGCGTAGTGCATTGTGGGCCGTTCGCGTCACTCGAATTTGGCGCGAACGGCCAAAATCGTTCGATCTTCGTCGAACGATCGAATCGCCGATGTTCGAGTCGAACGTATGTTCGACTCGAACAAGAAGCTCATCCCTACTGTCTGGCTACAAAGTCCTGTGAGAGAGGATTATCCAGAAGTTCCACTGGTTGCTAAGTCTGTGTGAGAGACTTATCCAGAGAAATCATACCGGCTGCTAGGTCTGTGTGAGAGGCCTATCCGGGTGTTCAAGATCTTTTGAAAGGAGCTGTTTGTCCATTGGATCTGAAGGAATTCATCAGTGATCTGCTACAGGTATCTGAAACTTCCCCTAGCCCTCTATCCTACTGCTACTTCAAGTTCTTTTATTAAAGCATTGGGAAAATTCTAAAGTGACTGGCGCTCACATCTGTTTGACATTTCCTATCATAGACTCATAGTACTTGGATAGTGAAAGGTAGAGTAACGGCAGGACCCAAATTTATTCAGCAGCCCTCTTGGGGGTATTGCTACACAAACAATAGTTATTTTTGACAATCCAATATTAGTTTAGTTGAAAAATCTCCTTTCACATTGTGAGTTCTGCCTGTCTATCTCTTTCCATAAGTTCCCAGATTCCATGCTTGCTGTTTATCTTCAATTTCTAAGGATCACATATCCCATGGTAACTTGCTGCCTGCAAGCCGTGATTCCTGTACTATCTTGGCCTCCTGAAACTCCTCCTCTCAGCTTCTCTGTAGCTCAGAAAGCAGGCTCTGTGAAATGTGTGACACAACAGTGCCTACTCACAGGGCATAGTGACTACAAGTCACAGAATTCTAGGAAGTCAATGAGTGGGGATCTTCAAAAATTAAGTCTGTAGGTAGGGTGCAGCTTGGTGAGGCGGCAATAATTCCCACAGTCAAGTATAATAATAACCTTGTATTGAAGCAATGTAGCAACAGTTCACAACAATGCTGGTAGGAAGACTGCCCAAGCAGGTACACTCACAGTTACAGTAACGTGAACAGAGCGGGTTACAGCCAGAGTGCCAGCGTCTCTAAAGAGGGGCAGAATGCGGCCTTGTCGTCTCGTGTCCAATCGGGAAGATGCTGAGTAAATAGATACCTAACATGTCACGCTTTAAAATTGTGCACGATAGTGGAATGGCGACAAACTCCAGTACCTAAAAATCTTCATAGGCGATGATTTAAAAACCTTTACAAGTTACCTGTTTAGAGTTAGAGGAGGTCTAGCGCTAGAATTATTGCTCTCGTTGTAACGTTTGCGGCGATACTTCACATATGTGGTGTGAACACCGTTTACATAAGCGTGCGTGACTTACGTATGTGCTCGCTTCTGTGCACGAGTACAAAGAGATGGGGGAGCGTTAATTTAACCACTTAACGACCGCTCACTGTATATGTACGTCGGCAGAATGACACCGACAGGCACAATCACGTACAGTGTACGTGATTGCCTTTGTATAGTTGGGGGGTCTGATCGGACCCCCCTTCTATACAGTGAGCGGTCGTTATTTGTTGGGGAGCGATCCGAGATGAGGGGACGGCCGTTCGATTCCGGCCACCCCCTCGCGATCGCTCCCGGCGAATGAGAAAGCTTCCTCCTGCCTGTGTAATGTTTACACAGGCAGAGGAAGTGATATCATCTCTCATGCAGCGCTCACATATACCGAGAGAAGACATCAGGTCAGTGCACAAACACTACACTGACACCAGGACACATAGGCACACAAATCGCCCCCCAGGCCCCCCCAGACACCCCCAGATCACCCCCCAGCCCCCAGTCACAGTGTCACTGATTGCAGTGACCATTTATTTACTGATCACTGCAATCAGTGACATTTGTGACTGTAAAAGTGTCACTAAAGTTAGTTTTAGGTCCAGTGTAGCCCCCTAACCCCCCCTAATAAAGGTTTAACCCCCTGATCACCCCCCAGATAACCCTTTCACCCCCTATCACCGCCGTCACTAAGCGATCGTTTTTCTGATCGCTGTTTTGGTGTCGGTGATGCTGATCGGTAGCCAGTTATTTTTTTTAGGTTCGCCGCAGGTTTTTATAGCGTCAGGTACCCCCATATATTACCTAATAAAGGTTTACCCCCTTGATCGCCCCCCAGGTAACCCTTTCACCCCCTATCACCACTGTCGCTAAGCGATCGGTTTTCTGATCGCTGTCTTAGTGTCGGTGATGCCGATCGGTAGCCAGTTATTTTTTTTAGGTTTGCCGCAGGTTTTTATAGCGTCAGGTACCCCAATATATTACCTAATAAAGGTTTAACCCCTTGATCGCCCCCCCAGGTAACCCTTTCACCCCCCTTTTGCCAGTGTCACTAAGCGATCGTTTTTCTGATCGCTGTATTTGTTATGCTGGTGCCGATAGGATAGCCAGTTATTTTTTTTAGGTTCGCCGCAGGTTTTTATAGCGTCAGGTACCCCCATATATTATCTAATAAAGGTTTTTGCCCCTAGTTAACCCTGCGTCACACCCCAGGCAGCGTCAGGTTAGTGCCAGTAACGCTAACACCCACGCGTGAAGCATACACCCCCCTTAGTGGTATAGTATCTGAACAGATCAATATCTGATCTGATCAGATCTATACTAGTGTCCCCAGCAGTTTAGGGTTCCCAAAAACGCAGTGTTAGTGGGATCAGCCCAGATACCTGCTAGCACCTGCGTTTTGCCCCTCCGTCCAGCCCAGGCCACCCAAGTGCAGTATCGATCGATCACTGTCACTTACAAAACACAACACACATAACTGCAGCGTTCGCAGAGACAGGCCTGATCCCTGTGACTCCAGTGCTGTAGGAGGTGATTTCACCACTACAGTTAAAAAAAAAAGCATATATGCCGAAGCATTGGGGCAGCAGGGGCGGAGGAGCGGAGGAGTGATTTTGCTCCTAATGCCGCGTACATACGGTTGAAATTCAGACGGAGGCTTGCCCGTGGAAAAGTCTGACCATGTGTGTGCGGCATAATTTTTGCGGGAGGATGCCCCAATGCTTCGGCATATATAAATGGTGCATGTATGCCCATCATTAGAAGTGGGTGGATGAAGGGCGGTATTCTAATGGTGGGCATACCCACCGATCAATCTCTTTTTTTTCGTTCAGCCAACAGGCTGCATGAAAAAAAAGATTACAATACATGTCCAACAAGGACCAGCAACGTACTGGTATGTTGCTGGACTTTAAATGGTTATACCAGATTGATGCCTGCGGGTTTAGGTATCATCTTGGCATCATTCTTTTCAGCCAGCGGCCGACTTTCATGTAAAAGCAATCCAGCAATCCTAGCGGCTAATTAGCCTCTGGACTGCTTTTACAAGCAGTGGGAGGGAATGTCCCCCCCCCCCGGATATAAAAAGCGCCATTGGGAAATTGGGAAAGCATTTTATCACACCGATCTTGGTGTGGTCAGATGCTTTGAGGGCAGAGGAAAGATCTAGGGTCTAATAGACCCCAGTTTTTTTTAAAAAAAGAGTACCTGTCACTACCTATTGCTATCATAGGGGATATTTACATTCCCTGAGATAACAATAAAAATGATAAAAAAAAAAAATATGGAAGAAACAGTTTAAAAATAAAATAAAAAAGCAAAATTAATAATAATAAAAAAAAAAAGCACCCCTGTCCTGCCCTGCTCTTGCGCAATGGCGAACGCAAGCGTCGGTCTGGAGTCATATGTAAACAGCAATTGCACCATGTATGTGAGGTATCACCGCGAAGGTCAGATTGAGGGCAGTCATTTTAGCAGTAGACCTCCTCTGTAAATCTAACGTGGTAACCTGTAAAGGCTTTTAAAGGCTTTTAAAAATGTATGTAGTTTGTCGCCAATGCGCGTTTGTGCGAAATTTTAAAACATGTCGTGTTTGGTATCTATGTACTTGGCCTAAGATCATCTTTTTTATTTCATCAAACATTTGGGCAATATAGTGTGTTTTGGTGCATTAAAATTAAAAAAAGTGTATTTTTCCCCAAAAAATGCGTTTGAAAAATCGCTGCGCAAATACTGTGTGGAAAAAAAAATGCAACACCCACCATTTTAATCTGTAGGGCCTTTGCTTTAAAAAAATATATATAATGTTTGGGGGTTCAACATAATTTTCTTGCAAAAAAAAAAAAATGTTTTCATGTAAACAAAAAGTGTCAGAAAGGGCTTTGTCTTCAAGTGGTTAGAAGAGTGGATGTAAGCTTTCTAATGTTGTGTGTAGCGGGTCTCTCTTAAGGCCCCAGGACTACGTTACCCAGAACCCCATTCAACCCCAGGGCGGAAGTTCCGCCGAAAAGACTCATGCATACCTCCCAACTTTGTAAAGTCCCTTCGCGGGACATTCTGATGTCCCCTTTCCCCTGCCAACCAGAGTTGTTGAGCGGGGGGGGGGAGTGCGGGACATTGGCAAAAAAAACGGGAATTGCCACAGAAGTTGTTGAGCGGGGGGGGGGGGGTGATGGTTGCCGCCGGAACATTTAAAAAAAAAAAAGGACTTGTAAAAAAAAAAAAATTAACGGGGGGGGGATTTGGGGCGCGGCGGGGGGCCGCCGATCGGGGGGGCATACTAGTGCGCCGATCGCGGGGGGGGCTCTTACCTGCTGCTGCTGCTCCTCTTCTTCTCTTCATGTTTCCTGCTGTGCGGGAAACATGATAGTCTCACGGGAGTGCGGGAAGGAGGAGCCTCTGCGGGTAAAACCCGTACAATCCGTGCCAGTTGGGAGGTATGCTAATGGGAGGGCCTATTTAAGCGAGAGGTGAGGCGGAGCTCGCTCTCTTTGGACGCCGCGCTTCAAGCAACCAGTCATCCTGCGTGGATCGGCTGCGGGGTAAGGCCTGAAGCCTTAGGCCTTACCTGAATTCTGAAGAGCCTTCCACCATTCTGCGGAGCCTGGGTGGATCCTGGATCGTCGGTGTAGGACTCCAGTTGGATCGGGGACCCGATCGGTTGCAGACGCCGTGTGAGACGGACACACGCGGTGGAAGACCCAGGCTGGGATCGCGCCTGGAGCGGTGAGCGGGCACCTGCCCATATCCATAGACTGAGCTGTATTCAGGCCTGTAGACTGCCTAGGCCCACTGTTCACTCACCCGTGTTTCCTTAGGGGGTCTGGTAGTTGGCACAGAGCTGAAGTGCCTACCCCCCCCCCCCGTTTGCATACTGTTGTTACAAGTTACCACCCTTTGGATTACAATTTGGTCATTTCTCCAAGTGCACCAACGAAAGCTGGCCGGTGAAGAAAACCTTACTCCCTTAGGGAAAGGGGACTATCTCATACACTGTCAGGCCTGACATAGGTGGGGGAAAGTTATAAAGTTTGTGTTACTTTGCCATAGGGCGTGCACGCCATAATAGCTCCGCGTGGTGGATACTGCACTGCGCCATATTATAGTGCTGCTTCTGATACGCTGATTAATGCAGGGCTCTGCAGGCCCATGTATGTGTTACATGCCATGTTTTATGCCACCATTTTACAGTAAAGCTATTACTTATTTATACTCTTGCTTCAGAGTGTTGTCTGCCTATTTAGAAACTGTTGAGTATTATACACCAGAGAGTGATAAGAAGTTAACCCTAGACTAGCTGTGCCAGAGTGGGTCGAGTCAGATTGCCGGGGGTTGGCGGTGCTGTATACAGGGCCCGAGAAAACAAACCAGCGGCTCTCTTAACTGGGGGTAGCGCTACACGTGGGGGCTCTCGAGTCCGGGATCCTGTTGCAGCAAATAGCAGCCAAGAGACACCAGCATGGACCCACTAGAAGTAGTAAAGTGGTGTGCAGCAGTAAAAACAGATCCGCATGAAGTAGTGATCATAGAACTGTCAGGGATCTGGCAAGAAGATGCAGTGAAACAGTTAGTGATGTCGCTGTCCCCGCAACAAAAAGCATACATAGTGGATGTCAGAACAGAACCTCCCTTGACATATGTACTGTTAAAATGGAAAGATGGAATCCCAGAAGACTTCAAGAAGCCGAGCAAAGAAACGGCGGATAAACAAATCTTTAAGTTAATACGCGCTCCACCCGACTTAAAAGATGTCAAGAAAGAGATGAATCCTGGGTCGCCACAAGGCGCTCTCAGCACAGAATTATGCGCGGTTCTAGGGGAAATCATAGCGCAATGCAAGAAAGATCCTGCAGATTACCAAATGTCGGGATACCGGAAACTCAGGATGTTTTCAGGAAGGAAGCCTGTACCCTCAGGTGAAGAGGGGTTTGAGGAATGGTTAGACGGCGCTACTCAAGCCTTAGAGGAGTGGGAAGTCCCAGACCACAGAAAAAAGCAGAGGATTGCTGAGAGCTTAAAGGGGCCTGCCTTAGAGGCCGTACGCAACCTTAAGATGAGCAAGAAAGACTGTGTTGCGCAGGACTATCTGGACATTCTGCAGAATGTGTTTGGAGGAACAGAAAAGATCACTGAGCTTACCTACCAACTAGAGCACTGCTATCAAAAGGCAGGGGAGAAGCTATCAGAGTTCATGATGCGCCTAGATAAAATACTGCACAAGATGATCCTAAAGAAGGGGATTGACCCGAAGGAGGTGGATGAGGCCCGGATCCAGCAGGTCATGAGAGGATCTCAACCCCTGGATCCCATCGCACTGGCGCTACACACAAGACAGGACGGGAAGAGCCTGGAGTACCCTGACTTGATCCGAGTAGTCAGAGAAGAAGAAGCTATACTGGAGGAGAAGAAAAGGAGCCAACCCGTTGAGCTGGTGCAGCCCCCTCCAGTGATGGTCAGGGCCGCCACGACCTCAGAAAGAGACGCAGAGGTGGATACCTTAAAGTCACAGATGTCCCAAGTGCTGGGAATGTTGACCTCCCTGATGGAAAAGGAGTCAAGGGCGCCTGAGAGGAACAGCCCAAGGAAGGAGTTGTTTCCAAATACTTCAGCACCCGCATCCCTGGAAGATAGGGGGGATATAATCTGCTTCAACTGTGGAGGAGTTGGTCACGCAGCCAGAGTGTGTTCCAGTCCCAAAAAGAGGAAGATGAACAACCGCAAGCCGCCGGAAAACTTCAGCGGGCCCCGGTGAAGGAGTCAACCGGGTGCCCATCATCCTTACGGAGCTCCATACTGAATGAGAAGCACATGAAGGAAGGAAGCAGGATCCCGCAGGGGAAATCAAGGGTTCCTCAGAAGGAACGCACTCCAAAGAAACATAGTAATGTCCCTCAGTGGGTAGCTACACCCAGACAGAGGAGGGAGATCAGTGCATACCAGGCCCAGGAGAGACTTAGGTCCAAGGAAAAACGGAAGAAGGAAAGTCAGAGAGGGAAATGCAAAGATCAAAAGAAGCAGACCCCGTCAAAGCAGTACCCAGAGAAGCTGGTGGGTCCCTCTCCAATCGTATCTATTCAAGTGGAGGGAGTCTACACAAGAGCCCTGTTGGATACTGGAGCACAGGTGACCCTGTTGTACCGAGACTTCTACGACAGACACCTGAGTCACCTGCCCATCCGAAAGCTTGAAGACTTGGAGATATGGGGAATCGGAACGGAAAAGTTTCCTTATGATGGATATCTGCCCATCAAATTGACTTTTGACCCATCCATAGCTGGGAAGGGGGAAGTGTTCGACACCTTAGCTGTGGTGTGCCCCCGACCGCCTGGAGCTAACAGGAGTTCCTTGATAATAGGAACCAACACGGATCTGGTCCGAAGGCTTTTGGTCCCACTGACGAGAAGGAAGAACCCCACAGTCACTGAGATTCATCCAATGTTGAAGACTGCCTACCAACGGTTGATCCTAGAACAAAAGGCCCCGGAAGAGGGGGTAGGGAAGGTCTGGAGACTGGGAAGAAAAGGGATAATACTGCAACCCGGTGAAGTAACCTGTTTGAAGGCCACAGTGAAACTCACTTGGGAGCAGCCGGGCCCCTTTGTGATGTTGGAACCCGATCCAAGGGAAGAACCCTCGGGCCTGGAAGTAGTCCCGGAAGTGGTCCCGGTGAGGGCCCTGAAGAAGGCCCATTGCAGGGTGCCAGTGAGTGTCAGAAATACCACGAATGGTCCAATGGGAATCCCAGCCAGGCTGTTGCTGGGTCGAGTGAGCTCAGCCACCCCAGTTGCCTCCTCAGATGTAGAGAAGACAGATGGAGAAGGTACTGTGTGGGAAAAACTCTTTATGGAGAATCCAAACCTGCCCAGGGCTTGGAGAGAGAGAGCCCGGAACCAGTTGACTCGGTGGAAGAGGATCTTCTCCCATGATGAGTTTGATGTGGGGTGTGCTAGGAGTGCCACCCATTGAATCCGCCTCCAGGAAGACAAGCCCTTCAGGGAAAGGGTGAGGCGGGTTCCACTGGCAGACCTCGAAGATTTAAGGGAACAGCTTGCCGAGCTCTAGCGAACAGGTGTAATCCAAGAATCCAGAAGTCCGTATGCCTCCCCCATAGTGGTGGTACGAAAGAAGAACGGGTCGCTAAGGTTGTGTATCGACTATAGGACCCTCAACAGGAGAACCACTCCGGATCAGTATACCACCCCAAGGATAGAAGACGCCTTGCAGAGCTTGTCCGGAGCCAAATGGTTTAGCGTTATGGACCTGAAGAGTGGGTACTATCAGATCCCGATGCACCCAGAGGACAAAGAAAAGACGGCTTTCATAACCCCGGTGGGGTTCTTTGAATTCAACCGGATGCCGCAAGGTCTGTCTGGAGCCCCAGCCACCTTCCTAAGACTTATGGAGAAGACTGTGGGAGACATGAACCTCATTGAGGTCCTTGTATACCTGGATGACATCATAGTCTTTGGAAGAACTTTGGAGGAACATGAAGAGAGGCTGGAGAAGGTCTTGAAGAGACTGAGTGAGGAAGGACTCAAGCTTTCCCCTGAAAAATGTCAATTTTACCAACCCTCAGTCAACTATCTGGGACACATAGTATCTGAAGATGGGGTGTCTACGGACCCTGAAAAACTGGAGGCTGTCACCTCCTGGCCAAGACCCACCACCGTAACAGAACTCAGGTCCTTCTTGGGGTTCTGTTCTTATTACAGAAGGTTCGTGGAGGGGTTTGCTCGAATAGCAAAACCCCTGAATGAGTTGCTGAAGACGGAGGGGGAAGAGGATGACTCGGGCCCCAGGAGGCCGGGAGAGTCAGTCAAGGACCAGTGGAACGAGAAGTGTGAAGGTGCCTTCCAGATGCTGAAAAAGAGCTTGACCACTGCTCCTGTCCTGGCCTATGCGGACCCAAAGAAGCCTTACGAACTCCATGTGGATGCCAGCCATGATGGTCTGGGAGGAGTGCTCTACCAGGAGCATGAAGGACAGCAGAGACCTGTTGCATATGTGAGCAGAAGCCTGACCCCCTCCGAAAAGAACTATCCCACCCATAAGCTGGAGTTCCTGGCCCTCAAGTGGGCCATAGTCGACAAACTTAGAGATTACTTGTATGGGGCAGACTTCACGGTCAAGACGGATAACAATCCTCTCACCTACCTGTTCACCACAGCCAAGCTGGACGCCACGGGACATAGATGGTTGGCGGCACTGTCTGCTTTCAATTTCAGCCTGAAATATAGACCTGGGGTGGGAAACCGAGATGCGGACTCCCTGTCCAGAAGGTCTCATGCCCCTACCCACAGTCTCGAAGACTGGACCCAAGTAGCACCTGACGGGGTGCGGGCCCTCTGCCAAGGGGCTGAACTCCAAGCCAGGGGAGGCTCAAGAGCGGAAGAAATAGGGGCCACTATCATAGGAGTCCCCAAGCAGTACTGCGAAGTAGCCCAACTGGGGAAAGACGACTTACCCAGACTAACGAAGAAGGAGTTGAGATCCGACCAACTGGAAGACCCTGTGGGGAGGTTGGTCCTAGAAGCATTGGAGAGGCAGGATCCAAACGTACTCCTACGTCATCCCTCAAAGGAAGCTCGCCTACTTAAGAAAGAGTGGGACAGACTGCTGGTGCGTCAAGGAGTGGCCTACCGAAGGGGCCCCTCTGATGACCAAGAAGACGAGTGGCAGTTGTTCCTGCCGGAGAAACACAGAGAAACTGTCATGATTGCTCTACACGACAACCATGGACACCTAGGAGTGGAAAGGACTTTCCAACTTGTTAGAGACCGTTTCTATTGGCCTTGCATGAGGGCTGAAGTTGAAGAATACTGCCAGTCCTGTGCACGGTGCATACAGAGAAAGACACTACCCCATCAAGCGGCCCCAATGGGCCATTTACAAAGTGAAGGTCCGCTTGACCTGGTATGTATTGATTTCCTCTGCCTCGAACCCGACCTGAGCGGACAAGGAAATGTTCTGGTGGTAACCGACCATTTCACCCGATATGCACAAGCCTTTCCTACCAAAGACCAGAAGGCCTCCACTGTGGCCAAAACACTCGTGGAGAAATACTTTATCCATTACGGATTGCCAAAAAGGCTTCATTCAGACCAGGGCAGGGACTTTGAGAGTAAACTCATACGGAAGCTCCTGGATGCCTTGGGAATCAAGAAAACCAGGACTACCCCTTATCACCCACAAGGTGATGCTCAACCCGAGAGGTTCAACCGAACCCTGCTCAACATGCTGGGAACTTTGAGTAGCGAAAGGAAGCAACATTGGAGTAATCATATAGCGGCCCTTGTGGATGCTTACAACAGCACTGTCAGCGACGCTACAGGGTATTCCCCTTACAGACTCATGTTCGGGAGGGAAGCTAGATTGCCAGTGGATCTGGCCTTCGGCACTTCCATAGACCATTGTTCTGCTGCTTCCCACAAGGGATATGTGGATAGACTTAGGCGCAATCTGAAGATGGCCTATGAGCAAGCCCAGGCAGCCTCGGATCACCGGGGGGCTCGCAATAAGAGAAATTTTGACCTAAAGGTTAGGATCCAAGACTTGCAACCAGGAGACAGAGTGTTGTTGCGGAACCTGGGAGTCCCTGGAAAACATAAGCTTGCGGATAGATGGAGACCCGAACCTTATGTCGTTTGCAAAAAACTACCGGGCCTACCCGTTTACAGACTTAAACCTGAAGGAAAGTTGGGGCCATTGAAGACTTGGCATCGGAACCACCTACTTCCTCTGCCTGAAGCGGTTCGGTTACCTCCTAGTATGGATTCCCCTGAACCCATGTCTATCCTAGACACCCCTAGACCCAACACTCGGTCTCAGACCCCTCGAAAGGGGGATACAGAGGATTCGGAAATAAGTGAAGATGAGGGAGAGGAAATTGGCTGGCTTTGGCCTTCCCAGGAACCAACGACTTCTGCTATTGATCTTCCGCCTGACGAAGACACCGAGGATCACACACTGAATGCAGAAGCGACAGAGTTTATCCCTTCCTGTCCTTGGTTGGATGCTTGGGAAATTGCCAGCGAACTATCTGTAGAGGAAGATCCAAGAGAAGCCATGTATCTTCCTGCTCCGGAGCCGGATGTTCCAGAGGAAGGGGGAAATCCTGAGTTAGAAACAGAAGAAGAGTCTGCTCCAATAGAAAGCCCGAGAGGACAGAGGAAGCAGAGGGCAATAAAACCTCCCAGGCGATTAACCTACCCACAGATGGGTGAAAGTGCGGAGGACACTGTTGTTACTGCCAGAAGGAGTATGGAAGACCATGATCCTCCCACTGTTCATTTGGTGGGAGGCAACCCCAGCTCACTCTCTGGCACAGTTAGGCAGGATGCTGATGTTAATGTGTCCTGTGGGCAGAGGAGTTCACTGCCTCGTTTTTGGTGGGAATTTCCTCTGCCGACATCATATGATGAATTGGTAGATGTGGTCAGAACTGTAATTTAAGTTATGTTATCTTTGGGGACCAAAGAGTTCAAGTGGGGGGAGTGTGTAGCGGGGTCTCTCTTAAGGCCCCAGGACTACGTTACCCAGAACCCCATTCACCCCCAGGGCGGAAGTTCCGCCGAAAAGACTCATGGGAGGGCCTATTTAAGCGAGAGGCGAGGCGGAGCTCGCTCTCTTTGGACGCCGCGCTTCAAGCAACTAGTCATCCTGCGTGGATCGGCTGCGGGGTAAGGCCTGAAGCCTTAGGCCTTACCTGAAGTCTGAAGAGCCTTCCACCATTCTGCGGAGCCTGGGTGGATCCTGGATCGTCGGTGTAGGACTCCAGTTGGATCGGGGACCCGATCGGTTGCAGACGCCGTGTGAGAAGGACACACGCGGTGGAAGACCCAGGCTGGGATCGCGCCTGGAGCGGTGAGCGGGCACCTGCCCATATCCATAGACTGAGCTGTATTCAGGCCTGTAGACTGCCTAGGCCCACTGTTCGCTCACCCGTGTTTCCTTAGGGGGTCCGGTAGTTGAGACAGAGCTGAAGTGCCTACCCCCCCCCCCGTTTGCATACTGTTGTTACAAGTTACCACCCTTTGGATTACAATTTGGTCATTTCTCCAAGTGCACCAACGAAAGCTGGCCGGTGAAGAAAACCTTACTCCCTTAGGGAAAGGGGACTATCTCATACACTGTCAGGCCTGACATAGGTGGGGGAAAGTTATAAAGTTTGTGTTACTTTGCCATAGGGCGTGCACGCCATAATAGCTTCGTGTGGTGGATACTGCACGGCGCCATATTATAGTGCTGCTTCTGATACGCTGATTAATGCAGGGCTCTGCAGGTCCATGTATGTGTTACATGCCATGTTTTATGCCACCATTTTACAGTAAAGCTATTACTTATTTATACTCTTGCTTCAGAGTGTTGTCTGCCTATTTAGAAACTGTTGAGTATTATACACCAGAGAGTGATAAGAAGTTATCCCTAGACTAGCTGTGCCAGAGTGGGTCGAGTCAGATTGCCGGGGGTTGGCGGTGCTTTATACAGGGGCCGAGAAAACAAACCAGCGGCTCTCTTAACTGGGGGTAGCACTACACGTGTATAAAATGCCAGGACAGTTCAAAACCCCCCCAAATGACCCCATTTTGGAAATCAGACACCCCAAGCTATATACTGAGAGGCATGTCGAGTCCATGGAATAGTTTATATGTTGACACAAGTTGCGGAAAAAATAATTTTATTTTTTTTTTTGCACAAAGTTGTTACTAAATGATATATTTCTCAAACATGCCATGGGCATATGTGGAATTACACCCCAAAATACATTCTGTTGCTTCTCCTGAGTACGGGGATGTGTGAGACTTTTTGGGAGTCTAGCCGCGTACGGGACCCCAAAAACCAAGCACCGCCTTCAGGCTTTCTAAGGGTGTAAATTTTTAATTTCACTTCTCACTGCCTATCACAGTTTCGGAGGCCATGGAATGCCCAGATGGCACAAAACCCCCCCAAATGACCCCATTTTGGAAAGTAGACACCCCAAGCTATTTGCTGAGAGGTATGGTGAGTATTTTGCAGATCTCGCTTTTTGTCACAAAGTTTTGAAAATTGAAAAAAAAAAATATTTTCTTTCTTCATTTTCAAAAACAAATGAGAGCTGTAAAATACTCAAAGTGCCTCTCAGCAAATAGCTTGGGGTGTCTACTTTCCAAAATGGGGTCATTTGGGGTGGTTTTGTGCTATTTTGGCATTTTATGGCCTTCGAAACTGTGATAGGTAGTGAGGAGTGAAATCAAATTTTGCGCCCTTAGAAATCCTGAAGGCGGTGCTTGGTTTTCGGGGTCCCGTACGCGGCTAGGCTCTCAAAAAGTCCCACACATGTGGTATCCCCGTACTCAGGAGAAGCAGCAGAATGTATTTTGGGGTGCAATTCCACATATAACCATGGCATGTGTGAGCAATATATCATTTAGTGACAACTTTTTGTAATTTTTTTTTTTTTTGTCATTATTCAATCACTTGAGACAAAAAAAATAATATTCAATGGGCTCAACATGCCTCTCAGCAATTTCCTTGGGATGTCTACTTTCCAAAATGGGGTCATTTGGGGGGGGGGGTTTGTACTGCCCTGCCATTTTAGCACCTCAAGAAATTAGATAGGCAGTCATAAATTAAAAGCTGTGTAAATTCCAGAAAATGTACCCTAGTTTGTAGATGCTATAACTTTTGCGCAAACCAATAAATATACGCTTATTGACATTTTTTTTACTAAAGACATGTGGCTGAATACATTTTGGCCTAAATGTATGACTAAAATTGAGTTTATTTGATTTTTCTTATAACAAAAAGTAGAAAATATCATTTTTTTCAAAATTTTCAGTCTTTTTCCGTTTATATCGCAAAAAATAAAAATTGCAGAGGCAATGAAATACCATTAAAAGAAAGCTCTATTTGTGGGAAGAAAAGGACGCAAATTTTGTTTGAGTACAACATTGCATGTCCACGCAATTTACAGTTAAAGCAGCGCAGTGCAAAATTCTGAAAACACCTCTGGTCCTTTAGCTACAAAATGGTCCGGGGCTGAAGTGGTTAAAAAAAAATTACACTGTCCCCTAAATTCTTTTTTTTTATTTTTATTTTTTTATAATTTTTATTCCTATTACAAGGGATGTCAATTTTTTTTTTTTGATCTTTTGCTTTAAAAAAAAAAGTCAGGCGCTGAGTTTGGACTTGATAAAACACAGTGGACCAACACCAACAGATGACATGGCTCCCCAAATCGTCACTGACTGTGGAAAATGTTGCATTTAATTTGGAAATCAAGGCCCCAGAGACTGGAGGAAGAGTGGAGAGGCCCAGAATCCAAGTTACATGAGGTCCAGTGTAAGGTTACCACAGTCAGTGATGATTTGGGGAGCCGTGTCATCTGCTGGTGTTGGTCCACTGTGTTTTATCCAGTCTAAAGTCAGCACACCCCTCTACCTGGAAATTCTAGAGCACTTCATGCTTCCCTCTGCTGACCAGCTTTGTGGAGTTGCCTATTTAATTTTCCAGCAGGTCTTGGTGGCACCTGCCCACACTGCCAAAAGTACCAATACCTGTGTAGCGGGTATTTGAATTTAGGGGAAGCATCTGGGTGGTAGTGTAACCCAGATGCACTAATTGCTAGGGGATCCGAGACCTTTTTCTGGTTCTTGGAGGACTCTGGTGGTGTGAGGTTCCTTGTGGTCCACAGGTGGCGCTGTTGCCCTGGGCCGGAGCTGAACTCACACCACAAGACTGTGCCTTTTTGTCCTTCCCTGGAGCTGGTACAGCGAGGCGGGGAACCCGCTGTGACGCAAAGGGAGAGGGGATAAAAGGGGCGGACACCCTTACCATGGGGTTCAGAGCTCAGAGTTCGGAGTGGGAGTCGGAGGACTCAGCCGCACCCAGGCACCTTCAGCTTGGGTGCTGGCGTTCCGGTGTTCCAGGCCTAGGTGCCCTTGACCTAGCCTGAGTGGAGATGGAGTCCATCTCATGCACCTTTAGCCTGGGGTGAGGTACTATGGCGGACGCCTGGGGCTCAGTACCTTCGACTGAGTTCCGTGAGGGTGGAGGAATCCGAGGGGGCCCTAACTCCTTGGGTGCCCGTGTCTGAGTTTGTGAGGACTGGTGTGCGGAACTTCTCTAGAGAGTCCGGCGCAGCTTCGCTGGTGATAGAGAGGCCTCCGGTTTCTCCCTTGGACAGATTTCCTTCCCCTAACAGGGGCCATGCTAGCGAAGGTAATTCACGTTCTACCTCACATAGTCAGTGGCAGTGACTATTTACCACTGGTGATACCACAGTGGTTAGCAACAGAAGGGAAAGGATTGTGCCTCGATCTATCCCCATTATTACTCAGTAAAGAAACTGTATGTTTGTACGCCAAGAAGAATAAAACTGAGTTGGACCTATTCACTGTGTGGAACTCTGGTTACTAGGAGCAAAGGAGTCAGGGACAAAGTACTGGACTTGACTCTAGGACACCTACACAAGGCTCAATCTTTCTGGCCTTCACCTCTTAGCTATGGAGGACATGGGCCGTGGTGTATCTCATCCCTCTCCCCAGCACTGACACCCCTAGATGAAGAAAGACAAGCCGAGTATGAGAAACGGAGAGAGGGGTGAGGCCGCTACACCTGGTTAAATGATCATGGTATCACTGTGCTTGATTGGCCAATAACCTCCCCCGACCTAAACCCCATAGAGAATCTGTGGGGTATTGTCAAGAGGAAGATGAGAGACATCAGACCCAACAATGGAGATGAGCTGAAGGCCGCTATCAAAGCAACCTGGGCTTCCATAGCACCTCAGCAGTGCCACAGGCTGATCACCTCCATGCCACGCCACATTATGCAGTATTTCATGCAAAAGGAGCCCAGACCAAGTATTGAGTGCATACTATACTGTACATGGACATACTTTTCACTAAGCCAACATTTCTGTATTAAAAATCCTGTTTTTCAAGCCTCGTACACACGACAGGTTTTCTCGGCAAGAACCAGCAAGAAAATTGCTGGCAGAGCTTTCTTGCAGAGTACACCGTGCGTGTGTACGAGGCTTTCAGGTTTCTCGTCAAGAAAACTGCCCAGAATCTCGACAAGAAAAATAGAGAACCTGCTCTCTATTTTCTCGTCAGGATTCTTGATCCCGAGAGTGTGTATACTTACCTGTCGCCGTGGAAACCCGCGCATGCTCAAAATGACTTTGACGCATGCACAGTAGCTTCCTAGGCATAGGTAGGGTGTAGCAAGATGGCGGCGATGGCATCGAATGTGATGAGCGCACGCTCGTCGTAGTCGATGTCACCGCGTTCGTTCCATTTAAAAGAACGCGGTTCTTTTGAATGGAGCGTGTGTACACTCGGCCGGGACAAGATTCTTGTCAAGAATCTCGTCAGGGAAAAACTACGGGTTTTTTACTGATGAGATTCTCGGTCGTGTGTACGAGGCTTTATTCTAATTTTCTGAGATACAGAATTTTGGGTCTTTACTAGCTGTAAGCCATAATCATCAAAATAAAAAGAAAGACATGCTGGAAATATATCACTCGGTGTGTAATAAATCTATATAAAATATATGAGTTTCACCTTTTGAATTGAATTACTGAAATAAATTAACTTTTTGATGATATTCAAATTTTTTGAGATGTACTTGTATATAGGTATTGTGGGCAACAATTTGCTAGGAGTGCCAAACTTTAGCATGTTTTTGTACATATATAGTATATTTATGCAATAATATTGCGCTATATGCATATTCCTTTTCCTTAGCTCCCAAGCTGTACAAGAGGCCAATAGTCTCCAAACCCTTCTTACTGAAGTCAGAAGAATACGCTTAGCATTAAATTGAATCAGGTTAATGCACAGGGGCCTGGCGGTTCTAATTCCAGGCGATGGCCTGATCCCCTGATTGATAGCCCACTGCAAAATGCTCAGTCATGAGTGAATTGGTGTTTCTTTTGCTGCACAATCTAGGCCAGATGAAATCCTAATAAAATAAGAGGCGCCCAGCCATTGCCATAAATCAACGAACAGGTGGGTTCACAGTAAAAGAATCTCAGTCCTATTCTGTCTCCAATGTAAAAGGTTATCATTCATCTTCCTCTGCTAAATGCCTTCTATCTTTCATGCATTTGTATTGTGCTGTTGCCGAGTTCTATTACAAAAGCACAATCTATTGTCTTCTGTTCTGTGCCAACATTGCTGAGTGTATCATATCATGGGTTTATTTAGGCTGCGTATTAATCTACTGGAGACAATAAGCCTTAGGCGGGAGGAAAACACTGTTTTGACTGCTGATAGTAACTAGACGATTCCCATCATTTATTTAATGCGTGTTTGAAAATCAAAGGGGAAGGGCACTTTCGGCAAACACCCTGGTTCAACCTACTCTCCACATACCTTAAAGGGTAGTGAGGAAAAAAAATATAGAAAATAAAAAAGTAATATAGAATATTCTATTGCTTCACAATCCACATTGTAATTAAATTTTATTCAACCAACACAGCTCTGGAAGGTTTTACCCACTTCATGACCACACCATTTTTTGCTATTTAGCATTGCGCTACTTTAACTGGTAATTGCGCTGACATGTAACACTGCAAACAAAATGTAATCATTTTTTTTTTTAGAGGTGCACTGAATGGAAATTTTGGTACCGAAGATGCAGGATGCACTTGGCTGAAAACTGAAACCAACACCGAAAATTACAGTTTTGAAACACTTCCCTACTGGCCTATAGTCATAGAGCACTCTGCCACTCTGCCTCTCGCAGTAATGCTAAATCTTCGGTCCGCAGAGATTAATATAGGCTTCTCATGACGTCACAGTCACATGCTCCGGGTGGCCCCGGAGCATGTGACTGTGACGTCATGGGTACATGTGACTGTGACGTCATGAGAAGCCTATAAAAATCTCTGCGGACCGAAGATTTAGCATTACTGCGAGAGGAAGCGACGAGTCAACATCGAGGAGGAAAAGAGGAAAGAAGACGCAGACGACGGGAAGACCGGCCCCTCCACTAGCAAAAGAGCTAAAGAAGTTAGTGGAGGGGCCGGCAGAAGGACAACGGAGAGCCGGACGAGACGACGGAGAAGACCGGGCCTCCACTAGCAAAAGAGCTAAAGAAGTTAGCGGAGGCCCGGCAGAAGAAAGAAGCGGGAGAAGAACCGGATAGCGGGAGAAGAAGAAGGCGACGGAGAAGACCGGGCCTCCGCTAGCAAAAGAGCTAAAAGAAGTTAGCGGAGGCCCGGCGGAAGAAAGGAAGAACCGGAGAGGAGAAGAGGGGAGAAGGCGACGGAGAAGACCGGGCCCCGCTAGCAAAAGAGTTGGAAGAAGATAGCGGTGGCCCGGCAGAAGAAAGAACCGGAGAGCGCGGCGACGACACCGGAGACCCCCGAAGTCAGAAGAAGACCCCCGGAGCTGTGCAATAAAATACTTTAAAAAGCTGTGTGTTTTTTTATTGCAATTTTTTCCATCAGGTGAATG
Source organism: Rana muscosa (assembly GCA_029206835.1). Classification (NCBI taxonomy): domain Eukaryota; kingdom Metazoa; phylum Chordata; class Amphibia; order Anura; family Ranidae; genus Rana; species Rana muscosa. The sequence goes on from CM055117.1 coordinate 1,046,716,853, forward strand.
GGTAGGGGTACGATGTATCCCATACTCATTAACATAGGGTGGGGGGGCCGGGATCTGTGGGCCCCTTATTAAAGGGGGCTCCCGGATTCCGATAAGCCCCCCGCCCGCAGACCCCGACAACCAACGGCCAGGGTTGTCGGGAAGAGGCCCTGTCCTCATCAACATGGGGGCAGGGTGCTCTGGGGTGGGGGGGCCGCAGGTCGCCCCCCTGCCCCAGAGCACCAAACCCCCCATGTTGAGGGCATGCGGCCTGGTACGGTTCAGGAGGGAGGGGGGCCGCTCCCTCGTCCCCCCTCTTCCCCTGCGGCCTGCCAGGTTGCGTGCTCGGATAAGGGTCTGGTTTGGACCTTGAGGGGGACCCCCATGCCATTTTTTCGACGTAGGGTTTCCCCTTCAAATCCAGACCAGACCCAAGGCCCTGGTATGCTCCTGGAGGGGGAACCCATGCCGTTTTTTTCTTAAAAAATTGGCCTGGAGTTCCCCCTCAAGAGCAGCACAGCAGAAGTCGCATGCCAAAGTCGGATCATGCAAGACTGTGGTCCGACTTTGATCCGACGTCAATGATAGTCAATGGGCTGAAGTCGGATCAAAGTCGGACCGAAGTAGTACAGGGAGCATTTTCAAAGTCGGACCGACATGTGTCGGACCAGTTAAGACGGCTCCCATAGAGAAACATTGATTTTTACACGTCATGCGACATGAGCTCCCAATGTCGGAGTGTTTGTCGCCCCAGTGTGAACCAGGGCTGAACCCAGCCTCAAAGTCGGACCGACTTGTGTCGGACCAGTTAAGACAGCTCTCATAGGGAAACATTGGTTTTCACACGTCATGCGACATGAGCTCCCAATGTCGGAGCGTTTGTCGAACCAGTGTGAACCCGGCCGGAGGGTATTTGTACTTTCCTGACATTTCCAGGGCCTGAGGCTGGGTTCACACTGATATGACGCGACAGTCATACGACTTTCATCCTACTTTGCTCTGCGACATTTGTCCTACAACGGTCCTACATTGGTCCTACATCAATCCGACTTGAATGAACAGGATACTACTTAAGGCTGGGTTCACACTGGTATGACACGACAGTCATACAACTTTCATCCTACTTTGCTCTGCGACATCAGTCCTACATTGATCCTACATTGGTCAGACATCCATCCGACTTTCATGAACAGGATACTACTTTGATCCGACTTCAATTATATTCAATGGGCTGAAGTAGGATCAAAGTAGGACCAAAGTAGTACAGGGGGCATTTTCAAAGTCGGACCGACATGTGTCGGACCAGTTAAGACGGCTCTCATAGGGAAACATTGATTTTCACACGTCATGCGACATGAGCTCCCAATGTCGGAGCGTTTGTCGCCCCAGTGTGAACCCGGCCTTAATCCAACTTTGTGATAGTCTGACTTGTCCTTTGACCAATTAAAACAATCCCAGTGTGAGATAAATTCCTTTTACTACTGCTGTAATCACCATGTTGGATGTCAAAAGTCAGATGATAAGGACAAGGATCCTACTTTGATCCAACTTCAATGATATTCAATGGGCTGAAGTAGGATCAAAGTTGGACCAAAGTAGTACAGGGAGCATTTTCAAAGTCGGACCGACTTGTGTCGGATCAGTTAAGTCGGCTCCCATAGGGAAACATTGATTTTCACACGTCATGCGACATGAGCTCCCAATGTTGGAGCGTTTGGCGGACAAGTGTGAACCCAGCCTGACCAATCAAAACAATCCCAGTGTGAGATAAATTCATTTTACTACTGCTGTAATCACCATGTCGGATGTCAAAAGTCGGATGGTAAGGACAAGGATCCTACTTTGATCCGACTTCAATGATATACAATGGGCTGAAGTCGGATCAAAGTCGGACCAAAGTAGTACAGGGAGCATTTTCAAAGTCGGACCGACTTGTGTCGGACCACCAGTTAAGACGGCTCTCATAGGGAAACATTGATTTTCACACGTCACGCGACATGAGCTCCCAATGTCGGAGCGTTTTGCGGACAAGTGTGAACCCAGCCTCAGCCTAAACGATAGGCTGTCAGTAAATCAGGTGTGATCAATTTTCAATGATTGGCACCATAGCTTGTATACTCTATAACTTTCACACATACTAAATAATATACACTGATTTGGGTTATTTTTACCAAAGAAATGTAGCAGTATAAAATTTGGGCAAATTTATGAACAAAAATTACTTATTTGCAAAATTTTATCATAGAAACAAAAAAATTGCTCTTTTTTCACTTATGTTGCAAAAAATAAAAAATCCAGTGGTGATTAAATACCACCAAAAGAAAGCTCTAGTTGTGTGAAAACAATGGTAAAAATTTTGTTTGGGTACAGATTTGCATGACTGAGTAATTGGTAGTGAAAGTGCGAGAGTGCTGAAAGCTGAAAAATGGTCTGGGCGGGAAGGAGGTATAAGTGTCCTGTATTGAAGTGGTTAATAATATATATATATATATATATATATATATATATATATATATTATTTATTTATTTAAAAAAAAAAAAAATTTTGTATATACTTGTATTATATTCAACTTTTTAATTAATATCATGAATTTAAATGAATATGAATTTATTGCCACCGCAGTTAGTTATCTCACGTTTTATTAACTAATGTACTTTTTCTTATTCTATAGTAGTTAAATAACCTACCTATCGGTAGTTTACTGTTGGACCTTAGAGTTTTACCATATCTGTTAAACACGTATGGCTCATTGTAATATTTATTACAACTGTATTGTAATTTACTTGCTTATTCAATCAATAAAATACTTTGACAAGGAATATGAATTTATTGTCAGCCATTATCAGCACCTTTTACCGCAAGAAAAGCTCAAGAAAAATGCATCCCTTTAGGGCTCATTTAAACTTGCTTCGGCTTCAACACACATTAACAGTTTATACTTGCTTCAACAAAGCTTTGGACAGGCTTTTTTAAAGCTCTCTGAATGTCAGTCAAAGCCCCTGTCACTAAATAAAATGGTTAGATTACAGTCGTTTACACCTTGCTTTTGCTTTGCTTTGCTTCAAAAATGATACCCCATGTCTCTTTCATGGTGCTTCAAAGCTTCTTCAAAGCCTCCATAGAAGTCTATGGCAAAGCTCGCTTGAAGCCCCACCGATGCCCCATTAAAGCTCCACCAAAGCCCCATCGAAGCACTAAGCAAAAGCAAGGTGTATACAGGACTGTAAGCTAACCATTTTATTTAGTGAGGCCTCGTACACACGGCCGAGATTCTCGTTGAAAAAAACATGTCGTTTTTTTCGACGAGATTCTTGGACAAGAAACTTGTCCCGGCCGAGTGTACACACGCTCGTTTCAAAGAACCAGCGGTTCTTTGAAAGGAGTGTACGCGGTGACGTCATCGACTACATCGAGCATGCGCTCGTCACATTCGATGCCGTCGCCGCCAGCTTGGTATACCCTACGTATGCCTAGGAAGCTACCGCGCATGCGTCGAATTCATTTCGAACATGCGCGGGCTTCCAGGCGGACAGGTAAGTGTACACACACTCACTTTTCTCGTCGAGAAACATGCCGAGGAGAATCTCGACGAGAAAATAGAGAGCAGGTTCTCTATTTTCTCGTCGAGGTTTCTTGTCGGTTTTCTCGAAGAGAAACCCGCTAGCAGCGTACACACGACCGATTTACTCGGCAAGACCTCTCTGCCAGCAAGTTTCTTGCTGGTTCTTGCCGAGAAAATCGGTCGTGTGTACGAGGCCTTACAGGAGCTTTGACTGGCATCCAGGGAGCTTTAACAAAGCCTGTCCGAAGCCTTGTTTTGAAGCAAGTGTAAACTAGCCCATTTATGGATAGTCTGTTTACACCTTGTGATTGCTTTGCTTCGGCTTTGCTTCATAAATTATACCTCATGTCGCTTTAGTGGTGCTTCAAAGCTTCTTCAAAACCTCCATAGAGCTCTATGACCAAGATCACTTGAAGCACCTGCGGCTTTTGAGAGGCTTTAATTCAGCGTTAGCTTCGCTTTGTTTTGGAGAAATTGCAGGTGTGAGATATCAACACACACACACACACAGGGCATCTGCCAAGCTTCAACAAAGCTTAATCAAAGCACTACCGAAGCCTCATTGAAGCACCACCGAAGCATCAAAAACACATCATAAAAGCTTGTTGAAGCAGTAGTAGCTTTAGGGCTCATTTACACTTGCTTTGGCTTCAACACACATAAACGGCCAGTTTACACTTGTTTCAAAACAAGGCTTCAGACAGGCTTTGTTAAAGCTCTCTGAATACCAGTCAATACTCCTGTCACTAAATAAAATGGTTAGCTTACAGTCCTGTTTACACCTTGCTTTTGCTTTGCTTTGGCTTTGCTTCAAAAATGATACCCCGTGTAGCATTAGTGGTGCTTCAAAGTGTCTTCAAAGCCTCCATAGAAGTCTATGGCAAAGCTCGCTTGAAGCCCCACCAATGCATCATTGAAGTCCCACCAGAGCCCCACCATAGGCTCATCGAAGCACCAAGCAAAAGCAAGGTGTAAACAGGACTGTAAGCTAACCATTTAATTTACGCTTTGACTGACGTTCAGAGAGCTTTAACAAAGCATATCCAAAGCCATGTATTGAAGCAAGTGTAAACTAGCCGTTAATGTGTGTTGAAGCTAAAGCAAGTGTAAATGAGCCCTAATACAGTGATCAGTGATAACCTATACACTGCTAGGGCTCATTTACACTTGCTTTGGCTTCAATGCACATTAAAGCTCCTACTGCTTCAACAAGCTTTTATGATGTGTTTTTGATGCTTCGGTGGTGCTTTGGTGTAGCTTTGTGGTGCTTCGATGAAGCTTTGGTGGTGCTTTAGTGATGCTCTTTTGAAGCTTTGTTGAAGTGTGGCAGATACCCTGTGTGTGTGGATATCTCATACTTGCAATTTCTCGAAAACAAAGCAAAGCTAAGGCTGAATTAAAGCCTCTCAAAAGCTGCTGGTGCTTCAAACGAGCATGGTCATAGACTTCTATGGAGGCTTTTGAAGACGCTTTGAAGCACCACTCTAGCTACATGGGGTATAATTTTTGAAGCAAAGCTAAAGCAAAGCAAATGCAAGGTGTAAACAGAACTGTAAGCTAGCCATTTTATTTTGTGACATGAGCTTTGACTGGCGTTCAGAGAGCTTTAACAAAGCCTATCCAAAGCCATGAACCAATGTAAATGAGCCCTTACTGTACTAATGACACTGGGAAGTGGTTACATCTCCAGTTATCAAGGGGTTAAATGTGTGCTTAACAATTGTTAATTTGTGTAATGTGAGCTGCTTTTTACTAAAGATCTCTTTGTTTCATAGCTCTGCTTGGCAGGGAGAAGAAGCAGAGAGATCTTTCCCTCCATACCGAGCTCTATGTTACTTGTCAACACAGGGCTCTTGGTTGTGACTGGACACAGCCAATCAGCAGGTCCCAGCCATGAATTATCGGCTGGGACCTGCTGACAAATTCCCGCTGTGTACAAGCAATTGTCATGGGGGGGGGGGGTTGGTGAATGTGCGTGCCCTATTCCCAAAAACAGGAAACGAAGTTCCATTGCGCCTGTGCTTGTATGGGCCACCCGTTCGCAGTACATTGCGGGTGGTTAAAATCACCTTTTCCTGGTGCCTCCATGGCAGCATACCTGTGACAAGCTCCGCCTTGGCTCCTCCCTCAGGACTAGTGAATATTATAAAAGAGTTGATTAGTACAGCCCCAGCATTCTCCTTTTTTTCCTCATACCTCATGGCAGTGAATTCTGGTCGAACGTCCTTACTTTCTGCATTCGGCAGCTTCCGTCCGGGTTCAAGCCTCTCCCGGACGCGGCCCCTTCTCTTGGGCAGCTAAACGCGCTTATAAGGTTGGGAGTCCCTTCTGTAGGATCTTTTGGGACAAGCAGTTTGTCTCTTAACTAAGAGCTCTACCTGCAGCACATCTTCCAGGCATTAGCTCACACATGGCAACAGAGGCAGCAGCTATCTCTGCATTTCTTTTTTTTTTCTTCCCTTTTTTTTTTTTCTTTTAGCTTTTTCTTTCTGCCCGTTTTCTTATTGTTTCCCATTTCCTTTATGCCCCTGTCTCCCCCTCGCCCTCTATCACCTCCTCGTCCCCCTTAGGGATCGCGCGCGCTCACCCCAGCTTTTTTGTTTACTTACGGCGTCTTTTGCCGCGTTCTGCACATGCGCCGATGCCCGGGACGTCCAGGTCCTAGAGCCGCCAGTTCGCGCATGCGCAGTAAGCGCGGAAGCCTCGGCAGCCATCTTAGGTTAGGGCAAAATGTATTTTTCTTGCCCTTAACCCTAAATTACAGGGCAGAGGCGTTTTCCTCTGTCCACCTGGTCCCATTTATCTCCCTGGCTGCCTCAGTGGGATGCCAGAGACCTACTTAACAGAGAGCTCCAGGGAAGAATGCCTGTCGTTCCAGGTAAGTAAAAAAAACGGAAAATGTATTACCAATACTTACCGTAATTTTCCTTTCCTGATAGACTCCATGGCAGACTACGTGTGGGTTAACCCCGCCTCCTCTCCATAGCTATAGGACCCCTTACCCATAAATTTGAGCTCACCTCCACAGACAGGTGTTCCGTAACTAGCCGACTTAAATTTCGACTCTCATATTTTTATTCATGGGTGGGAACTCCTTCTGCCATGGAGTCTATCAGGAAAGGAAAATTACGGTAAGTATTGGTAATAAATTTTCCGTTTTCCTGACAGACTCCATGGCAGACTACGTGTGGGAAATAACTAGCCAATCCACACGGGAGGGTATGCTTGAACAAAAATATTTAATCTTTCCCATCAACTGATAGGACTTTTTGACCAAAATTTACAGAGGAAAGGGAAGCAGGCTCAATACAATAATGAGTCATAAAAGTATTAATGGAAGACCACGAAGCTGCCTTGCATATCACTTCAGGAGCCACGTGTCGAGCTGCTGCCCATGAGGCTGCCATGCCTCTGGTGGAATGAGCCGTCACCGCCTCTGGAGGAGCCAAGCCCTTTGCCCTGTAGGCCTGTTGAATAGACTGAACGATCCAGGCTGCTTTCGTTCTGGAGGAAGCTCTCTTTCCTTTGTAGCTGCCAGAATGTGATAAGAACAGGTAGTTCAAGTTTCTAAAAGATGAAGTGACTCTCAGATACTCCTTCAGAGTCTCGCCAACATCCAGGGGATGAGCATCTGCCGATTCTGGAGAATTGAAGGTAGGAAGGACTATTTCCTGGTTTTCGTGAAAAACTGACGTGACTTTGGGTTTAGACCCAAGCATGGGAATAAGGACCACACGGTCCGGGAAGAAAGTCAGAAAGGGTTCGTGATAACCCAGGAAGCTTATTTCTGAAACCCTTTTGGCTGAGGTAATGGCCACTAGAAAGGCCAGTTTGATTGATAAGTCTTTAACAGAAAGATCCTTGTTGTTGAGCGCTGAAAGAGAAGACCCAATTTGGGGAATCTGGGTTTCCTCTGAGGCCTGATTCTCGAAGCCCCCCGAAAGAACTGTTGAACCAGGGGATGAGTTGCCCATGATGTTCCTGAAAATGCCGATAAGGCTGAAACTTGTACCCTGAGGGAACTGATCGACACAGGAATATCCAAGCCTGTTTGGAGGAAACTCAGGACGTCCTGAACTTCAGGATTTCTGAAGGATTTCCCGACAGAAGTCATGAAGCTGACGAATCTTGTCCAGATTCTGTTATAGGTTTTGTTTGTGTTAGGCTTTCTGGAGCTCAGAAGGGTAGAGATTACCCTTGAGGCACACTCAAGAGACTCTAGCCTGTCCCTCTCAAAAACCAAACCATCAGTCTCAGTATCGCTGGACAAGGGTGCAGGGTCGCCCCCTGAGAAAGAAGGTCCGGCCTGAGAGGAAGAGGCAACGGGTCCCTGAAGCTCATCAGGTTCAGGAGAGGAAACCATGGCCTGCTCGGCCAGTATGGTGCTATTGTTATTACTTTGACTTTCTCCAACTGGAGCAGCTGCAGGAATTTCAGCATGATCGGAGGTGGAGGGAAGGCGTACGTCTTGTTGAATCTCCATTGGCTTGTTAATGCATCTACTCCAAAGGCTTGACTGCACCGACCTCGAGTGAAGTATCTGTCTACTTTGTGATTGCAGGGGGTTGCAAACAGATCCACTTCTGGATCGATTCCCAACGATAGGATCCACTTGAATGTTTGTGGATGCAGTGACCATTCTTTGTTTTCAGAAAGTCCGCTTGAATGTTCTGCTCCCCTGGAATGAAGACTGCTGTTAAGTTGAGCAGATTCCTCTGAGCCCAGGTCATGATAGGTTCGACCTCTTGGAGAAGGGTGGAGCTCCGAGTGCCCCCTTGTCTCTTCACATATGCCACAGTGGTGGTATTGTCCATTTTGAGTAGGACCGACTTCCCTTTCAGAAGGTGGGAGAAGGCTTGAAGGACGCACCATGCCGAGTGCAGTTCTAGAACGTTTGACCCTGGAATGTGGAGACGGGCATCCCATTTGCCCTGAGCCAATTCTGCCCCACAATGTGCCCCCCAGCCCGCATTGCTGGCATCGGATGTAACAGTCATCCATTGGATGGGAGCAAGGGAGTGGCATGTTAACAAGTTTTTGTGTTGAAGCCACCAGGGGAGACTGTTCCTCATTGACTGAGTAATCCTGATCAGCTGATTGAGATCGTCTGTCTTCCACTGCTGGAGGAATCCTGATTGAAAAGGACGAAGTCTCCACATTGCCCATTTTACCATGGGGGATGTGGCCACCATCGTGCCGATTATCTTCAGGCACTGTGACGCCCTCAGGTGAGAGTAGTCTAGGGCTAAGGATATTCTTTCCCGAATTACCGGGATTTTTTCTTCCGGAAGAGAGATGGTATTCTCTACGGTGTCGAATTGGACTCCTAGATAGGTTAGGCGTTGGGTCAGCTCTAGCTGACTTTTCTCCCGGTTTAGGAGCTATCCGAACCCTATCAATGTAGAGATCACTTGATCTTTGTGGATCAGCAGCTGCTGTTTGTCTTGGGACAATAGTAGCAGATCGTCCAGATAATGATACAGACGCACACCCTGATTTTGATAAGGGACACAATCGCCAACAGTACCTTGGAAAAGACCCTTGGAAAGGTCATTAGTCCGAATGGAAGGCAAATAAATTGTAAGTGCTCTCGTTCGACCTGAAATCGAACGTATTTGTGGAATTCTTTTGCCACGGGAACATGAAAATACGCGTCCTTTAGATCTATTGAGATCAACCAGTCGCCTGGTTGTATGACTTTTTGGATGGTTGAGAGTGATTCCATCTTGAATTTCTCGTGTCTTATGTACCTGTTCAGGAAAGTGAGATCTATAACTGGACGCCAGGAGCCGTTCTTCTTTTGTACTAGGAAGAGGGGGGGGGTATACCCCCTGGAATTCCTCGTCCTTTGGGACGGGCACCACTGCTCCTTGATCTTTCAGGGCATTCACATAGGAAAGAAGAACTTGTTGTTTTTCTTCTGATTGATTCAGAGAAGTTTGCATTGGTCTGCATGGAGGGACCTTGGTGAAGGACCATGTGTGACCTATTGAGACCGTTTTGATGGTCCAATGGTCTGAGATCGAGGCCACCCAAACGTGCCGGAAGAGACGTAGGCGAGCCCCTACCCGACCCGCTTGGGTGGGCCCAATCTTAAAAGGACTTGGTTGGCTCGCGCCCACCGGGCGTCTGTTTCTTGCCAGTTTTTTGGAAAGATGTCTGCTTGTTCCAGTTCCAGCTTCTCCTAAAATCCCGTCCGGGCCTATAGGAGCGTGCCTCTCTTGAACGCTCTGTACTGCGTCCCTGCTGCGGTTTTCTTTGGTTAAACGGACGTCTGTCCTGAGGGAGGAACCCCGACTATCCGCCTGTAGCCTTTGAAATGGCGTTGTCTAGTTTGTTTCCAAACAAGGAAGTTCCTTCAAAAGGGATTTTGCACCATGCCTGCTTTGAGGCTGGATCAGCAAGCCAGGGGCGCAACCATAGTGCTCGTTTGGCTGTGACCGAGGACAGCATGGATTTAGCCAACAATCGGATGAGATCAATTGAAGCTTCTCCCAAAAAGGCAACCGCTAGTTTAAGTTCTTGTACTGCTGAACTTTGTGCTAGTTCCTCCGAGACCCCTTTCAGAACGGAGTCAACATTTTCCACCCAGGCCTCCATTGCTTTGGAGGTGACTGCAAGGGCTAGGGCTGGTTTACAAGCCATACCGGTCAAGTTATATATTTTTTTAAGATCTTGGTCAATCTTTCGATCCAGGCCATCTTTAAAAGCTATGGTGTCATCTAGTGGGAGGGTGACATGCTTTGCTAGGCGCATTACTGCTGCATCCACGAGGGGAGCATTTTCCAAATGCTTAACTACCTTGGATTTAAAGGGATATAGTCTGGAGGTTTTGCTTAGCATAGAAACCTTCTTATCTCCCTTGCTCCATTCTTCCTCAAACATGTCTTTCAGCTCAGAGGGAAATGGGAAATTGGAGCGTTCCTTCCCCAGTTGTTTAAACAGTTTTCTTTGTTTTTCTGGGGGGGCAGTGGTATCCTCCAGCTTTAAGGTTTCCTTCACTGCCTTGATCAGTGGAGCGACTGAAGCGTAGTCGAATCCCACTATATAATCATCTCCCTCCATCTCGTCTTGCGATGAAACATGGGGGGCATCATGGGGCTGGAATTGGCCGGGATCCTCCTGGGCCTCGTCAGCCAAGGAGCCAGACAAGGTGGTGGACTGACTCCTTGTGTGGGTGGCATCTATTTCTACCATAGACTGCTGTACCACACGTTTAACAAGAGACTCTAGGTTTTGTTTTTCAGTCTCTTTCTCACCGACCGCTCGGGCATAGCATGGTTCACACAGCGATTTGCCCTCTGAGATTATAATTTTACATCCCCAACAGGCTCTGTGGTCAGAGCGACTATCGCGGTGGTGGTGGTGGTGACTAGAGGAGGAATGGGAACGTCTCCTATGTCTAGAGGGGGAATATGAGTGTCCCCTATGATGGTGGGTCCCAGACGGAGTATCACGTCTGGACCTAGAAGATGATTGGTGATGATGATGATGTTGTGGCCTGGCAAGGTCCCTATCCTGTGACCGATGAGATGTAGCCGGGCTGTAAAAGATAATACAGACAGAGGGAGGGGGAGGAGGGTGGGCAGGTGGTAACCGTTATTAATGACACCAGACACCAACCCCCTACCCACTCCGCACATACCTTGTGTGGGAGGGCTGGCCACACGGCGGTGAGAATGAGTCCATGATGAGGAAGACACACAATGAACCGTACCACTCTACCTAGACTAAGGATAAGCAAATCAACGCAAGAACAGCACACAAAAAAAAAGTTTTTTTTTTTTTTTTTTTTAAGACTGTCCCTTCAAGAGACAGTACAGTATAAAGCATTACATGCAATACATTGCCAAGAAGTGCTTACCCTCGTCCTGTAGAATTGAGGCTCCGGGAGGCTGCCGCTATATGCCCACAGGTTATCCCACCTGTATAGGGCTCTTCAACGATTTAAATAACATGCCGGAATGACGTCACGGCCGGTCCCGCTGCATGCATGCGCCGGAGGGACCGAACCTACTGGGCCTGCGCGGCCCCTGACCCCTCCGCCGCACTGCGCACGCGCGAAAACCAAGCCTCGGTTTCACCGCGGCTTCGCGCATGCGCAGACACACGGCGGACCGGGAACCCGGAAGTGGAGTGGCGTCCTGGAACGCAGAAGCGTTCCACACACGGCGCGACATGAGAAAAACAATGCATTGAAAAAAAAAAGGGGAAGAAACAGACAAACAACACACATAAACGGTCTGCCATGGAAATAGACAAAAAATCTTCAGACCTTGCCAGCCAGTCCTGCGTCCGTCCTGGTACACTGGGCCACATCCCTTCCACCATAGGGGTATCAACTGCCCGAAAACCACTCGCCCACTCATAGCTGGGCCCTGGGTGCACAGCATAACTGGTACCTGATCCTGACGGACATCCTGGATTTGCACTGAATCACATGATGAAGGGTCCAAATGAGGAGGACAAAAAATGAACACCTGTCTGTGGAGGTGAGCTCAAATTTATGGGTAAGGGGTCCTATAGCTATGGAGAGGAGGCGGGGTTAACCCACACGTAGTCTGCAATGGAGTCTGTCAGGAAATATATATATATATATATATATATATATATATATATATATATACATACATATATATATATATATAATAATTTAAAAAAAATGGGGGAAATAGTTTGTAAAATTAAAATTGATTATAGTATATGCAGGTGTGCAAGTAAAACCCTAAAAAAAAAAAAAAAAAAAATATTATAAAAAAAAAAATAAAAAAAGGGAAAAATAGTTTAAAAAAATAAAATAAAATTAATTATAGTATATGCATGTGTGCAAGGAACCCCCCCCCCCCCCTCCCACCAAAAATAAATAAATATATATTTTATTTAAATAAATTAATATTAAAAAAAAAAAACACAGAGATGTTCCTCTTAGCCAGATTAGGAAAAATGGGCGTTAACACTTTGCTGTTCCTTTCTTAGCTGCTTCCTCTGCTAAGCCACCTAACATGAGCCATTTGCCGCCCATACAAGATCCTACTCTACACTTAAGGTAAGGACCTACATCCAGGTAAGTTTACGCATGTTTAAAAAAAAAAAAAAGTGCACAGAGGCTGGTACTCTTATGTATCTCAGCCTTGCACGCCAGGAGACGTCTAAAAAGACTTCAAGGCGACATGAAGATTCTGATGACTCTAGTCCCGGCAGAGACAGATCTTTCAGGCGTGGAGACCATGGGAGTGGCAGGAAGTCATCGGCCAAAAAAAAAAAACGCTGTCACTCACGCTCCCCAAAACCTAGATCTCCAAAGTGTCAGGCCTGTGGAGCCACCCCACTTCCACACAAGCTGATCTGTCGAGATTCCCTAAGGGACTTTGCAGCGGACAGAGAGTCTGAAGGCCTGCAAGTGGCAGACCTACTTAAGAAAGCAGTAAAGAATTCCCTTGCGGAATTGGTAGCCACAATGCCGCCGCAACATCTGGCATCTCCTACTCAGGAACAAACGGCTGAGGCATCCATTCCCGGGCCATCCTCAAGTGAAGTCTCATGCCGGATGCCTGCTTCTTCCTCTAAACATCAGGAAGAGAATGGCATCTCAGGGGACTTCTCTGATGACCTAGATGCCTGTGGTTTTTGGTTTTTGCCATGGTCCAGCCTTATGTGCAGGCGGTAAAACAAGGGATCGGCTAGGAAGAGACTGACACAGAAGTCTAAGTCGTACTTCCACTCTCTTGAACGCCAGATTTCATTTTTCCCTCTCATGGGCAAGATCAGGAGTGTGATTGAGGAAGAATGGAAGAAGATGGAGAAAAGATTCTCCATTGATCAACTGAGAAAGTTATACCCTCTCTCAAAGGCCGATTCCGCAACGCTGGAGGGCCCTCCAGTGGTCGATGCAGCTGTGGTAGGGTTGGCAAAGAACGTCACATTGCCCATGGAAGACTCGACCTTGTTTAAGGATCCACCAGACAGAAGGATGGATCTTGATCTCCCACCAGATGGTGGGCATTGCCTGTAAATGTGTGATAGCCCTGACGTCAGTGTCCAATGCCCTACGCGTCTGGACAGATGATATAGAGTTGGCAACCATGGTCAGGACGCCAGGCCATCCCAAGCGATCCCTGTGGGGGCCAGACTCAAACACTTCTCGAAGATCTGGAAACAAAGTACAGGGATCCGTGGGTAGTCTCCACAGTTAAATACAGTCACTTCTGGACGTTTCTAGACAAACCCCCCCAAAGACTTCTTCTCTCCGACAAGGGTGTCAAGGTTCCCCCCAAAAAATGCGGAAGCATTAAAGCGATTTCTTCTCCTCTTGCAGAAACAGCAAGCAGTGGTTCCAGTGTCTCCATCAGAAAGATTTTCGTTTTTTACTCCACCATGTTTCTAGTCCCCAAGAGAAACGGAGGTTGGAGACCCGTGATAGACCTGAAGAGGCTAAATCGCTATATCTTCCTAAAAAATTCTAAATGGAGTCGCTATAAACTATTATGCGTATAATCCAGCCAGGGGATTGGATGTTATCAATAGACTTGCAGGATGCTTACCTGCATATGCCGACACTCCCTCCTTTCCAGAGATATCCGAGGTTTGCAGTGGGGCATGTGCATCTTCAATTTTGGAGCCTCCCATTTGGCCTCTGCACATCACCAAGAGTCTTTACGAAGACCCTAATTGCCATCATGGCCCCTCTAAAAAAATTAGGGCTTCGAGTATACCATTACTTGGACGACCTTCGTCTCCTGTCGAAGGATCCAGCCCAGTTAGTGGAACAGAATGGTACAGTATCCCTCCCACCTCAAAAGGTGACATCCACTATTCGGCAGATGAAGAAAGTCAGTGTGAGATCCTACCTGTGGGCCTGGAACTGTCAGAGCCTGATAGGCCGGATGTCGTCATGCATCCCTATGGTCCCTTGGGCCCAATGGCATTTGAGACATTTCCACCTGGAGTTCTTGAGGCTGTGGAACAAACTGTATCTATCCTAACCCATACACCTGATGACCCTGATGCTCAGGAGTCTACATTGGTGGATGAAGAAACACACGCCTAAGAAATCACGTCCATTAGGACATGTCAACTGGATCACAATTACTACCGATGCCAGTGAAGCAGGTTGGGGATCACACTACAACCAGATCTCAGGGCAAGGATGATGGTCCTTCCATACAACAGGCCTATTATCAAATATCCTGGAGGTCCGGGCAGCCTACCTTTTGCATTGCTAGCCCTAGAATTCAAGATTACAGGCAAACCAGTTATTCTCCGAATGAACGACAGGGCTGCGGTGTCTCATATACACCAACAAGGAGGGACGCGCAGCAGGTCCCTGCTGAGGGAAGTGAAACCATATTCCTTTGGGCAAAAAGGAATCTAAAAGACCTAAGGGCAGTCTATCTGCCCGGTCTTCTCAACTCAAGGGCCAACCACCTATTTTGCAGGTACGTAGATTCCAATGAATAGTCTCTGCACCCGAAAGTTTTCGACTGGTTAGTGGACCAGTGGGGTCCCCACCGGGCTGGGTCTATTTGCAACAGCATTAAATACCAAGTTTTCAAGGTTCATCTCGAGACTTCCTCATCCGCAAGCGGAGGCAGTAGACGCTCTCTCAGCCCCTCGGCATGCAATCTGGCCTATGCCTTCTCTCCATGGCCTTTCATTCCAAAAAACAAAAACAAAAACAAAACAAAACAAAAAAAACTCCTGTTGAGGCTTATGGTAGAGACCACGATGGTGATAGCGGTCCTACTGTACTGGCCAAGACGTCCTTGGTTCCCCACAGCAATGTATCTGAATACACAGCCTCCAGTCAAGGTTCCAATAATACATTTTCTCCTGTCACACCCATCCAGATTCCCACAGGTTAAATCTTCACATCTGGCAGCTGAAAGGGAAAGGTTCCAATCCCTAAGGTGTCCCAACAAAGTTATCGCAACTCTGCTCAGCGCAAGAAAGCCATCCACAGTATATACGATAAGGTGTGGAACAAATTCAGGGCCTTCATGATTGGCAGAAACTGCGATCCAGATTCTCCATCATCCTCTCAAATTCAAAAATTCTTGCAGGCAGGCTTAGACCTAGGTCTTGCTTAAGTACACTAAAGGTGCAGGTAGCGGCAATTTCAGCAGCAACCAGTAAAAGATGGGCCGAGGATTCATTAATCATCCAATTTTTCAAAAAGATCCGACTACCAACTAAACAATCTTTTCCCACTTGGGACCTTGCTATCATCCTAGAGTCCTTAGCCAATCCACTTCTTGCCTCTTCGGAGTCAGCATCGCTTTGGAATCTAACTACGAAGCTATCTTTCTTGATAGCCATAACTTCTGGCAGACGGGTTTCAGAGCTCCAAGCTTTAGGAGCGGATCTTCATCATATCATATTCTATCCTGACAGAGTAGAACTCAACGGTGCGAGGATTTAGCCCCAAGGTCACATCATCCTCGAACATGTCGGAGCCTCGGGCACTTCCAACATTTTCAGAACAAGACTCAGGTTCTCTTCACGAGCTGGACATTGCCTCCACTTTGAGATGCTATATGCAGGCTACAGCATCCTTCAGGGACACTATCAGGTTGTTCATAAACAAAGGCAAGGAGGCGTCAGCAAGAACGATTGCCTCATGGTTCGTTAAACTCATCCACAAGGTGTACAGGGCAAAAGGACTAGGATCCCCTTCGATAGTCAGAGCGCACGCCACCAGAACAGTTTCTGCATCTTGGGTGGCAAGAGTGAATGTGTCAATTGAAACTATTTGCAGGGCAGCGACTTGGTCGTTCCAATATACGTTTCTGAAACATTACCGAGTAGACCCAGGAGCTCTCTCATTGTTGGAGTTTGGCAGACAGGCGGTCAAATCGGCCTTTGCTTCTTCCTCTAAATGATGATAATAATCTCTTTAAAATAAACCTCTGAGCATCATCCCACCCATATCAGCTAGTTATTTGTCACAGGTATGCTGCCATGGAGGCACCAGGAAAACGGAAAATTGTATTATACTTACCAGTAATTTTCCTTTCCTGGTGCCTATCCATGGCAGCATACAATCCCACCCTCGGTATTCTATATTACGGAGAATGTTGGGGCTGTGCTAATCAACTCTTTTATAATATTCACTAGTCCTGAGGGAGGAGCCAAGGCAGAGCTTGTCACAGGTATGCTGCCATGGATAGGCACCAGGAAAGGAAAATTACTGGTAAGTATGATACAATTTTCCGTTTTCTTTTCAATCTGCAATATGGCAATCTGGAGGTGTTTTGTACAGAGCTGGTGTACAGAACTTTCCCAGAAACTTAATTTCATGCTTCTGTGATTGGCTCACCGATTTTCCCAGAAGTCTGCACTAAGATACAAGTCAGATTTTAGGCACCCCCTGCAGCAAAAAATTACATTTTTGTCAAGATACTCTCACAGGTTAATTACTTTGAAAGGGATGCCGACACTGCAACTTTCTTCATTAGAACACTGCAATTGTATCAGATGATTAAACATTTTACGGACCGCCCGCCGCAGGAATACGTCAGTACTTTGAAGAGGAATATCGTTGTTATGGTAGCAGCTAGCTACCATAACCCTGGTATCCTCTTCTTCAGCGGGTGGTCCTCTTTCTGATAGAAGTGGTTTCTACGCTGCAAGATCACTTTTATCGGCGGCAGGAAAGGGGCCCGGAGGAGGCGATCACGTCTGTTCCCTGCCTAGGTATGCCTCCATATCATTGCAGGGCAGAAGCAATGTCAAAACGTCACTTCCGCCCAATGTTCTTAAAGCGGAGGTGCAGCCAGTTTAAAAAAAAAAAAAAAAGTCAGCAGCTACTAACAGTGTAGCTGCTGACTTTTAATATGGACACTTACCTGTCCTACTCGCCCTCGATGTCGGTCCCACCACGGCAATTGATCGCTGCTGGCAGGTCCCGGCTCCTCCATCCTGACTAAGGGAAACAGGCAGTGAAGCCTTACGGCTTCACTGCCCGTTTCCTACTGTGCATGTGCCACTCGCACGGCGCTTTGTGAGTGGGCGGCTTGCCTCCTGGGATACACACAGTTCCCAGAAGGCAGCGCTCCCATTCACAAGAAGAGGAAGCGGAAGTTCTCAATCCGAGGACAAGGAAGAGGCACAGTAGAGGCAGATTAGGGGACTTCCGCATAGCAACAGGCATTTCGGGTGAGTATAATTTTTTTTTATTGCATTTTAGTCTAAATGTGAGATCTGAGGTCTTTTTGACCCCAGATCTCATATTTAAGAGGACCTGTCATGCTTTTTTCTATTACAAGGGATGTTTACATTTCTTGTAATAGGAATAAAAGTTACCCAAATTAGATTTTTTTTAAAAACAGTGTAAAAAAAATGTAAGTAAAATAAATAATATATATATTTTTTTAAAGCGCCCCGTCCCGACGAGCTCGTGCGCAGAAGCGAATGCATATGAAAACGGTGTTCAAACCACAAATGTGTGGTATCGCCACGATCGTTAGAGCGAGAGTAATAGTTTTCACCCTAGACCTTCTGTGTAACTCAAAACATGCAACCTGTAGAATTTTTTTAAATGTCGCCTATGGAGATTTTTAAGGGTAAAAGTTTGTCGCCATTCCACGAGTGGGCGCAACTTGATTTTTTCCCAAAAAAGTGCGCTCGTAACACCGCTGCACAAGTACGTGTGACATAAAGTATTGAAACGACCGCCATTTAATTCTCTAGGGTGTTAGAAAAAAATATATAATGTTTGGGGTTTCTAAATAATTTTCTAGCAAAAAAAAATGTTTTTAACTTGTAAACACCAAATCTCAGAAAGAGGCTCGGTCCTTAAAGCGGAGTTCCACCCAAAAATGGAACTTATGCTTTTCGGAATCCTCCCCCTCCGGTGTCACATTTGGCACCTTTCAGGGGGGAGGGGGGAGCAGATACCTGTCTAATACAGGTATTTTGCTCCCACTTCCGGGCATAGATAGCCGAGTCACCCGCGGCTATCTACGTCACGTCCGGCACCTTCTCCACCCCCCCCCCCGCTGTATTCTGAGAGACACACAGGTCCCAGAAGACAGCAGGGACCAGTGAGATCGCACAGTGTGAGTCGCGCATGCACAGTAGGGAACCAGGAAGTGAAGCCGCAAGGCCTTACTTCATGATTCCCTTACCGAAGATGGCGGCGCCTCCACCCGAGAGCCGAGGGACAGATCTGCTTCGGGTGCTGACATCGCAGGCGCCCTGGACAGGTAAGTGCCCTTATTTTAAAAAGTCAGCAGCTGCAGTATTTGTAGCTGCTGACTAGGGATGAGCTTCGTGTTCGAGTCGAACATACGTTCGACTCGAACATCGGCTGTTCGATCGTTCGACGAAGATCGAACGATTTGGGCCGTTCGCGCCAAATTCGAGTGACGCGAACGGCCCACAATGCACTACGCCATCGCAGTGTCATCCAGGCGCTGTGATTGGCCAAGCATGCACTGTGACCCCGCATGCTTGGCCAATCACAGCGCCGGCAGCGAGGAGAGCAATGATTGGCCACAGGCAGGATGCCTGTGGCCAATTATTGCTGAGGGTGTTTAGTACACGCCCCACACTATAAAAGGCCGCCAGCACGGCGGCCTAGTGTAGTGTGTTCCGGAGCAGGGATAGAGCAGCATAGGCAGGGACAGTGACTGTTATTTCTTTCTTGCTTAACCTGGATTCCTTTAGTTTAGGGAAAGAGAAGGATAGGTAGGGAGAGTGTCAGTGTGTTTTGTGCTTGTGCTATAGTGTGCTTAAAAAAAACATTTATTCTAGGGACAGAAAACTGTAGGTAGGGACAGTGTCAGTTTCTTTCACTCTGCAAGTCCTTGTTTCCAGGGACCTGGAAGGACAGTGAGTGAATTGTCCTTGTGCTATATTGTGCTTAAAAAAACATTTATTCTAGGGACAGAAAACTGTAGGTAGGGAAAGTGTCAGTTTCTTTCACTCTGCAAGTCCTTGTTTCCAGGGACCTGTAAGGACAGTGAGTGAATTGTCCTTGTGCTATATTGTGCTTAAAAAAAAACATTTATTCTAGGGACAGAAAACTGTAGGTAGGGAGAGTGTCAGTTTATTTCACTCTGCAAGTCCTTGTTTCCAGGGACCTGGAAGGACAGTGAGTGAATTCTCCTTGTGCTATATTGTGCTTAAAAAAAACATTTATTCTAGGGACAGAAAACTGTAGGTAGGGACAGTGTCAGTTTCTTTCACTCTGCAAGTCCTTGTTTCCAGGGACCTGTAAGGACAGTGAGTGAATTGTCCTTGTGCTATATTGTGATTAAAAAAAACATTTTTTCTAGGGACAGAAAACTGTAGGTAGGGAGAGTGTTTTTTTTCTTTCACTCTGCAAGTCCTTGTTTCCAGGGACCTGTAAGGACAGTGAGTGAATTGTCCTTGTGCTATATTGTGCTTAAAAAAAACATTTTTTCTAGGGACAGAAAACTGTAGGTAGGGAGAGTGTTTTTTTTCTTTCACTCTGCAAGTCCTTGTTTCCAGGGACCTGTAAGGACAGTGAGTGAATTGTCCTTGTGCTATATTGTGATTAAAAAAAACATTTTTTCTAGGGACAGAAAACTGTAGGTAGGGAGAGTGTTTTTTTTCTTTCACTCTGCAAGTCCTTGTTTCCAGGGACCTGTAAGGACAGTGAGTGAATTGTCCTTGTGCTATATTGTGCTTAAAAAAAACATTTATTCTAGGGACAGAAAACTGTAGGTAGGGAGAGTGTCAGTTTATTTCACTCTGCAAGTCCTTGTTTCCAGGGACCTGGAAGGACAGTGAGTGAATTCTCCTTGTGCTATATTGTGCTTAAAAAAAACATTTATTCTAGGGACAGAAAACTGTAGGTAGGGAGAGTGTCAGTTTATTTCACTCTGCAAGTCCTTGTTTCCAGGGACCTGTAAGGACAGTGAGTGAATTGTCCTTGTGCTATATTGTGATTAAAAAAAAACATTTTTTCTAGGGACAGAAAACTGTAGGTAGGGAGAGTGTCAGTTTCTTTCACTGTGCCAGTCCTTGTTTCTAGGGACAAAGAAGGAAAGTGAGGGGAATTCTCCTTGTGCTATAGTGTGCTTTAAAAAAACATTTTTTCTTTTTCGTACATCACGGGACACAGAGCGACTTAGTCATTACTAATGGGTTATATAGTTTACCTTCAGGTGTTGGCACTGGCCAATTCCAAACCGGAAGTACCCTCCCCTATATAAGCCCCTCCCACCCGGGAGCACCTCAGTTTTTTGCCAGTGTCTAAGGTGTTGGCCAAAGAGTAACATGTGTTTTCACTGGGCTTGCGTACAGGTTCTTTTGGGCCTTAGTAAGCTGTTCCGGATCCCACCAAAAAAGCTTCATAGCTAAACGGTCGGTACCCGGGCCTTGCAGCAGAAGAGCAAGGTTTTGCCTGTAATGCTTCTCTTAGGAGGGCTGGACCCTGGGATCCAGAGCTCTGGTCATACCCACGACCAAGACGCTGTCTGTGCAGGGTGCTATACAGGTCCAGGGGAGTGGAATCCTTGGGAACCCGGTCCCTGAAGGTTTAATTACAATGCCTGCCGTGATAGGTGAAGTTTGGACTTTTGTGGACCAAACAAAGTCCTGCGGCGGGGATCAGGTAAGTGGGGGCCCTCAGGAACTTGGTTCTATTGGGGGACCCCCAAGCCTAATTTGTCTTTCTGTCTGTTACCTAACGGTATTCCCGCTAAATATCTGTGTTTGCCTATAACTACTGAAAATGTAAAATTTTAATAGTAGTCAAGAAAAAAAAAAAAAACAGGGACCGCGGTACCTGTGTTAAACCACTAGAGGCCGCTGTAGTCCATTTTTCTTGTAAATGTGGATCTTTGGTTTTCTCAACTCAAAAGATCCAGGCAGCTGGTAAGTTTCTCTGAGGGAATCCACTTCCTCTGCCCTGTTGCTGCGTTCATCCACCGCACAGGCCCTCCGGCAAAAAGGGCCCTGGCTCCTAGTCCTCTGTTGGTTTTCGAAAAGGGCGCCATTGGCGCACGGGCGCGCGCGCGGGCGCGTGCACGCGCCTCCTATGAAAAAAAAAGGGGCGGGGCGGGTGGATGACGCTCGATGCGCGCCGCGGCGCTTCTGCGCATGTGCGGGCGTCCCAGCATGGTTAAAAGACACAGTACAAGTGTCAGCTGCATGCAAACAGAGCTAGCAACAAACAGTGGCACACAGAGGCGGTTGATGCAGGCATCCCCATAGAAAGGCACTTTAGTGGACACCAGCTGGTATATAGCAGCACCTGTGTTAGACTATTACCAGCAAAAATTGGTGTATGACGACGGGAATACCTCAGCTTTGTGCTTAAAGGATATGTCGTCCAGACGCTCCGGAAATAGATCTTCCAGGAAGCCAAAGGGGTCTCCATCGGGCTCTGAGGATATTGGGCATGCTTGCACTGCACCAATCTCCCCTGAGAATGCAGAGGTCAGTAGCCGTAGAAACCCCGCAGGAATGCCTGGTGCTGCGGCTGTCCCCAGTCCACCTGCTCCTGTATATATAACAGAGGAGGTTTTATCCTCAACTCTGGGAGGATTGGAAGAGAGATTAACAGCATTGATCGCTGCTTCCCTGTCACAGGAAAAGCGCGTCCGATCTCCGTCTCCTCCTTCAGAGTGCCTGTTAGTGGAGGAACAGCCCCACACAGAGATCGACCTACCTGAAGGGGATCAGGATGAGGTTGATTCACTTATAGAGGAATCAACAGTGGAAGAACCTTTCTCAGCTTCTCAGGCTGAAAGATTATGGGTTCAGTCTCTGACTAACATGGTCCGATCAGCATTTAAAATGCCTCTGGCGGAACCACCATCCACTACGGTTTCCTCGCTGGGGTCGCTAAAAGCTCCCCAGGCGGTCTGTTCCTTCCCAATCCACCCTTTATTAGAAGGGCTTATTTACCAGGATTGGGAGCATCCTGATAAAATATTTGCTCCCCCCAAGAGATTTCCGGTGATCTATCCCATGGAGGATAAGTTCATAAGAAAATGGAGGGTCCCTATAGTGGACGCAGCCATCTCTTCTGTTAACAAATCACTGACATGTCCAGTAGATAATGTTCCAATGTTCAAAGACCCAATAGATAAAAAATTGGAGTCTTTACTAAAATCTGCTTTCTCTACAGCAAGTATGGTGACACAACCTGCGGTAGCAGCGATTGGAGTCTGCCAAGCAGTGAAAGATCAGTTGAAACAAGTCTTAAGGGACTTACCAGATCAGCAGGCTCATGCCCTAGCTGACCTGCCTAGAGCCTTGTGTTTTGCGGTGGACGCCATAAAGGATACAATCCAACAGGCCTCCCGCTTTACGCTGTCTATAGTACATATGCGTAGGCTTCTGTGGCTCAAAAACTGGTCTGCTGAAGCTCCCTGTAAAAAACTGCTGGTTAGCTTCCCATTTCATGGAGAACGCTTATTTGGAGAAGATCTGGACAAATATATCCAGAAAATTTCTGCCGGTAAAAGTTCACTCTTACCGGTTAAGAACAAGGGTAGAAGTCCTTCTTTTAAGAGGCCTACCTCTCCAGTCCCGGGCACATCGGCTGTGAAGCAGTTCCGACGGCCTCCGCGGTCAAATTCAGGGGGCAGAAATCAGGGACAATCACAGGGTAACAAGAAGCCCTGGATCAAGAGAGGTACAAAACCTCCCCCTAAGGCATGAAGTATTGCCCCCGCTCAATCGGGTGGGGGGAAGACTTCAGTTGTTCACAGAGACCTGGCGGGACACCATCAGAGACAGATGGGTGCTCTCCGCAGTAAGTCTGGGATACAAGCTGGAGTTAAAAGGCACTCCTCCTGCCCAATTTATGAGGTCAAATGTGCCAAGAGATCCCCAAAAGAGAGGATCCCTCCTTCTGGCACTAGAACAACTATTGCTCCAAGGGGTAATCATGAAGGTTCCCCTGGAAGAAAGCGGATTCGGGTTTTACTCGAACCTTTTCACAGTCCCCAAACCAAATGGGGACGTGAGGCCCATATTAAATCTAAAAGGGCTAAACAAGTTCCTAAATATCAGGACTTTTCGGATGGAGTCGATCCGATCAGTGGCCACCGCCCTACAAGGGCAGGAATGGCTAGCCTCGATCGACATAAGGGATGCTTATCTGCATATTCCCATCTTTCCGGCCCATCAGAAATTTCTACGCTTTGCAGTAGAAGGGCGCCATTTTCAGTTCAGAGCCTTACCTTTCGGTCTGGCCACAGCACCACGAGTGTTCACAAAAATTCTGGCCCCATTATTGGCCAATCTAAGAACACAGGGTGTAACGATAATGGCATATCTAGACGACCTGCTACTAATAGACCACTCAGTGGAAAAGCTGGAAGTAGCTATTCACAAGACAATCGAGTATCTGGAATATCACGGTTGGATTATCAACCGGGACAAGTCAGCTCTAAGACCAGTCAAAAGTCTGGAATACTTAGGGCTAAGGCTGGATTCAAATCAGAGAAAGATTTTCTTACCTCCAGAGAAGGTGTCGTCTTTAAGAAATTTGACCCACTTAGTGGGTACAAAAAGAAAACCATCCATACGTCTCTGCATGAGGCTGCTGGGAAAGATGGTGGCTTCATTCGAAGCGGTACCCTACGGTCAATTCCATTCAAGGAATTTGCAAAGGGCCATACTGTCAGCCTGGAACAAAAAAGTTCAGGCTTTAGACTTACCAATGTCCCTGTCCCCTTCCGTTCGCAAGAGCCTCCATTGGTGGTTGGTGCCCCAGAATCTGGAAAGAGGGAAACCCTTCAGTCCGGTTTCTTGGAAGGTGGTCACTACAGATGCCAGCCTCATCGGCTGGGGGGCAGTGCTGGAGCAATGGTCTCTCCAGGGCAGGTGGTCAGAAGCAGAAAAGGCCCTGCCCATCAATCTCTTAGAGATACGAGCAGCCCGGTATGCCCTAGTAGCATGGACATCCAAACTCCAGGGGTCCCCTGTCAGAATTCAATCAGACAATGCCACGGCAGTGGCATATATCAATCATCAGGGTGGCACCAAAAGTCGTGCAGCCCAGAAGGAAGCAAATTGCATCCTGGAGTGGGCAGAAAGATATGTCCCAGCCATATCTGCGGTTTTCATCCCAGGAGTGGAAAATTGGAGAGCGGACTTTCTAAGTCGCCAACAATTATGCCCGGGGGAATGGTCTCTTCACCCCGAGGTTTTCCAGGCAATATGCCAGCGGTGGGGAACACCGGATGTAGATCTGCTAGCATCCAGATTCAACGCAAAGGTGGACAGGTTTGTGTCTCGCACAAGGGATCCCCTAGCTTGCGGCTCGGATGCCCTAGTGTTCCCTTGGGATCGGTTCAAGCTGATATATGCATTCCCACCGCCACAATTGTTACCGCGATTACTCCGCAGAATCAGGGTAGAAAAGAAACCAGTGATTCTGGTGGCTCCAGCGTGGCCCCGAAGGGCATGGTACGCGGAGATTGTAAAAATGTCAGTGAGGAGTCCTTGGACCCTCCCACTTCGTCCGGACCTGCTGTCGCAAGGACCGATATACCACCCTTCCTTACCAGCCCTAGGTTTGACGGCCTGGCTATTGAAGCCCACATTCTGAAAAAGAGAGGGCTCTCTAATTCTGTGGTATCTACCATGATCAATGCCAGGAAACCGGTATCCAGGCAGATCTATTATAGGATCTGGAAAGCGTACATTACGTGGTGTGAGACCAAGAAATGGCATCCACGTAAGTACATGATAGGGAGGATTCTGGACTTCCTACAGTGGGCTGTAGATAGGAAGCTGGCCTTGAGTACTATCAAGGGTCAGATTTCGGCCTTGTCAATATTTTTTCAAAGGCCCTTGGCTTCGCATTCACTAGTCAAAGCCTTTATACAAGGAGTGATGCGTATTAGCCCTCCGGTTAGTATTCCCATATGTCCTTGGGACTTAAACCTGGTTCTGTCGGTTCTACAGGAACAACCGTTTGAACCATTACAACACATTTCCTTGGTTCTTCTCACCAGGAAATTGGTTTTCTTAGTAGCCATTTGTTCGGCTAAAAGAGTGTCGGAATTAGCAGCTATGTCCTGTAAGGAGCCATATCTGGTTGTCCATAAGGACAGAGTAGTATTACGTCCTCATCCAGCCTTTCTTCCTAAGGTGGTATCGAGGTTTCATTTGAACCAAGATGTGGTTCTTCCTTCTTTTTTCCCCAAACCTAGCTCAGTAGAGGAAAAGTTATTACATTCTTTGGATGTGGTAAGAGCAGTTAAAGCTTATCTAAAAGCCACTGCTCAGATTCGCAGAACGGATTCTTTGTTTGTTCTGCCGGAAGGCCCCAGAAGGGGTCAGGCAGCATCAAAATCTACTTTAGCCAAGTGGATTCGACAGGTCATAATACAAGCCTATGGCTTGAGAAAGAGACCGCCTCCGTTCAAAGTTAGGGCGCACTCCACAAGAGCGGTTGGAACTTCATGGGCAGTGCATCACCAGGCCTCCCTGGCTCAAGTATGTAAGGCCGCAACATGGTCTTCGGTACACACGTTTACTAGATTCTATCAGGTAGACGTTAGAAGTCAGGAGGATGTCGCCTTTGGGCGCAGTGTGTTGCAGGCCGCAAAAGATCCTCATGCCTGATGGCGCCCAGCTTATGTACCCCCCCCTCATTTGGCATTGCTTTGGGACGTCCCATTAGTAATGACTAAGTCGCTCTGTGTCCCGTGATGTACGAAAAAGAAAAAGGGATTTTTATAACAGCTTACCTGTAAAATCCTTTTCTTGGAGTACATCACGGGACACAGAGCTCCCACCCCTCTTTTTGGGACACTTATTGCTTGGCTACAAAACTGAGGTGCTCCCGGGTGGGAGGGGCTTATATAGGGGAGGGTACTTCCGGTTTGGAATTGGCCAGTGCCAACACCTGAAGGTAAACTATATAACCCATTAGTAATGACTAAGTCGCTCTGTGTCCCGTGATGTACTCCAAGAAAAGGATTTTACAGGTAAGCTGTTATAAAAATCCCTTTTTCTAGGGACAGAAAACTGTAGGTAGGGAGAGTGTCAGTTTATTTCACTCTGCAAGTCCTTGTTTCCAGGGACCTGGAAGGACAGTGAGTGAATTGTCCTTGTGCTATATTGTGATTAAAAAAAACATTTTTTCTAGGGACAGAAAACTGTAGGTAGGGAGAGTGTTTTTTTTCTTTCACTCTGCAAGTCCTTGTTTCCAGGGACCTGTAAGGACAGTGAGTGAATTGTCCTTGTGCTATATTGTGATTAAAAAAAACATTTTTTCTAGGGACAGAAAACTGTAGGTAGGGAGAGTGTTTTTTTTCTTTCACTCTGCAAGTCCTTGTTTCCAGGGACCTGTAAGGACAGTGAGTGAATTGTCCTTGTGCTATATTGTGCTTAAAAAAAACATTTATTCTAGGGACAGAAAACTGTAGGTAGGGAGAGTGTCAGTTTATTTCACTCTGCAAGTCCTTGTTTCCAGGGACCTGGAAGGACAGTGAGTGAATTGTCCTTGTGCTATATTGTGATTAAAAAAAACATTTTTTCTAGGGACAGAAAACTGTAGGTAGGGAGAGTGTTTTTTTTCTTTCACTCTGCAAGTCCTTGTTTCCAGGGACCTGTAAGGACAGTGAGTGAATTGTCCTTGTGCTATATTGTGCTTAAAAAAAACATTTATTCTAGGGACAGAAAACTGTAGGTAGGGAGAGTGTCAGTTTATTTCACTCTGCAAGTCCTTGTTTCCAGGGACCTGGAAGGACAGTGAGTGAATTGTCCTTGTGTTATATTGTGATTAAAAAAAACATTTTTTCTAGGGACAGAAAACTGTAGGTAGGGAGAGTGTTTTTTTTCTTTCACTCTGCAAGTCCTTGTTTCCAGGGACCTGTAAGGACAGTGAGTGAATTGTCCTTGTGCTATATTGTGCTTAAAAAAAACATTTATTCTAGGGACAGAAAACTGTAGGTAGGGAGAGTGTCAGTTTATTTCACTCTGCAAGTCCTTGTTTCCAGGGACCTGGAAGGACAGTGAGTGAATTCTCCTTGTGCTATATTGTGATTAAAAAAAACATTTTTTCTAGGGACAGAAAACTGTAGGTAGGGAGAGTGTCAGTTTATTTCACTCTGCAAGTCCTTGTTTCCAGGGACCTGGAAGGACAGTGAGTGAATTGTCCTTGTGCTATATTGTGATTAAAAAAAACATTTTTTCTAGGGACAGAAAACTGTAGGTAGGGAGAGTGTTTTTTTTCTTTCACTCTGCAAGTCCTTGTTTCCAGGGACCTGTAAGGACAGTGAGTGAATTGTCCTTGTGCTATATTGTGCTTAAAAAAAACATTTATTCTAGGGACAGAAAACTGTAGGTAGGGAGAGTGTCAGTTTATTTCACTCTGCAAGTCCTTGTTTCCAGGGACCTGGAAGGACAGTGAGTGAATTGTCCTTGTGCTATATTGTGATTAAAAAAAACATTTTTTCTAGGGACAGAAAACTGTAGGTAGGGAGAGTGTCAGTTTATTTCACTCTGCAAGTCCTTGTTTCCAGGGACCTGGAAGGACAGTGAGTGAATTGTCCTTGTGCTATATTGTGATTAAAAAAAACATTTTTTCTAGGGACAGAAAACTGTAGGTAGGGAGAGTGTTTTTTTTCTTTCACTCTGCAAGTCCTTGTTTCCAGGGACCTGTAAGGACAGTGAGTGAATTGTCCTTGTGCTATATTGTGCTTAAAAAAAACATTTATTCTAGGGACAGAAAACTGTAGGTAGGGAGAGTGTCAGTTTATTTCACTCTGCAAGTCCTTGTTTCCAGGGACCTGGAAGGACAGTGAGTGAATTGTCCTTGTGCTATATTGTGATTAAAAAAAACATTTTTTCTAGGGACAGAAAACTGTAGGTAGGGAGAGTGTTTTTTTTCTTTCACTCTGCAAGTCCTTGTTTCCAGGGACCTGTAAGGACAGTGAGTGAATTGTCCTTGTGCTATATTGTGATTAAAAAAAACATTTTTTCTAGGGACAGAAAACTGTAGGTAGGGAGAGTGTTTTTTTTCTTTCACTCTGCAAGTCCTTGTTTCCAGGGACCTGTAAGGACAGTGAGTGAATTGTCCTTGTGCTATATTGTGCTTAAAAAAAACATTTATTCTAGGGACAGAAAACTGTAGGTAGGGAGAGTGTCAGTTTATTTCACTCTGCAAGTCCTTGTTTCCAGGGACCTGGAAGGACAGTGAGTGAATTCTCCTTGTGCTATATTGTGCTTAAAAAAAACATTTATTCTAGGGACAGAAAACTGTAGGTAGGGAGAGTGTCAGTTTATTTCACTCTGCAAGTCCTTGTTTCCAGGGACCTGTAAGGACAGTGAGTGAATTGTCCTTGTGCTATATTGTGATTAAAAAAAACATTTTTTCTAGGGACAGAAAACTGTAGGTAGGGAGAGTGTCAGTTTCTTTCACTGTGAAAGTCCTTGTTTCAAGGGACAGAGAAGGACACCTGAAGGTAGCCCTTATTGCTTTTTTCCCATCTCCCTGCAGGCCATCTATTAGAATGTCTGGAAGGCAAACAAGGAGAGGCAGACAGTCAGGAGGCAATAAAAGAGGGCAAGCAGGCTCTGTGTCTGGGGGCAACAGTGCTGGTCGTGGACGCGGTGCATTGTCATCAGCACATGGCCATGGGACATGCTTGTCCTTCTTTTCGGCAGCTGGACATGTTGAGCCACATCATGCCGAAGACTTGGTAGAGTGGATGACCAAGCCCTCCTCCTCCTCCTCATCCTCTCTCACCCAGGCTCAGGGTACTGGAAAAGCAGCTGCCAAAGCGTCGTCTTCCCTGGTATCAATGTCAGACAAATCATCAGTCACTCCTTCCCTAGACCCACCATGTCCTCCTCCTGAGGAGTCCCCCGAACTGTTTCAGCACAGTGTTGGGTACATGCTCCAGGAGGATGCCCAGCGTTTCGAAGGGTCTGATGATGAAACCCAGCTAGAGGAAGGCAGTAGCGTGAGAGCAGACAGAGGGGATGCTCAAGAAGGACACCAATCTGGCAGTCATGTTCCAGCAGCTGCAGCATACTGCCAGATTGGCTCCAGTGATGAGGAGGGAGGGGATGATGAGGTCACTGACTCCACGTGGGTGCCTAATAGGAGAGAGGAGGAGGAGGAGGATGAGGAGGAGGCACATCTCCAACGAGGCAGGATGCCCTTTGGTGGCCAGCGTAAGGGCAGTACACCGACGGAATCACACCGCAGAGCTCCGCCTGTGCAGGGCGCTGCCTCTGCCCGTCATTCAAAAAGTTCTTTGGTGTGGGCCTTTTTTGAGGCTAGTGCATCAGATCGCACAGCTGCTGTTTGCAACATATGTCTCAAGCGTATATCGCGTGGCCAAAACATCAGCCGCTTGGGTACCACATGCCTGACCAGACATATGTTGACCTGCCATGCAGCTCGTTGGCAAGCCTACCTCAAAGACCCACACCAAAGAACAAAGCGGACCTCTCCTTGCACCGCATCAGCTGGGATCTCCAACCCCACTATAACTTCAGTCCTCTCTGAAACATGCACTGAGAGGAATGAAGGTGTAGAATTAGGTGTGTCACAGCCAAGTACTTGCGCCCACTCTGCTAGCAGTACACCGACGTCCGATTCTAGCAGGCAAATTTCCCTGCCCCAGCTGCTGGACCGTCGAAAGAAGTTCACTCCCAGCCATCCACATGCCCAGCGGTTGAATGCTAGCTTGGCTAAATTGCTAGCGCTTCAACTGCTGCCTTTTCAGTTGGTAGACTCGGCCCCCTTCCGTGAGTTTGTGCAATGTGCAGTTCCTCAGTGGCAGGTTCCCAAACGCCACTTTTTCTCACGGAAGGCTATTCCGGCTCTCTACCGGCATGTGGAAGGCAATGTCTTGGCCTCGCTGGACAGGGCGGTCAGCGGTAAGGTGCATATTACCGCTGACTCATGGTCCAGCAGGCATGGACAGGGACGTTACCTTTCTTTCACGGCCCATTGGGTCACTCTTTTGGCAGCTGGGAAGGATTCAGGACAAGGTGCAGTAGTGTTGGAGGTTGTCCCACCGCCACGCCTCCAAAATGCTACTACTGGTTGTGACACACCTCTCTCCTCCACCCCCTCCTCTTCTTCTTCCTCCATGGCCTCTTCCTGTGGTTTGTCCTATGAACCAGCGGTGCTCCGTAGCCGTTCACGGGGCTACGCAAGTACGCAGGCAAAAAGATGCCATGCCGTGCTTGCGCTGGTGTGTTTGGGGGACAGAAGCCACACTGGGGCAGAGGTCCTGTCTGCTCTGCAGGGCCAGGCCGAGAGGTGGTTGACGCCACGCCAGCTTAAGCCAGGAATGGTGGTTTGCGACAATGGCACCAACCTCCTCTCCGCCCTCCGACAGGGACAACTGACCCATGTGCCCTGTGTGGCTCACGTCCTTAACCTGGTGGTGCAGTGCTTCTTGGGCAGGTACCCGGGCTTACAGGATGTCCTGAGGCAGGCCAGGAAAGTCTGTGTGCATTTCCGCAGATCTTATAATGCCAGTGCTCGCCTGGCTGAGCTGCAAAAGGAGTTGAACCTGCCCAAGAACCGCCTTATATGTGACATGCCCACCAGGTGGAACTCAACGTTGGCCATGCTGCAGCGGCTGCACACGCAGCAGAGGGCCATCAATGAGTACCTGTGCGACTACGGCACCAGGACAGGGTCAGGGGAGCTTGGTTTTTTTTCTCCACGCCAGTGGGGCATGATCAGGGATGCATGCACTGTCCTGGCACCATTTGAGGAGGCCACGAGGATGGTGAGCAGTGACAGTGCATGCATCAGTGACACTGTACCTCTTGTCCACCTGTTGGAGCACACGCTGCGTGGAATAATGGACAGGGCACTTGAGGCAGAACAGAGGCAGGAAGAGGAGGACTTCCTTGCCTCTCAAGGCCCCCTTTACCCAGACAGTGTTCCTTCTGTCCCACCCATCGCACAGGAAGAGGAGGAGGAGGAGGAGGAGGAGGAGGAGGAGGAGGATTGTGTCAGCATGGAGGTGGAGGCTGGCACTCAGCATCATCAGCAGCAGTCTTTTAGGGATGATTTACAGTCCCAAGAAACCAGTGGACTTGTACGTGGCTGGGAGGAGGTGGCTGCGGATCATGTCGTCCTTAGTGACCCAGAGGACTCCGGAGCGAATGCCTCAGCAAAACTACGCTGCATGGCCTCCCTGATCCTGCAAAGTCTGCGGAAGGATCCTCGTATTCTTCGGATCAAGGAGAGGGACCATTACTGGCTGGCCACTCTCCTTGATCCACGGTACAAGGGTAAGGTTGCGGACCTTATGTTACCGTCGCAGAGGGAGCAGAGGATGAGACAACTCCAGGAGGCCTTGCAGAAAGGTCTGTGCAACGCGTTCCCAGAGACTGGGAGGTTGCAAACTCCTGGTCCTGGACAACGAGTTGCTGAGGCTTCGGCCAGTCAAAGAAGGAGCGGTGGGGAAGGTGGCCGTCTGACCGATGCGTTCAGACAATTCTTTAGTCCGCAGCCCCAAAGTATGATCGGTTCCAGCAACCATCGCCAGCGTCTGATAAACATGGTGCAGGAATATCTAGGGGCAAGGTCAGACTTGGACACCTTCCCCACCGAAAATCCTCTGGCTTACTGGGTCTTGAGGATGGATCACTGGCCAGAGCTTGCACAGTATGCAATTGAGCTACTGGCCTGTCCTGCATCCAGCGTTCTTTCGGAACGCACATTCAGTGCTGCTGGAGGATTTGTCACGGATCACAGGGTGCGCCTGTCCACCGACTCGGTTGATCGACTGACTTTCATCAAGATGAACCAGTCTTGGATCACCACCAGCTACCACACACCTGATGCTGATATAACAGACTAATTGATTTTAACATGTCACATCCCTTCAAGACTGATGCTGATGCTGAGTGCCTGTGCTGTTATGTTGACTGGCTATCCTCCTCCTCCGAGTCCTCAATGATACGATTGATGATGATAGCTTGTAAGATCATTTTTGTTTATGGGTGCCGCCACCAGTGCCTAACGCCCAATTTTTCAGCCCCTGTTTAACAGGGGCGTGTAATTACAATTTTTGAAGCAATACTTTGCAACAGGGCTCATTGCTGTGCTCCAAGTACAGTATCTGTGAGGAGTTGCAGTGTTGTGCCACCAGTGCCTAAGGCCCAATTTTTCAGCCCCTGTTTAACAGGGGCGTGTCATTACAATTTTTGAAGCAATACTTTGCAACAGGGCTCATTGGTGTGCTCCAAGTACAGTATCTGTGAGGAGTTGCAGTGTTGTGCCACCAGTGCCTAAGGCCCAATTTTTCAGCCCCTGTTTAACAGGGGCGTGTCATTACAATTTTTGAAGCAATACTTTGCAACAGGGCTCATTGCTGTGCTCCAAGTACAGTATCTGTGAGGAGTTGCAGTGTTGTGCCACCAGTGCCTAAGGCCCAATTTTTCAGCCCCTGTTTAACAGGGGCGTGTCATTACAATTTTTGAAGCAATACTTTGCAACAGGGCTCATTGCTGTGCTCCAAGTACAGTATCTGTGAGGAGTTGCAGTGTTGTGCCACCAGTGCCTAAGGCCCAATTTTTCAGCCCCTGTTTAACAGGGGCGTGTCATTACAATTTTTGAAGCAATACTTTGCAACAGGGCTCATTGCTGTGCTCCAAGTACAGTATCTGTGAGGAGTTGCAGTGTTGTGCCACCAGTGCCTAAGGCCCAATTTTTCAGCCCCTGTTTAACAGGGGCGTGTCATTACAATTTTTGAAGCAATACTTTGCAACAGGGCTCATTGGTGTGCTCCAAGTACAGTATCTGTGAGGAGTTGCAGTGTTGTGCCACCAGTGCCTAAGGCCCAATTTTTCAGCCCCTGTTTAACAGGGGCGTGTCATTACAATTTTTGAAGCAATACTTTGCAACAGGGCTCATTGCTGTGCTCCAAGTACAGTATCTGTGAGGGGTTGCAGTGTTGTGCCACCAGTGCCTAAGGCCCAATTTTTCAGCCCCTGTTCAACAGGGGCATGTAATTACAATTCTTGATCTAATAATTCACAGCAGGGCCCATTGCTGCACCCACCAAGAGTAACTGTCAGGGCTTACAGTGTTGTGGCACCAGCACCACCATCAAAGGCCCAATTTTTACTACCACTGTTCAACAATTATATGTAATTAAAATTCCTGATATAATAGTTCACAGCAGGGCGTTCCAGCACCAACCAAGAGTAACTGTGAGTGCTTACAGTGTTGTGCCAACACCAACAACTAAGGGGCCTATTTCTGCAGAGTATATACGGCAGGTCCCTACTTTCAAACATCCAACTTACAAACGACTCCTACTTGCAAACGCAAGAAGACAACAGGAAGTGAGAGGAAATCTACCACTAGGAAGGAAAATTCTCTCCTGTAAGAATAAATATGGGAGAAAGGTGTCTCCTCTGTACTGATGCTTTATCAGCAATCCTTGTTTCAAGAAAAACACCACATTTCAAAAACAGTTGTCATTGGGACGGAAAGTGAGGTGAAATGTTCTGAACAGGGGCACAGACAGCAAAACAAATGTTACAGGGGTGATAACCCTTACCTATGTTTTCCAAAAAGTTTAAAAATAGATTTTTGGTCTGGAGCTACACTTCAACAATGTACCTGTTCAAAATTACAAACAGACTCTACATAAGAACAAACCTACAGTCCCTGTCTTGTATGCACCGCCTGTATAGGGCTGTTCAGAGTATATAGGGCCTTTTTTATTTTATGTGCGGGGTTCCCCTTAATATCCATACAAGACCCAAAGGGGCTGGTAATGGGCTGGGGTAGGGGGGGGGGGTCATGGGGTAGCTATGCCATTTTTCTTAAAGAATTTCATCCATATTACCGGGACCAGACATTACATTAAAGCCGCAAGCAGTTTTAAATGGCTTTTTTTTCCTTTAGAAGTGTCATTTTGTGCAGGGACAGTTCTAAACACGGGAAACACGTGGCACTTCACAGGCATACTTTAGACACCCCCCAGGTACGATATTTAAAGGAATATTTGACTTTTTTTTTTTCACTTTATGCATCATTAAAATGACTGCTCCCGAAAAACGACCGTTTTTAAAACTTCTTTTTGCATTGATACATGTCCCCTGGTGCAGAACCCGGGTTCCCAAACCCTTTTTAGGACAATAACATGCATAATAGTTGTTATAATTAGCACTTTAGAATTCGAACGTTCGCATCCATTGTATTTAATAGGGTTCTAATGTTCGTTCGAACTTTCGGTCCGTTCGCGGGTTCTGGTGCGAACCGAACCCGGGGGTGTTCGGCTCATCACTACTGCTGACTTTTGGAGAAAAAAAATTGGCGGAACTCTGCTTTAAGTGGTTAAACTGAGACACAGCCGCCCTTCTGGCAGATGTCTGAGCTGAGAGATGGCCGGTCCAGGCTGCAGCCCAGAAATGTTCTTTACTCCAATTACCACCCACCTTTGTTTTATACACGCACACTAAATTTACTTTTGTTCTCTGGAAAAGAAATAAAAGCTGCGAGATGAAAATGATTCAGGGCCGGCTTCTGGCTTGCATAGTGTACGGTTAAGTTTAATGCACCGTGTGGTTTGTATTCAACAGAGCATCAGATGTTGGAGCTCGGGGCAGTTCAGCAATGACAGACGTCAGGCTGATTTCTACCTTAGCTACAGCTGGTGCTGACAACAGTAATAGCTGCAATATACCTAACCAGCTCTGCCAAAGTAAAACAAATAAAATGCCCATTACACCACTTAGGATGTCTCATGCAGGCCGCGGTTACATATGCTTCCCGAGGAGGAAAAATATGTCTCCGCAATCACCGTTCCGGATAACGTCACCTAAAAAAGAATGTAGATGGGATTCACTCTTCTTTGCGTTGTGAAAATGTATGTGTGCACTTTTAAAGCACCGTATGGGGCGAGTTTGTGTGTACTCATGTACGCTTTTAACGTGCAAAATTGTTAAATTCTTCTTATGTCTGGGGGGAAAAAAATTGCCTGCTAGTCATTTAGTACAGGTGCATCTCATAAAATGTGAATATCATCAAAAAGTTCATTTTATTTCAGTAATTCAATTCAAAAAGTGAAACTCATATATTTTATATAGATTCATTACACACAGAGTGATATATTTCAAACATTTCTCTCTTTTAATTTTGATGAATATGGCTTACAGTTAGTAAAAACCCAAAATTCAGTATCTCAGAAAATTTGAATATTACACAAGACCAATAAAAAAAAAGATTTTTAATACAGAAATGTTGGCTTACTGAAAGTATAGAAATAAAGGAAAATATTGCGCTAGTCTAAATGGACAAAAAAGAAAGGGTGACAAATGAAACAAAAAAAGAGCAGCTACATACAAAGTGACTAAATTGTATAAGAATGTGAGTAAAAACGTAGCGCTAGGAATGAGACTGAATGAGACTGGCCTCAAAGTGCAACAAAGGTAAAAATGAGTGTATAATATTGGAAAGTTCCCCCAAGGGGCTTTGTAACAGCAGTATGATGAATAAACCATTAAATGAAATAGTGATGTAAAAAGAGAAAAGGTTCTTTATTGATAATTCCAATGTCATAATTGAAAATTTAAAAAGATGTACTGGCTATATATTACAACATATATTCAAAAGTGCAGTGTATAAACACAGATATTCACAGCATTAACATTAAAAAATGTGATAACCGTGAAAAAACACTGACGTGTTTCGACCTAAACAGTATTGGTCTTCTTCTGGGGGAAGGTTTGCTGTAGAGAGATACATAAAACATTTAATACAACTTAGGACATATTGGAACATACATCATGTTGATTGTGTGTAATAGTACTGATATTTACCACTAAAGAATGGAGTGGATGTTCTCATAGCCAGAAATGTTCTAAAACCAGGCAAATGATCCGGAGGGCTCCGTGATGGTCTCCAGACTCCCCGGAGTCTGGAGACCATCACGGAGCCCTCCGGATCATTTGCCTGGTTTTAGAACATTTCTGGCTATGAGTAGGGTTGAGCGGACCCGAACTGTAAAGTTCGGGTCCGTACCGAACTTTTGGGTTTTGGGGTCCCGGACCCGAACCCGAACAATTGACTGTATGTTCGGGTTCGAGTCCGGTGTTCGGCAATATGCATGTAAAGTCGCGCTTGTTTCCCGTGTTTAGAACTGTCCCTGCACAAAGTGTCATTTCTGAAGGGAAAAAAGTAATTTAAAACTCACTCGCGGCTATAATGAATTGTCGGCTCCCGGCAATACATAGAAAAGTCATTGATAAAAAAAAAGCGTGGGGGTTCCCCCAAATTCAATTACCAGGCCCTTCAGGTCTGAAATGGATATTAAGGGGAACCCTGCCGCAAATAAAAAAAAAATGCGTGCGGTTCCCCCAAATATTCAAACCAGGCCCTTCAGGTCTGGTATGGAATTTAAGGGGAACTCCACCCCAAATTTAAAAAAAAATGGCGCGGAGTACCCCCAAAAATCCAGACCAGACCCTTTATCTGAGCACGCAACCTGGCAGGCCACAGGAAAAGAGGGGGGGATGAGAGAGCGCCCCCCCGAACCGTACCAGGCCACATGAACTCAACATGGGGAGGATGTCCCCATGTTGATGGGGACAAGGGCCTCATCCCCACAACCCTTGCCCAGTGGTTGTAGGGGTCTGCGGGGGGGCTTATTGGAATCTGGAAGACCCCTTTAACAAAGGGGACCCCCAGATCCCGACCCCCCCATGTGAATTGGTAATGGGGTACATTGTACCCTTACCATTTCACAAAGAAAGTGTAAAAAATTGTAAAAAAAATACACAGACACCATTGGGAAAGTCCTTTATTAAAAATAAAAAAATAAAAAAAAACATTCCAGCGATGAAATACAGTGTCCCGCGGCGATCGTGATGTCCAGCGCTGTCCAGACGAAATGTCATTGGCTGAGCCTGTGCGGACCTGATGAGGAACTTCCTCGGCAGTGTATTAAATGAATAGACCCGCCCCTTCTAAAGTTCCCCATCAGGTCCGCTCAGCCAATGACATAGTGTAAGGCTGAGGACCTGATGCGGAACGTGAGAAGGGGCGGGTCTATTCATGTATTATACTGCGGAGGAAGTTCCCCATCAGGTCCGCTCATCCAATGATGTAGGCGGGGTCTAACATACGAGGGGGCGGACCTGATGGGGAACTTCCTCCACAGTTTAATACATGAATAGACCCGCCCCTTCTCACGTTCCGCATCAGGTCCTCAGCCTTACACCTATGTCATTGGCTGAGCGGACCTGATGGGGAACTTCAGAAGGGGCGGGTCTATTCATTTATTACTAATAAATGAATAGACCCGCCCCTCCTAAAGTTCCCCATCAGATCCACTCAGCCAATGACATAGGTGTAAGGCTGAGGACCTGATGCGGAACGTGAGAAGGGGCGGGTCTATTCATGTATTACACTGTGGAGGAAGTTCCCCATTAGGTCCGCCCCGCCTACGTCATTGGATGAGCGGACCTGATAGGGAACGTCTTCCAGTATAATAAATGAATAGACCCGCCCCTTCTCACGTTCCGCATCAGGTCCTCAGCCTTACACTACGTCATTGGCTGAGCGGACCTGATGGGGAACTTTAGAAGGGGCGGGTCTATTCATTTAATACACTGTCGAGGAAGTTCCCCATCAGGTCTGCTCAGGCTCAGCCAATGACATTTCGTCTGGACAGTGCTGGACATCGGGATCGCCGCGGGACACTGGATTCTATCGCTGGAATGTTTTTTATTTTTTTTTATTTTTAATAAAGGACTTTCCCAATGGTGTCTGTGTATTTTTTTTTTTTTTTACACTTTCTTTGTGAAATGGTAGGGGTACAATGTACCCCATTACCAATTCACATAGGGGGAGGGCCGGGATCTGGGGGTCCCCTTTGTTAAAGGGGTCTTCCAGATTCCGATAAGCCCCCCGCCCCCAGACCCCCACAACCACCGGGCAAGGGTTGTGGGGATGAGGCCCTTGTCCCCATCAACATGGGGACATCCTCCCCATGTTGGGGGCATGTGGCCTGGTGCGGTTCAGGAGGGGGGGGCGCTCTCTCGTCCCCCAGGTTTTTTTTATTTTTTTATCAATGACTTTTCTATGTATTGCCGGGAGCCGACAATTCATTATAGCCGCGAGTGAGTTTTAAATTACTTTTTTTCCTTCAGAAATGACACTTTGTGCAGGGACAGTTCTAAGCACGGGAAACAAGCGCGTATAGTCCTCAGAAGTTCGGGTCCCCATTGACTTCAATGGAGTTCAGGTTCGGGGTCAAGTTCGGGTCAAGTTTGGTCCCAAACTCAAACTTTTTTCCGAAGTTCGGCCGAACCTGTCAAACCCGAACATCCAGGTGTCCGCTCAACTCTAGCTATGAGAACATCCACTCCTTTCTTTAGTGGTAAATATCGGTACTATTACACACAATCAGCATGATGTATGTTCCAATATGTCCTAAGTTGTATAAAATGTTTTATGTATCTCTCTACAGCAAACCTTCCCCCAGAAGAAGACCAATACTGTTTAGGTCGAAACGCGTCTGTTTTTTTAAAGTTATCACAGTTTTTAATGTTAATGCTGTGAATATCTGTGTTTGTACACTGCACTTTTGAATATATGTTGTAATATATAGCCAGTACTAGGGATGAGCCGAACACCCCCGGGTTCGGTTCACACCAGAACCCGCGAACGGACCGAAAGTTCGCACGAATGTTAGAACCCTATTAAATACAATGGATGCGAACGTTCGAAATCTAAAGTGCTAATTATAACGACTAATATGCATATTATTGTCCTAAAAAGGGTTTGGGAACCCGGGTTCTGCACCAGGGGACATGTATCAATGCAAAAAGAAGTTTTAAAAACTGACGTTTTTTCTGGAGCAGTCATTTTAATGATGCATAAAGTGAAAAAAAAAGTCAAATATTCCTTTAAATATCGTACCTGGGGGGTGTCTAAAGTATGCCTGTGAAGTGGCAAGTGTTTCCCGTGTTTAGAACTGTCCCTGCACAAAATGACATTTCTAAAGGAAAAAAAGCCATTTAAAACTGCTTGCGGCTTTAATGTAATGTCTGGTCCCGGTAATATGGATGAAAATCTTTGAGAAAAATGGCATAGCTACCCCATCAACCCCCCCCCCCCTACCCCAGCCCCTTTGGGTCTTGTATGGATATTAAGGGGAACCCCGCACACAAAAAAAAAAAAAGGCCCTATATACTCTGAACAGCCGTATACAGGCGGTGCATACAAGACAGGGACTGTAGGTTTGTTCTTTAGTATAATCTGTTTTTTTATTTTGAACAGGTACATTGTTTAAGTGTAGCTCCAGCCCAA
The DNA here is from genome assembly GCA_029206835.1 of Rana muscosa. Classification (NCBI taxonomy): domain Eukaryota; kingdom Metazoa; phylum Chordata; class Amphibia; order Anura; family Ranidae; genus Rana; species Rana muscosa. The sequence goes on from CM055117.1 coordinate 1,046,756,639, forward strand.
AAATCTATTTTTAAGCTTTTTGGAAAACACAGGGAAGGGTTATCACCCCTGTAACATTTGTTTTGCTGTCTGTGCCCCTGTTCAGAACATTTCACCTCGCTTTCCGTCCCAATGACAACTGTTTTTGAAAAGTGGGGTTTTTATTGAAACAAGGATTGGTGATAAAGCATCAGTAGAGAGGAGACACCTTTTTCCCATATTAACACTTACAGGAGAGAATTTCCCTTCCTTGGGGTAGATTTCCTCTCACTTCCGTTTGCAAGTAGGAGTCGTTTGTAAGTTGGATGTTTGAAAGTAGGGGCCTGCCGTTTATACTCTGCTGAAATTTGCCCCTTACATGTTGGTGTTGCCACAACACTGTGAGCCCTCACAGTTACTCTTGGTGGGTGCTGGAACGCCCTGCTGTGAACTATTATATCAGGAATTATATTTACATGCCATTGTTGAACAGTGGTAGGAAAAATTGGGCCTTTGGTGGTGGTGCTGGTGACACAACACTGTGAGCCCTCACAGTTACTCTTGGTGGGCGCATGAATGGGCCCTGCTGTGAATTATTAGATCAAGAATTGTAATTGCATGCCCTGTTGAACAGGGGCTGAAAAATTGGGCCTTTGGTGGTGGTGGTGGTGGTGTTGCCACAACACTTTAAGCCCTCACAGTTACTCTTGGTGAGCGCAGGAATGGGCCCTGCTGTGAATTATTAGATCAATAATTGTAATTACATGCCCCTGCAGATTAAATAATAATAATACTGCGCCAACTCTAAATACTAAATGAAGCAGCCAAACATAAAATCAGACAGGATATATAGAACGTATAAAAAATATATAATGTGGCGCGGTGAGAGAAGTAGTAAAAAACCCTACTTCATGTATAGCACAATGGTGCACATAAAAATATGGTGTCAAACAAAACGTTTGTACACAATAGGTGTACACAAATGAATGTGATAAAAATGTAAGTGAATACTAACAGTGAAATAATTGGTATGGGGTATAGGTGCACAACAAAAACCAGCAATTAAACTGGAATATTGATCATACCCATAATAAACAAAAATAAAAATGAAAATATAATGTAGGTGGAGACAAACTCATATAAGGCGTCACAGATGAGTATGTAGAATAATGTCCAATCTTATCACATATGAAAAGAAGTTCATAGATCAAAATCCAACAAGGAGCTGCATTGTTTGAAAATAGGTTTGAAGGGTGCATCTATCACATTTTCTTTATATGCAAATAGGATATATGACATCACCCGGGAGTGCCTTCACCTTGGGCCAATGGGGGAGAAGTAAATGCTCTTACTGGACAGAGTGGACCCAGCTCACCGTACGGTGGTGGATCAACAAAGCTTTGTCCACTCTGTGGACCAATAGAACAGTAAGGATCTGCAAGACACCTCCTTCCTTATGCCGACAGCACTACTGGTCCGTATTTCCAACCCGAAAAGGAAGAAATCCAAACCAATATGGCGACAACAAGTCATGTAAAAAGGGGAAAATGTGATAGATGCACCCTTCAGACCTATTTTCAATCGATGCAGCTCCTTGTTGGATTTTGACCTATGAACTTCTTTTCATATGTGATAAGATTGGACATTATTCTACATACTCATCTGTGACGCCTTATATGAGTTTATCTCCACCTACATTATATTTTCATTTTTATTTTTGTTTATTATGGGTATGATCAATATTCCAGTTTAATTGCTGGTTTTTGTTGTGCACCTATACCCCATACCAATTATTTCACTGTTAGTATTCACTTACATTTTTATCACATTCATTTGTGTACACCTATTGTGTACAAACGTTTTGCTTGACACCATATTTTTATGTGCACCATTGTGCTATACATGAAGTAGGGTTTTTTACTACTTCTCTCACAGCGCCACATTATATATTTTTTATATGCCCCTGCAGATGCCTGTTAGTGTAACACAAAAGAAAAAAAACTACGAGCAATAAGGGCTAGCTTCAGGTGTATAATGTGCAGGAAGCACACTACGCCTGCTTTAAGTGCTGCAGATGCCTGCCTGTGTTACACAACAGGAAAACACAGCAATAAGGGCTAGCTTCACGTGTATATTTTGCAGGAATCACACTACGCCTGCTTTAAGTGCTGCAGATGCCTGCCTGTGTTACACAACAGGAAAACACAGCAATAAGGGCTAGCTTCAGGTGTATATTTTCAGGAATCACGCTACACCTGCTTTAAGTGCTGCAGGTGCCTGTTAGGGCTCTTTCACACGGAGGGTCCATTCAGGTCCGCCTGTCAGTTTTTTAGGCGGACCTGAACGGATGCTACATGTCCTCCTATGGAGCCACGGATGTCAGCAGTGACATGTCCGCTGACATCCGACCCGCTCCGATCCGCAAAAGTGTGACGGAGGAAAACCCTATTTTTCCTTCCGTCTGCGGATCGGATCGGATGACAACGGACTCTACGGTCCGTCATCATCCGATCCCCCCATAGGGGAGAGCGGCGCTCTGACAGGGTGGTCCCTGCACAGTGTGCGGGAACCGCCCAGTCATCCGCCGGCTCAGCGGGGATCAACGGAGCGATCCCCGCTGAGCAAGCGGAGCTTCCTTCACGGGGCGGATCATTACTGATCCGTCCTGTGTGAAAGAGCCCTTAGTGTAACACAAAAGAAAAAAAACTACGAGCACTAAGGGCTAGCTTCAGGTGTATATTTTGCAGGAATCACACTACGCTTGCTTTAAGGGCTGCAGATGCCTGCCTGTGTTACACAACAGGAAATCACAGCAATAAGGGCTAGCTTCGGTTGTATACTGTGCAGGAGGCTTAGCAAAAATATCACTGACACTGTCCCTACCTATCCTTCTCTCTCCCTGCACACAAAGTTTAGCAGAATATCACTGACACTGTCCCTACCTATCCTTCTCTCTCCCTACACACAATATCACAGACATTGTCCCTACCTATCCTTCTCTCTCCCTACACACAATATCACTGACACTGTCCCTACCTATCCTTCTCTCTCCCTACACACAATAGCACTGACACGGTCCCTACCTATCCTTCTCTCTCCCTACACACAATTTCTTTAACACTGTCCCTGCCTATGTACGTCTTTCCCTGCACGCCAACACAATACACAAGGCCACCGCGCTGGCGGCCTTTTATAGTGTGGGGCGTGTACTAAACCCACCTGAGCTATAATTGGCCACAGGCATCCTGCCTGTGGCCAATTATGGCTCTCCTCGCTGCCGGCGCTGTGATTGGCCAAGCATGCGGGGTCACAGTGCATGCTTGGCCAATCACAGCGCCGGGATTTTGGGCCGTTCGCGTCACTCGAATTTGGCCAACAGCCGATGTTCAAGTCGAGCGTATGTTCGAGTCGAACACCGAGCTCATCCCTAGCCAGCACATCTTTTTAAATTTTCATTTATGACATTGGAATTATCAATAAAGAACCTTTTCTCTTTTTACATCACTATTTCATTTAATGGTTTATTCATCATACTGCTGTTACAAAGCCCCTTGGGGGAATTTTCCAATATTGTCAATTTTTGGGGTGTGCAGCATCCATATCTCTCCAATATGTGTCTTTCCCTGTCTCAAAATGAGTGTATAAGGCCTCGTACACACGACCGAGTTTCTCGGCAAGAACCAGCAAGAAACTTGCTGGCAGAGATGTCTTGCCGAGAAACTCGTTCGTGTGTATGGTTTCTCGTCGAGAAAACCGACAAGTAACCTCGACGAGAAAATAGAGAACCTGCTCTCTATTTTCTCGTCGAGATTCTCGTCGGCATGTTTCTCGATGAGAAAAGTGAGTGTGTGTACACTTACCTGTCCTCCCGGAAGCCTGCGCATGTTCGAAATGAATTCGATGCATGCACTGTAGCTTCCTAGGCATACGTAGGGTATACCAAGATGGCGGCGACGGCATAGAATGTGACGAGCGCATGCTCGTCGTAGTCGATGACGTCACCGCGTACGCTCCATTCAAAGAACCGCGGGTTCTTTGAATCGAGCGTGTGTACACTCGGCCGGGACAATTTTCTTGTCCAAGAATCTCGTCGAAAAAAACGACATGTTTTTTTCGACGAGAATCTCGGCCGTGTGTACGAGGCCTCAGTCCACAAAAACTTCCCTTCAGATATCCATGGAATGAAATGCTGGAACCGGGCGTGCAACAGTATAGGTCATCAACATAAACCTTCTGGTAAAGCAGTAAAGTAGAATACTCTAAAGCCCTGTACACACGATCGGTTTGACTGACGAAACCCGTCCGATGGATGGTTTTCATCAGACCAACCGATCGTGTATGGTACCCATCGGTCTTTTTTCCATCGGTTGGAAAAAATAGAACATGTTTTAAAAAAAAAAAACACGCATGCTCAGAATCAAGTCGACGCATGCTCAGAAGCATTAAACTTCATTTTCTCGGCTCATCTGAGTGTTTTACGTCACCGCGTTTGGAACGGTCGGTTTTTTGACTGATGGTGCGTGGGCAAGACTGATGAAAAACAGTTTCATCGGATTTCCGATGGACAAATCCATCGGACGAAAATCCATAGGTTATCCGATCGTGTGTACGGGGCGTTATTGTTGGATCTACTTATTAGGAAAATCGTTAGAGCATAGGAAATCCTAGTGGCAAGTCACGTCTGCTTGTCTGAAGACTCAAGGTGGATCAAACAGATCCCAGATGACGACCCTTCGCACCAGCCAAGCAGACACTGGCTGCAAAAAGCACCTAGAGGCGATTCAGTTCGCATGTGAGCGCTATACAAGTCACTCATTCATTCATTCATTCATTCAAGGTGTCCCAACCTCAAAGGAGACCCTGGATTCTCCATATGTCCATGTTGGTTTGATTGAGTTGCTGTTTGGAGCCCCTTCCGTTTTTTTTCCATCCTCTAAATCCTGAAAAGGATTCTGTGATTGGAAGTTACTTCCTTATCGCCTGAGGACCACGTGGACATCCGGTAAATCCAGGATCTCCTTTGAGGTTGGGACACCTTCCAAAGAGTCGTCATCTGGGATCCGTTTGGTCCACCTTGAGTCTTCAGACAAGCAGACGTGACTTGCCACTAGGATTTCCTATGCTCTAACGATCTGCCTAATAAGTAGATCCATCAGTTCCAGTAAGAGTATTCTACTTTACTGCTTTACCAGAAGGTTTATGTTGATGACCTATACTGTTGCACGCCCGGTTCCAGCAGTCCATTTCATGGATATCTGAATGGACGTTTTTGTGGACTTACACACTCATTTTTTCCTTTGTTGCACTTTGAGGCCAGTCTCATTCAGTGAGATTGGGTCTCTCCTAATTCCTAGCGCTACATTTTTACTCACTTACTGAAAAGTATGTCCATGTACAGTATAGTATGCATTCAATACTTGGTCGGGGCTCCTTTTGCATGAATTACTGCATCAATGCGGCGCGACATGGAGGCGATCAGCCTGTGGCACTGCTGAGGTGTTATGGAAGTAGGGTTGCCACCTGTCCAGGATTCACCAGGACAGTTCGGGTTTGGAATCATGCGTCAGACTGCCTGAAACCCGGACACATTATTCAGATTGGACTATGGCTTCCCAGCAGGGTTGCTGGCTCCAGTTGTCTAAGCTGAGAGTGTCTGTTAAGCCTCGTACACACGGTCGGATTTTCTAACAATAAATGTGTGATGGCAAGGTTTTGTCGGATAATCCGCCGTTTGTACACTCCATCGGACAATTGTTGTCGGAATTTCCAACAACAAATGTTTTATAGCATGCTTTCAAATTTTCCGACAACAAATGTGTCTTGTTGGATTATCCGATCGTGTGTACACAAGTCCATCGGAAAAAAATCCAAAGTACAAACACGCATGCTCCGAACCAATTCTAACCATAAGACAACATTAGCAGAAGTTGTCCAAAGGGTGGAGCTAAAGAGCTGAAAAACCATGTAGTTTAGTGTATGTTGGCTGAAAAAGTTCTGCCGTCTGTATGCAGAACAAGTTCACGGCCAAAGCCCTTTGCACAAAATTTCATGGATTTGTCCTATGGAAATCCGATCATGTGTACGAGGCTTTACACTCTCTTTCACACTGCCCAAAGCCAGCACTAACAATCCCCCCCCCAAACACACACACACAGGTGGCAGAGGAAAGAGGGCTCAATCTTCACCTCTTCCTCCTGCCTCTACCCCCCTGTTTGCCCACACTGTAATCACCAGGGCTGTGCCTCAGAAAAGGAAAGTTGGGGCCAGAAATATGAAGTCCAGTAGCCTCAGATACATCTGGATGGGAGGTGCTGACTGCCAAGGGGTGAGTGAGATCACCATCCATCCCTGTCTGTGAATGAAGTCTCCCCCTTTTTTTCTCCTGCCTCTGAGTGAGTGCACTAAGGTAAATCAGGATTCTCAGAGCAACCCTTACATCAGAGTTCCCCTTTACACCAGAGACCACGTTTTTCCCCTTACATTAGAGTCCTCTCCATACATCAGAGTTCTCAGAGTTCCCCCATAAATCAGGGTTTCCAAAGCATCCCTTATGTCAGAGTCTGCGAGTTCAGATGTAAAATGGGGAATCTGTGGATTCAGATGTAAAAGGGGAACTCTGTGGACTCTGATGTAAAGGGGGACTCTTGTTATTCATATGATGTGATGTTATTTAATAGCAAAATATATGTATAGTTTATACTATAAATAAAAATAATTGATGTGCGCCGCTAAAGTGTTCGGGTTTGACTTGAAGAAAAGGTGGCAACCCTATATGGAAGCTCAGGTTGCTTTGATAGCGGCCTTCATCTTGTCTGCATTGTTGTGTCTGGTGTCTCTTATCTTCCTCTTGACAATGCCCCACAGATTTTCTATGGCAGTGGTCCCCAACCTTTTTGGCACCAGGGACCGGCATTGTGGATGAAAATTGTGCCAAGGCCCAGGGGGAGGGGGATCGTTTGGGTGACAATGCGGTTTTTCGTGGCCAATTTGTTAGGAAATGGCTGGTGTTAGCACTTCAATCATCACAACACCATGGATAATATGGTGTCAGGATGATTGAAGCGCATTATTTTTATTATTATATTGTAATATAAAAGTAAATAGTCAAACTCACCATAATGCAGAATCTGCCACCAGATGCAGCTTGTCACTTGCCACCAGATGCAGCTTGCCATGGTGCCTGTCACCAGATTGCCACTTGCCACATCGTCTGCCACTGTAATAGATGTATCCCTGGTCCAATACCAGGATGTATGCTCTATTGCTGCCTCTGAGCCAAATCTATGACGATGTGAATGCATGCATGCTTAAAGGATTACACACTGAGACAGACTTGTTCAGTATGAGCTCTCTCATCACTCAAAAGGCCAACAGGCTTTATTCATGGTCTCAGCCCCTTATATAAACAAAGTGACATAAGCAAACGTCATCACAAATGTGTGCATATCATTGGTTCATCCGTATATGGTCTTCTTCCTCTCGAGTCTGTTCTTCCACGTGTCAAGTCATTAGGCTACATTCCAGAGCTCATGGGGGCCATTTTAGCTTAGACGATGGGAGGGGTTGAAAGAAGGAGTGAGTAGTGGACAGGACATCTGTTCCTCATTTATCTGTTTGTCATTTAGGGAAACTTACTTCTGGCTGGTTATAAGATTACTATAACACACATACATTGAAATACTTTTCTGTTTCTCAATATGAGCATCAATAAGTTTCTTATTGTATAAATATATCTTAGTGTGTGTGTGTGTGTGTGTGCTCCTCAAAACTGACCCCACCCTTTCTTTCAAAGGAGTGCTCTAACGTTCCTTGCAAATATATATCTCACAAGAGTAGGGGCCATTTACTCTAAAATTCCTAAGGATGGGGCTGTGAACTATGTGAGTAGCTGAAATAAGAATCACTTAACTTGCACCAAATTTCTGAACCAAATACCAAAAACATAAAGAAGGAAAGAAAATAACAATATTTGAGTGGTTAAAGAGAAGGATAACATAGTCAATTTATTAGCTCCATCACAGTCCCACCTTAAAATGACTATTTTATCAGTACTGTCCCTATGCTGTATGACCTTACTTGGCCCTCCCGACATCAGGATCTTTTTTGTGTTTTGCATAGAAGTCAGACATGGCTTGTCCAGTGTCCTCTTTCGACAAAATGGTCAGGAGAACAGTCAAGCACTATTCTTTCCCTCATCATCTGAGAATGTTGTATGTATTATTAACAGGCAAGGACTGCAATGGAGCATATGGTCCCTCTTCCTCCTCTTTCATTGGATCTCTAATATCACCCAAATTCAAAAAGGTAGGGGTTACCTCTTTAGCTGCTTTTCCCAACAGCTTCTTCATACAGGGCAGAATACAGCAAACCACTATCGCAGCTAATGTAAGCAGCATCAAAATTGCTATGCCTATTTGAGTACAAATGCATTGCAATCCACTCATCCACCTAAAATACTGATCCCAGGGATCGGTCAGCCCCGAATTTCTTTTTAACGCTTTTGAGAGATCCTCTAATTTCTTAATGGCCAATATTACCTTACCATTTGGGCCTGTATTGTCCAGAATGTACGTACAACATGTACTTGTCCCAGGCAACATTTTACACACACCCCCCTTCTCAGCTAAAATCATGTCTAAGACCATACGATTTTGGAAAGTCATTTGTGAAGTGGCCTCTAGTTGTTCAGCTACACCCTGGAGTTAGGGTGACCACATGTCCCGGATTGAAACTGACACAGCTACCCCCCCCCCCGGGCCAATGTGATGCCCCCAAAAAAGGCCGCCACATCACCGCTTTACTCACTGACAGTACTTGTCCTGGCTGGGAATGCCTGGAGGAGCACAATCCCCACCCCCTGCTTGTGATTGGAGAAATTATAAATCCCACCTCTTGTGTCCAATCACTGTGCTGTGATTCGTTAAAGCACAAGCTGATTTTTGGGAAGGGAGGGTGTCCCTGAATGGTAGTTTGGAAATGTGGTCACCCTACCTGGAGTGCATCCCTGGTATAGTTAAGGAACCTCTGTTGGTTATAGTAGATATAATTAATCCAATCTACATGCTTGTTTATAGTGATTATAAGAATCAGGGACTCAAAACCTGCTTTTACTTGGTCTCAGGCTTTAAACTCATCTGGGACCCCTCTTGGGACTCCTATGGCATCTATATATACATGGGGGTCAAAACTACCAGCTGAATTATACCAGAAATGTGTTACACCATTTACTTGTTTGATAGCCACCTCCTGTGTGTACAGTTTCTAAAAGAAAAAATATATATAGTTTCATTCTGATGCGGGTGGTGCACGGTCTTCAGGAACTGGAGCCTTTTTGCAGTCGGAAGCATATCTTGGCTCCAAGGAATATTTTCGGAGGAACTTCTTAACCATCACCCAATCACCAGGAAGTATGCTGTGAGTACCGGTATCTGGATCCGGATCTGGAATGGAAGAAAGTACTCGTGCAAGGATGTTAGTTAATTCTTTTGCAAGAGCGGTCACATAATCTATCAAAGCATCAGACTGCAATTGCAACTGTTGTGGGTAATAACAACCTAATCTAGGGGCTGTTCCAAACAAGATTTCAAAAGGGGATAAAGAATGCTTCCCCCTTGGGGAATACCGTACGCCAGGCCCGGACTGGCCATAGGGCATACCGGACAAATGCCCGGTGGGCTGCGGACAGCATGCCATGTCTTCCCCATAATCTCCAATGTCTCCGGAGGCAGCCCGAGTTGGTGGGCGGAGCTGGGGGTGTGGCTGCCCCCTCCACTCCTCCCACAAACTCGTTCACTCTGGCTGATCCCACAGCTGAAGGAGAAAGAAACGAGGACACAGCAGCCAGAGTGTCTTCATCTCCAGGCATGCTGTAAGTTACTGTACTGCTGCACATGTCACTACATAGTCCTAAGCTGGAACCATACCATCCCAGCCTGCCCTATGCCCCCACACCCTGCCCTATGCGTGCCACCCCAACCTGCCTTATGTCACCGCACCCTGCCCTATGCCACCGCAACCTGCCCTATACTACCCCAGCCTGCCCTATGCCACCGCAACCTGCCCTATGCCACTGCAAACTGCTCTATACCACCCCAACCTGCCCTATGCCACTGCAACCTGCTCTATACCACCCCAACCTGCACTATGCCACTGCAATCTGCTCTATGCCACCACACCCTGCCCTATATCACCCAAACCTGCCCTATGCCACCCAGCCTGCCATATACCACCGCAAACTGCCCTATACCACCCAAACCTGCTCTATACCACCCCAGCCTGCCCTATACAACCCCAACCTGCCCTATGCCACCCCAGCCTGCCCTATATCACCGCAACCTCCCCTATATTTCCCCAACCTGCCCTATATTGCCCCAGCCGGCTAAATACCACCCTATACTTTAATTTACAGGGGTAATTTGGGGGTGCGCCTCGTGACCGAGCGCTGCCTGCAGGGCGCTGGGCAGGATAGACAGGAGGGGGTGACACCATGTTTTGCCGCACCAGGTGACACCAACCCTAGTGATGTCACTGCCCCAGTGCACTCTCAGCTGCGAGTCAGAGCCGCACTCGAGTGACAGTGACACCCATCGGCACATCAGGAGGCCTGGACCCGCAACGATCCCCTTCTCTCTGGCAAGGTGGCCGTGGCACTGATGATCTGATCAGTCTTGGCTCGGCTGTCTCACACAGCCGAGCAGAGTGAAGCTGCCTCCCCCTCCTCCTTTATGTCCACACAGGGGGAGGGGACCCAACATGCAGTCCCGCGCTGATCTGAGGTACATTATGGGTTTGAAGGGGGGTCTGTATTGTAGGGGGGTTTCTGTATTATAGGGGTGGTCTGAAATGTAGGGGGGTTCTGTATTGTAGGGGGTCTGTAATGTAGGGGGGTTCTGTATTGTAGGGGGTCTGTAATGTAGGGGGGCTCTGTATTGTAGGGGGATTCTGTATTGTAGGGGGTTCTGTATTGTAGGGGGGGTTCTGTATTGTAGGGGGTTCTGTAATGTAGGGGGGTTCTGTATTGTGGGGGTCTGTAATGTAGGGGGGTTCTGTATTGTAGGGGGGTCTGAAATGTAGGGGGGTTCTGTATTGTATGGGGGTCTGAAATGTAGGGGGTTTTCTGTATTGTAGGGGGGTCTGTAATGTAGGGGGGTTCTGTATTGTAGGGGGTCTGAAATGTAGGGGGGTTCTGTATTGTAGGGGGGTCTGAAATGTAGGTGGGTTCTGTATTGTAGGGGGGTCTGTATTGTAGGGGGGTCTGTAATGTAGGGGGGTTATGTATTGTAGGGGGGTCTGTATTGTAGGGGGTCTGTAATGTAGGGGGTCTGTATTGTAGGGGGGTTCTGTATTGTAGGGGGTCTGTAATGTAGGGGGTTCTGTATTGAAGGGGGTCTGAAATGTAGGGGGGTTCTGTATTGTAGGGGGTCTGAAATGTAGGGGGGGTTCTGTATTGTAGGGGGTCTGTAATGTAGGGGGTTCTGTATTGTAGGGGGGTTCTGTATTGTAGGGGGGGTTCTGTATTGTAGGGGGGGTTCTGTATTGTAGGGGGTTCTGTATTGTAGGGGGGTTCTGTATTGTGGGGGGTCTGTAATGTAGGGGGGTTCTGTATTGTAGGTGGGGTCTGAAATGTAGGGGGGTTCTGTATTGTAGGGGGGTCTGAAATGTAGGGGGGTTCTGTATTGTAGGGGGGTCTGTAATGTAGGGGGGTTCTGTATTGTAGGGGGGTCTGAAATGTAGGGGGGTTCTTTATTGTAGGGGGTCTGAAATGTAGGTGGGTTCTGTATTGTAGGGAGGTCTGAAATGTAGGTGGGTTCTGTATTGTAGGGGGGGCTGTATTGTAGGGGGTCTGTAATGTAGGGGGGTTCTGTATTGTAGGGGGTCTGTAATGTAGGGGGTTCTGTATTGAAGGGGTCTGAAATGTAGGGGGGTTCTGTATTGTAGGGGGGTCTGAAATGTAGGGGGGTTCTGTATAGTAGGGGGGTCTGTAATGTAGGGAGTCTGTAATGTAGGGGGGTCTGTATTGCAGGGAGGTTCTGTATTTTAAGGGGGTCTGTAATGTAGGGGGTTCTATATTGAAGGGGGTCTGAAATGTAGGGGGGTTCTGTATTGTAGGGGGGTCTGAAATGTAGGGGGGTTCTGTATTGTAGGGGGGTCTGTAATGTAGGGGGTTCTGTATTGTAGGGGGGTCTGAAATGTAGGGGGTTCTGTATTTTAGGGGGGTCTTAAATGTAGGGGGGTCTGTATTTTAGGGGATCTGTATTGTAGGGGGTCTGTATTGTAGGGGGGGTTCTGTATTGTAGGAGGGGTCTGTATTGTAGAGAGGGGGTCTGTAATGTAGGGGGGTCTGTATTGTAGGGGGGTCTGTAATGTAGGGGGGTCTGTAATGTAGGGAGGGTGTCTGTACTGTAGGGAGGGGTCTGTAATGTAGGGGGGTCTGTAATGTAGGGGGGGTCTGTATTGTAGAGGGGGGCTGTAATGTAGGGGGTCTGTATTGTAGAGGGGGTCTGTACTGTAGGGGGTCTGTACTGTAGGGAGGGGGTCTGTACTGTAGGGAGGGGGTCTGTACTGTAGGGAGGTCTGTGTAACATGCAGGGGGTTCAGAACTGTTAGGGGGTGTCTGTGTAACAAACTGTGGGGGGCTGTGTAATGTAAAGGGGTCCAGAGGTGCGGTGCTATGTAATGTAAAGGGGTCCAGAGGTGCAGGGTGCTGTGTAATGTAAAAGGGTCCAGAGGTGCAGGGTGCTGTGTAATGTAAAAGGGTTCCAGAGGTGCAGGGTGCTGTGTAATGTAAAGGGGTCCAGAGGTGCAGGGTGCTGTGTAATGTAAAGGGGCCCAGAGGTGCAGGGTGCTGTGTAATGTAAAAGGGTCCGGAGGTGCAGTGCTATGTAATGTAAAGGGGTCCAGGGTGCTGTGTAATGTAAAGGGGTCCAGAGGTGCAGGGTGCTGTGTAATATAAAGGGATCCAGAGGTACAAGGTGCTGGAACCCCACATCCCATCATTAACCGATGCCGCGAAGCGCCGCCGCCGCGCCCCCCTCCCCCCCCCGGGCTGCTCAGTCTAAAATGCCCGGGCCTATTTTTTGTCCCAGTCCGGGCCTGCCGTACGCTGAATAAGGCTATTGGCAGGCCTTCTGGCCAGGACATACCTGTGTCCTTGGCCATTTTTAGCATTCGGGTTTTAAGTGTCTGATTCATTCTTTCCACTACTCTGAGGGTGATAAGGTGTGTGAAACGCCAATGTGGTACCTAGGGCCAACCATATTTCTTTTGTAACTGTAGCAGTGAACGCAGGGCCTTGAGCACTCTCTATCACCTCAGGTACCCCATATCTGCAAACCACCTCCAAAAGCAATTTCTTAGCCGTGGTTTTCGCTGTCTGATTTGCGACTGGATAAGCCTCGGGCCATCCTGAGAACATGTCTACCACCACCAGGGCATACTCAAATCTACCACTCTTTGGCATTTGTATGTGATCAATCTGTATCCTCTGGAAGGTGTAGAGTGGTCTAGCTGAGTGTCTCGGGGGTGGTTTCTCTAGCATTCCGGGGTTGCATGCTAGGCAAGTGTGGCAGGACTTGCAGTATTGATTAGTTAAAGTAGTTATTCCTGGAGCTACATAATGTTTGTTTATGAGTGAGTTCATCAAAGTCTTTGAGAGATGGGTTGCTCCATGGGCCCATTGCACCACAGCTGTGTACAAAGCTCTGGGGAGAATGGGCGGGTTCCTACAGTCCAAAGATCATCCATCTTCATCTAGGGTAGGAGCAGGTAGGTCTGCGTTCTCTTTTTCCTGTTCGTCCAGAGACATGTCATGATACCCCCCTTGGACAAGAGGAAGGAGAGTAGCAGGGTTGAGTTGTTGGCATCGAAGTAGTGTCACATTGTCAGGCATGAGTAAATTGCATTGCAACTGGAGGTGGTGGGCAGAGGAAAAATGCTTGGGTTGCACCTGATTCAGAATGGCAGAGATATTGTGAGGGGCTAGCAGCATAAGGGGATGGCCCAGGACAATATCTGAAGGTTTGTCCAGCAGGGCCTGGGCAGCAAAAACTGCTCGGAGACATGATGGGCCTCCTCTGGCAAATGGGTCCAGGTGGGTTGAATAGTAACCGATGGGGCGGATACGGAGTCCATGACTTTGTGTCGACACCCCTGAGGCATGGCCCTGTGTCTCAGGTATGAACAGGCGAAAGGGCTTTCCATAATCAGGGAGACCGAGTGCAGGAGCAGTGCTGATTGCCTGTTTCAAAAGGTCAAAGTTAGTGAGCGCTTCTTCGGACAGCGCAAAGGGGTCACATTGCAGGTTGTCATACAATGGTTGCATGAGAAGGGAAGCCGCAGGTATCCAGGCTCTGCAGTAGGAGATCAGTCCCAAAAATGCATGTAGGGCCTTAGAATTACCAGGGGCGGAATGGCCTCTATGGCTTCAGCACTTTCTAAATCTATGACAGCGAAAAACTTTGCAGACGAGGGCACCCCCAACAGAAGAGTGTGTGGGTCTCCAAAATGGTGGCCTTGTTCACTGCTCCAAGGGCCTTTACTACTCTGATCAGGCCACTATCAGCCCCTTCTGTATCGTTTTTTTCAAACCCGCTACGAAAGCACTTGATAGCATGCGATAATGCGCTTTGTTATGTAACCTGGTATTGAAGGCATCACTGGGGCAATGACCGGTGGGCAGTAAAAGCTGCCATCTGCATTCAATACTGGGCACAGGGGGTAAAGGGGCTGGGATTATGAGGCAGTAGGAAGGCCTGTTTGCAAGGGGAGGGACTTCCGGAGGAGATCCTCTGACTTACAACTGCATTCGGGGCAGAGCCCAGGGCGGTCAGGGTGTGGGAGTCCGGACCTCCCACATTCCTCACACGCCCACTTGGGGCCACCATCATAAGGGGGGGCAGGTTTTCCCTTTATGATATTCATACATCAATCCCTCTTTGTTCTGTGTTTCCTGTTCCACCCACCCCTCCTTCATTAACCCCTTCACTACCCTGAACCAGGCTTCTGCTGCCGAGACCAACTTATTATTTGTCAACAACCCCTTCTTTTCTATTAACACAACTCTCCATTCTTCCGGCTGCAAATGACCACCATGCTGGCAAAGTCCAGCAGCTTTCATAAATTTTTTCCATCCTTTCACATTTTGTGCCCCTTCACACTGTAGCACCAGGTCATAGGCCAAACTGCCCTCTGCTGGTCTAGTGAGATGTTGTCCCATTCGTACCCTTTCCCTTATTTCCGTGCTGTCTCTGCTATGGGGCAGGATCCACCCTCCCCGACTTGCAACTCTATCCTGTGAAGAGTTTTAAATAGCTACTTAGCCAAGGCTCAACTTAAAAATAAACTGCAAATATAAAAACTCCAGACTTCATAATCAGAAGTTACACTCAGGGTTTAAAAATCAGTCGCAGGCTAGCAGAGGTGTTAAACAGTTAAACGTCTGGACAGCAGGCGCAATTTTAAAAAACATTGCTTTTTTTTTTAATATACACAGAAGAAGCAATATCCCCCCCCCTTTACAAAAGTGGGAGGAGAATGATTTTAACTTTTCAGGCAAGCTGACAAGCAAGGCTTAGGAATGTCTTTCAGCGAAACCGAAAGGTGGGGCCCCAGCTCACTCCTAGCTCCCATCCCAAATCAACTACATCCACCTTCACGCACAAACATGAAGCCACATACACAGTGAGGACATGAACAACAGTAAACCACATACACAGTTAGAATATGACACGCTATTTCAGCCCTGCTGTCTGTATGGAGGTAATATTTAACCCCAAACCTACCTGGTTCGTATTCTACCACACTCACTATAGTGAGCTGTATTTATAATTAATTTATATATACATAACCGGCACTCTCTCTTAATCATAAATGACGAGGAATCCCTGTGCCTATCGTGACACCCTCTTTCAACCATGGACTTTGTACCAGGTGATCGGTTTTTGTACAAAGACAGGCAAGGCAACTGTGTCTCTATATATTCCCGGACACCATCTTAAACCAGCCTCTTTGTACAAGGACTGACCAGGTAACCGTGTCTCCATTACACCCTCTCGAAATCAGTTTTGTAGAAAGACTGCTGATAAGAAAACTGTGTGTCCCCCTTCACATACAGACATCCGCTGAAATAACCACATTCGAGTCAAAACAGAACATATAACATAACATAAAAATATCAGCCGGCAGAATAGGTCGACAGGTTCTTATTAAATCGGTTCTGGACAAGAAGTTACCCGTCTTTTGACAAACTCGGAAGAGCAGACTGAATGCGAGCGAAAGGGAGGGTGACCGAGGCGGAATAACACATGTAAGGAATATAACACTATTCACTTACCGTGTTGCGAAGTTGATCAGGCCTCGTTCCGTCAGACATGCCTCGATTCGCTGACAGCTATAGCTAGGTCGGCTAGTCCAGAGAGCGGAATCCAGAACCTACGTTGGATAGCCAAAATGTAATAGATGTATCCCTGGTCCAATACCAGGATGTATACTCTATTGCTGCCTCTGAGCCAAGTCTATGATGATGTGAATGCATGCATGCTTAAAGGATTACACACTGAGACAGACTTGTTCAGTATGAGCTCCCTCATCACTCAGAAGGCCAACAGGCTTTATTCACGGTCTCAGCCCCTTATATAAACAAAGTGACATAAGCAGACGTCATCACAAATGTGTGCATATCATTGGTTCATCCGTATATGGTCTTCTTCCTCTCGAGTCTGTTCTTCCACGTGTCAAGTCATTAGGCTACATTCCAGAGCTCATGGGGCCATTTTAGCTTAGACGATGGGAGAAGTTGAAAGAAGGAGTGAGTAGTGGACAGGAAACTTACTGCTGCCTGGTTATAAGATTACTATAACACACATACATGGAAATACTTTTCTGGTTCCCAATATGAGCATCAATAAGTTTCTTATTGTATAATATATATCTTAGTGTGTGTGTGTGTGTGCTACTCAAAACTGACCCCACC
Organism: Rana muscosa; assembly: GCA_029206835.1. Classification (NCBI taxonomy): domain Eukaryota; kingdom Metazoa; phylum Chordata; class Amphibia; order Anura; family Ranidae; genus Rana; species Rana muscosa. The sequence continues at coordinate 1,046,773,566 of CM055117.1, forward strand.
CTTTCTTTCAAAGGAGTGCTCTAACGTTCCTTGCAAATATATCACTCACAAGGGTAGGGGCCATTTACTCTAAAATTCCTAAGGATGCGGCTGTGAACTATGTGAGTAGCTGAAATAAGAATCACTTAACTTGCACCAAATTTCTGAACCAAATACCAAAAACATAAAGAAGGAAAGAAAATAACAATATTTGAGTGGTTAAAGAGAGGGATAACATGGTCAATTTATTAGCTCCATCACACCACCAGATGCAGATTGCCACATGCCACAGTCACATGCCACCAGATGCAGATTACCCTATGCCACCAGATGCAGATTGCTACATGTCACCAGATGCAGATTGCCACCAGATATAGATTGCCACAGTCACTTGCCACATGCCACCAGATGTATATTGCCTCAGTCCAGTGGCGTATCCAGGGTATGGCACTCCATGGCAAGTGCCATGGGCGCCCTGGGGGGGCGGCAAAATAAACTAAACGAAAAAAAAAAATTCCCACCCGCACCTGTCCTCCTGTGGGCCGCCTCCTGCACTATAGCCCCCAGCGGCGGCACAGCACTTCACTCTTACTTGGCTGGATCTGGATGGCAGTGTTATGGAGAGTGACAGGCGCGGGCGCCCCCATGCTTACAGATGAGTGGGACCGTCCACTGCATCTCCAGACCGTCATTCGGCTAACTGGCGGAGGCGGAGCTTTCCTCCTCTGCGCTGGTGGACTGGGCGTGGGGATGGGTGGAGATTTCCCCCCAGGAAGCCTACCTTATTGATAAAACGGCCGCGCTGCCTTAGCCTGTGTTTACTTTTTTTTTTTTTCTGTCTGTGGCTGTGCAGTGCGGCGGTACTAGTTGCAAGTATTGTGAATGTGAATGCGGGGGGCGGGGCCGAGGGCGGCGGGGGGGGGGGCGGGGGTAGTACAGAGCGGCCTCCTCCATTAGCAGCCGACATATTCGACTGGTGGAGGCGGAGCCTATAGCTCCACCCACCCTCTCCTTGCGGCTGTGGTCCACTGCATCCTCTCTTGGGGAGGGGTCTGTCTGATGACAGGAGGAGGAGGAGAGAGAAGCACGAGGAGAACCCCCTGGCAAGGTCAGAAGGTAAAATGTAATAAATTACTCTTATGATGATATACAGTCAGATCATGATTTTGCAATAAAGTGATCCATGCTGCAAACTCAACAGTCTCCCTTCAGTGAAAGTTCATGTTTTGCAAACTTTGCAGTACATGAACTTTCACTGAAGGTGGACTGTTTAATGAGTTTGCAGCATGAATCACTTTATTGCTAAATCATGATCTGTATATTAATGAACTTTCAATGAATGTGGTCTGTTTAACGAGTTTGCATTGAGTTCAGCATGTGCAAAGTGTTCCATGTATGCTGAAATCAATGCAAACTCATTAAGGAGGTTGAGGCTGCACTCATTGCCACTGATTAGGCAGCACTCTAAGGCTACTTTCACACTGAGGCATCAGCGGTAAAGCACTGCTATATTTAGCGGCGCTTTACTGTCGTTTTTGCGGCACTATTGGGCTGCTAGCAGGGTTTAACCCCCGCTAGCGGCCAAAAAAGGGTTAAAACCGCCCGCAAAGCGCCGATGCAGCGGCTCTTTGTTGGCGGCTCGGCAGCGCTGCCCATTGATTCCAATGGGCAGGGGCGCTGTAGGAGCGGTGTATACACCGCTCCTACAGCGCCTCAAAGATGCGGCTTGCAGGACTTTTTTTACCGTCCTGCCAGTGCACCGCTCCAGTGTGAAAGCCTTCGGGCTTTCACACTGGAGTGAAAGGAGAGGCTCTTTCAGGGCACTTTGCAGGCGCTATTTTTAGCACTATAGCACCTGCAAAGCGCCTCAGTGTGAAAGTAGCCTTAAGCTGCACTGATATGCTACACTGATGGGCACTGATGAGGCCGCACTGTTGGCCACTGATAAGCTGCACTGGTGAGGCTGCATTGTCGGGCACTGGTGAGGCTGTGCTGATGGGTACTGGCGAGACTGCACTAATGGGCACTGGTGAGGCTGCATTGATGGGTACCAATGAGGCTGCATTGATGGGCATTGGTGAGGCTGCATTGATGGGCATTGGTGAGGCTGCATTGATGGGCACTGGTGAGGCTGCATTGATGGGCACTCATGAGGCTGCATTGATGGGCACTCATGAGGCTGCATTGATGGGCACTCATGAGGCTGCATTGATGGGCACTGGTGAAGCTGCATTGATAGGCACTGATCAGCCTGCGTTGATGGGCACTAATCAGCCTGCGTTGATGGGCACTGATCAGTCTGCACCGATGGGCACTGTCTGCACTGGTGAGGCTGCATTGATGGGCTCTGATAAGGCTGCACTGATCAGGCTGCACTGATGGGCACTGATCAGGCTGCACTGATGGGCACTGTCTGCACTGGTGAGGCTGCACTGATGGCACTGTCTGCACTGGTGAGGCTGCACTGATGGGCACTGTCTGCACTGATCAGGCTGCACTGATGGGCACTGTCTGCACTGGTGAGGCTACGTTAATGGGCACTGATCAGGCTGCATTGATGGTTCAATGGGCCACTTGACTGGACTTGCCTCCCAGGCCTAAGGCTGCCAGCCCTCCCCTGGAGCCTGCTTCCATCTTCTCCCCGAGCGCGAGCGGGTCGGTGACGTCACGTGAGGTGAGGTCGCCGTCGCTGAGGAGGATCCCTTGATTGATTGCTGAGCTCCAGCACGTGTACATCTCCTGAGCCATGGGCCTCTGCTACAGCCTCCGACCATGGCTGTTCGGTGATTCTAGCGGCTCCATCTCCAACGCCCCCACCAACTCGGACACCGAGCAGCCCCCTGGAGCTGTTAGTGCCTATGAGAGCCAGGGACCTGAGGATCACAGCAGCAGCTCAGGGGGGGGGGGGGAGCTCTGTAAACCGACTAGAGAGGGGAAAGTTCCAGACGGGCTGCTTCTACTACTGCAGAACTGGGGAGATAGCACCAGCGGCACTGGGGACAGCAATAAGCAGCAGCACAAGCCCAGCAAGGGCCAGCAGGTGCACCATCAACAGCAACATTCTCTGCAGAAGGGATGGGACAAACTCTGACTGGAGGAGAAGGAGGCCAAGAAAGTCAGCAAGACCATAGATCGGGTACTGAAGGAGCAGAAGAGGGAGTACAAGCAGACCCATAGACTGCTCCTGCTAGGTAAGTGCCTCTCCTTCCATTTCTACACTAACATGGGGGATAGGTGGCCGGCCATGCCTGCTGACACTGCCTGCCTGCTTTATGTTGTCCTTGACATTTTATGGTTGGCCTGCATCCTGGGCATGCCTCTGGACTCTACATGCTCTCTCTATATATATATATATATATATATATATATATATATATATATAAGGCTTCACTCCTGCCCAGCACACTAGCTGCATGGAGTTTGCATGTTCTCCCTGTGGGGTTCCTCTCCCACTCCAAACACATGCAGGTAGGTGAATTGTACCCTGTGTACAGACTGGCAGTGTACATGGCTGATCACATTCTACACTGACCCTACAATCCTAGAGGACCCTACACATATCTATGTATACTTCCATTCAGTCCTGTCCAGCTCTTGGCAGATTTTGGGCCAGAGATCATCTTAAATCATTTTTCGGACATGGGGGTGGCATGCAGAATGTGATTGGCCATATACATTGCCACTTCATACAGACAGGTGACCATCACCTACCAACATGGCTTTGGAATGTGCCAGGAAACTGGAGTACCTGGAGGATGCCCACACAAAGAGAACATGAAAACTCCATGCAGATAGCTTCCTGGCCCAGATTCAAACCAAGTGAGGCAAGTGCCAACCACTAACCTACTGTTCTCCCTATATAACTGTATATACTGACAGCATTATCTGAAAGTAGGGTTTCAAATGTTTTAAAAGAGGCGCATTTTCAGTGCTTGCCATAGGCGCCATTTTTCGCTAGATACGCCTCTGCCTCAGTCACTTGCCACATGCCACCAGATGTAGATTGCCACAGTCACTTGCCACATGCCACCAGATGTAGATTGCCACATGCCACCAGATGCAGATTGCCACATGCCATCAGATGCAGATTGCCCATGCCACCAGATGCAGATTGCCCATGCCACCAGATGCAGATTGCACATGCCACTGTCTCCTGCCTCCTAGATGCAAATTGTACAGTGAGTTCCGCGTGAGAGAGAACAGCGGTGTTGCGGGCGGGCGGTGGGAGATGATGTCATCTCTCTGCTCACCTGCTTCACCCCTAACAGTGTAGCAGTGGGGCTGTGTGGGCGGAAGTACAGCGGGGCTGTGTGGACAGAAGTGCGGCAGGGCTGTGTGGGCGGAAGTGCGGTGATGGCGGCGATCTCTATGCTCGCCCGCCACCACCGCACCTCAGTGCAGACTTCGCGGCCTGCCGGTAAACAGGCTGCGGCCCGGTAGTGGGCCACGGACCGGGGGTTGGAGACCCCTGCTCTATGGGGTTTAGGTCAGGTAAGTTTGCTGGGCAATTAAGCACAGTGATACCATGATCATTAAACCAGGTATTGGTACTTTTGGCAGTGTGGGCAGGTGTCAAGTCCTGCTGGAAAATGAAATCAGCATCTCCATGAAGCTGGTCAGCAGAGGGAAGCATGAAGTACTCTAGAATTGCCTAGTAGAGGGCTGCACTGACTTTGGCCTTGATAAAACACAGGGGACCACCACCAGCAGATGACACGGCTCCCCAAATCATCACTGACTGTGGAAACTTCACACTGGACCTCACGCAACTGGGATTCTGTGCCTCTCCACGCTTCCTCCAGTCTCTGGGATCTTGATTTCCAAATGAAATGCAACATTTTCCCACAGTCCGTGATGATGGTGGGATGGAGCCTTCAGGCTGGATTCACACTTGAGCGGTGCGAATTCCAGCTCTGTTTTCAGTGGTTCGTCTGCGTTGTAGACGTGTGAGGCCCTGTTCACACCAATGTGAATTGGTTGCGGCTTACACCGCATCCTATTTGCATAACATTTTAAAATAAATTTATTTTAATGAGGCTGGTTCACATATGTGCGATGCATTCGCACTGCGCATTGCCCAAAAAACGTGTCCGTTTTCTAGGCATTGCGGTGCGAATTGTCTGCACATTATCTTCTATAGGAACGCATCTGATTCTCAGATGTGTTCCGTTCTGAACAGGAATTCTCTCCCTGCTCACAACACTTCCCCTCTCACAGGTCAGCAAATCCGCAGCGACAACAAGACTTTACTTGCACATGGGACGAGATTGCATGTTGGGGGGAATTATTGCCCAAAGGGACTGGAAAACTCAGGACAGCTACATGGGTCCGGAGGGTCTGGGAAAGCTTGTAGGCAGGTGCAGTCTGCTTTTTCCAATGCAGGTGACGCTCAGCCCATAGCGGCATTGCAGAGGGAGAGGAAGTCAAGGGGAACATGATTCCTCTATTGTTTCCTGGGGCCCCATGTGACCCTTGGTAGCCATCTTGGGGGATGCAGAGTCTATTTAAGACCCTGGCTCCCAGGCTTGGTGCAAATTTTTCCAGTTTTAAGCCTGAAAATGCCCACCCACTGCACCTCAACTGCATGCATTGCAGGGCGCTTGCGGCACAGCCCTATGCTCTTGATGGGGTGTATTCAATGGCAGTACCGCTGCCGCTGAATGTGCAGCCATGTACCAAAACATTGTAGCATTACAAAGTCAGTTCAACTGGGAGACAAATATGGAACCCATGGACCCCAATAAAATGCAGCCGCTTTTTCGCCAGCATCCAGGCTGCCTGTAAAAAGAATTATGTAAATGTTATCATCTAAAAGTATTCAGAAATTGTATCATAGAAAACATTTCACAATTCTTTCTTAACACTGGTTACTATGGAAACACAACATTATTGAAAAAAATATATTTATTTAAAGGCACAGGTGACCTAGATTTGACCTGAAATGTAGTTGAAATACTTTTCAGTGCTTCATTGATATGGGGGTGGCCTTGGCTGCTCCGGTCTGTAGAGTGGAGCTTAAAACGGCATTAAAGAGGATATAGCACATAATCAGTTTATAACAAAGGAGGAGCACACTGGGAATGGTAATTTATAGCAAGGCCACCATACAACATTCCAGAGCACTTAGCCCTGCTAGCAAAGTGGCTCTAATTTAAAACCTACTTTCAGCATTTTATTAAAAGTGAAGGTCTCAGCTACATATGTTCACAAATAGTTCACATATCACACCACCATGTTTATGTAAAGTATGATCATATTCTAATGGGAGAGAACCAGCATTGTGATATACTGTATATAAGGTGTATATACAGGTCCTTCTCAAAAAATTAGCATATTGTGATAAAGTTCATTATTTTCTGTAATGTACTGATAAACATTAGACTTTCATATATTTTAGATTCATTACACACAACTGAAGTAGTTCAAGCCTTTTCTTGTTTTAATATTGATGATTTTGGCATACAGCTCATGAAAACCCCAAAATCCTATCTCAAAAAATTAGCATATTTCATCCGACCAATAAAAGAAAAGTGTTTTTAATACAAAAAAAGTCAACCTTCAAATAATTATGTTCAGTTATGCACTCAATACTTGGTCGGGAATCCTTTTGCAGAAATGACTGCTTCAATGCGGCGTGGCATGGAGGCAACCAGCCTGTGGCACTGCTGAGGTGTTATGGAAGCCCAGGATGCTTCGATAGCGGCCTTAAGCTCATCCAGAGTGTTGGGTCTTGCGTCTCTCAACTTTCTCTTCCCAATATCCCACAGATTCTCTATGGGGTTCAGGTCAGGAGAGTTGGCAGGCCAATTGAGCACAGTAATACCATGGTCAGTAAACCATTTACCAGTGGTTTTGGCACTGTGAGCAGGTGCCAGGTCGTGCTGAAAAATGAAATCTTCATCTCCATAAAGCTTTTCAGCAGATGGAAGCATGAAGTGCTCCAAAATCTCCTGATAGCTAGCTGCATTGACCCTGCCCTTGATAAAACACAGTGGACCAACACCAGCAGCTGACATGGCACCCCAGACCATCACTGACTGTGGGTACTTGACACTGAACTTCAGGCATTTTGGCATTTCCCTCTCCCCAGTCTTCCTCCAGACTCTGGCACCTTGATTTCTGAATGTACTTTGGACCACTGAGCAACAGTCCAGTGCTGCTTCTCTGTAGCCCAGGTCAGGCGCTTCTGCCGCTGTTTCTGGTTCAAAAGTGGCTTGACCTGGGGAATGTGGCACCTGTAGCCCATTTCCTGCACATGCCTGTTCACGGTGGCTCTGGATGTTTCTACTCCAGACTCAGTCCACTGCTTCCGCAGGTCCTCCAAGGTCTGGAATCGGTCCTTCTCCACAATCTTCTTCAGGGTCCGGTCACCTCTTCTCGTTGTGCAGCGTTTTCTGCCACACTTTTTCCTTCCCACAGACTTCCCACTGAGGTGCCTTGATACAGCACTCTGGGAACAGCCTATTCGTTCAGAAATTTCTTGCTGTGTCTTACCCTCTTGCTTGAGGGTGTCAATGATGGCCTTCTGGACAGCAGTCAGGTCGGCAGTCTTACCCATGATTGCGGTTTTGAGTAATGAACCAGGCTGGGAGTTTTTAAAAGCCTCAGGAATCTTTTGCAGGTGTTTAGAGTTAATTAGTTGATTCAGATGATTAGGTTAATAGCTCGTTTAGAGAACCTTTTCATGATATGCTAATTTTTTGAGATAGGATTTTGGGGTTTTCATGAGCTGTATGCCAAAATCATCAATATTAAAACAAGAAAAGGCTTGAACTACTTCAGTTGTGTGTAATGCATCTAAAATATATGAAAGTCTAATGTTTATCAGTACATTACAGAAAATAATGAACTTTATCACAATATGCAAATTTTTTGAGAAGGACCTGTATACACCATATTGTCAAAAGTATTGGGACGCCTGCCTTTACACACTTTAATGGTATCCAGTCTTAGTCTGTAGGGTTCAATATTGAGTTGTCCCACCCTTTGCAGCTATAACAGCTTCAACTCTTCTGGGAAGGCTGTCCACAAGGTTTAGGAGTGTCTATGGGAATGTTTGACCATTTTTCCAGAAGCGCATTTGTGGAGTCAGGCACTGATGTTGGACGAGAAGGCCTGGTTCGCAGTCTCCGCTCTAATTCATCCCAAAGGTGTTCTGTCAGGTTGGGCTCAGGACTCTGTGCAGGCCAGTCAAGTTCCTCCACCCCAAACTCGCTCATCCATGTCTTGAGGGGCCTTGTTTGTGCACTGGTGCGCAGTCATGTTGGAACAGGAAGGGGCCATCCCCAAACTGTTACCACAAAGTTGGGAGCATGAAATTGTCCAAAATATCTTGGTATGCTGACGCCTTAAAGGGGTTGTAAACCTTCGTGTTTTTTCACCTTAATGCATCCTATGCATTAAGGTGAAACAACACCTTGCACTATCCGGCCCCCCAGCACCCCTTTTTACTTACCTGAGCCCCGAATTTCCATGGGTCGCGATCCTGCGTCGCTCTCTCCACTGCTTCTCTGCTCTTCATTGGATAGATTGATAGCAGCACAGCCATTGGCTCCCGCTGCTGTCAATTAAATCCAATGATGCGGGCGCCGGGGGGCGGGGCAGGGTCATACACTCGGCGTCTATGAACGCCGAGTGTATGACACAGGAGCGCGCCCGCAAGGTAACCCCCTCATGAGAGAGCTTCCCAGAGGGGGTTATCTATTGCGGGGAGGAGCCGCGAGAGCTGCCGTGGGACCCCAGAACAGGAGGATCGGGGCCACTCTGTGAAAAACGAACTGCACAGTGGAGGTAAGTATGACATGTTTGTTATTTTTAAAAAAAAAGTGAACCTTTAGTGTCACTTTAAGAGTTCCTGCCCGGGCCAATTTTCAGCTTTCAGAGCTGTCACACTTTGAATTGTGCGGTCATGCAACACTGTACCCAAACATTTTTATAATTTTTTTGAGACAGATAAAGCTTTCCTTTGGTGGTAACCACTTCAGCCCTGGACCATTTGTCTGCCAAATGACCGGGCCACTTTTTGCGATTCGGCACTGCGTCGCTTTAACTGACAATTGTGCGGTCGTGCAACGCTTTACCCAAAGAAAATTGATGCCCTTTTTTTCCCACAAATAGAGCTTTCTTTTGGTGGTATTTGATCATCTCTTCGATTTTTATTTTTTTGCGCTATAAACAATAAAAGAGCAACAATTTTGAAAAAATACACAATATGTTTTACTTTTTGCTATAATAAATATCCCAATTTTTTTTTTTTTTTAACTATTTTTTTTACTCAGTTTAGGTCGATATGTATTCTTCTACATATTTTTGTTAAAAAAAAAAAAATGCAATAAGCGTATATTGATTGGTTTGCGCAAAAGTTATAGCGTCTACAAAATAGGGGGTAGTTTTATGGCATTTTTATTATTATATTTTTTTTTACTAGTAATGGCGGCGATCTGCGATTTTTATTGTGACTGCGACTTTATGCCGGACACATCGGACACTTTTGACACATTTTTGGGACCATTGCCATTTATGCAGCGATCAGTGCTATGACAATGCACTGATTACTGTAAAAATGACACTGGCAGTGAAGGAGTTAACCACTAGGGGGCGCTGAAGGGGTTAAGTGTGTCTTAGGTAGTGATTCTAACTTTGAGGGGGAGGAGCTACCAGTGACACGTCAGCGATCACTGTTCCCGATCACAGGGAACAGTAGATCCCTGACATGTCACTAGGCAGAACAGGTAAATGCCTTCTCTCCAACATCAGTGCCTGACCTCACAAATGCGCTTCTGGAAGAATGGTCAAACATTTTAAGACACACTTCTAAACCTTGTGGACAGCCTTCCCAGAAGAGTTGAAGCTGTTATAGCTGCAATGGGTGTGCCAACTCAATATTGAACCCTACGGACTAAATTTTGATACACACTATACAACTTTTGTTGTTAGATTTCCTTTAGATTTACCTTCAACTATGTAGCGCAAGGGCCTGCCTGATTGCATACCCATTGGAAGTGTTTAGGTTTGACCTCATATTATACGATTTTGGAAAATTTAAAGGAAAAAATCTGCAGAAAATTGTATAGTGTGTATCCAGCTTAAAGTAGTGAGTGTACAGCTTGTATAACAGTGTAAATTTGCTGTCCCCTCAAAATAACTCAACACACAGCCAGTAATGTCTAAACTGCTGGCAACAAAAATGAGTACACCCCTAAGTGAAAATGTCCAAATTGGACCCAAAGTGTCAATATTTTGTGTGGCCACCATTATTTTCCAGCACTGCCTTAACCCTCTTGGGCATGGAGTTCACCAGAGCTTCACAGGTTGCCACTGGAGTCCTCTTCCACTCCTCCATGACGACATCACAGATCTGGTGGATGTTAGAGACCTTGCGCTCCTCCACCTTCAGTTTGAGGATGCCCCACAGATGCTCAATAGGGTTTAGGTCTGGAGACATGCTTGGCCAGTCCATCACCTTTACTCTCAGCTTCTTTAGCAAGGCAGTGGTCATCTTATGCCTTGTACACACGATCGGAATTTCCGATGAAAAAAGTCTGACGGAATGTTTTCATTGGATATTCCGACCATGTGTGGACCCCATTGGACTTTTTTCCATCGGAGTTTAGAAATAGAACATATTTTATTTTTTTCCGATCGTCTGTGTGGAATTTCGACGGAGAAAAAACCACGCATGCTCAGAATCAAGTCGACGCATTCTCGGAAGCATTGAACTTAATTTTTCTCGGCTCGTCATAGTGTTGTACGTCACCCCGTTCTTGAAGAACGGAATTTGGTCTGACAGTGTGTATGCAAGACTGATGGAAGACAGCTTGAACGGAGTTCCGATGGAAAATTCCATCGGATTTTATCCCATCAGAAATTCCGATCATGTGTACAGGGCATAAGAGGTGTGTTTGGGGTCGTTATGTTGGAATACTGCCCTGCGGCCCAGTCTCCGAAGGGAGGGGATCATGCTCTGCTTCAGTATGTCACAGTACATGTTGGCATTCATGGTTCCCTCAATGAACTGTAGCTCCCCAGTGCTGGCAGAAATTTATGCAGCCCCAGACCATGACACCCCCACCACCATGCTTGACTGTAGGCAAGACACACTTGTCTGTGTACTCCTCACCTGGTTGCCGCCACACACGCTTGACACCATCTGGACCAAATACGTTTATCTTGGTCTCATCAGACCACAGGACATGGTTCCAGTAATCCATGTCCTTAGTCTGCTTGTCTTCAGCAAACTGTTTGCAGGCTTTCTTGTACATCATCTTTAGAAGAGGCTTCCTTCTGAGACGACAGCTATGCAGACTAATTTGATGCAGCGTGCGGCATATGGTCTGAGCGCTGACAGGCTGACCCCCCCCCCCCCACCCCTTCAACCTCTGCAGAAATGCTGGCAGCGCTCATACATCTACAGTGGGGCAAAAAAGTATGTAGTCAGCCACCAATTGTGCAAGTTCTCCCACTTAAAAAGATGAGAGGACTGTAATTGTCATCATAGGTATACCTCAACTATGAGAGACAAAATGTGGAAACAAATCCAGACAATAACATTGTCTGATTTGGAAATAATTTATTTGCAAATTATGGTGGAAAATAAGTATTTGGTCAATATCAAAAGTTCATCTCAATACTTTGTTATACAGGTCCTTCTCAAAAAATTAGCATATTGTGATAAAGTTCATTATTTTCTGTAATGTACTGATAAACATTAGACTTTCATATATTTTAGATTCATTACACACAACTGAAGTAGTTCAAGCCTTTTCTTGTTTTAATATTGATGATTTTGGCATACAGCTCATGAAAACCCAAAAATCCTCTCTCAAAAAATTAGCATATTTCATCCGACCAATAAAAGAAAAGTGTTTTTAATACAAAAAAAGTCAACCTTCAAATAATTATGTTCAGTTATGCACTCAATACTTGGTTGGGAATCCTTTTGCAGAAATGACTGCTTCAATGCGGCGTGGCATGGAGGCAACCAGCCTGTGGCACTGCTGAGGTGTTATGGAGGCCCAGGATGCTTCGATAGCGGCCTTAAGCTCATCCAGAGTGTTGGGTCTTGCGTCTCTCAACTTTCTCTTCCCAATATCCCACAGATTCTCTATGGGGTTCAGGTCAGGAGAGTTGGCAGGCCAATTGAGCACAGTAATACCATGGTCAGTAAACCATTTACCAGTGGTTTTGGCACTGTGAGCAGGTGCCAGGTCGTGCTGAAAAATGAAATCTTCATCTCCATAAAGCTTTTCAGCAGATGGAAGCATGAAGTGCTCCAAAATCTCCTGATAGCTAGCTGCATTGACCCTGCCCTTGATAAAACACAGTGGACCAACACCAGCAGCTGACATGGCACCCCAGACCATCACTGACTGTGGGTACTTGACACTGGACTTCAGGCATTTTGGCATTTCCCTCTCCCCAGTCTTCCTCCAGACTCTGGCACCTTGATTTCCGAATGACATGCAAAATTTGCTTTCGTCCGAAAAAAGTACTTTGGACCACTGAGCAACAGTCCAGTGCTGCTTCTCTGTAGCCCAGGTCAGGCGCTTCTGCCGCTGTTTCTGGTTCAAAAGTGGCTTGACCTGGGGAATGCGGCACCTGTAGCCCATTTCCTGCACACGCCTGTTCACGGTGGCTCTGGATGTTTCTACAACAGACTCAGTCCACTGCTTCCGCAGGTCCTCCAAGGTCTGGAATCGGTCCTTCTCCACAATCTTCTTCAGGGTCCGGTCACCTCTTCTCGTTGTGCAGCGTTTTCTGCCACACTTTTTCCTTCCCACAGACTTCCCACTGAGGTGCCTTGATACAGCACTCTGGGAACAGCCTATTCGTTCAGAAATTTCTTTCTGTGTCTTACCCTCTTGCTTGAGGGTGTCAATGATGGCCTTCTGGACAGCAGTCAGGTCGGCAGTCTTACCCATGATTGCGGTTTTGAGTAATGAACCAGGCTGGGAGTTTTTAAAAGCCTTAGGAATCTTTTGCAGGTGTTTCGAGTTAATTAGTTGATTCAGATGATTAGGTTAATAGCTCATTTAGAGAACCTTTTCATGATATGCTAATTTTTTGAGATAGGAATTTTGGGTTGTCATGAGCTGTATGCCAAAATCATCAATATTAAAACAAGAAAAGGCTTGAACTACTTCAGTTGTGTGTAATGAATCTAAAATATATGAAAGTCTAATGTTTATCAGTACATTACAGAAAATAATGAACTTTATCACAATATGCTAATTTTTTGAGAAGGACCTGTATATCCTTTGTTGGCAATGACAGAGGTCAAACGTTTTCTGTAAGTCTTCACAAGGTTGTCACACACTGTTGCTGGTATGTTGGCCCATTCCTCCATGCAGATCTCCTCTAGAGCAGTGATGTTTTGGGGCTGTCGCTGGGCAACACGGACTTTCAACTCCCTCCAAAGGTTTTCTATGTGGTTTAGATCTGGAGACTGGCTAGGCCACTCCAGGACCTTGAAATGCTTCTTACGAAGCCACTCTTTCGTTGCCCGGGTTGTGTGTTTGGGATCATTGTCATGCTGGAAGACCCAGCCACGTTTCATCTTCAATGCCCTTGCTGATGGAGGAGGTTTGCACTCAAAATCTCACGATACATGGCCCCATTCATTCTTTCATGTACATGGATCAGTCGTCCTGTTCCCTTTGCAGAGAAACAGCCCCAAAGCATGATGTTGCCACCCCCATGCTTCACAGTAGGTATGGTGTTCTTTGGTTGCAACTCAGCATTCTCTCTCCTCCAAACAAGACGAGTTGTGTTTCTACCAAATAGTTCTACTTTGGTTTCATCTGACCATATGACATTCTCCCAATCCTCTTCTGGATCATTCAAATGCTCTCTAGCAAACCTCAGACGGGCCCGGACATGTACTGGCTTAAGCAGGGGGAGACGTCTGGCACTGCAGGATCTGAGTCCCCAGCGGCGTAGTGTGTTACTGATGGTAGCCTTTGTTACGTTGGTCCCAGCTCTCTGCAGGTCATTCACTAGGTCCCCCCCCCCCCCCCCGTGTGGTTCTGGGATTTTTGCTCACCGTTCTTGTGATCATTCTGACCCCACACGGTGAGATCTTGTGTGGAGCCCCAGATTGAAGGAGATGATCAGTGGTTTTGTATGTCTTCCATTTTCTAATTATTGCTCCCACAGTTGATTTCTTCACACCAAGCTGCTTGCCTATTGCAGATTCAGTCTTCCCAGCCTCGTGCAGGTCTACAATTTAGTTTCTGGTGTCCTTTCGACAGCTCTTTGGTCTTCACCATAGTGGAGTTTGGAGTATGACTGTTTGAGGTTGTGGACAGGTGTCTTTTATACTGATAACAAGTTCAAATAGGTGCCATTAATACAGGTAATGAGTGGAGGACAGAAGAGCCTCTTAAAGAAGAAGATACAGGTATGTGAGAGACAGAAATCTTGCTTGTTTGTAGGTGACCAAATACTTATTTTCCACCATAATTTGCAAATAAATTCTTTCCAAATCAGACAATGTGATTGTCTGGATTTGTTTCCACATTTTATCTCTCATAGTTGAGGTATACCTATGATGACAATTACAGGCCTCTCTCATCTTTTTAAGTGGGAGAACTTGCACAATTGGTGGCTGACTAAATACTTTTTTGCCCCAATGTATTTCCCAAAGACAACCTCTGGATATGATGCTGAGCATGTGCACTCAACTTCTTTGGTCTAACATGGTGAGGCCTGTTCTGAGTGGAACTTGTCCTGCTAGACCACTGCATGGTCTTGACCACCGTGCTGTAGCTCAGTTTCGGGGTCCTGGCAATCTTCTTATAACCTAGGCTAGGGTGACCAGACATTCCCGGTTTCCGGGGACAGTCCCCGGATTGAGGACATTGTCCCCGGACCAAGTCTGTCCCCAGTTTTGTCCCCGGATTGGATTTGAACAGGGGCTGGGGCAATTTCAAAGACAGTCAGTGCAGAATTTAAAAAAAATATCTGAATTACACACCCCCCGCTCCGCCACTCCTACTAGCTTAGGGGGTGTACTTTTTTTCCATTTTCCATTATCTGTGCCCCTTTCTGATGATCATGCGCTGGTCAAAGTGGAGGGAATATTTCTTCCGTTTCAGGTGCATGCCCATTCAGCTCCGCTCGCATGTTCTTCAGCCTTGGCTCAAGTCCCGGCCAGCCGCCTGCCTGCTTATCTCCTTGCCTTCCCTGGCGAAGTGATCTTCCTCCGCTCCCCACCCAGTAGTAGCCGGGGCCCGGACAGTAAGACTTGAGAGGCTGTGAGGCGGGCGGCGATGGCGATGGGCAGAGAGTCGCTGATTGCCGTCCTTACTAATAAAAAAAAAAAAATATGTCCCCGGATTTCATTTTAAAAATCTAGTTACCTTAGCCTAGGCCATCTTTATGTAGAGCAACAATTCTTTTTTTCAGATCCTCAGAGAGTTCTTTGCCATGAGGTGCCATGTTGAACTTCCAGTGACCAGTATGAGAGAGTGAGAGCAATAATACCAAATTAAAAACATGTGCTCCCCATTCACACCTGAGACCTTGCAACACGAACGAGTCACATGATATCAGGGAGGGAAAACGGCTATTTGGTCCCAATTTGGACATTTTCACTTAGGGGTGTACTCACTTTTGTTGCCAGCGGTTTAGACATTAATCGCTGTGTGTTGTACACTCACTACTTTACATTGTAGCAAAGTGTCATATCTTCAGTGTTGTCACATGAAAAGATAAAATAAAATATTTACAAAAACGTGAGGGGTATCCTCACTTTTGTGAGAAACTGTGTGTGTGTGTGTATATATATATATATATATATATATATATATATATATATATATATAAATATATATATATATATTTATATAAATTACCGTGCTAACTAAGTGATATAAAAAATTGTGAATGAAAAGCAGCGGCTCAAAGTGAGATACACACAGATGCAATAAAAGAAAAAAGGGGGGGGGAGTGCGCATGTGCGGGACTTCCGGGAAGACGCTCTGAACGGGAGCTCCGCACCTCTCCGGCCCTTCTCAGCCCCCTAAGCAGCCAGATCGAGCAGGATCCAGCTGAAACTGTCCCCACCACTCTTCGGGAGACCCAGGCGCATTATCGCATGCCGAGCGGCTCACAAAAAAGCGAGGGGAGCCACCAGCTGGACTTTAACCTTGCGTCCCCTGCTCCTCCCAAGATGGCGGCCGCAGCGCCCACACGCGAAAGCATGGATGACCCGGACTCCATTGCGGACCTACCATCCCCATACCAGCACCAGAACATCATGCTGGCAACGCCAGTGAGTACCTGCACTCCCCAAGGGATCTCCCCAGCCTCTACAGAATCCTTGCTGAACAGGACATTTGGAGATCTCGCCCATACCCCCTTGCTACGATCCCTCTTAGGCCTGGCAGGCCCCCACCATTCCTCCCCCACACAGCCCGTCCAGTCTCCGGACATGCAGCTTATGCTACAGAGTTTCTCTGAAATGTTAGCCGCAGGCCTGGCTCATAATGCCACACAGATCACTGCTACCATTAAAGCAGACTTACAGAGTCTGGGAGCCCGCAAGGATGCAATTGAGCAGGCTGTCGATAACACCACTGCCCGCACTAATCAAAACACCACCTGCATTCAAACATTACAAGACCAACTTGAGACAGTTCTATCCAAAATTGACGACTTGGAGAACAGAAGTAGGAGGTATAATTTCCGCATAAGGGGAATCCCTGAGTCTGTTACGGACGTTCCCAGTACTGTCAAATTGTTCATCAAGGAACTCATACCAGACATTCAGGGCCACAGACTCGAACTTGACAGGGTGCACAGAGCCCTCCAGCCCCCCCGGCAGGATGGTCTACCGAGGGACATTGTGGTTAAGCCCCAATATTACGGCATCAAGGAGGACGTCATGAGAAAAACCCGCAATCTGGATAATCTCTCCTTTCAAGGGAACAAGAATCAAATCTTTGCGGACATTTCACCTGCTATAGTCCAGAAACGGAGATCCCTCAAACCCCTCCTGGTGGTCCTCACCCAAAACTCCGTCAAGTATCGCTGGTCATTTCCATTTTGTCTCCAGTTTCACTTCAGGGACAAATCATTTGGTTTTTCCAACTTTCAGGATGGTGAACGTCTTCTGCTTCAACCTGGACTTATCTCCCAAGAACTTGCTCCACATCACGAGACAGCAAAATCAGGCTCCTCCAAACGCCCACCCCCGGGCAGTCCTCTAACCCCGTTGTGGAACAAACAACTGCCGAAGAGACACCAAGACTCCCACCCTCCGAGATGAGACACCTCTTTCCTACTCCCGGACGGGAGGTGTTTTGTTTTTTCCTTCCCCTAAATATTTTGTGAGACAACTGCTCTCCCCTCTCGGACGGGTAAAAGACACAGTCCTGACTTTGGACAGTCAGGCCAGGTTTTTGCCCATTCTATGTTAGGCCCCATTAGCTCCTTTAATGGCTAACTGGGATACCTAACCTTATCTGAACCTCCCACCCTATCCTGAAAAATACAACAGACTCCCTAATACAAAGGAACCTACACGGAAGGCCTCCTTCATCCAGGAAACTCAGATGTGGATCCTACTCGGACTTTCTCGACCCGCCTCCCGATCACCCCGGACCAAGGTAGGCCCTTTTCTCACATACTCGCACCCACTCTATTGTGTCCGTGGCTGATTCCTCTCCCCTGAAGGCAGCTCTTAAGATAGCTTCACATAATACCCAAGGCCTAAACTCCCCCACTAAAAGACGTAAAAACTTCCAAAGCTACAATTCTAGGGGCATTGATATAGTTCTTCTCCAGGAAACCCACTTTCCTAACAGTTATACCCCCTCCTTCCTCCACCGAGGTTACCCCACATTTTTTTTAGCAAACGCAGACACCAAAAAAAGGGGGGTAGCAATTCTCTTCTCCAAAAAGACCTCTTTCACAAACTCTCTAACAATCACAGACAAAGACGGGCGTTACATCCTAGTCAAGGGCTCGATAGCAGGAAACTTGTTCACCTTTATTTCTTACTACGCCCCTAATAAGGGCCAAGCCAACTTCTTTTCCTCAATGCTCACTTCCCTATCCCCCCATTTTGAGGGCAGAGTGATTATGGGCAGGGATTCCAACATCGCTTTTGATCACATACTGGACAAATCAGCCAAAGGGATTCCCCATCTCAAAAAGCCACCTAAGCAGAGCCTTCGCATTGCCCGACTCTTACACTCTTTAGACCTAATTGACACCTGGAGGGAACTAAACCCTTCGGCAAAAGATTACACACACTACTCAGCCCCACACAAGACTTACTACAGAATAGATCATATCTTTCTACCCACCTCTGATATACACACAGCTTTAAAAAGCCTCCATATTAGATGTTCCATGGTCTGACCACGCTATAGTCTCCCTGAAACTCTCAAACTCTATATCTCCACCAGGACTTCGACACTGGCGCTTAAACGAAACAATCCTCTCCAACCCAGTGCACTGCACCATGTTGGAAAGGGAGATTCGGGAATAATTTCTGATCAATGACACTGGAGATATTACCCCAATCACCCTTTGGGGGGCCCACAAAGCAGTGATGAGAGGGAAGATTATTCAACTCTCATCACAACTGAAACGTGAACGAAAAGCAGACGTCGTAAACCTTGAGAAAGAATTTAAAGCTCTATGCGCTACTCACAAACAGAAACCCACTCCGGCTTCCCTAGCCAAACTTGAATCTACCAGGACAGCCCTTAATTTAGCCCTTACTTCCAATGCAGAAAAGCACCTACACTGGGTAAGTGGCAAGCATTACATGTGGGCGGACAAGTTTGGCCCTCAGTTGGCAGCTAAACCCACCCCCAAACATAGGTCATTCACCCTCCCCAAAATCAAATCCTCGGCTGGCCCCCTGACTCAGAACCCCAAAAAGATACATGAATCCTTTCATTCCTTTTATTCCACCCTTTATTTTGATGGCAACCCCGTCTCCCACAACCACCTTGACTCCTTTCTGGATAATATTCCACTCCCGAAACCATCGGATTCCCACCGCTCTATCTTAGATTCACCATTCCAGGAATCTGAGATCCGAGCGGTCATCAAGGACCTTAAAAAAAACTCTGCCCCAGGCCCTGACGGCTTCTCTACCCATTACTATAAAACCTTTGCAGACATACTCTCTCCCTATATGGCCCGCTTCTTTAACTCATTGATCAAGGACTCCCCCCTAGATTCCGCAGCTAACTTAGCTTATGTATCAGTTATCACCAAACCTGGCAAAGATCCGAGCGAAGTGAGTAATTATAGACCAATCTCTCTTATCAACAATAACTTGAAGATAATGATGAAGACTTTAGCGAATAGATTAGCTTCTTTTATCGGTTCATACATCCACAAGGACCAGGTAGGATTTATCCCGGGGAGGCAGGGCCCTGACCAGATTCCGAGAGCTGTAGACATTATTTCCCTCATGAAATCAGGATGGGATGGGGGTCCCCCCCAGGAAGGCTATCTCCTCTCCATTGACCTCCAAAAGGCATTTGACACAGTCGCCTGGCCCTATCTCTTCGTGATGCTCCAAAAGTGGCGCTTTGGTCCTAACTTCATTAAAACTTTGGAGGCCCTATACTCTCAACCCAAAGCACAAGTTAGACTTCAAGGTCACTTATCTGAACAGTTTCCTATAAATAAGGGAACTAGGCAGAGTTGCCCCCTTCCCCCCGCTTCTTTTCGCGGTGGCCATTGAAATTCTGGCTACCGTGATTAGAATCTACCCAGACATTCATGGGGTCCGCTGTGGCCAATCAACACACAAATGCACTTTATTTGCGGATGATGTCTGTGACAGTGGGGTCACTTTGGACACAGGGTGAATAAAAAAAACCCCCGATATGGTCTGTGATAGCCATATTCAAGGCTGTATATACATTGTATATAGATTGGATGTATACTGTATGTGGGGGTTAAGTAATCATTGCTGTGAGGAATTAAGTTGTTTTGCATTCTATTGTTCATTATGACTGGGGAAGGTCTGGTATGAATAGAGATTAAGTCCTTGTGTGTATTGTAAAGTGCCAGACAGACTGGCTGCCAACCCTTTGTGAGAAGATGTGTATTTGGTGGGATCTTTTGAAGCCTAGCAGACGTCAGGATGAGGTGTTGAGTCTTAGGAGGTGTGGGTGGAGCTGGGCCCTTGTTCATGTCAAATCCTGTGTATTGAATTGTGTATAAAGTTACAATGTTTCTCAATAATAAATTCATTCCTACTACAGAAGAAGACAGAGTGTGTCTCGTTTTCTTCCAGAGGGATCGGCCCCTATGGGAAAGGGTCGTTTAGCTGTGGATATTGGTAGCGAGTGGATGTGTGTCTAGGAGAGGGAACCTCGTAAACGGCGTTATACCCCTTTATATTGGGGGTGGCGTTACATTGGTTGGCAGCGGTGGGATTTGCTCTCCAGTTCCTGGGACACTTCAAACCACCACAGTGAAGGACCAGCTATGCAGCCTGCAGGAAAGTCACGCTGAAAGACCTACTTGAGAGCCGAGATGGACCAGAAGAAGGGTGATGCAGGACCCCGGTCAGTTGAAGATTTGTTTCAGCAACGAGTGCGGCAGCGGTTGGCATTATATGGGGCTAACCCATCAGAGACCGCCATACAGGAAGCCATTGAAGGCATTCAGCTGCAGGATGCCCGACAAGAGAGAGAACGAGAGCGACAAAAGAGAGAACTAGAGCGGCGACATGAGTGGAGAATGGCGCAAATACGGCAATCGGGGATTCCTACTACAGAAGAGACAGAGTGCGTCTCGTCTTCTTCCAGAGGGGTCGGCTCCTATAGGAAAGGGTCGTTTAGCTGTGGATATCGGTAGCGAGTGGATGTGTGTCTAGGAGAGGGAACATCGTAAACGGCATTAATACCCCTTGAGATTGGGGTGCCGTTACAATGTCCTCCTCTTTATTACATCCCCCTTATCTCAACCCCCAACATTATCCAGCTTCTTAATGACTTTGGCCGAGTATCTGGTCTTCTAGTTAATATGACTAAATCGGTAGCCCTCAATATCTCGACTCCCCAAGAATTGGTAGATAGACTGAAAGAGCACTTCCCATTCTCCTGGAACTCCACATCTATTCCCTATTTGGGCATTAATCTCACATTGAGAATTGACCAACTACACAAGTTAAACTACCCTCCCATGTTCAAAAAACTGACAGAAGACCTGCACCAATGGTCCCTGTACAAAATGTCCTGGCTAGGTAGAATAAATGCGGTCAAGATGACCCTTTTACCCAGAATCCTGTACCTTTTCCGCTCCCTTACTATTCCAGTCACCAAATTACAAATGAGCAGAATACAATCAGCGATCATACGCTTCATTTGGGACAAAAAAGGGCACCATCTCTCAAAGACTGCCCTTTTTAGACCCAGAATGAAAGGAGGCCTAGGCCTACCCAACCTGTGGTGGTATTATCAGGCAGCCCAACTCAGTTTTCTATAATCTACTTGAAAGGGCCAAAACCAGATTGGGTGAACATGGAAAGAGAAGCGATCCCAGGTTTCACCATGGACTTCTTGCTCTGGAGCTCCCCCAAAAGCCGTTCCACCAACTTTCTCATTTCCTTAACCAGATTTGGAATAGTAGCGCAAACCCACTCTCAGTGACTCCTTACGAGCAATGGTGCTCTTCAGCCATGGACACAAGAGGGAGTATAGCTCGAAGTTACTCAGCCTCAGCCGAGCCTTTGGAGAAAGCGACCTATATGAGAAGCTGGGAGCGAGACCTTGAACTTGAATGGAATTTAGATTCTTGGCAATCTAACTTTGCCCGTTCATACAAGGGCATATTGAATGTCTCACTGGCTGAAGCGAGTCTCAAAGTCATGACCCGCTGGTACCTGGTACCTACCCGCCTTGCCAAATATTACCCGCAATCCTCCCCCCTATGTTTTAGAGGATGTGGCCACTTGGGCACCCTCCTCCATACTCTGTGGGAGTGTCCCAGAATTAGAGATTTTTGGAACAAAATTTTTAATCTTATTCGCAAAATAACTGGAATCTCAATCAAACGTGACCCTGCTATAGCTTTACTCAACAAACTCAATCCCAAAACCCCCAAACCAACTCAGTCCCTGATTCACTTCATGCTGTTAGGGGCCAAAATGACTATTGCCCGGGTCTGGAAATCTCAGACAGTTTCCTACCGACTTACCAAACAAAAGATCTCATGGATAATGTCCCAGGAAAAGATCTCCAACATCATCCTCGACACAGTGGACAAATTTAAACTCACCTGGGAACCCTGGGCCACACATATCGGGGTCCTTATCTGACACGGGAATGTTTTACGCAAGACACCCATTTACCCACTGTCTTTCCCAAACTCCCCTTGGTCATCGGCCTTCCGTGTAAATCCTCCTCTCCTACCCCTCTCTTCCCCTTCTATTCTCCCCCTCCTTTCTTTCTCTTTTTCTACTTTCTCTTTTCAAATTTTTTGACTGTTTCTGCATTTGGTGCAGACATGAACCCCCAAAGGCAATTAATAAGTTGTTCCTAGGCAGGAGTTCTACTATTTTTTTTGGTTTTGCTTTGGTCTCTACAAGACTGTTCATTTGAGCCAGTGTGGGAAAGAATTCCCTCTCCCACCTGGACTCACTGGGTCGCTTTTTTCTATATCTCAGCATTGTTGGTCCAGATCTTTGTTATACAAGTGCCTAAACCCCTGACCACACCTCTGCTGCTTTATCTGATAACACTTTGTGTTTGTTTTCTTTCTAATTTTCTCTGGAGGTGGCCCGTCCCGGGTGCCCCCTGCACAGCATGATCCCTGACGGGGTGCGGGGGGTGGTGGGGATGGATATCTCTGGATAGCCAATGTTTGTTGGGTGAATTGTAATGTCACATACTACTGGTCAAGGCTCTTTGTTTACAATTCTTGTTCTGGACATTGTTTGCTCTCTTTTGTATGTCTGCAAATTAGTGACATACATATACAAATTGATAAAAAATTGAAAGAGGCCAGTAAATGAATATATACTCAAATTATAAATTGGACATAAATAAGTTCATCAAACACAAGTGAATGTGCATATTAACTTGAATAGGTCAAATGACTTGAAAAATCTCACCGCTACAGCCTCAGGAACCTCCACCACATAGAGTGCGTGCTTTCCAGAAGGCAGCTCCCCTTTTTTCTTATATATATATATATATATATATATATATATATATATATAGGGCCCTTTGATTCCTCGGGTATTGAATTCTATTGTAACTGTACTGTTTGCCCTAACGTTGTAAAGCGCTGTACAAACTGTAATATAAATATATAAATCCTGTATAATAATAATAATAACAATAATAATAATAATAATATATAATTTTATTTTTCTGCTAACAAGTCTCTCCTGGCTGTAAGCATTTTGAACATGTTCATTTTGTTCTTGGTATTTTGGATCCCATACATTTCTTAAACTGTAATAAAATCAATAATAATAACAATAATTTGTAAAATGTTAATATTAAACTGTTAATAATAATAACAATAATAATAATAGTAATAAAATGTTAATAATAAACTGCTAATAATAATAATAATAATAATATCAATAATAAGAATTAAAATAATAACAATAATAATAAATAGGATTCTGTGCCCCATGCAGTACCAGTCAGGCTGCACATAGTTAAACAGAGCCCATTAGTTTGGGAAGCCTGAATAGGGAGGTTAATAGCAGGACTTATTCCTGCGAGTGCCATGGCCATCCTCTGCTTTATTGTTCTAGTCTTTAATCCGAGACTTCCAGCTGGCACAGGCAGCTGGCACACACAGAGGAGAGAGATGTGAGAGGGGGACATACAAATCAATGCCTCTTCATGAGGATGCTCTGTGGTCCAGGCTGGGATCAATGCAGGTTGCAATCTCCTCTCCAGCTCCCCCCCCCCCCTCTCTCTATGCTCTCTCCTGTGATGCTGCAGGCACTATCAGCTGCATGGAATAAAAATTGGATACCTTTCCCTCTACAAGGCACACAGCAATGTCTGCAAATCTGCAACAGGATTAAGGGGCTGCTGATAACAAATCCCTGCTTTATCTCACAGCAAAATCACAAGCTCTCTATGCACAGTCTAGCAAATCCATTCTCCTTTCTACTTTCAATGAAACTCATGCAGCCGGAGAGCCTTGCATTATTGCACTTCTTATAATGCATAACAGGCAATTAGATTGGAGGAGACTGCAGATAGAGCGGTGCTATTAGTCAGGCATGGTTAGGGATAGACTTGGGCTAAGTGGATGCCCGGTGTGCCCCCATCACCCTACCAGCTCTGCTCTGTGCTGATCTGCAATGCTGTGTGAATGCCCACTTGGCACTAGCTGGGCTGCGCTGGTACCCAAGCCTTGGATGCTGCTGATCCATAGGATGGAGCTATCCTGTGTCTGAGCTGACCTATCTCTATTGGCTTCTCAAAGGTACTGTACTCTTCCTTCTACTCTTCACCCCCCAATGTCAGCCTTGCTTGTAGATGATCAACTTCCCCAGCCAGTCCAGCCAATGCAGGTCAGTGATCTAATTTGCACTCTCACCTCCTTATGACCTTGCAGATATTGATGGAATCAGGAAACTTGGATAGCGCCCTCTCCAGCCGATCAGTGTATGCAGCCAATAAAATGTCAACCTTCTGTTATTTGTATGCATGGCTGGGGGTTCTCAGTGATTGCCCATGAGACTCGGTATTGTGGGGTGCAGCACATCTCAGGGTCAGCACTTTGTAATACATTTTATACTCTACAATACATTTACACCTTGTGTTATAGCTAAATGTATAATGGTGGCATGCTATATGTTCTGATCACACAACAGTCCCACAAATCAATATTTGAAGCTTTTAATACAGAAGCCCTTTTTTTTCCCCTAAGAAGTCTTATGAGCCAAGCATATACATGAATATGATGTCTAATATAAAGGACTCTCCAATAACTCTTTACAGGAAACCTGTGCCGAGCAAAAAATAGCTTGGCACTGCTGACATTCTTTCACAAATGCTAATTGCCTGGTTGTTTCTAAGTTACTGCCCTGATACAAGCAAGTCGCTAGTGACCTGGAAAAGTCACAACTCCTGGACTGGAAGGGTTTGAAGCCCTTGAGCAGCAGAACAGCCAGGCAACTAGCATTTTATAAAGGAGAGCTCAGTAATGCCAATGTACAGTGGAACCTTGGATTATGAGCATAATCCGTTCCAGGAGAATGCTCGTAATCCAAAGCACTCGCATATCAAAGCGAGTTTCCCCATAGAAGTCAATGGAAACGAAAATAATTTGTTCCGCATTGACTTCTATGGCATGCAATACCGCATGTGGTCAGAAGTGGGGACGCCGGAGAGCCTCGGAAATACACGGCTGAACTCGGAAACCCTCGGAAAGGCTCAGGAACGGAGTATTTCCGAGTGCTTCCGAATATTTTCGAACGGCTCCGCTCAGCTCTGGCGCCCCCACACCTCTGGCCAAATGCGATACTGCATACCGCAGAGGCTTGAATCCTGCTCCTTTTGCAAGACAACACCTGCAAACCGAGTCAGGATTTAAAAAAAAAAATGCTTGTATTGTGAAACGCTCGTTAACTGCGTTACTCGCAATCCGAGGTTTCACTGTATTCTCTCTGGACTGTTTTCTTTAAGGAGCCCAGTCACTACCGGTATAGCCAATAAAGGTGGTCATTTATTGCATTATATCACAGGGCAAGGTAAAATGAAGAGTTTCTATCTCTTTTTATAAAATTTGTAATATCTTATTTTTTACAGGCATTTATAAAGAACCAACAATTTACATTTTGTACATTCACATCAGTCCCTGTCCTCAAGGAGCTTACAATCTGAGGTCCCTAACTCACATTCATACATACTAGGGTCTGTTTAGACAGGAGCCAGTTAACCTACCAGCGTGGGAGGAACATGGAGTACCCAGAGAAAACCCAGGCAAGCGTCGGGAGAACACACTTGAGTCCTGGTTTGGATTCACACCAAGGACCCCAGTGCTGCAAGGCAGAAATGCTAACCCCTATGCCACCGTGTAATAAAAATAACACAGTATAACTCATGGCGAATACATTTTATTTTTCTGTCGTCAGATAAGGAGAAGTTATTGGATTGGTTGCTATAGTCACAACACTTTGCACATCCTAATATAAATTTGGTTGAAGAGCAATGATGGGGAACAAAGTGTAGTAGCCCGTGGCAACCAATAAAAATGCGGCGGTTGATTTACTAAAACTGGGGAGTGCAAAATCTGGTGTAACTCTGCACAGAAACCAATCAGCTTCCAGGTTTTTTTTTTTTTTTTGTCAAAGCTTAATTGAACAAGCTGAAGTTAGTATTAGCTGATTGGCTACCATGCAAAGCTGCACCAGATACTGCACTCTCCAGTTTTAGTAAATCAACCCCACAGTTACAAATTTAGGTCAGGCAAGTTAGCGAAGCATGACTGTGGGTTGGTGGTTTTGGGTTGCTGTTCTTGGCACCTTGCAGCCCTTGTCTTAAAGGAAATTAAATATTACAAAAAGAGACCATAGTGATTTAAAAAATATGTAGGTACAAAATATTTAAATGTGCAGTTTATAACAAATTTGTTATAGTATATGAACAACTTTAAATTATAATTGTATACTGTATATTGATATGTGTATATGTGTGTACATATATATATGTGTATATATATATATATATATATATATATATAAATATATAAAAGCAAATATTATATATAAACAATTATTAAACATAATCATAATTATATAAAACACGTTTGCGTGTGTATATATATTACATATATATAAATAAAATAATTGTATATAAATAATATATAATATTTGATTATAAATTATATTTATATTATATATATATAAATAAAATAGTTGCATATAAATAATATATAATATTTGATTATAAATTATATTTATATTATATGGAAGGGAAAAAAAATAAATATATATATATATATATATCTTTTGATATCATTTAATTTATTTATAGACGAGAGAGAGAGAGAGAGAGGGGGGGGGGGGGAGAGAGCTCCACGTAATTTTGTGCTAATACCGAGTGCAATATTCCTCTGTGTTTATAACCAACCCAGTGGCATCACTAGGGTTGGTGTCACCCGGTGCGGTAATACATGGTGTCACCCCTTACCCCCGGCACTAAGCAGGCTAGTGCATCGGTACGGCTCTCCCCCCTTAACCCACCACAATGGATGGAACTGGGATGGGATTGGGGGGATGGATGGAGCCGGGATTGGATTGAGGTGGTGGATAGAGCTGGAATGGTATTGGGGGAATGGATGGAGCCGGAATGGGATCAGGGGATGGATGGATGGATGGAGTGGGGATGGGATCGGGGGATGGATGCAGTAGGGATAGGATCAGGGGGGATGGATGGAGTGGGGATAGTATCAGGGGGGATGTATAGAGCGGGGATAGGATCAGGGAGGATGGGTGAAGCGGGTATGGGATCAGGGGGGATGGATGGAGCCGGGATGGGATCGGGGGGGATGGATGGAGCTGGGATGGGATCGGGGGGATGGATGGAGCCGGGATGGGATCAGGGATGATGGCTGGAGCAGGTATGGGATCGGGGGCTGGGTGAAGCTGAAAAGGGATCGGGGGAATAGATGGAGGCGGGATGGGATAGGGGGAAATGGATATAGCTGAGATGGGATCAGGGGGTTGGATGGAGCGAGGATAAAATAAGGGGGGATGGATGGAGTGGGTATGGGATCAGGGGGGATGGATGGAGCTGGTATGGGATCGGGGGGAGATGGATGGAGCCGGTATGGGATTGGGGGGAGGGAGTGAGCCGGTATGGGATCGGGGCCCCCATATCAAAAACATAAATCAACTGGTGCTTATAACTCTATTAGTAGATTGAATCAACGAATGGTGGAAGGTGGCATACAAATCACATACATAAATAACTAAGGTCCAATCTTGGTGGTGAATTCTTCCGATGTTCAATAACATATTGTGCAAACTTTATAATGACACTAATAGTGCATAAAGTGATGGCTGTGCAAAACAAATCATTTTCTTAAAAAAAAAGTGCTGCTGTGCTCCGTATCCCTTTAATGTCTGCGCATCCACTTTGTGGGGAACTGTGAATACTCCGCACTCACCAGATATGTTGGACTCCTTTACCGTATAACAAAGGAAGTCAGCTGTGCTTTCAGGTCTCTAGGGGGACCTATCCCACTGCGTTATCCTCTGGTTACTCCCGCTAGTGTGGATTACCTCCAATGGTGACTCCGAATCTCGTGGGCCAGAAAGTGCAGGTGTGCAATATATAGAGAGAGAAGCTTCTCATAGTATAAAATCCTCAAAATATGTATTAAAAAATTGGCATTATACATGGTAAGAAACCATAAAATTGTTGTTGTTATAAACAGACTGGATGTCACCCTAAGGCAGTGGTTCTCAACCTGGGGGTCAGGACCCCCTCGGGGGTCAAATGATGATTTGCCAGTGGTCACTGAATCCTGAGCTGTTCCTGAAACCCACACCACCAGCCTTTTTGCCGCCGCCCAGCAGGGCTGTCCCTGGATCCTGTGGCCGCCCAGCTGGGCTCTTTCTGGAGCCCGTGCCGCCCACTCAGCCTCTTCACAGCTGCCCACTCAGCCTCTTCGCATTCTGTTCACGGCATGGCTGGGGGGCAGAGACTAGAGGTCAGCTGACTGGTGAGGAATGTGAAGTGGGAGAGGCTGAAGGAGACCCTATCTCCTGATTTTGGGATAGGTGCCACTGCTACAAGACACCACAAAGTCGGAGACACAGTGATTAACATGAGTAACATGTGATTAGAGTTTATAGTTACCATTAAAAGTCCCACAGTTCTCAGATCAGCAGAGGACCTTGATCAAGAGCACCTAAGTTCGCTGATCAGAACTCCCCCCAGCATTGCCACTCATTCCATCTCCCCCCCCCCCCCACCCCCATCGCCACCAAGGAGTAAGAGAAGGAATAAAAATAGAGAATACATGGAAGGGAGAGGAAAAGAGGGGGAGGAACAAAGAAAAAGGGAGTGAAAGAATAAAGCCCTGTACACACGATTGGTTTTACCGATGAAAACAGTCCGATGGACTTTTTTCATCGGACAAACCGATCGTGTATGGGCCCCATCGGTCTTTTTTCCATCTGTGTTATAAAATAGAAAAAAAATTAAATTTATCCGATGGAAAAAAAAATGATAGCAAATTACTATCATCTGTGGGGAACTCCCATCAGATAAAAAACCCATGCATGCTCAGAATCAAGTTGACGCATGCTCAGAAGCATAGAACTTAATTTTTCTTGGCTCGTCGGAGGGTTTTACGTCACGGCGTTTGGGACGAACGGTTTTTTGACTGATGGCGTGTAGGCAAGACTGATGGAAGTCAGCTTCATCGGATTTCCGATGGAAAAATCCATCGGTTTAAAATCCATAGGAAATCCGATCGTGTGTACAGGGCTTAAGAGAAAGAACAAGAAATACAGCTAGAGCGAGGGATGGGGGGAAAAAAACAAGAAATTAGGATAGAGAGAAATAAAAGGGAAAGAAAGGAGAAGAAAGAGAAAGAGTGGTACATCCTAAAATGTACCATAAGGGGTTTTAATACTGTACGAGTGGAAGGCACTCAGGGAGCGCTAAATGTCCGTGGGTTAAAGGCGCAAATTACTTGTCTTGCCTTGCTGACAACCCACGCTACGAAAATAATTTTACTGTTAGGGGTTCCCACAACTTGGGAAATGTTATAAAGGGGTCACGGCACTAGAAGGTTGAGGACCACTGCCCTAAGGTATAAAAACCAGCTCTGTGTATATATAGATATTGGTCACTGCCTGCAATATGGCATGCGTTCCACTAACTCAGCCGGTGGTGACGTGTAGGAAGTTCAGCTTCACGCGTTTCATCATCCAAGAATTTGTTTTGCACAGCCATCACTTTATGCACTATTAGTGTCATTAAAAAGTTTGCACAATCTGTTATTGAGCATTGGATGAATTTTCCACAAAGATTGGACCTTAGATATTTATGTATGTGATTTGTATGCCACCATTTATTGATTCAATTTACTGATAGAGTTATAAGCACCAGTTGATTTATGTTTTTGATATGGGTTGGTTATAAACACAGAGGAATATAGCACTGGGTATTAGCACAAAATTAGGTGGAGCAAGCGTTGTCTATTATTTAGCTATTCACCATTTGGCCCACTAGACGGGACAGCGTTGATAGAAGTGGCTTAATTACATCGCCAACCATTACCATAGGCGCGAGGTGTCTCACATTTAATATATATATATAAATCAAATATTATATAGACATTTTATTCTCATAAAAAAATTCACAGTAACTAATGTAGCAATAGACTTGTAGCAAAGGCAGGATTGTGTATAAAGTGCAATGATGACATGCAAAGTAGAGTTACAAATCAGATTTTCCATCAGTCATATTAAAGGAAGATTAATTTTGATGGGTTGCTGTGGGATACTGCACTTTGCAGATTGCCTTCATAAATTGGATTATATGTATACTTCAGTTACCGAATAGAATATTATCTGCTATAGTGACAACGATTTACATTATCTATGGATGATAAATTGTCATACAGATTAAGTCACTCTTTATATAGCTGGGGGACTACAAGTTTTACCAGTCCCTAGTTGACCTGGGCTTCAAGGATTGAGCCTGTAGTTCCATACATTTTTGCTTACAATGTATCTTTAAGGTTTTATGGTTGGGGTTGCATGATAGAACCTTTTCTGTTGTCATATGCTTGACATGACTATTGAAGCAATGAGTGACCCTGGTTGACCTCTAGTTTTATGGCACCCTATGCAGACATGGTTATTTAGTAAAGTGCATAAGACATTGATGATATTCTATGTACAGAATTCAACTGGAACCAATCCGATAATGGTTCACAGAGGTGAGATTACTGATTGGTCACTGAGGAACCTTGCACTTTGCTTATGATCACTGCTGTTTGCCCTACTGAATAAAGTGCAAAGGTGAAAATCATAAGAAAAGAAAACCAGGGGATAGCCAGTAGCTCACTGGGGTGTATGGACTGGGAAGGCTCTGTATGAGAGCAAACATAGCGTCCCTCAAATAGCTGACTCACCTCTATAAGGTGTGATCCTGGTAATCAGCCAAGCATATAAGAAGGAAAAGGTGAAAAGAGAGCCTCACCTGCAGTAATTACTAGGGACCATGCAGCTTAGGCTACTTTCACACTGAAGCGCTGGTGGTATAGCGGCGCTATTTTTAGCGCCGCTATACCGTATTTTTTGCCGTGATTTGCGGCCGCTAGCGGGGGGATTTTAACCCCCACTAGCAGCCGAAAATGGGTTAAAAATGCCTGCAATAACGCCTCTTTGCGGCGTTTTGCAGGCGTTTTCGCTACCCCATTGATTTCAATGGGCAGGGGTGCTATAGGAGCGGTATTTTTACCGCTCCTATCGTGCCTCAAAGATGCGGCTTGCAGGAGTTTTTTGACCCTCCTGCAAGCGCAACGCTCCAGAGTGAAAGCCCTCAGGCTTTTACACTGGATACAATTGAACGGCTTTTTTGGGGCGCATTGCAAGCGCTATTTTTAGCGCAATAGCGCCTGCAAAGCGCCTCAGTGTGAAAGGGGCCTTAGGGCCCTTTCACACAGGCGGATCCTGTGATGATCCGTTCCTTAAACATCCGCTTGCTCAGCGGGGATCGCTCCGGTGGATGACTAGCCCGTCACTGCACACTGTTCAGAGACGGACCAGTCAGATCTCCGCTCTCCTCTATGGGGGGATCGGAGGAACATGGACCGTCTGTCCGTGTTCATCCGATCCGCAGACGGATGGAAAAATAGGATTTTCCTCCATCTGCAGAAACGGAGCATAGCGGACACGGATGAGATTGGGTGTCAGCGGATGTTCATCCACTGACACCCGCTATCCCATAGGGATACATGTATGTCCATTTTTCATCCGAAAAACGGTTGGATGAAAAACGGACATACGGTCCGCATGTGTGAAAGGGCCCTATTGATAAGGGAACTTTGTGGCTGCTTTCACACTGAAGCGCTTTGCATGCGCTATAATGCTAAAAATAGTGCCTACAAAGCGCCTTGAAAGAGCCTCTTCTCTCACTCCAATGTGAAAGTCCGAGGGCTTTCACACTGGAGCGGTGCGCTGGCAGGACGGTAACAAAAATGTCCTGCTAACCGCATCTTTGCAGCGCTGTAGGAGCGGTATATAAACTGCTCCTAAAGCGCCCCTGCCCATTGAAATGGGGAGGTTTTAACCCTTTTTCGGGCGCTAGCGGGGGTTAAAAGCACCCGCTAGCGGCCGAATAGCACCGCAAAAAAGACAGTAAAGGTGTGAAAGTAGCCTTATACACAAAAATATCAGACGGTAATACAAAACCATCAACAAATTAATTAAGATAGACAACGTTGTCTGATCAAGATGTAGCTGCGTCATAAAAATCCACAAACATACATATGTCAACATAACATCCCCGGGCTAATAAAGCACCTGACAGTATGGTGATGTGAAATCACTGCTAATACACCATAGATAAGGAATATTCCCACAGTGTATGGGATGGTTGAGCAAAAATGGGGCTCTGCGAGTGCAGCAAGGGGGGGGGGGAGCAAGTTTTTCCTATGACCACCGTGGATAGTAACTCCATGCACTCACGTGCCATATGTAGTGCAAGTATGTATCCCAAGTCCAAAGTTTTCCACAGGAGGGTGAAGCTGGGAAGTATATGCAGTAAAGTCATATATAATTAATGCTGTAGCAGTGGTTAGGATATCAATCCAGCGTATAGCATGGGATATTGTTCTCAGTGTGATCAGTGTTCACTGCAGTACAAAAAGGCACAGCATAGGAGTATAGTGCATGGACCAACAGGTCCGCTTACCCAGCCTGGATGCAATGTGTACACGCGTGGATACTGGCTGTAGCTTTCCCACCTGGCGCCTGCACATCCGTTGGATTTGAATCAGGGATGTGGCTGTGTTGCCAGTCAGGCACTAGGTCAGCGGCAGGTGCATTTTGATGTGGTCCAGTCCCGTAGTGGTCTCAGCGTCCCTTAGTTTAAATAAATACCGTAGTACTTGCAGATTCCCATGAGCATGTGTGGTCTAGCAAGCCGACATCGGTGGTGACGTCAGTGCATCATTCACGTGGTGTCGTGACAGCCAATATCATAAGAATAAGCCACAGGAGACCAATACATGCACAGACGTGTTGTTGAAAAGAGGAATGAATGTCTGTGTTGATTACAACAAGCAATTTGATTTCAACAAGTGAAATCAAAGTAAATATAATATACATTCCTATCTATTTACTAATACTAGTAGCATAAAGACTCAAATTAGTTAATGACGATTGAGAGAGTTTCGTTTTGCTTTGAGTCTAGGCTCACACTGGTGCGATGCTGGAACCACAGCGCTTCCTGTGCGGGTTCCTGCATCACGTCTCACTCACAGGCAGTTCACAGTGCACCCTGAAAACCGCTGCGGGTGGTAACACAAAGTTAATGACACCCCCAAATCGGTTTGCAGAATGCAGTGCAAACTGTGGAATTGGATCGCATGGGTCTGAACACCCATACGATCTGATTCCAGTGCGGACCAAAAAAAAAAAAGAGTCCTGTACCATTTTGTTGTGAATGCGATGCGATCAGTGTCGGCCGGTGGAAAACTTTCATCAGTTGGTAGCACTTACCCCATTACCGGTGGCTTCCCCTACTTGGCGGCAGCGGCCTTAGGTTCTCCTTGTCATCGCGGCAACAGCGGCTCCCGTCTCCTCCCTCCTCCTTGGCGGCGAATTAAGAGTCTTCTCTTTTTGATCAATCGGAAAAAGGGTCTCACACTCACTTCTGATTGACTGGATTGAGGATCAGTGTTTCAACAGCGAATATTCATTCGCTGTTGTAACACACCTGGGTGGGCTCGGAGCACACTCTCTGTGACCCAAGCCCACCCTATTTTGAAGCCTATTAGAGCCTCCGGCTCTAATCAGATGCTTAAAAAAAAACTGGCTGCTGTAATTTATGCGCCCGGTGTTCGGAAAGGGGCCGGACACATGAATAGGGGATGGCCAGGGCTATGCATGAATCTATCCATTATGCATATAGAGGGTGGCGAGGAGAGAGGGGCGGAGCCCGAGCGCACCTAATGGACGGGCCGCCACTGGATGCGATTTCAGCTATACAAACTGTATGGCTGACTTCGCATCACGCAGACATCTCATGTGATCTGCACAGCAATGCGGTGCAAATCACATGCGATGTCTGGCATCGCACCAGTGTGAACCCAGGCTAAAGGGTATCTAAAGCCAAAAAATAAAAATTTTATATATTGCAACTTACCTACTTGGTGACTGCATTCGTTTTCCCTTTCAAGCTAAGAATATTTTCAGCTAGTACAGCAAGTACCCATTGATCCTGCCACAAATATGCAAGCTGCCTTTAAAGAATTATACAATGTTATTTTATTTGTATAAACTAGTACTCCCATCCTCGCTTGTGTAATGGAGATGAACGAATGCAGATATGTTTGTGGACCAGTCTGGGTGACAACCATGACTCCCTCCATAGATACAGTAGAGCAGGGCCGCCATCAGGGGGGTACAGGCAGTACAACTGTAAGGGGCCCGGGTGGCCCCCCCTTTTTTTTTGTAAGGGGCCCAGAGGTCCCCAGGGGCCCGGAGTTCCCCAGGGCCCCAAATGTCAACCCCCCTTTTTTTTATTATTATTATTTTTATTTATTTATGTTATTTATTTATTTATTTATTTTTGTAAGTGGCCCAGAGGTACCCAGGGCCCCTGATGGCAACCTCCCTTTTTTTTTTTTTTTTTAATAAAAATTATTATTATTTTTTAATTTTTATACAAACAATTTTGTAAGGGGCCCAGAGGTCCCCAGAGGCCCCCAGGGCCCTGGATGGCAACCCCCCTTTTTTTTGTGTTCGTCAGCACCCAAACCCCCCCGACCTCAACAATTTGTGGCGGCAGCCCCCCCGCTTCTCAATCTGCGGCAGCCCCCCCGCTTCTCAATTCGCGGCGGCACCCCCCCCCCGCTCTCCTCAGCTGTGTATGTGTAAGGTGCCCCAAAATTCCTGATGGCGGCCCTGCAGTAGAGGAGTGAGCGTTGTTACACTAGGAAGTGTGTAATTGACAGAATTACCTGGAGAAAAAAAGGGAAGAAAATTAAAACAAGAAAACAAATTAAACTAATACATTTAGTAGGGTACAATATAATATTTTCTTCTTGTTTTTGGGTTTTTGATACGCTTTAAATGTCGTAAAATATACTATATGCATGTGTAGTTAAAATCTACATGGCTGTATGAAGT
Source organism: Rana muscosa (assembly GCA_029206835.1). Taxonomy (NCBI): domain Eukaryota; kingdom Metazoa; phylum Chordata; class Amphibia; order Anura; family Ranidae; genus Rana; species Rana muscosa. Next base: position 1,046,808,880 of record CM055117.1, read on the forward strand.
AACACGCCACCTGTACAGTGGAAACATTTGAAGACAGTTCTCATTAATTACAGCGCCTGTACTTTAATTGGAGGACAGAGTTAATCCCAACTGTGCCATATATCACCTTCCTCTGCCAAGTGCTTTACTTAGACAAGGGCATATGCCACCTAATGGCACTAACAAGTTATCTTATAACATTAATCTCTAGGAAAGTGAAAATATAAGTGGAATATATGATTTAGAAATTGGATTTTCTATGCAGTGCTGAACTACTTTGGAGTATTTTGATTTAGTGCTAAACTATTTTAAAGGGGCGGTTCTCCCAATACTGATATTTCAGTTATCGTGTGCTAAATCAATCAGTGGTTTAGCATAGCTTTTTGGGAATTTACCAAGCTGCAAATTCTTCTTAGGCAGTCACCAAATGGACCCTGTGCAGTAACAGTTTTTTTGCCCCCCCCCCCACCCCACTGAAATCAATGGGAGCCAAATCTGTTAAGTTAAAGCGGTTGTATACCCTATTTTTATACTTTGACCTACAGGTAAGCCTATAATAATGCTTACCTGTAGGTAAAAAGAATAACTCCTAAACCTGTACACTTTAGGAAATATTTCCCTTGCAATGAGCCGCTGACTTCAGCGGCGCATGCGCTCTGAGTTCGCCGGATCTTGCCGGAAAGAAGTCTCCCGCACGCATGCCACTCACAGCGCCAGAGCCGCAATACCCAGAAGACACGCCAAGGAAAAATGTCCGCTCCCTCGGCGTGGACCGGGTGAGATACCGACGCCTCGTTCTAAGGTAAGTATTTCATAATGAGCTAGTATGCGGTGCATACTAGCTCATTATGTATTTTGCCTTACAGGTTTAGAAAATAAAATAAATCAGAGGGTTTACTACCGCTTTAAAAATAGCCAAATAGGTGTCAAAAATAGCATGGATAAGGAAGGGGGCTGTGCCAGGACAAGGTAATCTAGAGCCCAGGGCAAATAAGCCTAATCCCCCCCACCAAGTTATATTATTATTATTATACATTACATGATTTATATAGCGCCAACAGTTTGCACAGTGCTTTACAATGTAGGGGGGACAGTACAATTACAATACAGTTCAATACAGATGGGTAGAGGGCCCTGCTTGTGGAGCTTAGAAACTAAAGGGAGGGGGAGCATGAGCATTATGTAGCAGTAAAAATCCCCCCCCCCCCAAAAAAAAGTGGAAATCTGCATGCTTACCCCCAAGCATTGATTCCCCTCATCCCAGTACAAACCCACCCCCCCCGCTAAAACCCCCATCCCAGCAAGAATCTTTGCCCCCCCAACCCCCTTGTCTCATTTCCCATATGCCCCTAGCACAAATACAACCGCCCCCCTGTAAAAAAAAATCCCCCCTCCTAGCTCTACCCCTCAAATTTCACCTCTGAGCACAAATCCTCTCCTTTTACTCCAAATCCCCCCTCCCAGCACAAATTCTCCCCAACCCTCCATCCTAGCACATATCTCCCCACATTTCCCCTCATAGCACAAATACCCCCAATCATCCCTGCTAACACAAATCCCCCCCCAAAAAAAATCCCCCCCAGCACAATCTCCCCCTTCTACCATATTCCCTTTTCTAGCACAAACCCCCCTTAATTCCCCCTCCTAACAAAAATCTTCTACCCCCCCCCCCCAACATAAATCCTTTCAAATCACCACTCCTAGCACACTCACAAATTTCCCCCTCATAGAACAATTCTTATCCCCTGCCGCCCCCATATGTACCCTCCCAACACAAATCCCCTCCCCCTAAACTCCTTCTGTTGCCCCCAACCTCACAAGATACCACAGTGCCCAGGGCAGCTGTCCCTCCTGCCCATCCCTGGTCCCCACCCTGGGAAGGGGGGGGGGGGCACTACCCTGGGGAACATGTATCAATGCAAAAAAATAAGTAAAAATTCCATTCGGTCAGAAGTGGTAATACATTTAAATGCTTGAATTGAAACATTAAAAAAGCACAATTTGTAGGGGGTGGCCTAATCCTGCCTGTGAAGGGCCACATCTCTGTGATGTACAAAAAAGTGCTGCAACCGCACTGACATTTAGAAAGAAAATAAGTGTTTAAACTTGCCAGCAAATGGCATTTCATTCCCAGCTTCTTTAAATAATAATAATAAAAAAAAAAAAAACAGGACAAAGACCCCTTCAAGTGTCTGCTATGCATTTTTGGTTTTTTTTTTGGAAGGTCCATGTGCTGTTATTTTTTTTATTTGTAAATGCCACTTTTGCTGTAGCACATCTTACATCTCACATCTTTAAAAAAAATGTTTAGAGTGTACCCCAAAATATATACCAGACCCGTAGTGTCTAAGATGGATTTTAAGGGGGGTCCCCAAGCTAAAAAAAAATGGGTGAGGCCCCCCTAAAAATCCATACCAGGGCCCTAATCCAAGCATTCAGACTGGAAAAGCACCTTGTCCCCATGATGATGAGGGTAAAGACCTCTTACTCAGAACTATGGCCAGTGTTTGTGGGGGTCTGTGGTAAGGGGGGCTGTGTGGAATCTGAAAGCCCCCTTTAATAATAAATGGGCCTCCCAGATACCACCCCCTCCATGTAAATGAGTAAGGAGTACACAGTACAAAAAATGTAACACAGAAATAAATACACCCAAAATTGTTTTGCTTTTGAGAAGTCTTTTATTAACCACTTGCAAACCATGCTGTAGCCAAAAGATGGCTACAGCATGGTCGGCTAGTTCTGGGAGGGTGTCCATAGATGTCCTCCCAGAACCCCACCCCCTGTGCGCCTCCTGCGGCGCACATTGGCCACACTCTGTGACCACTGTGTCCTTCACAGTTTGGGGTACAGGACCAATCACAGCGGCCCTTTACCATGTGATCAGCTGTGTGCTAACACAGCTGATCACATGTAAACAGACTTGCTGGTTATCGGTATTCCTTTCTTTCCACTCTGTGTCTGTGGCAGGAAGGAGAGCCGTTAATTGGCAAGCCTGTCAGCACATAATTTACTCTAATAGTCAGGGCACTGATCATCTGTGCCCTGATTATCCGTGCAGCCGCATTAGTGTCAATCATTGCCTATCAGTGCAGCCTATCTGCATCAGTGCAGCCTCATTAGTGCCCATCAGTGCCTCCTCATCAGTGCTACCTATCAGTGCAGCCTATTAGTGCCCATCAGTGCTACCTATCAGTGCAGCCTCATCAGTGCCCATCAGTGAAGAAGAAAAATGTGTTATTTTCAAAATTTTATAACAGAAACTAAGAAAAACCTTTTTTTTTACAAAATTGTTGGCGTTTTTATTTTATTTTTTTTTAGCAAAAAAAAAACCCAATGGTGATTAAATGCCACCAAAGTAAAGCTCTATCTGTCTCATAAAAATTATAAAAAATGTATTTGGGTACGGTGTTGCACGACCATGCAGTTGCCATTCAAAGTGTGAGAGCACTGAAAGCTAAAAATTGGCCTGGGTAGGAAGGGGGTGAAAGTGCCCAGTATTGTAGATAAAACAAAATCCCCAAAAAGTCCATCATTTACTGCAAATCTATGGTCAGTCATAATGTCTGCTGCCTGTTGCCCGCCGACTAAAACACACAACCGAGCTGTCATCAGCTAACCATGTGGCCATATTTACGCAAAGATGTAACATCTTCGTTCCCTATCCATTTGCTTTTGTGGCTGGGGATTCCCGACCATGTGACGTCAGTGGTAGGTAACGACGCGGTGGGTGCAAGCACCTGCTGTTTCCTTAGCAACCATTGACAGCTGTAAGCTGTCACGTTTGTCCATGCCAAACATTTAGGAATGTACTTCTGAACAGCCAGGGTTTGGTCTGAACGTTCTGAACGAACACTGGTCTCATCCCTAATAACCATTAGTTTAACAAATTGCCATACATTAGTTTTGTTTGTGAGTTGAGCAAAACAAATGTTCTTTAGGTAATTTTCTATTCTGTTTTGTTCAGTGGAGTAGTAAAATAACACATTATGGCCACTAGATTGAGCTGAGGAGCATAGGGAATTTATACGTCTTTGTAGCAAGAGTTACAATCTACAATGTAATAATTCTTGATACTGAGGGAATTAGCAGATAAAAGTAACAGTTGAAAACATTTATTTGCTCATTGGTTGGTTACATTTATTTTCTAATTCTTTTGTGTTTAATAGAACTGTTAGATTGTTTCTCTTGTTACAAACATGTATTTTCTATGTTCCTGAGCTCCATCTAGTGACCATAATGTGGTATTTTACTACTGCCCGTAATAAATGAAATACGCTCAGAAGAATAAAATTGCCTAAAAAACTTGTTTTTTCCCCCAATTCTCACAAATGTACATGTAGATTCGCTGAATGAATGGCTATACACATTTTTTATAACTAGACCCCTAATGATGTTTTGCTGCAACCGTTCTTACTCTGTGCTTTTTCAGGTTATCATTGTCTTGGAGTCATCCTTTTTTTTTTGCAACTATGCAAATGCCTGTATAAGTAAACCTTTTTTCCCCCTAAAACTGCAGTTAAAATAGAACTACTGTAAGGTGGTAAAAAGGTGGCTCACTAGTTCATATGATGATGCTGCGGTTGCCCTTGAGGCGGCGCTAGTGGGTTCATATGAAGCGTTTGCCCATTTGGTGTATAGAGGGTTCAAGTCGCCCTATGTCTTAACTACATCTATAAGGTCAGTTCTACGTACTTAGGCATTTGCTCGTGGAGAGGAATTTGGGGGTCTCTTCCCACTCTCGCTCCATGCTCCTTTGTGGAGAAATCCTAATCTGCCCCACGTTTTTGCTTTTTGAAGATCCAGCTGTCTGGACAAAATTTGGGTTTAAAAAGATTAGCGATATCACCACAAATGGGCAGTTGAAATCTTTTGACAAACTGAAATCTCTATACCAGCTACCAAATAAGCATTTTTTTTTCATTATATACAGTTAAGACACGCATACCAGGTGCAATTTGATCATGCTAGAGCTCCATTCTCAGTGTCTGCCCTCAAATCCATGTTAAGGGAGGATGATCTTCACGAGCCTCTATCTACCATTTATAAGGTCCTCTTCCCTGAGACTGATCACAGTGGGTGTCAGTGGTCCCTGATTTGGGCACGGAAGATTGGGAGGATGTCTGAGATGCACCCTTTACCAGACTAATATCAGCCCGTGACCAACTGATTCATTACAAATTTCTTCACTGTATATACAGTATATAATATGACCCCAGCGGAGATAGCTAAGATTTTTGGTTCAGCCACCTCTTCTTGCTGGCGTTGTCTTACAGGGGGAGCTGACTTTATGCATATCTTCTGGGAATGTCCTGGTATACAGAGGTATTGGAAAGATATTTTGATGTATGTACAGGAGGTGACTACTATCCCTTTAAAGCAGGGTTCCACCCAAAAGTGGAACTTCCGCTTTAAGCACTCCTCGCCCCCTTACATGCCACATTTGGCATGTAATTTTTTTGGGGGGGGAGTGGGTGCTTCGTTTGGAGTGGGACTTCCTGTCCCACTTCCTCCTTC